>CM062253.1:5577787-7029675 GCA_031216405.1 Syzygium malaccense | reverse complement strand
GCGATGCCGGCAAACCTGTACGCGGAGGGGTAATATTCCGCGCTGTTTTTTCTACTTCATGTCGTTTAGAGTTTCTAGTGTGGAGAGATTATTCGAGTACATGCCGTTGTAAATGACAAGACACGTATTTGTGCGGTTCTTCACAGCCTGTTTCGTGGTTGAGTTTTCTTCTGTTGGTTGCGACTGGAGCAGGATTGATATTTTACTATGACAAGGAAAAGAAACAGCATATCGAAGGTAGATTACTATGGTGAGTAGGTACTTATGTATGTTCTCGTGGGTCTGGTAGTGGGATTTGTTTCTCAAAGTCGATTTTTGCTTCTGCTGATGTGCAAAGTGTTTGTTTTCTTGCGATCGTATGATCTTTTCCCGTGATGGAATTTTCTTGGCATGCTCCCATACGGCATATGGAACTTTAATTGCATATTGATGTTAATGCAATTTCACTGATTTAGTCGAGCACGTATTTACCGGCTAAATTAATCCTATTTCTTTATATCTTCTCTGTTTAACAAAATATCAGATATGATATGAGGGCTTCCGGTGGTTATTTTTTCATTTCTTTACTTATATCTGCCTTCTCTCCCAAGTTTAAGTTTTTTCCTAACCAATTTGCTGTTATTTCTAGAGGATTTTACGTATTCATAATAAGATGCGGCAGTTGTTTTAAAAATTCAGAGTATTGTTTTTGCACCAGACTAATAGTGACGCTTTGTTCTCTTTATCTTCTCATAAATGTACAAAATATGCAGAACACATGATAGAACTTTGTTTGTTTGCTGGCATTGATCAATACCAGGGTGATCTGCGCACTGATTATATTTATGCTGAAGAGGCTGCCCCTCTTCCTTTTATTGTTTTATGTTGCATCTTTATTTTGACATGCTTGAGAAGAGAAGAGAACTCATTTTGGCTTTCTTCTAAATAATCTTACGATGCTTTTATGAGAAGAGAAGAGAAGAGGCTGCCCCTCTTCCTTTTATTCTTTTATGTTGCATCTTTATTTGGACATGCTTGAGAAGAAAAGAGAACTCATTTTGGCTTTCTTCTAATTAATCTTATGATGCTTTAATGAAGATAACTTGTTTTTGCCTTAGTCGCAGGAAATATTGGATTGCAGATTTAATATGCCTCTTGAAGATGTGATTTCCACATATATAACTACTTTTCTTGTTATTCTTTTACTTCTAATTTCAGCTTACCTAGCAAGACTAGAATTACATTCTCTTTGATTGTTTACTTTTACACGGACACCTCTTTTTTCTTTGGTTCACCTTAATTTTTGGGTGGATCTTTTTATTTACTCGAGGCTTTCCTGTGTGAGGGTTTTCTGATGTGGAGGACACGGAACATTAGACACTTAGATTTGGTTGGGGGGAGGGTTTCTGGAGGGGGGTTGTGTGTGTGTGTGTGTGTGTAAAATTCCGGACTCAAGAGTTATGGGACCTGATTGTTATTGGTTATACTTACATTGTTTAAGAAGATTGGCTTTTATATACATATTTTCAACTTCTGATGCTAATAATTCTAGGATAAGTACATCTCTTATATATGACTTTGGACAGAGTGATGATGTAAAAGCCTTAAATAACGATGCCTATGAAAACATATTATAGGTAGCCCCCTTGCATTGTGAACTTACATAAATGTATTAGTCATCTCTTGTAATTATTGCATGGAGTAGCCCTACATTTTTGTTACTGTTTTTGTCTCATTGTGGTGGACACTGTCATCTGGATAATATATCATGTAGATTTGGTGTATATGCACATTGCTCTGGCTGCTTAGTTGTTTATTGTATTGTCTGAGGCTGGTTGATACGATTTAGGAATTACTTAAACAGTCTTGGTAAAGGATTAGGGTGTTGACATGGTAGCTGAGCGACATAAACGAAAAGAAAGAGCCATGCGGTCTTCATTAATTGTGCATATTTGTCAAGAATCGTTAGCCAAGCTTTCAACTTGCAAGGAGTTTCAACTTTTTAATTTGAGTAGATGTCCTTGTCGAATGTGATAATTGTTTTGATCCTTACATCTGCTGTTGCATTTTTTTTTTCCTTATCGAAGTTTTATTGTTGTAGATATAAGTAATGCTTCAAAAGCAGTCAAACAAGGACCTTCTGTTGGCAAAGCTGCAATTGGTGGTCCATTTAATCTTATCAATGATAAGGGGAAGAATGTAACTGAAAAGGACTTCTTGGGGAGATGGACGATGATCTATTTTGGTTTTACTCACTGCCCCGACATCTGTCCGGATGAGCTACTGAAGCTGGCAGCTGCAGTTGATAAAATAAGTAAGCTACTGATGATTTCTTGTGCTTGTGCTTCGGTAGCTTTCATATTACAGAGGGAACATCATATTGGTGTCATTTGATATGTCACACCCTATCTTGGATTGAAACAGTATTTTTTTGGATTAAAAACCTGACTTCAGATGACTTTTGGTGCTTTTCTTGCCCTGCTACATAGACTGCTCACTATCTGTTCTACATATTTTCACGCCCTTAGTTCTTTTACGTAATTTGTAAATCACAAATCTTCTTGGGTACTGCACATTTGCTTTTTAGTGCCGAAGAACACTTAGTCTGTGGTCAGAATTTGCTTAAGGGAAACTCTTGAATTTATTTGTCAGTATTCAGAATGCCAAACATACCATGCCTGTTAAGATTTTGAATATTTTAAGTTTGTTTAAGTATATTTCTACTGATTATCATACATCAAGGTTTCTTCTTTGATGCCTGCAGAAGAAAAAGCAGGGTTCAACATTGTGCCTGTCTTTATTTCTGTTGATCCTGAGAGAGATACTGTCGAGCAGGTCCATGAATATGTCAAAGGTGTTCCATCAGCGCTGGAAATATTTCTTTCCCTTCAGATAAAGTGGTTAACTTAGTAATGTTGGAGAGCATAGTTTAATTCTATGGTATGGTACTTCTGTTGCAGAGTTCCATCCAAATTTAATTGGCTTGACCGGTACTCCAGATGAGATAAAAAAAGTTGCTCGTGCATATCGAGTTTACTATATGAAAACGGCAGAGGAAGACTCGGATTATCTTGTCGATCACTCAATAGTCATGTATGTATTACTGTTCCTGCATGTGTTTTTCAATCTGGCTGCTTGTTTTATCTATGGTTACTACTGCAGTGAGATCAGCATGTAGTAATTTTTAAACAGAGTTTTCTGTGTGACTTGATATTATCAGATCTTCTTCTTCATATCATCAAAGTTGAATAATCACTGTCGATGCCTTTGCATATCTCTCACCCCACTCATTTTTCTTGGAGTGCTTAAAATGGATTGATTTTTTGCTGGACCTCATTATAGCTGTTTTGCAGGTACTTGATGGGGCCAGATATGAATTTTGTGAAATTTTTCGGCAAGAATAATGATGTTGATGCACTTACAGATGGTGTGATCAATGAAATAAAGCAATACAAAAAGCAAAAGTAAATTATTCTTTTGGGTAGCGAACATGGGTTAACTCGAGGAGTTTCTTTCAGGCACGGCAGCGAATGTTGCTTGCATCATTTGTTAGTTTCTGTCTTCTGACTAATGGCTGCTTTTATGCCGATTTGCTTGTGGAGTTGTTTGCTCCGTTGTTGGGGATACTGACGGCCCGAGAACATTTCTTTGTAAGAGTAGAGATGTCTCTGGAACTTATGGACTTTTATCTTTTCCATACAATTAAGAGGAAGAATATGTTCGCGTTCACCTGTTGCTAGAAGCGATATCCTTGCATGTTTTGGCTGTTCATTGAATTATCCGATGAACGGGACTACAGGGACGCATTAACGTCACGGTGGGTCTGTGCCTAGAGGTGTCAAAATGGGTCTTAAACCCACATATGACCCATTTAAAAATAAATTGATCATGTATAGGTCACTTTAATTTTAAAGAGTCAACCTTAAAGGGATTTTAAATTTTAAAAGTTAAAGATAAATGGGTCTAAATGAATTGAGTTTGGAACCTATGTCCAATCCACCCATTAGATCCAATCACACATTCTCTCCCTCTTTATAAAAATGTTTAAAAAAATTGAAATTTAATTAATTTTATTTTTTCTCCTTTTCTTTTATTTTTTATTTTCTCTTCTTTCTTTTTATTTTTTTTTAATTGCGGCCGGTGGTTGGCCAAGGTGACAGGCCATCGGGGCAGAACGACCTCGCCGGAGGCCGGCGAAGCTCGAACT
This sequence comes from Syzygium malaccense, assembly GCA_031216405.1. Taxonomy (NCBI): domain Eukaryota; kingdom Viridiplantae; phylum Streptophyta; class Magnoliopsida; order Myrtales; family Myrtaceae; genus Syzygium; species Syzygium malaccense. The sequence goes on along the minus strand of CM062253.1, from coordinate 7,025,489 downwards.
CGCCGATCTAGCGAGCCTCGAGCTCGCCCGATTCCGGCGACCTCGAGGCTTGCTCGATCCCGGCGAGGCCGAGGCCTCGCTGACCTATGGCGAGGTGGAGCCTCGCTAGATCCGGCGAGGTCGAGCTCGCCCGAGGCTGGCAAGGCTCGGCTTGCCGGAATCGGGCGAGCTGGAGCTCGCCTGAGGCTGGCGAGAACGAGCTTTGCGGGCCTCCAGCGAGCTCATCCTCGCCTGTGGTCGGTCGCCGGCCACGGCAGCCGGCAATCGGCCAAAAATAAAGGAAAAAGAAAAAAGAAAAAAAATTAAAAATTCGATTTAAAAAATAAAAATATTAATATTATTAAAATGAATGCACAAAGTAAAATCAAATTAGATTTTATATACCAACTATCGAAAAATATTTTCTAGTTTATTTTCAAGTTTCAGCCAAACGTCAGAAATTTTTTTATTTTTTTGGATAATGACTTTATGGAAAATGTTTTCGAGAAATGTCGCATTTTTCGTAAAATAAACAGAACCTCAATTTTAAAAAAATTTATAAAAACTTTTCACTAGCTTTGTATTGCATAAAATGTTTTAGCAGTATAATTTAAAAAAAATCATAAGAAACAAGTATTCCTAGATTAAATTAAATATAAAAGTGTTTTAGAAATATGGGTCGGATCGGGTATGGGTTGAGTATGGGTTGAGTCGGGTATGGGTCGAGATATTTACACTATGAATAAATGGGTCATAAACGGGTTAATAGGTCAATTTGGGTCGGACCATTTATGACCCGACCCAAACCCGACCCTACCCACCTGTTTAACAGGTCTAACTATGCCGAGCACAAGATGCTTTGCTACTTGTTCTGTGCGGCTGAGAAATATTTGACAGCTCTTTGGCCTGGACAAAGCATAGTCTGTAACGAAATTTTAGAAATTCGTATCATATGAATTAGGGAAATACTGAAAATCGACCTCACTTTTCATCCTATTATTCACTTACCATCCTCTAATTCGAAAGTACCAAGTTTGTACCTTCGAGTTTCATAGTGTGGCTCCACTTTCCATCCTTTGTTAACTAACTGCAGTTAACTTTGGTTAAATCGGTCATAATTTACCAAAACAAAACTGCTACTCTTGTTTCGAGCTTACCCTTGCACCAATAAGGATCACCAAATGAATCTCCAGTCTATTCTAAAAGCATACCTTTGCCACTTAATATGCTTTGACCAGTTCTCTTCCTTTCTTGTCTTTTTTGTTTTTGTTTTTTGGCCACTTGTACTGGAAAGTTATGTCTCCTATTTTTCCATTATGTAGCTGCATAGTCGATTCGATTGTAGAAGAAATCGTAATAGAATGGCGAGATTTTAATTTAGAGAAGAGCAATAGAGCATGATCATAAAAACTGAGAGGTCCAAATAAGTTCCAATCAGACATCTTTTGAGGACCGTAAATAGAACCTGACGATAGGTTCAGTAGGATCAACATGTTCATCGGATCTCTTCTTGTCTAAGCTCTTTGGGAAAGCTCGTGGAATCTCTTCCATGTGATCCTCAGCTCAGCTGAGCTTCACCAGCAGCTCTCTCTGCCCTCTCATCAGAATATCCTACTCCATAGAAAGCATGTGGTGAAAGCAGCGATTGGAAATCTTCGGATAAATCTAATTTGGATGACGGTAAAAATCCCTCAACGGCATTCGCTCGGCGTGAAATGAAGGCGATGTTTCCTAGACTCCTTCAACAAAAAACAAAAATTCATTGCGGAAATGGAGCATCCAGCATTTGGAACACATTTCACGCACATTTTCAGACTGCTAGATACTTCGTCATCAAGATAAGTTCACGCTATAGATCCCCCCCCACCCCACCCCCCCGTGAGATTACTACTACTACTTTGAACAAACAATATGACCAGCAGAGTCAGGATCTTTGATTTTTACTTAAATCTATCACCTTGTATCACATCGGGATCTTCTGCACAGAGAAACCAATAAGAGACAGTAAACGGCTTTACACGCGCATGCAGTGCGCTTAAGAATTCGATTGACATCACGCACCTGCTTATGTTGATCAAAACTAAAAGCCAAATGACTGGCATTTCTTCATAGGTACTTCTGTTTGATACCCAGCAGCAACAACTCTTCAATCTTTCTTCAATTTTGGTAGTTGCACAAGTCAATAATTGCAAATTCTTGACAAGAGCTTTTGAACTTTGACGTACACCGGTACAATACGTATAATACCAACTACAAAGCAGAATACAAGAATGATATCCTCCAAACTTCAGAAGAAAAAAAAAATACTAGAAATGGAAGATCTCAACCGCAAACTCGTCTCTCATTTTTAGCATATTGACATACCAGTCACGGTCAACAATTACCCGACTTATGTGCAGCAGCTTCCTCTGTTTCGCCTTCACTGTAACCACCTGAAACATCTACATAGCATATGCTATTTGTGATAACACTCTTGCAAGTACAATCTAAACTGCCGTTATGAGGTTTTGATGGAAGAAATTACAGGGTGGAAGAGTCATTGAGAGAGAGAGAGAGAGAGAGAGAGAGAGAGAGAGAGAGAGAGAGGAGACCTCTCGAACTCGATATCCCAATAGCTGATCCCATCTACAAAAATGAAAATTTGTAGGAGAAAGGGAGCACCGAGTATTTGCAATCGTCACAGCGAATTTTCGGATCACCAATCACGTCTTCATTGGAAGTTCAAGCTATAAGAAACCCTGGATTCCAATATTGTATGATGTAGCGGTAAATGTTACCCGTTGGATGAAGGACTCACTTAACCGTTTGCCATATGAATTGGTATTTACCAATTTCTCATAATAGTCACAGCTTAGTCTCTCTAAGAGACTAAAAATTCGATTAAACTGGGGATTTTGATCACGTCAGGGTCTGTTCTGGTCCCATCGATTGTAACATCATCTGAGAATCAGACTGCTTCACTCGAAACCCTGTGGGCTGGCCCCGATGCTCACCCACCCTAGTCACAATGGAGGAGGGTATAGATTTATCTGCATCTATCATCAGCAGTACCGATAATCCGGCAAAGCCAAGCCATGCCACTGGCGTTGCACCTAACATCACATCTGATTCTCTGTGGTTATGCCCAGTCCCAATACAACGCAAATGGAGACGTTTTCGAATGCTATATTCTCGTGGAGAATTTCAAGCAACTTGAAGGTGCCCATCCATGACAATTGAAAAAATGTGGCCAAGCATCAAATAATTAGCAGTTCACATCCAGGGAGAGAGAGAGAGAGAGAGAGAGGGCACAACACAAAAGTAGCACGCCAAATTGTAGCCAAAAAGTACCGCAACTATGCCCGAAATCATCAAGCAATCAGTTTTGCATCTTGCCGTTTATGACAGCATCTTACACGACAACTTGAGGGGACAAAATTTGGCAGGTGTAATATCAAAAATTGTACTATTTCTATGCCAGAAATTACAGAAACTCTAGTCAATGATCCTTCCCCAGGATGGCCATCCTTTCCCAAGGGCAGGCTCCAAACTATATATGAGAGGGCCACATGCACCACGCGAAGCTCGACATCCTCAGGTACAAGGCCCAGATCGTCCGCAAATTTCAGTTATATTCTCTTGGTTTATCGTTAAAAAGCAAGCAAAACTTCTGCAGAAAATCAGGCTGTTAGTGCTAGAGGAATGGAAGCTCATATACTTATGAGGATGAATGAATCGAGTGATATCACAATCTATCATGATGAAACCAACCTTATTCGCACAGCATCCTCTGCCAACTATTCATGCAAGACATATATCATATCCCTTCCAATCACTTGATGTCAAGTTCTTTGGGGGTGATCGCCTCGCCTAGATAAACTTGCTGCATTTCCTCTCTCCAGATCTGCAAAGTAATCAATTGCGTGAGCTTCCACTTACTTCCATCTTGATCTACTTTAATCAAGTACCAAATAGATGACCCTCTAAGTTGCATGTAGCAAACTTTTAACGGTGGAAGTTTCCCTTAAAAAGAAACCATGTTAGCTCAGCAGATTAAGCTTTTAAGCAGTGGTGCCAATAAAACTCAGGAGGTTAAAGCAAAATCCCTGCTATCCTGCCCATCTATTCGACTGAAAAAGAAAATGCACAAGTCTATTCATGCAGACCTTGTTTCTCCAACACATATACCTTTCATTTACCACAGAAGCTTATTGTAAATTCTATGAAGTTCATGTTTGATTTACTTTGTTTTGGAATTTCTGTTTAGATATATCATAGTTGTAGCCGATTGTTACAAGTAAACAATCCAATAAAGAGTAGCTTTAAAAGGAGAGATAACAAATGGAAAACAAGCATTAGAAAAAGAAGCAGCTTTTTTGAATCACCGGGAGAAAACTAGCATCATAAACCCATACCATATCACGAAATTCAATCCTGATATGAGGCACATTTGTCCTGCGGATATCATTTCCATCTGCTCCCCTCTTGTAGTACTCTTGCCCAATCCAATGAGACTGAGACATAAATTCAGAGGATCAATAGGAAGCACCATTAGCAAATGATGCCTAGTAATCACCGCAAAAATATGCAATCCAACAGTAACTCATTTATGTGGAAGATTGAAGGCAGTACATTCAAACTAACTTCAGGAACCTTCATAGAATGGAGTGCATAGAAAGAGTTGGGTAAGCAAACAAGTAATCTTGCCAGACAATTATTCATTAGTAACTCCTCCAAAGCCATCCAGCACATGAAGTACCCATCCATTTTAGTTGTCAACGATGTGGCTTTTTTGATATCGGAAACAAGCAAAAATTAATTGTTCATGGTTCCTGATTGGATTCAGATTTAGCATGAGTCATTTAAACACGTGGAAAGCAAAGTTTCTGAACAAAGAAAATAAAGAATGAGCTCATCATGCTGAAATCAAATTTGACTGTTTGAATCAGATCCAACTTATAACCACACATCACATTTTCCATCATTAAAAACAACATACATCCACATGCTGCAGAACACCTAGTCAACTGAGAATATAATGGGTAATAACTTGGAAATCTCAAATGCCCCTAAAAGGAATTTCCCGGTTGATTTGAGAAGTACAGGAGCTGCACCTCAAACTTTTGTAAAACGGAATCAATACAGACTACTCTAAACCAACTTCCAGTTAGTTTAACATTCGTAAATTTGATAAATCTGCATTTGCATGTACCTTCAAAGCATGCGAGAAACCTGACTGCAGTACAGAATTTCGAGCAATTTCGCATAAATCACACGAACTCAATTTCCAAACCTGCAAAAACAAAACATTAGTATAATTTCAACACTCACAAGCACAATTATCTTCACGAGATCATGAAGTTCAAAGAGAGGCATGGAAAAGGTCAAGAGAACTCACTGATGCAGCTATGCTGTACTCTTCAACCAAAGGTTCTTTAGTTAGGTGGATCTGAAGTGGATCATCCGTGGAAAGAGACACATTCAAACCCCTTAGGAAAAACAGTTGAAATGGATTTCTGTGATAGTCTAGAAATAAAGAATTGTTGCTCAGAGGAGACATGGCCAGACCGATCTGAACAAATACCAGTGAAACACATAAGGTACAAATTTCGTATTGGCAGATGATGGCAACAAATAAATAGTATAGGCAGATAAATTCAACAGTGCTACTCACTTGTGCAAGATAATACAGATACTGGAGTACGGGAGACTTTCTCAAATTGATCCCATGTGCAATATTGTGAGAAGTAAGAAATGTTGCAGCAAGGTGATCAATGTCACCAGCCTGTAAATATTAGCACAAGTAAGGTATCTAGAAGATGTGTTTCGAAACAGTCAGAATGGACCATGAGTACCTCTCCCGAATGTGGACGAAATCTTATAGTTGTCATTCCCTTCAACTCCCGAAGCTGGAAAAAGGTGTAGCAGGTCAGCACTTGAGACCAAAAGTCAACAAACTTTTAATCTTTAATTTGCCAAGTCAAGAGGAAAACTTGAAAGAAACAAGAGCTCAACAAAAAAAATTGCAACAGAAATGTCTAAATCTAGATAATGAAATGTTGAAGTATTAACTCACATCAATTGACAACGGATCCTAAATGCTCTTTATATTCATGTGGTCTCCCTCCACCTAATAGCTTAAGCTTTTAGGTCGAACTTTTTAACATGGTATCAGAGCCAATGCTATCCCTTTCGTGGATGTGCGTGGTAAAAATTCCATGTGAATGTGCGCAGTCAAAACTTCACGTGCTGCTCGAATCCGGCTTGCACGTGAGTGGGGTTGTTGAAGTATTATCTCACATCGATTGACAACGGCTCCTAAATGCTCTTTATATTCATGTGGTCTCTCTCCACCTAATAGCTTAAGTTTTTGGGTTGGACTTTCTAACATGAGAACTATTAAAGGTTATGTTATTCCCAGCTCTAATATTTTGAATGTACACGATGTTGAAAAAACTCCTAAGAGACACAAGTCTGTGACAACTTGAAAGATAAAGAGGGGCTATTCTACAAATAATAAGCGAGTCACCACTAGTAGTGTTGTTGTGTCTTAATTGGTGAAAGTATTTTGAAATCTTCTTCTTAGTTCATGAACCAACTACCATTTTGCAAGGTAAGCTTTAGATGAGGACTCGACCATCCAGAAGAAATGCATCAAAACCTCTTCACATAATCCCTTGATCTTTGCAACTATTCCAGTGAATCATGGCTCTAGCAAAAACGTGTGGTTGTTTTTATCCTTAGTTTCTCTTATCAAAGTAGGAGTAATGAGCACATCAGAAAAAAAAGAGGACCAAGAAAAAATGTACAAACCTTGTTCAAGGTGTAGAGATTAGCGTAACAATAGTAAGCATAGTATGAAAATGCTGGATTGAATACATTAGTCCATTGATCAGGTGTGGGCATATGTTTTGTCGGGCGCCTTTCAGGCTTGCTTTCATCATCCACCAAATCCAAGCCAACAACCTGAAAGGGATAAGTTCAGCGAGTGCCTAAAGGAATACTAGGATAAATGGAGGAAATTCGGGAACTTCCATACCACATTCAGTAAAACACATACACCTTTAGTACCTGTTTAAGGAAAACATGTAGCTGTGGATGTGAATCTGGATCAATTGTAACCTCAAAGAGGGGTATGAAAATATTGTCAAGGATGTTCTGAAAAGACGTCACAATCCCCATTTCTTTGTAAACATTGTACAGCCGTGGAAGCTGGAAACAAAGATTAGGAAGTGAAGATAAGCCCATTAACATCAACAAAAAAAGAAGTTCAAAGGCCATTAAAAATGGCAAGACAACTTCCGGTAACCATGTAAGGCAATAGCATCTCTAAGAAACCATACACTGTTACTCTTCTTAATTTTTCTTTCCATGCCAATCATACAACTAATTCTTCTACCAACATGTACCTTTTAGGGTCCAAAGCAAGCTCAACATTTACCAAGGGTGCCATTTAGTATTCACAAGGTAGACTAAACACAACAAAGTTAAAATGACAATGTGTCATGTAGTATTGACAAGTGGGATCAAACACAACAAAGGTAATGCTGTCCAGAAAAGGTAAACATAAGATGTCAAAAGGGTCCCTATTCACTCGCCCAATGACATAGAGAATATCTATGACTATTGAAAGACAAAATAATACCCGCAAGAACGGAAAGACACTTCAAAATGAAAGTTGGCATCGGAGTGAAAGGAGACTACCTGAATTAACCATACAACATTCTCGCTGTATAATTCATTGTTCACTATCCAGCTAGCCATTTGATCCCATTCACTCATTTTTCTACCATATATCGATATCCTGTACTCAGCCATCTGAATGAACGGAAAGACAAAAAAAGCATGCTTAGCCATTCAATATGCGCCCTGATATGAAGCAAAGCCAACATAAAAGGAAAAGGGCTATTATGCTCTTAGTCGTGGGAAAAACAAAAGGAACTGAAGAATCAGTCTGAGTGGGTGGGTGAATAAGCATAAATGTGCATATGTGAATGCATTGGCGAGAAAGAGGATCACAATAGAAAACACTAGCATGTGTGGATGCATATGTGCATATCGGGGGTGCATGAGCGAGGGACTGTGTGACTGTGTGTTCGGCCTTCTCAGAAAGAGGGGAATGGAGGATCAGCGAAGCAGCATCCAAATTGTAATTTTCTTCTGGCCGTGATAGAACCAAAGATCCGAGAAGACTTAAACCTAAGATATACTATGAAAAGATACATCTCAAAAGGAAGGTGAGATTAACCTGATATTTACTTGCTTCAAGGTCAAAAAATACTTGTTTCGTCAGCTCAGCAAGGAAACGGCCTATCCAGCATGAAGAGATGATACAATTAGTTTGCAACAGAGCAGCACCCTTTTTGGCTAAATTTATGTTAACAGACCATACTACCCTTAGATCAGAAGATTTGATTCAATATTTACAATTAACATTAAGAATAATCTCACTATCTTTCTCCTTCACATGCCATATTTATCTAAGTTTCCAAAAAGAAATTAGTTATGTTATCTCCCGTATACTTTTGAATCAGCAAATATAAGAACTGTCTTTATTCTAAGTAAAACTATGTTTCAAAGTTAAAACACATTTTTGCTTTCTGCAATCATGAATTCATTCATTTCTTGACTATATAATGTTGTTAATGTGAATTGTCAATTATCGTTCATTTGTCCTTTTCTCTAGGGATTGTTGGTCATGTCTGGGAAACTAAAGAGAGAAAGAAGATGCCTACACTTGGAGTGTCATTCCAAATTGAGTCCATTAAAACTCCTCTAAGGTTTCCTCAAGGGTTAGAATTTTTTAATTAATAAAATTTCAGATTTGATCTAATTGATCTCTTGGATTAGGAAAAACACTAAACTTTATCTCTTTGGTGGATTCCACTGAGTGGTGTGTTGTATGCTCTCTATCCTGGGGTGGATCCTTAGCTGGTGAGTATCCCTTTGTCGCATTTGTGTTTCCTTGTAATTCTCCGATCCGCATTATCACTACTGTTCAATTTTTCCCATCTGAACCAAACTAAAACATCGAACACACTACATTATGTGCTTGCCATTATATATAAAACAAAAAACCAAGTTTTATCCTGCTGATTGAAGTGGATGGCATAAATCATTTTACACCATTTCATTCAATTCAATGTCATAATGGATCTCGCAGTTTTTACATTACTTTAAGCTTTCTGGAATTGGACAACTTAAAAGTTCATAATTATTTGGTTGGTTAGACTACCCCTTATGCTCTAGTTTCATCTTGAAATTCAAACTTTTCTTGAACCACTGCATTTCTTTTCTCTCAAAATCCTCCCTAAATTAACTTGCGAACACGCTTACCACATTATCTTCTCAAACACATTTACAGTCCCATAAATGTTTCTCGAACACGTAATGAATATTGTATTCTTTGCACTTCGGTCAACTTCCACAAAGTGCTAAATGTCTTAACGTTAAACACATCCCGTAACATGCAAAAATTAAAAAAATTCCACATATATATCTTCTATGGTTGGTGCACCAAGGAAGTCTCTTGAACTTATAGAGTTTGTGTTGGGAAATTCCTAAGAAAAGGAAGGAGCTTGTCCAAACAGATTGAGTTTGAATTTGGAGAACGTAGAGGAGTTTGTTTCTGGCATGACATGCAGTGTAGTGAAGCACCTCTTAAATCTCTTTTTCCTATTTTATTTTCTTTAGCAGCCAACAACAGTGAAATGGTTTTATTACCTAAGGTCTGTTTTGGTATAAGAAAATGGGTTTTTCCTCTCACTCCAATAATCTGGAAAAATATTAAATTTTCAGAATATTTGAAAAACTATAAATGACTCGATATGTCAATAATCGTATGGTTTGGGTCCACATAAGAAATCAAATCAATGCCAAATTCTAAACATTACTAAAAAATGAGAAAAAAAGTAAAAGTGAAAAATTTAAAAGTCGACCCAAACATGCTCATTTTGGAGGGTATTTCATTCATTTGAATCTGATTTTCATATGAACTAAATGATCAGAAGCTATCATCTATTTATTCCTCCCTAGCTCTTTTTTATTCAAAAAGAGGTCCACGGTTTATTGGAGGACAAGATGGTGTGATATCCAGTAGATAGAAAGACGTTCACTAATAAATATCTTAGGGGTTTCTCCCTTCGCCCTTTTCCCCTCAAAAGCAATTTGGCTCCGTAATCCATAAAGGATTTCTTTCCTCTATTGAATTGTAGCATATATTAACAAGCTTACCATTGAGAATCTCCAAAAATGAAATTTCATCCTTAAGGATTAGTATTATATGTGCAAACTTCAGATGTATCTATTGATCATCTCTTCCTTCGTGTGTCCCTCAACTTATGGAATTACTTCTTCAGCATATCAAAAGTGGTTCGGATCATGCCAGCAAATGCAATCCAGCTGTTTTACTATAGAAGTGCCTATAGGCAATACTCAAATCTCCAAGAAATCTTAAAAACATTTCGCTACTTTGTCTGATGTGGTGCAGTAGGAAAGACCATGACAAAAAATTGCTCGAGGAATGTTGCACAATTTCCGTTTTGTACTCGTGTATTCGACTTGGGTAATCTTGCTTCGATTCTGTCTAGTATTTTGACGTTTTAGTTTTGTTTGTTTCTTCTCTCCTCCTGTTCTTGCACATAACTAGATTTTCATTTAAATAAAATCCTTCATTATATATCCAAGAAAACCACTATCTATAAGAGCTATTTTTAAGTAGTTCTTTGCCAACAAGAATCAAGCACTTTGGCCGAACACGATCATATAGGACATACCTTGGATGAGGTTATCCTGTTTTAGGAATATCTCTCGCAGCCTACTTTGACCACAAGGGTTATACTTGAGATTAAACTTATCAAAGCGATGGAATGTGCTCTTGTCAGCATGAACATCCAGAAGATCAACATTCAAATCATACCTAGTAAAAAAAAAAATACAAGAAAGGAGCATTATACCTGGACTTTACGATTACATGAACCAATCTTAGATGGACAATTATAAGAGCAGGAGAAGAAATTCATTACCCTGATAAATCTAAGCTCTCAAAAACTTCATTTAAGGTAAGATATGTCCCATCACGGAAAATTACGACCTGAAAACAAAAAGACAGCCAGTCACTTGATATTCCATGCTCATTGATCAATTCATTATCACAGAGTAATCAATTTAAGGAAACTTCCAATTTCTTCCTACTAATCAATAATAAAAATTTCTCCTCTTTTTGGTATAATTTCAATTCTTCTAAGTTGGTAACAATACAGAATCAAGAAGACCATCCAAAGACATTAATGCATCCGACTTCAAAATGGCATTTTCCCTCACATTTTTGCACGGTAATGTGTCCCAGTCAAGAATAACTTTTTCTATGCCTAGGCTTGTTCATATCCGGTACTTCACACAACCAAGCAACTTGCTGACCTCAAAGATCTACACTTACAAAGAACTTATAGATGACATGCATGTATGCAGGAAGAATTGCCCGATTTATGCGACCATTTTTATCTTCTATTCGTAGATGGGAAAGTCATTACTCATATTGATGTGTTCAACGCAAATGGCATGTAAAAATCCACAAAATGCCACAAGCTTTAAAGGCTTCATAATAAGAAGCCAGCTTTCTAAAACCACGGTTTAGATCATTCCACCAGTCACAGAGGTAAATCTGTATCAAATCATAGTGCGGCACAACTTTCCAATCCATTTCCATCAAAGACATACAGCACAAGCTCAAGGATATCTACTCATGCATAGCACCAACAATGTAAGGCGTGACAACAAATTGATACCTCATCAGGCTCTTTCCTCAACTTTGACTTTATGAATCTTAAAAGATGTTTCTGATTCATGCATGCCGAATGATGAACATGAGTATCAACTTTTCTGACGTTATAAAAGTCACGGTGTGGAGCACTTTTCTGAGCAATAAATTCCCTGTCCGCATTAAGCATCAAGTGAAGATTAAATTTCTGCACAGTACCCAAGTGAAGGTTTGTCATAAAACTAATGATCATTAGAATTTTTGGGGAAAAAAATTACCAAATGTAGAAGGAGAACGACATACTTGCTCAAGAAGAACTAGCCGATGATGGCACAAAGTTCTGACATTTCCTAATGCTATAACTCGAAGTATGTTGTGTAGATCCGTGAAGAAGGTTGTTGCACCGGCAACAGGGAAAAGCTCTTCCTTTGCTGAGGAAGAAAAGAGATCAAACATGCATGAATTCTAAACAGAAGGAAGAGTCCTTAAAGTGGTAGTAATAGACAGAAGTTTTTTCATCATGGAAAGAAGAAGATCAATAGCAATGAGAAACTCTCTCACATTCTTTATTCGGGTAGACATGAACAACTCCATCTTGCATTTCGAAATAATGCTGCAGCAAAAGCGAACGTCATGAAAGAGAACTATAAGCTTCATCTCAACTGAATAAACTAAGGTATCCAAATTGCAAAATTCACAGCTTATTGGTGGCTCACATCAGATTTTCCCACTGAAGTGTAAGAAAACGGCGCAGGATTAGGCTTTGGTGTGCTGGGGTCGGATATGACTTCCTTTTCCCATGGAGCAATCGATTCCCTGAATACATACCGTTTTCGTAACTCAAGGCATTCTTGAAGAACCCTATAGGAATCAACTTCATCAGCTGCCGGCACCTCTGGCAAAAATAAAAACGAAATGGTTGAAAAATTTAAACCCCCAGCAATAACATTCCATATGCAGATACATTGTCTTCAAAAACTATGCCTACATTCCCATCAACTTTCAAGAGGCAAAAGGAAAATTAGAAAACAATTATCAGAATGGAGAGACATGACATTGGCATGTCAAACGACAGTAGCAACATCCCTTGGATAGGCAGAAGTTTTGTAAAGACACAGGAATTTTTTTTTTTTTTGGGTCCAAAAGACACAGGAATTGGCTGAACTAAAAATGTGGCATAGAAAGGCATTGCAGATGCCTCCATCAAAGTGAGTACTCAAAGCAATTAATGATAGTTCAATTACCATATGATGTATGACAAGAAGAGGTACCCTTCTTGATAAGCAAGGAAGTCTCGAAAAGATTTTTTTCAATTGATGGTGTTAGAATGCTTTTCTGGGTTGCTCAAGACATTCATCTTGATGAACTTTTTTATCCTAGCATACAAGTTCCTAGCCGACTAACTCCTCTTATGATCAGAAGTTGAGATGAAACAAGATCAGCATAAGATGTTTTAACAAAGTATAAAGAAGATACCATTTGGACTGATTTTCAGCCGTACAAATGTCTCGTGCTCCGGCTCCTTCCTCAGTATATCAGCGGCAATAGGATCTGGCTGAACACCATGCAGGTCTCCAGATACACTATGAGACCTAATCATGCTTGACGCTGCCATGGGTATTTGCTCACCGTTTGGCAACAAGCTTTTACTATCTGGTCCCTGCAATGGTCATATTTAATACAAAATCTGAGAGCTTTGATTATCGAAGAAAACCTTTGACGACATGAAAAATAATAAAGCGCGCAATAGAGCAATATTGAATTCTTATTCCTAATCAGGGTCTTTTTTTGGTGACAAGGTCCTCTTAGCACAAAGGAAGAATGCAAATTCTGGAGATGCGCAATATACATACTCATTCCTACACTTCCAATTTCACCATCAGCAATGGGCGTATGTTGACTCAAAGAGAAAGGAGCTAGCTATTTACACTAGATAAAAGTATAAATTCAGAAATGAAAGTAAATGAGCACTCGCCCACAAGTCCAAGGAGAACTCACGGCATTTCCATTCGTATGGAGATAAGTCGTCTCTAGATTAGCATTGTCAGTCATGTTATCTTCATCATCTGATCCTTCCAAGCTCTCAAAGGCACTAGCACTAGCAACAGGAGACTTCGGAGAAGTTGGTCTGATCAGACTCCCAACTCTCTTTACGGAAGAAGAAAGTGGGGTAGATTTTCCTGAAACAGAAGTGATGGATATAGCTTACTGATAGACAGCCACAGCAATGGGATTTTAAAAGAAATCGCAAGTAAAGAAGGAAAAATGAACTCCAGAATTTTATGTACAAATAAAAGTACACTAGGCACACAACCAATCACGAGCTTTCACATGTATTCCAGTACATTTGTACTGGGGTTTCATGGTACAATATAGTCTCACTCTCATTCATACGATGAGAAGAGTGATGACCCCATGAGAATTACTTGAGGAAGAAGACTGCAGATTGACTTCCATATTTCTGGTAAAATCTTCCCCAACTGCACAGAATACACTTTGCTATGGATATCCTTTACCCTTATTAATTTGAACGAGGCAAACAAACCAGAAATCACCATCTTCAGTTCGGAAAGCAAACTAGAATAAGACCAAAATGTCAGACCATAAAACATTGGTTCAGCTAACAACACTTTTCTTCAGATCCAACTTCTAAAATCCGCAATCTTGGAGATGTAATGAGCAAATTTGAGCTAGAGAATGGTGAGAAGATATGATACCATTATAAAACAGCATGTTAAAATGGGCATACGAAACCTTATAAGACAGACCGCAGCCATAAAAGAGTTGACTGCATGGATCATATGTATAGAATGATACAGGCTCAAGTCCCTCCTCTCCTAGAAAGTGCCAAGTAAACCAGCACAAAGGTGGTTTAGATTAAAGAGGAGCAGTCAGTGTAGACACCCTAAGGGGAATCCACTAGACAAAACGGGATGAGTGACACATAAAGCCTCATTCAAATCTGCTGACAGCAAAGGCTCGGGACTTTATTCTTTTCCTGATTACATCTGAACCCTCTACGGCAGATGGTACACAATTTTCTTGCTGTCGGGATATGCCTAAGTATTAAACCTAAAGCTTGCACCAATTGTACACGACACCCACAGCTTCCAAACAGGATATGCCATCCAATCTCAGGCAGCATGGTTGTACCATTCGAATAGAATATCACGAGCCCGACAACCAGAAAGTTGAAAGCAAATTGATATCACAAACACCACCGCAGCCGAATAGAACAAGCAGACATTAGTAAACCTTTACAGGTATCGTATTTGTCACTATACACACACTGCCAAGCGGTTGTTCCAGAAGAAAACCATTAGCTCTAGACAATTCGTTACTGCATCGATTGGCTCAGAACAGATTAAATTATTCAACAGTAAATCCCTGATAAATCGCTCTCAGCCCACCGTTCTTCCTAAACCACTACGAGTGTAGACCGACGCACAAGAAAGCAAACACGCAAGGACTGAGGCGTTCATTTGATAATCGGTTTTTTTTAAATCAAAAAGAGGTAACCAATATCATATAGCAAGCCAAAAAAGGTGCGTCGATCGCGCACACATGCGCAAAAAAGGAAGAGACTCACGGAACGGCAGCGAGGCATCAGCCGTACCTTCGTGGAGAGTCTGGAGCCTCGGCAATCCGGCGGGAATCCCGTCCAGCGCGATCGGCCCGTTGCACCTCTCGTCCCCGTCCGCCCCGCCGCCGGACATCGCGGTGACGTCCGGCAGCGACGCCGAGGCCCTTCGGTACCCGCTCCCCCTGCGCCGCGAGCCGCCGCCGCCGCCACCGCCGCCGCCCGCGCCGCCCCCGCGGCGCCTCCGCAGGTGCTGCGGGGACTCCCCCTCCGAGTCGTCGTCCCCGCGCTCCCGCTCCCGCTCCACCGTCTTGGCGAACTCCAGCAGCTGATTCAGGGTCTTCCGGTGCATGTAGTAGGCGGAGACGGCGACGAAGGACGCCCCGACCAGGGCCGCCATGGCCAGGTGCATAGTGTACGCATCCATGTCCCCTTCTCTCGATCGACCTGCCTCCCTCTCCTTCCTCTCGTCCCTCTCCTTCACCGGCGACGGGCGCGGCGAAATCCTCCGATTCCGGCGAGATTGGGGAGGCGGCTACCGGCGACGGCGAGCTGCTGGAGCGGAAGAGAATGGGAGGAGAGCAGAGTGCGCGCCCCGTCCTTGATTTTCAGTACCGTCTTGCCTGCTGCGGTATTTATAGAGCCTGAAGAGAGCGAGAGAGAGGACATATTCTCTCTCCCTATCGAGCTCCGCCTTTTTTCGCTTCCACTTTTTTCCTTTTTCCCTTTTTTTTAATTTGCCATATTTTTTTTCAATATTTAATCCTATTTAAATTAATTTCGCCCCCTGTAATATTCTCGATCTCAGGATTGGGGCCTCCGTGACAATTTATCAATCGAGCTTTAATCATCTCGCTAGAGGCTTTTGGATTCTGTTGGCTTGAATGGATTTATCGATAAATGAATGGGAAAATGACACGGACGGTCCCTGAACTTCGATCCGATGTGCAGTGTGATATTCTAATTTCTAAATTATTCGATGCGGTCCCCGAAACCTTAGCCCAATATGCAACATCATTCATGAACTCATAATTGATCTAATATGGTATCTAAATTTTTGTTAAATATTTAAATTTAGATATTAATTTGAACATGTATCAAGAGTTCAAAAATCATTTAAAAAAATAAAAATTCGAGAATCATATTATATATCGGATCAAAATTCAAAGACTGTGCGGGCCATTTCATTTAAGCGAGGGCTTGAGTGCTCTGCCCTTTTTTTTTTTTATCTGGTGATGTCGAGGGTAACAAAAATTAAAATTATTAAGAAAATCATCTTCGTCTTTTTATCGGTGCGAGGCTCGCTTTGTACGATCGCCGCTTTTGGGGTAACTTTTGTGGTTTTGGTGGAAAGCGTCCCGGAAGTCGCCTTGATCACTGGGATACGGCGTCGATGGTCATGGGTCGTGCAATTGCTGTTTACTTTATTGGGAAAAAAGATAAAAAAAAACAAGTGGGAAAGAGACAACCTTGACAAACCCTAACCCCACTTAACCAAAGAAAAATGATATAAATAATCCATAAATTTTAGTTAAATTTATAAAATAATCCTTAAATTTTTAATTTATTCAATATTATCTCAGAATTGTAGCTCAATATGTAATGTGGTCTCTAGATCTCTGGTACATGTTCAATTTAATCTATAAAATATATGAAAATATTCAATATTGTCCTTAAACTTAAATGAATGGAAAGATAACTTTGGATATTCTCGTATAGTTCATAGATTAAGTTGAGCATGCATCAAGAGTTTAGGAACTATACTGAACAAATTATAAGTTCAGAAACTACATTGTACGTTAAGTTAAAGTTCGGTTATCACATTAAACGAATTAAAAGTTCAAGCACCATATTGCATATTAGGTCGAAATTCGAAAACCATTTGGATCATTATCTCGTGATCGTTCATAGGAATTTTAATGTTGGTTTATGATGGTTTTTTTAGCTACTGGCATATTTTGACCATACCAAGGATAAGGTTACTCACCATAGTAGCATCGGAAGTGCATAACCGGTGAAGGCGTCCCCCCTCACGAGCATTCAAAAGTCCCGACTGGATCCATCAAACGGGGCGAAGCGAATCGGGTTTTAAAATGACCAGCTCTTGACCCAGCACGCTACCATCTCGAACGGCGATTTTTCATATTGCACCCTACCGTGCAAGAAACAGATCCGAAAAGGTTTCCGGCTCAGAAGTTTTGCTTAATAAATGTCGTGAAATAGCCATGCTCTAATTAGGCCACAGCTTAGAAATAAAGGAATGCTAGAACGAACAAATCGCGAGCTAATTAGACACTCATAACCATGTTCTCTTTCACTAGTTTTTCGATGTAATTCCGACTCAATTTTCGTGTAGAGGATTTAATATTTTCTTAGACAAGAACAATGGCGATACTTGGCTCACATTATGATGCATTTTCTTAGACAAGAACAATGGGTTAAAAAAGGAGGACGCGAGAAAGAAAGCGGAAAGGACAATGGCCGGGCTCCCCCCCTAGCACCTGTCGCGTTAGGAACCTCAAAAAGCGAGGGTTGGGGATTAGGCCGGGAACACCTCGACAGGCACTCGGGGTTGGGAGCGTCGCGGGAGGTGGATTGACGAGTCATTTTCGTTATCCACAATGCAACGTGTGCGCGCGTACGCGCACATGTCTTTAAAAACACGAAAAGGGGACCCGTCCATCGCCATGCTCGATATCGGAAATCTGCTATTTCCGTTTCCGTGATCGTATATCACGCGAGAGAGAGAGAGAGAGACGATGCATCGTAAATGATGATTTTCAGATTTTTGACGAGAATCGTAAGGACACCTGATAACGAAAGGTCCTGGAAATGATATCTCGGGCGTGGTCCCTCCTTTGCAGAGCAATAAGACAAAACTTCGTGAGGGGACTCTTTGGAGTTTTGGAGTTTTGTTAGATTGTCGTTGGCGGTGTGCTCCTGGTTTGGGACGATCGGAAAGGCGGAAAGCAATTCCGCTCTCGTTTTTTCTTCTGGGCTTGACCGTAAACCGATCGGATTTCGCGGAAATGATGGCTGAAATCGATCGGAATCAAACCGTGACCCGAAATGATAGGAAATTAGAAGTAGAATTGAAGGTATTGCTCATTTACGAAAAATAAAAAAAAGGGAAGAAAAAAACAGAAAAAGGAAAAAGACGAAAATGCCTTTAGGCCAAAGTATTGCGGGGTAAATATATTACAAGTGACATAGTTTGGGGTTTTTTCGTGTCACGAAAAAAAGTTCGGGGTAAATTTGTCACAAGTGGCATAGTTTGGAATTTTTGGTAGTGTTTTTCCCTTGAAAATATTACTTATTTACAAAAAGCTCACACTAGGAGCATCGGAATTGAAACAAAGTTCATAGGGAAAACGACACAAACGGTCTCGGAACTTTAGCCCAAAGTGTGATGTGATCATGAACTTTTAATTTGTTCAATAAAACTTTAACCCAATGTGTAATGTGGTCTCTAAATTTTTAATTTATTCAATATAACCCGTGGACTTCAATTAATGGAATAACAACATTGAACATTATCATGAATATGTATAAAAAATTCATGGATTATATTGAACAAATTAAAATTTTAGAGACCACATTATCTATTGAGCTAAAGTTTAAAAATCACATTGAATAAATTAAAAATTCAAAAACTATATTAAATATTGAGCCAGAATTTAGAGATCGCTTATGTCATTATTTCAAGTTCATCCAACGTGCGGGCACAGACCGATGTTCCTTTCGCATGACTTGACTTCACCACATGACACATTTTTCTCACGCCTTACGGAATAAATAATTAGGCACGCTTTTTTAATGTTAGAATAATTTATGAATATGATACAAACTAATCGTAAATAAACATTAAAATAACACAGAGATCCATATTTTAACGATTTATTGAAACTTTTGTTTTTGTAAATGGCGAAAAGGAGGTTTCATCTAGGTCAAGAAACACGAGTAACATGTTTTCTTTGTGTTCAATGACAAGTCGATTAGAATAGTGAATTAGAATTATCAAAATGTAGCAAAAAAAAACTTGCTGATTACGAAAATAGAAAAAAAAACCGTGATTTTGTCGGTGGCTAAGCCCCGTCCTTAATATCTAGTTCCCCCGCTCCATATGCGGCGTCACAGAGAACTTGTTTCGAGGATTAGTATAATTGTGCGACAAGTTTAGGATGCTAATTTCTGAGACTTATTTGAACGGTCTTTCTAAAGAAAGGGATTAAGAGAAACGAGACATTTTTTAGGAACTTATGACTTTTAGTGTTAAGAAGACCATTTGTGCTTTAATGAAAAAAATTACTAATTTTTTCTAATATTAAAATATCCAAGCATGGCCATTTCCTAAACAATTTGTTCCGTAACAATCTTTTCATCTATAATATCCTCTATTTTTTTTTTCTCTCTTGCTTAGTCATCACTTCGCATTTGTGATTGTTACATGGAAAGTGCCAATTCAATTTCATGTGGACCTACAAACATACGTCTTTGGATTTATGGTGAAGTTATAAGAAGATTAAATATATTGCGATGAGAAAGTTCCAAGGAAAAGATATTCATTGTCATGCTAAAAGAAAAAAAAACAGCGAAATATGTCGATCGTGGGCGATTCTTTCGGTGATTTTCCCCAACAATAAAAGATTAAGGATTTACAAAATTTAGATAAGAACGATCATAAGACACATAATGTTATTTATTTATTCTAACACAGTATCCTCGCATGTCACGAGTTCACGGCTAGTTGTGAATACAAATTTAAGAAAAAAATTAAAAGAGAGCTTGAATGAGCGACACGTGTCCATCCCAAAACCCTCTCTTGGTCTATTTTTATTGACAGTGCTTTTGTTTTTTCTTTCCTCCATCGTCCTTTTCACCAAATTCAAAACACCACAGAATTGCTATCTATCTTAAGCTCAATTTGTCCCAGCTCGCAGGTCAAGAGATTCTTGCTAGGGTTCTCATAAGATAATGTAAATAATATACTTAATTACGACAGTTCCTCAAGATTCTAATGGGCATTCTGTTTCAAAAAAGCAAAAATTCTCCCAAAAAAAGGAAAAGAAAATTTGAATTCAGACCTACGAGATGCTCGATAAATATTGGAGAAAGAATCAAAAGCTTTTGATGAAAGCTATGTTGAAAGAGAGCCACTTGTGCAGACGAATATTGCTTGCTTCTTTCGAAGGTCACGTTTCCACGAACTAGAAGACCCAAATTTCATTTTCATTGGCTTTGGCATAACGACAAAAAGAGGTAATTAGAGGTTACTAAACAAGTTTTTTTTCGATAAGTAATTGATCATTGTGCCGGACGGACCTAGACAGGCCACCCGAGAAGGAAATCATGTGCCCATTTCAACCCTTCCGGCCGATCGAGCTCGGACGGGTCTAAACGGGTCAGCCGAACTGCCTACCGGTTAATCGGGTCTATTACCAAACAGTACCACGAGGTCGAGGGACAATAATCTTTTCCAAACAGTCAACTTGGATTCTCACAATCTTGCCCATAACCCGGAATCCCCTACTACCCTATACGCCTTTAGGGCTAATAAAGAAACCAAACAAAGAAAGGGGGGTGAAGAAAACAAATCATTAAAGGTGATCCATTCTTTTAATTTACCCAAAAGCTATGATTTTAAAAAAGTCCATTTTGAGAAAGGTGATGGCATATGATTTAGAATATGCGCCAATGTGGATGCTGGATAGTGGGGATGTGGGAACTGATTTCTTTATTGGATATGGCTAGAAAGGCAGCAACAAGCCGACAAATGATGTGGCCGTGCATGATATCCAATGGAAGTGGAACAACAACATCAGATTCTTTGGGATGATGAAGAAGAACATCCTCAGTGTCTGGATCAGCAAAGGCTCCAAGGATACAAGCCACTTCAAAAGAACATACGATCGGCATATGCATGCGTGACGCCTTGAGGTTAAGTCGCTGGAGATATCACCCGCTTTGACCCGTCCGGTGCTAAGCCCCACAATTTTGTCCTTTGATGCACAATACGTCATCCATCTCAATAGTGCTCTCACCCGAACGTGCTTAACATTGGAGCTCCAAGTCTAAGCATCGTCATTATATCAAAAAACGCTTCTAGATTCGCATTTATGTGACGGGAGTGCTCTTCATTCGTTCAATGCGTTATTCGATTTGTTCATGTTCCTTTCGTCAACCTATCGGGTCCTCTGGCCCGGCAAACACTCTCCACTCTTGTCGAACCGGATTGTTACAACATGCCGGTCACATGTTCATCTCTTTTCTCTATTTGCAGCTAGGGTTTTCTTGTTTTGAGCAAGAAGGTGGGCCGTCGATTCGTAACATTAACTTATCTTTTGCTTTCGATCGATATATTTTAATGAAAAGTGGGTGTGAGTTGATTGTGGATGAGAGATTTTGTCCCCAAAAAAATCTCATATTTTGATTGTAGCTATTTTTAATTGAATTAAGCGTGACGTGGAAACAGAAACATAGAATGCTCATAGCTTTCTTTATGATAATTTGCAGCGCACATGGCACACATGCATGATGCTAGTGCGCGAATAGAAACAAGGCCTAGGCTGCATATGACAACTTGCCAAACAGTATTTGATTATGTTCTTTTATTCCCAGAATCAGTTTGGGAACAGAAATGCGTTTGTTTAATTTTTTGATTCTGGGCACAATTTTGTCAAAAATTGTTCCTAGAATCAGTTTTCAAGAATAAAAAAAAAAAGTAGCTTCTTGATTTTGGAAACAATTTTGAGAATCAATTTTTTTTTCTTCTTCCTTTTCTTGGTTTTTAATGTAACTTCTAATGTCCGGCCCAAGAACTGCCCTCGTCGGATCTGACGAGAATAAAATATTTTATTAAAAACTATTATTAATAAAAATATTATTAAAATAAAAAATATTTTACCGGCCATGGCTGGCGACCAAGCCATGGCCAAAAAAAAAGAAAAAAATATATTTTTAATAAAAATATTTTAATAAAAAAATATTTTACCTGTCATGGCCGGTGACCAGGCCATGGCAAAAAAAGAAAAAATATATATTTTAATAAAAATATTTTAATAAAAATATTTTACTTGCCATGGCCAGCGACCAGGCCATGGCCAAAAAAAATAAAAATATATTTTAAATAAAAATATTTTAATAAAAAAATATTTTACAGGTCATGGCCGACGACTAGGCCATGGCCAAAAAAAGAAAAAAATACTTTTAATAAAAATATTATTAATAAAAAAATATTTTACCGGTCATGGCCGGCAAGCAGGCCATGGCCAAGAAAGACGAAAAGAAAAAAAGAAAAGAAAAAAATAAAGAAATATTAAAATATTTAAAAATATTATTAATAAAAAGAAATTTTGTGGCATTACCAAACGCATTTCTGTTCTTTTTTATATTCCAGGGATGGAATTTTGGGCCGTTAACAAATGCCTTAAAATGGTCAGAATCAATTTTGGGCATAAAATAAAAAAGAATCATTTCTGCGTAGAATTTGTTTCCGGGTATAGAATCGTTGTCATGCGCAACCCTAATATCCTAAAAACCCCTCAACTTTAGTTCCGATCCAAAGTCTATCCTAAACTTTTTTTTATTTCATGAAAACCTCCCAACTTTTTATCCAATGTCAATTCTATCCTAAACTTTTTTTTTGTTTTATGAAAAAACCACACATCTTTTACTTGAGTCCCACATCTGCCTCTATTAACCTTTCGTCCAAAATTACTTTTAGTGATGTAGCATTTCCACATCAGTGTTCTAGTTTTTATCCCAAATTTCATATCCAACTAGGCATTTTTTTGGAGATGAATTTCCATGTTAGCCAAAACGACGTCTAAGTGGATATGAAATTTGGATTAAAACAGAAGCAATTAAGGTTGGTTTTCTTTAATTGCTCTAACTCTTAAAAGAATCTTCCTTCCATCTCGCTTGAGGATCTTCGATTTTGCGATTAGTTTTCAATCTCTCGTACTCGGGAGTCTTCCATCCCTCACAATTGAAGAGCTCACGCTTGAGACATTTGGCTCAGGACGCTTGAAGAGCTTGTGCTCAAGATTTTTGAGAAATTTGAACGAAGGATTAACGAAAGTAGATATAAGACTCGAGTATAAGTTGGTAGTTTTTTATAAGACAAACAAAATTTTAAGGTAGAGTTGAAACTAGACCTAAAGTTGAGGATTTTTTACGGGACAAAAAAAATTTATAGTAAAATTGAGAGTAGACCTAAAGTCGAGGTTTTTTAGGATGTTATGCCTAGAAAAACGCTTTGATATAGCTAGCCTAGGCTTTGTGCATTTTAGGCCCAATGTTGCACACGTGGGCCATTGTTTGGGCCAGAAACATGAGGCTGACCATGAGGCTTTTCAATCTCATCGTGTACAAAAATTTTCCTCTCAATGACACTAAAAGGTGGTTTGTCTAAGGCTTCGTTCGTTTGGCGGAAAATATTCTCTTTTTGAAAAATATTTTTTCGAAAGTCATTTTCCTGGAAAATATTTTCTCGGAACATAATTTTTTAGTGTTCGGCGATCAATATGAAAAAGTTTCGGAAAATATTTTTCGCCGGCGGCGGGCGACCGGCATCTGGCGGCGGCGGCGGGGGGGACCGGCCGGCGACAGCGACGGGCGACCGGCGGTGGCGGCCGGCGACCGGCGAAGGCAGCGGGCGGCGGCGGCCGGCGGCGGTGGCGGCGGCGGCCGGCGACCTTAGTAAAGAAGAAGAAGAAGAAGATCCGGAAAATGATTTCCGCTTTTGAAGAAGTGGAAGTCATTTTCCATAGATTTAGGCTATTTTGTGAGAGGGGGAAGGAAAATATTTTCCAACGGAAAACGTTTTCCGCCCCCCGAACACCGAAAAACCCGGAAAATATTTTCCGGAAGAATATTTTTCGCCAAACGAACGGAGCCTAAACCCAGAGAAAATTCATCGTTATGCTCACAAAACGCGATGTGATACCAGCAAAGTTAGACCAGTAGTGCACATATTCAAAAAATATAAAATAAAATAAATTCAATGCCATCGCGAAAATGTGCTTAATAGGAACCCATTGGGTACAACTAGGGCTGTCAAATGGGTGAGTCAAGTCGGATTTTGGTTGGGCAAAAAATGGTTGGACCCAAAATGACCTATTTAGACGCAACACAAATTTAGTGACCTATACCTCATCCGACACAATTACTATAATACTTCCATATTTAATCCAATCTTTGAAAATTCATATCCACCTAGTTAACTCACTTTAAACTTTTTATGTGTATATAGTATTTGGATATAATCGGTAGTTGACATTGCACAGAATTTTCAAGTTTGTATTGATTCACAATGAAGAATAAGAGAAAGTTGATACTTTGTAATGAATTTATAAAATTACAGCAACAAATAATGCAGTAGGAATTGAAATTTTAATTAAATGGAATGTAAAATATTGAAGAAAATGATTTATGCTTGCCATGAATTGCAATGACAGGAATCAAGATTAGAATATTACATAAAGATATGAATGCCAAATGCAATCATGGAAACATATACTCCAATAACTAACAGATGAAACTTACAAGATTAATAAAAATAAAAAATAATGGGGAAAAATGAAGCCGTCTTGATTTTTTCAATAAGGCTAGAGTCGAGCCCATTTTGCGGACCCACCAAGACTACTCTGAACTCCGAGAAGTTCATTATTATATCATAAATGGTGAAGAGTAAGTCACAAAGGTGAGTAAAGTTTGAGTAAATTGCGAATCCATTTAACATCATATTTGTTTTTGAGCTTTTCCATTTTAAATTTATTCATGATCCATTTACTGAACATATAACCTCTCAAATATGGGTTAAAAAATTCATCTATGACCCATTTTGATATGTATAAGTAGTAATGAGTACAGCAGCAATGGTCCTTACAAGTTCAGCATTTTACACCCCCCTAACTCTTCCTTGGCCATCCTTGGTCAAACTAGCAGAGCAAAGTCAAATTATTAGTAACGT
The DNA here is from genome assembly GCA_031216405.1 of Syzygium malaccense. Taxonomy (NCBI): domain Eukaryota; kingdom Viridiplantae; phylum Streptophyta; class Magnoliopsida; order Myrtales; family Myrtaceae; genus Syzygium; species Syzygium malaccense. Next base: position 7,000,220 of record CM062253.1, on the reverse strand, counting down.
GTTTGCTCGCGGTGATAGTAGCCTCTCCGGAGAATCGATGACCACGTCTTCAATGCACCTTCTATTTGCCGGTACTAGTACATTTGAAAATTCTTGATTGGCTAGTTGTAAGTAGCCCCACCCTAGGATCACGGAACAAAAAATCTCATCCCGCACCTACACCGAGATATCGACGGCGATTCTCAAATATCGGAGAACGGAACGTGATTCGACCAGACCATAATGCAATAGAAACAAGGCAATGGTACCTTACAAGTTACAGTAAACGAACAAATGCATGAAACTATGGTTTTTTTAAATCGGCCAATACGCTGCGTCTCCGACGCGGACGGGACCCGCGCGCCACGTCAGCGGATCCGCCCCTCGAGCCCATCGCGATCTTCTTGTCCGAACCCGACCGCTCGGCCAATCGCGCGCGGCCACGTGACCCGCTCACACCACTGTCCGGGCGCGAGGTGGGAAACACCGTAGACAAGCTCTCCACCGTCGGTTTTGCTCCGCTGTTTTGGCTTCCGCTCGGCTGTCGGAAGAACCTCCCACGCTCCCCTTATCTCCGCCGTCGTCGTCTTCTTCGTCTCCCTCTCTTCCTTCCTTCTCGGAGGCTCTCCGGCAGCTCCTCCCATGGCGTCCGTGCTCAACACCGTCGCGGCCGTCGCATTCCCCGGCGCCAGCGCCGCCGGAGCTCGAGCTCGAGCTCGGGGTCGGGGTCGACTGTGTTCGGCGCCTATTTCCGTTTCCTTCACCCGTGAGTCTCCCGTCACTTGGGTTAACACCGCTCGGACGCGAGTGTTTCTGTACTCCGTCGAGAGCGTGGCCGTAGGATTCGAGCGGGGACTAGCCGGCGATTTTTTTTTTTTTTTTCGTCTTCGTCTTCGAATTGGATGTTTGAAGTGTGGTTTGATTGTCTGCTGTGCGCGACTGTGGTTGAGCCTCGACGGTTTAGTGCGTGAGCGCGCCTGATTGATGTTGCGAATTGATGTTCTGTTCAGGACGAAGGCTTACCGTTAGAGCTGCAGAGACTGATACGAACGAAGGTGCCTGCGAAATCTCTTAATTATGTGCATTCGAAGTTTCTCGCTGCATCGAGTTCCATGTCCAGCAGAAATGCTGATGGATTTTCTCAAGTTGAATGTACTGTGGCAGTGAATCCTCAGGTGCCGGACAAGGCACCGGCTAAAACCGGTTCCAGCTTCAACCAGCTTCTTGGCATCAAAGGAGCCTCACAAGAAACTGTGAGTCTTTGCGTACCGAATGTTTATTTATTTGGGTGATGGCCAATGTGAATCCTGCTATCGGAGTGAGTCTCATTTCAGTGACTTTTGACTGCGAATTTGTGTTATGATGCCTGGAAGTAGTTGGATATTCAGAAATTGTTTGTTTTTTTTTTTTTTTTTGGTAAGATAGAAATTGTTTGCTTTGATGTTTTCTTTCTCCAAGAATTATGGAAATAAGGTAATATCTCAGTTAGCGTCGGACCTAAATACTGCAAAATGAACCTTTTCAGAATAAATGGAAGATTCGCCTTCAACTTACAAAACCTGTGACTTGGCCTCCATTGGTCTGGGGAGTGGTTTGTGGAGCTGCTGCTTCGGGTATGTCTAGCAGACTCAAAATGAAGTTGTTAACACCTCCTGTACTTATTGCTATCTTGTCATGCTAGTTGGTACCAAAGACGTCATATTTACCCGCACATGGTTCTCATATCTCTAAACTCCTTCAAGAGCAGTTTACATTTGTATTTTATGTGGAGAGCTCTTACGTGCATCTTTAATGTTCCTGCTCTAACGAATCCATAGTCAGTGTGATAATGGTGGTCTCTGATCATGTCCAATACTGTAAGACATAAAGAGCATTTGACAGCGGTTTTCAGAACTCATTCATTGCTATGAAATCAAATAGCTAATTCCTCTGTCCTGATTTAAATGTCTCACTTCTGTTGTGCACAAAAAAGTTCTGACTTTTTGAATTGCGTTCTTCCAGTTCTTCTTTGATCACTTTTTTTTAAACTCAATGTAACTCATGAAATGGAATTTATTGCTGACTTTTTATTGTTTGTTCCCTCATGATATACCAAAAGAAAGGCAATAAAGATGTTAAACATCAAGCTGAGGCAATGGCTCATGTATATAATTTCATTTTTCTTCTTAAATCGATAATTAGTTATAATCTGATACAAGAACCTTTCCGACGATCCAAAGAAAATAAGGAATTACATCTTCTAATGCTGACCAGTCAAATGAACTCTATTGAATCCCAGGATGCCTTGAAAAATCAATTTCAGTAATGATGCTGTGGAACTTGAGCAACTAATTACAAATTGCAATAACTATATCGTGCAGGAAACTTTCATTGGAATCTGGAGGATGTGGCCAAATCAATTGTTTGCATGATGATGGCAGGCCCATGTCTCACAGGCTATACACAGGTACCTTTTGAACATTTGAAATTCATCAAAACATTGACACAACATGTTCTCAAACTCACAGGATTTATCTTTCTGCTCACATGGCATCTCTAGACAATAAACGATTGGTATGATCGAGAAATTGATGCTATTAATGAACCTTATCGTCCGATTCCATCGGGGGCAATTTCTGAGAGTGAGGTTCGTGATTTCACCGGTTGTGTTATATCTAGAAAGTGATAACGACACCATTTTATCTGACTATTATTCCAAACCAGGTTATTACTCAAATCTGGGTGTTGCTCTTAGCAGGCCTTGGCTTGGCTGGTATATTAGATGTATGGGTAAGTGATTTACTTTTGTGCCAAATTGTTTCATTTTCCTTTCTATTTAAGTAAAGCAAATAGTGGTCAGTTTCTGAATCCATGTTCTCTATAGGCAGGGCATGATTTTCCCATAGTTTTCTACCTTGCTGTTGGCGGTTCATTGCTATCGTATATATACTCTGCTCCACCTTTAAAGGTAGTTCTTCAAGTTATCTTTTTCTTTTGTCTCTCTTTATGAACTGATAATCATATGTACTTTAGCTGTTGTTCCTAAGTGAGACATCTACATGGTTTCAGCTCAAGCAAAACGGGTGGATAGGAAATTTTGCTCTTGGAGCAAGCTATATCAGTTTGCCATGGTGTGTACCTCTCTTTTTGGCCTTTCATTTTTTATGTTCATCGACACTAATAATGGAAAAGCATTCAAGAAAGTACTTATAAGCTTGGTTTTTCTAAGTAAATTATGAGGGATTGGCTATCCAATGAAAAGCCAATGCCTTGAGTAATGGAATAGATAGGTAAACATGGAAGTCAAAAAGGTTCATAAGTATCCTTCGAATTGAGACTAAATGTGGCTGTGTGTCCCCCTCCATGATTTTGTGTTAAAACATGATAAGGAGCAACTTGTTTTTATAGTCCCCTCACAGCACGTGGGGGAAGGGTTAATCATCTTTGTTAGGTACATTCTGATTCAAGTTAACAAGTTCCCCTTCTCTTCTGGCTGATAGGTTGGCTGGTCAAGCTTTATTTGGGACCCTTACACCTGATATAGTCGTGCTGACTCTCCTGTATAGCATAGCAGGGGTATGTTTCCTTGGGAAGTATTGCCAACTGCAGTGTGAAATCTGTATTTTTTTTAGGCAACCAGTGGATATTGGCAACCATAGTTTACTGTTACTTTCTGCTTTTCTCAGCTGGGGATTGCCATTGTAAATGACTTCAAAAGCGTGGAAGGAGACAGGGCAATGGGGCTTCAGGTACTTTTTGTTGTACAGTTTTTTAGGAAGCTCTGCTTATGTAAACAATGGTAAACATTCTTAAGATGTTTTTCTTTTCTTTTCACAATCTCTCTGCTTTGAACAGTCCCTTCCAGTGGCTTTTGGTGCTGAAACTGCAAAATGGATATGTGTTGGTGCCATTGACATAACTCAACTATCTGTGGCCGGTATAGCACCAATTCTCTAGAACTTATAGCTTTTAAACTGAATATTTTTTTACTGATATTGTTATTTCGAATCAAATTAATAGCATCATGCATGTAGATCAGTGCACTATCTCCAAGTACGATTTTCAGAAGGATGGCTGACGCGTTGAAATATGAACTTAGATTTGTTCTGTTGTGCTGTTTTGAATTGGTTAATTAGTCAACTTCCATGCACTGGACGTGGCTAAGCTTCATTTGAGAATCGTTTCCATGATCCATGACCAAACCTTTACCAATTCAAACCCTTTATAACTATCACCCTCCTTTTAGATGTTTAAAGCAGAAAGTTGTACAGTAAACTATTTATGCAAAAGTTTTCCAACTTTTCTATGCAGTAAAAAGATAAACTTAACTATTAGCAAGATGGATCAATGCAAACGGCCATCCTGCTGTGTCGATGTTAGTCTGCAATATTTCTAATACTCATTTCGAACTGGATTCTGATAGGATTTAATGTGATGATAAGCGTTCAATTTCATTCAGTACATCACAATGTGGCAGATTTGTTCTGTCAAAAGGGAGTCATTCGTTCTTTCTATATAGTGTATTTCGCTCTATACCAGTGTGGCAAAAATATGTCTGTCTTACAAGCACCCTCCATTAGTATGTTATATTCTCGTGCCAGGAACTTGTCTAGCAGCAATCAATATTGGACAGACATCTTGCAAGTGGTGAAATCAATATAAGTAGGACCACATTAGATATCTTTGTACCATTTGACGAATTCAGTGTGATCAATAAGTAGGTCAGAATGCTCTTATCATTTGATTCAGCGAGTCCATTGGACAATAAAGAAAATTAGCTTAGATGTGACCCATGTGAGTGATCTGAACTAGATGATTGAACCTAGTATTAGATCATTTTGGGTCCTTGGTAACATCAACTGCCAAATCATTAGTGTTGAGATTCTTGAGAAGAATTAGTTTAATAATTTGAACAAAAAGCTATGTCAGGGTCCATTTGTTAAGATAAAGTACCCAGAAGAAACAAAAATGTTGACGAGTTCAATATAAATGTAGTGGAAGAGGTAGAGATATTAACCTGAATCTGCTTCTGCTGTCACGGGATCAAACTATCTGCGTCGGGCCTGGGAGTGCTCCTAAGATCATAGAAGGCATTCATATTCTCTGACCCGGTGGAAGGGAACATGAGATGCTTTGAGCATTCATAATGTTCAAATTCTTTATCTTGTTGAGCTTCTTAGAATTTCTTTTCTTATTTAAAAATAATTTCTCCAGGTTATCTGCTCGGGGCTGGAAAACCATTATATGCTTTGGCTCTCCTTGCTCTCATAGCTCCACAAGTTATTTTTCAGGTAAATACCTATGTATTAAAGTTGGAGAGATTGTATCTTGACAGAGATGATGTTCCTTTGAAGTGCTTTTTCCAAGCAAATACTAAAAATATGTTCATAAATCATCTGCTTCCTCCTACTGAAATGAGGCCTAGCTAACCTTGAATGTTCATCTCCAAATATATTGTTCTAGGCCTCCTTTTGAGACTAATTCTGCTTGGAAGATTGTCTAAACTTTCTTCCTTGCAAAAATCACTCTCCGGCATGAGTTTAAATGGAAGCATCAGTTTATCCACCTCGCAGTGCTTCCTATGCTTTCTAATTCTTCTGCATGTGCTTAGGTGTCACAGTCTCACACAAACAACTAAATATCGTCAGAAAATGCTTTGCAAGCATCAAATGTTACATATTATCTTTTCGAGAACTGGTCATTTTGATTTAACTCGTGATTGTGGTTTGCTGATACTTCTCATTTTGGTGCAGTTTCAATACTTTTTGAAAGACCCTGTGAAGTATGATGTAAAATATCAGGTAATGTTTCCCTCATCTGTATTGTCTGAAATTAGGAAAATAGTCGGTGAATTGAGAAACTAAATAGCTATAAGGGTGCTTCGGTTGTTTGACTGCTCTGTATTAGTTTTGTCATTCTACAGGATTGTTTTTGTTCCTGTCGGATGAGATAGACATGTATCTAGCTGATATCAGTGCTTTGTCAACTTTTGTGATTAATAGTATTACGATTTCTAATGTCCTGAATGTTCACTGAGAATGGTAGTCAGGTCACTCAAGTCAGCATCGAGTTCCTAGAGCTAGCAATGTCGTCCTGTGAACTAATTCTGGCTCTGGATATCATCTTGTTAACGACTGCAGTTTTTAACAGCCACCTATAGCGCATTGTGGATTGTAATTCTATATAGAGTGGCATTTTTAACTCAACTACTGCATCTATATAATGATTTCAGGCTAGTGCACAGCCATTCCTTGTGCTCGGTCTGCTGGTCACTGCTTTGGCAACCAGCCACTGATCACTCTATATTCCATGAAGCCACTATCCGAGAAGTATGGGAGTCCGCATGGAGGAAGAGCTAGCCACCGATTGCATTGTCTCGAACATTGCATTCTGGTGAACTAGAAAAGGCTCAGTGCTTGTTCGAAATGATTTCCAGGTTTCCTCCAACTTCGTCATTTCCTACTAATGAATTCGCTCTATAGTGACTGATCTTCTCTATGTTTTGCCTGCATGGTCATAACGATTCCTAGATTGGGGTCGTCCTTTGTGGATGTAAATTTGTTTTTCCTTCCTGTAATTTCCTTTCTTCTTTTGCTATCCACTAGTTTGTTCCTCGTTTGGGATCGTACACCGTTGGAGTTGTACTTTGTCAAAACTGGCCAGACAGTGTCTTCTGATTTTCCATGTTTAGAGCCTAGAAAGATTGGCACAATATTGCTACATTTTTATAATTGAAGTTTTCGATTTGTGAATGCAAGCCGTATGGTTGAACAGTTTTAGTTTGACTGAACATTTGTCTGCCATCATACTTGATCCCTCACCTGGAAAATAGATCATCGGTTTTACCTAGTCTCCGAATCAATATCAACAGACTCGAGCATGAGTTGCAATCTCCATCTCTATGAAATCATCAGTCAGCAGTTCTTGGCACATAATCGAGATATTGAGTCTTTGGTTTCCAGTTCTACGGCTTTCATGATATCCGAGATCATGTCAATTGTCGCCGCCATCATTATACTTTTGTTGCTAAAAGCAGTTCATGGGATTTAGACAGACAGTTTATCTCCTCTTTACCAAAAGAGTCGCCGCTTCTTTGCTTTTGACAACAGAAAGGCTTTATCAGATCCGGCCGTTAAATCAGACATTTCAGAGCCGACTCAGAATTCTTCAACTAATAGATTTCTCACCTTATGCAGTAGCAAAGACAAAGCAACGGTTTCACTAAGGACCAGCCCCAAGTCTCCTTTTCTCTTGTCATGTTCTTCTCATTGATTGGCAAGTAAGGGGATAGGTTCTAAATACCAAATTCAAAGTACAAACAATGGTCTAAAGCACCACCTGGAGGACAATTGGTTGACAAATTGCTTCTTCAAGCAATCTTAAAATTCAGGTATCCTGAACGAAGAGTACGAACTATGTAAAAAGCAGAGACTCTTTTAAACACTCACATAATCTGTTTCCATCAAAAGACCAAATTAAGAAGTAAAAGTAGTGATTCTGTCACTTTTCGAGTTCGATCCCCACATTTCATAAATCATCTCAGAATGATGCATGTTGAAATCTAGTTTTCCTTCAAGACTGACTATATGGACAAATAGGTCAAACTGGACCTTTTAAATTACAATGAATGGCCACAGAGGTTGCTGAAGTTCTTTTCTAGTCTGTCAGCATAAATTTGATTTTAAACAGCCGAGCTAACCTCAATTTTAAAACTAGCACTGCCAATAGCCAACGATAGACCAGCTTAGTTCCATGGACAAATGATAGCTTCTTCTCCAAAGTAATGACGACAGACCGAAGAAATCTAGAGTTTAAGTATTAGCAATGTACACACATAATTTAGAATAAAGATTGAGTGTGGGACTCAAATTGAATCAAAGAGCAAAGTACATGCTTTTAATTTTATTCCATCCCTGTCAAAACTTTTAGAAAGCTTGCCAATTGGAGACATCACGTTTTTACAATTCAAAATCACTGACGAACGCGTCTAGGTAAATGGTGTTCATCTAGATAATTGAAAGGAAGATAATCTAATCAAATAATCGATTTGACTACCTACTAAATGGCCACAAAGACGAGAAAAAAGGACTAACGTCAATCAATGACTAGACCGGTGCATTTATGAGAAATTTCCTCTCATAGAATCCGGTCACCTGATCTGCGACAGCCCACATAATGGCCTGGCCGGGCGGAATTCTCATGAGCCGAGGCAGGAGTCCCTTCCACAAAGCGAGAAGCCCTTCCTCTTTAAAAATTGTTTGGATGGCATGAACCATGCCCTTGTACTTCAACTCTCCACCATGTCGAGTTTGAGCCATCAACCTCGTCTTGACAACATCAAAGGGCCCAGTGCACACAGGACCTGCAGTTCCTGCGAGGAATCCAGAAACCATGGACTGCCATGGTTGGAGGACCTTGCCATCGCCTTCATGCTTATTCCATAATAGTACATCGAAAGCGTTCTTCGCTGTAAACATAGCGGCCTGGTTGGTCCCATTACGCATGACCGTTGGTGCAGCCCCTGACCACAGCCCACGAAGGCCTTCTTCACGAATGATAGTCCGGGCACAATGAATAGGACCCTTGTACTTTAAAAGCTCCGGACTTAAACCTCTTTGTTGCTGCAATCTGATCTTAACAACCTGCAAAATGACCTCATGAGTTAGCGCCCACGCAATGCATGTAATTTACAGAACAACTCGTCAAAATAATTATGCAGCATGAACCTCTTCAGCAATAAACTCAAGTAGAACAACACCAAAAGCATCTGCATTTACCAATTGCTAAATTTTACAATGTTACTTACTACATATTTATTTAATCCAGGTGAACTTCTCTAACAGACAAGCAAATAACGAGTCTGGCCCTACAAAAGAACCTGCAAAATTTCCATGTACTCTACTTTCACATGAAAATGGCTAATTATTTCTCCACCCATTCTCCTTAAATTTGATGGTAATCTCAAAGGAAAAGAGAGTATCCCTATTTCTGTACATCTTGGTGATGGAATAAAAGAAGTAGGAAAGATTATTTGGTTAAAATCCTTTCAAGTTATAGAGGAGATGCAGCCATCCTAGCATGCATCCCAACATAGCTGTTTTACACCATTGACAAGCATCCCCTTTGAGCCCCTCCGGTTCCCTTCCATTGAGGCATAAACATCCTTTTGAGAATACTATTTCTTCTTGTCACCGCTTCACATTACTTCACTTGCTTTTGACAGATATAACCTCTTGCAAGCAAGGTATCGAGCATGACCACGTCAAAGGATAGAGAGTCCATCGTCTGTTTCTTCATACGTGGCCTCCAACCAAGAAGCAAGGCCAGGCTAAAAACGATATCTACCGAAATCGAGAAGTAACGATTAATTAATGAAATTCACCATTCTCAAAAGCACTTTCAAGGCCTACAAATCGCGAGCCAACTTCTCAGTCCCGAATGTTGGCTCAAGTAACAAAAAAACAGATTCTGCAACAGAATCTAGTGAACTTGGCCCACCCATGGAGCATTACAATAATCCATTCAGATTGACTTTCATCTTCTCAGTCTTCACTGCACTGCACGTGCAAAAGGGATGGCATTTTAAAAATGAAAGCAGGAAACCACTAACAAGGATTTTAGAAGAGCAGATGCGGGTACCACCATTGACTCAAATGTTATAAGACAATGCTACAAAAGCAGCAAGCATTGACTCAAAAGCTTCACCCTCCATTTGAATTCGCGACGTCGCAGCAGGATCAAGATGTCATTTTTAAACTACAAACAGCAAAATTGAGCTCATCTAATCATCTCAGCCGTACAATTCCTAACAAATAAGCCCGCATCCCAGACTACCCAGAAACAAACCCCCAAACCAATCACATTCCCACTTCAACCGCTGACCTCAAATGGAGTGACGATCACGAGAGCCTCGAGCACCCCGGCGCCGAAGCCGGACAAGAGCCTGGCCTTGTTGGTGAGCTTCCCGGTCTCCGGGTCCTTGAACGCCGACTGGAGCATGGCGTTCGACCCCATCCGGAGCGTGTACTTGAGCGTCAGGTGCGTCGCGAACGGCGTGAGGCCCTTCCACAGGGCCCGGACGCCCTCGGTCCTGGCGATGGTGGCGCCGCAGTGGGCGATCCCCTTGTAGGCGCCGGACTTGTCGAGCTGGAGCCGCGTCTTGATGACGTCGATCGGCTGGAGGCAGCACGCCTCCACCGTGCCCCCGAGCGAGCCCGAGATCGCCTTCATGTAGGCCGGGATCGTGCGCTTGCTGCGGTCGGGATCGGAGGTGGGTCGCGGCTCCCCGGCCATGGCGGCTGACCCGATGCTCCGATAGGTTAGGGGTTGATCCCAGAGCTCGGTGGCGGCCGGCTTATATAGAAGAGAGAGAGAGAGAGGAGTGTCGAGTCGAAGTTCGTCTTCTCCGCTTCTGCGCCGCCCCCTCCCCTCCGTCCGTCCCTCCGTCTCTCTCTCTCTCGCCGGCGGCGGCGTCGACGTCGGAAGCTTCGGGGGAGCGGCGGAGATGGAGGTGGCGGAGAGAATTTTTGCGCAGCGAATTCCGCAACTTTTGAGGAGAAAGAGGCGAGGAGAGATTCCGGAGTTGGTGGTGGCTTGTCTGGCGACAGATGGGCTGCTCGCGGTGGCCACGGTTCCTTTCTGGCAAATTCCCTCTTGATCTTTCCCTATGTACGCGTACGCACGTGGTCGGACCGTATTTATACTTTAATTAGTTCCCTGGTAATAAGTAGGGGGCGATTGTTTTCAACGTGGGTAAGTTTCAAAACTTGTTAGAATTTGTTCTTAATTTTTGGAACGTGAAATCTATCTTATTTGTCCTGGAACCAATATTAAAACATAGCATGCATTTCCGGTCTGGTTTCGAGATCTACCCGAGAACCTGTTTTTCTTTTGTTTATTCTTTTTTCGTATGAATAAGAAAATGGTTTTGTAAAAGATGAATGAGGGCGAGCGAGCAAAGCCGATCAGGAACGAGCGAGGGTTACGAGGCTCGAACGAGCAAGCAAGGTGGAGGGTAAGTCGTGAGCGAGAGAGATAGAGAGCCATAAAGTATCTAAGGTTGAAGAGGTTAGAGAAAAAGAGAGATAGAGAAAAAGATGCAAGAGAAAAATTAGGGTTTTAGGTTTATGAAACCGGTTTCAAATTTGGTTCGATTGATATGATTTTCGGATAGTTCTTCATTTGAAACTAGGAACCGGATCGGTTCCAATAGAAACCTAGAACCGGACCACTTTTCAGAGCGGTTCGATACAGTTTCGAGATAGAACCGGCCAGCCATAGTAATATCGTTTAACTGTTGGAGGTCCTAGTAATACTGTTTAGCCGTTGGAGGTCCACCAATTAAAAGCATACTTTTAATCGAGAATGGAGGAAAATGCAAATGTGAAGAGAAAGACAGTAACCGGATGGATTTCGGATGATTGTACATGTTTGAACCCATTTTAATGAGGCTAATTCCAAAAAAAAGTATCAATTTTACCTTGAATAATAATTCTGGTCTAAATTTTTTTATCTCAATAAAAAGCATTAACATTTTACTTGAGTCCTAAATGTAGCCTCCGTAATGTAAAATTTTCAAATTGTTCAAATCAGATTTAGGATTTAAGTGAAAGTTGATGATTTTTTATAAAGTAAAAAAAAAATTCATGTCAGAATTGTCACTTAAGGTAAAATTGATACCTTTTTTTTTTTGGAATTAAGCTCATTTTAATGTGAAATCCCAATGCCGACATATTAGAGTAATCAAGTATCTGGAATAGCCGGCGTTTCAAAGAAACAAATCACATCTCTCACTAAACATGTTACGGTCGACCTTGTATTTGTGTGCACATTCGTCTACTCGGTACTCAAGAATTGTTTATTTCGCGAAAAATAAATAATTTAAAAATGTTTTTTAAAAATTAGTGGAGTATAGAAAATATTCTATGGATGGATGGAGATCCACTCTTTTAATTTTTATTTTTTTTCAAATGAGACTGTCATGGAGGGTTTGGACTGAATGGTGGGGTCCAGTTGCAGATGTCTGTTGAGTAGCTGCAGGAGAGTGGTCCCCACCCACACCTGGACGGAATATATATCACCGATGATTAACGTCACGAAAAATTCCGAACTGACAAATTTTTTTCAAATTAATTTTTTGATTATAAAATATTTTAAATTGGCACATATATAACAAATTTATCATAATTTAATTTTTTGATCACGAAAAATCTTAAATTAACATATTTATAACAAATTTACCTTTAGTTAAATTGAATTAATATCACAAAAAATCGCAAACTGATACATCCATGACAAACGGAGGGTAAAACTCCAAACCGGTACACCCATCAACTGTCACATGTCATCCAGCTCAGAAATTTGATGATAACGGAAACAAGTAGAGGATAAAATTGTCACGGGTGTATTAATTTAGAGTTTTTAATGGTTAAAAAAATTAATTTTTAGATAAAATTATCACAAGTGTATCAGTTTGGAATTTTTCGTGGTATTAATCCTATTATCAACGTCGCGACGTGGGGTTCCTTAATAATTAATTGCCCACTGGGTAGTGTTGCGTCTGATCTATATATTTTAACATTAGAACATGTTTGACCACCCCCATAAAAAAGGAAACATTAGAACATGGGTTCCTTAACGATCGATTGCTCAAGCGACCATACTTCCTCAGAAAGTTTGATTTTCTTTGTTCTGGGAAAGATCGGTGTTCGAAGTGGATTCGCGAATCTATAGATTTAATATTCGAACATGGGTTCCTCACTGATTGATTACCCGCGGGGTCGCCGCATTTGATTTCTTCATTTTGCGATGGACGAGGGGTTCGGCGTGGATCCACGGCTGCTGAGTTTTGATTGTACTCCATCCCCCCTACTGGTGCGGAAAGGATGAACAAAATCGACTAAAGAAATGAGATGATAGAAGGAAAAAAAAACATTTTCAGGATTTGAAATGGTCAACTTAAAATTTCAAATTGAACTTCTCCTGCAGCCTCCTCTAGGACCTGGTGCATTAATCATTTTACTTCAAATCCTCAATTAGGGTTTTCGACAAATAATAGGGACGAATCGAATCGAATCGTTTCGTGTCTTTTCAAATACTATCGAGAAAAAAAAATTACCCAAGAAGCATGATAAAAATTTTTCTTAAACGAAACTAGGTAGGGCGCGCAGCATCCTTCCTATTTTTAAGAAAAAAATGTAAGTGAGCGTGTTTACACGGAAAAAAAAATAGACATATTGTAGTGGATGTGCCGTCCGGGTTAGTCGTGCAAGTAAGTCTGGTCGATGGAAGCGATTCAAGCCATCGACCATCGACAACTATACAGCATGGATATCGACTTCTATGAAATCGAGTTGGCGTCAACAAGTGGCCGTGAGGTGTTCAGCGAAAGTCATCGATGGAGCAAACAGGGGGTTAGCCATCTTAAACTTTGGCCGAGTGTTGGAAGCAAGAGGAGGACACGAGAGTAAAGATATCGATTGAAGACAATGATACCGAATGACGGTTGAGTAGCCCCTTAGTTGTGGAAGTTGTAACCGTTTGTGGATGAGATCGGCGTACGAATAGGAGGCCTGAAATCCTTCAAATGGTCGGTCTGGATTGTCGATCAAAGGCATCCAAGCTATCATCTTTTTATGGACCAGTAATTTTAGTTCACGAAAATTTAGATGACCGAATTGAAGATGCCACAATCGCTTGCTATCTTTCGTCGTCGCTTGAAAACTCTACAGAGTCTTCATCTAAAGATACAGAGGGAACATCCAATTTTTCATCGTCTGCATTGTCATGATCAACTTATTGTTTACACCTTTAATGATGCAAACTCCATTTTCAATGTTAACTTTGTGCCTTTTCCCGAAAGTTTCCGTACAAACTGCATTTTCAATGTTAGCAAATTCCAGAAAAGTCTTCACACAAAGTAAACATCTACAACAATAACGTGAGTACCGTTTTTTATTTGATATCAATGTAATGCGGAAGCGACGGAGCAACTCTCAATTTGCCACTCATTTTTCATGGATTGAACCAGCCCATTCATTATTTATGCAAGTAAAGGCCAATTTCGGCTACAACTTAGTAAATTGGGTTCAAGGATGATGTTGTCGATTATGCGATATAATTGTCGATTCGGCTATGGATTGGCCACCCAGTTGTCGATTTACAAGCCTGTTTTTGATTCCAAGTCTACTAACTGGCCACCTCGCATCCAAAGGCTGTTCCATTCGACTTCCATAGCTGCTCATCGCTCTTCAAAAATGACTATTCTTCAAGGATGGTGCATGAATTTGGAAGAGTCAAAGATCAAGTTTCTATATGTTTAAATGTAGTTCCGGTTCCTAGGTGTTTATTGTGTTTTCTAGTTCCTATGTCTTTATTATTTGAGTATTTCCCATGTCTTTAATGCTTGGTCTATTCTCCATGTAATAGTTCTTCTATAAAAAGAGGCGAAATCTCAAATGTAAGATAGTAGACATGAATATTGAATATACAAGAGATTTTCCTCTATTGAGCGAATATCTTTCCCGGTTCTTTTATCCTTAGAAAGTGGATTATTCCTTGGTGGTGAACCAAGAAGCGCTTTATCCTCGGCTGGTGATTCATTCTTTAGGCCCTAGCGGTAAGCTTCTCCTATCCCAAAGTCTTTTATCCTTAGCGGGTGGTTCGTCCATTAAACCTTGGTGTTGAGTTTCGTCAATCCTGATCTTTATTCTTAGCTGGTGGCGCATCCTTTAGGCCTTGGTGGTGATTGTATTCTATCCTGCACTTACATTTATCCATCAACATCCATTCCCATACACTCTGATCTATCCTTGGTTCCTTTGACATCACTCAAAACATCACTCGTCCATCCTGCACACACATCACAATGTTACCTTTACCCATCAAGATAATTTTTTATTTGTTCTCGAAGTTAACTTCACCATGAACTGTCTCGTCTAACTGCGAGAGTAGTGCCTTTCGGTCACACATTTGATTACTGCACTGGATATCAAGATACCAAATATTGGCATTCATGGTGCTCGAGTCATTCTTCATGCATGCTAACACCATGTTTTCATCGGCATTCATTATATGTATTTGTTTCGGCTGCTCGTGCCCCATATTTGCTTGGCATTCGGATTGTAATGTCCGAATCTGTTACACTTAAAACACTTGACATTTGATTTGTCTGTGTTTTATATCTTCTGGTGAAATTTGAATTTCCACCTCTACCTCGGGCACCTCCACAACCTTGGGCACCATGATGGCCTCCTCGATTTGAGTGAGTGACCCAACATTGCAGTTTTTGCTCCCGATCTAACCAATGGACTTCTGATTCATTCATTGCTCATACGAGCATAATGAACCCATCAACCGCTTCAACATCATGGTTGATATATCTTGGCCTTGAACTACAACAACGTTGTCAAATCTTTCATTCAAAGACCATATGGTTTTGCTACAACTCGAACATCTAGGAGTTCTTCACCATTAACCCTCAATTGGTTAACAATGGTCTCATATGATCAAAATATGCCGAGATAGATTCAGAGCCATTCATGTGTAAGGACTCAAAATCACTTCGAAGTGTTTGGAGTCGCACTCATCTGATATGATTATCGCCTCTATTGGATTTTCGCAAAATATCCCACGGTGCTTTCGCGATCTCTGCACTTGATAGTTTTTCAAATATCGGTTCTTCCATGGCTTGAAAGATTGCATACAATGCTTTTTCATCTTTCTTTTGGGACTCTACCAACGAATCCTTCTTCTCCTTCTTTAAAGCATTAACTGCTTCAGCATTGGCCACTTCGATGCAGCCATTCTCCACCAGGCTCCACAAATGTTGCGATTTGAAATGAACCTTCATATGGACGGACTAGTTATTGAAATTCCTCCCATTCAACTTTGAAAGTTGTAATTGGACCAAACTGGTGGATACCATTGTTAGCTCTAATACCAATTGTTTGAACCAAAAGGGATAGAAACTTTTGATAAGTTTGGAGTTAGAGCATACAAATACGATAGGAGAGAGTATTATATTCAAAATGCCTTTTGCATGTGTAAAGCACGGGGAACACACCACATTCTTACAAGCTTAACTCTTCAAGCTTTTCTCTACGGCTCTACCAAGTGTGTGTGTGTATATATATATAGAAGAGCCACTGCCTTGTGAAGTCAGCAAAACATTTAGCTAATGCAAGCTTGTCCAACTCAAAATAGAATTTGATTTCTCTTTCGCTAAGCCAACCAGTAACAAATCCACACTTGAACCGACTTCAACATGCATGCCGACTTCAGACAAGAAACAAAAATTTGCTTTAATGAGTCCACTCGATCAACTCTTCTTTGGCGGTTTGATGAGAACAACAAAATACAGCCACACGCTTTGCATGCCATACGCTTGGCCAAAACTAATGAAACAGATCAACTCTTCTTTGGCGGTTTGAAGAGGACAACAAAATACAGCCATACGCTTGGCCAAAACTAATGAAACACGTTGTTTCAGTCAGAGTATGACGACAACCTTTGTGGGACTTGCTTACTTTCATGATTACCAAAAATCTCAGATTCAAAATTGTTGAGGGTCCTAAATTTTATCGTCACCGTTATCATCTATATTTGATCGTCTCCGCCGACCATTGGAGTGAAGAACTTAATAACACAGTGGAAAGTTAGAGAGACGCATTAGACGCAGAAAGAAAAGCAAGAGTTAAGGAAAAAAAAATCCAATTTTACAGATAGAGAATGGCTCATGAGGGGAAAGGGACTGCAAGTAGATGTAGCAGCCGCAACGACAACAACAGGTGGTCGCTTCAGGGAAAGACCGCTCTCGTCACCGGTGGAACCAAAGGAATCTGGTCTCTCTCTCTCCCTAAACACTTCATTCTTTCACACCTTTGATTTTAATGATAAATCAATTACTATGGTTTAGGTTGGTGGAAAAACATCGTGATTTAGGTATTTGAAGACTGTCAATTCTGAAATCTCGTTCCTTTATAAATTGGTCGAGTTCAATCCAGCTTTATCTGGCTTAGACCCGAAATTTTGTGCACATCGACTTTAACTATACATAAAATTTTTGATAGAGTTTGCGGCCTATATTACACATCAAAAAGCTCCTGCGGAGCTCAACATCATGTGGCATAGGCCAAAGGCGTTTGATGCTATATTTTTACCACAAAAGTCCTGTTTCCTGACAACCTTTTCAAAATCCACCCCTATGCACTATGCTACAGATTGTGCGTATGCCATGCTTTCCTAAAATAATAGTTGTATTACTAAAAATTAAGCCTAGCTCTCGAGTCAAGCTTGGAACCGGCCATTTTGGTTCTAGGCCGATTCTTAAAATAACTGATGCCGCTCCCGTTCCAAAAATTAGGAACCGATTGTGACAGAGGAATCTTACCTACTTTGAAATCGATCACCCCTTATCTCTATCATCACATTATTTAACACTTAGATAATGTTTATCTAGTGATAACCCGCACCTTGCTACAGTTATATGAATCTATACATGTTAATTTGAATGGTTATATATTTATAGTTTGTAAATTTATCATTTTAGCCAATCTCGATTGATCATAGAGTAGCAAGCATACGTGGCCAATCGCTTGATGCAAATGCTGTAGATATTCATATTAACTTCGAGAACCATGCTATGTATGTTAATTAGAAAAATTACCAAAATAATACCAAATATATTATAATTATATCAATTCAGTTTCAAACTTTTTTTTGGCTAATTCAGTCTTAAACCTTTTGTATTTATGATAATTCAGTCCATCCAGCCACTTTTAGCCGACTCCGACATGGCAATTTTGTTAGTATTTTTTTTTTTTGATTTCTTTCCTTTCTCTTTCCTTTTTTTCTTTCCTTTCCTTCTTCCCTTGGCCGGTCGCCGGCGAGGTCGAGCCTCGTTATGGTTATGGGTGAGGTCGGCCATGGGGAGGCTCGACCTCGCCAGGCCATGGTGAGGCTGGCCCTCGCCCAGATCTAGCGAGGTTGAGCCTGGCCATTGCTATGGGCGAGGTCAACCATGGCGAGGCTCGACTTCACTAGATTTGGGCAAGGTCGAGCCTCGCCATGGCGGTGGGCAAGGTTGGCCATGGTGAGGCTCGACCTCGCCCAGCGATGGTGAGGTCGTCGCCTTTGGCCATTGACGGCAAGGGAATTTCTTCCATTGAAAAAGAAAAGGGCTTAATCTGTTCTTTGTTTGCAATTACAAGTTGGTAAATAGTCAGATTGCTTGACCATGATTAGGCATGCCGTCATTGAGGAATTAGCGAGGCTTGGGGCCATCGTGTACACCTGCTCCAGAAATGAAGTCGAGTTTAACCAATGCTTGAAAGATTAGGGGAAAAGTGTCAAAAAAGTCTTAAACCTTTTGCATTTGTGCCAATTTAGTCTTAAACATTTTTTTGATGCCATTTCAGTCTCAAACCTTTTGCATTGGTGCCAATTAAGTCCTAAACTTTTTTTTGGTACCAATTCAGTCATAAACCTTTTGCATTTGTGCCAATTTAGTCTCCTTCGATATGGGAAAAGCTATTAGATGGAATGACTGAATTGGCATCAATGCAAAAGGTTTAGGATTGAATTGGAACAAAAAAAAAGTTTAAGATTAAATTGGCATCAATGCAAAAGGTTTAGGACTTTTTTACACTTTTGTCAAAGATTGGGAAAGCAAGGGTCTCCGAGTCGCGAGTTCGGCTTGCGATGTTTCCTCAAAATCAGAGCGAGAGAAGCTGATGTTCACCATGTCCTCCCTCTTCAACGGCAAGCTCAACATCTTAGTAAGTCTAAGACGTCTTCGATCCCGTGGATCCAATAACAACATTGATAACGAGGTTGCGTTTGTACTTTTCTTTCGATCGATTTTGCACTTGGTTTTCATTTTCTTTGGGGTGATCTATGTGGTAGATAAACAGTGTCGGGACCAGCATAAACAAGCCGACCGGGGATTACACAGCGAAAGATTTTTCCTTCATCATGACAACTAACTTTGAATCGAGTTACCATCTAAGTTAGCTCGCACATCCTTTTCTCAAGTGCTCGGGAGCTGGAAGCATAGTGTTCTTACCGTCCGTTTGCGGTGTCATTTCAGTGAACGGAGTATCAGTTTACTCGGCCACCAAAGGTAAATCAATATTATCATAGGTAACTATCTAAACACTTTTAATAAGCAGCTAAACGAATTTCGTCTGCTTTTTTTTTCCTTTCTTGAATTCATTGGCAGGAGCAATGAACCAGTTGACAAAGAATTTGGCATGCGAATGAGCTTTAAGGATAACATAAGAAGCAACTCTATTGCACCTTGGTTCGTATTGACTCCATTGACTGAGCCTGTAATTTAATTTCGCGTGGCTTTAAATTTTCCTCTCCTGCTCGAAAATAGTTCACTGCATTTATCTTAATCACGTCCGCCATCGTGATCTGACGTTAACTCATTTGTCGTCGCAGCTACTTAGTAATGAAAAGTACCACGAGGAGGTGATAGTAAGTACGTTGCTCGGTCGCACCGGAGAGCCGCAGGAGCTATCGTCATTAGTGGCCTTCTTGTGCTTGCCGGCGGCCTCTTACATAACGGGGCATACCATTTGTGTCGATGGGTGGTTCACCGTGAATGGCTTCTTATTTCCTAGAGCATGAGTCCTGCTTGTTGGAGTTGGCGAATACTTCGGGGACCCTTGTTTCTCACACCGGGTACGCCCACGTGAGCTTAGAGAAACTGAAGTGTTGTCCGACGACATGTGACCTATGCGTGCGGAATGCGGGGGTTCGGGGGCAGCGCCCCCGACACGGGTGCCCCGCTGCCTTGTCAGCGGGCGGGGGTTTGGGGGCAGCGCCCCCCGACGGGGGTTCCGCTGCCCGGTTAGCGGACGGCTGCCCCACTCGCCGGTGAGCGGGCGGGGGCTCGGGGGCAGCGCCCTCGAAACCTCAACGGGTTTGGGCTGGCCCGTATGGTGCGAAATTAAGAGATTTTATATAGGTTTAGGTTTTAGGCCCGTTTGGGGCATATATATATTTTGCTCGTTTTTCTGATCATTGTAACGAGTCAAGTGGCTGTAAACCGAAAATATAGTGAAATCTCTTTGCAGGACGTAGCCCTGTTCGAGGGTGAACCTGGGTAAACTCGTGCATCGTCTATTTTTTGATTTCTACGTGATCGTTCTGTTTCGGTTCTCGGTATATCCCTTCACTACTTTCTTATACCTCTAGGTTGTTCATCGTGCATCATCATCGCAAAAACAAAAAAGTTTATCAACGACGATATCTCTATATATTAAAATGTGTATGTTAATAATGTGTTGACCATATATAAAGGAGATTAGCTTCCATGCTACACTAACGTTCACTTCCACTTTCTATCTCATTTTCAAATTTTTTTTCCTTTACTTTTAGTGAAATTTTTTCTTACTTTTATGCAATTGCCTAAAAAAATATTTGTGTACCTGACAAGCAATGATTGACAAGACAAACATGATATATAAATAGTGCACTATACGATAACATAACTTGATCTCGACACAGGACAAACGTATTTGGGTCGGTGTACATATTATATATGTTATGCATATAATTCAATTTTTATCCCCTGCACGCTTTATTATTAATTCTTGATGTGAAACTGACAAAGTATGTTCCATAGCAATTGCACTGGTATCAAAATTGTATAAGCTGATGCTGTATTCATTTGACATCTTTCTATTCATCTATGTACTTCCAAACTTATGAAATAAAAAAGCTGTGATTTCTTTTCTTGGTTTTTAGCTAACTTCATCCATACGTAATTTATTAATTTAAATAAGTAATTTCTAGAATTTTTTTATGATGTCCCAATTATTATGAAATTTCTGTTCAGAAGATAAAAGAAAATGATTGCTCTCACCCTTCTCGCTAGTATATATCTGAAATATGTTTTAATGATAGATTGTAGCAAAATATGAAACACTTTCGACTAAAACAGTAAAAGTATATATACATTCCATAGTTTTTATTTTCTCGGTTCCAAATTTTTTTAAAAGATTGTTCATGGTAAAGCTTTTAAGCTTAGAAAAGATTGGGCTGAAATAATTATATGTTGTACTTTCGTCATGATAGCCATAGACACGGCCTTATCACTAACTAAAGTGATTATGCCAAATATATATATATAATGTTTCACTGGTAGATTAACTTGAGGGATTATTATCATATGTTTAAACAAGCACGAATCGATGTTGGCAATGGCAGAAGTACATGAAAATATTTGTGGTGTACATCAAGCAGGTAGAAAAATAAAATGGTTATTGCATCGATATAGCTATTTTTGTCTAAGATAACCCCAGACTGCATAGATTATGCCAGAGGATGCAAATCATCAAGTGCATTGACCAATTTAGCATGTTCCAGCATCAGTGTTAAATCCCTTAGTTAAGTTATGGCCATTTCAAGGTTGGGCTATGAATAATCAGTGAGATATATCTTCCGTCAATCAAGATAGATAGTTTTATCTTGATTGCTACCGATAATATTACAAAATGGGTTGAGGCGGCTTCTTATAGCCATATCACTAAATTATAGACAGCAGTGAAGGAGTTCATAGAAGAGAACATAATCTGCCGGTTTGGTATTTCCAAAACAATTACTGCCAATAAAAGAACTATGTTCACTAGGAAATGTGTAGAGCGATAAGAATTATCCAACGCCTTATTGTGCTCAGGCTAATGGAGAAGCCGTCTAATAAGATTATAGGTAATCCTATTAAGAAAACAACTCGAAGTAGTTCGAACTTCTCTACCGTATTATGGGCATACAAGATGTCAAAGAGGTCCAGTACTAATATAAGTCCTTATATGTTGCCGTAAGGTCGAGAAGGTGTCATTCCCTTCGAAATTAGTGTTCAACCCTTAAGAGTTAGATTGTGAAGTGATGTTTTAAAGGATTATGAACAATCAATGTTTATGAATCTCAGACAAAGTTGGATGAAGTTTTGAGTGTCAGCACTCGAGCATATCATTGCTCAAATGAAACGCGTTGACAAAGCACACAATAAACATCATAAGGTCAAACAATTTTCAATCAGTGACTTGGAACGGAAGATTATATTACCGATTAACACAAAAAATGAAGAACTCGGTAAATGGTCCCTAACGTGGGAAGTGCCACATCAAGTGACTAATGTATTAAGTGGCAATGCCCACCGAGTAATGGACCCTCAGGGTAAAAAAGTGCCACGATCGATAAATGGGAAATATCTTAAAACTTTTCATCCAACAATGTGGGAGATTTGAAGTATAGCTTTTCACAGAAGTAATGACCACAAATTGAAGAAGTCTAAATTTGAAGTATTATTTAGGGATAAGTGCATTGCAAGTTTTAAAACTTGTTACGAATGTACAATTGAGTGCTAAAACTTTCAAAAGGTGTAATTATGTCCTAAAACTTTTCATGAAAGTACAATTAAGTCCTAATACTTTCAAAAGGTGCAATAAAGTCCTAAAACTTGTGAAATTAATATAATCAAGTCCTTCCGCTGATTGCACTTTTTAAAAATTTTATGACTTGATCACACTTTCTTGACAAATTTTAAGACTTGATTGCGATTTTTGAAAGTTTTAGGACTCAATTGCACTTTCGTGACAAGTTTTAGGACTTCAAGTGCACTTATCCCTATTATTTATGAACATGCATCATTTAGGTCAAAGACAAATGTTGAACTCGAGTTGAATTAATGAGCAAAGCAAATGCTTTTGATTCCATTTCATCCTTGTCAAAACTCTCGGAAAGCTTGCCAATTGGAGACAACACGAGTTACAATTCAAAATCACTGACGACTGCATCTAGATAAATGGTGTTCATCTAGATGATTGAAAACAAGATGATCTAATCAAATAACCGATGACTTCCTCCTATATGGAGACAAAATAAAGCAAGACGAGAGACTAGTGTTAATCAATGACTAGAGTGGTGTAATTTGGAGAAATTCCCTGTTATAGAGTCCGGTCACTTGATCAGCAACAGCCCACATGATGGCCTGGCCGGGCGGGATCCTCATGAGCCGAGGCAGCAATCCCTTCCACAAAGCGAGAAGCCCTTCCTCTTTGAATATTGTTTGGATGGCATGAACCATGCCCTTGTACTTCAACTCTCCGCCATGTCGGCTCTGAGCCATCAGCCTCGTCTTGACGACATCGAAGGGCCCGGTGCACACGGGACCTATAGTTCCGGCGAGGAATCCCGACATCATGGACTGCCACGGTCGGAGGACATTGCCATCGCCTTCACGCGTCTTCCATAACAATTCATCGGCAGCATTCTTGGCCGTAAACATCGCGGCTTGGTTGGGTCCGTTGCGCATTACCGTCGGCGCAGCCCCCGCCCACAGCCCACGAAGGCCTTCTTCGCGGACAATAGTCCGGGCACAATGGATAGGACCCTTGTACTTCAGAAGCTCCGGACTCAAACCTCTTTGCTGCTGCAGTCTGATCTTAACAACCTGCCAATGACCTCATCAGTTAGCTCCCACACGCTATACATGTAATTTAACATAGCAACTCAAAACCCAACCAGTCACGTTCTCGATTCAACCACTAACCTCAAATGGAGTGACAATAACGAGACCCTCGAGCGCCCCGGCACCGAAGCCGGACAAGAACCTGGCCGTGTTGGTGAGACTCCCGGTCTCCGGCTCCCTGAACACCGACTGGAACATGGCATTTGACCCCATCCGGAGCGTGTACTTGAGCGTCAGGTGCGTCGCGAACGGCGTCAGGCCCTTCCAGAGAGCTCGGATGCCCTCGGCATTGGCGATGGTGGCGCCGCAGTGGGCGATCCCCTTGTAGGCGCCGGACTTGTCGAGCTGGAGCCGCGTCTTGATGACGTCGATCGGCTGGAGGCAGCATGCCTCCACGGTGCCCCCGAGCGAGCCTGAGATCGCCTTCATGTAGGGCGGGATGGTGTGCTTGCGGTCGGAATGGGAGGAGGGTCGCTGCTCGCTTGCCATGGCGGTTGTTCTTCGGCATTTGACAGGATCGGCATTGAGCAGCTCGCAGGTTGTCGGCTTATATAGAAGAGAGAGAGAGAGAGAGAGAGAGAGAGAGAGAGGAAGGGGAGTCGAAGTTCCCTTTCCGGCGGGGTTGAGAGCTTGGAACCTTCGGGGGGGCGGCGGAGATAGAGGTTGCGAGAGAATCTCTCAGCGAATTTTTTACTTCCGAGCGGTGAGGCAGTTGGCAGACGCATAAGACCACGTTTGCTCCGACCAACTTAGTTAGATACGAAAAAGGTTAAGATCCTGACCAGTATAATGATAATCTATGCATTATAATTCACGTGTGTACCTTCCTACGCATTGTCGCTTTTGGAAATTATTATTAGCTTACACGTGCGTGATTACTCATCGAACGCATAAATCCAATCGAGGAACAAGGAAAATGCAAACACGACACGAATAACATGAATTGAAATTAATTTCATGTTGAAAAGATAGAATTAGGACGGATTTTGGATGGCCATCCCCATATCTCGAATCCAACGTACTAAAGTAGTTGGGTCTCTGTCGTCCGGAATGCCCCGAGCATTTTAAAGAAGCAAATTGTATTTTTACCAAATATGAAACGATTGTCCTCATATTTGTAGACGCTATCGTATGCTCAAAATTCGTGTCTGACAATCTTCCCGTTAGAAAATCTACCGAGTCACGGAATATAAAATTTAAAAAATTTAAGACCAAAACTATCAAAAGAAAGTAAAGATGAAAAATCATAAATGAAAAGCTAGGCTAGTGCTGGGAAATGAACGGTCAAAAAAGACCCAAACTACTAAATATGAAATGGTTGACTCCATATTTGCATACCCAACTGCTCAAAACTCATATCTAAAAGGCTGAGTCACAGAATACAAAATATAAAAATTTAAGACCAAATTATCACAAGAAACTAAAGATTGAAAATCATAAATGAGAAGTTAGGCTAGAGTTGGGAATTGACTGTGGCACAGTCAAATGAACATGGGATGTGTTGGATCAATCCAAAAAAACGGACAAAAACTACCAATTATATAATGGTTGACCCAATATTTGCAGACATAACTACTTTTAAAAGTCGTGTCTAATAAGCTAAGTCACAAACTATAAAATTTGACAAATTTAATACCAAACAATCACAAGAAACTAAAAAATTAAAAATCGTAAATGAGAAGCTAGACTAGAGCTGGGACGTGAATAGCCAAACGAACATGAGATGTTATATCAATTCGAGAAAAGACAAAAACTACCAAATTTGATGTAAACGTTGACCCCGTAATTGCATACATAACTACTCAAAACTTGTATCTAATAGACTAAGTCACAGAAGACAAAATTATAAAAATTTAAGACCAAACCATCACAAGAAACTAAAGAATAATAATCATAAATGAGAAGTTAGGCTAGAGTGGGGAAATGATAATTGCACGGTCAAGCGAACATGGGGTGTTTGATCAATAAAGATAAAAAAGAGAGACAAAAACTACCAAATATGTAATGGTTGACCCCATATTTGCAGACATAGCTACTCAAATTCTCACATCCTCACTAGGATTTTCACCGACCGAAAGCTACCAATTGAATCATTTCATGTCTTTCCAAATGCCACCGAGGACAACTAAATTTTCTGTAATCAAAGCTATTTTCCTCAAAATAATCGCTCAAAATAATTATTCCATAAAAAATATTGTCATTATCAACACTAATTTATGTCAAAATACTTTCATTAATGATGTAAACACTTTCCATTCGTTAAGCAATACAAGCAATTATTTTTTAAAAAATAATTTTCAAATCATTTGAAACAAACGCACCTTAAATCAATCAAGCCTGCACAACATCTTTCTATAACTTAGGATCGGATATAGACTTCCCAAAGGATTTCACCAGACTTGAATGTATCCGGCGGATTATAACCACTCTGCGATCGATTCGCATAAAGGATTTGGTACATAGCAGACAAAGAAATTGGACGCAGTAGAGAATGATCATCTGTATGCACAACATTTTCACTTTATACGTTCTTGGGCCTATAGGGTTCAAAAGATCATGTGTGTGTAGAAAAGGCAAAACACCATCTTCCTAAAATTCCCGTGCATTTCCGCCGCAACTCATTTTCATTGAAACCTCACAACACTCAACAGCTGTGACCCTTCTGACTTTACATGTTAGGACCGGCAAAAGTCTGAGATATTTACAGAGTTTCCCGCTACCACAGCAGCATGAATGAATTTCGCTGTCATCAAAATCAATTGCAAACGGTGAAAAAAATTTGAAGAATATGAAAGCTCACAAGCTGGCAGGAACGCTCCAATTTACCTGGATAAGAAAGAAAGAAAAAATTTAGCCGAAGGCGTCGAATGAGGAGCATAGAAAATCTTGACCTTTTGTCAACATGATTAACTAAAGAGAAACTTTGAATATGCATGCACGTGGAGAAGGGAAGGAAAGCATCGACAGGAGGTGACAAATCAAATTAGAGGTGATCAACGCATAGACCACCTCTGGGCAGCCCGGTGCATGAAGCTGCCGTGACAAGGGAGGTCCAGAGAAGGGTCGGACCACTTCTGGTCTCAGGTATGCAGCCTTACCTTGCAATTTTTGCAATTGGGCTGTTCCTACGACTCAAACCTGCGACCTCCAGGTCACACGGCGACAACATTACCGTTGCGCCCAGGCTCCCCTTCATGCACAGAGCAACTCCGGTGATAACAACATTTTTCATCAGACAGAGAGACTTACAAATATATCTTTCTCCTTTATAGTGGACGATCACAACAATCTGAAGGGCACAACACGAAACACCACTCGTTGGAATGTGTATGAAGGGCCATGACTTGACACATCATTCGCCTGTTTGTGGATGAAAAGAAAACTATGGCATCTTCAGTGCTTGCTTCAATTGTGCAAATGCAGCTGGATGCATTCTGCTGATGGCAGAATTAAAAGATTCTCCTTGGATGTTAGCACATGTTTGAAGATTTTCCCGGACCGAGCTCTCTAGTGATAACTGGTTGACAGGGTCCGAGAACTTTATCTGTTAAAAAGGCCTTAAACCATTAAAAAACAGAAAAAGCGGAAGGCTGAAGTGTTTTCATACACATTTATATATACTAGGTTTGAGGGAAGCCAATCAATGTCCACCTGTCTTCTTCTTAACTCTTTACTTGGAATGGCTTCAAATTGACCTCCACTTGAGCCCGTAGTATCGCTACTGAATTTTGATAATTCACAAAGATCAGTATTTTACTCATAAAAAATATGATATAATTCAATGAACTAGATATGTTTAGGAACTAACCTGGACTCTTCCTCATTCACCTCATCATTTATACCCATGATTACACTCGTGCAGACGCTACATGAATCAGAATAAAGGCATATGCATAAGCGATATCTATAAGAATTTCACCAAATAAATGGTGATAAAAATGAATACCTTAGGATCTGATCAAGCTTGTCAAGAACTTGAGGCATTCTCAGGGTCAGAATAATAGAAAGGGCTAATCCAAGTGTCTTCTTTTGGATGGAACTCACATTGTCAACCTGTAAAGAAGCATAAAAGTTAATCAAAGTTTCAAAGAATCGAGTAACATAAGGAATGCTTGCAATATTTAGGATAAAGACACGGTCAAAAGAAGATCTCACTATTTGAAATGACAACTAAACAAAAGTCACTACTCTGCAAAAGTTTCCACAGCTTCACATATTTTATAAAATTTATATCTCTGTTACTTATTTGATAAAGACACTAGACATTACAACTTTACTGTGAATAATCCATAATTCAAGAGTTTTATGACCATCGTACAAGGAATTTCCAAGGATAAGACTAAATAAATGCAACTAACTCTCCTCAAAGCAACACAAACCAAATTTTTACAGTGCGAGGGCACTTGTGTACATGAGAGCTGAAGGTCCAGCAAATCTGCTTCCTTAAAATATTAACCATTGAAATCTCATCCTAAGCTGCTCACAAAAGCTAAAACAGCATGATAAGCAACTCCAGCATCAAAACACGGAATAGAACCTAATTCATCCGAGTACATGGCACAAAGTGGGTTTGATATATTTTTGCCTAGCTTTACAAAGGAATTCAACATTGAAAACTGATGGATCAGGATATATGGACGATTCAATGCCAATCATCTCAAATAGCTACTTTCTAAATTACCACACTGGTCAAAGAACAAAACTTTGTGTCCAGTTCCCGATTTAACCAGTTAAGTTAAACAGGCTCAATCAACATCTGAACTCTATTTTCCTTCAATGACAACTGAATTCATATAAAAGTTAAATCGTTTGAATCAACATCTGAGTTCATTTTACTGCAACTACAACTGAATTCATAAAAAGAGTTGAAAAAATTCAAAAAAGAAAAAGAAAATAGTTTACAGATTTGAAAAACTTGGTAAAATTATCTTCCCCTAATTACTTTTAATAATATTTAACTATTGTCTTGGGGTATTTTTTCAAAACAATTAAATCTAAGAAATTGCTTTTTTCCAGTTTAACTAGGTTGAACTGGTCTTCAATTTGCCCTTTTCTTTTTCCAATTTTCCGGCTTTGGCCTGCCCATGATCCAATAATGTGGGGGTCCAACCAGACAAGCAACCGCCTCGGTTAGAACTGTCCAGTCCAGTTTTGAACATTGCTTTCAATTTTACAAAGTTTCCTTTCAAACTTCAAGTTGTTGACTAGTGCCTTAAAAAAAGACTTTGTTCTTTCTGCCCGCCAAAAATGAGGGAAAAGGGGCGATTGGCATTAGCAACTCTCTTGGATGTTTCAGTAAGAGTTCCACAACTGCCAAAAAATGTTAGGATTAAGTCACGCAGATTGTGTGAAACAACTGTTTAGATGGTAAGCTTGTCACTGCAGCTCCACCATGGAGCCAGTACATCCGAAGCTAGAAGCTCACCATAGTCCATGCGTTCCACAGAAGAACAAGGATTTTCTAAGATCCCGGAAGCTACTAGGAATCAAAGCCTGGACCAAGGCTTCTCCAAACCAATTTGAAGTAAACCTTGAACCACTGGGCCAATTGCCAAGCTGGTAAAAGACTCAAGTTGGTAATGAACAAGGTAATGGGGTCATATTCATCACTCCAGTTTCTTCTCATTCATTGCCCTTCCTAAAATCTGAGTCATAATTTTTTTTCTCTTGACCAAACAAAGCCTTGCTTCCCTTCATCCAATATCTTGTTCATATCATCAAAATGCTTTTGAATTCTATTCAAGGACTTGTACTGCCAAATTAGACTATTAGAATTAGCTGAAAATGCTTATCTCGACCTAAGATAATAAAAACCCTGAAGATATCTGGTTGGTCGTCCAAACGTTTGGAAGAACACATACATGCAAACTCAGCCAAACACACAAAATCAGCCAAGGAATCATTAGCTAGAACCTGGGTAAAGGATTAACTCAATGGTCTACCCATTAAATAACAAATCTGAATGCAAAGGCAGGCACCAGAATAATTTTGAAAAGATTCACTGTCAAATTCACTTCAAATTCCAAAAGGTAGGACCCTAGTTTAGTTGGAGTAAGGTCATTCATGACAATTACTATGACAGGAAATTTCATAAAATGTTCAAAAGTAATAATTTCATACCCATGTATGGATCATCTGTAGCAAAAGCTTGAAAGCAGAGAACCAATCAAATTGAAGAACAAGAGCGCTTTTTACCTTGTCAAGCCATGTGTCTACCAGGCAAAGTAGTACACTCTCTTCCACTTGTACTCCTGTGTTTTGAAGTGACAAGAAAAGGGAGGGCTCTGAAGTTAACTGTGCGAAATAACTTGTGTTCATCACCAAAATCCTTGCTAGTATTACAGCAGCAGATGCCTTTACAGCTGTCTTTGATGGATCTTGATCGTCTCCTCCAGTCAAGCACATAATAATCAATTTCTATGGACATTAGGAAAAAGGGGAAGAAAATGAGATTGAAACAAAACCTCAAGGCAGATATAATTGATAAGAGATTTTATAACCAAAAAAATAAAAAGAAAAAGAAGAAAGAAAAGGAAACTGGCAGGCGACTTCAGAGATAGCACCGTGAAATAATTACAAAGAGAACTAAATTACCTGAAGAGTACTGTTAATCAATGGTGGTACCTCCGCAGGATAGCACTGACATTTAAACATATAACGTATTGTTAGATGGCATCAACTTACACCAACAGCAGTAACAGCAAATCAATGCTTTCCAGCAAAGAACTTAACAATGTTTATGGTGCCATCTCATCAACTCACCGGATAAGATGCATAGCAGAAGCTAATTAATTAAAGACCATTTACCTTAGCCAGAGAGATTGGCACATACAGCTCTCTAAAAAGCTGTTTGTGAACATTTTGTATTTAGCAGCCAAAAGTAAGGGACTGATTGATCATCATGAGTAATTCCAACAATCTTAAGCAACTGTCAGATCTTTTATCAGCGATATGAATTTAGTTTCTCTTAGAATCCGGTTTATGCAAGAAGAACATAGGATCAGGAACAGACTACTTCAAGAGACTTGAGAGGTGTTTGCTAATCATAGGAGGATCTTGCTTTAGTCGAATATAATTTGGAAGCATAGAGTTCCTTCTACTATTGCTTTCTTTGAATGGGAAGCTGCTCTAGAAGACTTAGGAATTGATAAACCCAAAAGAAGGAAAGATTATGCTCAAATATTTTTTATGCAATTGGAGATGAGTCTTTGAACTGGCTATTGCTGCACCGAGATCAAAAAAATGAACAAATTTATCTGACTAGAGTATCTCGATTGACAGTAGACAAGCTGTCCATGGAACTGCAGGGTGTGGAAGAACTTAGAATGAATGTGAGAAGGAGAAGAGATGGCCTGGCCCCTCTCACCTTTTGCCTTGAAAGGAGAGAGAAACAACAGAACTTTTGCAATTAGAGCAAAGGATGATTGATGCCTTCATGTTGTGGACTCTAATCAAGCACTGACAATGCTAGTCCTTTAGCCGCACAGGGTGTTGCATTATATTTCTCTTTGAGACATCATTCATGGGAGTCGGATGTTCATAGAGGGCCAAAATGCGGTTAAGAAAAAATGTCGTACTGATTTACGATAATCTAATTCCTTTTGTGTTTCAATTAAGCTCTTTAAGAGAAGATCCTGTAAAGACTAGTGCTTAGGAAGACAGCTACTTTTTGGCAGAAAGAAAGTTGGTACTTGGACATGACTCATAAATAATTGGGATAATGACATAAATGATCCATGAACCCTGAACTTTTAATTTGTTCAATGTGGTCCCTAAACTTTAACCCCAATGTGTAATATGGTCTCTAAACTTTTAATTTGTTCAATGTGATCTCTGAACTTTTAATTTGTTCAATGTAGTCCCTAAACTTTTGGTACATGTTCAATTTAGTCCCCGAACTATATGAAGATGTTTAATGTTGTCCTAACAATTCAAGTTCAGGGACAACATTGAACATTTTCATCTCGGGACTAAATTGAATATATACCAAAAGTTCAAGAACCGCATTAAATAATTTAAGAACAAGAGCTCATAGTTTTAAGAGATTAAAGGCATGAATGTTCTAAATATCATCAATTTATGCTTGTTAAAATGACTGCACGGATGGTCTACAAGTTCAGCAAGATTACATCATAGTTGTACTTCTACAGGCGCATGGTTAGAAAACCCATGAGTTTGACAATCTTTTAGGAGATGGGAAAATGATAATTTTAATTTCCTTCAAATTAAAATTCATCCACTGGATCTTCAGTTGTTCTTAGCAGACCAAAGGTCATTATACATTCCTGTATAAGTGGAGAACCAGGACATTATACAAATTTCAATCTAACAAACAGCATTTGTTGGTATTGAAATGTAAGCTTTCCAACATAATAGAACAATTTCCAGACGATTCAAAGATGTCATTTAAAATAAATTGATTGGTATAAATAAAGCTTGGTCGACTGTCTGCTCTACCCTTAAGGCAGCACACACGAACAGTAACCTAGAAACAAAATTGCCCAGTTCTTCCAGGCGTTCTGCTTCATGCATAGGAATGAAACACGTAAAGCATCTATTAGATAAGAAGATTGACTGAGCTGATTATAGCAAAATTTTGCAGCTCAGCACATTTCCAGCCCAAATAATGGGTCAAACAAATACAACCAGATCAAATAAACAAAGGCAGATTCTCACATAAAAAATTGTCTACTTATATCAAATAGTCATATCTGGTCTCCAACATAACCAGAAAAAAAAAAATGATACCTGGAGCCGGAGAAGGTGATATGATACTAAAAATTTTGCCTAGATTTCACCTAAATCTTAAGATATAACAGAACTATTCACATATGCACAGTTGAGCATCTGGCAGTCAGTGCACAGCCAACTAAAAAACATCCAAAGACCGACAGGTATGGAGTATCCAGGTATGACTTGCACCAGTAAATGAGCTTCACAACTTGCGCTCATATGTTCGACCATTCTTAAGAATCTACAGTTAAGAGTACCAAAATTCAAGCATCATGCTGACATGGCTCAACCGAGAAATACATTAATCTCATTGATGATTTTGTTGTGTCCTTTTATATAGCCGTGCTGCCCTCAAACTTTTAAGCATAAATCACTAGACAGCTGTGAACTTCTGATAAGTAGTACAAATGAATAGAGTAAACTGAACCAGACATGCACGAATGTTTTCTATTAAGGCAACAATTCTTTGCAAGTATGATTAGTTTTTGCAATTAATCTGAGATGAACTAAAGGATCACACAACTAAACCTGTTGAATAGGAACTAGGGGAGTTTATGCACTCTAGGTTATTCAGAGATATGCCAATATAACATGACACAAATAGAGATCTATCTATGAAACATATTGCACCTGAATCAGAATATCAATGACTGGCAGAGAGGATAGGAGGCCTTTATCATTCACATTTCCAACAATTAAGTCAAGCAGCTTTGCAATGCTGGAAGCATGTGTTCTCAAAAATTCTAAACCACCCAAAATGATGTAACCCTCGATAATGTTGACAGCAACCTGAATAGCAGCACAATGCCACAATCATAAAATGGGCGATTAAAAAATGACGAAAGAAATAACCAATAACTGTTCAAGAGGACACAAGCAATGAAAGACAGGCAACAACATGCAAAAGAAATTCTGCTCTTAAGAGAAACAAAGTCTGGGCAACAGGATATCTTATTTAAAGCACTTAAGCCATAGTACCTGACACTTCTGGCCCCATAATATGTCACAGGAACTAATACATATAGGCGACCAAGATGAAAGTGAAAGCTCTTCATGCAAGTAGACCACTCGAGGCAAATTTACTTTCAAGTACAGCAGTTATCACAGCATGTATAATTAATATAATCTTCTAGAGTAACTAGATTTATAGTTTTTTATGATGACTGCAAGCAAATAATGCATACCTAAGTGGTTCAACTCCCAGCAGGAAATATTCATTGAAAACTATTCTCCATAAGACAATTTGTCATCTCCCACCATAAAGACAAAAATGGACCATAAGCATGAGGTTTGAGGTCTATCAATAACAGACTGACAAAAAAGAGAAAAATGGACAATTGTGAAACAACGACAGCATATGTTTGGTTTAGATTTTTCTTTTTATGTACTTTTTCTTTTCCATCCAAAACCCAAAAGTGAAAACAAAGTAATTTAAAAATTTTAAAGAACTATGAAAAGTTATAAATGTCTCTGTGACCTATATGCTAATACATCCCGCACTCAAAGATTTCAGTTGTTCAACATTAAACAAACATCAAACTTCAAACACTATAAGAAATTTAAAAAAGAATATGAGATCATGTGAACCATCAGATGAACCCCATCTAGTAGGGGCATATTTCACGAGAAATTAGAATGGATTAGTAAACACTACAAGATGTACAATTTTCAAAATCATCAAGTGAATGGAAAAGTTTTATGGGCTTCATCCGACACAAACCAGAAAAAGAAAAGTTTGCAGCCAATTCATTCCTCGTCATGTTGCGTTCATAAAGAGAAAGAACTGATGCAATGCAGGAGACTTGACAATATTCTGTTGAATAGGATATACTACATGGATAGTGCAAATAAAATGAAAATTTTGAAGAAAATTAACCTGCAAGTGATCAAAACTTCTTTCCATGATTTCGACCAAACATGGGAAGTATGACAGTAACTGAGGTACCATCGAAGGAGCATGAGAAATGGCAGCTTCCCATAACTGCACATTGCATCGCACGTATTACTAAAATAAAACCAAATGATAAAGACAAGCAATCATGTAGTGAAATAAGACAAAAGATAAGGACAGCTATTTGAGAAGCTAACCAGCATACTATCCTCAAGAAGATTAAGTTCATCCGGGCTATTTATATCAATTCCCTTTTCCAGAATGGGCAGTAGCATGTTATAGCAAATGGGTGACTGATAGCCAAGAGCAATGACAAAGTTCCGGAGGCCAATCAGAATTTGAATCTGTAATAGACTTTCACCGGAAGATTCCTCCCATACCTTGTTCATGAAAGACAAGCACTAAAGTTAAATAAGGGGGGAAAGAAAAGAATGTGAAGATATTCAAGTCTCTGTAAAGCAAAACTACTTCTTACATGTTAGTAAAGTCACTGCAGGATGCAGATAAATGCAAATGGTATTTCAAGTGAATGAATACATTATGCCGATACCAATGTGGTGCAGTAAGCTCCATTTTCTCTAAGCTAAGAAATGGACAATAAGCACAGAGAGAGAGCCATAGAGCTCAACACACCACAACTCCTCAGGTAAGCTCCATTACGTGCAATGTGGAAACCGAAAACTCAGGACACCAATTGCCTACCAATTTGACCTTTCCAAGTACTGTATT
The DNA here is from genome assembly GCA_031216405.1 of Syzygium malaccense. Classification (NCBI taxonomy): domain Eukaryota; kingdom Viridiplantae; phylum Streptophyta; class Magnoliopsida; order Myrtales; family Myrtaceae; genus Syzygium; species Syzygium malaccense. The sequence continues at coordinate 6,965,430 of CM062253.1, read as the reverse complement.
ATGACTGTATCCAAATGCATAAAGACTCTCATTCCACAATGAACAAATCACATCTTTCATTCTTGGTAAATTTAAAAATGAACAAATGAGAATTGTGGGGTGTTCAGGAAAGAAAGTCTAATCAAGGCAAGCAATAATGAATATATCTTTAAACAGAATGTGTTGAAACCTTTTCTCCTAGTATTAGCATTATATTCCTGCCATAGCTACAGTATGCCTCAGAAGCAAGGAGATTAGGAACACAGAGCAAATAATACACAAAGAGCAACAACGTACGCTTGCATGATGTATTTCTAACTCATGAGTTTAAAGGATAGCGCAAGAAGCTCTACTCTGACTTCAACTTCTCCACCTAATATCCTGAAGATCCTATAATCATTGTCATCCACCCAGTCATGTTTGGCACAGAATAATCTACCATCATAACAAGGGGTAAAGAGAAGCCAATCATGGGTTTAAGAAAGGTTTTTAATTACTAAATCATCTCAAATGATGCCCAACCAAATATTTGGTGTAGGGCAGATCTTTTTTCAGAATCCCAATTGTTTTCCACTTTACTCTTCAGTGATCTAATGCTCCAATGATAGACAAAGCAAAACTAGTACGGAATTAAAGTAATACCTTCTGAAAGAATTCAATCAGTTTGTTTGAGAATGGAACCATATCGTTCACGTACGCAAGAAGTACTGAAATCAAATTCAAAACCTGAACCTGCAAACAGCAAAAACATTGAATAAAAGAGTTTTTTTCCATGTTGACGTAAGAGGAAGGTCAAATCCAAGTTCCACCAGTACAGGAATTTTATTCCTTATAGCTTCACAAAGTATGCAGCAACTTTCGTTGAGATACAATCATCCGTCCAAATTAATATATGTCATGAAGCTATAAGGAATAAAATTCCCGAAACATATCTAACAGAACGATAGAAGGATAAGCCATGCATTATGGTTTTTGCATCACAGTCTTGTGCTTTTGCAATCTAGGTTTTACTGTTTTACCTAATGAACCAATCAGGTTTCATTCTGGTTGTATACAACATTCATTCCACAGTAACAAAGTAGTCACTGAACTTCAGCATGCTCCTCGATTCAAAACTTCTGAGCTGTACCACATATCTTCCAATTTAGTCAACATAATAGACAGGGCTATAACCATTACAAGGGTTGACTATACATAAAGAAAACAGCATAGCAGTACAAATTTCAGTACATATGTGGTGGTCAGCCAATGTGAATTAGTTGTCCAGCCTAATCCAGTATGACAAGTCCATTGAGCTAGAAGTACTACAGAGAACTCAACCTTAGATAGTGATGCTAAAGATATAATTTGACCAGAAAAAGCTTTGTGAAACAAATGTATTCAAACTTTGTTAACGTTATTATGTTACCTTTGAATCAAATTCCTGGACATCCTCCACCAAATTAAAGCAGAGATTGAAGCAGATTGCAACAAGATCAGTGAATTCACTTTGCAAGAAGTTTGCATCTTCAATGTGTAAACACAAGGACCTACAGGCTGCCAACTGCCACATTAGACAAACAACTTCAGATATTAGAAAGTACTCTGATATAGTTAATTAAAGATCAAATAGATTAGAAAAAGTAGGAGACATTGCACATCTGTGAATTTTCAGTTATGCATCATACCCTGACTGCTAGGTCCTTGTGCTGCAGAAGCTTTATCAAAGCACAGTACACTCGTCTTTTTATATCATCTTTGATCTGCATGAATGCATAAGAAGATCATTTCAAAACAGACAGTATGGATTGCAGAAAAACATGTAAAGGACAGACTCCACAAAGAGTTTTTGACCAAAAAAAAAGAGTTTTCAACCAAAAAAAAAAAAGACTCCACAAAGAGTAGTTGAAACATCAAGATCAAATATGCGATAACGAAATCCTCCACAAAGACCGCAAATTCTAAGAAAGTATTCACTTCTTCAAAAATCTGATGCAAATCAGCGAACAATCTTATATAACAACTCAAAAAAGATCATAGCTCAAGATTTCTTTTTAATTTCTCCTTCATTCTGTTTTGGGAACCAATAAATTAGGATTCTCTGGCCACTCTAAGCCAATGCTGGCGCAAATTATCCAACACTTGCCTAAAGATAAGCATTTGTCAAGGAAATGGCACTAGGATTTGACATGAGAGATTGAGTAAAAGAGCATCTCAAAAGCATTTCTGGTTTTATCTTAACTTCATCACCAGTGGGACCAGTAAAATTGATTAAGAAGAAAGACAAGCTTCATAAACTTTGAACTACTCCAGGCTGGATTGCTTATCGCTACACACCACATGCAGGGAGATACCCCATAAAAATGCACTTCTATCAGATCACATTTCTGCCTCCAGCACTGGCGAGAATTCATTGAAAAGTTGACATGCATCCCAGAATCCCAGTTACAAAAGAACATGGATGCAGTGATCAGCACAAACATGCATATAAACATTCCACAAAAGCATCGCATTGACTTCGACCAGCATCTTCATGAACAATCAGAACACGTGCAGTAAACCCATGAGCAGGAACTTGCCTTAGAAAATGCAGTAAAATATTTGTGTAAGTTTGAAGTGCCACACTATTGAGTGCACCAGTTGCTAGAGCAACAAAGGCAGAGTAATCTCAATCCAAAATTTATCTTACTGTTCTGAGATATATCTCCCAGTATTGAGAATAAACGCCAAGTAAGGAGACATGACTATGTATCTCCCCCATTCTAGAGTTGTACATAGGAATATCCATCCATTTCTTGACAAGTCCACCAGATTTATCTCTCATGAAGATATTCTCATCAGAAACCTTAAGTTTTCTTGGAAGTAAGTGCCAATTATGTAAGTAGAAGTGACTTGAGATTCAGAAATGAATCTCAGTAGAAGCACATGGCGGTATTGTCTTATCAAGTACTAGCATGTAACATGGATATCAGAGCAAGTGCACATGCCAGATTACACATGTTTATGCAACAATTGCAGAAAATCACTGTCTTTATTCAGGAGAGTGGAAAAAGGTTACCTCAGAGACCCAGTGTCCCAATATCAGTGCAACCTTCCTATGAATGATCCGCATGTTTGGATGATCATTCGAGAGTTCAAGAGAGAGTGCACCATTGAACCTGCGATTAGGAGTTTCGGGAAGAGAAGTCTCAATTCAGGAGGTTACCCTATTTAAGTAGTCATCTAGTGACATACATATCCTGACAAAGTTTGAAAATACAAATCATACTGACAAAAACCATAAGGTTTTCCTTCGAAGTGAAAACCAGAGGTGACAATTATCAGGAACTTCTATCACAAGTGCACCTTATTTGCAGGAAAAATGACAGAAGATTTTCAAAAGACTGCACAGTTATTCCTCCACAAGAACATGACACACAAACAATATACTTTGCCGATTCATTCATAACCTATAGAGTGGAACTGGAAAGGAAACAAATTAGATGGCCAACCAATAGGTTGCGAGAATGAGAGTAATCTTTTCTGTCGAAGTAGATAGAAAGCCTTCAATTGTTTTTTCTTTTCATGGAATGATAATGATATAGATAGAGAGCCTCATTGACATGAAACAACAAAAGAATGAGGATGAAACAGACTTAAAAAGAGATATGTATAAGATAAATGGTACCAAGTTAGGAACAAGAAGCTAGAGATATTCTCGAAGAGTTTAAAGGAATTTCCCATCAGTCAAGAGTGGTCTGTGTGAGTGACAAGATCCAAAAGCAATTAGGAAGGAAAGGAGTTAGTCGCAAGGATCCCCAAATCCATGGTAAGTAAATCAGTCTAAAGACGGACACGCTTTCTACAAAAGCAGTAAGGCAAACCCTATTATATAAGCATTTTGCAAAACTTCGTCACCAGGGATGAGATTCAACATTGCCTCGGCATCTCGTTCGGTTTCTTTATCCTTGATAAAAGAAGGTTACAACATAGGAGGTATTTAAGAGTGACCATTATCAAGTCATACTGTCGGTTTGCTGTTTGTCTCAATTGCAGGGACACATAGAAAGTGAGAGAGAGAGCCGCCAGCAAGGGCCCTGGCTCTGCAAGATTGTAGAGAGTCCAACTACAGTTCAAGAATCTACAAGGCCTACAGTTTGACTTATCAGAAACGTGGTTACAGGACACCTACTGGCTAGTTAACGATAAAACTATAATGATCTATCTAGCGCACATACACAGAAATAATATCAGAGTTGATTGCTTAATATCTTATTTCCCACCTAAATGCACAAAAGAGTTGCCGAAATGATTGACAAAGATTATTTATTACATAAATTTAGTGACATAAAATGCATCACAAGGCTCTGATAATTGTGCACAATAATACAAGTGTGTTCCGAGGATTATAATAGTAAAGACAACAAGAGAAAGAAAAACTTTCTACGAGAGGCTTTGATCACTGTGCAAGTGCACATACAGGTAGTAACCTAAGCTAGAAGGGGACCCTTATACGCAGTTCAAGGCTGATTTTGATTTTTTTTTTCTCCACCAACAGTGTTTGACATAAAGGTCCTAATTCCGTTACAAAAAGTAGCATAAATAAATTGATGGTGGCATTGGAACAACATTACACATAGTCAATACTTTGTTTATATGTGATGTCTGACAAAAACAAAAATTACTTTGAAGTGTGGTTATTGACCATGCTTCACTTGTCCCACCCTGGACAACCAAAAAATTAGAAGAGAAAACCCATATGCGACAGAATATGAGGATATAGTGCTGTATTGAATTTCTGGATGGAAAGCATCAAAAGGGACAGAGATTACAAGACCTCATATACATATCAGTAAATCAACTATAGTTCACACACGAAGATTGACTACACAAATTTGTTTGTACCTTTTAAAAAGTAAGAAGCGACTAGTTTGCTCTCCCGCCAAAATTTATAATATTATCTAAACTTCTAAAAAATTTTGAGAAACTTATATGTGAAAGCTTCAGGTGTTTCGGGTTTAAAAAACTCAAAAGTACGTTTGTCGCAAGATTTAGATTAAGCAAAAAGTTAAATCTATCCAGAAAAATCTTAAATCTGCCCAGAAAAATAAAGCAAATATAGAAAAGATCGCCTCGAGACGTTAAGAAGATTAGTGGATATACTTGTCTGAGTGCACGAGCACAAATACATATTTATGTATCGTACAGAATAAATGCAGCTGCTGACTTGAAACTTCTGGCAAAAGAAAGTGATACATGTCATTTATGCTAATGCTCAAAGACATAGTAAATCATTCTTTGTTAGTATTAGCACTTTAAAAGAAGAGGGAAGCTGATTCTGATCAAAATAAATGCCCCATATGATTATAATGGTCATAGCTTGAAGCAAATGATATCTTAGGTCAATTAGTAAAACAACATAAATATCAACCGCATGTGCAGATAGTTAAAAAGCCATAAGAATTTAGAAGCCACATGCACTAGACACGCAACCTAACTCTTTGTGTATGATCCTGCTGCTTCCTGTGAGCAAGATTTTAGGTGTCGACAGAAAGAGATTTTGGGGAGGGAGTATATTCTAAATAGCACCACAGCTTAGAGTGGCAACGTGAGCGCACAAACAAATGCATGTGAGAGCAGGAAGGGAAATGACCATTCTAAATTATCCTCGCAGGTTGTCCCTGGATGGCATTTAGCAGCATCTTATTTCAATGACCTTAATGCACAACCCGTATTTTAACCAAATATAAGAAATAGGACGAAGTGTTATCTAACCAATCTTTGAAGCTCAGGTAGTTCGACAGCTCATAGTAAACATATGCAGCCGCCCCATAAGCAGCATCTTTCAGAAGCAATCCAGGAGTGATTTCTGTTGTGGAAGTAGGACAACCATTCATTGCTTCTTGAAGGATGGAAACCACAACAGGACCTAGTAGCTGAAATAAAGAAGCACAAACAGAACAATCAAATAGTGAAAAACGTGATAACAGCAATTTCAAAAGAAATGAAATAGAGATGTTCAGTTCAATGCCACCTACTTGACTGTGATTTTCAAACAAAACAATGTATAGAGCTTCAGCACATGGTCTTAGTTTCTCTGTCCATTGAACCATATCTTGTTCATGATGAAAAGACTCTGGGTTCTGGTACCATTCCTCCAAATCACCGGCTGTCAGAACAAAGTACCTGTCATGATGTTACTATAATGGTCTTAGGTTCAATTTGATGATGTTTGGAAGAGAAACCATTCAAAATGACCAACCAAAAAAGTACAAAATTGGATGCTAAAAGAGACTCCAACCAAGATATAGTAGACTGCTAATACAGCAATGTTAATACCAGTACCCCTTATCCAATTTATTCACCTCACTCTATATATTTGTCCATCAACAAGTTCCTCTTTGATGAAGCAAACTGAAAAATAATTTACCAGAAAAATCTCTTTAGACTGGAAAGCAGCATACAGGTCGAGTGCTGCTCAGTGCTGCCTCAGCCAAACATGTAAAGTTCACAATCATCTACGTTTAACACAAGAAATGACTAACTCCATCCCTCAAAATCTCTCCCATCCTTTTCTCCACGCCAACAGCAGAAATTGGTAAAAGAAGCAAAACATGATGTTTGAACAGTCCTTTCCAAGTCCTTACCAAAAAAAAAAAAAAACAGTCCTTTCCAAGCCCAAAGTTACTTCAGAATAGACCCCTTGTCACCCAAAAACTACTATATAAGCAAGAAAATTTGCCACAAAGCATTAATAAACCCTATCTCAATCTGGTAGCTTCAAAACCTCCAAATGCCATCAAGAGCAGTAACTGATGTACTAGAGATAGGTGACCTATCATGATACCACTAATTTATGTATTTGCAACTGCCAGAAGGAACTAGATAGTGAAATACAAGCATATGTCCCTAAAAGGGCCAATGCTCTTAACAATTGATCTTCTAATTTTCCCAAAGAGTGGCTCATTATAGAGGAAAAGAAACCAGTGCATATCATTCTAGATCAGTTTATCATAGATGCAATCAGACAACTTCTGGCAGCTCTACTCCTTTTGCCCTCTTCCTATTCCTACAGCAGTCATTGATGGAATAGACAGGTTCTAGATCACAATCTCAAGGCCAATTACAGAGGCAATGCAGGAAAGGCCTTAGACAAATGGACCAATTAAATGAGAGTTGAAGCATACAATCAAAACAATTATAATATTCAAGTATTCCTTGATCACGGGATCAGTACCAAGCAATATCAATTTATTGATATAGCTCTTCTCAACTAGATAATCAATCAACATATCCACAGAAGAGGGGAAAAAGTCCCAGGTGATCATTAAAAAATATGTAAGCTGTCAAATAAAACAGGCAAGTGGAGGACATAAACAACTATACAATTTTTACACTTTTTTACTCTTCCCCTCTTGCGTATCCTCTGGAATCTGGTCTTGCCAACAAATGCAGAGAACTATTCATCTCTTTTATCAATAACATATAAACATAAACCATAAAGTATCAAAGAATAAAGTCTGCCAGACACTAAGTGTCCAGGACATCCACAGATCAATTGCGTTTTCATTGTAATTTTGTTCAATGTTTATCGCATTTTATTTTCAATTCCTCTGGATTAAGCCTAAGTCGGTTTTCCAATTGTTCAGTGCTGGAGATTTTCTTCTGGTTCCCTCCTTACAAATTGATTGGAGTGCCACTCCTCTTTTTTTCATGTGGTGCATTTGCCTGAACAAAATAAAGGACCATTCAACATATCTGAATCATCTCTTGATTCCATTTTGCTGATTTCAAGCAAACTTCATCTTCCAGTCATTTTATGAATTACTGTTGTCTTGTCAGTTTACTTTTCATGTTCTTACATATTCTTGATGTACTTGAACAGCCCTCTCTCTCTCTCTCTCTCTCTCTCTCTCTCTCTCTCTCTCTCTATATATATATATATATATATATATATATATATATATATATATATTTATCTTAATAAGTATAACATATAGGAAATCAAAAGCCACCAACAGCAGTTAATACGCCACTCTTCTGACTTTACCTGATGGGAGCATATTAAATGAAAAGAGGCTTCACTTGTCAGTCTACCTACTTAAACTAGGGAAAGACAACTGAAACCAAAATTTAAACTACTCCCAAATTACAAAAAGAAAAAAAAAAACAGGAATCAACACACAGCATGAGTTCCATTCTTCAGTCATCAATGGAGATAAATGAACTGAAAGGCGGTATCTCATTACCTTCTGATCAGGACATTGCACAGGAGAACTATGCGATCACTAGGTAAAAGAGACATAAGGAGACTTCCAATAACAGCGGAAATGTTTTTCTTCATCTGCTCCAGGGACACCCCATTTTCATCTACCACTCGGCCAGTGAGACTTTGCTTGTACTCTTTACATTCGAGCAACGATTTTACCATTATCATACACTGAATAATGAACTCCTCAAATGATATCACATTGGCCTTGGGATCTATTATAATATTCAAACAGAACTCCATTACAGGTGGAAGAACACATTTATCACCAAATGAATAAGGATGCCTTCCTTGAATCGAGATTAAAACCTTCATTAACTTTGTGCAAACTCTCTTTACGAGTTCCCAGAATTTAGGATATCCCTTCTCAAAAGATGAATCTGCTAAAAAAATAAAGAAATTAGACAAAGGATAATGCAAAATTTCAAGTTCATAAGAATTGCTAATGCCATTTACTCATTATTTCACATCAGAAGAAATGTCGAACAGTACCTTGTTACAGATATATCAACTGCAGTTGTCTAAAAGAAGTTCAACTATAGTCTTGACCAAAACATAAATTCTATTTGAAATGGGGAATCTTTTCAGTCAAAATAATCCTCTACAATGGATTGAGACTTGCAAATGGCTCCATAAGACTATCTGGGGCAAAAAGATTTCTAAATTTACTCCCAACGGCATTAAACATATTGGTACTTTCAACATATAAAGCTACACCAATTCTGGAAAATTGCCAAAGTTAAGGTTCTGTCCATCTCGAAGTCTACCATTAAAATAATAATTTATGAAATTAACGCTTTTCAAAAAGAATGTTTACACCTCATAGAATCAGTATGAGTCACTTATCAGTAAACCTTTTAACTGATCAAAAAGTAAAAAGAACACGTTATGTAACACAAAGTGAAAAAGAACACAATCTTTTGGTGACATGGTAAGATATAAGCTACAGAACACACAAATCTAAATTGCCAAACCGCTCTATGCTCTCTACATAAATATATGCATATGGACACTGACACGTCTCTGTGGATTACAAGAACACTTGTGTCTGCAAGCGTGGGTATACACATGCCTGTCTAGTGAGCACACAAATGTGTAGACTTGTGTGAGTATGTGTTCGCACATGTGACAAAGAGCACAAAGGAGGGAGGCCCAGAAAGAGCAAGATGTATACTTGCTTAATGTACCTATCATACATTACACTTTAAAAATATATAGCCAGAAGACACGTCAACGTGAACATCAAAACGTTAACTGGCAATGTCAGAAGATCATCAATTTCAGCATACATATTGCCTTTCATCCATAAATCAGGCTATGAAAGCAAGGGTAAACTTACAGTAAGGGAGAAGAGACTGAATGGCAGTCAAGAACACAGGAGAGACCTCCTTAACAGGTCGGACCTCCTAAAAGATGGCAAGAACTAGCTTAGAAAAACTTGTTCTCTTGGCATTTTGGTCAGCCTATCTAAACTAAAGCATAACACATTTTCAGACATATAGTACCTGCATGCATTTTGAATCACTTGGAAATCCTGAAATTATTAATTGTCTTATGATTTTGAGACACAACAACCACCGCTCACACATCAGATATAGTTCATCATTTTGCTGCTCAGAAGTTTGAGAAAGTGCTGAGAAACCCGACAATATAGTCTTTACATCACTCTGCCATAGGTGCCAGCAATAATCAAAGAAACGGGAGGATATCTGCAAATTCAATCATTTTAGAAGAAGTGCATTTGTTACAATTCTGAAAATAAAATAAAAAAAGATAGCAAATGAATGCTTAACAAACTAAATGACAAATTTGCAATGCTGCATTGAACTTCTGGCATTCCATATACAAAAGACGTATTCTGTGAAGCCACCATACCTCTGCGAAGTTTTTTTGGTCTGATGTAAGCCGTTTGGTTGACAACTCCTTCAGAGTTCGGAAAATTATCATAAAAATTCTGTGTGAAGTAAGAGTATCCACTGACTGAAGCTGTTGGCCCAAAATAGAAAAGACTTCTGGCCTTAAAACATGAAAGAATCAAAAAGTTAAAGTATGTACCCACAAAGCTTACACTTTTGCAGAAATATGGCAGCCATGCTACACTGAATCACTGATGGCAGCACATGAAGTGACTAGTGTGCATCATCAACATTCTTGCACTACTATTGTTGATCTCAATGAGAAAATATAAACTATGGTCTTCTTGACTTCAATAGACATGCACTCAACTGAGTATGTGTTACACTTGTCAGGGCTCAACTGTTCACTTACTTAGCCTCAAAAACCCATATTTTTGTCGTGATCTATCAGAACTGTGTGAGATCATTTAAGTACCAAACCTTAATGAGTGAGAAGGTTTTTGAATAATTTTTAGACCAAATAGACTAGTATGACGAATTTAAGTAAGTTCATTGTCATAACAAAACTCTGGTGAATGAATTATACAATTAGATGACTAAGTATGGCTTTCATGTCTATATATACGAAATTTAAAGATCCGAAAAGTTCAAAGGAAAGGATACTCAAACCACATTTTTTAATATAAATGGTAATTGAGGCAACAAGGTAGTTTTTAGCAATATAAATGCTGTTTGTTTTTTAAGCACACAAGTTTGTACAACCCCATCAATATGATGCACAAATTCTTGCCACATTGAGATAGCAAAAGAAAATCTTTCAACATTTCTGTGACACTCATAGACTGCTCATAACAAAAATGCTTCCCCATTTCATCCTCTGACCGTTCTCGGTCCATTTAACTATTGCCAAGCAATGGTACATAGCTACGCAATATACTTGTAAAGCAACTCAAACTGCAATTTTTGTGATAAGCATTCCTCCCTCAACTAGAATACGAAATCAGCATAACAGTTCTCTTTCTTCACAGAACAACGGTACTTCCAATAACAAAAACAACTGACCTGAACAAGGTCAACAGATGCCTCAGTTCAATCAGGACAAAGGGGATGGGCAATAAGGTCTAATGCAAAGAAGTCTCATATATGTCAAAGGACACTAATGGATCTCATGAAACGTGAAAGTTACTCTGCTGATTATTTGAGACAGTACATCAATCCTTTATAAAGTCATTGAATCATTCTTTTGTTATTTTGCCAAAAAAGTAAATGATTACAAAGAGATTGTGGATGAACAAGGTACCACTCTTTTGGATAATCAAAACGAGCTATTTTTGAGATGAGTACAGCCAACATCACAGCTATCTGCATTCATGTAAAGATAATATTCCGTTAATTAAACTAATAACTTTCAGCAAATATTTTGGAAAAAGAAATTCGTAAGAAAAGAGAGATGTGGCAGGATGACTTATTGCAATAAACAAGAGGATAAGAGAGGAGAAAAGTAAAGATAACAAAGAAAAAGCTTAGAAAATGCAACTCCTAACATCAAATAGAAAAGGAAATAAGTAAAGGAAGAAAAGATCCTTTATGACCTGATAGTTCTCTTCTCTCAAGTGGGACAACAGCTTTTGCCTCAGATGGGCCTTCTCATCACTGCTGATTCCCCTGGAAAGAAATTATCCTCTTGTAAACCAAATGCATGCGTTTCTTATCCTAAAATATACAGATAGCAGAAAACCAACATACATGATTAAAAAAAACTAGATAGAAAGAAAAAAAAATGGGAAAGTCGCCCCGACAGCCAATGCTTCTGTCACAGAGTGTCGGAACACATTTGGATGCATGTCACAGGTACCTACTCAGCATACTTTCAATGATATAGTCCTCACTCCTCAGGAACCTATGAGTAAGTCCAACATAATGTAACTTATTTGTAGAATTTGTGATTTGCCAAGTCGACAGAATATTTAGTCCCCATTATTGTCAGGTCATCTCTGCCTTCAGTTTCTTAAGAGAAAAGTAATGTCTCGGATGGTTTACAAGCCAACCAGCTAACCACACCTTATGACAGTTGCCACATGCTTTCTACTCTCCACGCCTCATTGCAGGTTTCGAGCATTATGCATAAAAATGTCTCAAACGCCAGAATCAACAGATATTGTCCCAAAACAAAAATTGCTGACGGCAACCGATACAATGCCATTATCTCGAGCAAACTTACGAGGCATCGCGCCTGGTCCTCCAGTACCGGTTGATGCTGTTCTTAAAATACACCGACGCCATCAGGCGGACGTCCACTTGAGACGCCAAATCCTTCGCGGTTATCACTTCCTGAACAACACAGAACAACCTTATCAGCTGGCGAAAAACCGCCTTGCTCATCCACACATTCCAGCGCGAAAAACACACGCCATTCGCTTCCCAAAACACACGACCCGAAAAACCGCCGGAAAGCACTTCCGACGCAGATGAGCGAAGAGGAGGAGGAGGAGGAGGAGGAAGAGGAAGACAAGATACCATGAGACAGGAGCAAAAGCCGGGCCTGCTCTCGAACTCGCCGAGCGCGGCCTCGGCTGGCTTCCGCACCCTCTCGTCGCCGCTCATCGAATTAGCGAGCAAGGCGTAGACGGCGGGGAGGTCGGAAGCCGACAGCGCCATGGCCGCGACCCTCCGGAGCTCCGGAGCCGCCGGGGACGACGGCGGCGGCGGAATCGGGCGGGTCGGGCCGGGAAAGATCCGATTGCACCGGGAGGGCGAGCGCCGCGCGGGGACGGGAGGTCGGGCGGGCGGACGGCTTCGGCTCAAGAGGAGGTCGCCATCGATTCGATCGATTCGTTCGGTTTCTCTCTCTCCCTCCCTCTCTCGCTCGCTGTGCGCGCTTGCTGGCAGCGGAGCGGAGGAAATGGAAGGGAGGAGTACGAGCAAGCTGGTCGTCTTCTTCGCCTTTTAGAGAGAGAGAGAGAGAGAGAGCGAGAATTCACACGACACGACGCTTAACGCCGCGGTGTGGTGATTCTGGTGAAGCACTCGCATAAGAATATCATTTTCTGGGTTTTTTCCCCTCGCTTTTTCGTCCGAAAATTAATAACCTCCCACTTGTTTTTTCATTTTTTTTTTCACAAAGGCCCTCGTACTTTTGAAAAAATGATATAAATGGTCAATGAATTCTAACTCAATATATAATATTATCTTCAAATTTTAATTTATTTAATCTAATTTCTGAATTTTATCTTAATATGTAGTGTAGTCCCTAAACTTTACATTAACAAATTAAAATTTCAGAGACCTCAGTGCACTTTGAGGTAAGATTAAATTAAAAATTCAGAGACATTGGGATAAAGATTAACGACCACATTGTACATTGAGATAAAGTTCAGGGATCACATTAAACGAATTAAAAAGTTCAGGGACCACAATGCACATCGAGCCTGAGTTTAGAGACCAATTATGTCATTTTCCCTTTACTTTTTTAAAGCGTACCTTCAGTCGAACTTAAATTAACGCGGAAATGGATTTTACTAGCGTAACGTTGATGCAATGTGTAACGTTAACGCAATTAGATATTTGCTAATCCTTCTTATTTTTCTTTAAACCCTAACTAACATTGATGAAAGTTGCAAAAATCACGATTCATATCCATTCACGATCACCAATCGAGCGTCCATGACTGTAGACTCAAAAGCTTGACCGGTTATGGCCTCGAGCATCAACAGAGCTCGAACGGCCATGATTACCACGAACTTGAAGGTCCTCCAACTAGGGCCACCGCGAGCTCAAGTCGAGCCACCATGGCCGCGAGCTCCAATAGCCATTGCCAACGGCTCGAGATTCGGTGAACATCATATTTGACCACGGCAATCGAGAGTTTAAGCTCAAACATCCAAGGGAAACGTGATGACAAACGCATTTCTCTATCAATTTTTCCTTTTTCTTTATTTAGTATGCAGCCTAACACCGCGCTTATTTGATACCGTATGCACTTTCGAGCGAACCATGACATGGCACATTTATTCCAACATCGATGTGGGCGATCCAATGGCCAACGTCAACAAAAATAGACCAAGGTGGGAAAAGGTATGGCCGAAAGTGATGCTTTTAAAGGTAGAGGGACGTTTTCGAGACACTAAGGTACCGCATGATAACCATTCTGTTCCGGAATGAGTTCCTGAACCAGAAATAGATTTTTCTATTTCTGGTTCCTGGATGAGTTTCTGGGAAAAAAAACCCGTTTGATAACGACAAAAAATTTCTATTTCTAGAACAGAAACCCGTTTGATAACAGCACGAAATTTCTATTTCCTGAAATAAAAACCCGTTTGATAAACAACATAAAATTCTATTTCCAGGAACAGAAATCCATTTTTTTAGAAATGGTATAAAAATAATAGAAAAATCTGAAAAATTCATAAAAATCTTCAAAAAAATTCCGAAAATCCCAAATTCCAAGCCATGGTGGCCACAGGTATTCTAAGTTTTGAAATTAAATTTTACGTTGGATTCGTAACGTTACGTACGCCCGCACACAAATTCCAGTCAAATTAATGCAAATGGCCAAGCACTGGAACGGGTATTCAGCATTCAACCACCATCGCTCTCAATATTTGCTTTCATATTTGTGAGTATGCATCGTTCCTCATAATATCCCAAATGCTTATGGAGAAAAGTAAACCAAGCACATCACATTACAAGAGCCAATATAAGCGATCCCAAAATACCACTGTCACATTACAAGAGTTAACATAAAAAATCCTCAAATACAAAATAATGGAAATACATTAGAGTTCTGGGTTTCATGGGCATAGAGTCCAATAGCAAATATGGAGCGAGGTCCACTGGGGGAATACATGCTTGCCGATATGGACGTCATCGAAAACACACCGGCTAGAGATTGGGCAGCTGAAGGAGGTTCGGATTGAAGGAATGATGCTGGAGAGGAGGGCGGTGCCACAAATGGAAGTGTTATAGCAGTTGGTTGCGCCAGATTATGAGTAGCCGGAGCATCACCGGTGGAACCCATTGTCTCAGGAAGAAGACCAGCAGGCTCAATACGCTTCGGGTGCTTCTGAGACCCAAAGCACCAATACATGCTCCAAAAAGCACCCCATCTTTTCTTCTGCTTTCGAAGAACAAATAGAAACGTCTTAGCAAAGAAAGTGCCACACACCTCTGCAGTAGCATATGCTTAATTATATAAGGGAAATAGAGTTACAGCGGCAAATAGAGTTCTGCAATGGCAGCTAGTAATAACTTCTGCACATAAAGCCAACTTTTTCTTCTTGTTTATATTTTCTATAAGATAAGTAAAACGGAATCCACCGGTAAAAGACTTGGATGTCCTTGTAAACGACGAAGCATAGACAGCAAGTTGCTACTAGTGCAGCAATTGCAACAAAGGGGATAAACAGCAAAATTGACTGTTGAAAATCACACCAAATTTCAAAGGAAAACTAGCATTTAGGATTTGCAACTGTCATATGATCCATCCATGGGGCAAGACAGTTCAGAGAATTGCAACTAAATAATCGCAATTAGGCCCTATGCGAACGCCCAACAGATCATGTTACACTCTAAAATCCCACGACAGCAATTCAATCAACTGAAAAAACAGGGGACACATACAAAGCAATCACGACAGCATCAGCCCCTGAATCAAACACTAAAAACAACCAAAATTTTCCCAAACTGACCGAGGGAAAGCAAACCTGTGGCCCAGATCTGGATCGTGATTTCTAAAGAGTCCGAAAAGGCTAAAGAAAGATATAAAACCTGTGGCCAACGAGCACAATTGCTGGTGGGGACTCTCCATACATTCTATTTACAATAGCCAGAACATCATTGCATATAGTCTGGAAAATCGAATGCATCAAATTCAAAAGAAAGATACACACAATAGTTCTACGAAGGGAACTTGGGATTTAACAAGCTAGTAGATGAACTGAAACCAGTCCTCATCCAAAACTCCAAGCTACAAATTATACCTCAATCGAAAGGTCAAGTTCATTTTCTGCGCAGGACTTGCCATGTCCTCGCAGGTCCACTGCAACCACGCGGGCTTTCTCCTTGATTATACTAGCCGACAATGCAAATGAAAGCCTAGACAAACCACGAAAGCCAAAATCAACACGCAGCCCATATTAACAAAACGAACGAGGTACCTAGGCTAAACATTCAATGCTGCGAACAAACGCCGAAAAATCAATAGAAGATGCGAAAAGGTCCGCGTAGCGAAGAGAACAAGACCCGGTTCTATGCACATCGTCTTAAAAAATAAACAACTCCGCAAACGTGGCTGTGATCCTCAGCAAAAGAAGCAGGAAACGAGACATGCATATGACTCGATCATGCAGAGAATGATCGCATCAATTAAAGGAAAAAGAAAATCCATTACTGACTAAAGTCAGAAGCAATCTCTAGGGGGAGCTTACCCAGAGTAGCCACCTCCATGAAGGCAAAGCACTACCGGTCCTTCTTCCCCGGCCACATAGACATGGAAGCTCTAAAAATCCCAAAGCGCGCGCAAACAAAACAAGAAGACGAATCGAATCAACAACACGACCGAAGAGCAAAAGAACGAAGAGCTCGTGTCCGATTGCTCGAGTCCGATTGCTCAAGTCCGATTCCTGTGACTCTTCAGAAACCAAATGGTGAAATGCCGGCGGTCGACCTCGCCGTCGCCCAGCGGTCGAGCTCGCCGTCGCCCAGATCTGGGCGACCGCGAGCTCGACCGCCGGCCCTGGGCGAGGCCGCTCGGCCTCCCCCAGACCGAGCGGCCTCGCCCAGGGCCGGCGGTCGAGCTCGCGGTCGCCCAGATCTGGGCGACGGCGAGCTCGACCGCCGGCCCTGGGCGAGGCCGCTCGGTCGGGCGGCGGCCTCGCCCAGGGCCGACGAGCTCGACCGTCGCCCACGGCGAGGTCGAAGCTGACCCCCTCGATCACGGCGACTTCTTCCAAATCCAGAAAAGAGAGAGATGAGAGGAGATTTGCGCACGATTGGAGCTTACGTGGAGCAGGAGCGAGCGGCCCTGGCTTCCTCTTGGTCGGAGCAAGCGAACGAGTGGTGGCTTCCTCTCTCGACGACAACAGAAGAGAGTAGAGAGAGAGTCGGGCAGAAGAGAGAGCTCGAAGGAGACGAGAGAGATGTGCTGAAGAAAATCGATTTCTTCGGGAATGAGTTCTCAGTTTTGGTCCAGAAACGAAAAACCTAGTTTTTTCTGTTTCTCATTTTTGGTCCAAAACGAGTTCCGGGACAAAAATTTGTCCCGAAAATAGAAAAATTAAATTGCGTTAACAAACGGGTTTCTGGGCCAAAATTGATTTCGGGAGCAAAAAATCAGTTCTGGACAAAACCAGAATGGTTATCATGCGGTACCTAATTTTATGAGAGCGCGCGTTGGAATAATTTTCCATCCTTAGAATAGGATGAGCACCATTGCATTAGTCGCGCACGCCCGTACAAGCTACAACCTCCTATGGACGCACGAAATTAGGATGAGATGGACTTGGGCATGACTTTAATGGGGGCAATAATGTATTTCTCTATCTTTTTCTAGGGAATTATCTCTTAATCGCTGTAAACAGTGAAAAAATATATGTAGATATTGCACGAAAGCTTGAATGCTAAACAAATATCAATCGTGATATTAAACAATAAAAATTTGTTAAAATTTCTTGAATATAGCCACTTTAATGGAAAATAATAAGATATTTCAAGAAAAAAGAATAAACACGAATAAGGTAAAGGGGAAATGGATTCGATAATAAAAAGGTCGAATGACTAAAAATTGGTTGCTCGTTGTGTATTTTCAAATGGTTAATTAGTGTAAAAAACGATTAATTGGTGATAAATATTGTAAAAGGTCGTAAAAGTAAATAATGTCCTCCACTCATAAAGGGAAATGATTGAGTGAAATCTAAGGAGATTTTCTTCAATACTTTTTATAGATCAATCATTTTTTTTGCATTAATTAACCATTTAAAGTTACAAAATGAGTATCCAAAAACTGTAATTTGACCTTCTATGTTATCGAGGTGAGGCAACTTTTCCTTATTCCTTTACTGTGTTTTTTTCAAAACAACTTATTTAGCTCTATTAATATATTCATCAAGTTTTATCCAACTCACATTTTTAATATAATTATTGTTATTTAATTTTCCTATTATTTGTATGTTATTTAACTTATTTTTCTTCATCTTCACATAAAATCAAGGATAAAAGAGAATTTTCTTTGGAAAAGGGAAAATGCCATAAAAAAAACCCTAAACTATACCACTTGTGACAGATTTACCTTGAACTTTTTTTGTGACATGAAAAGCCCCAAACTATGCCACTTGTGATAAATTTACCATTTGTTATTCATTTTCAAATAAATTTAAGGATAAAAGAGAGTTTTCTTTGAAAAATGAGATTAAATGTTATTTTATTCCGTAAAAGTCACATGCATTGCACATGCTAATGAAAAAAGTAACAAAAAGTAAACGGCTATAACAGAATGAAAATTCAGAAAAGCGATGTATAATAATTGAAAGTTTAAAGGTAAACGTATATTACTTCAAAATTTGAGATTATGTAATTTTCGCTAACTACAATTGTAGCATTTACTTTTCATTTAGTAAAAGTTATTGTCTACGGGTTAATGTTTCTAAGGACAATACATCTATTACTTTTTAATATGGAATTTATTGCCACTACGGCTATGCTAGTAAAGGAATTGAGGGGTATGGACTCTAGTATCACATGTGCGGAATTCAACTCCTGTGCTTGCAAGAGACAGGGCAAAAGTGAGAGTTAGAGATATGACAAAAGAAAAAACATGGAATTTATTACTCCTCTTGATAAGCTACTTATAAGGTGAAATTTTTTTACTTTTTTTTATGCAAAAATAACAAAACCACGCGGATAAATCACTCACTACTAAATAGAAAGAAGATATTCGAAAGAAAACGAAACGTGGTCCACTGTAATTGTCACGCCCCATATCCTACGAACACATAACATCCCGTCGTGGTTGTTGTTGAGAATGCAACTCCTAGGATTCATCGCCGACCCGTTACAATCGAATAAGAGAACATACGCGGAAGCCAAACGGACACTCCATTCAACAAACATTCAAACGGGATAATAGAGAGAGACAATTTAAACAAACCGACAAACTATTTTTATAAACTTAATGTCACATACAGCGATAACATATATAAGCCTTCCTAAAGGCCACAAACTCAGACAACGCATACTCAAAAAGGGATAGGGTGGTCGATCTGCTCCATTACTCTATTCAAAAGAGGAGCTACAAAAAGATAGGGATTTCTAAACCTATCAAAAACCTCCACAGCATCCTGGCGGTGCTCTTGGCGAAGCCGGGTAAGATGCCTCGCTATAAGAACTAGGCGGCAAAGGCTTCGGTTCAGGGTCTGACTCCTCAGACCACGTCTGGGGTTCCGTAACCGTCGGTTCGGATTCAGGATTAACAACAACTCCATTTGGGGGATCAATCTCCATAAGATCTCACTCTCCTAAACCATCGTCAAGGGGAATATCAAATCCCCGGAGAGGACCAAAAGTCTGAGCTCCATCCCTCAGAAACCATGCCATATACTTGTAAGCTGTCAAGTACTGCTCACTATCATCGACCCAAACTATACTCTCATACTTCTGATACTCTCTATCCTTACCAGCTGGGTACTCAGTCACCCAATGTTTCGTTTCTATTGGTACCCTGAAACGTAGTGGAGGCTCAGTCATAATCAAGGTCGAGAGACTGAAATGTTTAACAACGGGGAATGAGATAAAATCTCAATAAGTAAACTATCTAAGCCTCAACTAAGGCAATACGGACCTCCGGCACCCTAATCATGCAATTCTAACCAATAGGGTAAGCTCCTATCAAACGAACAACGGTACCACATATTATGCAAAGTCTCGAATTGCATTACAACCATAGCATACTATCAATATGCATAACGGCAATCAAAGCCCAGACATAATCAATCATTCACACGAGTCTTGATTATAAGATGAAATCACTTCGGCCCGTCCCATACCGTGCCTCACGATTTTATCCCATAATCAAGTGCAAAGCATACCATATGCACATAACACTCGAAGTTATCCAGATTATTAATGACTCGCAATAGATTACACCGAACTCCCGCCGGTCTTCTGGCATAACTAGGCATCACCCCACTACTTTGGGCGTGGCAACGTCCAAGATTGAACCCTCCTGACAAGTCAAGTATCGGACGGCATTCCATTTAAGAGCATCAATCCAGCCTCCATCACGATCGACAATGTTTGGGATCGAACCCCCCGACAAGTCGGGTACCAGACAACATCTGAACTTTCGCCGGGCATCGTCTAGAACTCGTCTTATACGAAACTCATCATGGCCATACACGTAAACAACCACACATTGCCAATTTTAATCTTCCTTAATTAATCAATGCAAGTGTTTATGACGTGCAATTTACTACGAATAAATATGCCATGAATCGCACTCGTTTTCGTATCAAACATCAATATATGATCACGATATACCATGCTAAGCCAACAATAGCCATAATTAACCGCACGATCCACTTTTAAAATCCTACTATTATTCATCAAGTGCAAGATCAACCATGAAACAATCAATTTCAACCATACGATCTTCGTTCTAGGCCACGAAATCATCATTCCAACCACACGATCAAGCCATAGTCAACTACTCAGCCATGATTAAATAAATTAACCATACGATTAAACAATTTAACCATGCGATCAGCATTAAACAACTAATCCACCACACAATTGTCATTAAACATTTAATTGGCACATAATCGACTAATTAGCCATGCAATGGTCAATCAAAGCCACACGATCAACTTCAAATCTCTAATAAGGCATATGATCAAATTTTATCACATTCTAATTTAATTTAAACAGTACGATCAAAATTAGCACATAATCATATTAATTAAGCCCTAAAATTAACATTAACCAATCTAGAATCAATGGGGTGCCATATGATCAATGTCCAAATCATCCAATTCAGCCACTACCACATGATTATTGCAACCACAAGACTAACCCACGAATTTAATTAAAACAACCAATAAACAATCATAATTAACCAAATTAAGCACAATTAGCAACATTAAACATATGGTCAAGCTCAAGTCACATAATCTACCTATCTTAACATTCAAATCAGCCATATAATCATCAAATCTAGCCACCAACAAATCCTTAATTCAGCATCTACCATAACCCCTAAATTAACCCCTAAATTACCCTAACAACCCCTAAACACTATCCATTAGTAACCTACTAACCTAATCAAGGTTTAGGGAGTTACTTACAACTAATTTAAGCTAGAAACTAGGCCAAAACCAGCAGCACAAGTCACAGCCAGATATGGAATTTTTTACGAACGAAGGCGGCCAAACAACGATCCGGCGAACGGCGGCTGATTCGGGCATGATCGGCGGTTTGGGGGTAGCTCACGGTGGTCCAGGGATGGTGGCATGAGGGTGCAAGGGTGGTGGACAGCGGTGGTGAGTGAGTTTTAGCCAAGGGGGGAGGGAGAGAAAGAAAATGAAGAGAGAGAGCAACGGAGAAAGTGAGGAGAGAGAGAGTTGAACATATCTCCCAAAATGGAGGGTTAGGATGAGTCCTTGGTGCCAAAGTATTGATCTAAGGGCTAGGAATGCATCTAGTAAAAAGGTTTCTAGAAGGGCAATTATGTAAATAACCAAAAAGGGCAAGGGCAAAGTTTTCCAAGAGAATTTTCGGCCACAAGAAGAAAAAGACCAGCAAGCCCTTCCACTCAACAAGGAATTTCTAGAATGCACAGGGGTAAAATTGTCTTTTCCAATTTCCAAGTTAATTTTCACTTTTTCGAGAATTTCTGAGCAAACCGATAATAAAGCGAGCTTAACGCGGTGTCATCCAATATAATAATTTTGATATCCTTGAAAGTTCGATACCCAAATTCGGATTCCAATCCGTGGTCAAAATCGATCAAACGCGACTTTCGTGTATCTCAAACTAATGGGCGGCTTTTAGTGTTTACGAGTGTCGACCCGTGGTTGATTTGATATCAATCCACGTTTAAGTTTACTCGAGCCATGGTGACTTCGGTTGTCATGTAATTATGAGGGTCAATCGCTAGTTTCAAATGACACGATCGTTAAAAATTGATTTTGGAACGTTCGGAATGCATACAATGATTAAACGGAATCACCCGTGACTCAATTATATAACATTGTTAAATTGTTCTATAATCATTCTTGGATCGGCCTATAATGGCCTAAAATATCTCCTCGTCAATCCTTATGGTTGAAGTGTCAATCCAGGTTCGAGTTCTTGGGTTGTGTATACCGAAATCTTAACTAGCCATTCCCTAACGGTTAGTATTATCAAGAATGGCCAATTTCGAGTGAGATATAACAGAAAGTGCATTGATGATAATATCATTTCATAAATCTCGAAAGTGGATCGAAATTCAGAATGTCACAGTAATTTGATTCGAATTCTAAGGAAAAATGACACAAATAGTTCAAAAAATTTGATCAAATGTACAATGTCGTTATTGGACTTTTAATTTGCAAAAGTACAATTTAGTTTCTAAATTACATGAAAATGTTCAATGCCGCTCTTATATTGATTTAAGTTAACGGCATTTGCTAATTTGGCTCACAATCTCTTAAGTTTGAACGGCGATTAATTAGTAAAAAAAAAGTTACATGAATTATCCTAGTAAAATATTATCTCAAATCAGAAAATAAAAATTGACATCATCAAATAGCAATGTATATGTTAATGCCTTAATTTTTTTCCTATTCTAAAGTAGATGGATTAAAAGATAGACATGTTAACATCATCCTTTTAAAGATCCAACTCAACATATAATAATCTAAGTCATCATGTAACATCTCATTTGCCATTCGAGCAAACGTATGGACTATGTTGAATATTTATTAATATTTTAGAGACTACATTAGATAAATTAAAAGTTCAAAAATGAAATTAAACGTTAAGTCAAAGTTCAAAGACCATTCGCGTCACTTTCCTAAATTCGAATTGACACCATGGGAGAATGGTAATATAGCAGGGACAAAAAATTAACAAAATCAAACATACCATAAAATTGATTATTGGACCTAAAGCTTATAGTTTTTTTCGAGATAAAAAATAGTTCAGTATAGATTTGGGATTGTACCTAAAGTTGGTGTTTTTTTTTTGGAGAATTAAACCCTAGTTTACTCTAAATCTTAACTCAAAATTAACAAATTAGAAGTTCATTATCAAAATTCGCGTTTTCATTGAGACTCTCACCTTGTAAGAAAAAATAACAAACTCCTAATGTTGATAATATTGAAGAAATAAGTGATGATTTTTGGATGTGTGGACATATTTGGGACTAGATTGAAAGTTGAGATATTTTACGAGACAAAAAAAATTGGGATAGAATTGAGACCGTACTTAAAATCGAGGGTCTTTCTTTAGGGAATTAGCCCAACATTCGATTTAGAAAGTTACTTAAACGGTTAAGAACACCTATAGCCCTTATTGCGAATGAATACGAAAGTGATCGGTGACAAAGAAAAAAGGATTAATACCACAAAAAATTTAAAATTGGTATACCTGTGATAAATTTATCAAAAATTAATTTTTTGACCACAAAAAACCTCAAATTGGTACACTTATGATAAATTTACCATCCGTTAAATTAAATTAATACCATGAAAAATTATAAATTGATAAATCCGTAACAAACAAAAGGGTAAAACCCTCAATTAACATACCCGTCAACTGCTACGTGTCATTTAACTTAATAATTTGACTGTAAAATTTAACGGACAATGACGAAAGGTAAATTTATCGTAGATGTACCAGTTTAAAAATTTTTTTGATCAAAAAATTAATTTATGGTGTATTTATCATAAATATATTAATTTGAAGTTTTTCTGTGGTATTATATGAGAAAAAATATAGAATGAAATAAATTAAACCGCCGAACATTAATAAATGCTATCTCCTCCCCAGTATCGCCATTCTGAAATCTGATTGGTCGTCGCGCGTGGAACCTCCCTTAAGTGCCACGTGGACGCGAAGAAGCCGATGCCGCGAAGCATCTGGACTCTCCCCCCTCCCGCGAAGGTTATATGAACCCGCCTAGTTTGACGTCACCATCTTCGTCTCTCGCGCAAACTCTCGCTCCCTGCTCTCTTCCGTTCGTGCTCGCTCTCTCGCTCTCGACATCGATTTTCTTCGTCAATCTTGCCTCGATCTTCCCGGAGATTTCCAGCTCCGAGCGGCGTCGATCCTCGCCTCGCGGCAGGCAAGGTCCGGCGATGGAGATCCGTCCGTCGTTGGTGATCCTGTCGCTCCTCTACCTCTCAGCCCTCGGAGCCAAGAGGACCGACCCTTACAAGGTGAAAACCCTCCGCGGCCTCTTCCCTCGAATTTTGCCCCGTCCGTCGATCGAGTCGTGACCGTGTGTAGCTGGCGATTCCGGAGTTTTTTTTTTTTTCAATTTTGAATTTTTGCAGCGGGGATTGTGGAAGTGGTTCTTGTTTCGGTTATTGAGGGAAGGGAAAAAATGCGGTTCTTCGCGTGCCGTGAGATTGGTCTAGTCACCAAAGATGCGGCTTGATGTCGGAGGCACTAGGGGATTGAAGGACAGCTTGAAATGGCTGTGTTGGGAGGTTGATGGACGGGACATTGTTGATTGGGCTTATTTGCGCGCTTAGGTGCATGAGATTGTCTTTATTGGTATTTAAGGGTTAGAGCACATATGGAAGATCGCGGGTGCAGTGTAGCGGCGATCATGATCTTTCCATTTGCGGTAGGCTTGGGGAAATTCTTTTCGGGCGGTATGGAATCTTCCTTCGTTGATGACTCCAATTTGGTTTTGACAGAGGTTGATAGGTCCCTTAGGCGCAGGCAGCATGAAAGGTGCCTAGTTTTGCTTCGTAAATTCATCAAATTATAACGTCTTTGAGTGTCATAATCGTTCACAAAGACTATCAGCAGAAGAGAAATGATGCAGACAATGGCTACGGAGTTCCTTTGAAAGTAAAAATGGTATAGTGGGAGTTTGGCAGAGGGTTCTGTGGAATGGCTTCTGCTTTCCAGTCGTTGATATTGTCAAGCTTTAAGCTTCTTTTGTATAGCCTTTTAATGGTCTGCTGATACATAGAAGGACCCCATAGGCAGGTCAATTGTCGCTTAATGGTGGTAATGTCCCTTAATGGTAGTGACATCCTTTTGAGCTATAGTTCTATAAGTTAATTTGAGATAAATAACTTAATCAGAAGAAAAAAGCGTGGGATATGATTGAGACTATCTGTTTGTTTTAAATGATTTATTTCAAATGTTCTTTTTGATCCTTAGTCCTAAAAGATTTATGTGGTTCTATATCAATGCCATAACGGTAGAGTGCTCTTTAAATATGTCATGTTGTAACATTTTGTATATTGTATTTTCAGGCTCTTGGGGTTGAGAAAAACGCTAGTCAGCGGGAAATTCAGAAAGCCTTCCATAAGTATGCTCCTCTTTTATTCATGTATCGTAATTCCTTATAATGTACTGTGCAGTCTCCATTGAAAAAATTTTATTCTACATCAGTCCTGTTCTGCACTTAATACCGTGGTAGTGTGAGTATGTATGATAATCAGTAGTTGGCGATGGCAGTGTTAAATTCTGAAATTATATTGGCATTATAATGAATTTTTGTTCATCATGATTCTCTTCTTATTTGCATTTATTGTTAAGGAAGTACTTTTAGTTATATCATCCGTAGCACTGACTCTTGCCACTCCCGTAGCTGCATTTGGTGGCTTTATACATGCAACTTTTGAGGACGGTTGAACTTTTTGAGCCTTTCTTTACTGGTAAAAATGGAAAACCTTCACTTTTTTCAAAGTTCAGTCCTTGTTAAGTCAATGGTTTAACGGCAATTTTACACGGTGCTTCAATAAGAAACAAATGTATGTGGGTTTCGGGGGTTTACAATTGTCTGATCCTGAAAAATCAGCTCTACTCATCATATGTTCGAGAAATCTGATTTCGTCTTTTGTATTTGCTGACATCCCGTTAAATACGTTCTGAGAGAGCATTATTCAAATATTGAGACTTCTTGTTGACAATGTTATCTCTCTTATATCTGGTGACATCCTGTGAAACGCGTTCTGCGAGAGCATTAATTTAAAAATCGAGACTTCTTGTTGGCAATGTTCTAACATTGGTATGTTACTTGAATGGACAATCATCATTTGGTCATCGATACTTTCAAAATGCTTGACGAATGATGGAAATTATTTTTCATATACTCTATCTTAGTTTAATTTGGGGAGCATGATGCTCTTTTTCCTTGGTGAGGTCAACCCAGCCTATGTTAGTATTTATTCTGGACTAGACATGTGACCATGCGCAAACTCCTTATACATGTCAATAATTATGTGGATATCTATCATATTTACTTTTCCACACATATGTTGTGTATGTATAAAAACTTTTAAACAAACTGTATTGAGGAGGTGATAACAGAATGGAGAACACTGCACATACAATATGTTTCTTGAGGTGGTTAAACCTTATTAATTGTTCGATGCAGTTTTAACATGCCATGAATCGTATCTGGTTTAGTTTACAATTTCGACTGCCACGTGTAGCATATAATCAGCCCTTGGCTTTATGTGTTTCCCGTCACCTTTTAACGACCAACTCAGCATCACCCCACCCTACCCCACAAACAAAAGAAATAAAACTGTGCTCATGTATGCAGACTTGATGATGTTGTATTATTAATATTTTTCAGCTGGTATATGGATTCTTTTGCAGGCTCTCTCTTCAATATCACCCAGATAAGAACAAAAATAAAGGTGCCCAAGAAAAGTTCTCAGAGATCAATAATGGTATGTTAAAAGCTTGCTGGCATTCTGATTTCTCTGGTCTTTCGTGAGGTGCATCATTTTCAAGTCCACAAGCTTATTATGTTGAGCAAATCAAAGTAAATCTTTAGGCATTTATTGGTTGTGCAAAGGCAGTAGAGATATGTTCTTTCATATTGCTAGTGATTGTGATTTTGTTCCATTTTCTCTCGATTAGCCTACGAGATTTTATCCGATGAAGAGAAGAGAAAGAATTATGATTTGTATGGAGATGAAAAGGGTAATCCTGGGTTTGATGCTGGCAATCCTGGTGGTCATGGTGGATACTCTTACGCTGGTAATCCTGGTGGCCACGGTGGATACTCTTACTTTACCAATGGTGGGCCAGGAGAAACTCATTTTTCATTCGGACCAGGTGGATGGCAGAGTGCAGGTGGCCAGGGAGCTTCCCAGGGCCATTCATATCACTTTGGTGGTTCTGGTGGTCAGAGCCCATTTAACTTTGGTTTTGATGATATATTTGCCAGCATGTTTGGTGGGGGTTGGTTTGGTGGTTCTGAATCAGCAGGGTCTCAGTCTGGGTCTAAAGGTCCATCGAAGAGTATTAGGAGCATGAATTCACAGGTGTTCAAAAAAGAAGTAGTGAATAAAGGAATGACTTGGCTTTTGTTATTTGAGACACCCGTGTTGATGAATAATCACTTGGAATCTGTTGTAGAGGAGGTCGGCCGTTCGTTGGAAGGAGTTGTGAAGGTAATTGAGGTTTTCTGTTTTCGAAATCTTTGTTCATCAATTATCTTCAAGTAATGACTTCTCAGTGTTAAAATGTTGCTTGTCCTTTTAGGTCGGACGTGTGAATTGTGAGAGCGAGCCTTCTTTTTGTAAGGACCTTGGCACTTATCCTCGCAAAGTACCAAGGTTATTTGTTTATGCCTGCAAGAATGGTGATAGTGGTTCTTTGGTGGAATACAAAGGTGATTATGTTACAAAAGATTTGAGAACTTTCTGCCGTGAAAACTTGCCTCGATTCTCAAAACAAGTTGACCTGAACCATCTCGAGTTTTCCTTTGGTAACGGAGATAGCTTACCTGGGGCGATACTTTTTTCATCCAAGAAGGATACTCCTGCCATCTGGCGTGCTCTTAGTGGCTTGTACCACAAGCGCTTCAATTTTTATGACTTGCAGGTAATAATAGGAAGCATACTATAATACTTCTGGATTGTTTTATTAACGGTAAATAGTGTAATTGTATTTGCACTTGGCTGGTTAGGGAAGAAATCAGATGTTAATTTTACTCCTTTCATTGGCCAAATAGTTATTGGCATTGCGGAAGTGCTTTTTAGTCAATGAGATTTTGAACCTTCTAAGTCTCTAAACTGGCTATGTAGTGAATCCTGTTATGTTTCCTGCAGGTTCATGATGTTTCTGATCCAGCTTTAAAAAAATTAGGGATCAATGCTCTTCCTGCTGTAGTTGGTTGGCTGAGTAACGGGGAGAAGCATATCTTGAAAGTGGGTATTTCTGTGAAAGACATGAGCTCTGCTATCAATGAACTTAGTGCCTTACTTGACAGTTTTGAGAGGAAGAACAAGAAATCAGATTCAAGTCAAGCTAGAAGGGCACAGACTGAGTCAGTGAATCAGCAGATACCCATTCTGAAAGGTGCAAATTTTGATGACTTGTGTGGACAAAGTTCTCCACTTTGCATCATTGGTGCATTCAGATCCTCGAGAGCAAGGAAAGAGTTGGAATCAATTCTATCGGTGGTATGAGAATTTATTTTTCTTTTAAGGAAATAAGTTTTAGTTTTGATATTATGAACAGGGAGCATAGGATAGATATTAAAAAAAAAACTAGCCATAGGAAAGTACGATGTGCAATTGCGACTGTTGAAGTCGAGTTATAGACATGTATATCCCTTGGGATGGCTCTGTAAAAATGATGTATCCGAGCATCTGGGATTAGATGGCAGCAGAGGTCTTTAAAGAATGATAACCTAGGTCTCATTGACAATTAATAGAATGACTTTTTTGTATGTGTTATCTATGTGATGCTAAGGAAACAACTTAATTTGTCTTTTCTTCCATGATTGGTGCTTCAGGTCTCTAAGAAGTCATTTTTAAGGAGACAGAGTTCATCCAATGGAAACCGAGATTCCATCTCCTATGCCCTTTTGGATGCTAGCAAGCAGCCAGCTTTTCTAAATGCTTTTGACAAGTCAGGATATAAATCATCTGATAAGGTACTTGTTGCGTACAAGCATCGAAAGGGGAAGTTCGCAATATACGCTAAAGAGTTAAACACGGAACAAGTGGAACAGTTTATTAGCTCAGTTCTTAATGGAGATGTACGGTTCACCAAGATGAGGCAGCCTCCGAAGCTCACATAGAAACCCTGATGGCTGTAAAAGTCAATTACAATTTGGGGATTCATTTGAAAAGTTGAACTTTTAAATGCTAGGCATTGTACAACACTAACAATACTGTTAATCTCGACACTGAGGTGCGGCTTGAGACTTCTGTACATAATTAGAGGAGAAGGATGAGATCTTATCCTGGTCACGGTGGCTGCTCACATCCCACTCTTGTGGGAAGTGATCATGATTCGTCTACATGTAATTGCTAATTTAAATCATAACAACCCTCATTTATACGCTGTAGATACGAACTTCCGTGACTGCAATTTTGAAGTATTAGAAAATGAGAGTTCTGTTTCAAAACATTCTTGCTGATTTTGTTGTTAACGTTTTGTTTCAAGACATTCTTGTTTAATGTGTTGCTGCCGTTATCACCATTTTTGGCTGGGATGGAAAACTGGATCACTGGATCATGAGAATGAATTGTCCCAATCTCGAGGTTATGCAGGAGCTCTGTCCTTGCGTAAGTACATCTGCTTCTCGTTTTTTAGTGAGCTTCTGATGTTATTGACCAGAGTTAGAAGAACGATAAAGCTATTTTTCCCCTGTAAATGACTTCGACTAGGGTTTCTTTCACCCTTGCTTGATGATTGCTTAACTTTAAGTAGGGCACAAAGTATCCATCATTCGCTGGTGTCATTACATCTCTGTTGAAAATGCCATGATATTCCATTGAAGCGTGAACCACTTTAACATTTGGTCGTCAATTGACGTTACTTGATGTCCTCTGGAATATCGCTTTAAGAGGAGAGGCAGGATAACAGCTCTGGCCTCGTATGGGCATTGAGTTTAGTGCTTCTTTACTGATCTATCTCCTCCTTTCAAGGTTGAACTTCTTGTGCTGGCATCTTTTTTCTTTGTTTCAAATCAGTTTTATCCTGGGTTGGAGCTTTACTTTTTTTGAAAGCTCCCTCTTCTTTTTTTGAAAACACACAACCCGAAAAACCACCGGAAAGCACTTCGGACGCAGATGAGCGAAGAGGAGGAGGACGAGGAAGAGAAGATAAGGTACCATGAGACAGGAGCAAAAGCCGGGCCTGCTCTCGAACTCGCCGAGCGCGGCCTCGGCTGGCTCCGCACCCTCTCGTCGCCGCTCATCGAATTAGCGAGCAAGGTGTAGACGGCGGGGAGGTCGGAAGCCGACAGCGCCATGGCCACGACCCTCCGGAGCTCCGGAGCCACCGGGGACAATGGCGGCGGCGGAATCGGGTGGGTCGGGCAGGGAAGATCCGATTGCACCGGGAAGATGAGCACCGCGTGGAGACGGGAGGTCGGGCTGATGGTGTCGGCTCAAGAGGAGGTCGCCATCGATTCGTTCAGTTTTTCTCTCCCTCTCTCTCTCTCGCTGTGCGTGCGTGCTGGCAGCGGAGGGGAGGAAATGGAAGAGAGGGAGGAGTACGAGCAAAAAAATGTAGCCAGAATGGCTTAGAATGTAGCTTCCCTTGAGTGAAATTTAAATTTTTTTAGGTGTCTAAAAAAATAAAAAATAAAAAATTTCAAAACTTCATAAAATGGCTTAGAATACCTTTGGCCACCCACTCTGAGTGAAATTTAAATTTTTTGATGTGCCCAAAAAAATCAAAAATTTCAAAACTTCACAAAATGGTTTAGAATACCTTTGGCCACCTATTTTGAGTGAAATTTAAATTTTTTGATGTGCCCAAAAAAATAAAAAAATCAAAAATTTCAAAACTTCACAAAATGGCTTAGAATACTTTTGGCCACCCACTTTGAGTGAAATTTAATTTTTTGGGAAAATTCCAATTAAGGACCTCAAGTGGGGTCTTTTCTCAAAAAACGATTCAAAGTGAATATAGTGTCAAATAAGGGCATGAAGTGCCTAATTAGTCTCAAATAGGGACCCAAAGTGCTCAATTCGTCTTAGGTAAGGGCCTGAGTTCGCCGGCCGGTCAAATCTCACTGGCCGGCGAGCACAATTACTGTTCCGGCAATCAGAATAGTAAATTTCGTCTCTGTTTTTTTTTTCTCTTCCCTCCGCAAGTCATAGCCGGGGCCGACGGAGGTTGCCGGCCTCAGGCGGAGGTCGCCCTCGCCCGACGTCTGCGAGGGTTGCGCTCGCCCACCTAGTCGAGGGCCGCCCACGTCGGTGTCGGGCGGGCGAGGGTGACCCTCGCCAGATCCGGCGAGAGCAACCCTTGCTCGCTCGACGCCGGCGAGGGCCGCCCTCGCCTGGGCTGGGCGGGCGAGGGCGAGGGTTGCCCTTGCCCGACGCCGGTGAGGGCGGCCCTCGACTGGGTCGGGTGGGCGAGGGCGGCCCTTGACTGGGCTGTGCGGGTGAGGGCGAGGATTGCCCTTGCCGGCGTCGGGCGAGGGCGACCCTCGCCCGCCCAGCCCAGGCGAGGGCGGCCTTCGCCTGAGGCCGGTGGAGGCAAGAGAAGAAAAAAAAATAGAAAAAGGAAAAAAAACAGAGATGAAATGTACTATTTCGGTTGCCGGAACAGTAACTGTGCTCGCCGGCCGGCGAATCGAGGCCCTTACCTGAGACAAATTGAGCACTTCGGGCTCCTATTTGAGACTAATTGGGCACTTCGGGGTCCTTAATTGAAATTTTCTCTAATTTTTTTGAGGTGCCCAAAAAAATCAAAAAATAAAAAATTTTAAAACTTCACAGAATGGCTTAGAAGACCTATAGCCACTCGCTTTGAGTGAAATTTTAATTTTTTTAGGTGCAAAAAAAATCAACAAATCAAAATAGATTTTTGTTCCAGAAATCAATTTTTGGAGCATAAGTCATGTTTTATCAAACAGATTTCTCCTTCAGAAATCAATTTCTGGCAAGAATTTCGCAAATCAATTTCTTGCAAGAATTTAATTTCTGGAGCAGAATAGTTACCATTCGCGCCCTAAGAATATCATTTTTTGGGTTTTTCTCCTTGCTTTTTCATTTGAAAATTACAAAACCTCCCCCTTGTTTTTTCATTTTTTTCCTAAAGGCCCTCGTACTTTTGAAAAAATGACACAAATAGTCCAAAAATTCTGACGCAATATGCAATATTATTCCTAAATTTTAATTTATTTAATATGATCTCTGAACTTTATCATAATATGTAGTGTGGTCCCTGAAGTTCACGTTAGCAAATTAAAAGTTCAGGGACCTCGGTGCACTTTGGGGTAAGAATAAATTAAAAATTCTGGGACATTGGGATAAAGATTAGAGACCACATTAAATAAATTAAGAAGTTCGGGAATCACATTGCATATTAGGGTAAAATTTAGAGATAATATTTAACAGATTAAAAAATTCAGGGACCACAATGCACATTGAGCAAGAGTTTAGAGACTAATTATGTCATTTTCCCTTTACTTTTTTAAAGCGTTCCCTCACTACAAAAAAAACACCGGATTAGCGACGAAATTTGCGACGGAAAATTTGGAAAAATCCGTTGCAAATCGAATTTGCGACAAATTTTGCGACGGAAAAAATTCCGTCGCTACTAGGTCGTCGCAAATTTTTGCAACGGAAAATTTAAAAGTTCGTCGCAAAATTGCGACGAAAATAAATTCATCGCTAAATTCGTCGCAAATTAGCCACGAATACAATCCGTCGCAAAATTTGTCGCAAATTTGCGACGATCGCAATCCGTCGCAAATTTAGTCGCAAAATCCGTCGCAAAATTCATCGCAAAATGCGTGGCAAATTCGTCGCAAATTCGTCGCAAATTTCGTCGCAAATTTCATCTCAAATTTCGTCGGAAATTCGTCAGAAAATTCGTCGCAAATTCGTCGGAAAATTCGTCGCAAATTTCATCGCAAAATTAGTCGGAAATTTCGTCGCCAAATTCGTTGCAAAATGTATTCGTCGCAAATTAGCGACGAACTGTAATGATCACAAAATTCAGCTTAAAATATTCGTCGCTATTTTTACATCATTTTGGCCATAAATTATTGTCCATATCAAACAAAAGAGACAATGACATATAATTGAAACAGAAAAACGAACAAACCATAGATTCTGACAAACGAGCCACAATGACATATAATTGAAACAAATAACTGAAGGAAAGTTGCAGAGTCTGACATGATGCTATTTGATATCCAATCTTACAATACATTCAAAACATAAACTAAGAGGCGAGACAACCATATAAGACGTAGAAAAACCATACACAAGAAGACGCAGCTTTGGTACGATGGCAGGACACCAAAAGTAGTCACTTTTGTCGAGACCTGAGGAAATGTCGATACATAAATCAGTCCAGAATATAAAAGAAGCGTTTATGCATAGATGTGGAACTAGGTATAAAATAACAAGAGGGTTAACAACAAAACGTTTCAGGACGAACATAAATGTTCTTACATATGAATATGAGTGAAATTATGAAAAATCAAGATTATGAAGCAAGCTTACCCCCGATTTTGAGAATTTTAACTAGAAAGTCTAGAGAAAATCATCATCATCATCATCATCATCAGCAGCATTCTCGGCATCAATGTGTTGGTCATCATTGTGCTTATGACCTATTGGATTGGCTGGAGGTACAGGAGGATCGTTATAACGATTGAGGTTAAGGTGTTGCATAATGAGTGCCATTTGTTGTTCCAAATGATTTATTCGTTTGTCCTTCTGAACAAGTACATTTTTTAGACGATCCACTTCTTGGGTCAATTGCTCGTCTTGTCGTGACCTTCTTCGACCAGTCGTAGTGGATGATGAACTTCCAGGATTATTCGATATGTACATCCTTGACAAAGATCCCATCCCAAATATTTTCCCTTTTTTCACCCCACCCGTTGCCTCCATCCATAATGCCATATTATCACCTGATGGCCTGGACTCAGGACAATCATTACTATCACTATCACTGCTCATTAAAAGTTCATCATATTTTTCCTATATTAACAATGTAGATGAAAATAAAATCACTATATATATATCAACCATAAATATTGAAAGCATTCACGGTTTTCATTATAGTTTACATATAAGCCAAAGTATAACCTTACATACCTTAACAGCTTTTGCTCGATCGCCAGTACATGTTTTATCTTTCTTTTGAAATGTGCATTCAAATGTAACTGCAAATATCGGTTCCGTCCCCAATTCATGTGCCTACAAAATGTAAACATAAGTAATCGAATTAAATTAACTTATAACTCATTTAACAGACTTACCAGTCGTTTGCGATGCTCCGCAATATTGATAGAGCCCCCAGCATATGTGGCTGACCCATCACTAGAACTAAAAGATCGATTCTTCTTATTCTGCTCACAGAGTTGCCGACTTTGTTCAGATGCCCAAAATCTGTTAATTGCCGCCCAATTGTCAACTGTAATGAAAGACGGCTTCGCTTGCTTGATCTTCGCTCTATTCATGACATTTCGCATAAAATCACCGATTTTCTTATTGAAAATTTTTCTCACTTCATTGTCTTCCGCTTCCTCCCACATGAACTTCCGCTGTAATGAATAAAAACACAAATTGAAAGTTATTATGATGATCACATATCCATAACTATGCACCAGACAAATATAGACAGATTTTGTAAAGTTCATGTCGGGGAAAATATCTGGTCCTTTAGGTATCGAAAACTACAGAGTTGTTCTGGTCCCTTTATATCATTCTTGACCATCAGTATACTACACCAAACTTAATTGGTGAGAAAATAAAATATGTAAAACTTACCTTGAACTCATTCCACTACATTTCTTTCACTTCTTATGGAACACTTCCGTAAGTAATATACTCTCCCATCCAAAAGTTTCTTATTATTTTGTTCAATTCCCTCACAACAGACGGAGCATCCGTGAATCTGCAATCATACGGATATTGTGCAACATCGACAATTCAGTTGACATCAATATCTAAAGCCCTAAATATTACATATACTAAAAAGTACTTACGAATCTCCAAATGGGCATATGAAGAATCGGTTATCTTCTTGACCTGTGTTTCCGTCATTATTCGATTGTTCTGCCGAATAGTGCGGTGGAACGGAAAGAGAGGGAGCTAAAGGAGATTGAACTGGAGGATATTCAATTCGCATGTGGCCAAGTCCTGTAACATGTTGTTGAGTGTTGGAGGAAGGGTCAACGTGTCCATATTGTGACGGACCATATTGTGGTTGAGGTTTAGATGACGGGACAGGGGAAGAGGAAAGGGCCGGGGACGAGGACGAGGAAGAGGCTTGTCTTCTATGCATGTGACCTCCACGTTTATACTGACAAGTAGGAAGGTTATGCGAATATGTAAAGAACTATTGACACGTATTACGGGCACATAATGATGTACATGATAAAACTTACCATTTTGATGGAAAGACTGAGAAAATGTTTTCTTGAAATGAGCCAATGTCGAGTGTTTATGACGTGCAATTTCCTACGAATAAATATACTATGAATCCCATTTATTTTGATATGAAATATCAATATATGAGCACGATATGGGTGGCCACAAGTATCAAAAATCACTATATGAATCGCATTCATTTTGATTAAATTTTTTTTGACCACGTACAAAAATTTAAATTTCATTGAAAGTGGGTGGCCACAGGTATTCTAAGTCATTTTGTAAAGTTTTGTAAGAGAAAAATTGTTATTATTGTTAAATTTTTTTTG
Organism: Syzygium malaccense; assembly: GCA_031216405.1. Taxonomy (NCBI): domain Eukaryota; kingdom Viridiplantae; phylum Streptophyta; class Magnoliopsida; order Myrtales; family Myrtaceae; genus Syzygium; species Syzygium malaccense. The sequence continues at coordinate 6,929,504 of CM062253.1, read as the reverse complement.
GGACCTAAAAAAAATTTCACTAAAAGTTGGTGGCCACCGATATTCTAAGACATTCTGTAAAGTTTTGAAATTTAAAAATTTTTAGAATTTTTAAATTATTATTTTTTAATATAAAATTGTTTCCGTGAAATAAAAAAATTTTCAGTCCTAAAATTGGGTGGCCACAGGTAGTCTAAGCTATTAGATAAAGTTTCCAAATTTTTTTTTTTGGTAAGAAGGTTTCCAAAATTTTTTTTTTTTGGTAAGAAGGTTTCCAAAATTTTTATCCTTCTCTATTTTTAATAATTTTTAGGGCACGTTAAAAAATTTAAATATAACTAAAAGTGGGTGACCATAGGTATTATAAGCCATTCTGTTAAGTTTTAAAAATTTTTAAATTTTAATTTTTTTTGGCCACCTAAAAAAATTTAAATTTCACTGCAAGTTGATGGCCACATGTTTTCTAGGCAATTCAGTGCAGTTTTGAAATTTTATATTTTTAAAATATTTTTAAAATATTTTTTTCACCCAAAAAAATAAAAATTTCCCTCACAATGGGTGGCCACATTTATTTTAAGCAATTTTATAAGGTTATGAAAATTTTTAATTTTTTAATATTTTTTTTCCGGAACGTTAAAAATCTAAATTTCACTCAAAATAGGTAGTCACTATTAATTTTTGCCATTTTGTGATATTATGAAATTTTAGTTTCGTAAAAATTTTTAAAAACTTTTACGATCAAATTTTATATTTGTTGCCAACCTATATCGCTTTTTTAATTTTCCGTAATTTTTCATGATTTTTTATAGAATTGTTCAATTTTCATGCATTTTCTGTGAAAACGTTTAATCAATCACCCTATCATCATTTAACGCTTAATCATTCACATAATAGACAAATTAACTAGTCGACCATCTATCAAAGTCACATGCAATCCTGAAATCGACCCGTAACTTAGCCAACGAAAAGTTATCCTAAATAATCCCTAAATAAGTCCGACTAATTACCTAATTATACTAACTAGGGTTTAGGGAGTTGCTTACTTGGTTCAAAGATAACAAAAACCGGCCGATCGAACAATGGTGGTCCCGGCGCGGGTGTGGGCCCAAATGGTGACTAGTCGGCCAGGTGCTCGGCCACGACCGGGCGAACGACGGCGGAGCTCGGCGGCGACGGTGTCGGTCGGCGGCGACGGCGTCGGGCGGCAGCAACAGCGTCAGCCGGCGACTGGGAGGCGGGTATCCAGCTGGCCGGCGGTGGCACGGCGGCTGGGCGGCGGCGGTTGGCTGACGGCGACAGTGGCTGTGCTCCGGTGAGGGCGACAGCTGGTCGGCGGCGGCGGTTGGCTGACGGCGACGGTGGCTGTACTCCGGCGAGGGCGACAACTGGCCGACGGCGACGGTGGCTGTGCTCCGACAAGGGTGGCAATGGGCAGGGGTTGCTCCGGCGAGAGCCTCGGCCGGCTGATGGTGGGTGGCGATGGCGACAGCAGCGGCTGCGGGCCGACGGCGTGGGGCGGCTCCTGGCGGGTGGGCGAGGGCGGCGAGGCTAGGCGGCGACGGCGTTGGTCTGTTGGTCGGCGGCGGCGAGGCTTCGGGCCGCTGCTCGGACGCGGCGAGGGCGGCGAGGAGGGGCAAGGGTGAGGGCGCGACCGGCGGGGGGCAGGCAATGGGCGGGGGGCTGCGGGGCGGCTGGCTCGCGACCGGCGATGGGCGGGGGGGCCTGCGGGGCGACCGGCGACGGGCGGGGGAGCTGCGGGGCGGCTGCGAGGTTGGGCGGCGACGGCGACGGCGGCAGGGGAGCTGCGCAGATCTGCACAGATCGGGCTTGGGCAGCGTCGGGGAAGGGGGAGGAGGAGGAGGGGGAGGGGGAGGGGTAGTACAAATGTCGCAAATTTACGACGGACGCTTAGTTTCGTTGCAAATTTGCGACGGAACACCATTGTCTGTCGCAAATTTGCGACGGACGGACCTAATGTCCATCGCAAATTTTCAACCGACAAAAAATTTCCGACGAAAATTAAAATCCGTCGCAAATTTGCGATGTAAAAAAAAATCCGTCGGAAATTTTTTTCCGATTGAAAATTTGCGACGGACGGGTTCAGTCCGTCGCAAATTTGCGACGGACAGTTTGAATCCGTTGCAAATTTGCGACGGACCATTTTAGTCCGTCGCAAATTTTGCGAGGGAATTTTCCAGGTCGAAAATTTTTTGTCGGTCCAAAATTTGCGATGGATATAGAAAGTCCGTCGCAAATTTTGCGAGGGAATTTTCCCGGTCGAAAATTTATCGGAAATTTTTTGTTGGTCCAAAATTTGCGACGGACATAGAAAATCCGTCGCAAATTTTGCGAGGGAATTTTCCCGGTCGAAAATTTGTCGGAAATTTTTTGTCGGTCCAAAATTTGCGACGGACATAGAAAGTCCGTCGTAAATTTTGCGAGGGAATTTTCCCGATCGAAAATTTGACGGAAATTTTTTGTCGGTCCAAAATTTGCGACGGACATAGAAAGTTCGTCCCAAATTTGCAACGGACTTAACCTGTCCATCGCAAATTTTTCACATGTATCAAAAAATTCGCAACGGAAATTAAAATCCGTCGCAAATTTGCAATGTAAAAAAAAATCCGTCGCAAATTTGCGACGGATTAATTATCCGTCACAAATTTCGAACGGTAAAAATTCACTCGCAAAATTTGCGACTGACCAGTATAATCCGTCGCAAATTTGCGACGGACTCAATATATCCATCGCAAATATGCTCATACTAAATGATCATTGTAAATTTGTGACGTCTTTTTTTTGCCTAAAAATTTAGCATCTCATTTATTTAGGTCCTAAATTTGCTACTTCTTTTTTTCAGTCCAAAATTTTGGCATCTCAAATTTTGCAATGGAAATTAGAATATCGGAAATGTTAGGGCACGTTAATAATATTTGACTTGTCGACATTTAGGGACAAAATTTCGGACGATCAATTAAAATAAAAAAAATAATCGACAATAGCAATAATAAAAAAGCACAATAACAATAATAACAAGAATAATAATGATAACAATCAAAATAGCACTTGTCGCATTAATAATTACACATCTGTAGTGTTTTGTGACAAAAATTTTAATCTTTGTCTTCGTCTTCGTCTTCGTCTTCGTCTTCATCCTCGTCCTTGTCCTCGTCTTCGTCTTCGTCCTCGTCCTCGTTTTCGTCATCCATCTGAAAATCAGATTTTGAACATTCTTGTACATTTAATTTGCAAATTTTAGTTGGATCCACATCTATCATTGCTCCACACGGATCTCGTAAAGTTGGTATGTTATATTCCTCAATTTCAACCGTGTTACACACTTCCTCTTGTTGGTAGACTCTATCCTTCCGGTGTTCCTCAATTTCCCTCCGTACTTTGATTTCACATACAGCCCACCAATCAGTTTTGTCACGTTTCAAACTAGGATATGATGTATAACAGACTTGAATTGCTTGTTGTGCCAAGACAAATGGTTTATACTTCATATACCTTTTCTTGTGATTTATTTCAATCAAATTGAACTTCGTATGCACCTTCATTCGTTTGACGGGGTCGAACCACGTGCACTTAAATAACACAACCCGCATCATTAATGGTCCAGGATACTCTATCTCTATGATTTCATCCAACAAGCCATAAAAATCATCTTCTGAACTGCCACCATTGGATGACCGAATAGATACACCACTATTCATTGTGGATTTTCCTATTCCATATTCTTGAGTATGAAAATTATATCCATTTATGAAATATGCTGGCCAACTTCGAACTCTTAACTGTAGATCTCATGACAGATGATATAGCAATCCTTACCCTCCAATTTCATCATAATTACTGTGAACATAAGGTTACACATGCAAAGTCAATAATATATATTTTACTAAATGATGTATATAATTTTAATAACTTGGTTTGGTCCATAGACAACTTACATATGTCTTGAACCATGCTGCAAATTGTTCATCGCACAAACGGTCAAACTCATTTGGTTGTAGTCCAAACATTGAAGTTTGGAAAATCCTAATGTTAAAAACCATTTAAATATTAGCAAATATTTGAAACACAAAACATATATTTGTAAATTTACACTTACTTGAAGTATGGTTCGACTTCTGGACAGTTCAGTAAAATATAAGTATGGGCTGTATGAAGCTTGATAAGTAACGAAATTGACATGCGCCACTTGGTCGACCCAGATAATTGAAAATAGAGAATGTTGTGCAATTGGGATCAATGGGGCCCTCATCATTTCTGCCTGCTCTTCGCCTCTTGCACTGAACGTGCGGCTCAAAATAGTATGATGCAAATGTTGTCACTTTTTCCACAATATATACATTACAAATTGAAGCTTCAACACGTGCCTTATTCTTCACTTTTTTCTTCAAATGATATAAAAATCTAGTTGAAATAGAAAGAAGCTTATCAGAACATATTATATGATAAACTAATTTGAACTGTATTTAAAAAAAAACATTACCTCTCAAATGGATACATCCATCGAAATTGGACGGGACCTGCAACTTTGACCTCATAATGCAAGTGAACTAAGAGATGCTCCATCGAATCAAAAAATGCCAGAGGAAATATCCTTTCTAAGTTGCAAATAATAATTGGAATATCTCTCTCTAGCTTTTCCATGTGTGATGCTTTTAACACTGTCGAGCAAATATCATGGAGGAAATTGCTTAACTCTGTAATGGCGCCCCATACAAAGTTCGGTAGAACTTCCTTCAAAGCTATTGGAATTAGTCTTTCCATCAGGATGTGACAATCATGACTCTTTAAACCTGTGAATTTGCATTCATTTAAATCAACACATCTCCCGAGGTTCGAAGCATATCCATCAGAAAACCGCACAAATTTCAACCATTGACAAACAACTCGCCTCTGCTCCTTATCTAATGTATAAACTGCTTTCGGTTTTGGTCCCCTGCTGCTTGCATCCACAGCTAGTATTGGCTGATCGCAAATATCTCTCATATCTTTTCTTGCGTTCAAGTTGTCTTTTGTTTTTCCGGCGACATCTATCACAGTATTTATGACATTGTCGAAAACATTCTTTTCTATGTGCATGACGTCAAGATTATGATGAATAAGATGGGCCTTCCAATATGGTAGATCCCAAAATATACTACGTTTTGTCCACTTATGTGTACTTCCGTACGCAAAAGTCGTGCCGTGCGAGTTCTCAACAACAGTTGGAAAGTCTTGCACACGCTCCCAAATTTGATCGCCGGTCAACCTCAATGGTGGACGCATTCTTTCAGTCCTATTCTTGATAAACTCTTTCTTATTCCTTCTGAAAGGATGACTTGGCGGTAAAAATTGTCTGTGACAGTCAAAATAGTTGGACTTTTTTCCATGTTTTAATCTAAATGACTTTGATCTTTCCAAACATATCGAACATCCTAAGATCCCGACTGTACTCCATCCAGATAACATTCCGTAAGCTGAAAAGTCATTTATCGTCCAAAGAAGGGCAGCCTTCATTACAAATATTTGATCGGTACAAACGTCATATGTAGGGACACCTTCAACCCATAGCCATCGTAACTCCTCAATCAATGGTTGCATATAAATATCTATCAACTTTTTCGAATTTTGCGGTCCTGTCACGATCAATGTCAAAAACATATAAGGTGTCTTCATGCACATACCAGGTGAAAAATTGTACGGCGTTAAGATAACTGGCCAACATGGATAACTTTTTCCTGTTTTCCCAAATGGAGCAAATCCATCGGCACAGAGACCTAACCTGATGTTCCGAGGCTCCATCGCAAACTCAGGATATGTTCTATCAAAATGTTGCCATGCCTCCACATATGAAGGATGACACATTAGACCCTCTTCTATTTCATGATTTGCATGCCAAGTCATGTGTTCAGCAGTGGCTTTAGACGCATAAAACCTTTACAATCTGGGGATTAAGGACAGATAAAACATTTGCTTGCATGGTCTACGCTTTTGATTACGACCCGGCCTCCTGTTAATCTTGTACCTAGGTTGGCTACAGAATTTGCAAGATTCTGCATTTTCATCATCTCTTCAATATATCATACAATCCCTACTATATACATCAATCCTTACAACCGGAAGACCTAAGTTATCCACTAACTTTTTCATATCATAAAAATCACTTGGCATGATGTTATCACGAGGCAATGATTCCCGCATTACTTCAACAAAAGATTTGAAGCAATCCGCAGACACATTATGCTCTGCCTTGATATTTAATAGTCGGGTTGTCACCGATAATTTAGTGTGGTCCTCACAACCTGCCCATAAAGGTTCATCTGCTGCTTTCAACATATCCCAGAACTGATTAGATTGAAAAATTTCATTATAGACATTCTCATCAAAACCCGTTACTCCTATATCTTCCAATTGTGAAGCATGACTAGTACCCACTTGTTCACGTGTAGGAGTAAAACTAGTACTTGTATGATTTGATTCTGTGACAAAATTATAACTAGCTGCATCAATCACCATCCTCTCGTATGAGTTCAATTGCTCATAATAGCCACATTCTTCCCTAACTGAAAATTGGTCACTTCTTCCATATCCTTCATCAGATATAAATGATTCACCATGGGAAGTCCAATTATAATAGTTCGGAGTAAACTCAAATCTAATAAGGTGCTCTCTAACTTGATCACACACAAGAAATTTACCATTACCGCACTTTTTACACGGACACCTTAACTTATTTCCATCCATGAACTCATATTTGCTACTAGCAAAGTCTAAAAATAGTTCCAACCCAGTACGAAACTCATCTGTCAATCCTTGACATCCAGGTAAGTTCTTATTATACATCCAAGCCCTTTCTCTTTGCATTGTGTCTGTATTAAAATAAAAAATTCTGGTAAAATATTTAAAATATCATATCTATTGTTCTTAATTAAAACCATAAATTTTTGGAAATTATAATTTTTGTTATTCGCACAACAATTAATATGAAATTGCAAAAATAGAAAAAATTGCCATGTAAAGAAGACTTACCCAAATATTTGACTGAAATATTGGTAGGAGAAAGTGGTCAATTTGATGAGAATTGCAATGTTCACTTGGATTGCGAGACTTTCAATTAGACACATACCCAAAAAAAATAATCACTTAAGAATCATTTTTTAATAATTTTTAATGTGCGATGGAAACGGAATTCATCCATCGCAAATTTACGACGGAAAACGAATTCCATCGCAAATTTGTTCCGTCGCAAATTTGCGACGGAAGCCCAATTTCCGTCTCAAATTTGCGACGGAAAACGAATTCCGTCGCAAATTTGTTCCGTCGCAAATTTGGGACGGATCCTTGATTCCGTCGCAAATTTGCGACGGAAGCCCAATTTCCGTCGCAAATTTACGACGGAATCAATTTGTGACGGACACTTGATTCCGTCGTAAATTTGCGACGGAATTTTCATTTATTCGTCGCAAATTTGCGACGGAAACTATTTCCGTCGCAAAACGTTGTGGCCGTTCGGCCTCATCCTAAGGCCGGCGAGGTGTCGCCGGTCGTTAAACCGGTGATGCAGATACGAAAAAAAAACAAACATAAACATATATAAAAAAAAAGAAATTACAATCCAACGATGAATAGTCACGAAGCTGGCTATGATACTTATCGGTACAAAAGCTTCACCGAGATTAATATGTGTGTGCGCGAATTTTGCTGATTTCAGACATATGAAAGAGGGAGAAAAGCGAGAGAGAGCGAGAGAGAGATAGAGTTGGAATATCACGGGCTGATAAATTACAAATTTGCGACGGACGTTCTTTTCGTCGCAAATTTGCGACGGATTTAGCGACGGTTTTTTTTTCCGTCGGAAATTTGCGACGAACTTTTTTGCGACGGATTTTTATTCCGTTGGAAATTTGCGACGAACTTTTTTCCGTCGCAAATTTGCGATGGATTTTGCGACTGATTTTTATTCCGTCGAAAATTTGCGACGGGTTCGTCGCAAATTTGCGACTAACTTTTTCCCGTCGCAAATTTGCGACGGATTTTGAGACGGTTTTTGATTTCCGTCGGAAATTTGCGACGGAATTTGCGACGGATTATATTTTCTATCTCAAATTTCCGACGGATTTTTGATTCGTCGCAAATTCCGTCGCAAATTTGCGATGGAAATCAACCGTCGCTAATTTGCGACGGAAAATATAATCCGTCGCAAATTTCGTCGTAATTTCCGTCGCAAATTTCCATCCCAAATTATGTGTTTTTTTGTAGTGCCTCGATCGAACTTAAATTAATGCGGAGATGGATTTTACCAACGTAGCGTTAACACAATTAGATATTTGTTAATACTTCTTATTTTTCTTTAAACCCTAATTAACATCAATGAAAATTGTAAAAATCATGATTCATATCCATTCACGACCACCAGTCGAGTGTCCATGACTGCAAACTCAAAAGCTTGACCGGCTATGGCCTCGAGCTTTGACAAAGCTCGAATGGCCATGATTACCACGAACTTGAAGGTCCTCCAACCAGGGCCACTGCAAGCTCAAGTCGAGCCACCATGGTCGCGAGCTCCAACAGCCTTTGCCAATGGCTCGAGATTTGTTGAACATCATATTTGGCCATGGCAACTATGAGTTTGAACTCAAACATCCATGGCAAACGTGACGAACGCATGTCTCTCTCAAATTTTGCTTTTCCTTATTCAGTATGCAGCCTGACACGGAGCTTATTTGACGCTGCGTGCACTTTCGAGCGAACCATGACACGGTGGATTTATTCCAGCGTAGATGTTGGCGATCCAATGGCCACGTCAACAAAAATCGACCAAGGTGAGAAAAGTTTGGCCGAAAGCGATGCTTTTAAAGGTAGAGGGACTTTTGCGAGACACTAAATGAGAGCACGCGTAGGAAAAATTTTCCATCCTTAGTATAGGATGAGCACCATTGCAGTAGTCGCACACACCCGTACAAGCTACAACAACCTCCTATGATGCACAAAATTAGGATGAGATGAACTTGGACGTGACTTTAACGGGGGGGTAAAAATGTATTTCCATCTCCTTTCTTGGGGAATTATATCTTAATCGCTGTAAAAAGTGAATATATATATATATATATATATATATATAGATAATGCACGAAAACTCGAATACTAAACAAATATCAGTCGTGATATTAAATAAAAATTTCGTGAATATAGCCACTTTTAAGGAAAAGAATAAGATATTTCTAGAAAAAAGAATGGACACGGATTAGGTAAAAGGGGAAATGGACTCGACAATAAAAAGGTCGATTGACTAAAAATTGGTTACTCGTTATGTATTTTCAAATGCGTAATTAGTGTAAAAAAAGATTGATTAGTAAGAAATATTTAAAAGGTCGTAAAAGTGAATAATGTCCTCAGCCCGTAAAGGAAGATGATTAAGCGAAATCTAAGGAGATTTTCTTCAATATTTTTTGTAGATCAATCATTTTTTTTGCATTAATTAACCATTTAAAGTTACAAAATGAGTATCCAAAAACTGTAATTTGACCTTCTTTGTTATTGAGGCAACTCTTCCTTATTACTTTATTGTGTTTTTTTACAAAATAACTTATTTAGTTCTATCAATATATTCACCAATTTTAACCAACTTACATTTTTAATACAATTATTTTTATTTATTTTTCCTATTATTAATATTTTATTTTTTCTTCATTTTCGAATAAATTTAAGGATAAAAGAGAGTTTTCTTTGAAAAATGAGATTAAATGTAATTGTACCCCATAAAAGTCAGATGCATTGCACATATTAACGAAAAAAGTAACAAAAAATAAACGGCTATAACAGAATGAAAGTTTAGAAAAGTGATGTATAATAATTGAAAGTTTAAAGGTAAATGTATATTTCTTCAAAAATTTGAGATCGTGTAATTCCCCCTAACTACAAATATAGTGTTTACTTTTAGTTTCAGTAAAAGTTATTGTCTACGGTTAAATGTTTCTAAGAACAATACATATGTTACTTTTTAACATGGAATTTATTGCCAATAGGCATGTGTCCTGCTAGTAAAGGGATTGGGGGATGGGGACACTAGTATTATGGGTACAAGGTTCGACTCCTAAAGTTGAAGTTAGCGATAAAAAAAATATGGAATTTATTACAAGATACGCTACTTGTAACATGGAATTTTTTTGCTTTTTTTTATGCAAAAATAACAAAACCACGCGGATAAATCACCAACTACTGAATAGAGAGAAGATATTCAGAAGAAAAAGAAACGCGGTCCACTGTAATTTGATTCGAATTCTAAGGAAAAATGATACAAATAGTCCAAGAACTACGATCAAATGTGCAATGTCATTATTGGAATTTTAATTTGCAAATGTTCATTATAGTTCCTAAATTACGTGAAAATGTTCAATGCTGCCTTTTTGTTAATTTAAGTTAATGGAATTTGTTAATTTGGCTCATAATCTCTTAAGTTTGAACGGTGAATAATAATAAAAATAAGTTATATGAGAATTATCTAAGTAAGATATTCATCTCAAATCAGGATGTAACTATTTACATCATCAAATAACAATGTACATGTTAATGCCTTAAATTTGTTTTCCTATTCTAAAGTAGATGGATAAAAAGATAGATATGTTGACATCATCCTTTTAAAGATCTAACTGAGCATATAATAATCCTAGTCATCAAGTAACGTCTTATTTGTCATTTGAGCAAATGGATGAATTGTATTGAACATTTACTAACAGTTTAGGGACTACACTGGACAAATTAAAAGTTCAAGAACGATATTGTACATTGAGCTAAAAGTTCAAGGACCATTTGCGTTATTTTCCCAAATTCCAATTGGCACCATAAGAAAATGGTAACAAAGCAGGGACAAAAAATTAACAAGATCAAACATACCATAATTTGATGACTGGATTTAAAGTTTGGAGTTTTTTTCAATACAAAAAAAAGTTCGAGGAAAAATTGTGACTAAACCTAATGTTGGAGTTTTTTTAGGGTATTAAACCCTAGTTTACTCAAAATTATTTACATCAGAACCAATTAGAAGTTCGTTATCAAAATTAGCGATTTCATCAACACCCTCACCTTATAAGGAAAAATAGCAATCTCCTAACGTTGATAATATTTAAGAAATAAGTGAAGATTTTTGGACGTGCAAGCATATTTGGGACTATATTGAAATTTGAGATTTTTTACGAGAAAAAACAATCAGGTCAGAATTGAGACCGTATCTAAAATCAATGGTTTTTTTTTTAGGAGAATTAGCCCAACATTCGATTGAGAAAGTTACCTTAACAGTTAAGAATACCTAAAATCGAGGGTTTTTTTTAAAGGGGAATTAGCCCAACATTCGATTGTGAAAGTTTCCTTAATCGTTAAGAATACCTATAGCCCAAATCGTGAATGAATAGGGAAGTGACCGGTGATAAAAGAAAAAGAAAACCAATAGAACGAAATAAATTAAAAAGCATAACATTAATAAATGCTCTCCCCTCCCCAGTATCGCATTCTGAAATCTGATTGGTCATCGCGAGCGGGAACCGCACCGCACATGAATGCCACGTGGACGTGAAGAAGCCTATGCCGCGAAGCAACTGGGACTCTCCCCCCTTCCCGCGAAGCTTATATGAACCCGCCCAGTTTGATATCACTCTCTTCGTCTCTCGCTGAACCTCTCGCTCTGCTCTCTGCTCTCTTCCGTTCGTTCGCTCTCTCGCTCTCGGACATCGATTGTCTTCGTCGATCTTGCCTCGATCTTCCCGGAGATTTCCAGCTCCAAGCGGCGTCGATGCTCGCCTCGCGGCAGGCAAGGTCCGGCGATGGAGATCCGTCCGTCGTTGGTGGTCCTGTCGCTCCTGTGCCTCTCAGCCCTCGGAGCCAGGAGGACCGACCCTTACGAGGTGCAAACCCCTTCGCGGCATCTTCCCTCGGTGATGCCCCGTCCGATGGTTGAGCTGCAGGGCCTGCAGCCATGCGTGGTTGGCGATTTCCGGAGTTTTTTCTTATGAATTTTACAGTGCGGATTGTGTGAGTAGTAGTTCTTGTTTCGGTTTTCTAAGGGGAGGGGAAAATGTGGGTCCTCGGGTGCGGGCAGTTTGAGCGTGGCTTGATGTCGGAGGCACTAGGAGATTAGAGGACAGCTTGAAATGGCTGTGTTGGGAGGTTGATGGACGGGACATTGGCGGTTGGGCTCATTTGCGCCATTGGGTGATGGATTATGTGCATGAAATTGTCTTTATTGGTATTTAAGGGTTAGAGCACTCTTTAGCGACACAATTATATGAAAGACCACGGGTGCAGTGTAGCAGCGGTCATTATCTTTCTATTTGCGGTAGGGTCGGGGAAATATTTTTCAGGCATTATGGAATCTTTCTTCGTGGATGACTCGAATTTGGTTTTGACAAAGGTTGATGGGTCCCTTAGGCGCAGGCAGTATGAAAGGTGCCTAGTTTTGCTTCATAAATTCATCCAATTAGAATGTCTTTGAGTGTCGTAATCGTTTACACAGACTATGAGCGGAAGAGCAATGATTCAGACAATGGCTACAGAGTTCATTTTAAAAGGAAAAGGGTATAATGAAGGATTGGCAGAGGGTTCTGTGGAATAGCTTCTGCTTTCCGGTTGTTGATATTGTCAGGCTTTAGACTTCTTTTCTATAGCCTTTTAATGTTCTGCTGATACGTAGAACAAGGGCCCCTTAGACAGGTCAATTGTCGCTTAATGGTGGTAATGCCGCTTAATGGTAGTGACATGCTTTTGAGCTATATAGTTCTATAAGTTAATTTGAGATAAATCACTTGATCAGAAGAAAAAAGCGTGGGATATGATAAGTACTATCTGTTTGTTTCAAATGATTTATTTCAGATGTTCTTCTTCATCCTCAGTCCCAAAAGATTTATGTGGTTCTATGTCAATGCCATAATGGTAGAGTGCTCTATAAATATGTCATGTTGTAACATTTTTTATAATGTATTTTCAGGTTCTTGGGGTTGAGAAAGACGCTAGTCAGCGGGAAATTCAGAAGGCCTTCCATAAGTATGCTCTTCCTTAATTCATGTATCCTAATTCCTTCTTATTGTACTGTGCAGTCTCTGTTGAAAAACTTTTATTCTACATCAGTCCTGTTCTGCACTTAATACAGTGGTAGTGTGAGTATGTATGATCATTAGTAGTTGGTGATGGCAGGGTTAAATTCTGAAATTATATCGATATTATAATGAATTTTTGTTCATCATGATTCTCTTCTTGTTTGGATTTCTTGTTAAAGAAGTACTTTTAGTTATATCATCCATAGCACTGACTCTAGCCACTCCCGTAGCTGCATTTTGTGGCTTTATACATGCAACTTTTGAGGACGGTTGAACTTTTTGAGCCTTTCTTTACTGGTAAAAATGGAAAACCTTCACTTTTTTCAAAGATTAGTCCTTGTTAAGTCAATGGTTTAATGGCAATCCAAAGAAGCGTCATCCAAATTTATATGCATCCAATCTCTATAATCTTCAGGCAACATTTCACTCTATAATTAAACTCTTAAAGATTGTACTGTTATCTCTATCGGTAAAACTGCTTCTTGTCCATAAGCATGTAAGTGCTGACACTTGTACTTGATTTTCATGATGTTCGGTATACCCACAATACTGTTAATAGTAAAGTATCCCATTCCCTAGAATTTTCTTCTAGATGCTTCTTGATCAGACTAGCAACAACCTTATTAGTAACTTTAGCTTGTCCATTTACCTGAGGATAATATGGTGTGGAATATATCATTTTGATTCGTCTTGATCGTGCAAATTCCATTACTTCACCTCCAGTGAACACTGTTCCTTGGTCCGTAGTAATTGACTCAGGCAAGCCAACCCGATGAATTATGTTTTCTTCAATAAACTTGATCATGGTCTTTTGTGTAATACTCTTATATGGAATGGCTTCCACCCACTTCGTAAAGTAATCCGTAGCCAATAAAATGTAATTGTGCTTATGAGAGAAGGTGAATAGATCTTACCTATTATGTCTATTGCCCATCCTCTAAATGGCATGACTTTATAACGGAATGGAGCTCCATAGCAGGTACATGTTGCAACGGTCTATGTTTTTGACATTAAAGATATGCTTTGGCATAGTTGATGCAATTCTGCATCATTGCTGGCAAAAAATATCCATACCTTTTTAACAGCCATCTCATCTTGATTCCTGCTTGATGGGCTTCACATATGCCTTCATGTGCTTCTACCCTAACAAATTTTGCATTATCTTCATCAAGATAACGTAAGAGCAATCCATCTGAGGATTTTCGGTATAATTCTTCTCCTAATATTACATATTTTTGGGCTTGTCTCCTCAGCTTTCGATCTCTTGAATCTAGATTCTTCAAATATTCGATGATAGTTTGTCTCAAATCCTTTTCTCGAACTACCTTGCTAATTACTATCGGTATCTTTCTTTGTTCAGTAGAAGATACCAACAGGGTTACAGTAGTGATGATGTCTGCCAACTCTTTTGATATTCGGTACCCAGAAGATACTTGAGCCAACTCGTTAACCTCAAAATTTGTATCTCTTTTAACATGGACTATGTCGTACTCTCTGAATTGCTCTAATTGCTTCTTGGCCAGATAGTAATAATCAAGCAAATTTTCATTCGAGCATTGGTATTCTCCGTTTAATTATTTCACCACCACTTATGAATCACCAAATACTTTGATAAACTGTGCTTTTAACTCAATCAATATTCCCAAGCCAATAATCAGTGCTTCATATTTAGCTTGATTATTTGAACATTCAAAATCTAACTTACAGACGCACCTTATAAGTTCCTCATCAGGAGAAATTATTATCAATCTAGCTCTAGCCATACCCTTAGCACGCGATCCATCAAAATACATAGTCCATGGTAGCACTTGACTGAGGTTTTGCTCATTTTCTTCCATTTGTAAACATGGATATTCGGTAAGAAAATCAACAATAGCTTGGCCTTTTACTGCTTTGATCGACACATATATCAAATCAAACTCAGACAAGGTAAATGCCCATTTGGCTATACGCCCTTTTATAACAGGTCAGGATAGCATATATTTTATTATATCAGTCTTACCGATCACATGCACCGTAGTTGACAATAAATACTGTCTTAACTTCATAGAAGCAAAGTATAAAGATAGACATAAATTTTCAATTATGGTATATCTTTTTTCAACATCAGTTAATACCTTGCTCAAATAATATACCACTTGTTCTTATCCATTCTCATTCTCTTGTGCCAACATACTCCCGATACTTACATCGGTAGCCGATAAGTACAATTTCAGTGGTTTGCTTGCTTTCGACGGCATTAATACAGTGCATTTCCGATCATATCATGAAAAATAAAGTTCATTGCCTACTGATATATAGCTCCTGCATTCTTCAATCTGAAAGGCATAACTACCCACTTAAAAGTCCCGATCGTACCGAGACATCTAAATGTTGTCTTCGGGACGTCTTCCTTAGCAATAAAAATCTGGTTATAACCCGAATGACCATCCATCAAGGATAACATCTCATTTCTCGACGCCGAGTTTACCAACATATCTGCCATGGGCATTTGGTATTCATCCTTTGGAGTGACATTATTTAGATCCCGAAAATCAATACAAACTCTCAGCTTTCCATTCTTCTTTTTCACAGGGATAATATTTGAAAACCACTCTACATACCTGGCTGTTTCGATAAATTTTGCTTTTAGCAGCCTTTTTATTTTCTCTTTGACTTTATCAACTTCATCTGGAGCAAATCTTCTCGCTAACTGCATATGCGGACAAAATCCTTTCTTGATTGGAAGGCCATGTTCTACAATATCTCTTAACAAACCAAGCATTTCATGATAATCCCATGCAAAGCAATCTTTGTACCCTTTGATCAGGTTAACCAACTTTTCTTTCATGCCCCCTTGCAAAAATGTACTTACGTACACTGGATGGAAATAATCAGGCTCTCCTATATCAATCTCTAATAATGAATCTTGAGCCTCTATTGTTCTGTCTTCTTTGATTAATAACTCTTCCCATTCATCTATACAATTTGAGGCTTCAACATTTTGCTGCGCCATTTCCGCCAAGTGTGTGAAGTACTTTTCACAAACTTCTTGCAATACGGACTCGTTTTCCATATAGAGTATGTAATTATTGTAATGCCAAGCTTGACTTGGGGATCCATTCAGCTTTTATATCCCCGAAGCGACAATAAGCAAAGGACTATGGATCTGTCCTTGGTGATTCGACAGCATAACCTTCATGTGAAAAATCCCGATATTCTTGACAAATGCCACTCCACCTGATTGAAGCATATCCCGATTCTACTTCAACATATTCTACTTTCTCGCCATTCCAAAATGCCAAGACTTGATGCAAAGTTGAAGGTACACACTAATTAGAGTGTATCCAATCTTTTCCGAGCAACAGATTATATGAACCATTAGACTCTATTATAAAGAAAGTCGTTTTGGACAACTTGGACCCTATAGTTAAATCAAGCACTATTGCCCCCTTGACTTCGATAACTTCCCCAATAAAATCAGACAACTGAACATTAGATGGGATGATATCGTCGTCATCTTTCCCCAATTTCTTAAAGTACTTGTAAGATATGAGGTTTAAAGTAGCCCCATCATTTACAAAGATTTTACCTACAGACCTACCATTGACCCTACCTGAAATAACCAAGGACCTTAAATGCTTTACCTTTTCAGAAGGTACTTTATCAAACTTAATGGTTTCTTTGTCGGGGAACTTAAATTCTGCCATGGCTATCTCTTTTTCTGAAATGTGTTCGACGTCTTCTTCCATAACCAAATTAGTTCTATACTCCGTTGGAAGTTTAGCATGAACTATATTTGTCCGTATTGGAGAACCATATTCCTTTGATATCTTGGAGTAACCAGTTCGGTAACTTCTGCCATCTTTTTGTAACGATTTAGGACCCAAGTTCTTTTGCTCCACCTTTCTCTAACGTTTTGGGCTGAGAGCTACGGTGATTTGCCCAAAATTAATTGTCCGGGAAACCTGTAAAACTCCCCTCTCCCTTTTCATTTCAACATGAGAGCTATTTCCCGAATCATCTGATTCTGATTTAATTCGATCTTTTTCATCAGGGTTTCTTTTCCAGACTCATTTACCTTTCCTACTAACAGACGTGAAAGGTAAATTTTGCCTTGTTGTACCTTTAGCTCGGGCACTCTCGAGATTTCTTTGTCTATTTTTCATCCGCTGGAAACGCCTCTTGATGGTTTTGTAAGACGCCTGTCCTGACGATTTAACTATTGACCATTTTCCTTCGAGAGGATTATACGGCACCTTAATTGTTTTTCTTTTGTGGATTTCTTGAGAAATTGATGGTGGTGGATTATCAAGCTCATCTCCATAGCCAGTCGGCTCAACCGGCAATGATGGAGGTGAATAATCATCCGTATCTCAGTAATATACCACATAGTCAAACTTCCCGCTAGGTTCTCCAAGTAATCTGACTTTAGGGTCACCTTCCTTATATCGCTGTCATAAACTCTTTTTCTCTGTAGGCTTTGGTAATGTTTCTTTTTCTTCATGAACTTGTGTAACCAATTCTCGAATTGGAAGAGCTAGTTGAGATGAATCAGGGTGGTATTCCTTCCTCTCATACCTATAACCAACATCTTTTCTTTCAAGTACTTGTGTTGTCTGTCTTGGTTGAACTTCCTTCTCTCTTGCTTGTACCGAAAAGTTTTCATAACTACAATCTCAGATCTTACCTGTGGACTACCTATCTTGCGGACAAACGATCCCGATCTGTATCTTCCCCTCGTTCCTCTCACGTATTGGAATTTGGGAATCTCCCGATCTTGACGAGTCAACTTTTGGCGACAACGGGTGTAAAGTTGTTTGTTGTTATCACCCGTTGTTTCTCGTATATTAACCATGTTGATCATGTTCGGGAAAGGATATGTGTCTACTTCTATTAGGGCCTTGCCTTTGTCTTCGGCAAATTTAATTTTGCCTTGGCAAATTGCCTCTTGGATAGTCTTCCTAAACACAATGCAATTTACCGTATCATGAGTTGTAGAGTGATGCCATTTACAATATCTCTTATATGTTATTTTCTCCTTTGACGGGATTACTTGTTCTTCCGATAACTTGATCATTCCATCTTTCAACAGTAGGTCAAATATTTAATCTAACTTATAGATATCAAAGGAGTAGTTATTTGTCTCCTTAGCCTTGAATTTGGATACATCTCTCACCCTAGCCGGTTTAAGTGCTGGGCACATATATAGTTTTTCAAGCACCATAGTTGCTACGGCTATTTCATTCTCCTCTTCGGATACACCACCATGTTTGGTGCTTTCAGCAAATGTCATTATCTGCCGATTATTCTTATTTGGCTTTTTATCTTTCTCCTTCAACAAGTGTTCATACTTGAAAACCCGAGCGTTTAACTGAAAGAGCTCGTCAAAGGCTTGTCCTTCAAATCTTTCTTTAACGTTAAACCTCAAGCCGTTAAAAGCCAAATCCGTAAACTCCTTTTCAGTGAGTGATGTTAAACATCGATTTTTGGATTTCTTGAAATGTGCAATAAACTGATCTACTGTCTCAGTACTATATTGATACATCCTGGCCAAATCGGCTACTGTTACCTCTGGTACTGTTCGATAAAATTGAGAATGAAACTACCTTTCCATCTCGGTCCATATTTGAATAGAATTCGCAGGCAAATTTATATACCAAGTGAATGCTGTTTTTGACAAAGACAATGGAACAACCTTAATCTTAAATACTCATTAGTCTCAGCCTCTCTGCATTGTGCTAAGAATCGATCCACATGCTCCACAGTTGACTAATCCTCCTCTCCTGTAAATACAGCAAAATCTGGCATCTTGAAACTCCTTGGATATGGTATGTTGTCAACTCAATCAGGATGTAGCTTCCTATATACTGGCCTTGGCATTCCTCTCTTTGCTCCCAATTGTTGCATTACCAGTTCTGCAATTTTATCTGAGTTTCATGGTCTTAAATTTTGTTGGCTTAACCAAGGATCTTGACCCTTAGGATCAAACTGTTGAGGTCTATTCATCCTTTGCTGTTCTATGTTGAAATTAACGGGTAATGGTGGCCTATAAAGAGGGTTTTCTATCACATGAGGATACAATTGAGGTGCAGGTGGTCTAATATGGTCAACATTAGACATATTTACTGGCGGAGGTATGTTCAACACTGGTGGTGCGTTTGTGACCATGGGATTAACTAAATTAACATCATTTGGGGCATTTTGAGGGAAATTGTAAGCATTCACACCATTTATAAGATTTATAGGGGTAGGATTCTCTGGCCTTGGTACAATTCTGACAGCAGGTTGTGAATTTGATTCCCCATTACCATTATATCCAACATGAGGAGGTTTCGATGTTGGTGGAAACGATGTTGTCCCAAGAGGATTTGCATAAAAGGGTAGAACTTGAGAAGATGAACTGGGATGCGATATTACCTCATTTATAGTATTGATTACCATGGGCTTTATCACATCCGTAATATGTCGTACCATATGATTGGTAAGCTTGTTCTGCTGTTCTTCAAACATCATTTTCATCGTGGCTACCAAGGTGTTATTTGATGCCAACATGCGGACTTGTTCTTCCGTTAATTGCCGAGGAATGTCGGCATTCTCCTCTACTTAATTAGCCGTGGAGTGCTTAGAGTGTGCTCCATCATCTGGATTGTTGATGTTACCCACCGGTATTCCTTCAGATTACCTAGTTTTCACCATTTCTCCAAATCTTACCACGCGAGTCCTACCGGGCGTGCCAAAAAGATGTTCGCTCGTTTTATGACGAGGAATACCTTTCACTGAAACTTTGATTTTCGATTTTTATTAAGATAGGTTATGTGACTTGATTTCTAAGAGAGTTGTAGCGAAAAATAAAGTGTAGCACAGGATTGTATGAAACGGATTGAAATCGAATAGATTGAAAATGGATCCGACATCAACAAGGTTCTAAGCTACGTTACAATACTCCTATGAAAGCTGTAAAGGACCTGAAAGTTAACTAAAGTTGTAGGAAGCTGTAAATGTAGGAAGTAAAGGTACATAGGAAACTAAGTGCAGAAAAGTTTAAGTGTTTTTGCATTGTTCTTGATGTCTCTTCCTCTTTCTTTCTTCTGAGTATTTGTATCTCCTCATATCCCGTAACTGCTTGTCGGTTACTTTTATGTTTTCAAATTTTGAATCTTGGCGCTTCCAATAACTGCCTTATCTAACCACGTTTTTCCAAATTTATTGTCCGCCAAAACTTGATCTCAACCGTTGGGATGACTTCAAATTTGGACAAGCAACTCCCCACAATCTACTTGTTCTCACTATCTTCGCTTTTTGCTCATAACTTCCTGCTATCATGATTTACGTGGCTGGGCCGTGATTCATCTTTACCGATTTTTTGTAATTTCGGTATATTCCCGAAGTATAGACTTCGCGAATTTCGGGAAAGAGTCAACGTCTCGAGGCATAATGGCTCCAACGCTTTTTTTTTAAACTCCCGAACTATGACTTTCCATGTTTCGATAAATATACCGATTTTCACCAATCACCGAATTCGGGATATGATGTCATTCATGCTTGCTTCCCAGCATGTTTTCGAATTTTATCCAAACGTATTTCGGAAGATGGCTGATTTCCATTATACACCAGATTCGGCATTAAAGCCAACTCAGCGTCTATGCTGATTCTTATTTTGGTGTCAACACCACTACTGCAAAGGGACATAAAAAACAAGAGGCTAACCCCATTTGTCATTTTTCTAGTGCAAACTGCAAAGCCGTATTGGTCGGTTTTTTAACCCTTTTTTTTTGTTTGTTCAAATTTCCTTTCTTATGTTTAATGATATCGGCCAACCAAACCGATGGCCAAAACCAAGTTGGAGGTCGCGGTGTTCCCCAAAACCAGCCCGATGTATCGAGATTTTTCCAAGGACCGCTCATTGGATTCCTTTGCCGCCGCTTCCCCCTACCGAAAACAGCTTCGGCAGACGGGATCCGATCATCGCCCTTCCTCCCGTCGGGTGGTGTTCCGTCGTGGGATGGAGCCCCCGTCCACATGCCCCGTGGCGGTTGTAGTTTTATGAGGTGGGGCCCAGCAGGGGTGGTCACGTGGCGTGACCCGATCGATTGTTATTGCCCCGCTTGTTTTGATTCTTGTCTTGCTCGGTGTCGTATGTATACGTATCTCACTTTCGATTGGTTGGTTACTGTTGCGTGATGTATCCAAAATCAAGAGTGCTTTTTCCTTTTCGGTCTTGAAAAGTGGCCGGGGGAGGGGGGAATCAATGTTAAATTTCGTGAGATTGGTTTTCGTATATTGAATAATTTTGGATTTTTGAATTAAATGTTAACTACTTTTTATAAGTAGTACTTAACAATGGTAACCTCAACTCAAGGTGAGGATGCAAGAACGGACTCCGTTTATTTCGCGAAAAATAAATAATTTTAAAAATATATTTTTAGAAATAATAGCTTGCATCGCATACAAAGTGAACAGGTAAAAAATATTTTCATCATTCATAAAAATATATAAAGATATAAATTATTAGCGACAATGAAATTATTTTTTTATCCACTAATTATTTTAGGTGCGTATTTATTTTTAAGAAAATATCTTTTTAAATTATTTATTTTTTCGTTTCAAGCAAGGCAAGGAGAAAAAACGATAGATTCGGACCCTTCTCAGCACGGTCAATGAGGATCTATGGCGGTGCCCTTTTCATGCGGGGTGAAATTTGACCATGAGACCCGCGTTGCATGCTAGGAGCACGTGGAATGGAAAAGATGCTCTGGGCAGTGAATACGATCAGCATTTTGTCAACAAGCATAATTTTATCATTTTTCAAAATATATTTAATTTCCTCGTATCATGCACTGCCGTCAATACATTAAAATCGAAAGTAATCATCAATAAAATATTTCCGAGACATTCGTTAACAAAATTCATATGAATATTAAAGACGTGCACATTCGAGAAACGGTAAGGTAGTTGCTCTGTCTCGTAACCTAACCCGTAAGGATCGGTGTTGAGTATTCTCCAAAAAAAGAGTACTAGTCTTCACGTGCCTTTTTCTTAAAAAAACTTATTAAAAAATGTGGCGATTCTAGTTAGTAGCACATTCAGCATTCACAAAGAAAAAATATCCGGCCGACTCATAATCAGGTACATGTTTATGGCTTCAATAGCAAGATAACTCTGAGAGATACGACGAACAAACTTCTTTATTATGTACACTTTATTCTATCCACACTTCTGAAAGGGCAAGCCGATCGGCACTCTTGCCCTTCCCTTGCTTGGTGTCGATGGCTTTGTCCTCTTAATGTCTTGTTAATGTTTACATTTCCTGCTTCTCCAACAATATGATTTCCCTCCGCAGAAGAGATTCAAGAATAAGTGCCTGCTCACTCTTGTCGGAGCCTTCTTCTCCAAAGTGACACACTTCTAGGGGAATGGAATGGATTTACTAATTCATTGATTCAGTTTGTAGGAGGGATCTTGAAGTAAGAAATAGGGAATTGGTTCAAGCTTTCCCTAGCTCCTTCTCATCGGTGGACTCATACAATGAGCTCATTTTCCTGAATTTTACTCTTAGCAATTCCTATGTTCGAAGCAAGATGTTATCTAATTAACCCGCGAATCACAAATGTTTTGAAAATCAACTCAACTCATTTCGCTGGAAAAAAAATGTAAGAGTAAAATCAAGAGAGTCAAATATATTCATTCTCATGACTCGACATACGTAAAACCGAAAAATCTCACAATAGACAACTAGATACGCGCGGAAGGGCATGCAAGATTTCGAGGCCCCGCGATCCAACATTTGATCACCCCCTAGTGCCCCCCCCTAAAAAAAAAAAAACCCACGTGGAGTCCCCCCACGGCTTCAAAACGAGGATGGCCGATTGCATGTTCCCCAGGCGTCAATCGGACATTGAACCCACCGCTTCAAAACCTCTCTCTCTCGTCCCACCGCTTTCAACGTTAATTGACCCACCGAAACACCCCTCTCTCTCTCCTCCCACCGCTAAACCGATATCCAGCCGCCCATTGTATCCTCTCCCTCTCTCTAGCTCGCTCGCATATATATAAAGACGCCATTTTTAACCCCACTCTTCACACACCCACACAGACACACACACACAGAAGAAACTCGAGGAGCTCCCACATACAACCTCCTCCTCCATTGCACTCCCTCGCTTCGCCTTCTCCTTCACCTTCTCCCTCCGCCTCCCCCTCCGCCTCCTCCCCCACCGCCCCCCCTCCTCCTCCGCCATGGACACCAACATCGGGGCCCTCAACTCCTGCAAGCCCGCCTCGGGCGACGTCGGCTCCCCACCCAACGGCGCCGCCGCGGCCATCCAGGGCCAGGCCCCCGCGGCGGTCGGCGCCCCCGACGCCACCATGGGCCGCCACCTCGCCCGCCGCCTCGTCCAGATTGGCATCACCGACGTGTTCTCCGTCCCCGGCGACTTCAACCTCACGCTCCTCGACCACCTCATCGCCGAGCCGGGGCTCAACCTCATCGGCTGCTGCAACGAGCTCAACGCCGGGTACGCCGCCGACGGGTACGCCCGCGCGCGCGGGGTCGGGGCCTGCGTCGTGACGTTCAGCGTCGGCGGGCTCAGCGTGCTCAACGCCATCGCCG
Organism: Syzygium malaccense; assembly: GCA_031216405.1. Taxonomy (NCBI): domain Eukaryota; kingdom Viridiplantae; phylum Streptophyta; class Magnoliopsida; order Myrtales; family Myrtaceae; genus Syzygium; species Syzygium malaccense. The sequence continues at coordinate 6,905,855 of CM062253.1, read as the reverse complement.
GCGCGTACAGCGAGAACCTGCCGGTGGTCTGCATTGTCGGCGGGCCCAACTCCAACGACTACGGGACCAACAGGATACTTCACCACACCATTGGGTTGCCTGATTTCAGCCAGGAGCTTAGGTGTTTCCAGACCGTCACTTGTTTTCAGGTATCTCTTCGGTCGGTCTTTTTCTAACGTTCTTTTTGCTGATACTCATTTTTATTTGCATCAGATCTTTGTCTGAGGAAAGATGCATATGTTAAACTAGAAATATTGCTTAGAATACTTTCTGGGTTTTGTCTTATTATAGTGCTTGCTGTGTTTTTGGATCTCATAGTTGGTGGTGGCTCTGTTCTCTGAGATTATAATAATCTACTGATGGCTGCTTTAGTAGTGTGCCGCTGGAGTCGCTGCTGGGGTTTTTGTTTAGATTGTTGTCACAGGGGTATATATGTTTAAGTGCAGATTGAACGAAACTGATTTGTTAATAGTTTCGGTTTCGCCGTTTTCCAGGCGGTGGTGAATAACTTGGAAGATGCACACGAACTGATCGATACCGCGATCTCGACCGCTCTGAAAGAAAGCAAGCCTGTTTACATAAGCATAAGCTGCAACTTGCCCGCCATACCTCACCCGACTTTCAGTCACGAGCCGGTTCCATTTGCTCTCTCTCCCAAGTAATACTCCCTCTGTTGAATCAGTGAGTTTATTTACTGTATTAGATTGTGCTTAGAGCGATGTGATCGATTAAATTTTTATTGGTACAGATTGACTAATCCGATGGGATTGGAAGCTGCAGTAGAGGCAGCTGCAGAGTTCTTGAACAAGGCGGTCAAGCCGGTAATGGTGGGTGGCCCAAAACTCCGGGTTGCAAAGGCTTGTGACGCCTTTGTCGAGCTAGCCGATGCCTCTGGCTATGCTGTCGCCGTGCTACCATCAGCTAAAGGGCTCGTGCCCGAGCACCATCCCCACTTCATCGGGACTTACTGGGGTGCGGTGAGCACTGCATTCTGTGCCGAGATTGTGGAATCCGCAGATGCCTACTTGTTTGCTGGGCCCATTTTCAATGACTTCAGCTCCGTTGGGTATTCCCTCCTTCTCAAGAAGGAGAAGGCCATTATTTTGCAGCCCGATAGGGTTGTGATTGGAAATGGACCCTCTTTTGGTTGTATTCTGATGAAGGATTTTCTTAAAGCACTCGCGAAGCGGCTTAAGCAGAATCCCACTGCTTATGAGAATTATCATCGGATTTATGTTCCGGATGGACATCCATTGAAGTGTGAACCCAAGGAGCCCTTGAGGGTGAATGTCCTGTTCAAGCACATACAGGACATGCTCTCTAGTGAATCAGCTGTGATTGCCGAGACTGGAGACTCTTGGTTCAACTGCCAGAAGCTGAAATTACCGAGAGGCTGCGGGTATGTGGGTGTAGTTGTATGGATTAGGTCCCTTGTCTTTAACTTTATGATCTGGAGCTACTAAAGAAAACAAACTGAAATAGTTCGAATGGGGAATGCAGGTATGAGTTCCAAATGCAGTACGGATCTATTGGATGGTCCGTCGGTGCAACTCTTGGGTATGCACAGGCAGTACCAGAGAAGAGACTCATTGCATGCATTGGAGATGGTAGCTTCCAGGTATGGAATGGTTTCTGATATCTGTTATATTGCTAAGCACATTCGAACGAGCCATTATGAATGACGTGGTTATGCATAGAGCTCCTGTCAAGAAGATACCACTAGCTTTGCAAGCTCAACCTACAAACATGCTAGTAATCCTGTTAAGCAATTTGCAGAGGTGAAGAGTTTTGTCATACAATGCTAGTCATGCACTGACCTTATTCATTTCCCTCCCTTTTTCTACTAAATTTGATTATGTTAATCCTGTTGTTTTAATTGAATGTGAGAGATGAATAATGAAAAATTCGTGGGCGATTTTTGCACTCTAGGTAACTGCCCAAGATGTGTCAACCATGCTGCGATGTGGGCAGAAGACCATCATCTTCCTGATAAACAATGGCGGCTACACCATCGAAGTTGAGATCCATGATGGTCCCTACAATGTAATCAAGAACTGGAACTACACTGGCCTGGTAGAAGCAATTCACAACGGCGAGGGCAAGTGCTGGACAGCGAAAGTAAGTTGCTTGTACACAAGTTACAGTTGCGACGATTTGCCCATTCAAGAAATCCCTCCATAGCAAAATAACAAAATTTGCTCATGTTTGCAGGTTTTCTACGAGCAGGAGCTTATCGAAGCGATTCAGACGGCGACAGGGCCCAAGAAGGATTGCTTGTGCTTCATAGAGGTGATAGTTCACAAGGACGACACCAGCAAAGAGCTTCTGGAATGGGGTTCCCGTGTCTCGGCCGCCAATAGTCGTCCTCCCAATCCTCAGTAGATCTCGGCCGCCAATAGTCGTCCTTCCATTCCTCAGTAGAAGCCTTGATTCTCATCAGTATTTTGCTTCAAGAACTTTGTTCTGTGGATTAAAACAGAGCCGTCTTCTCGAGTAATGTGGCGATTCCTGCAATGATTACTCAGCTTTTTGCAATGAAAATAATCATGTCTCCTGGTTGGTGATTTTGATGATATCTGTTGATGTGGACATCCTAAACATGTGGAAGGAACGACTGCAAACGTCTTAGGTTATGTCTTGTTGTGGGCTTGGAGTGGGGACCTCCATGAATACATGCGTTGCCTCATATCTGTCTTCGATTAGTATGGTTATTCTCCAAGTTGTTGGCAATTGGAAACCTGTGATAAATTTACCCAAAATTAATATTTTGATCACCAAAAATTTCAAATTGGTACACATATGACAATTTACCTTCCGTTAGTTTTTATTAAATTTTATCGTCAAATTGCTGAGTTAAATGACATGACAGTTGACGGGTATATCAATTTTATCCTCTGTTTATCACAGATTTACCAATTTAAGATTTTCGTGGTATAAATCCAATTTAACAAAGGGTAAATTTGTCACAAATGTATCGATTTGGGGTTTTTGGCAATCAAAAAATTAGATTGTAATAAATTTGTCATATGTGTATCAGTTTGGAATTTTTTGTAATAAAAAAATTATATTTGAATAAATTTGTCACATGTATACCAGTTTAGGTTTTTTCGTGGTATTAACCCTAATTTTATGACGTGGGTGGGCGAGGGGGCAATCACGTGGTGTGACCGATCGATTGTCGTTGCCCCCCTTGTTGTGAATAATCTCATCTTGCTCGGCGTTGCATGATTGATCGGTTATCGTCACGTGATGTATCCGAAAATAGAAAAGCACATTTTCCTTCTCGATGGCCAAAAAACTGGGACGAACCAATGTTAAACTGTGCAGACTGGTTTTTGTGTATAAGATAAATTTGAATTATTTATTTAAATATTAAATACTTTTTAGGGTTAATACTACAAAAAATCTCAAATTGGTACATCTACCGCAAATTTACCCAAAAATAATTTTTTTATCACAAAAAATCTAAAATTGATATACCTATGACAATTTTACTTTCCGTTAATTTCCATTAAATTTTACCGTTAAATTTCTAAGACGCGTAACAATTGATGGCTATACCAGTTTTGGGTTTTACCCTCTGTTTATCACAAGTGTACCGGTTTGTGATTTTTTGTGGTATTAATTCAATTTAACGGAGGGTAAATTTATTACAGATGTACTAGTTTGGGGTTTTTGATGGTCAAAATTAGTTTATGGTAATATTTGTCACATGTATACCAGTTTGGGATTTCTAATGATCAAAGCAATTAGTTTTGAGTAAATTTGTCACATGTATATTAGTTTAGAGTTTTTCGTGATATTAACCCTATTTTTTATAAGTACAACTTTTTTTCTTCCGCTGAGATTATAAGTATAACTTAACATGGTAACTTTGGAGACTTATTTCAATACAGATATGATTATAGTGAAGACGAGGGTGAAAGAACGTGACGACGGTAGGAGAAAAAGATGGATCGGAATCTTCTCAACACCCCCCAATCAATAAGGATGGATGCCGGCCTTTTCGGGTGGGATGGATTTTGGACCGTAAAACTTGTGTTGCACGCTGTTTGCACGTGGAACGAAATGATGCTTGGGTAGTGAAGACATTAAGGGTGCGTTTGACAACTATTCTATTTTCGAAAATAATTTCTGTTCAGAAATGATTCTATTTGATTCCGTGTCCGGGAACAATTTCTAAACATTTTAAAGTGCTTGGTAATTACCCTAAATTTTTATTTGTAGAATAGAAAAAGAACAGAAATACTTTTAGTAACTACATAAATTTTTTTATTAATAATATTTTAAATTTTTTGACATTTCTTTCTTTTTTTTTCTTTTTTTCCTTTCGTCTTCCCCTTCTTTGGCCATAGTCAGGTCACCGGTGCCAGCGACCGGCCACAGCCAGGGCCGACGAGGGTGGTGGCGAGGGTCACCCATGCCAGATTCGACGAGGGTAAGGGTCGCCCTCGTCGGCCACCGACGAAGGCCGTGACACCCTCGCTGGCCTTGGCATGTGGTCGGTCAACGGCGGTAGTCGCCGACCGTCGGCGATTGGCCACAAACCAGGAAGAAGAAGAAAAAGAAAATCAAGAAGAAGAAGAAAGAAAGAAAAAATTTCTTTTTCATTTTTTATTCTTATTCTCAGTGCTTCTTGATTCTGTTCCAAAACTGATTTTGGGAACAAATTTTTGCAAATTTGTGCCCGGAAACAAAAAATTTAGCAAATAGATTTCTGTTCAAAAACTGATTCTGGGAACAAAAGAATAGAAATAGTTACTGCTTGGCCAGTTGCCAAACGCATCCTAAAGTTGAATTACTATTGTGACACTAAAGTTAAACGATGCTTTTGGGTAATGAATACGATTGAGATTTTGTCAACAAGAATAATTTTAATCGTGTTCAATAAAATATATTGATTTCCTCGTATCATGCATGGTCGTCAATACATAATCGTGTTCAATAAAATGAATTTGTCTTTATTGGTATTTAAGGGTTAGAGCACTCTTTAGCGACACAATTATATGGAAGATCGCGGGTGCAGTGTAGCAGCGATCATAATCTTTCTATTTGCGGTAGGCTCGGGGAAATTTTTTCCGGTGGTATGGAATCTTTCTTCGTTGATGACTCGAATTGGTTTTGACAAAGGTTGATAGGTCCCTTAGGCGCTGGCAGTATGAAAGGTGCCTAGTTTTGCTTCATAAATTCATCCAATTAGAATGTCTTTTGAGTGTCGTAATCGTTTACAGAGACTATGAGCGGAAGAGCAATGATTCAGACAATGGCTACAGAGTTCATTTTAAAAGGAAAAAGGTATAATGAAGGATTGGCAGAGGGTTCTGTGGAATAGCTTCTGCTTTCCGGTTGTTGATATTGTCAGGCTTTAGACTTCTTTTCTATAGCCTTTTAATGTTCTGCTGATACGTAGAACAAGGGCCCCTTAGACAGGTCAATTGTCGCTTAATGGTGGTAATGCCGCTTAATGGTAGTGACATGCTTTTGAGCTATATAGTTCTATAAGTTAATTTGAGATAAATCACTTGATCAGAAGAAAAAAGCGTGGGATATGATAAATACTATCTGTTTGTTTCAAACGATTTATTTCAGATGTTCTTCTTCATCCTCAGTCCCAAAAGATTTATGTGGTTCTATGTCAATGCCATAATGGTAGAGTGCTCTATAAATATGTCATGTTGTAACATTTTTATAATGTATTTTCAGGTTCTTGGGGTTGAGAAAGACGCTAGTCAGCGGGAAATTCAGAAGGCCTTCCATAAGTATGCTCTTCCTTAATTCATGTATCCTAATTCCTTCTTATTGTACTGTGCAGTCTCTGTTGAAAAACTTTTATTCTACATCAGTCCTGTTCTGCACTTAATACAGTGGTAGTGTGAGTATGTATGATAATCAGTAGTTGGTGATGGCAGGGTTAAATTCTGAAATTATATCGACATTATAATGATTTTTGTTCATCATGATTCTCTTCTTGTTTGCATTTCTTGTTAAAGAAGTACTTTTAGGGTGCGCATGAGAACGTTTCTGTGCCCGGGAACTATTTCTGAACAGAAATGATTTTTTTTTATTCTGTGCCCGGAAACAATTTCTGAGTATTTGAAGGCGTTTGATAAACTGTCCAAAATTTCTATTCCTAGAGTAGAAAAGAATAGAAATGCGTTTGGTAACTACACAAAATTTTTGTTCCCAAATAATATTTTAATAATATTTTGAATTGTTTATTTTTTTTCTTTATATCCATTTTCTTCTTTGGCCATGGCCAAAGAAGAACAACACAAAAATAACAAAAGAAAAAAAAGAAAAAGAAGAAAAAAACTGATTCTCAAAATTGTGCCGAGAAACAAGAAGCAACTTTTTTTTACTTCTTGTTTCTCTTCCAAAACTGTTTCTCGGCACAAATTTTTGCAAAAATGTGCCCGGGAACAAAAAATTTACCAAACGCATTTCTGTTCTCAAACTATTTCTGGGAACAAAAGAACAGAAATTTTTACTGTTTGGCACGTTGCCAAACGGGCCCTTAGTTATATCATCCATAGCACTGACTCTCGCAACTACCGTAGGTGCATTTTGTGGCTTTATGCATGCAACTTTTGAGGACGGTTGGACTTTTTGAGCCTTTCTTTACTTGTAAAAATGGAAAACCTTCACTTTTTTCAAAGATTAGTCCTTGTTAAGTCAATGGTTTAACGGCAATTTTACATGGTGCTTCAATAAGAAACAAATGTATGTGAGTTTCGGAGGTTTACAATTGTCTGATCCGAAAAAATCAGCTCTACTCATCATATGTTCGAGAAATCTGATTTCGTCTTTTGTATTTACTGACATCCCGTTAAATAGGTTCTGAGAGAGCATTATTCAAATATTGAGACTTCTTACTGACAATGTTATCTCTCTTATATCTGGTGACGTCCTGTGAAACGCGTTTTGCGAGAGCATTAATTTAAAAATCGAGACTTCTTGTTGGCAATGTTCTAACATTGGTATGTTACTTGAATGGACAATCATCATTTGGTCATCGATACTTTCAAAATGCTTGACGAGTGATGGAAATTATTTTTCGTATACTCTCTCTTAATTTAATTTGGGGAGCATGATGCTCTTTTTCCTTTGTGAGGTCAACCCAGCCTATGTTAGTATTTATTCTGGACTAGACATGTGACCATGCGCAAACTCCTTATAAAGGCCAATAATTATGTGGATATCTATCATATTTACTTATCCACATATATATGTTGTGTATGTATAAAAACTTTTAAACAAACTGTATTGAGGAGATGATAACAGAATGGAGCACACTGCACATATAAAATGTTTCTTGAGGTGGTTAAACCTTATTAATTGTTCGATGCAGTTTTAACATGCCACGAATCGTATCTGGTTTAGTTTACAATTTCAACTGCCACGTGTAGCATATAATCAGCCCTTGGCTTTATGTGTTTCCCGTCACCTTTTAACGACCAACTCAGCATCACCGCACCCTACCCCACAAACAAAAGAAATAAAACTGTGCTCATGTATGCAGACTTGATGATGTTGTATTATTAATATTTTTCAGCTGGTATATGGATTCGTTTGCAGGCTCTCTCTTCAATATCACCCAGATAAGAACAAAAATAAAGGTGCCCAAGAAAAGTTCTCAGAGATCAATAATGGTATGTTAAAAACTTACTGGCATTGTGCTTTCTCTGGTCTTTCCTGAGGTGCATCATTTTCAAGTCCACGAGCTTATTATGTTGAGCAAATCAAAGTAAATCTTTAGGCATTTATTGGTTGTGCAAAGGCAGTAGAGATATGTTCTTTCATATTGCTAGTGATCGTGATTTTTTTCCATTTTCTCTCGATTAGCCTATGAGATTTTATCCGATGAAGAGAAGAGAAAGAATTATGATTTGTATGGAGATGAAGAGGGTAATCCTGGGTTTGATGCTGGCAATCCTGGTGGTCATGGTGGATACTCTTACGCTGGTAATCCTGGTGGCCACGGTGGATACTCTTACTTTACCAATGGTGGGCCAGGAGAAACTCATTTTTCGTTCGAACCAGGTGGATGGCAGAGTGCAGGTGGCCGGGGAGCTTCCCAGGGCCATTCATATCACTTTGGTGGTTCTGGTGGTCAGAGCCCGTTTGACTCTGATTTTGATGATATATATGCCAGCATGTTTGGTGGGGGTTGGCTTGGTGATTCTGAATCAGCAAGGTCTCAGTCTGGGTCGAAAGGTCCATCGGAGAGTATTAGGAGCATGAATTCACAGATGTTCAAAGAAGAAGTAGTGAATAAACGAATGACTTGGCTTTTATTATTTGAGACACCTGCGTTGATGAATAATCACTTGGAATCTGTCGTAGAGGAGGTCGGCCGTTCATTGGAAGGAGTTGTGAAGGTAATTGAGGTTTTCTGTTTTCGAAATCTTTTTTCATCAGTTATCTTCAAGTAATGAATTCTCAGTGTTAAAATGTCGCTTGTCCTTTTAGGTCGGACGTGTGAATTGTGAGAGCGAGCCTTCTTTTTGTAAGGACCTTGGCACTTATCCACGCAAAGTACCAAGGTTATTTGTTTATGCCTATGAGTATGGTGATAGCGGTTCTTTGGTGGAATACAAAGGTGATTATGTTACAAAAGATTTGAGAACTTTCTGCTGTGAAAACTTGCCTCGATTCTCAAAACGAGTTGACCTGAACCATCTCGAGTTTTCCTTCGGTAACGGAGATAGCTTACCTGGGGTGATACTTTTTTCGTCCAAGAAGGATACTCCTGCCATCTGGCGTGCTCTTAGTGGCTTGTACCACAAGCGCTTCAATTTTTATGACTTGCAGGTAATAATCGGAAGCATACTATAATACTTCTGGATTGTTTTATTAACGGTAAATAGTGTAATTGTATTTGCACTTGTCTGGTTGGGGAAGAAATCAGATGTCAATTTTACTCCTTTGATTGGCCAAATTGTTCTTGGCATTGCGGAAGTGCTTTCTAGTCAATGAGATTTTGAACCTTCTAAGTCTCTAAACTGGCTATGTAGTGAATCCTGTTATGTTTCCTGCAGGTTCATGATGTTTCTGATCCAGCTTTAAAAAAATTAGGGATCAATGCTCTTCCTGCTGTAGTTGGTTGGCTGTGTAACGGGGAGAAGCATATCTTGAAAGCGGGTATTTCTGTGAAAGACATGAGCTCTGCTATCAATGAACTTAGTGCCTTACTAGACAGTTTTGAGAGGAAGAACAAGAAATCAGATTCAAGTCGAGCTAGAAAGGCACAGACTGAGTCAGTGAATGAGTAGATACCCATTCTGAAAGGTGCAAATTTTGATGACTTGTGTGGACAAAGTTCTCCACTTTGCATCATTCGTGCATTCAGATCCTCGAGGGCAAGGAAAGTGTTGGAATCAATTCTATAGGTGGTATGAGAATTTATTTTTCTTTTGAGGAAATAAGTTTTAGTTTTGATATTATAAGCAAGGAGCATATGATAGATTAAAAAAAAAACCAGCCATAGGAAAGTACGATGTGCAATTGCGAGTGTTGAAGTCGAGTTATAGACATGTATATTCCTTGGGATGGCTCTGTAAAAATGCTGTATCCGAGCATCTGGGATTAGATGGCAGCAGATGTCTTTAAAGAATGATAACTTAGGTCTCATTGACAATTAATAGAATGACTTTTTTAATTGTGTTATCTATGTGATGCTAAGGAAACAACTTAATTTGTCTTTTCTTCCATGATTGGTGCTTCAGGTCTCTAAGAAGTCATTTTCAAGGAAACAGAGTTCATCCAATGGAAACCGAGATTCCATCTCCTATGCCCTTTTGGATGCTAGCAAGCAGCCAGCTTTTCTAAATGCTTTTGACAAGTCAGGATATAAATCATCTGATAAGGTACTTGTTGCGTACAAGCATCGAAAGGGGAAGTTCGCAATATACGCTAAAGAGTTAAACACGGAACAAGTGGAACAGTTTATTAGCTCAGTTTTTAATGGAGATGTACCGTTCACCAAGACGAGGCAGCCTCCGAAGCTCACATAGAAACCCTGAGGGCTGTAAAAGTCAATTACAATTTGGGGATTTAGTTGAAAAGTCAGACTTTTAAATGCTAAGGCATTGTACAACACTAACAATACTGTTAATCTCGACACTAAGGTGCGGCTTCGAGACTTCTGTACATAATTAGAGGAGAAGGATGAGATCGTATCCTGGTTGCGGTGGCTGCTCACATCCCTCTCTTGTGGTAAGTGATCATGATTCGTCTACATGTAATTGCTAATTTAAATCATAACAACCCTCGTTTATACGCTGTAGATACGAACTTCCGTGACTGCAATTTTGAAGTATTAGAAAATGAGAGTTCTGTTTCAAAACATTCTTGGTGATTTTGTTGTTAACGTTTTGTTTCAAGACATTCTTGTTTACTGTGTTGCTACCGTTATCACCATTTTTGGCTGGGATGGAAAACTGGATGACTGGATCATGAGAATGAATTGTTCCAATCTCTAGGTTATGCAGGAGCTCTGTCCTTGCGTAAGTACATCTGCATCTCGTTTTTTAGTGAGCTTCTGATGTTATTGACCAGAGTTAGAAGAACAATAAAGCTATTTTTCCCCTGTAAATGACTTCGACTAGGGTTTCTTTCACCCTTGCTTGATGATTGCTTAACTTTAAATAGGGCACAAAGTATCCATCGTTCGCTGGTGTCATTACATCTCTGTTGAAAATGCCATGATATTTCATTGAAGCGTGAACCACTTCAACATTTGGTCATCAATTGACGTTACTTGATGTCCTCTGGGATATCGCTTTAAGAGGCAGGATAAAAGCTCTAGCCTCGTATGGGCATTGGGTTTAGTGCTTCTTTACTGATCTATCTCCTCCTTTCAAGGTTGAACTTCTTGTGCTGGCATCTTTTTTCTTTATGTCAAATCAGTTTTATCCTGCGTTGGAGCTTTGCTTTTTTTTGAAAGCTCCCTCTTCTTTTACCTTTGACAATGAAGGTGTCACTACATTAATCGGGAACGTCCTAGAATGTACGAAATCTGGCCAGGAAGACCGAGAATTGTCTTACAACTGGATGGATCGACTGGTTGATGTCTGACTGTCGGTTTATCTTTCTTACAGGGGACGGATATATCCTGGACTACCTATCTATCTTGCATAGAGCATGTTAAATTTCTTGATGATTACAGCACCTGAGGAAAGCAGTTGCTTGGAAAATTTATCGGTAAACCTGCTCTGATTGGAAGTTGATGATGTCGATATAGACACCCCAAGCTTCTTTCACCATCCCGTGAGACCCGGAGCTAGAAGTCTCTGTCCGTTTGAGTGGTAATATGTATCCATGAAAGATCTTGTCGTCTTAGCAAGAATAGTGCCTACTCTACAGCACATGGTTTCATAAGAGGGCCCCGCCAACATGCCCGAGCCTTACTATAAAAATTGCGGCGGCCATCTCGCCGGTGCCGAATAATCGTTGTGCTGATATAGTTGGAGTATCTGATGTTTGACTCCTAGTTATCAATAACTGCTCATGTCGAATTGATTTTGCACTTCCATTCTTGAACTGGGAACAGCCATAGTGCATCCATCGGTTTGGTCTTTATTGATCTATACACATCTATGCACATCTTACTGCAAGTTATCTGTTGCTTACAATCATCTTATTGTCTGTCTGACGTCCCACACTGTAGCTAGGACGTGCAGAGCAACTCTGATTAAACAATTTGCAGATGGATTACCTTCTGCGTGGACACGATATGCAGAACATGAGATCAACTCGAGATCTCGGGTTAGTAAATCCTCTGCACGCTGCGATTAGTGATTATGTGATATTCAGAGTCGGACACTTCTTGTGCTTTAACACTACATGATATTCTCTCTCTCTCTCTCTCTCTCTCTCTCTCTCTATCTTCAACGTTCAATTTATTATTCTTTCTGTTCATCTGTTTTCTTGTGCATTGCTTCGAAAACAATAGCAAGTATGATCATTCGATTCTCCCTCAAGTGGGCAGGGACCAGCAAATCAAAGCCTCCTTAGGTTCTGGATTGATCAAGAGAGATCTCCGGTATTCACATGGGCACCTAGTCGACGAGTAGAGGGTTCTGCGTCTCTTTAGAGTGGCACGATCTCACTGAACATGCTCGTGCTTCCCTATGTTGTTACTCCACATCCTAGGACAAGAATCTTTTTCCGCGAACCCACGCTCCATCAGATTCGTCGTGGGTATGTAAAATCCTTCCCGGTCGTTCCAGTGTGCTGAGATCGAACCTTCCAAATCCACTCGCAACATAAAAGAATACGCTTCGCTTCCCTGTACTATTATGTCTTCTACTATTTCCTTTGTACATCAGAATAAAGCGATATCTTGAGCCAGTTTGTCGTCCATACCGAGCCGGCCTGTTTGGTTCAGTCAGCCATCGATTCGCCGGGACAGAGATCTGTAAAAGAGCCGGCAAGGAATAAGCAACCACAAGACCACGTTAACGGAATCCGAATGGCCACGTCGGTAGGCAGGAAAATGTCACTGGGAGCAAAAGGTGGGTGCGTTCACGAGAGAGCCCTGTGAATCCCGCCTACTTTGCACCATCATGCGTGCGAGTGCAGAGTTTTGGTCAAAACAGAAACTTTCGAAAACGAAATGCTACATGCATGTACGACTGAACGGAAACGAGATCTGACGGGGGGTATTGCATGCCAGCCCTGTCCTTGCACCCCAAGAAAAACTCAAAGCTGATGCTGAGATATTTGGAAAAAGGCAACGAGAAAGAAAAGGGCTTCTCTTAAAAGCACTCGTTCAAAAGTTGTTGTATGGGGGTATTTATTAGGTACGCCGACATTCAAAATTAGGACGTCCACAAGTAAGACCCGATTCCAGACCTTAAGCATGTCGTGTTGTGGCTGTGCTGTAGCCATGTCGTGTTGTGCCTTTCGTGTTTTGGTAGCGAAATAGAAAAAGTAAAACACCTTAAAATTAGGTGAAACAGTTTCCTAAATACTGCTGTAAGCTGTTATAATGGTAATTAGAAAACACCTTGATAGACAGGTTTTTTTTTGTTAACGGAACCCCAATAGATAGGCTAGTGATGAAAATTTTGTTATGGTTAGACCCTTTAATTGGAAATAACACTACTTAAGAAAAACAATTTCATTTCCAACATTAGTGATCTTAACATAAACTTAAATTTTCAAGATATTGAAAACGAGTTTTAAGTGTAGCAATATCCAGCATCACAAAACAATGGAATATGCAAGTCACACACTTCCACATTTTCAAATCACATTGGACATTGCCAAATCAGTGCTATGAGGAGTTAATGATCTATTTGTATTGCTCTTCTTCGAGATGCTTGAGTGGTGCATTCTATAGTCTAGAGAGTTGCCCTTGGCCATGATGTGCTCAAGTTGGTTTTCGCTTTTCCTCATGAAGATGCATTGCTCTGAAGCAAAAAGAACCTCGTCTATATTCCCCTGTTATGATTACATTGTCGTACTTCAAAGTCCCACATATCTTTCAGCAATGGACCGCACCTTGTAATTCAGCTGTACTGTAACAGGCTAGATTAAGAGATAACAAATTTGAACAAATCCATCTATCAATGACAGAGGCTCCATATGGTGTTCTTGTCATGCGAATAACATGTTTCTTAGTCATGAAATAGATGAACAAACACGATCAGCATAATATATTGAATAAACCAAGTTGAATCGAGAAAGAAAGAAAAAAACGTTTCACGGTCTTTTTCACGAATTGGTGTGCTTAGTAAGTTAACACATTTGCTTAATTATCGGTCAATGGTCACTGTTCATTCTAGATGATCATGACAAATTTCTTGGGGTCTCAGTTTCGAATCAAAGCAAACCAATGGCCGAAGTCAACAACCTTCACCAAGATTACACTCAGAAGAGAAAAAAACATGGAAGAAAAGTTTGCATTCTGGTCCCAATCTGAGGACGAGTTTCAATTTCCGGCACGAAGTGGGGAGAGAAAAAAAGGCCAAAGGGTCAAACGTAGGACGACAAAAATCCGAGGACAGCGATGGGTTTTCTTTTTGTCCATTTGTTTGCTCGTTTTACGACGAGGAATATCTTTCACCGAAACTTTGATTTTCGATTTTTATTAAGATAGTTTATGTGGCTTGATTTCTAAGAGAGTTGTGGTGAAAAATAGAGTGTAGCATAGGATTGTATGGAACGGATTGAAATCGAATGGATTGAAAATGGATCTGACATCAACAAGGTTTCAAGCTACGTTACAATACTCCTATGAAAGCTGTAAAGGACTTGAAAGTTAATTAAAGCTGCAGGAAGCTCTAAATGCAGGAAGTAAAGGTACATAGGAAATTAAGTACAGATAAGCTTGAGTGTTTTTGCATTGTTCTTGATGTCTCTTCCTCTTTCTTTCTTCTGAGTATTTGTATCTCCTCATATCCTGTAACTGCTTGTCGGTTACTTCTATGTTTTCAAACCTTGAATCTTGGCGCTTTCAATAACTGCCTTATCTAACCACGTTTTTCCAAATTTATTGTCCGCCAAAACTTGATCTCAACCGCTGGAATGACTTCAAATTTGGACAAGTAACTCCCCACAATCTGCTCGTGCTCACTATCTCCGCTTTTTGCCCATAACTTCCTGCTATCATGATTTACGTGGATGGGCCGTGATTCATCTTTACCAATTTTTTGTAATTTCGGTATATTCCCGAAGTATAGACTTTCCGAATTTCGGGAAAGAGCCAATGTCCCGAGGCATAATGGCTCCAACGCTTTTTTTTTTAACTCCCAAACTATGAATTTCCATGTTTCGGTAAATATACCGATCTTCACCAATTATCAAATTCGGTATATGATGTCATTCACGCTTGCTTCCCAGCATGTTTCCGAATTTTATCCAAACGTATTTCGGAAGATGGTTGATTTCCATTATACACCATATTCGGTATTAAAGTCGACTCAGCGTCTATGATGATTCTTATTTTGGTGTCAACATATGCCCCATTTTAAAATGATTAAAATAACTTTTAATTCTTTTAAATGCTAGAAAAAAGGGTGCTTACTTTTGACTCTTGTTGTCATTTCGTCACCTCGCTTTGCGCTCTTGTCCTTTCGTCTTCAAAACACTTCTTCTAAAAATCGTTCCTTTTCTCGCTCCTCTACATCCTCAACTTCTCGACTTTTTGCAATCTGTCCCAACATTCATCTAAACCTAATGGCTTCCAAAGATTCCAAAGATCAAACTCTTTCCTTTTCCGCATTAGATGCCCTTGACAGGTATCATTTGTTCCGAGATTTCGAGGATTTTAATGAAGAATTTCATCTGCTTTCTGTGGAGAACGACTACGAAGATTCTTACATCCTTGGCCCAGCAGCATAATCACTTCTCTGTTCTAAAATGCCTGTCAAGCCACTTCGCACGCCACTAATTTGAGGTACTTCTAGTCCACGAATCATCTATCTTGGTGTATCAATGGCATTCTCGTCCTCCTCGCCTTAGGACTTTTTCTGACTTTGAGCCTGATTTCTACTAATGGTACCTTCGACTCCTTCCTTCTAAGAGTTCTCTTTGGGATACCCTTTTGATTCATAATGCTTTGTGTCTTAGTTGCTTCGATTACCATTTGAATCACGAACTGATCGGCGCATTGTCCTGTTTTTGGTCAACTTTCACTAACTACTTCTTTTTCCCTTTTTCTCCTATATCGGTAACTTTGCTTGACTTATATTGCCTTATTGGGCTTTCTCCTCTAGGTACAGACCCATTTACCCTGTCTCTCGATTCTCGTTTGTTGCTTGGTAAATTATCCGATTCTGAAATGGCTTATGGGGTATTCATTAAGAAATACTTTAAGAAGGAAAGTATAGTTACCGATGAGGAGCACACTGCTTTTCTTTTGTATTGGCTCTGTAAATTCCTTTTCTGGCACCCTATAATTGGGGTCTCAAACGATTTTGCTGCTATTGCTTTTGCTTTAGCTTCAGGGACCTCACTTGCCTTAGGCAAAATAATGTTGGTTCTGTTATATCGGGGTTTAGCCTATGCTTTCTCCTTCATTGCTTCGGACGAAGTTAGTGGAGTTTTTGGTGGTCTTCTTTGGCTTCTTCAAGCATGGGCAGCTTTTTATTTCCCTACTTGGTTTTTCAAGGATCGAGTTCTCCAACCCCTTTTGGTCTCCATTCCTGACCAACCAGTCTGCCAAGCCTTGAGCAGGAAATTGGTCCCTGTTTCCAAAGAGCCATCTTCTTATTTTCGGTAATTTATTTCTCAGATTTATTCTATTAAAGAGAATTCATATTCCTTCTCTCCTTTCTTTGTTCTCCAATTCAAGTCCTACCTTCCTTCCTTCTAGAAGAACAGAAGTGACTTCTAGCAGACTGTTCTGACCTCTGTTGATTTCCCTATGAGATTTTCAACAAAAGGCAGATTCGTTGCTGGCTTTGAAATTTATTCTCTCCAGTACTGTGCCAGACAACTTGGGTTGATTCAAGGGATTCCTGTTCCAGCCCTTTATACTTTCTCCTTTGCTTCTTTTGATAAAATATCCTGCAAACTGAAAGATGATCAATCTTTTGGTGAGATGACCACACTGGTATGGGGTATTTATCGATTGTCTCATGTTATCGAATTTACTGGATGCCCCAATCGTTCTTCAGTTGAGTTTGATTTCTGGTGGAATGGTTATCGAAAGACTGTATTTTTAGATCATCTAGATCAGATTCTTTTGAAGATAAGAGATGTTGTTCCTCTTACAATACCAAAAACAATCGAAGCTACAAATATGCCTTCAACTAAGCCAACAGAACCCTCTAATGGTAACTTAATTCTGCCTTTCGATATATATATATATATATATATATATATATATATATATATATGTTTTGTTTGGCACCCAACTCTCCATCTGACTTTTTACTTTTATAGTGAGCAAGAAAAGAAAAGCTTCAGATTCAACTGCTTCAGAGAAAGTACTAACAAAATGTGGTACTAAGAGAGTAATTATTCGATCCTCAAAGTCATCTCCAGAGGGTCCTCCGGCATTGATTCAATTTCCAGGGCCCACACTTCGAGCTATGATAAAGCTGCGCATTCCGAAAGGTAACTCTCATGCTTTATTTCTGGAGGCTACCAATATATATATTAGCACTAACTTGTATATTTTCTGATCAATTTAGGAACTCTCAAGACCTATCAGTCCAGTGTTGCTTCTCGTGTTTCTTCTCTTAGCAAGACTCCTGCCACATCAGCTCCCAATCCTTCACCAGTGATCCTTGCTACTTTGACAGATGTTAATGCTGAGTTGGTTCGAGATCAACCCTCTATTCCAGTTCTTAAAGAGAGTATACCAACAAAGGATACTTCTCCCAATATTGTGAGATCTGAAAAAGATCTTCCTCCAGCTCTCATTGGTAAATGTTATTACCCTTTGTCTAACTCAAGATTTTATGCTGTTGTCTAATATACATATGCCGATATCTGTAGTTACTGATAAATCCACTTCTACGCCTCAAGGGACTCTAATTTCAGAAGGAGCATCGACTAAGGACTCCTTGAGTGTGCCACTACCACCTGCTTCTTATGCAATTACTGTTTTACCTCCCTTAACATCTTATGTTGTACCTAGTCCACCTGCCAAGATAGAAATTTTTTCTCAGGCTGAACAGGTGGAAATGGAGAGGATATTAGCAGGTACTCATCCTAGCTCTTGAATAGCTCCTGATTCTTCAGAATCTCTAGCTTTATCAATGTTTGCCGAAATTCCCAAAGAAGTAGCCAAAGCTAAATAGGAACAACTCCTTAACTTATTGGAACTTGGCTATGGGAAATTGATCAATGACTCTGATAAGGAGCGCCAAGCGAGGATTCTCTTCCAGGAAGTATATTTTGGTAATCCATCCTTCATATTATCTAAGCCTTTCCAGGACAAGATTGATCTCTTCGCTATTGGCTTCGTGGACGTTGTGACTATAATTAGAGTCAACCTTGATCAACTCCCTCGTCTTCTCTTTGGGGAAAACTGAGGAGTGGCAATCCAAGATGAGTTAGCCCGTAAGCGTGAAGATGCTCGTCTTTTTTACAATAATTTTAAAGTTGAGGAGAGCAAACTTCAATGCTTGGAGACTAGAAAAGAAGAGCTTGAGGCAGAACTGAGGATGGTGGTTACCCAAATAGAAGAGCAGAAGCTCATAGTCTCGAACTTCTGTCCTACACTCAAACATAAGATGAAGCAGTGTCGGGAGTTAGAAAAAGAATTTGATAATACTACTAGAGTGGTCAGAGTCCATGAGAAGAAGGGAGTAGAAATTATAGATGAAAATCATAGGCTTGAAACTGAGTTGAGAAATTTTGTAATCGAGACCAAAACTCTACTGGCCAAATGGAAATGAAACGAAAGACCCACTTGCTGGATTCTATTTTTGGTTTCCTTTGCATTTACTTATTTGTGGAATATCCCGACAATGCAAATTCCCAACGTTGTACCTTGTCAAACTCAATAATTCAACCATCTTAACAAAATGTTAAACCTAATCTACATCTGGCTCCTTTGACATTTGAATCAACTCAAAGAAAATTATTCCCTTGCAACTTTCATAATTGAAAGGTCGAACACTAACCCTCTTTCTCACTTATCCTCTTTTGGATACTGACTTGATAACCTTTTATCCATACGCATGAACCACGTTCTACCTCTATCTTATTTCCTCGAGAAAAATTCTGGCATATTACTGTCCACGATCTGCTCCATATCCTTTATCTAATTGCTCAGACTTATCAAATCTTTCCTGCAAACTTACCGTCCTGTTCATGATGTCTTCGCATAGTTCTTTATCTCAATTGCTTCTTTGGTCTTGATCATAAAGATCTCGTATTATCCATAGAGGTAAACTTTCCATCGAACATTACCAGGTCTGAGTTTTGACAACCATTCTTCGTTTCCTTTAACATGAACAACTTGTTTATTTTACTACCTATAGGTGATCGATCTTTATGGAGGCGACTGCATGAATTGCTGTCCCAAGGACATCATGCTTTATTATTGAATCACAAGCATAAGGTAGAAATTACCGATTTGACAAACCTCTTCAGATCAAAAGTATTTCTGTCTGCAGATTCTACCTTCTTAGATCTGGTTTGGGAGCTATGCTCTTTATTCTCTGCTAGCTTTGATGAATTCGAACATAATGTGAGGGAGGTTTGGAATTTGGAGCCTATTATTGTGGCAGCTGAAGCTCTTCAACTTCAAATTGAGGAGGAGTCTTCCCGATTATGAAACTCCAAAAGAGATATGCTCAAGCTCAGAACTCCTGTACTCAAGCTAGAGATGACGTTGAGATAACACGTCGATTTCTCAATTTCCTTTCCAATCATCATCTCTACCAGGATCTTACTTTGCATTCTAATCATGTAGCCCAGAACCTTAAACTTGTTAATGATTTGCAAATATTTGTAATCAAGATTAGAATGTACTTTCATTTCTAATGAATGGACTAATCTCTTTGTGTTTCCCAAATTAATGGACGATATTTCTTCAGGAATTTCCCATTTATAGAACGTGATAGTTCTTTTCCATTGACATCCATCAACTCGTATATATTTCCACCAAGTACTTCGGTAACTAAATATAGGCCTTCCCAATTTGATGACTATTTACTGAATTCCCTATTTTGGAGATTAAATGGCAAGATTGATTTCCATACTAAATCCCCCACAACAAACTGCTTAACTTTAACTCTTTTGTTAAAAGCTCTGGCTACTCTTCTTTTTTGTGCAATCAACTTATCCAAAGAAGCCACATGAACTTCATCTAGTTCATCCAAATTTATATGCATCCAATCTCTATAATCTTCAGTCAACATTTCACTCTGTAATTAGACTCTTAAAGATTGTACTGTTATCTCAATAGGTAAAACCGCTTCTTATCCATAAGCATGTAAGGGCTGACACCTGTACTTGATCTTCATGATGTTCGGTATGCCTATAATACTGTTGATAGTAAAGTATCCCATTCCCTAGGATTTTCTTCTAGATGCTTCTTGATCAGACCAGTAACAACCTTATTAGTAGCTTCAGCTTGTTTATTTGCCTGGGGATTATATGGTGTGGAATATATCATTTAGATTCCTCTTGATCGTGCAAATTCCATTACTTCACCTCCAGTGAACACTGTTCCTTGGTCTGTAGTAATTGACTCAGGCAAGCCAACCCGATGAATTATGTTTTCTTCAATAAACTTGATCACAGTCTTTTATGTAATACTCTTATATGGAATGGTTTCCACCCACTTCGTAAAGTATCCGTAGCCAATAAAATGTAACTGTGCTTATGAGAAAAGGTGGATAGATCTTACCTATTATGTCTATTGCCCATCCTCTAAATGGCCATGGCTTTATAACAGAATGGAGTTTCATAGCAGGTACATGTTGCAACGGTCTATGTTTTTGACATTAAAGATATGCTTTGGCATAGTTGATACAATCCTGCATCATTGTTGGTAAAAAAATATCCATACCTTTTTAACAGCCATCTCATCTTGATTCCTACTTGATGGTCTCCACATATGCCTCATGTGCTGCTACCCTAACAAATTTTGCATTATCTTCATCAAGACAACGTAAGAGCAATCCATCTGAGGATTTTCGGTATAATTCTTCTCCTAATATGACATATTTTTGGCCTTGTCTCCTCAGCTTTGGATATCTTGAATCTGGATTCTTCAAATATTCGTTGATAGTTTGTCTCCAATCCTTTTCTCGAACAACCTTGCTAACTGCTATCGGTATCTTTCTTTGTTCAGTAGAAGATACCGACAGTGTTATGGTAGTTGTGATGTCTGGAAACTCTTTTGATATTCGGTACCCAGAAGATACTTGAGCCAACTTGTTAGCCTCGAAATTTGTATCTCTTTTAATATAGACTATGTCGTACTCTCTGAATTGCTCTAATTGCTTCTTGACCAGATAGTAATAATCAATCAAATTTTCATTCGAGCATTGGTATTCTCCCTTTAATTGTTTCACCACCAATTGTGAATCACCAAATACTTTGATAAACTGTACTTTTAACTCAATCAATATTCCCAAGCCAATAATCAGTGCTTCATATTTAGCTTGATTATTTGAACATTCAAAATCTAACTTACAAACGCACCTTGTAAGTTCCCCATCGGGAGAAATTATTATCAATCTAGCTCTAGCCATACTCTTAGCACGCGATCCATCAAAATACATAGTACATGGTAGCACTTGACTGAGGCTTTGCTTATTTTCTTCCATTTGTAAACATGGGTATTCGGTAAGAAAATCAACAATGGCTTGGCCTTTTACTGCTTTGATCGATACATATATCAAATCAAACTCAGACAAGATAAATGCCCATTTGGCTATATGCCTTTTTATAACAGGTCGGGATAGCATATATTTTATTATATCAGTCTTACCGATCACATGCACTGTAGTTGGCAACAAATAATGTCTTAACTTCGTACAAGTAAAGTATAAAAATAGACATAATTTTTCAATTGTGGTATATCTTTTTTCAACATCAGTTAATACCCTGCTCAAATAATATACCGCTTGTTCTTATCCATTCTTATTCTCTTGTGTCAACATACTCCCGATACTTATATCGGTAACCGATAAGTACAATTTCAGTGGTTTGCTTACTTTCAGCGGCATTAATACAGTGCATTACCGATCATATCATGAAAAATAAAGTTCATTGCTTGTTGATATGTAGCTCCTGCATTCTTCAATCTGAAAGGCATAACTACCCACTGAAAAGTTCCGATCGTACCAGGACATCTAAATGCTGTCTTCGGGACATCTTCCTCAACAATAAAAATCTGGTTATAACACGAATGATCATCCATCAAGGATAACATTTTATTTCTCGACGCCGAGTTTACCAACAAATCTGCCATGGGTATTTGGTATTCATCCTTTGGAGTGGTATTATTTAGATCCCGAAAATCAATACAAACTCTCAGCTTTCCATTATTCTTTTTCACAGGGATAATATTTGAAAGCCACTCTACATACCTTGCTGTTTCAATAAATTTTGCTTTTAGCAGCCTTTTTATTTTCTCTTTGATTTTATCAACTACATCTGGAGCAAATCTTCTCGCTAATTGCATATGCAGACGAAATCATTTCTTGATTGAAAGGCGATGTTCTACAATATCACTTGACAAACCACGCATTTCATGATAATCCCATGCAAAGTAATCTTTGTACCCTTTGATCAGGTTAACCAACTTTTCTTTCATGCCCCTTTGCAAAAATATACTTACATACACTGGATAGAAACAATCAGGCTCTCCTATATCAATATCTAATAATGAATCTTGAGCCTCAATTGTTCTGTCTTCTTTGATTAATAACTCTTCCCATTCATCTATATAATTTGAGGCTTCAACATTTTGTTGTGCCATTTCTGCCAAGTGTGTGAAGTACCTTTCACAAACTTTTTGCAATACGGACTCGTTTTCCATATGGAGTATGTAATTCTTGTAATGCCAAGCTTGACTTGGGGATCCATTTAGCTTTTATATCCTTGAAGCGGCAATAAGCAAAGGACTATGGATCTGTCTTTGGTGATTCGACAGCATAACCTTCATGTGAAAAATCGGGATATTCTTGACAAATGCCAGTCCACCCGATTGAAGCATATCCCGATTCTACTTCAACATATTCTACTTTCTCGTCATTCCAAAATGCCAAGACTTGATGCAAAATTGAAGGTACACATTGATTAGAGTATATCCAATCTCTTCCGAGCAACAGATTATATGAACCATCAGACTCTATTACAAATAAAGTCATTTTGAACAACTTAGACCCTATAGTTAAATCAAGCACTATTGCCCCTTGACTTCAGTAACTTCCCCAAGAAAATCAAACAACTGAACATTGGATGGGATAATATCGTCATCATCTTTCCCCAATTTCTTAAAGTACTTGTAAAATATGAGGTTTAAAGTAGCCCCAGCAGCTATAAAGATTTTACCGACAGACCTACCATTGACCCTACCTGAAATAACCAAGGACCTCAAATGCTTTACCTTTTCAGAAGGTACTTTATCAAACTTAATGGTTTCTTTGTCGGGGAACTGAAATTCTGTCATGGCTATCTCCTTTTCTGAAATACGTTCGATGTCTTCTTCCACAACCAAATTAGTTCCATACTATGTTGGAAGTTTAGCATGAACCATGTTTATCCGTATTGGAGAACCATATTACTTTGATATCTTGGAGTAATCATTTCGGTAACTTCTGCCATCTTTTTGTAACAATTTAGGACCCAAGTTCTTTTGCTGTACCTTTCTCTAATGTTTTGGGTTGAGAGCTACGGTGATTTGCCCAAAATTAATTGTCTGGGGAACCTGTGAAACTCCCCTCTCCCTTTTCATTTCAACATGAGAGCTACTTCCCGAATCGCCTGGTTCTGATTTAATTTCATCTTTTTCATGAGGGTTTCTTTTCCAGACTCAATTACCTTTTCTACTAACAGACGTGAAAGGTAAATTTTGCCTTATTGTACATTTAGCTCGGGCACTCTCGAGATTTCTTTGTCTATTTTTCATCCGCTGGAAACGCCTCTTGATGGTTCTGTAAGACGCCTATCCCGGCGATTTAATTGTTGACCATTTTCCTTCGAGAGAATTATACGGCATCTTAACTGTTTTTCTTTTGTGGATTTCTTGAGAAATTGATGGTGGTGGATCATCAAGCTCATCTCCATAGCCAGTCGGCTCAACCAGCAATGATGGATGTGAATAATCACCCATATCTCCGTAATAGACCACATAGTTAAACTTCCCGCTAGGTTCTCCAAGCAATCTGACTTTAGGGTCACCTTTTTTATATCGTTGCCATAAACTCTTTTTCTTTGCAGGCTTTGGTAATGTTTCTTTTTCTTCATGAACTTGTGTAACCAATTCCCGAATTGGAAGAGCTAGTTGAGATGAATCAGGGTGGTATTCCTTCCTCTCATACTTATGACCAACATCTTTTCTTTCAAGTGCTTGTGTTATCTGTCTTGGTTGAACTTCCTCATCTCTTACTTGTACCGAAAAGTTTTCGGTAGCTACAATCTCAGATCTTACCTATGGACTACCTATCCTGCGGACAAACGATCCCGATCTGTATCTTCCCCTCGTTCCTCTCACATATTGGAATCTGGGAATCTCTCGATCTTGACAAGTCAGCTCTTGGCGACAACGGGTGCAAAGTTGTTTGTTGTTATCACCGTCGTTTCTCGTATATTAACCATGCTGATCATGTTCGGGAAGGGATCTGTGTCTACTTCCATTAGAGCCTTGCCTTTGTCTTCGGCAAATTTAATCTTGCCTTGGCGAATTGCCTCTTGGATAGTCTTCCTAAGCACAATGCAATTCACCGTATCATGAGTTATAGAGTGATGTCATTTACAATATTTCTTATATGTTATTTCCTCCTTTGACGAGATTACTTGTCTTTTCGATAACTTGATCATTCCATCTTTCAACAGCAGGTCAAATATTTAATCTAACTTGTAGATATCAAAGGAGTAGTTATTTGTCTCTTTAGTCTTGAACTTGGATACATCTCTCACCCTAGCCGGTTTAAGTACTGGGCACATATACAGTTTTTCAAGCACCATACTTGCTATGGCTATTTCATTCTCCTCTTCGGATACACCACCATGTTTGGTACTTTCAGCAAATGCCATTGTCTACCGATTATTCTTATTCGGCTTCTTATCTTTCTCCTTCAACAAGTGTTCATATTTGGAAACCCGAGCGTTTAACTGAAAGAGATCATCAAAGGCTTGTCCTTCAAATCTTTCTTTAAGGTTAAACCTCAAGCCGTTAAAAGTCAAATCCGTGAACTCCTTTTCAGTGAGTGATGTTAAACATCGATTTTTGGATTTCTTGAAACGTGCAATAAACTGATCTACTGTCTCGGTACTATATTGATACATACTAGCCAAATCGGCTACTGTTACCTCTGGTACTGTTCGCTAAAATTGAGAATGAAACTGTTTTTCCATTTCGGCCCATGTTTGAATAGAATTCATAGGCAAATTTGTATACCAAGTGAATGCTGTTTTTAACAAAGACAATGGGAACAACCTTAACCTTAAATACCTATTAGTCTCAGCCTTTCCGCATTGTGCCAAGAATCGACCCACATGCTCTACAGTTGACTAATCCTTTTCTCCCGTAAATACAACAAAGTCTGGCATCTTGAAACCCCTTGAATATGGTATGTTGTCAACCCAATCAGGATGTAGCTTCCTATATACTGGCCTTGGCATTCCTCTCTTTGCTCCCAATTGTTATATTACCAGTTCTGCAACTCTATTTGGGTTCCATGGTCTTAAATTTTGCTGGCTTAACCAAGGATCTTGACCCTTAGGATCAAACTATTGAGGTCTATTCACCCTCTGCTGTTCCATGTTGAAATTAACGGGTAATGGTGGCCTATAAAGATAGTTTTTTATCACATGAGGATACAATTGAGGTGCAGGTGGTCTAATATGGTCAACATTAGGCATATTTACTGGCGGAGGTACGTTCAGCACTGGTGGTGCGTTTGTGACCATGGGATTAACCAAATTAACATCATTTGGGGCATTTTGAGGGAAATTGTAAGCATTCACACCATTCATAACGTTTATAGGGGTAGGATTCTCTGGCCTTGGTACAATTCTGACATGAGGTTGCGAATTTGATCCCCCATTACCATTATATCCAACAAGAGGAGGTCTCGATGTTGGTGGAAACGATGTTGTCCCAAGAGGATTTGCTTAAAAGGGTAAAACTTGAGAAGATGAAATGGGACGCGATGTTACCTCATTTATAGCATTGATCACCATGGGCTTTATCGCATCTGTAACATGTCATACTATATAGTTGGTAAGCTCGTTCTGCTGTTCTTCAAATAACTTTTTCATCGTGGCTACCAAGGTGTTATTTGGTGCCAACACGCGGACTTGTTCTTCAGTTAATTGCTGAGGAATGTCGGCATTCTCCTCTACTTGATTAGCCGTGGAGTGCTCAGAGTGTGCTCCATCATCTGAATTGTTGACGTTACCCACCGGTATTCCTTCAGATTACCTAGTTCTCACCATTTCTCCAAATCTTACCACGCGAGTCCCACCGGGCGTGCCAAAAAGATGTTCACTTGTTTTACGATGAGGAATACCTTTCACTGAAACTTTGATTTTCGATTTTTATTAAGATAGGTTATGTGGCTTGATTTCTAAGAGAGTTGTGGCGAAAAACAGAGTGTAGCACAGGATTGTATGGAACGGATTGAAATCGAATAGATTGAAAATGGATATGACATCAATAAGGTTCCAAGCTACGTTATAATACTCCTATGAAAACTGTAAAGGACTTGAAAGTTAACTAAAGTTGCAGGAAGCTATAAATGCAGGAAGTAAAGGTACATAGAAAACTAAGTGCAGATAAGCTTGAGTGCTTTTGCATTGTTCTTGATGTCTCT
The DNA here is from genome assembly GCA_031216405.1 of Syzygium malaccense. Classification (NCBI taxonomy): domain Eukaryota; kingdom Viridiplantae; phylum Streptophyta; class Magnoliopsida; order Myrtales; family Myrtaceae; genus Syzygium; species Syzygium malaccense. Next base: position 6,879,396 of record CM062253.1, on the reverse strand, counting down.
TCCTCTTTCTTTCTTCTAAGTATTTGTATCTCCTCATATCCTGTAACTGCTTGTCGGTTACTTTTATGTTTTCAAATTTTGAATCTTGGCGCTTTCAATAACTACCTTATCTAACCACATTTTTCCAAATTCATTGTCTGCTAAAACTTGATCTCAACTGTTAGGATGACTTCAAATTTGGACAAGCAACTCCCCACAATCTGCTCGTTCTCACTATCTCCGCTTGTTGCTCATAACTTCCTGCTATCATGATTTACGTGGCTGGGCCGTGCTTCATCTTTATCGATTTTTTTTGTAATTTCGGTATATTCTCGAAGTATAGACTTCCTGAATATCGGGAAAGAGTCAACGTCCCGAGGCATAATGGCTCCAACTCGTTTTTTTTTAACTCCCGAACTATGACTTTCCATGTTTCGGTAAATACACCGATCTTCACTAATCACCGAATTCGGGATATGATGTCATTCATGCTTGCTTCCCAGCATGTTTCTGAATTTTATCCAAACGTATTTCGGAAGATGGCTGATTTCCATTATACACCAGATTTGGCATTAAAGCTGACTCAGCGTCTATGCCGATTCTTATTTTGGTGTCAACACCACTACTGCAAAGGGATATAAAAAACAAGAGGCTAACCCCACTTGTCATTTTTCTAGTGCAAACTGCAAAGCCGTATTGGTCGGTTTTTTAACCCTTTTTTTTGTTTGTTCAAATTTCCTTTCTTATGTTTAATGGTACCGGCCAACCAAACCGGTGGCCAAAACCAAGTTGGAGGTTGCAGTGATCCCCAAAACCAGCCCGATGTATCGAGATTTTTCCAAGGACCGCTCGTTGGATTCCTTCGCCGCCGCTCCCCTCTACCGAAAATAGCTTCGGCAGACGGGATTTGATCATCGCCCTTCCTTTGGTCAGGCAGTGTTCCGTCGTGGGATGGAGCCCCCGTCCACACGCCCTGTGGCGGTCGTAGTTTATGAGGCGGGGCCGGGCAGGGGTGGTCATGTGGCGTGACCCGATCGATTGTTATTGCCCCGCTAGTTTTGATTCTTGTCTTGCTCGGCATCGTATGTATACGTATCTCGCTTTCGATTGGTTGGTTACTGTTGCGTGATGTATCCGAAATCAAGAGTGCCTTTTCCTTTTCGGTCTTGAAAAGTGGCCGGGGGAATCAATGTTAAATTTTGCGAGATTGGTTTTCGTATATCGAATAATTTTGGATTTTTGAATTAAATGTTAACTACTTTTTATAAGTATTACTTAACAATGGTAACCTCAACTCAAGGTGAGGATGCAAGAATGGACTCCGTTTATTTCGCGAAAAATAAATAATTTTAAAAATATATTTTTAGAAATAATAGCTTGCATCGCATACAAAGTGAACAGGTAAAAAATATTTTCATCATTCATAAAAATATATAAAGATATAAATTATTAGCGACAATGAAATTATTTTTTTATCCACTAATTATTTTAGGTGCGTATTTATTTTTAAGAAAATATCTTTTTAAATTATTTATTTTTTCGTTTCAAGCAAGGCAAGGAGAAAAAACGATAGATTCGGACCCTTCTCAGCACGGTCAATAAGGATCTATGGCGGTGCCATTTTCATGCGGGGTGAAATTTGACCATGAGACCCGTGTTGCATGCTAGGAGCACGTGGAATGGAAAAGATGCTCTGGGCAGTGAATACGATCAGCATTTTGTCAACAAGCATAATTTTATCATTTTTCAAAATATATTTGATTTCCTTGTATCATGCACCGCCATCAATACATTAAAATCGAAAGTAATCATCAATAAAATATTTCCGAGACATTCGTTAACAAAATCCATATGAATATTAAGGACGTGCACATTCGAGAAACGGTAAGGTAGTTGCTCTGTCTCGTAACCTAACCTGTAAGGATCGGTGTTGAGTATTCTCCAAAAAAAAAAAGTACTAGTCTTCACATGCCTTTTTCTTAAAAAAACTTATTAAAAAATGTGGCGATTCTAGTTAGTAGCACATTCGGCATTCACGAAGAAAAAATATCCGGCCGACTCATAATCAGGTACATGTTTATGGCTTCAATAGCAAGATAACTCTGAGAGATACGACGAACAAACTTCTTTATTATGTACACTTTATTCTATCCACACTTCTGAAAGGGCAAGCTGATCAGCACTCTTGCCCTTCCCTTGCTTGGTGTCGATGGCCTTGTCCTCTTAATATCTTGTTAATGTCTACATTTCTTGCTTCTCCAACAATCTGATTTCCCTCCGCAGAAGAGATTCAAGAATTAGTGCCTCACTCTTGTCGGAGCCTTCTTCTCCAAAGTGACACACTTCTAGGGGAATGGAATGGATTTACTAATTCATTGATTCCAGTTTGTAGGAGGGATCTTGAAGTAAGAAATAGGGAATTGGTTCAAGCTTTCCCTAGCTCCTTCTCATCGGTGGACTCCTGATATACAATGAGCTCATTTTCCTGAATTTTACTCTTAACAATTCCTATGTTCGAAGCAAGATGTTATCTAATTAACCAGAGAATCACAAATGTTTTGAAAACCAATTCAACTCATTTCGCTGGAAAAAAAAAATGTAAGAGTAAAATCAAGAGAGTCAAATATATTCATTCTCATTCTCATGACTCGACATATGTAAAATCGAAAAATCTCACAATAGACAGCTAGATACGAGTGGAAGGGCATACGAGATTTCAAGGCCCAGGACCTATCATGCGATGCCCACGGCCCCGCGATCCGACATTCGATCACCCCCTAGTCCCCCCCCCCCCCCCCCCCTAAAAAAAAAAACCCACGTGGAGTCCCCCCACGGCTTCAAAACGAGGATGGCCGATTGCATGTTCCCCAGGCGTCAATCTGACATTGAACCCACCGCTTCAAAACCTCTCTCTCTCGTCCCACCGCTTTCAACGTTAATTGACCCACCGAAACACCCCTCTCTCTCTCCTCCCACCGCTAAACCGATACCCAGCCGCCCATTGTATCCTCTCCCTCTCTCTCTCTCTCTAGCTCGCTCGCATGTATATAAAGACGCCATTTTTAACCCACTCTTCACACACCCACACAGACACACACACAGAAGAAACTCGAGAAGCTCCCACATACAACCTCCTCCTCCTCCTCCTCCTCCATTGCACTCCCTCGCTTCACCTTCTCCTTCACCTTCTCCCTCCGCCTCCCCCTCCGCCTCCTCCCCCGCCACCCTCCTCCTCCTCCGCCATGGACACCAACATCGGGGCCCTCAACTCCTGCAAGCCCGCCTCGGGCGACGTCGGCTCCCCACCCAACGGCGCCGCCGCGGCCATCCAGGGCCAGGCCCCCGCGGCGGTCGGCGCCCCCGACGCCACCATGGGCCGCCACCTCGCCCGCCGCCTCGTCCAGATTGGCATCACAGACGTGTTCTCCGTCCCCGGCGACTTCAACCTCACGCTCCTCGACCACCTCATCGCCGAGCCGGGGCTCAACCTCATCGGCTGCTGCAACGAGCTCAACGCCGGGTACGCCGCCGACGGGTACGCCCGCGCGCGCGGCGTCGGGGCCTGCGTCGTGACGTTCAGCGTCGGCGGGCTCAGTGTGCTCAACGCCATCGCCGGCGCGTACAGCGAGAACCTGCCGGTGGTCTGCATTGTCGGCGGGCCCAACTCCAACGACTACGGGACCAACAGGATACTTCACCACACCATTGGGTTGCCTGATTTCAGCCAGGAGCTTAGGTGTTTCCAGACCGTCACTTGTTTTCAGGTATCTCTTCGGTCGGTCTTTTTCTAACGTTCTTTTTGCTGATACTCATTTTTATTTGCATCAGATCTTTGTCTGAGGAAAGATGCATATGTTAAACTAGAAATATTGCTTAGAATACTTTCTGGGTTTTGTCTTATTATAGTGCTTGTTGTGTTTTTGGATCTCATAGCTGGTGGTGGGTCTGTTCTGTGAGATTATAATAATCTACTGATGGCTGCTTTAGTAGTGTGCCGCTGGAGTCGCTGCTGGGGTTTTTGTTTAGATTGTTGTCACAGGGGTATATATGTTTAAGTGCAGATTGAACGAAACTGATTTGTTAATTGTTTCGGTTTCGCCGTTTTCCAGGCCGTGGTGAATAACTTGGAAGATGCACACGAACTGATCGATACCGCGATCTCGACTGCTCTGAAAGAAAGCAAGCCCGTTTACATAAGCATAAGCTGCAACTTGCCCGCCATACCTCACCCGACTTTCAGTCACGAGCCGGTTCCATTTGCTCTCTCTCCCAAGTAATACTCCCTCTGTTCAATCAGTTGAGTTTATTTACTGTATTAGATTGTGCTTAGAGCGATGTGATCGATTAAATTTTTATTGGTACAGATTGACTAATCCGATGGGATTGGAAGCTGCAGTAGAGGCAGCTGCAGAGTTCTTGAACAAGGCGGTCAAGCCGGTAATGGTGGGTGGCCCGAAACTCCGGGTTGCAAAGGCTTGTGACGCCTTTGTCGAGCTAGCCGATGCCTCTGGCTATGCTGTCGCCGTGCTACCATCGGCTAAAGGGCTCGTGCCCGAGCACCATCCCCACTTCATCGGGACTTACTGGGGTGCGGTGAGCACTGCATTCTGTGCCGAGATTGTGGAATCCGCAGATGCCTACTTGTTTGCTGGGCCCATTTTCAATGACTTCAGCTCCGTTGGGTATTCCCTCCTTCTCAAGAAGGAGAAGGCCATTATTTTGCAGCCTGATACGGTTGTGATTGGAAATGGACCGTCTTTTGGTTGTGTTCTGATGAAGGATTTTCTTAAAGCACTCACGAAGCGGCTTAAGCAGAATCCCACTGCTTATGAGAATTATCATCGGATTTATGTTCCGGATGGACATCCATTGAAGTGTGAACCCAAGGAGCCCTTGAGGGTGAATGTCCTGTTCAAGCACATACAGGACATGCTCTCTAGTGAATCAGCTGTGATTGCCGAGACTGGAGACTCTTGGTTCAACTGCCAGAAGCTGAAATTACCGAGAGGCTGCGGGTATGTGGTTGTAGTTGTATGGATTAGGTCCCTTGTCTTTAACTTTATGATCTTGAGCTACTAAAGAAAACAAACTGAAATAGTTCGAATGGGGAATGCAGGTATGAGTTCCAAATGCAGTACGGATCTATTGGATGGTCCGTCGGTGCAACTCTTGGGTATGCACAGGCAGTACCAGAGAAGAGACTCATTGCATGCATTGGAGATGGTAGCTTCCAGGTATGGAATGGTTTCTGATATCTGTTATATTGCTAAGCACATTCGAACGAGCCATTATGAATGACGTGGTTATGCATAGAGCTCCTGTCAAGAAGATACCGCTAGCTTTGCAAGCTCAACCTACAAACATGCTAGTAATCCTGTTAAGCAATTTGCATAGGTGAAGAGTTTTGTCATACAATGCTAGTCATGCACTGACCTTATTCATTTCCCTCCCTTTTTCTACTAAATTTGATTATGTTAATCCTGTTGTTTTAATTGAATGTGAGAGATGAATAATGAAAAATTCGTGGGCGATTTTTGCACTCTAGGTAACTGCCCAAGATGTGTCAACCATGCTGCGATGTGGGCAGAAGACCATCATCTTCCTGATAAACAATGGCGGCTACACCATCGAAGTTGAGATCCATGATGGTCCCTACAATGTGATCAAGAACTGGAACTACACTGGCCTGGTGGAAGCAATTCACAACGGCGAGGGCAAGTGCTGGACAGCAAAAGTAAGTCGCTTTGTACACAAGTTACAGTTGCGACGATTTGCCCATTCAAGAAATCCCTCCATAGCAAAATAACGAAATTCGCTCATGTTTGCAGGTTTTCTACGAGCAGGAGCTTATCAAAGCGATTCAGACGGCGACAGGGCCCAAGAAGGATTGCTTGTGCTTCATAGAGGTGATAGTTCACAAGGACGACACCAGCAAAGAGCTTCTGGAATGGGGTTCCCGTGTTTCGGCCGCCAATAGTCGTCCTCCCAATCCTCAGTAGATCTCGGCCGTCAATAGTCGTCCTCCCAATCCTCAGTAGATCTCGGCCGTCAATAGTCGTCCTTACATTCCTCAGTAGAAGCCTTGATTCTCATCAGTATGTTGCTTCAAGAACTTTGTTCTGTGGATTAAAACAGAGCCGTCTTCTCGAGTAATGTGGCGATTCCTGCAATGATTACTCAGCTTTTTGCAATGAAAATAATCATGTCTCCTGGTTGGTGATTTTGATGATATCTGTTGATGTGGACATCCTAAACATGTGGAAGGAACGACTGCAAACGTCTTAGGTTATGTCTTGTTGTGGGCTTGGAGTGGGGATCTCCATGAATACATGCGTTGCCTCATATCTGTCTTCGATTAGTATGGTTATTCTCCAAGTTGTTGGCAATTGGAAATCTGTGATAAATTTACCCAAAATTAATATTTTGATCACCAAAAATTTCAAATTGGTACACATATGACAATTTACCTTCCGTTAGTTTTTATTAAATTTTATCGTCAAATTGCTGAGTTAAATGACATATGACAGTTAACGGGTATATCAATTTTATCCTCTGTTTGTCACAAATTTACCAATGTATGATTTTCGTGATATAAATCCAATTTAACGGAGGGTAAATTTGTCACAAGTGTATCGATTTGGGGTTTTTGGCAATCAAAAAATTAGATTGTAATAAATTTGTCATATGTGTATCAGTTTGGAATTTTTTGTGATAAAAAATTATATTTGAATAAATTTGTCACATGTATACCAGTTTAGGCTTTTTTTTTTTTTGGTAAGCCAGTTTAGGCTTTTTCGTGGTATTAACCCTAATTTTATGACGTGGGTGGGCGAGGGGGCAATCACGTGGTGTGACTGATCGATTGTCGTTGCCCCCCTTGTTGTGAATAATCTCATCTTGCTCGGCGTTGCATGATTGATCGGTTATTGTCAGGTGATGTATCCGAAAATAGAAAAGCACATTTTCCTTCTCGATGGCCAAAAAACTGGGGCGAACCAATGTTAAACTATGCAGACTGGTTTTTGTGTATAAGATAAATTTGAATTCTTTATTTAAATATTAAATACTTTTTAGGGTTAATACTACAAAAAATCCCAAATTGGTACATCTACCGCAAATTTACCCAAAAATAATTTTTTTATCACAAAAAATCCAAAATTGATATACCTATGACAATTTTACTTTCCGTTAATTTTCATTAAATTTTACCGTTAAATTTTTAAGTTGGAGACGCGTAACAATTGATGGCTATGCCAGTTTGGGGTTTTACCCTCTATTTATCACAAGTGTACCGATTTGTGATTTTTTGTGGTATTAATTCAATTTAACTGAGGGTAAATTTATTACAGATGTACTAGTTTGGGGTTTTTGATGGTCAAAAAATTAGTTTATGGTAATATTTGTCACATGTATACCAGTTTGGGATTTCTAATGATCAAAGCAATTAGTTTTGAGTAAATTTATCACATGTATATTAGTTTGGAGTTTTTCGTGATATTAACCCTATTTTTTATAAGTACAACTTTTTTTCTTCCGCTGAGATTATAAGTATAACTTAACATGGTAACTTTGGAGACTTATTTCAATACAGATATGATTATAGTGAAGACGAGGGTGAAAGAACGTGACGACGGTAGGAGAAAAAGATGGATCGGAATCTTCTCAACACCCCCCAATCAATAAGGACGGATGCCAGCCTTTTCGGGTGGGATGGATTTTGGACCGTAAAACTTGTGTTGCACGCCTTTTGCACGTAGAACGAAATGATGCTTGGGTAGTGAAGACATTAAGGTAGCGAATAATAACCATTCTGTTCCGGAATGAGTTCCTAAGTCAGAAATAGATTTTTTTTATTTCTGGTTCCTGGATGAGTTTTTGATAAAAAAAACCCGTTTGATAATGACAAAAAATTTCTATTTCTAGAACAGAAACCCGTTTGATAACAGCACAAAATTTCTATTTCCTGAAATAAAAACTCATTTGATAAACAACAGAAAATTCTATTTCCAGGAACAAAAATCCATTTTTTTAGAAATGGAATAAAAATAATAAAAAAATTCGAAAAATTCATAAAAATCTTTAAAAAAATTCAGAAAATCCCAAAAAATTGAAAAATTCCAGAAAAAATCATCAAAATGTCGAGAAAATAAAAAAAAATTAGATTTCGGGAAAATAGGAAATTTGTTGAATTTTTAAAAAAAAAATTAAGAAATCAAAAATTTCAAAACTTCACAGAATTGCTTAGAATACCTGTGGCCACCCACTTTTAGTGAAATTTAAATTTTTTTAGGTGCCCAAAAAAATCAAAAAATCAAAAATTTCAAAACTTCACAGAATAGTTTAGAATACATGTAGCCACCCACTTTGAGTGAAATTTAAATTTTTTAAGGTGCCCAAAAAAATTCAAAAATTCAAAAATTCAAAAATTTCAAAACTTTACAGAATGACTTAAAATACCTGTAGCCACCCACTTTGAGTGAAATTTTAATTTTTGGAGGTGAAAAAAAAGCAAAAAATCAAAAATTTCAAAACTTCACAGAATGACTTAGAATACATGTGGCCATCCATTTTGAGTGAAATTTAAATTTTTTTAGGTGAAAAAAACATAAAAAATCAAAAATTTCAAAACTTCACAGAATGACTTACAATACCTCTAGCCACCCACTTTGAGTAAAATTTAATTTTTTTAGATGCCCAAATGGTATTTTTTATTTTTTTTATTTTTTTTTGTTCCTAAAGAAAATTAAATTTCATTCAAAGTGGATGGCCACATGTATTCTAAGCCACTCTGTGAAGTTTTGAAAATTTTTCTTTTTTGCTTATTTTTATTTTTTTTGACACCTAAAAAAATTAAATTTCACTCAAAGTGGGTGGCCACAAGTATTCTAAGCAATTATGTGAAGTTTTTTATTTTTTTATTTTTTTCGGCGCCTAAAAAAATTTAAATTTCGCTTAAAGTGGATGGCCACAGGTATTCTAAGCCATTTTGTGAAGTTTTGAAATTTTTTATTTTTTTATTTTTTTATTTTTTTCGGCACCTAAAAAAATAAAATTTCGCTCAAAGTGGGTAGCCACAGGTATTTTAAGCCATTCTGTAAAGTTTTGAAATTTTTACTTTTTTGCTTATTTTTATTTTTTTTGCATATAAAAAAATTTAAATTTCACTCAAAGTGGGTGGCCACAGGTATTTTAAGCTATTCTGTGAAGTTTTGAAATTTTTAATTTTTTTCGGCACCTAAAAAAATTTAAATTTCACTCAAAGTGGATGACCACAAGTATTCTATGCCATTCTGTGAAGTTTTGAAATTTTTGATTTTTTGCTTTTTTTTTATTTTTTTCGGCACCTAAAAAAATAAAATTTCGCTCAAATTGGGTGGCCACAGGTATTCTAAGATATTCTGTGAAGTTTTTAAATTTTAGAATTTTTTTATTTTTTATTTTTTTGGCAACTAAAAAAATTAAATTTTGCTCAAAGTGGGTGGCCATAGGTTTTCTAAGCCATTTTGTGAAATTTTTTATTTTTTTATTTTTTTGGTACCTAAAAAAATTTAAATTTCACTGAAAGTGGATAACCACAGATTCTAAACCATTCTGTTAAGTTTTGAAATTTTTGATTTTTTGCTTTTTTTTCTCACCTCAAAGATCGTGACTTCCATATGAATATGTGTGTTGAAGAAAATGAATTCCTCAGAAATGGTTCTCACTTTTGTTCCAGAAATGAAAAACCAACTTTTTTTTGGTTCTCATTTCTGGTTTCAGAATCAGTTTTGGAAGTAAACTTGTCCCGGAAATAGAAAAATGAAATTGCGTTATCAAACGGGTTTATGGTCCAAAACTGATTTTGGAAACAAAAAACCAGTTCTGGACAGAACCAAAATGGTTTTCATGCAGCACCTAAGGGTGCATTTGGCAACTATTCTATTTTCGAAAATAATTTCTGTTCAGAAATGATTCTATTTGATTCCGTGTTCGGGAACAATTTCTAAACATTTTAAAGTGCTTGGTAATTACCCTAAATTTTTATTTGTAGAATAGAAAAAGAATAGAAATATTTTTGGTAACTGCATAAATTTTTTTATTAATAATATTTTAAATTTTTTGACATTTCTTTCTTTTTTTTTTTTTCTTTTTTTCCTTCTCCTTCCCCTTCTTTGGCCAAAGTCAGGTCATCAGTGCCGGCGATCGGCCATAGCCAGGGCCGACGAGGGTGGTGGCGAGGGTCACCCATGCCAGATTTGACGAGGATAAGGGTCGCCCTCGTCGGCCACCGACGAAGGCCGTGACACCCTCGCTGGCCTTGGCATGTGGTCGGTCAACGGCGGCAGTCACCGGCCGTCGGCGATCGGCCACAAACCAGGAAGAAGAAGAAAAAAAAGAAAATCAAGAAGAAGAAGAAAGAAAGAAAAAATTTCTTTTTCATTTTTTATTCTTATTCTCAGTGCTTCTTGATTCCGTTCCAAAACTGATTTTGGGAACAAATTTTTGCAAATTTGTGCCCGGAAACAAAAAATTTAGCAAATGGATTTCTGTTCAAAAACTGATTCTGGGAACAAAAGAATAGAAATAGTTACTGCTTGGCCAGTTGCCAAACGCATCCTAAAGTTGAATTACTATTGTGACATTAAAGTTAAACGATGCTTTTGGGTAATGAATACGATTGAGATTTTGTCAACAAGAATAATTTTAATCGTGTTCAATAAAATATATTGATTTCCTCGTATCATGCATGGTCGTCAATACATAATCGTGTTCAATAAAATGAATTTGTCTTTATTGGTATTTAAGGGTTAGAGCACTCTTTAGCGACACAATTATATGGAAGATCGCGGGTGCAGTGTAGCAGCGATCATAATCTTTCTATTTGCGGTAGGCTCGGGGAAATTTTTTCCGGTGGTATGGAATCTTTCTTCGTTGATGACTCGAATTGGTTTTGACAAAGGTTGATAGGTCCCTTAGGCGCTGGCAGTATGAAAGGTGCCCAGTTTTGCTTAATAAATTCATCCAATTAGAATGTCTTTGAGTGTCGTAATCGTTTACAGAGACTATGAGCAGAAGAGCAATGATTCAGACAATGGCTAGGGAGTTCATTTTAAAAGGAAAAGGGTATAATGAAAGATTGGCAGAGGGTTCTGTGGAATAGCTTCTGCTTTCCAGTTCTTGATATTGTCTAGCTTTGGACTTCTTTTCTATAGCCTCTTAGTGTTCTGCTGATACGTAGAACAAGGGCCCCTTAGACAGGTCAGTTGTCGCTTAATGGTAGTGACATGCTTTTGAGCTATATAGTTCTATAAGTTAATTTGAGATAAATCACTTGATCAGAAGAAAAAAGTGTGGGATATGATAAATACTATCTGTTTGTTTCAAATGATTTATTTCAGATGTTCTTCTTCATCCTCAGTCCCAAAAGATTTATGTGGTTCTATGTCACTGCCATAATGGTAGAGTGCTCTATAAATATGTCATGTTGTAACATTTTTTATAATGTATTTTCAGGTTCTTGGGGTTGAGAAAGATGCTAGTCAGCGGGAAATTCAGAAGGCCTTCCATAAGTATGCTCTTCCTTAATTCATGTATCCTAATTCCTTATATTGAACTGTGCAGTCTCCGTTGAAAAATTTTTATTCTACATCAGTCCTGTTCTGCACTTAATACCGTGATAGTGTCAGTATGCATGATAATCAGTAGTTGGCTATGGCAGGGTTAAATTCTGAAATTATATCGACATTATAATGAATTTTTGTTCATCATGATTCTCTTCTTGTTTGGATTTCTTGTTAAAGAAGTACTTTTAGTTATATCATCCATAGCACTGACTCTAGCCACTCCCGTAGCTGCATTTTGTGGCTTTATACATGCAACTTTTGAGGACGGTTGAACTTTTTGAGCCTTTCTTTGCCGGTAAAAATGGAAAACCTTCACTTTTTTCAAAGATTAGTCCTTGTTAAGTCAATGGTTTAATGGCAATTTTACATGGTGCTTCAATAAGAAACAAATGTATGTGAGTTTCGGAGGTTTACAATTGTCCGATCCAAAAAAATCAGCTCTACTCATCGTATGTTCGAGAAATCTGATTTCGTCTTTTGTATTTACTGACATCCCGTTAAATAGGTTCTGAGAGAGCATTATTCAAATATTGAGACTTCTTACTAACAATGTTATCTATCTTATATCTAGTGACATCCTGTGAAACGCGTTCTACGAGAGCATTAATTTAAAAATCGAGACTTCTTGTTGGCAATGTTGTAACATTGGTATGTTACTTGAATGGACAATCATCATTTGGTCATCGATACTTTCAAAATGCTTGACAAATGATGGAAATTATTTTTCATACACTCTATCTTAATTTAATTTGGGGAGCATGATGCTCTTTTTCCTTTGTGAGGTCAACCCAGCCTATGTTAGTATTTATTCTGGACTAGACATGTGACCGTGCGCAAACTCCTTATACAGGTCAATAATTATGTGGATATCTATCATATTTACTTATCCACATATATATGTTGTGTATGTATAAAACTTTTAAACAAACTGTATTGAGGAGGTGATAACAGAATGGAGCACACTGCACATATAAAATGTTTCTTGAGGTGGTTAAACCTTATTAATTGTTCGATGCAGTTTTAACATGCCACGAATCATATCTGGTTTAGTTTACAATTTCAACTGCCATTTATAGCATATAATCAGCCCCTGGCTTTATGTGTTTCCCGTCACCTTCTAACGACCAACTTAGCATCACCCCACCCTACCCCACAAACAAAAGAAATAAAACTGTGCTCATGTATGCAGACTTGATGATGTTGTATTATTAACATTTTTCAGCTGGTATATGGATTCTTTTGCAGGCTCTCTCTTCAATATCACCCAGATAAGAACAAAAATAAAGGTGCCCAAGAAAAGTTCTCAGAGATCAATAATGGTATGTTAAAAACTTACTGGCATTGTGCTTTCTCTGGTCTTTCCCGAGGTGCATCATTTTCAAGTCCACGAGCTTATTATGTTGAGCAAATCAAAGTATATCTTTAGGCATTTATTGGTTGTGCAAAGGCAGTAGAGATATGTTCTTTCATATTGCTAGTGACTGTGATTTTGTTCCATTTTCTCTCGATTAGCCTATGAGATTTTATCCGATGAAGAGAAGAGAAAGAATTATGATTTGTATGGAGATGAAAAGGGTAATCCTGGGTTTGATGCTGGCAATCCTGGTGGCCACGGTGGATACTCTTACTTTACCAATGGTGGGCCAGAAGAAACTCATTTTTCGTTCGGACCAGGTGGATGGCAGAGTGCAGGTGGCCAGGGAGCTTCCCAGGGCCATTCATATCACTTTGGTGGTTCTGGTGGTCAGAGCCCGTTTAACTTTGGTTTTGATGATATATTTGCCAGCATGTTTGGTGGGGGCTGGTTTGGTGGTTCTGAATCAGCAAGATCTCAGTCTGGGTCTAAAGGTCCATCGAAGAGTATTAGGAGCATGAATTCTCAGGCGTTCAAAAAAGAAGTAGCGAATAAAGGAATGACTTGGCTTTTGTTATTTGAGACACCCGTGTTGATGAATTATCACTTGGAATCTGTTGTAGAGGAGGTCGGCCGTTCATTGGAAGGAGTTGTGAAGGTAATTGAGGTTTTCTGTTTTTGAAATCTTTTTTCATCAATTATCTTCAAGTAATGAATTCTCAGTGTTAAAATGTTGCTTGTCCTTTTAGGTCGGACGTGTGAATTGTGAGAGCGAGCCTTCTTTTTGTAAGGACCTTGGCACTTATCCTCGCAAAGTACCAAGGTTATTTGTTTATGCCTACGAGTATGGTAATAGCGGTTCTTTGGTGGAATACAAAGGTGATTATGTTACAAAAGATTTGAGAACTTTCTGCCGTGAAAACTTGCCTCGATTCTCAAAACGAGTTGACCTGAACCATCCTGAGTTTTTTCCTTCGGTAACGGAGATAGCTTACCTGGGGTGATACTTTTTTCGTCCAAGAAGGATACTCCTGCCATTTGGCGTGCTCTTAGTGGCTTGTACCACAAGCGCTTCAATTTTTATGACTTGCAGGTAATAATACGAAGCATACTATAGTACTTCTGGATTGTTTTATTAACGGTAAATAGTGTAATTGCATTTGTACTTGGCTGGTTAGTGAAGAAATCAGATGTTAATTTTACTCCTTTAATTGGCCAAATTGTTCTTGGCATTGCGGAAGTGCTTTCTAGTCAATAAGATTTTGAACCTTCTAAAGCTGCGCATGGCAACTTGCCAAATAGTGTTTGATTCTGTTCTTTTGTTCCCAGAATCAGTTTGAGAATAGAAATCCTTTTGTTTAATTTTTTTATTTTAAGCACAAATTCTTGCAAATTTGTGCCCAGAATCAATTTTGGAGCAGAATCAAAAATAAAAAAAAAGTAGCTTCTTGATTTTGGGAACAAAAATGAGAATCAATTTTTTTTTCTTCTTCTTTTTCTTGATTTTTAATATAGCTTCTAATGTCCGGCGCAAGGGCCACATTTGCCGTATCTAGCGAGATTAAAATATTTTAATAAAAAAATATTATTAATAAAAAAATTTTACCGGCCATGGCCAGAGACCAGGCCATGGCGAAAAAAATAAAAAAATTATTTATAAAAAAATATTTTACCGGCCATGGCAAAAAAAATAAAAAAATAATTTCAATAAAAATATTTTTATTAAAATATTATTTATAAAAAAATATTTTACCGGCCATGGCCAGCGACCAGGCCATGGCGAAAAAAAAAAGAAAAAAATATTTTCAATACAAATATTTTTTAGTAAAATATTTTTTAAAAAAAATTTAATAAAAATTATTTATAAGTAAATTTTTTACTGGCCATGGCCAAAAAATATAAAAAATTATTTTTAATAAAATTATTATTAATTAAAAAATATTTTACCGGCCATGGCCAAGAAGGAGAAGAAAAAAAGAAAAGAAAGAAATATTAAAATATTTAAAATGTTATTAAAATATTATTAATAAAAAGAAATTTTATGTTGTTACCAAACGCATTTATGTTCTTTTACTATTTCAAGAATAGAAATTTTGGGCCATTACCAAACGCCTTCAAATGCACAGAATCAGTTCTTGAGCATAGAATAAAAAAAGAATAATTTCTGACCAGAATCTGTTCCCGGGTATAGAATGGTTGCCATGCGCAGCCTAAGTCTCTAAACTGGCTATGTAGTGAATCCTGTTATGTTTCCTGCAGGTTCATGATGTTTCTAATCCAGCTTTAAAAAAATTAGGGATCAATGCTCTTCCTGCTGTAGCTGGTTGGCTGAGTAACGGGGAGAAGCATATCTTGAAAGCAGGTATATCTGTGAAAGACATGAACTCTGCTATCACTGAACTTAGTGCCTTACTTGATAGTTTTGAGGGGAAGAACAAGAAATCAGATTCAAGTCGAGCTAGAAAGGCACAGACTGAGTCAGTGAATGAGCAGATACCCATTCTGAAAGGTGCAAATTTTGATGACTTGTGTGGACAAAGTTCTCCACTTTGCATCATTCGTGCATTCAGATCCTCGAGGGCAAGGAAAGAGTAGGAATCAATTCTATCGGCGGTATGAGGATTTATTTTTCTTTTAAGGAAATAAGTTTTAGTTTTGATATTATAAACAAGGAGCATAGGATAGATATAAAATAAAAGACTAGCAATAGGAAAGTACGATGTGCAATTGCGACTTTTAAAGTAGAGTTATAGACATGTATATTCGTTGGGATGGCTCTGTAAAAATGATGTATCCGAGCATCTGGGATTAGATGGCAGCAGAGGTCTTTAAAGAATGATAACTTAGGTCTCATTGACAATTAATAGAATGACTTTTTTATATGTGTTATCTATGTGATGCTAAGGAAACAACTTAATTTGTCTTTTCTTCCATGACTGGTGCTTCAGGTCTCTAAGAAGTCATTTTCAAGGGAACAGAGTTTTTGTTTTGGTAAGGTTTCAAGGAAACAGAGTTCATCCAATGGAAACCGAGATTCCATCTCCTATGCTCTTTTGGATGCTAGCAAGCAGCCATCTTTTCTAAATGCTTTTGACAAGTCAGGATATAAATCATCTGATAAGGTACTTGTTGCGTACAAGCATCGAAAGGGGAAGTTCGCAATATACGCAAAAGAGTTAAACATGGAACAAGGGGAACAGTTTATTAGCTCAGTTCTTAATGGAGATGTACAGTTCACCAAGACGAGGCAGCCTCCGAAGCTCACATAGAAACCCTGATGGCTGTAAAAGTGAATTACATTTTGGGGATTTAGTTGAAAAGTCGGACTTTTAGGGCGCGTTTGGTAACGCTTCTATTTCTCTATTTTTCTGTTCTTCTGTTCCCTGGAACAAAAAAGGAACAGAAATCTGTTTGGTAATGCATTTTATTTTTCTATTTCCTGGAATAGACAAGTGGCAAAGAAATAGATTTGGAGCAGAAATAAGAAGTAGAAAAAATCTACTTCTTTGTTCCCAGAAATAAAAATAAAAATAGAAAGGTCCGGTCCTCAAGCCGCGACCTCAGCTCCTCCTCCATCCTCCATCGTCTGCAAACCGTCTCAAAGCACCGGTCCGGTCCATTCTTGGCGGAAATAATAAAAAAATTAATTAAATTATAAAAAAATTTAAAAATTCCAAAAATTCATAAAAATCAGAAAAAATCTCAAAAAATCCATAAAAATCAGAAAAACTCAGAAAACCCATAAAAATTTGCAAAATTCCGAAATTGAAAAAATAAAAAAAAAATTCATAAAAAGCTTTCTTGAAAATAAAAAGAGACAGATTTCGGGAAAGTAAAAAGTTTTAATAAAATTTTTCCCAAAAAAATCAAAAATAAAAAAAATTCATATAATGGCTTAGAATAAATTAAAAAATTCGAAAAATTCATAAAAATTAGAAAAATTTCAGAAAAATCCCATAAAAAATTAGAAAATTAAAAAAATTCCCAAAATTCATATAAATCAAAAAAATTCTCAGAAAATCCATAAAAATCAGAAAAACTCAGAAAACCCTTAAATATTTGCAAAATTCCGAAATTGAAAAAATTAAAAAAATTCATAAAAAGCTTTCTTGAAAATAAAAAGAGACAAATTTCGGGAAAGTAAAAAGTTTTAATAAACTTTTTCCCAAAAAAATCAAAAATAAAAAAATTGACATAATGACTTAGAATAAATTAAAATATTCAGAAAATTCGTAAAAATTAGAAAAATTTCAGAAAAATCCCATAAAAAATTAGAAAATTAAAAAATTCCCAAAATTCATATAAATCAAAAAAATTCTCAAAAAATCCATAAAAATCAGAAAAACTCAAAAAACCCTTAAATATTTGCAAAATTTCGAAATTGAAAAAATGAAAAAAATTTCATAAAAATTTTCGGAAAAATAAAAAGATACAGATTTAGGTAAATAAAAAATTTTAATAAATTTTACCCCAAAAAAATATAAAAAAATTCACATAATGGCTTAGAATACCTGTGGTCACCCACTTTGAGTGAATTTAAATTTTTTAGGTGCCCAAGTGATATTTTTAAAGATTCCTTAGTTTAGGGATTAAAAGGGGTTTTAAACCCCTAAAAAGGATTAGACAAACCAATAAACCATGCTTATTGGTCACTTATAACTTGTACTTATAGTTAAATAAAAGATATAGATTTGAATGCAAAAAATTGGGAATAGAAATTTTGTGCAGTTACCAAACGCATTTCTATTCTTTTTCTATTCCAGGAATAGAAATTTTGTGCAATTACCAAACGCTTTATTTTGCTCAGAAACTCTTCCAGGAAATAGAAATAGAAAAAACTATTTCTGAAAAGAAATTATTCCCAAAAATAGAAACGTTACCAAACGCACCCTTAAAAGCTAAGGCATTGTACAACACTAACAATACTGTTAATCTCGACACTAAGGTGCAGCTTCGAGACTTCTGTACATAATTAGAGGAGAAGGATGAGATCTTATCCTGGTCGCCGTGGCTGCTCACATCCCACTCTCGTGGGAAGTGATCACGATTTGTCTACATGTAATTGCTAATTGAAATCATAAAGACCCTCATTTATACGCTGTACATGCGAACTTCCGTGACCGCAATTTTGAAGTATTAGAAAATGAGAGTTCTGTTTCAAAACATTCTTGGTGATTTTGTTATTAACGTTTTGTTTCAAGACATTCTTGTTTACCGTGTTGCTACCGTTATCACCATTTTCGGCTAGGATGGAAAACTGGATGACTGGATCATGAGAATGAATTGTTCCAATCTCGAGGTTATGCAGGAGCTCTGTCCTTGCGTAAGTACATCTGCATCTCGTTTTTTAGTGAGCTTCTGATGTTATTGACCAGAGTTAGAAGCACAATAAAGCTATTTGCCCCCTGTAATTGACTTCGACTAGGGTTTCTTTCACCCTTGCTTGATGATTGCTTAACTTTAAATAGGGCACAAAGTATCCATCGTTCGCTGGTGTCATCACATCTCTGTTGAAAATGCCATGATATTTCATTGGGGCGTGAACCACTTCAACATTTGGTCATCAATTGACGTTACTTGATGTCCCCTGGGATATCGCTTTAAGAGGCAGGAGAACAGCTCTGGCCTCGTATGGGCATTGAGTTTAGTGCTGCTTTACTGATCTATCTCCTCCTTTCAAGGTTGAACTTCTTGTGCTGGCATCTTTTTTCTTTATGTCAAATCAGTTTTATCCTGGGTTGGAACTTTACTTTTTTTGAAAGCTCCCTCTTCTTTTACCTTTGACAATGAAGGTGTCACTACATTAATCGGGAACGTCCTCGAATGTACGAAATCTGGTCAGGAAGACCGTGAATTGTTTTACAACGGGATGGATCGACTGGTTGATGTCTGACCGTAGCTTTATCTTTCTTACAGGGGACGGATATATCCTGGACTACCTATCTATCTTGCATAAAGCATGTTAAATTTCTTGATGATTACAGCACCTGAGGAAAGCAGTTGCTTGGAAATTTATCGGTAAACCTGATCTGATTGGAAGTCGATGATGTCGATGAAAAGACTAAAACCGAAGGATTCTAACCATGCATAGAAATTTTAGGCACAATTATAATCAAATGCGGAAAACAAGATCGAAAATAAACTTACCTCCAGCCATTGTTCAACTTTACATACGTTGGAAATCCACGGTAGTTCGACGTTAATTTGACAGCGATTATGGACGCACTCTACTAATCCAATCCTCTCGCGTACTGATGGTGTATTACCAAATGAGAGGGTTTACATTAGACCTTGTGTCTGCCCTTATGAAAATGAACGTTCATCTTTATAAACCGCTTCCCATCAAGACGGTTACCGAAGAGGGCGATTATCACCGAAGGGGTATGAAGCGTGGAAAAACCGCATGTGGATAATCGTCACTCAAAAGAGAAAACGTGGGTCAAACCCAACGGATTAGTTTTTATTTCAAAAACTATATCCCTAAATGTGGGATCACATTATAAATATAACGGTCGAAGTAGACACCCCAAGCTTCTTTCACCAGCCCGCGAGACCCGGAGCTAGAATTCTGTCCATTTGAGCGGTAATATGTATCCATGAAAGATGTTGTCATCTTAGCAAGAATAGTGCCTATCTAGAGCACATGGTTTCCTAAGGGGGCCCCGCCAACATGCCCAAGCCTTACTATTAAAATTGTGGCAGCCATCTCGCCGGTGCCGAATAATCGTTGTGCTGATATAGTTGGAGTATCTGATGTTTGACTCCTAGTTATCAATGACTGCTCGTGTCGAATTGATTTTGCACTTCCATTCTTGAACTGGGAACAGCCATAGTGCATCCATCGGTTTGGTCTTTATTGATCTATACACATCTATGCACATCTTACTGCAAATTATCTGTTGCTTACAATCATTTTATTGTCTGTCTGACGTCCCACACTGTAGCTAGGAAGTGCAGAGCAACTCTGATTAAACAATTTGCAGATGGATTACCTTCTGCGTGGACACGATATGCAGAACATGAGATCAACTCGAGATCTCGGGTTAGTAATCCTCTGCACGCTGCGATTAGTGATTATGTGATATGCAGAGTCGGACACTTCGTGTGCTTTAACAATACACGATAGTCTCTCTCTCTATCTTCAACGTTCAATTTATTACTCTTTCTGTTCATCTGTTTTCTTGTACATTGCTTCGAAAACAATAGCAAGTATGATCATTCGATTCTCCCTCAAGAGGCAGGGGCCAGCAAATCAAAGCCTTCTTAGGTTCTGGATTGATCAAGAGAGATCTCCGGTATTCACATGGGCACCTAGTCGACGAGTAGAGGGTTCTGCGTCTCTTTAGAGTGGCACGATCTCACTGAACATGCTCGTGCTTCCCTATGTTGTTGCTCCACATCCTAGGACAAGAATCTTTTTCCGCGAACCCACGCTCCATCAGATTCGTCGTGGGTATGTAAAGTCCTTTCCGCTCATTCCAGTGTGCTGAGATCGAACCTTCCAAATCCACCCACAGCATATAAGAATACGCGCCGCTTCCCTATACTATTATGTCTTCTACTATCTCCTTTGTACATCAGAATGAAGCGACATCTCGAGTCAGTTTGTCGTCCATACCGAGCCAGCCTGTTTGGTTCGGTCAGCGATTGATTTGCCTAGACAGAGATCTGTAAAAGAGCCGGCCAGGAATAAGCAACCACAAGACCACGTTAACGGAAGCCGAATGGCCACGTCGGTAGGCAGGAAAATGTCACTGGGAGCAAAAGGTGGGTGCGTTCACGAGAGAGCCCTGTGAATCCCGCCTACTTCGCACCGTCCTGCGTGCAAGTTCAGAGTTTTGGTCAAAACAGAAACTTTCGAAAACGAAATGCTACATGCATGTGCGACTGCACGGAAACCAGATCTGACGGGGGGGGGGGGGTATTGCATGCCAGCCCCGTCCTTGCACCCCGAGAAAAACTCGAAATTGATGCTGAGATATTTGGAAAAGGGGAAAGAAAAGGGCTTCTCTTAAAAGCACTCGTTCAAAAGTTGTTGTATGGCGGTATTTATTAGTTACGCCGGCATTCAAAATTAGGACGTCTACAAGTAAGACCCGATTCCAGACCTTAAGCATGTCGTGTTGTGGCTGTGTTGTAGCCTTGTCGTGTTGTGCCTTTTGTGTTTTGGTAGCGAAATAGAAAAAGTAAAACACCTTAAAATTAGGTGAAACAAATTCCTGAATATTGCTGTAAGCTGTTATAATGGTAATTAGAAAACACCTTGATAGATAGGTTTTTATTTTGAACGGAACTTCGATAGATAGGTTAGTGATGAAAATTTTCTTATGGTTAGACCCTTTAATTGGAAATAACACTACTTAAGAAAAAACAATTTATTTCCGACATTACTGATCTTAACATAAACTTAAATTTTCAAGATATTGAAAACCAGTTTTAAGTGTAGCAATATCCAGCGTTACAAAACAATGTAATATGCAAGTCACACACTTCCACATTTTCAAATCACATCGGACATTGCCGAATCAGTGCTATGAGGAGTTAATGATCTATTTGTATTGCTCTTCTTCGAGATGCTCGAGTGGTGCATTCCATAGTCTAGAGAGTTGCCCTTGGCCATGATGTGCTCAAGTTGGCTTTCGCTTTTCTTCATAAGGATGCATTGCTCTGAAGCAAAAAGAACCTCGTCTGTATTCCCCCGTTATGATTACATTGTCACACTGCAAAGTCCCACATATCTTTCAGCAATGGACCGCACCCCGTAATTCAGCTATACTGTAACTGGTTAGATTAAGTGACAACAAATTTGAACAAATCCATCTATCGATGACAGAGGCCACATATCGTGTTCTTGTCGTACGAATAACACGTTTCTTAGTCACGAAATAGATAAACAAACACGAACCGCATAATATATTTAATAAACCGAGTTGAATCGAGAAAGAAAGAAAAAAACCTTTCCCGGTCTTTTCCGCAAAATTGGTGTGCTTAATAAGTTTAACACGTTTGCTTAATTATCGGTCAATGGTCACTGTTCATTCTAGATGATCATGACAAAATTCCTTCGGGTTTCATGTTCTAATCATAGCAAACCAATGACCGAAGTCAACAACCATCACCAAGACTACACTCAGAAGAGGAAAAAAATGGAAGAAAAGTTTGCTTTCTGCTTCCTATCTGAGGACGAGCTTCAATTTCCGGCGCGCAGTGGGGAGAGACAAAAAAGGCCGAAGGGTCAAACGTAGGACGACAAAAAGCCGAGGACGGTGGGTGGGTTTTCGTTTTGTCCACTACTGCAAATGGACATAAAAAAAAAAGAGGCTAACACCCCACTTGTCATTTTTCTAGTGCAAGCTGCAAAGCCGTATTGGTCGGTTTTAAAACCTTTTTTGTTTGTTTGTTCGAATTTCCTTTCTCATGTTTAATGATACCGGCCAACCAAACCGGTGGCCAAAAGCCAAGTTGGAGAGGTCGCGGTGTTCCCCAAAACCAGCCCGATGTATCGAGATTTTTCCAAGGACCGCTCGCTGGATTTCCTTTGCCGCCTCTCCCGCCCCCACCAAAAATAGCTTCGGCAGACGGGATCCGATCATCGCCCTTCCTCCCGTCGGGCAGTGTTCCGTCGTGGGATGGAGCCCCCGTCCACGCGCCCCGTGGCGGTCGTAGTTTTATGAGGCGGGGCCGGGTCGGGCCGAGCAGGGCAGGGGCGGTCACGTGGCGTGACCCGATCGATTGTCGTTGCCCCGCTTGTCTTGATTCTTGTCTTGCTCGGCGTCGTATGTATACGTATCTCGCTTTTGATTGGTTAGTTACTGTTGCGTGATGTATCCGAAATCAAGAGTGCCTTTTCCTTTTCGGTCTTGAAAAGTGGCCGGGGGAGGGGTGAATCAATGTTAAATTTCGCGAGATTGGTTTTCGTATATCGAATAATTTTGGATTTTTGGATTAAATGTTAACTACTTTTCATAAGTATTACTTAACAATGGTAACCTCAACTCAAGGTGAGGATGCAAGAACGGGTTCGTTTATTTCGTCGAAAATAAATAATTTGAAAAATATTTTTTTAGAAATAGCTTGTATCGCATATAAAGTGAACGAACAAAAAATATTTTCATCATCCACAAAAATATTTAGACAAAAATGATTGATAACGAAATTATTTCTTCATCAATTAATTATTTCAGGTACGTTTTTATTTTTTAAAAAATATTTTTTAAAATTATTTATTTTTGGCGAAGAGAAAAAAGATAGATTTGGACCCTTCTCAGCACAGTCAATAAGGATCTATGGCGATGCCCTTTTCATGTGGGGTGAAATTTGACCATGAGGCCCGTGTTGCATGCCAAGAGCGCGTGGAATGGAAAAGGTGCTCTGGGCAGTGAATAGGATTGGCAGTTGGTCAACAAGGATAATTTTATCATTTTTCAAAATATATTTGAGTTCCTCGTATCACGCACCGCCGTCAATACATTAAAAACGAAAGTAATCATTCGATAAATATTCCCCGAGACATTTGTTAGTGAAATCTATATGAATATTAACGAATTGCACATTCGAGAAACGGTAAGGTAGTTGCTCCGTCTTGTAACCTAACCTGTAAGGATCGGTATTGAGTATTCTCCCAAAAAAAAAAGTGCTAGTCTTCACGTGCCTCTCTTTCTTAAAAAAAATTTGTTAAAAAATGTGGCGATTCTAGTTAGTAACACAATCAGCATTCACGGAGGAAAAATATCCGGTCGACTCATAATAAGGTACATGTTTATGGCTTCAATAGCGACATAATTCTGAGAGACGCGACAAACAAACGTCTTTATTATGGACACTTTATTCTATCCACACTTCTGAAAGGGCAAGCCGATCGGCACTCTTGCCCTTCCCTTGCCGGGTGTCGATGGCCTTGTCCTCTTAATGTCTTGTTAATATCTACATTTCCTGCTTCTCTAATAGTCTGATTTCCATCTGTTTGATAACCACCTCAAAAGAGATTCAAGAATAAGTGCCCGCTCATTCTTGTTGGAGCCTTCTTCCCCAAAGAGACGCACTTCCAGGGGAATGGAACGGATTTACTAATTCTTTGATTCCAGTTTGTGAGAGGGATCTTGAATTAAGAAATAGGGAATTGATTCAAGCTTTCTGTAGCCCCTTCTCGTCAGGAGACTCCCGACATACAATGAGCTCATTTTCCCGAATTTTACTCTTAGCAACTCCTATGTTCGAAGCAAGATGTTATCTAATTAGCCCGCGAATCACAAACGTTTGAAAACCAATTCAACCCATTTCACCGGAAAAAATGTAAGAATAAAATCAAGAGAGTCAAATATACTCGTTCTCATGACTCGACACGTGTAAAACCGAAAAATCTCACAATAGACAGCTAGATACGCGTGGAGGGCGCGTGCGAGATTTCGAGGCCCGGGACCTATCATGCGACGCCCCCGGCCCCGCGACCCGACATTCGATCACCCCCTGGTGGTCCGCCCCCCGCAAAAGCCCACATGGAGTCCCCCCACGGCTTCAAAACGAGGATGGCCGATTGCACGTTCCCTTGGGTCTGCTTGACATTAGAAAAGGGGAATTCCAATCCTCAAATCCCATGATCAAAACCTCTCTCTCTCTCTCCTCCCGCCGCCTTCAACGGTAATTGAACCCCCGAAACACCCCCTTTCTCTCTCCTCCCAGGCTAAACCGACACCCAGCTAAACCGCCCGTTGTATCTTCCCTCTCTCTCTAGCTCCCTCGCATATATATAAAGACTCCATTTTTAGCCCGCTCTTCACACACCCACACACACACACACGACCACACACACAGAAGAAACTCGAGAAGCTCCCACGTACAACCTCCTCCTCCTCCTCCTCCATTGCACTCCCTCGCTTCACCTTCTCCTTCACCTTCTCCCTCCGCCTCCCCCTCCGCCTCCTCCCCCGCCGCCCCCCCTCCTCCTCCTCCTCCTCCTCCGGCTCCGGCTCCGACGCCATGGACACCAACATCGGGGCCCTCAACTCCTGCAAGCCCGCCTCGGGCGACGTCGGCTCCCCACCCAACGGCGCCGCCGCGGCCATCCAGGGCCCGGCCCCCGCGGCGGTCGGCGCCCCCGACGCCACCATGGGCCGCCACCTCGCCCGCCGCCTCGTCCAGATCGGCATCACTGACGTCTTCTCCGTCCCCGGCGACTTCAACCTCACGCTCCTCGACCACCTCATCGCCGAGCCAGGGCTCAACCTCGTCGGCTGCTGCAACGAGCTCAACGCCGGGTACGCCGCCGACGGGTACGCCCGCGCGCGCGGGGTCGGGGCCTGCGTCGTGACGTTCACCGTCGGCGGGCTCAGCGTGCTCAACGCCATCGCCGGCGCGTACAGCGAGAACCTGCCGGTGGTCTGCATCGTCGGCGGACCCAACTCCAACGACTACGGGACCAACAGGATACTTCACCACACCATCGGGTTGCCTGATTTCAGCCAAGAGCTTAGGTGTTTCCAGACTGTCACTTGTTTTCAGGTATCTCTTCGGTCGGTCTTTTTCTAACGTTCTTTTTGCTGATACTCATTTTTTATTTGGATCAGATCTTTGTCTGAGGAAAGATGCATATGTTAAACTAGAAATATTGCTTAGAATACTTTCTGGGTTTTGTCTTATTACAGTGCTTGCTGTGTTTTTGGATCTCATAGTTGGTGGTGGGTCTGTTCTGTGAGATTATAATAATCTACCGATGGCTGCTTTAGTAGTGTGCCGCTGGAGTCGCTGCTGGGGTTTTTGTTTAGATTGTTGTCACAGGGGTATATATGTTTAAGTGCAGATTGAACGAAACTGATTTGTTAATTGTTTCGGTTTCGCCGTTTTCTAGGCCGTGGTGAATAACTTGGAAGATGCACACGAACTGATCGATACCGCGATCTCGACTGCTCTGAAAGAAAGCAAGCCCGTTTACATAAGCATAAGCTGCAACTTGCCCGCCATACCTCACCCGACTTTCAGTCACGAGCCGGTTCCATTTGCGCTCTCTCCCAAGTAATACTCCGTCTGTTCAATCAGTTGAGTCTATTTACTGTATTAGATTGTGCTTAGAGCGATGTGATCGATTAAATTTTTATTGGTACAGGTTGACTAATCCGATGGGATTGGAAGCTGCAGTAGAGGCAGCTGCAGAGTTCTTGAACAAGGCGGTCAAGCCGGTAATGGTGGGTGGCCCGAAACTTCGGGTTGCAAAGGCTTGTGACGCCTTTGTTGAGCTAGCCGATGCCTCTGGCTATGCTGTAGCAGTGATGCCATCGGCTAAAGGGCTCGTGCCCGAGCACCATCCCCACTTCATCGGGACTTACTGGGGTGCGGTGAGCACTGCATTCTGTGCCGAGATTGTGGAATCCGCAGATGCCTACTTGTTTGCTGGGCCCATTTTCAATGACTACAGCTCCGTTGGGTATTCCCTCCTTCTCAAGAAGGAGAAGGCCATTATTTTGCAGCCTGATAGGGTTGTGATTGGAAATGGACCGTCTTTTGGTTGTATTCTGATGAAGGATTTTCTTAAAGCACTCACTAAGCGGCTTAAGCAGAATCCCACTGCTTATGAGAATTATCATAGGATTTATGTTCCGGATGGACATCCATTGAAGTGTGAACCCAAGGAGCCCTTGAGGGTGAATGTCCTGTTCAAGCACATACAGGACATGCTCTCTAGCGAATCAGCTGTGATTGCCGAGACTGGAGACTCTTGGTTCAACTGCCAGAAGCTGAAATTACCGAGAGGCTGCGGGTATGTGGGTGTAGTTGTATGGATTAGGTCCCTTGTCTTTAGCTTTATGATCTGGAGCTACTTAAGAAAACAAACTGAAATAGTTTGAATGGGGAATGCAGGTATGAGTTCCAAATGCAGTATGGATCTATTGGATGGTCCGTCGGTGCAACTCTTGGGTATGCACAGGCAGTGCCAGAGAAGAGACTCATTGCATGCATTGGAGATGGTAGCTTCCAGGTATGGAATGGTTTCTGATATCTTTTATATTGCTAAGACGAGCCATCATGAATGACTTTGTTATGCATAGAGCTCCTGTCAAGAAGATACCACTAGCTTTGCAAGCTCAACCTACAAACATGCTAGTAATCCTTTTAAGCAATTTGCATAGGTGAAGAGTTTTGTCATACAATGCTAGTCATGCGCTGACCTTATTCATTTCCCTCCCTTTTTCTACTAAATTTGATTATGTTAATCCTGTTGTTTTAATTGAATGTGAGAGATGAATAATGAAAAATTCGTGGGCGATTTTTGCACTCTAGGTAACTGCCCAAGATGTGTCAACCATGCTGCGATGTGGGCAGAAGACCATCATCTTCCTGATAAACAATGGCGGCTACACCATCGAAGTTGAGATCCATGATGGTCCCTACAATGTGATCAAGAACTGGAACTACACTGGCCTGGTGGAAGCAATTCACAACGGCGAGGGCAAGTGCTGGACAGCAAAAGTAAGTCGCTTGTACACAAGTTACAGTTGCGACGATTTGCCCATTCAAGAAATCCCTCCATAGCAAAATAACGAAATTTGCTCATGTTTGCAGGTTTTCTACGAGCAGGAGCTTATCGAAGCGATTCAGACGGCGACAGGGCCCAAGAAGGATTGCTTGTGCTTCATAGAGGTGATAGTTCACAAGGACGACACCAGCAAAGAGCTTCTGGAATGGGGTTCCCGTGTCTCGGCGGCCAATAGTCGTCCTCCCAATCCGCAGTAGATCTCGGCCGCCGATAGTCAATAATCGTCCTCCCGTACCTCAGTAGAAGCCTTGATACTCATCAGTATGTTGCTTCAAGTACTTTGTTCTGGAGATTAAAACAGAACCGTCTTCTTCAAGTACTTTGTTCCGGGCAGGGGTGGTCACGTGGCGTGACCTGATCGATTGTCGTTGGCCCGCTTGTTTTGATTCTTGACTTGCTCGTCATCATTTGTATACTTATCGCGCTTTCGATTGGTTGGTTACTGTAGCGTGATGTATCCGAAATCAAGAGTGCCTTTTTCTTTTCGGTCTTGAAAAGTGGCCAGGGGAGGGGAGAATCAATGTTAAATTTTGCGAGATTGGTTTTCGTATATCGAATAATTTTGGATTTTTGAATTAAATGTTAACTATTTTTATAAGTATTACTTAACAATGGTAATCTCAACGGACTCCGTTTATTTCATGAAAAATAAGTAATTTAAAAAATACTTTTTTAAAAATAATTCGTGAAAAATAAATAATTTAGAAAATACGTTTTTAGAAATAATAGCTTGTATCGCATGCAAAGTGAACGGACAAAAAATATTTTCATCATCAATAAAAATATTTAGACATAAATTATTAGCGATAATAAAATTATTGTTTTATCAACTAATTATTTTAGGTGCACATTTATTTTTAAAAAAATATTTTTTAAAATTATTTGTTTTTTCCGAAACGAAGGAGGGCAAGGATAAAAAACGATAGATTCGGACACCTCTCAGCACAGTCAATAAGGATCTACGGGGGTGCCCTTTTCATGCGGGGTGAAATTTGACCACGAGACCCGTGTTGCATGCCAGGAGCACGTGGAATGGAAATATGCTCTGGGCAGTGAATACGATTGGCATTTTGTCAACAAGAATAATTTTATCGCTTTTCAAAATATATTAATTTCCCCGTATCATGCACCGCAGTCAATACATTAAAAACGAAAGTAATCATTCGCTAAATATTCCCGAGACATTTGTTAACAAAATCCACACGAACATTAAGGGTGTGCACATTCGAAAGACAGTAAGGTAGTTGCTCTATCTCGTAACCTAACCTGTAAGGATCGGTATTGAGTATTCTCCAACAAAAAAAAAAGTACTAGTCTTCACGTGCCTTTTTCTTAAAAAAACTTATCAAAAAATGTGGCGATTCTAGTTAGTAACACGTTCGGCATTCACGGAGAAAAAACATCCTGTTGACTTATAATAAGGTACATGTTTATGGCTTCAATAGCGATATAACTCCGAGAGACGCGACGAACAAACCTCTTTATTATGGACACTTTATTCTATCCACACTTTTGAAAGGGCAAGCCCATCGGCACTCTTGCCCTTCCCTTGCCGGGTGTCGATGGCCTTGTCCTCTTAATATCTTGTTAATATCTACATTTCCTGCTTCTTTAACAATCTGATTTCCCTCTGTCTGCTGACCACCGCAAAAGAGATTTAAGAATAAGTGCCCGCTCACTCTTGTCGGATCCTTCTTCTCCAAAGAGACGCACTTCCAGGGGAATGGAACAAATTTACTAATTCTTTGATTCCAGTTTGTGGGAAGGATCTTGAAGTAAGAAATAGGGAATTGGTTCAAGCTTTCCCTAGCCCCTTCTCATAAGTGGACTCCTTACATACAATGAGCTCATTTTCTCGAATTTTACTCTTAGCAACTCCTATGTTCAAAGCAAGATGTTGTTTAATTAGCCCGTGAATCACAAATGTTTGAAAACCAATTCAACTCATTTCGCTTGAAAAAATGTAAGAGCAAAATCAAAAAAGTCAAATATACTTGTTCCCATGACTCGACACATGTAAAACCGAAAAGTCTCACGATAGACAGCTAGATACACGCGGAAGGGCGTGCGAGATTTCGAGGCTCGGGACCTATCGTGCGACGCCCCCAGCCCCGCGACCCGACATTCGTACACCCCCCGGTGGTCCGCCCCCCCCAAAAGCCCACATGGAGGTCCCTACACGGCTTCAAAACGAGGATGGCCGATTGCACGTTCCCTTGGGGTGCGGAACACGAGCCCACGTGGGTCTGTTTGACATTAGAAAAAGGAGAACATCAATCCTCAAATCCCATGATCAAAACCTCTCTCTCTCTCTCCTCCCACCGCTTTCAACGGTAATTGACCCCCCCGAAACACCCCCTTTCTCTCTCCTCCCATGCTAAACCGATACCCAACCGCCCATTATATCTTCTCTCTCTCTCTAGCTCGCTCGCATATATATAAAGACTCCATTTTTAGCCCACTCTTCACACACCCACACACACAGGAACACACACAGAAGAAACTCGAGAAGCTCCCACATACAACCTCCTCCTCCTCCTCCTCCATTGCACTCCCTCGCTTCACCTTCTCCTTCACCTTCTCCCTCCGCCTCCCCCTCCGCCTCCTCCCCCGCCGCCCCCCCTCCTCCTCCTCCTCCTCCTCCTGCTCCGACGCCATGGACACCAACATCGGGGCCCTCAACTCCTGCAAGCCCCCCTCGAGCGACGTCGGCTCCCCACCCAACGGTGCCGCCGTGGCCATCCAGGGCCCGGCCCCCGTGGCGGTCGGAGCCCCCGATGCCACCATGGGCCGCCACCTCGCCCGCCGCCTCGTCCAAATCGGCATCACCGACGTCTTCTCCGTCCCCGGCGACTTCAACCTCACGCTCCTCGACCACCTCATCGCCGAGCCAGGGCTCAACCTCGTCGGCTGCTGCAACGAGCTCAACGCCGGGTACGCCGCCGACGGGTACGCCCGCGCGCGCGGGGTCGGGGCCTGCGTCGTGACGTTTACCGTCGGCGGGCTCAGCGTGCTCAACGCAATCGCCGGCGCGTACAGCGAGAACCTGCCGGTGGTCTGCATCGTCGGCGGGCCCAACTCCAACGACTACGGGACCAACAGGATACTTCACCACACCATCGGGTTGCCTGATTTCAGCCAGGAGCCTAGGTGTTTCCAGACCGTCACTTGTTTTCAGGTATCTCTTCGGTCGGTCTTTTTCTAACGTTCTTTTTGCTGATACTCATTTTTTATTTGGACCAGATCTTTGTATGAGGAAAGATGCATATGTTAAACTAGAAATATTGCTTAGGCTGTGCATGGCAACTTGCCAAATAGTATTTAATTCTGTTCTTTTGTTCCCAGAATCAATTTGGGAATAGAAATCCGTTTGTTTAATTTTTTGATTCCGAGCACAATTTGTGCCCAGAATCAGTTTTGGAGCACAATCAAGAATAAAAAAAAAGTAGCTTCTTATTTCTGGAAACAAAAATGAGAATTAGCTTTTTTTCTTCTTCTTTTTTTTGGTTTTTAATATAGCTTTTAATGTTCGGCACGAGGGTCACCCTCACCATATCTGGCGAGATTAAAAAATTTTAATAAAAAAATATTATTAAAAAAAAAATTTATCGGCCATGGCGAAAAAAATAAAAAAAAATATTATTAATAAAAAAATTTTGCCCATCATGGCCAGTGACCAGGCCACGTCGAACAAAATAAAAAAATTTTTACCAGCCATGGCGAAAAAAATAAAAATATATTTTCAATAAAAATATTTTTTTTAAAATATTTTCACAAAAATTATTATTAATAAAAAAATTATTCATAAAAAAATATTTTACCGGCCATGGCCAGTGACCAGACCATGCCCAGTGACTAGGCCATGGCAAAAAAAATTTAAAAAAATAATTTCAATAAAAATATTTTTATTGAAATATTATTAATAAAAAAATATTTATAAAAAAATATTTTACTGGCCATGGCCAGCAACCAGGCCATGGCAAAAAAAAAGATAAAAAATATTTTTCAATTTTTAGTAAAATATTTTTTTTAAAAATTATTAATAAAAAAATATTTTATAAGAAAATTTTTTACCGGCCATGGCCAAAAAAAATAAAAAAATTATTTTTAATAAAAGTATTATAAATTAAAAAATATTTTACCAGGCATGGCCAAGAAGGAGGAGAAGAAAAAAAGAAAAGAAAGAAATATTAAAATATTTAAAATGTTGTTAAAATATTATTAATAAAAATAAATTTTATGCCGTTACCAAACGCATTTCTGTTCTTTTACTATTTCAGGAATAGAAATTTTGGGCCGTTATTAAACGCCTTCGAATGCTCAGAATCAGTTCCGGGTACAGAATAAAAAATAATCATTTCTAACCAGAATCTATCTCGGGCACAAAATGATTGCCATGCACAGCCTTAGAATACTTTCTGGGTTTTGTCTTATTATAGTGCTTGTTGTGATTTTGGATCTCATGGTTGGCGGTGGGTCTGTTCCGTGAGATTATAATAATCTACTGATGGCTGCTTTAGTAGTGTGCCGCTGGAGTCGCTGCTGGGGTTTTTGTTTAGATTGTTGTCACAGGGGTATATATGTTTAAGTGCAGATTGAACGAAACTGATTTGTTAATTGTTTCGGTTTCTCCGTTTTCTAGGCCGTGGTGAATAACTTGGAAGATGCGCACGAACTGATCGATACCGCGATCTCCACCGCTCTGAAAGAAAGCAAGCCCGTTTACATAAGCATAAGCTGCAACTTGCCCGCCATACCTCACCCGACTTTCAGTCACGAGCCGGTTCCATTTGCGCTCTCTCCCAAGTAGTACTCCGTCTGTGCAATCAGTTTGAGCCTATTTACTGTATTAGATTGTGATTAGAGCGATGTGATCGATTAAATATTTATTGGTACAGATTGACTAATCCGATGGGATTGGAAGCTGCAGTAGAGGCAGCTGCAGAGTTCTTGAACAAGGCGGTCAAGCCGGTAATGGTGGGTGGCCCGAAACTCCGGGTTGCAAAGGCTTGTGATGCATTTGTCGAGCTAGCCGATGCCTCTGGCTATGCTGTAGCGGTGATGCCATCGGCTAAAGGGCTCGTGCCGGAGCACCATCCCCACTTCATCGGGACTTACTGGGGTGCGGTGAGCACTGCATTCTGTGCCGAGATTGTGGAATCCGCAGATGCCTACTTGTTTGCTGGGCCCATTTTCAATGACTACAGCTCCGTTGGGTATTCCCTCCTTCTCAAGAAGGAGAAGGCCATTATTTTGCAGCCCGATAGGGTTGTGATTGGAAATGGACCGTCTTTTGGTTGTATTCTGATGAAGGATTTTCTTAAAGCACTCACGAAGCGGCTTAAGCAGAATCCCACTGCTTATGAGAATTATAATAGGATTTATGTTCCGGATGGACATCCATTGAAGTGTGAACCCAAGGAGCCCTTGAGGGTGAATGTCCTGTTCAAGCACATACAGGACATGCTCTCTAGCGAATCAGCTGTGATTGCCGAGACTGGAGACTCTTGGTTCAACTGCCAGAAGCTGAAATTACCGAGAGGCTGCGGGTATGTGGGTGTAGTTGTATGGATTAGGTCCCTTGTCTTTAGCTTTATGATCTGGATCTTCTTAAGAAAACAAACTGAAATAGTTCGAATGGGGAATGCAGGTATGAGTTCCAAATGCAGTACGGATCTATTGGATGGTCCGTCGGTGCAACTCTTGGGTATGCACAGGCAGTGCCAGAGAAGAGACTCATTGCATGCATTGGAGATGGTAGCTTCCAGGTATGGAATGGTTTCTGATATCTTTCATATTGCGAAGCACATTTGAACGAACAATCATGAATGACGTGGTTATGCATAGAGCTCCTGTCAAGAAGATACCGCTAGTTTTGCAAAGCTCAACTTATAAACATGCTAGTAATCCTGTTAAGCAATTTGCATAGGTGAAGAGTTTTGTCATACAATGCTAGTCATGCACTGACCTTATTCATTTCCCTCCCTTTTTCTACTAAATTTGATTATGTTAATCCTGTTGTTTTAATTGAATGTGAGAGATGAATATTGAAAAATTCGTGGGCGATTTTTGCACTCTAGGTAACTGCCCAAGATGTGTCAACCATGCTGCGATGTGGGCAGAAGACCATCATCTTCCTGATAAACAATGGCGGCTACACCATCGAAGTTGAGATCCATGATGGTCCCTACAATGTGATCAAGAACTGGAACTACACTGGCCTGGTGGAAGCAATTCACAACGGCGAGGGCAAGTGCTGGACAGCAAAAGTAAGTCGCTTTGTACACAAGTTACAGTTGCGACGATTTGCCCATTCAAGAAATCCCTCCATAGCAAAATAACAAAATTCGCTCATGTTTGCAGGTTTTCTACGAGCAGGAGCTTATCGAAGCGATTCAGACGGCGACAGGGCCCAAGAAGGATTGCTTGTGCTTCATAGAGGTGATAGTTCACAAGGACGACACCAGCAAAGAGCTTCTGGAATGGGGTTCCCGGGTTTCGGCCGCCAATAGTCGTCCTCCCAATCCTCAGTAGATCTCGGCCGTCAATAGTCGTCCTTCCATTCCTCAGTAGAAGCCTTGATTCTCATCAGTATGTTGCTTCAAGAACTTTGTTCTGTGGATCAAAACAGAGCCGTCTTCTCGAGTAATGCGGCGATTCCTGCAATGATTACTCAGCTTTTTGCAATGAAAATAATCATGTCTCCTGGTTGGTGATTTTGATAATATCTGTTGATGTCGACATCCTAAACATGTGGAAGGAACGACTGCAAACGTCGTAGGTTATGTCTTGTTGTGGGCTTGGAGTGGGGACTTCCATGAATACATGCATTGCCTCGTATCTGTCTTTGATTAGTATGGTTATTCTCCAAGTTGTCAGGCAATTGGAAACATGTGACAAATTTACTTAAAACTAATTTTTTGATCACCAAAAATCTCAAACTGGTACACATGTGATAATTTACCTCCATTAGTTTCTATTAAATTTTATCGTCAAATTGCTGAGTTAGATGACACATGACAGTTGACAAGTGTACCAATTTTACCCTCTGTTTGTTACACCAGTTTATGATTTTCGTAGTATAAATTCAATTTAACGGAGGGTAAATTTGTTACAAGTGTATCGATTTGGAATTTTTGGCTGTCAAAAAATTATATTGTGATAAATTTGTCGTAGATGCATCAGTTTGGGGTTTTTTGTGATAAAAAAATTAGATTGGGATAAAATTATCATAAGTGTACAAGTTTAGGCTTTTTCGTGGTATTAACCCTAATTTTATGACGCGGGTGGGCGAGGGGGCAATCACGTGGTGTGACCGATCGATTGTCGTTGCCCCCCTTGTTGTGAATAATCTCGTCTTGCTCGGCGTCGCATAATTGATCGGTTACTATCACGTGATGTATCCGAAAATAGAAAAGCACATTTTCCTTCTCGATGGCCAAAAAACTGGGGCGAACCAATGTTAAACTGCGCAGATTGGTTTTTGTGTATAAGATAAATTTGAATTCTTTATTTAAATATTAAATACTTTTTAGGGTTAATCTACAAAAAATCTCAAATTGGTACATCTGCGATAAATTTATCTAAAATTAATTTTTTAATCACCAAAAATCCAAAACTGATATACCTGTGACAATTTTACCCTCCGTTAATTTTCATTAAATTTTATCGTCAAATTTTTAAGTTGGAGACGTGTAACAGTTGATGGTTATACTAGTTTGGGGTTTTACCTTCTTTTTGTCACAAGTGTACTGGTTTGTGATTTTTTGTGGTATTAATTCAATTTAACGGAAGGTAAATTTGTCATATATGTACTAGTTTTGGATTTTTAATGGTAAAAAAATTAGTTTATGGTAATATTTTGCACGGATATATCAGTTTGAGATTTCTGATGATCAAAGCAATTAGTTTTGAGTAAATTAATTACGAGTATATTAGTTTGGAGTTTTTCGTAATATTAATTCTATTTTTTATAAGTACAACTTTTTTTCTTCCGGTGAGATTATAAGTATAAATTAACATGGTAATTTTGGAGACTTATTTCGACACAGTTATGATTGTAGTGAAGACGAGGGTGAATGAACGTGACGACAGCAGGAGAAAAAGATGGATCGGAATCTTCTCAACACCCCCCAATCATTAAGGACGGATGCTGGCCTTTTCGTGTGGGATGGATTTTGACCGTAAGACCTGTGTCCGCGCCGTTTGCACGTGGAACGAAATGACGCTTGGGTAGAGAAGATACTAAATATGCATTTTGTAACAATTCTATTTTCGAAAATAATTTTTATTAAAAAATAGTTCTTTTTTATTCCGTATCCGGAATAATTTCTAAGCATTTTAAAGTGCTTGGTAACTGCCCCACATTTCTATTCTTGAAATAGAAAAAGAACAAAAATACTTTTGGTAACTGCACAAAATACTTTTGACATGTGGCCGATCGCCAGGGGCAGTCGCTAGCTGCCAGCGATCGGCCACAAGCCAGGAAGAAGAAGAAGAAGAAAGAAAGAAAAAAATTTATTTTTCATTTCTGATTCTTATTCCTAGTGTTTCTTGATTCTGTTCCAAAACTGATTTTGGGAATAAATTTTTACAAATTTGTGCCCAGAAATAAAAAATTTACCAAATGGATTTCTGTTCAAAAACTGATTCTGGGAACAAAAGAATAGAAATAGTTATTACTTGGCCAGTTGCCAAACGCACCTTAAAGTTGAATTACTATCGTGACACTAAAGTTAAACGATGCTTTTGGGTAGTGAATACGATTGAGATTTTGTCAACAAGAATAATTTTAATTGTGTTCAATAAAATATATTGATTTCCTCGTATCATGCATGGACGTCAATACATTTAAAAAACGAAAGTATCGTTAATAAGTATTCTCGAGAGATTTATTAACAAGATTCGTATGAATATTCAGAGCGTGCGCGTTCGAGAATAGGTAAGATAGTCGCTCTTTCTCGAAACCTATCCTATGAGGACCGATTTTGAGTATTCTCCACCCCTCCACCCCCCCCCCCCCCCCCCCCCCCAAAAAAAATAAAAAACTCTCCATTCATGTGCTTTTTTAAAAAAATAAAAAAAACATCCGACCTACTCATGATAAGCGACGAAATTCCGAGATATTGCAACGAACAGCCAAAGTAAATATCAAAAGAGTTCAATATACTCATTCCCACGACGAGACATTTAAAATCGAAAATAATTAATACCTTGAAAAATCTTAAATTAGTACACCCGTGATAAATTTATCAAAAATAAAATTTTTGATCACAAAAAACTCCAAATTGGTACACATATGATAAATTTACTTTTCGTTAATTTCCGTTAAATTTTATTGTCAAATTGCTGAGTTAGATGACACTTGGCGGTTGACGGTTTTACTAGTTTAGGATTTTCCCCTCTGTTTGACACATGTTTATCAGTTTATGATTTTTCGTGATATATATCCAATTTAACAGGAGGGTAAATTTTTCACAAGTGTACCAATTTAGAATTTTTGATGGTCAAAAAATTAGTTTGGGATAAATTTATCATGGGTGTACTAGTTCGGGATTTTTGGTGGCAAAAAAAATTAATTTGCGATAAATTTATCACATACGTATCAGTTTGAGATTTTTTAAAATATTAATCCAAATGAAGAATGTCATAATAGATAGCTAGATACGCGTTAAAGGGCACGAGGGCTTCGAGATTTCGAGACCCAAGACCCATCATGCAACTTCCGATACCTTCACCTCGCGACCCGATAACCAATCACCCCCTAGTGGTCCGACCCCTCCAAAACTTCGAAACGAGGATGGCGGCGTGGAACACGAACCCATGGGGGGGTCAATTTGACATTAGAAAAAGAAGAAAATCATCCTCAATCCCATGAATCATCATCATCATCATCAAAACCTTTCTCTCTCCTCCCACCGCTTTCAACGGTAATTGACTCCTTTCTTTCTCTCTCCTCTGCCCATTGTATCTTCACTCCTCCTCCCTCCTCTCTCTCTCTCTCTCTCTCTCTCTAGCTCGCTCGCATCTATATAAGGATTCCATTTTTAGCCCCACTCTTCACACACCCACAAGGACACACGCAGAGAAGAAACTCGAGAAGCTCCCTCCAACAACCTCCATTGCAATCCCTCGCTTCACCTTCGCCTTCATCTTCTCCCTCCATCTCCCCCTCCGCCTCCCCTCCTCCTCCTCCTCCTCCTCCGGCTCCGGCTCCGGCTCCGGCTCTGACGCCATGGACACCAAGATTGGGGCCCTCAACTCCTACAAGCCCCCCTCGAGCGACGTCGGCTCCCCCCCCAAAGGCGCCGCCGCGGCCATCCAGGGCCCTGCCCCGGTCGGCTCCCCCGACGCCACCATGGGCCGCTACATCGCCCGCCGCCTCGTCCAGATCGGCGTCACCGACGTCTTCTCCGTCCCCGGCGACTTCAACCTCACGCTCCTCGACCACCTCATCGCCGAGCCGGAGCTCAACCTCGTCGGCTGCTGCAACGAGCTCAACGCCGGGTACGCCGCCGACGGGTACGCCCGCGCCCGCGGGGTCGGGGCCTGCGTCGTGACGTTCACCGTCGGCGGGCTCAGCGTGCTCAACGCCATCGCCGGGGCGTACAGCGAGAACCTGCCGGTGGTCTGCATCGTTGGCGGACCCAACTCCAACGACTACGGGACCAACAGGATACTTCACCACACCATCGGGTTGCCTGATTTCAGCCAAGAGCTTAGGTGTTTCCAGACTGTCACTTGTTTTCAGGTATCTCTTCGGTCGGTCTTTTTCTAACGTTCTTTTTGCTGATACTCATTTTTTATTTGCATCAGATCTTTGTCTGAGGAAAGATGCATATGTTAAACTAGAAATATTGCTTAGAATACTTTCTGGGTTTTGTCTTATTATAGTGCTTGCTGTGATTTTGGATCTCATAGCTGGTGGTGGGTCTGTTCTGTGAGATTATAATAATCTACTGATGGCTGCTTTAGTAGTGTGCCGCTGGAGTCGCTGCTGGGGTTTTTGTTTAGATTGTTGTCACAGGGGTATATATGTTTAAGTGCAGATTGAACGAAACTGATTTGTTAATTGTTTCGGTTTCGCCGTTTTCTAGGCCGTGGTGAATAACTTGGAAGATGCACACGAACTGATCGATACCGCGATCTCGACCGCTCTGAAAGAAAGCAAGCCCGTTTACATAAGCATAAGCTGCAACTTGCCCGCCATACCTCACCCGACTTTCAGTCGCGAGCCGGTTCCATTTGCGCTCTCTCCCAAGTAGTACTCCGTCTGTGCAATCAGTTTGAGCCTATTTACTGTATTAGGTTGTGATTAGAGCGATGTGATCGATTAAATATTTATTGGTACAGATCGACTAATCCGATGGGATTGGAAGCTGCAGTAGAGGCAGCTGCAGAGTTCTTGAACAAGGCTGTCAAGCCGGTAATGGTGGGTGGCCCGAAACTCCGGGTTGCAAAGGCTTGTGATGCCTTTGTCGAGCTAGCCGATGCCTCTGGCTATGCTGTAGCCATGATGCCATCGGCTAAAGGGCTCGTGCCCGAGCACCATCCCCACTTCATTGGGACTTACTGGGGTGCGGTGAGCACTGCATTCTGTGCCGAGATTGTGGAATCCGCAGATGCCTACTTGTTTGCTGGGCCCATTTTCAATGACTACAGCTCCGTTGGGTATTCCCTCCTTCTCAAGAAGGAGAAGGCCATTATTTTGCAGCCTGATAGGGTTGTGATTGGAAATGGACCGTCTTTTGGTTGTATTCTGATGAAGGATTTTCTTAAAGCACTCACGAAGCGGCTTAAGCAGAATCCCACTGCTTATGAGAATTATCATAGGATTTATGTTCCGGATGGACATCCATTGAAGTGTGAACCCAAGGAGCCCTTGAGGGTGAATGTCCTGTTCAAGCACATACAGGACATGCTCTCTAGTGAATCAGCTGTGATTGCCGAGACTGGAGACTCTTGGTTCAACTGCCAGAAGCTGAAATTACCGAGAGGCTGCGGGTATGTGGGTGTAGTTGTATGGATTAGGTCCCTTGTCTTTAGCTTTATGATCTGGAGCTACTTAAGAAAACAAACTGAAAATGTTCGAATGGGGAATGCAGGTATGAGTTCCAAATGCAGTATGGATCTATTGGATGGTCCGTTGGTGCAACTCTTGGTTATGCACAGGCAGTGCCAGAGAAGAGACTCATTGCATGCATTGGAGATGGTAGCTTCCAGGTATGGAATGGTTTCTGATATATTTCATATTGTGAAGCACATTTGAACGAACAATCATGAATGACGTGGTTATGCATAGAGCTCCTGTCAAGAAGATACCACTAGCTTTGCAAGCTCAACCTACAAACATGCTAGTAATCCTGTTAAGCAATTTGCATAGGTGAAGAGTTTTGTCATACAATACTAGTCATGCACTGACCTTATTCATTTCCCTCCCTTTTTCTACTAAATTTGATTCTGTTAATCCTGTTGTTTTAATTGAATGTAAGAGAAGAATAATGAAAAATTCGTGGGCGATTTTTGCACTCTAGGTAACTGCCCAAGATGTGTCAACCATGCTGCGATGTGGGCAGAAGACCATCATCTTCCTGATAAACAATGGCGGCTACACCATCGAAGTTGAGATCCATGATGGTCCCTACAATGTGATCAAGAACTGGAACTACACTGGCCTGGTGGAAGCAATTCACAATGGCGAGGGCAAGTGCTGGACAGCAAAAGTAAGTCGCTTGTACACAAGTTACAGCTGCGACGATTTGCCCATTCAAGAAATCCCTCTATAGCAAAATAACGAAATTCGCTCATGTTTGCAGGTTTTGTACGAGCAGGAGCTTATCGAAGCGATTCAGACGGCGACAGGGCCCAAGAAGGATTGCTTGTGCTTCATAGAGGTGATAGTTCACAAGGACGACACCAGCAAAGAGCTTCTGGAATGGGGTTCCCGTGTCTCGGCCGCCAATAGTCGTCATCCCAATCCTCAGTAGATCTTGGCCGCCGATTGTCAATAATCGTCCTCCTGTTCCTCAGTAGAAGCCTTGATACTCATCAGTATGTTGCTTCAAGTACTTTGTTCTGGAGATTAAAACAGAACCGTCTTCTTCTCGAGTAATGTGGCGATTCCTGTAATGATTGCTCAGCTTTTTGCAATGAAAATAATACACTACAAGTGCCGATGGTGTATAATTTTTTTTTGGATCACTTTGGTGTCAAGTCGGTGGAAAAGAGATCACTTAAGTGTCAATTCCGATAAGTTTGGCTGGAAATCCGACGTGGCATTTTTTATTAATTTCTGACGCCGACATGGTTCGCCGGAGAATGAATCAACGTGTACAGTT
This sequence comes from Syzygium malaccense, assembly GCA_031216405.1. Classification (NCBI taxonomy): domain Eukaryota; kingdom Viridiplantae; phylum Streptophyta; class Magnoliopsida; order Myrtales; family Myrtaceae; genus Syzygium; species Syzygium malaccense. The sequence goes on along the minus strand of CM062253.1, from coordinate 6,838,596 downwards.
AACATTTTTTTATTTTAAATAATTTTTTTCGTTTTTGTTCTTTTTTTTTTTCTTCTTTCCTTTTTCTTTTCTTTTTTTTGTTCTTTTCTTCTCTCGCCGGCCGGGCCAGCCACCGACAAAGCTTGGGAAGGGCTGCGCGAGGGGCGGCCTCGCTAGTCATCGGCGAGGGTCGCCTCGCCCAGATCTGGTGAGGGACGGCCTCGCCCATGTCCGGTTAGGGGCGGCCTCGCCCATGTCCGGTTAGGGGCGGCCTCGTCTGTCGCCGGCGAGGGTCACCTCGCCCAGATTTGGCAAGGCCGCCTTTGCCCAGCCCTTCCCGGGCTTTGCCAGTGGCCGGGCCGGCCACCAGCAACCGGCCGGCGAGAGGAGAAAATAAAAAAAAAGAAAAGAAAGGAGAAAGGAAAGAAGAGGAAAAAAAGAAAAAAATTATTTAAAAATATGAAAAAATGCTAACTGTACACGCCGACTCATCTTCCGGCGAGCCACGTCGGCTTTCCGGCCAAACTTACGGAGTTGACAATCAAGTGATTTCTTTTCTTCCGATTTGGCACTAAAGTGATTCGAAAAAAAATTGTGACACCAAAGTGATCTCCGTACACAGTTTATGACACTTATAATGTCCTTTTACCGTAAATAATCATGTCTCCTGATTGGTGATTATGATCGGTGATTTTGATTGGTGATTTTGATAATATCTGTTGACCATCGGCTTTGGGTCGACATCCTAAACACGAGGAAGGAGCGACTGCAATCGTTGTAGGTTAGTTCTGTTGTGGGCCTGGAGTGGGGACCTCCATGAATGCATGCGTCGCCTCACATCTGTCTTCTATTGGTATGGTTATTCTCCAAGTTGTCGGCAATTGGAAACATGCGAAAACGTTCAAATTTAAGCCCCTCTTCTTGCAATAATATAAAAAAGGAAAACTCCGATTTCGAGCTCGGGGACGGGAGTTTTAGCTTATAGCTTGGACACTTTACTTCGAGATACAAAGTGTTTTTTGGGGGTCGAAAGGAAAACCGCGGTTCAAGTTAAGGGGTTCCATATTGAACATCGGACATTGATTAGGTCCCGACCTCGAAAGATGATTGATGGTGTCCGGGCGAAACGTGCCTCACATGGCACGTAACACGCCTACCGGCTTTTATCCTGAGTATTAACAGGGCCTAGCTAATATCCAGCTCTTTTGCCTTGGTCGCTCGAGCATTTGATGGAGACATCACAAGAATGCCTCGATCAACCACGGATTTCAACAATAGCTGCGCCTAAGTTGGCTCTCCCTCACATGCAAGTCCGGAGATTTTTGGGGACGGCCACGAATTGGATCGCAGCCTTTTGCTCAGCCCTGTCCTTCTCTGGTCGAAATCCACTTCCACTCAGTCCGGTCCCTTCAACAGCACTGGGAGGGGACTTCGATGGCGAGATCTGTCTTCCCACGAAGGTAATGGTGGGCTTGTTTGAATAATAAACAGCCTTTTTTTTTTTCCTTTTTAATCTCATTTATAGTGATTATCTTAAGTCCGGAAAGAACTGTTAAAAGAAAAAACAGAGTTACACCAGCTAAAAGAGATTGTCACATAAGTAATTTTCTTTTATAAATGTACTATTTGCCTACTTTCATCACGTGACTAAGACAATAACTGTAATATCATCGTCGATGAAATGTTTAATAAAACTTTACCTATGTTAGATCATCGTACATGAATTTTGCCCACTAGCAGAAAAAAATTAGTGTCCACTCTAGTGGATGAAGGCTTTCTCCAAAACTACAAGTGCTCGATGCCCACCTGCCTCAATCAGTTAAATTTTATCACCAAATCAATAATTTGGCCAAAAATTCGATCCAACCGGTGGCTAATTCAGTGGGTTGAGCAGTTGAATCTGGTCAATACGGGGATTGACCAGGCCATGGTTCGGTTCCCAATCCAACCAGTTGAACTGGTCAGTCCGATCTCGATTTGAAAACAATGGGGACAAGGGCCACGGGGATGGCATGGTCACCCCTTTTGATCCTTTCTTTTTGTTTTTTAATTTTCAATTGTGTTTTTTATTTTTAATTATTTCAAAATTTTTAGACGTAGAATTAAAAGCTGGCGTGGTTTTGTGTTTGAGAAAGTTTTGTCATGAGACTTGCTATCGCATAAAATTGAAAAATGAAAAAAATGTGAATTTTCCCCTCGGCCTAATACAAAAAAAAATCCTCAACTTTAAATCCAGTCCTAGTTTTACTTTAACTTTTTTTCACCTCATAAAAAACTTTTAACTTTTGGTCCAATCCTAATACTACCCTAAACCTTTTTAGGTCTCATAAAAAGGCATTAATTTTAGGTCCAGTCCCAATTCTACTCTAAATTTTTTTTTTCGTCTCATAATAAAACACAAACTTTTAGTTGAGTCTCATATCTGCTTCAGTTAAAATTTTGTCCAAAATCGCCCTTAGTGATATGGCATTTTCATGTCATTACTCTAGTTTTTTTCCAAATTTTAGATTCAAGAAGATGTCTCTTGGAGATGAATTTCCACGTCAGTCCAAACGACATCTTCTTGGATCTAAAATTTGGATAAAAATTAGAGCAATTAGGGTTGGTCTTCTTTAATTGCTCTTGCTCTTATGAGAGTTCTCCTTCCATCTCGCTCGGGGATCTTAATTTTGCGGTCGATATTCAATATCTCGTGCATGGGAGTCTTCCTTCTCTTTCGAAAGTCTTCCATCTTTTGCGGTCAGAGAGCTTATGCTTCGGATGGTTGAACAACTCATGCTCTCGGTTGTCAAGAGAAATTTTGAACGGAGGATTAACAGGGGCATATTTGAGATTTGAGACTTAAGTAGAAGTTGATAGTTTTTTATGAAACAAAAAAAGTTTAGGGTGGATTGGGACTAAACTTAAAGTTTTGGATTTTTTATGGAACAAAAAAAATTGAAGATAGAATTGGGATTAGACTTAAAGTTGGGTTTTTTTTTTTGGGCATTAAGGTGCTGCATGAAAACCATTCTGGTTCTGTCCAGAACTGATTTTTTGTTTCCAGAATCAGTTTTGGACCAGAAATCCGTTTGGTAACGCAATTTCATTTTTTTATTTCCGGGACAAGTTTGCTTCCAAAACTGATTCTGAAACCAGAAATGAGAACAAAAAAAAAGTTGGTTTTTCATTTCTGGAACAAAAGTGAGAACCATTTTTGAGGAATTCATTTTCTTCAACACACATATTCATATGGAAGTCACGATCTTTGAGGTGAGAAAAAAAGCAAAAAATCAAAAATTTCAAAACTTAACAGAATGGTTTAGAATCTGTGGCTATCCACTTTCAGTGAAATTTAAATTTTTTTAGGTACTAAAAAAATAAATAAAAATAAAAAATTTCAAAATTTCACAAAATGGCTTAGAAAACCTATAGCCACCCACTTTGAGCAAAATTTAATTTTTTTAGTTGCCAAAAAAATAAAAAATAATAAAAAATTCTAAAATTTAAAAACTTCACAGAATATCTTAGAATACCTGTGGCCACCCAATTTGAGCGAAATTTTATTTTTTTAGGTGCCGAAAAAAATAAAAAAAATAAAAAACTTCAAAACTTTACATAATAGCTTAAAATACCTGTGGCCACCCACTTTGAGTGAAATTTAAATTTTTCTATATGCCAAAAAAATAAAAATAAGCAAAAAAGTAAAAATTTCAAAACTTTACAGAATGGCTTAAAATACCTGTGGCTACCCACTTTGAGCGAAATTTTATTTTTTAGGTGCCGAAAAAAATTTAAAAAAAGAAAAAAAGAAAAAATTTTAAAACTTCACAAAATGACTTAGAATGCCTGTGGCCATCCACTTTAAGTGAAATTTAAATTTTTTTAGGTGCCGAAAAAAATAAAAAAATAAAAAATAAAAAACTTCACATAATTGCTTAGAATACCTGTGGCCACCCACTTTGAGTGAAATTTAATTTTTTTTAGGTATCGAAAAAAAAATAAAAATAAGCCAAAAAGAAAAATTTTCAAAACTTCACAGAGTGGCTTATAATACATGTGGTCATCCACTTTGAGTGAAATTTAATTTTCTTTAGGAACCAAAAAAAATAAAAAAATCAAAAATACCATTTGGGCATCTAAAAAAAATTAAATTTTACTCAAAGTGGGTGGCTAGAGGTATTGTAAGTCATTCTGTGAAATTTTGAAATTTTTGATTTTTTATGTTTTTTTTCACCTAAAAAAATTTAAATTTCTCTCAAAGTGGATGGCCACATGTATTCTAAGTCATCTGTGAAGTTTTGAAATTTTTGATTTTTTGCTTTTTTTCACCTCCAAAAATTAAAATTTCACTCAAAGTGGGTGGCCACAGGTATTCTAAGCCATTCTGTAAAGTTTTGAAATTTTTGAGTTTTTGAATTTTTTTGGGCACCTTAAAAAATTTAAATTTCACTCAAAGTGGGTGGCCACATGTATTTTAAACTATTCTGTGAAGTTTTGAAATTTTTGATTTTTTGATTTTTTTTGGGCACCTAAAAAAATTTAAATTTCACTAAAAGTGGGTGGTCACAGGTATTCTAAACAATTCTATGAAGTTTTGAAATTTTTTATTTCTTGATTTTTTTGAAAAAATTCAACAAATTTCCTATTTTCCCGAAATCTAATTTTTTTTATTTTCTCGACATTTTGATGATTTTTTCTGGAATTTTTCAATTTTTTTGGGATTTTCTGAATTTTTTTAAAGATTTTTATGAATTTTTCAGATTTTTTTATTATTTTTATTCCATTTCTAAAAAAATGGATTTTTGTTCATGGAAATAGAATTTTCTGTTGTTTATCAAACGGGTTTTTATTTCAGGAAATAGAAATTTTGTACTGTTATCAAACGGGTTTCTGTTCTAGAAATAGAAATTTTTTGTCATTATCAAACGGGTTTTTTTTCTCAGAAACTCATCCAGGAACCAGAAATAGATTTTTCTATTTCTGTTTCAGGAACTCATTCCGGAACAGAATGGTTATCATTCGCTACCTAAGCCTCTACGACATTTTAAGATAAATCCTATCAAACTTTAATTTTATGAAAAACACCCTAAACATTTTGAGACTAAATCATTTTGAGGAATTTTTTAATATTTTTTCATTTGTAACCAATATATCATTTTCGATTTCGATGGTAAATGAATGTTTATTGGTGATTGGCTCAATTTGAAACCAAACAAAACTTGATTACAACTTGCACTTCGACAGACAAAGTTTTATATTCTGTGAAGGGGGTTATTGCCCCAATGCCACAAATTATGGTTGGTATAATCTGACTTTTTTAAACTGGTATTAATGCTACGTTTGTTTCCATGGCCCATGCCTCCATTAACGCACGGTTGCCTGTGGCATCTACGGCGTCAGTCCGAGGTCGCGGTGCCAAGGCGACCTTTGCGACCTTAAATCGAGAGATAGAGAGAGAGAGAGAGAACTAGGTCTCTTGGCAGGACCTTCGTGACAAGATCCTCCACAAGGAGTCGGCGGCAGCAGAGGGCCGAGTGTTCGGGGTGGTTGCGATGGCAGGCGGGTGTATGTGGCAGCCAAACCTAGGCGGCTGGTGTTTGGAATTTGTGGTTAGGGCTTGTGCCCGTTTGGCGTGTGTAAGAAGGGCTGTGTAATATGGGAACGAGCGAATATTGAACTAAGATGTCCAATATTTTGCTAAAGCGAGGTAGGAAACTTATAATTTTAAAATTAGAGGTCTGTTTTCGATATCTGGATGAGAGTTCATGTATATTTTTCGCATTTTTCGTTAATGATTTATTCTAGAAATACTACATTTTGTTTCGTTTCCATTTCTATCAATGATTCTTTGAAATGGAAGAGAGGGTCATACACGCTCGCGCTCATCGTCACTGCTTCTTGCACAAAAATTCGGGTTGGATGCAAGTTTTGATGCAAATTGTAGATGATATAAGGGGAAGAAGAGCAAAATACACTAGGAATATTTCACTCATTGATGCATCATATGGACAAAAAACAAAATGGCAGGCACACTAACCAGGTGGTTGATCAAGTGCCCCAGACTTGATTCACAAGCCAAAGATCACATGTTCAATTCCACACTTTATTTTCGGTCTCAGAAACCTCGCTTAGCCTGCGAAGATGGGCCTGTGCTTATATGTATCACCGATCTCTACCTTCCCCTCTCGCATGCGATGGTGCTGTGGTGACTGACTCCGCCAATGATTAAATCAAACATTCAAGCAACGGGTGAGAAAAATACCAACTCTGTCCAAACCTTTTTTCGCGAGCGAAAAGAATGTGTTCAAAGCTGGTGAAATTGAGGATAGAATCAAGCCAATAAATGGAAACAAGGAAGCATCCTTGCAAGAAGTTACACAATCGCCCAATCTCGTACGCACTCTATGCTTATAAAAGTCAGTGAGATTGGGGTGATGCTTTTGATCTTATTTGAACATTAGTCATATTTACTAAGCATATCTTCTCAATTTGTGTATAGTATGTTCATAATGGTTCTTCAAGCTTGGATACCCCCAAAACCAAGACTTTAACCACGCCTCCAATCCGTCCCAAAATGTCAATCAACGAAAACAAGAAAGCCAAACGAATCATAGCACAGAGGTTTGATTCTCTGCATCAGTATTGACTCAAAAGACAACATTGTTTAGAAGAAAGCCCCAAAAGACAGCGTTACCGGCTTGGTTAGTGCATCAAACTTGAAGAAAAGCAGTCATGGTATGTAATATATACAGCTTGTTCACGAGCATTGAGAAATCGAAAAGAACTCCACCTGCTTAGGTACGTTCTAATCTGCAAAATCATTGCAAAAGAACTGAGTTGACTTTCATCCAAGAATTGCTTACACCGATGCAGGCTCAATCTCTAATCCAGATGAATTTGCCGAACCTGGCATCATATCTATTTTATCAGCAGCATGGTGTATGCGTCAGGGCGAAAAACTAAAAAAAGAAACAAACTAGACTTTCTACTCAACTAGATTGGACAAAGGAGAACGTTTCATATTGACACTACGCATTTCTATCCATTCTTCAAAAGACATTATCCATTTGATCTGATACAGAAGATAATTTTACCAAGGACCTGGAAGAGCCGTTGGACTGGGAATAAAAACATAAAGAACATCCTATTTCTCACGGGAACAGTGAAACCTTCTTGTGCATAAGATCATAAATATGATTAGAGGAAGGTCATATCAGGACCTGATAGGTCAATATGCAAAATAAGCATCACTAAAACAGTGTCATTAAAAAAAACCATTTCATCCAACCATTTGGGAAGGGGAGTAGCTAAAGTAACACACATTCACATTACAAAATTTGAGGAGACAAACCATCATCTAAAATCAAACTCGGGCCTTCTAGGACTCCAGCAACTCCACGGTCCTAAATAAAAGTAATATGAGAAAGTCAATAAATCTTAGTTAACTTTAAACAGCAACCAATACAATTGTACTGAATATGCAATATAAGAAGTTCATCCACATTTTGACGACACGATGGAAGAAGATTTTAAGGTGACTTTGCAGCAAAAAATTCCATAACTGCAGTAGCAGTTTCCTTAGATTCATGGGTATGAATTGGTTGCTTGAACGACTATGCCAACTCAGGGCTGGTAATATAATAGAAAGGACAAACCATACTTACTAGAAAAACATAACATGAAACTGCAGAAATTATAAAGATAATACATACCTGTGCATAAACTGCCACTTGGTTTCGCCAGAACTCTAACCTGGGTAAAAGTATTCTTCCTACAAAACACGCAGGACGAAGCGAATCATGAGCCTTTCAAAATGGCAATATATGATTTGGAAGTAGTAAAGACCATTTTGGTAAGGCAAAAATGTGTCTCACAAAAATAATATTTAAAAATGGGGAAAATCTTTGAATATTGATTGAAATGCTTGCTTCATGCAGGCCTAAGAGGATACTGACGGTGACCACTCAAATACTTCAAAGCATTGACAAATGCATATATCACTAAGAGTATGGGACCAGCCAATGATTTGGGAGTAGCAGTAACCATTTTCATAAGGCAAAATGCGATTCACAAAAGATGTATTTAAATTGAGAAAATCCTTCGCTAATGATTGAATGCTTGCTAAATGCAGGCCCAACTGATACAGGATAAAGATTGTAACAACTGGAATTCTTCCCATACAAGTGGATCCATCATTCCAAAGCATGTTCTCATTTAAACTGGTGATATGTATTCAGGTATGTACAATGCTTAAATATTGATTGAAATGATAATTCCATTTCCCTAACTTAATTTAAGTTAAAAAAAGTGGGTTTTAAGGCATATGACGGGATCTAAAAACTAATACATGCTTATTCCAAATCCATAAGTGTCTAAACAGCAAATTGTAGATCTTGAACAGAAATATGGTCTGATGGCCTACTCACCAGATCTAGAACGTTTGAAAGAATCCGGAGATGTGAGGGAACTTCCCTAAACAAGCAGGAAACAAAGTAAGAAGGCATTAGACCAAACAAGTGCCCATATATATATGCAAATAAAATAGGAGCATGATGATGGCAGATCCACTTGTGGATATGGACAGAAGATCACCATATAAAGGCATACAAATACCAAACTTATACTATAATGGTAAACATATAAACTGATAAGAAAGGCAGGCAAAGACTGCCCCAAGTTCAAATGAGTAATGACTAACTAGATTCCTATCTACTTCTCCCCACAGATCACACATACATATAGGCTGACAAGTCAAGTATTAGGATGTTTTAGGTGCTATATTTTACCCCCCTTCGAAAGCTTTTTGATTAGTTTGGAGTATTTCATAGCTTTAAATGTTGTGTCAAAACAGTGAGTTGAATTGCAAGGCTAAGGTCTGGGAGGAAAAGGCAATGACAAGGAGTGAGAAAATATATCCAGGAAAATGTGGCCAAAGGCATCAAAATTTAATCACACACCACTGTTAAAAAAGATTGCAGGTAAAACTATAAAATTTCAGCAATCTATCCTGATTGACAAGATAATCATTTTTATGACACTTCTCCTCAGTTCGAAAATCAATCTAACGGGCATTTCAAAGTATTACTAATCCACGTTCACTAAAACCCCACTGCACAGTTCTCAATATTGTATAGGGAAACTGAGAATGTTTGATATTGTAAAGGTGAAGCAGCAAAACAAGAAACTCTCGCTAAACCACTCGAACATTATTGACAGAATCAGAAACTGAGAGAACTTACTTGGGAGCCTGTAGGAGTTTTAAACACAGTTGGTTCCCCACAAAAATTAGTTTTATTGACATTGCCTTTTCCCTTCCCACCTGCAATGCTAACTCGTTAGATAGCTGTCAAACTAGAAATAAAATGTTTCGACTCCCAAACTTACTACCAATTATCAAAAGACATCGTATGCAATCAGAACACCAAAACTGTTTCAATACCTGTCTTTTGAGGAGAGTACACTTTAGACTCATCAACAGCTGCAGAAAGACGACTATCTTGTGTTCCTTCCACTTCAGCATCAAGAAGATTTGGGTCCATCATAGCAAGGAGACTTTTGGTATTTTGAGGAGAAAAATCATTTGGAGCTTGTGCATCATGCTTATTTTCAGTAGCATCCCTCTCGTATTTTCTTGAACTTCTTTGATCCAGGCCAGAGCTGTCTGCATTCCATAGAAGTTAAAATGTTGAAAAGTCACTGAAGATAAATAATCGTCGGGTAATTGTAACTTTTTAACTTAAAATGTTATTGGAACCTTGAAATACGTTTCAAGGATAAAAGTTTCTCCTAAATATACTCTCCTTACTTCGAGCAAACTAGACATGCATGTATACCTCTTGAACTTGATAAAGCAAAAGATTTGCTTCCCGATCTAGTAACTCTTCTGCTTGTAACAATAGTTGCATTCCTCAATGAGTTATCTTCATCTACTTTACCTATTCTCTTCCCACCTACAAATGTTTAGGGCATCAGCAAACTGAAACAATCTTCCCAGAATTCCTCTAATGACAACTACAAATTAGATTACCATCTTAGACAAGGTATAAATAAATAAAAATATTCTAGATATTGATTTGCCAAAAGACAACACTTCAACTATATCAACAGATGCTTAACTATTATTACTGCAAATCCCTTCAACACGAATGATTAATAGTCATCACACGCCGTTTAAACACCAAATCCATTTCAGCACCTGTCTTTTGAGGTGAGTACAGTTTAGACTCATCCACAGCTGTGGATAGATGATTTTCTTGTGTTCCTTCAACTTCCACATTAGGAAAATCTGGGTCCATACTAGTGAGGTCACTTTTAGCATTTTCAGTAGAAAAATCATCCTGAAGCTGTGCATCATGCTTATTTTCATTAGTATCCCTCTTGCATTTGTCTGAACTTCTTTCATCCGGGCCACAATAGTCTGCAATCCATAGCAGTAGTCAGTGAATATAACAACTGGCCAGCAGTATAATATTTTAACTTCCGATGATATGAAAACCTAGAAGTAGCATTTTGTGATGGAAATTTCTCCCAAATATATTGCCGTTAATTCAGGCAAAGTAGACATGCATGTATACCTCTTGAACATGATAAAGCAGAGGTTTTGCTTCCCGATCTGGTAACTCTTTTGATGGTAACAATAGGTGCATTCCCAATCGAGTTATCTTCACGTATTTCACTTTTTCTATTCCCACCTGCAAATGGTCAGGAGGACATCAGCAAACTAAAACAATCTCCCCAGACTTCCTAGCAATGACAACTGCAAATTTGATTGTCATCTCAAGCAAAGTATAAATAAACAAGAATGTACTACACAATGATTTGCAATAAGAAAGTGCTTCAACCACATCAACAGGTGTAAAAAGATAATCTTGAAATCCCTTCAATGCCAAATTTTGAAGCATTGGATCCATATTACTGCAGCATATCTCAGCATTTTGGAGAACAGACATTGTTAAGTTGTACATTGTGTTTATTTACTATTGCCTATATTGTATTTTCCTAGAGTTCTTTCACCCAAACTAAGGTTCCTATCTCCTGTCGGTCAAGTGGAGACATCCAAAACACAAAAAGTTGGAGCACAATAAAAATCAAACAAGTCTAAAATTTCTACTTGAGAAGGTACAAACACGTTGAAGCAACATGTCATCACGTAAAACCATACTCCCTAACATATGAAAGTTAATTATGCAAACTCGTGTTGCTTATATACCTCTCGATGTTGATAAATCAAATGATTCCTTTCCCGGTCTCGTAACTATCTTCGGTTCTTTCTCCAAGCATTTTGAAGCACAATCTTCCCAATGAAGAGGAAATCCAAACACAAAATGCTTGAAAATCTACAAAGAGCACAAATTTTGAATCTAACATATGAAATTGCAATGAGATGACATAATCAAATAGTAAGATGACTGCACAAAGGACAAACAAGTCTCCAATCCATTCAAACATTTTTCCCCTAAAACAACTAAAATTCAGCATTAAAAGCAGATTTGAGAGCGGCTCATAACAACTTGTTCAGAATCCTTCCGCATTAGTAAACAGGTCACTATGTGATGACCTTTTTACTTTTCTTTTGTTTTGAACCCAAGCACTTTTAACAACAATTGATATTTGCCCATTTCAAGTTTTCCATGGTCAAGGTCCGAGAGCTCAAACTAGAGTGGGATGGTAAAGTTTTCTGCAATTCATAGCTTCTTGAAGCTTAATTAAGCCAAAAAACAACGGTTGTTGTTCTGAAAAACCAATGATGTATATGCTAAGTGATAGAGCCTGCACAGGCAGGAAAATGGCAACAGACTCACAAACCTCAGATGAGAAGCCACTTTCTGTAGTGCGCGACTTATTTATCAATCCAGACACCACAACACAAACACCATCGGCTGTTTCAAGAGTTGAAAAATCATATCTTTTGGTGATCGGAGCTGATTTGAACACCCGAACCACTTGCGGAACAGATTGTTGCCTGAAGTAAAAAGTCTTCTGAGCTCATGGAATTGCTACACCACAAAAATAAAGTAAATGCCAACAAAGAAGTCTCATTGAGAGCATAAGTGACGCAGCCAACAATGACTACCTGAAGATGTAGTCCTAGTTAATAGGGGTGGCAACTTTCTACATGACACAATAAGATGACTCAAACAACGAGTCAACTTGGATAGGAGGAACCCAAATGAAAGAACCCGAATACAACCAACTCAAAACAGACATGGCTCGACAAATTCTGGGAAACTTTTCCATAATAAATAAACAATTTATCATCATATTGCACCAACTTTGTAATATTCAGCCAATGACTTGAACAACCGACACGAACATGATCACGATGATACGACACAAATCCCCAGCCCCAATAGTTATCTTGCCAGCTACATTTTACAAAACAAGTGCAGACATGAAAAGGCCAAGGTTGTATTCGTCTCAATTAAAGCTCGCTTTACGATGGATTAGTGTCCACAGGATCACATTTTCCAATGTTCGGCCCAAATTGACTAAGATTTCTCCCAAAAAGAACCTCTGATCCATGGGGAAAGCTCGGTGTTTTTTCCCCCCTCAAAGGTGAAAAATTTACAACACGAACGGGAAGATGAACCCTAGCAGATCATTGTCGACGCTTACTTGGGCGAAGCGAAGCCAGAAACAGCCAGCGTTTTCTCCTGAGAACCATCCGCAGCAGCTTGGGTCAGCCACCAATCGTAGAGACAAACCTGCTCGACGAAACGCAAGGAACAAAAATCAGGAGAAGTTGGAAGAGAGAGAGAGAGAGAGAGAGTTTGAGCACTTACTGTTTTCCTGAAGCGAGACGCCGAGAAGTCATCGTCGCCGGGGGATCTCGAAGGGTCGGAGCTCGACGCCATGGAAGCGAAGCGACCGTTACCTGGTACTGCACAGTTTCACCAGACCATGATACGGATTTCGTCTCTTCTTTTTTTATATATTTAGTTTTTTACTTTTTGTAAATTTATTATTTTATTCAATTGCTTCCATCCGAAAAAGAATAAATTAAGATTACTTCGTGTACGGCTGTTTTTTCTCGTTCGTCAGTACGGTCACCGAGAACGAACAAAAAGCGAACACGAGAGGGTCGAGCGGCGGCGGCGGCGGCGGTCGGCGGCGTTCGGCGCCATCGGGAAGATGATGAGAAAGCGAGAAAAAAGCTTTCAAGGAAATTCCTCCGACTCGCGTTCTCCGCGAAAAGCCCACGGACGGCGGTCGGCGGCGTTCGACGACGCCGGGAAGATGATGAGAAAGCGAGGAAAAGCTCCGAGGAAATTCCTCCGACTCCTGTTCGTTCTCCGAGAGCAGAATCTTCTCGGAGAATTCTCTCAGCTCTTCTCCCTCCCCCCGCTCGTGTTCCTCAGATGGCCCGGCGACCGGAGGTCCGACGATGGCTGATGACGATCGGAGCTTATGGATTCCGACGGCGATTAGCGGCGGAGAAGCTTCTGGAACGTAGAGGATCGATCGACGCTGTGTGTTTGTTTTTTATTTTCCTTTTTGATATTTTTCTTTTCGCGCCCTTTTCTATTCTCGGAAAAAATCAAGAAGAAGAAACGGAGCCGGGCCTTGCGGAATGTGGGCTCTCTTTTATGGGCCTTATTTTTATTGGGCTCCTGGGTTCAAGTGATGCGGATGGGCCGGCGCTTATGTACTTTTTGGTCAAATGGGCATGAAGACTTCTTATTCATTTTTTTATTGGTTATTTTTATTGTTTTATTAGAAAAAATATGCATGCTTGACTTATCGACAAAAATTCAGGTGTCAACAACACTCCGGACATGCCATTCTCGGAGACATCAAGTGCCATGAGATACACTATCTTACCTACTGCTCGCGATGGGCATCAGACCCGTCAATGCATTACCTGCCGAGAATAAGTCCTGTGGAGAGGGAAGAGCGGCCGAACATTGAATCATTGATCATTGTTCTTTTTTGGTCCTAGAAGGTTTGTACCGAAACTTAGAAGCTGCAAGTTCTGCAGGCCTCCCAAATTTGGTGATACTGATGCCGAAAACGTATTTAGGACACCGTTTATTTGCACAAGTTCGGTAGCATTTGCTATAGAGTCGGGGATTGGCCCGAAAAACTTATTACCACCAATATAAAAGGCTTGGAGTTTTGGAAGAGTGAGAAATAAATCCGAAGGAAGAACCTTGCCTAAATTATTGAAAGCCACCGAGAACAATATGATTGAAGAAATATTACATAGAGAAGAGGGAATTGGGCCTAGGAGTGATCGGTTCTAGGGTGGGTAGGTTCTAGACCTGGAACCTAGAACCTACCCTGTTATAACCGGTTCTTAGATTTTGAAACCGGGAACCTACCTTGTTTGTCTTGGAACCTATTTTGGAACCTACCCGATTTTTCCAGTCCCGTTTTAGGGTCTACATGAGAACCTATTTTTTTTATTTCATTTTTTCCAGCAAAATAATATGAGTAGTAATGAAACGATTCAAAGTAAAAGATGAATACTATCCGTCAAAAGCATCAGTCCCTAAGATGAGGAATAAAAATTATGACCATCAAAAGCAACAATCCAAAAAATAGTAATAGTATGATCTACAGCTTTTTTTATTTTAAATAAGCTAAAAACCAATTCCAAAACCAGTCCAGGTGAGTCTTCACTTGGAACCGGGAACCAAACCAGTTTCAACAGATTCCCAAAAAAGGAATCGGTTCCCGGACCAATTCAAACATGAACTAGTTCCCGAATCTGTTTTTCGGATGGTCCGGTCCGGTTTCTAGGTAAATCTAATTCGGTTGCACATTCCTAATTGGGCCGAGAGGTTATTTATTGAAAGTTGAAGGAATGTCAAGTTGAAGAGCTGGCCAAGTTCTTGGGAAGTGCTTCCTTCAAAAAGATTGTCCACAATATAAAGGCAATAAATAGAAGACGAGAGATTCCCGAGGGAAGGTGGGATTTTGCCTGTAAGTTGATTCGCAGATAGGCCTATTCTGGTTAGCTTCAGAAGATAACTGAGTGCATCAGGAATCGACCCGCTAAAGTCATCGCCACTTAGATTTATGGTTGAAAGATTTACACAACGAAGGAGATTTTTCGGCAATCCTCCTACGGAAGAATTGTTCACCAGGCTAAGCACTACAAAAAAATACCGGATTAGCGACGAAATTTGCGACGGAAAATGTGGAAAAATTCGTCGCAAATCGAATTTGCGACGGAAAAAATTCTGTCGCTACTAGGTCGTCGCAAATTTTTGCGACGGAAAATTTAAAATTTCGTCGCAAATTTGCGACAAAAAAAATTTCGTCGCAAAATTCGTCGCAAAAATCGTCGCAAATTAGCCACGAATACAATTCGTCGCAAATTTGCGACGAATACAATCCGTCGCAAATTTCGTCGCAAAATCCGTCGCAAAATTCGTTGCAAAATTCGTCGCAAATTTCGTCGCAAATTTCGTCGCAAATTTCGTCGCAAAATTCGTCGTAAAATTCGTCGCAAATTTCGTTGCAAATTTCGTCGCAAAGTAGCCATGAATCCGTCGCAAATTTAGACACAAATCCGTCGAAAATTTTGTCGCAAATCCTTCGCAAAATTCGTCTCAATTTTCGTCGCAATTTTCGTCAAAAAATTCGTCGCAAATTAGCGACGAACTGTAATGATCGCAAAATTCGGCTATTTTTACAGCATTTCGGCCATAAATTATTGTTCATATCAAACAAAGGAGACAATAACATATAACATATAATTGAAACAGGAAAACGAACAAACCATAAATTCTGACAAACCAGCCACAATAACATATAATTAAAACAAATAACTGAAGGAAAGTTGCAGAGTCTGACATGATGTTATTTGAGATCCAAGCTTACAATATATTCAAAACATGAACTAAGAGGCGAGACAACCATATAAGACGAAGAAAAACCGTACACAAGAAGACGCAGCTTTGGTACGATGGCAAGACACCAAAAGTAGTCACTTTTGTCGAGACCTGAGAAAATGTCGATACATAAATCAGTCCATAATATAAAAGAAGCGTTTATGCATGGATGTGGAACTAGGTATAAAATAACAAGAGGGTTAACAAAAAAACGTTTCAGGACGAACATAAATGTTCTTACATATGAATATGAGTGAAATTATGAAAAACCAAGATTATGAAGCAAGCTTACCCCCGATTTTGAGAAGTAAGTCTAGAGAAAATCATCATCATCATCATCATCATCATCATCATCATCATCATCAGCATTCTCGGCATTAATGGGTTGGTCATCATTGTGCCCATGACCTATTGGATTGGCTGGAGGTACAAAAGGATCGTTATAGCGATTGAGGTGAAGGTGTTGCATAACGAGTGCCATTTGTTGTTCCAAGTTATGTATTCGTTCGTCCTTCTGAACAAGTACATTTTTCAGCTGATCCACTTCTTGGGTCAATTGCTCTTCTTGTCGTGACCTCCTTCGACCAGTCCCAGTGGATGATGAACTTCCAGGATTCTTCGGCATGTACATCCTTGACATCGATCCCATCCCAAATATTTTCCCTTTTTTCACCCCACCCGTTGCCTCCATCCACAATGCCATATTTTCAGCTGATGGCCTAGACTCAGGACAATCATCACTACCACTAGCACTGCTCATTAAAAGTTCATCATATTTTTCCTACATTAACAATGTAGATGAAAATAAAATCACTATATATATGTATATATATCAACCATAAATATTGAAAGCATTCACGGTTTTAATTATAGAATAGTTTACATATAAGCCAAAGTATAACCTTACATACCTTAACAGCTTTTGCCCGATTGCCAGTCCATGTCTTATCTTTCTTTTGAAACGTGCGTTCAAATGTAGCTGCAAATGTCGGTTCCGTCCCCAATTCATGTGCCTACAAAATGTAAACATGAGTAATCGAATTAAATTAACTTATAGCTCATTTAACCGACTTAATTACCAGTCGTTTGCGATGCTCCGCAATATTGATAGAGCCCCCGGCATATGTGGCTGACCCTTCACTGGAACTAGAAGATCGATTCTTCTTATTCTGCTCACAGAGTTGCTGACTCTGTTCAGATGCCCAAAATCTGTTAATTGCCGCCCAATTGTCAGCTGTAATGAAAGACGGCTTCGCTTGCTTGATCTTCGCTCTATTCATGACATTTCGCATAAAATCACTGATTTTCTTATCGAAAATTCTTCTCACTTCATTATTTTCCGCTTCCTCCCACTTGAACTTCCGCTGCAATGAATAAAAACACAAATGGAAAGTTATTTTGATGATCACATATCCATAACCATGCACCAGACAAATATAGACAGATTTTGTAAAGTTCATGTCGGGAAAAATATCTGGTCCTTTAGGTATCGAAAACTACAGAGTTGTTCTAGTCCTTTTACTTCATTCTTGACCATGAATATACTACACCAAACTTAATTGATGAGAAAATAAAATATGTAAAACTTACCTTGAACTCATTCCACCACATTTCTTTCACTTCTTGTGGAACACTTCTGTAAGTAATATACTCTCCCATCCAAAAGTTTCTTACTATTTTGTTTAATTCCCTCACAACAGACGGAGCATCCGTGAATCTGCAATCATACGGATATTGTGCAACATCGACAATTCAGTTGACATTTATATCAAAAGCCCTAAATATAACATATACTAAAAAAAATGAAGTACTTACGAATCTCCAAATGGGCATATGAAGAATCGGTTATCTTCTTGACCTAGGTTTCCGTCATTATTCGATTGTTCCGCCGAATAATGCGGTGGAACGGAAGGAGAGGCAGCTACAGGAGATTGAACTTGAGGATATTCAGTTCCCATGTGGCCAAGTCCCGTAACATGTTGTTGAAAATTGGAGGAAGGGCCAACGTGTCCATATTGTGACGGACCATATTGTGGTTGAGGGTTAGTTGACGGGACAGGGGCAGAGGAAAGGGCCGGGGACGAGGACGAGGAAGAAGCTTGTCTTCTATGCATGTGACCTCCACGTTTATACTGACAAGTATGAAGGTTATGCGAATATGTAAAAAACTATTGACACGTATTACGAACACATAATGATGTACATGACGAAACTTACCATTTTGATGGAAAGACTGAGAAAATGTTTCCTTGAAATGAGCCAATGTCGAGTGTTTATGACGTGCAATTTCCTACGAACAAATATATTATGAAACCCATTCATTTTCATATGAAACATCAGTATATGAGCACGATATGGGTGGCAACAAGTATCAAACATCACAATATACATCGCATTCATTTTGATTACATTTTTTTTACCACATACAAAAATTTAAATTTCATTGAAAGTGGGTGGCCACAGGTATTCTAAGTCATTTTGTAAAGTTTTGTAAGAGAAAAATTGTTATTATTGTTAAATATTTTTTGGGAGCTAAAAAAAAATTTCACTAAAAGTTGGTGGCCATCGATATTCTAAGATATTCTGTAAAGTTTTGAAAAATAAAAATTTTTACAAATGTTACATAATTATTTTTTAATATACATTTTTTTCCGTGAAATAAAAAAAGTTTTCAGTCCTAAAATTGGGTGGTCACAAGTAATCTATGCTATTAGATCAAGTTTCCAAAATTTTTTTCCTTCTTTATTTTAATAATTTTTATAGCACGTTAAAAAATTTAAGTATATCTAAAAATGGATGGCCACAGGTATTATAAGTCATTCCGTTAAACTTTGAAAATTTTTAAATTCTATTTTTTTTTGCCACGTCAAAAAATTTAAATTTCACTGCAAATTGATGGCGACATGTTATCTAGGCAATTCTGTGCAGTTTTGAAATTTTATATTTTGAAAATTTTTTCAAAATTTTTTTTCCCAAAAAAAATAAAAATTTCCTTCACAATGGGTGGCCACATTTATTTTAAGCAATTTTATAAGGTTATGAAAATTTTTAATTTTTTTGTATTTTTTTTCCCGGAACGTTAAAAAATATAAATTTCACTCAAAATGGGTGGTCACTATTAATTTTTGCCATTTTGTGATATTATGAAATTTTAGTTTCGTAAAAATTTTTAAAAATTTTTATGAAAAAAATTTCATATTTGTTGCCAACATATACCATTTTTATAATTTTCCGTAATTTGTCATGATTTTTTTTAGAGTTTTTCATTTTTTATGCATTTTCTATGAAAACGCTTAATCAATCAGGTAATCTTCATTTAACGCTTAATCATCAACATAATAAACAAATTAACCAGTCGACCATCAATCAAAGCCACGCGCAATCCTAAAATCGACACGTAACTTAGCCAATGAAAAGTGATTATAAATAATCCCTAAACAAGTCCGACTAATTACCTAATTATACTAACTAGGGTTTAGAAAGTTGCTTACTTGGTTCAATGACAACAAAAACCGGTCGATCGAACAGTGGCGGTCCTGGCGTGAGTGTGGGCCCAAATGGCGAGTAGTCCGCTAGGTGCTCGGCCACAACGGGGCGAACGACGGCGTCGGGCGGCGGCGACGGCGTCGGGCGGCGGCGACGGCGACGGCGACTGGGAGGCGGATGGCTGGCTGGCTGGCTGGCCGGTGGCGGCACGCCGGCGCGGGCCGCTGGACGGCGGCGACGGTGACGACGGCGGCGGCGGCAGCTGGCCGACGGCGACGGTGGCTGTGCTCCGGCGAGGTCGGCAACGGGCAGGGGGCTGCTCCGGCGAGAGCCTCGGCCGGCTGCAGGTGGGCGGCGACGGCGACGGCAGCGGCTGCGGGCGGACGGCGTCAGGCGGCTCCTGGCGGTCGGGCGAGTGGGCGGCGAGGCTGGGTGGCGACGGCCTCGGTCTGCTGGTCGGCGGCGGCGAGGCTTCGGTCCGCTGCTCGGACGCGGCGAGGCGGGGCGGGGACGAGGGCGCGACCGGCGGGGGGGCGGGGGATGGGCGGGGGGCTGCGGGGCGCCTGGCCCGCGACCGGCGACGGGCGGGGGGCGCCTGGCGGGCGACCGGCGACGGGCGGGGGGGCCTGCGGGGCGACCGGCGACGGGCGGGGGAGCTGCGGGGCGACCGGCGACGGGCGGCGGAGCTGCGGGGCGGCTGCGAGGCTGGGCGGCGACGGCGGCGGGGGAGCTGCGCAGATCTGCAGATCTGCGGCGTCGGGTAGGCGGAGGAGAAGGAGGGGGGGCGGGGGCCCGGGGGAAGTACATGTCGCAAATTTGCGACGGAACGCAAATGTCCGTCGCAAATTTGCGACGGACAGTTGTGTGTCCGTCGCAAATTTGCGACGGACGGAACTAATTCGATTACAATTTTGCGACCGAATATAGAAGATCCGTCGCAAAATTTCTACCGACAAAAATTTTCGACGGAAATTAAAATCCGTCGCAAATTTTTTTTGGTTCGAAATTTGCGAAGGACCGGCCTTGTCCGTCGCAAATTTGCGACGGACCGGTCTTGTCCGTCGCACATTTGCGACGGACCGTTCCACTCCGTCGCAAAATTTTGCCTCCGAATTTTCCGGTCGAAAATATGTCTGACATTTTTTGTCGGTGCAAATTTGCGACGGACATATATAGTCCGTCGCAAAATTGCGACGGAAGGGTTTAATCCGTCGCAAATTTGCGACGGAAGGGTTTAATCCGTCGCAAATTTGCGACGGACTATATATATCCGTCGCAAATTTGCAACGGAACATTTTCGTCTGCCGAAAATTTTTGATTTTTCCGGCTCGAAAAATGGTGGGAAATTTTTTCCCGGTCGAAAATTTGCGACGGAACTACGCTGTCTCGTCGCAAATTTGCGACGGAAGGCTTTAATCGGTCGCAAATTTGCGACGGAACATTTTATTCCGTCGCAAATTTTTGATTTTTCATACTAAAAATGGGGGGAAATTTTTTCCGGGTCGCAAATTTGCGACGGACAGAGGATTCCGTCGCAAATTTGCGACGGACGGTTTGTTCCGTCGCAAATTTGCGACGGACAGAGGATTCCGTCGCAAATTTGCGACGGACGGTTTGTTCCGTCGCAAATATGCGACGAACAGAGGAGTCCGTCGCAAATTTGCGACGGACAGGATATTCCGTCGCAAATTTTGCGACTGACGGTTTTAGTCCGTCGCAAATTTTCCACATGTATCAAAAAAATTCCAACGGAAATTAAAATCTGTCACAAATATGCGACGTTAAAAAAAATCCGTTGCAAATTTGCGACGGAAATAAATATCCGTCACAAATTTCGAACGGTAAAAATTCACTCGAAAATATGCACATACTAAATGATCGTTGTAAATTTGTGACGTCCTTTTTTCGTCTAAAAATTTAGCATCTCATTTATTTAGGTCATAAATTTGTTACGTCTTTTTTTCAGTCCAAAATTTTGGCATCTCAAATTTTGCAATGGAAATTAGAATATCGGAAATGTTAGGGGACGTTACTAATATTTGACTTGTCGGCATTTAAGGACAAAATTTCGGACGATCAATTAAAATAAAAAGAATAATCGACAATTAAAAAAGCACTATAACAATAATAACAAGAATAATAATGATAACAACCAAAATAGCACTTGTCGCATTAATAATTACACATTTGTAGTGTTTTGTGACAAAAATTTTAATCTTCATCTTCGTCTTCGTTCTCGTCCTCGTCCTCGTCCTCGTCCTCGTCCTCGTCCTCGTCTTCATCTTCGTCTTCGTCTTCGTCCTCGTCTTCGTCATCCGTTAGAAAATCAGATTCTGAACATTCTTGTACATTTAATTCGCAAATTTCAGTTGTATCCACATCTATCATTGCTCCACACGGATCTCGTAAAGTTGGTATGTTATATTCCTCAATTTCAACCGTATTACACACTTCCTCTTGTTGGTAGGCTCTATCCTTCCGATGTTCCTCAATTTTCCTCCGTGCTTTGATTTTACATACAGCCCACCAATCAGCTTTGTCACGTTTCAAACTAGGATATGATGCATAACATACTTGAATTGCTTGTTGTGCCAACACAAATGGTTCATACTTCATATACCTTTTCTTGTGATTTATTTCAACCAAATTGAACTTCGTATGCACCTTCATTCCTTTGACGGGGTCGAACCACGTGCACTTAAATAACACAACCCGCATCCTTAATGGTCCAGGGTACTCTATCTCGATGATTTCATCCAACAAGCCATAAAAATCATCTTCTGCACTGCCACCATTGGATGATCGAACAGACACACCACTGTTCATTGTGGATTTTCCCATTCCATATTCTTGAGTATGAAAAATATATCCATTTATGAAATATGCTGGCCAACTTCGAACTCTTAACTGTGGACCCCATGACAGATGATATAGCAATCCTTGCCCTCCAATTTCATTATAATTACTGTGAACCTAAGGTTACACATGCAAAGTCAATAATATATATTTTACTAAATGATGTATACAATTTTAATAACTTGGTTTTGGTCCATAGGCAACTTACATATGTCTTGAACCATGCTGCAAATTGTTCATCGCACAAACGATCAAACTCATTTGGTTGTAGTCCACACATTGAAGTTTGAAAAATCCTAATATTAAAAATCATTTAAATATTAGCAAATATTTGACACACAAAACATATATTTGTAAATTTACACTTACTTGAAGTATGGCTCGACTTCTGGGCAGTTCAGTAAAGTATAAGTATGGGCTGCATGAAATTCTTCGCCTGATAAGTAACGAAACTTACAAGCGCCACTTGGTCGACCCAGATAATTGAAAATAGAGAATGCTGTGCAATTGGGATCAATGGGGCCCTCATCATTTCTGCCTGCTCTTCGCCTCTTGCACTGAACGTGCGGCTCAAAATAGTATGATGCAAATGTAGTCACTTCTTCCACAATATATGCATTACAAATTGAAGCTTCAACACGTGCCTTATTCTTCACTTTTTTCTTCAAATGATATAAGAATCTAGTCGAAATGGAAAGAAGCTTATCGGAACATATTATATGATAAACTAATTTGAACTGTATTTTAAAAAAAACATTACCTCTCAAATGGATACATCCATCGAAATTGGACGGGACCTGCAATTTTGGCCTCATAAGGCAAGTGAACTAAGAGATGCTCCATCGAATCAAAAAACGATGGAGGAAATATCATTTCTAAGTTGCAAAGAATAATTGGAATATCTCTCTCTAGTTTTTCCATATGCGATGCTTTTAACACTGTGGAGCAAATATTATGGAGGAAATTGCTTAACTCTGTAATGGCGCCCCATACAAAGTTCGGTAGAACTTCCTTCAAAGCTATTGGAATTAGTCTTTCCATCAGGATGTGACAATCATGACTCTTCAAACCTGTGAACTTGCATTCATTCAAATCAACACATCTCCCGAGGTTCGAAGCATATCCATCAGGAAACCGCACAGATTTCAACCATTGACAAACAACTCGCCTCTGCTCCTTATCCAATGTATAAACTGCTTTCGGTTTTGGTCCCCTGCTGTTTGCATCCACAGCTAGTATTGGCCGATCGCAAATATCTGTCATATCTTTTCTTGCGTTCAAGTTGTCTTTTGTTTTTCCGGCGACATCCATCACAGTATTTATGACATTGTCGAAAACATTCTTTTCTATGTGCATGACGTCAAGATTATGATGAATAAGATGGGCCTTCCAATATGGTAGATCCCAAAATATACTGCGTTTTGTCCACTTATGTGTAATTCCATATGCAAAAGTCGTGCCGTGCGGGTTCTCAACAACAGTTGACAAATCCTGCACACGCTCCCAAATTTGATTGCCGGTCAACCTCAATGGTGGACGCGTTATTTCAGTCCTATTCTTGATGAACTCTTTCTTATTCCTTCTGAAAGGATGACTTGGCGGTAAAAATTGTCTGTGACAGTCAAAATAGCTGGGCTTCTTTCCATGTTTTAATCTAAATGACTTTGACCTCTCCAAATATATCGGACATCCTAATATCCCAGCTGTACTCCATCCAGATAACATTCCGTAAGCTGGAAAATCATTTATTGTCCAAAAAAGGGCAGCCTTCATTACAAATGTTTGATCGGTACAAACGTCATACGTAGGGACACCCTTAACCCATAACCGTTGTAACTCCTCAATCAATGGTTGCATATAAACATCTATCAACTTTTTCGGATTTTGCGGCCCTGGCACGATCAATGTCAAAAACATATAAGGTGTCTTCATGCACATACCAGGTGGAAGATTGTACGGCGTTAAGATAAATGGCCAACATGAATAACTTTTTTCTGTTTTCCCAAATGGAGCAAATCCATCGGCACAGAGACCTAACCTGATGTTCCGAGGCTCCATCGCAAACTCAGGGTAAGTTCTATCAAAATGTTGCCATGCCTCCGCATCTGAAGGATGACACATTAGACCCTCTTCTGTTTCATGATTTGCATGTCAAGTCATGTATTCAGCAGTGGCTTTAGATGCATAAAGCCTTTGCAATCTGGGGATTAAGGGCAGATAAAACATTTGCTTCCATGGTCTACGCTTCTGTTTACGACCCGGCCTCCTGTTAATCTTGTACCTAGGTTGGCTACAGAATTTGCAAGATTCTCCATTTTCATCATCTCTCCAATATATCATACAACCTCTATTACATACATCAATCCTTACAACCGGAAGACCTAAGTTATCCACTAGCTTTTTCATATCATAAAAATCACTTGGCATGATGTTATCACGAGGCAATGATTCCCGCATTACTTCAACAAAAGAGTTGAAGCAATCCGCAGACACATTATGCTCTGCCTTGATATTTAATAGTCGGGCTGTCACCGATAACTTAGTGTGGTCCTCACAACCTGCCCATAAAGGTTCATCTGCTGCTTTCAACACATCCCAGAACTGATTAGATTCAAAAGTTTCATTATACACATTCTCATCAAAACCCGTTACTCCTATATCTTCCAATTGTGAAGCATGACTAGTACCCACTTATTCACGTGTAGGAGTAAAACTAGTACTTGCATGATTTGATTCTGTGACAAAATTATAACTAGCTGCATCAATCACCATCCTCTCGTATGGGTTCAATTGCTCATAATAGCCACATTCTTCCCTAACTAAAAATTAGTCACCTCTTCCATATCTTTCATCAGATATAAATGGTTCACCATGGGAAGTCCAATTATAATAGTTCGGAGTAAATTCAAATCTAGTAAGGTGTTCTCTAACTTGATCACACACAAGAAATTTACCATTACTGCACTTTTTACACGGACACCTTAACTTATTTCCATCCATGAAATCATATTTGCTACTAGCAAAGTCTAAAAATATTTCCAACCCAGTACGAAACTCATCTGTCAATCCTTGACGTCCAGGTAAGTTCTTATTATACATCCAAGACCTTTCTCTTTGCATTGTGTCTGTATTAAAATAAAAAATTATGGTAAAATATTTAAAATATCAAATCTATTGTTCTTTATTAAAACCATAAATTTTTTGAAATTATAATTTTTGTTATTCACGCAACAATTAATATGAAATTGCAAAAATAGAAAAAATTGCCATGTAAAGAAGACTTACCCAAATATTTGACGGAAATATTGGTAGGAGAAAGTGGTCAATTTGATGAGAATTGCAACGTCCACTTGGATTGCGAGACCTTCAATTAGACACATATCCAAAAAGAATAATCACCACCTAAGAATTATATTTTCATAATTTCTAGTGTGAGATGAGAACGGAAAAGTGTCCGTCGCGAATTTGCGACGGAAGTTTTCCGTCGCAAATTTGCGACGGAATCCCAAGTTCCGTCGCAAAACGGCATGGGCTTTCGGCAAGACACCTAAGTCCGGCGAAGTGTCGCCGGTCGCCGGTCGTTAAACTGGTGATGCAGAAACGAAATAAAACAAACATATATACATATATATATATATATATATATATATATAAAACATTACAATCCAATGATAAATAGTCACGAAGGTAGCTATGATACTTACCCGCACAAAAGCTTCACCGAGATTAATATGTGTGTGCGCGGATTTTGCTGATTGAACACATATGAGAGAGGGAGAAAAGCGAGAGAGAGCGAGAGAAAGCGAGAGAGAGCGAGAGAGAGAGATAGAGTTGGAATAAATAACAGGGGATGTAAATTATAAATTTGCGACGGACGTACGTTTCGTCGCAAATTTGCGACGAATTTAGCGACGGTTTTTTTGCCGTCGCAATTTTGTGATGAACTTTTTTTGCGACAAATTTTTATTCCGTCGCAAATTTGCGACGGAAAAATGTCCGTCGCAAATTTGTGACGGAATTTGCAACGGAATTTTTGTCCATCGCAAATTTGCGACCGACAATTTTCCGTCGCAACATTTGCGACGTACTGTGCGACGGTGCTTTAATTCCGTTGCAAATTTGCGACGGACAAAAGCTCCGTCGCAATTTGCGACGGACATTTTTCCGTCGCAAATTTCCGTCGCAAATTACATGTTTTTTTGTAGTGAAGAGTCTGAAGAGGCCCATTTCTTCGGGAAGTGTCCCGTGGAAGCCATTGTCATCGAGGTCGATAGTCCGGAGGAAATAAAGGTTTTCTAATTGAGAAGACAGCGAAACTATCAATCGAAGGGATGAAAGATTGAGCGCAATCGCTCTCTGATGATTTTTGCTACATTGTAACACTAGACTGGTCATAGAAGAGGATGAAGTTGTTCCATGAGGTGTCACAAGGAGAGCCTTGGGACCTAACCTACAACTATGGACAAATTATGGATAGTTGGGGATACATGCTTAGTCTTTTTAATTTACAGAGATAAAATACTTATGTAGAAAAGCAAGGTTTCTATAGTCAACAACCAAAGATTGAGAAATGATGGTTGTTGTTAGACTTTGTTACAATATTATTCATCTTATTGGCTTCGGATTTGTAACCAGTCAGCTCAGTGGGCTGAAAAAAAGGGAAAAAAAAAAGTCATTTCAGCACTTTCACTAATTGCTGGCTTTCTTGATAGAGAGAAGAAAGCTGAAAAACCTTAATATTTATTCACAATAGCATCCCTACATTTGTCCAGTCACATAGTTTCTAGGAAAAATGCCACAAAAAACCTGAAATTATTTCACTTGTGACAGATTTACCCTGAACTTTTTTTTTGTGACATGAAAAACCCAAAATTATGCCACTTGTGACATATTTACCCCACAATATTTTGGCCCATGGGCATTTTCATCTTTTATTTTTTTTGTTTTTTTCCTTTTTTTTCGTTCTCTCTCTTCCCTCCGCCGACCATGGCGGAGGGAAGCCGGTGAAGGCGACCCTCGCCTGGTCGAGCGAGGTTCACCCTCGCCTGAGTCAGGTGAAGTCACCCTTGCCAAATCCAGCGTCGAGCAGACCTCGCTAGATCGCCCGATCTAGCGAGGTTTGCCCTCGTCGGATCTGGCGAGCGTGATCCTCGCCGGCGTCGGGCCTCGCCCGCCCAGGCGAGGGCGATCCTCGCCGGCGTCGGGCGAGGGTCGCCCCTGCCAAATCCGGCAAGGCAACCCTTGCCGGCTTCCCTCCGCCATGGCCGGCGGAGGGAAGAGAGAGGAAACGAAAAAAAACGAAAATGCTCATGGATTAAAGTATTGCGAGGTAAATGTGTCATAAGTGGTATAGTTTTGGGTTTTTCATATCACAAAAAAATTCAGGATAAATTTATTACAAGTAGCATAATTTGGGATTTTTCATGTCACAAAAAAAGTTTAGGGTAAATCTGTTACAAGTAATATAGTTTGAGATTTTTGGTGGCATTTTCCCTAGTTTCTATATGAAAAGTTTACAAGCAAGTATTTCTCCCAATAAAGCTATCACAATTAGCGTTCATGTAGCCCAGCATCATATGGCGATGTCTGGCTAAAGGAGATAGGAAACACGGTGTTGAAAACATTTATGGACAACTAATGTTAAAGACAAAAAAAAAATCTACTTACCAAGTCTAATTTAATAGGAACCAGACAAGAGAGAACATTAACTTCAAACAAGTTACAATTAACAGTAAATCGGATAGCTTCAGAGTTACATAAGAATTTCATCATAAAGGATGAATGCTAAAAGTTTTTTTGGTTGGTAATGCTTAAGAGAAATTAACAATCGCATGATATAGTAAATGCGATATTTCTATTCGTTTCCTCTATATGTTGAACTGCTATAGGTAGGAGAACTCCAAACCAATATTTCCATCATTCGAATCTCGCAAAAATAAAAGAATGATCGGCAAATCTGGAATACAATCTTATAACTTATGGACTGATTTCACAACTCCCGAACAAATTTGTCAGATGAACCTGTTTAATTTCAATTCAACAAAGGAAAAGAAGGCATAACCAAAATTAGAAAGCCTGTCTTGGAACATCAAGAATTGTGAATTGTCCAATGACATAGGAAGCATATAGATGTACAAAATAGTAGTCAACAAAAGTTTGGCAAAGAAATGTTGATATGTAGTGCAGCGAATACAACATTGGAAGAATAAAACACCGTTTTAATAATAATCAGTCACAATATCCGCAAAATATCTATATAGACAAAAAAAACCTATGTAAATTGAGTACTAACTAGCTCAAAGAGGAGTAAAAATACAACGACCCTAAGTACTTGCATCTCAATAATGAAAATTGAACATTAAATACATAAATAGGAAAAACCCTCCAATAAACAAACACATCTTTCATTTCAATTGGCTCGCCACCTAACTTGCGCTTGCATTAGCCTCTCTTCTAGCTAAAATCCATTCTACCGATTGTCGAAGACCCATTTTAAGAAAAACATCATGTAATGTTGAAATAATAAAATTTGGAATTGATGTTCTAATATTTCTTGAAGGATTACATAATATTTATAGACCCTTTAGATAACTAGAACAATTAAAAATTATCTTGAAAACAAGCAACAATAAGTAAACATAATTTCCTAGATAATAATTTTCAAGACTCCAAGTCTCTAGATAATAATTGCAAGAATCCAATTCACAAAATGAGATTTGATTACGAAAAATCTTTTTATTTCCAACAGCCTCCCTTAAATTGAGCGCATCTTGACCATGCCAATCATTCTCTTTTGCTTAAGGAAGGAGTCCGTCTTCAATGGCTTAGTAAACATGTCAGCCACTTGGTCTTCCGACTTGCAAAACTGTAACATAATCTCTTCGGACTTCACCAGATCTCGACTGAAATAATACTTTATATCAATGTGCTTGCTTCTTCCATGAAAGACCGGATTCTTTGCAAGGGCAATTACTGACTTATTATCACAATTAATCACCGTCAGATGCTCTTGCTTATAACGTAATTCAGCAAACATCAAATGTAGCCAAACTGCTTGAGTAGCACAATAAGTCGCTGCTATCTATTCCGCTTCCGCATTGGACAAGGCAACCACATGTTGCTTCTTCGAGGACCAAGAAAAAATTCCATTTCCTAAAAAGAAAACATAACCAGAAGTACTCTTCCTTTCTTCAATATCACCTCCCCAATCACAGTGTGTATATCCCACATGCTAAAAATCATTAGAAACAGTGTGAAATATACCATCATCCACAATACCTTTAATATACCGTAGAATTTTTTTAACCGCCTGAAGTGTGATTGTCTAGGAGTCTCAATAAATCTGCTTACCATCCCAACACTATAAACAAGATCTGGCCGAGTACAAGTCAAATATCGTAGACTCCCGACTAGCCTCTTGAAATACGTGGGATCGACTTCGGGGCCACTTCCATCTTTTGTCGACTTCAATCTTTCCCCATTGGAGTGCTAATTGGTTTACAAGTAGCCATCTTAAAACGCTCAAGAATATCCTTGGCATACTTTTGTTGACAAATAAAAATACCATCGTTCAATCCTTACCCAAAAAAAAAAATACCATCCTTCGATTGTGTAACTTCAAGGCCGAGAAAATGATACACAAGACCCATGTTCGCCATCTCAAACTCACGAGTC
The DNA here is from genome assembly GCA_031216405.1 of Syzygium malaccense. Lineage (NCBI taxonomy): Eukaryota > Viridiplantae > Streptophyta > Magnoliopsida > Myrtales > Myrtaceae > Syzygium > Syzygium malaccense. The sequence goes on along the minus strand of CM062253.1, from coordinate 6,808,780 downwards.
ATGGCCTCCCTGAAGTCAGAAATCATCTCTTGACAATTTCCGGTAAATATGAGATCATCAACATATAAGCAAATAATGAGCATCTCACCGTTCAAGCCAATCTTCACATATAAAGCATGCTCATAAAGACATCGGTTAAAACCATGATTCATGAAATAAGAATCAATTCTAGTACCATGCTCACGGTGCTTGCTTGAGACCGTAAAGAGCTTTCTTCAATTTGTAGACAAAACCCTCTTGTCCTTTCTTGACATACCCCTCGGGTTAATCTACATACACCTCCTCCTCAAGTACGCCATTGAGAAATGTGGACTTGACATCCATTTGGTGTATTTTCCAACGTCTTTGAGCAGCCAAAGCAAAGATCACGCGAATAGTATCCATTCTTGCAACCGGAACAAATACCTCAAAATAATCAATCCCGGGTTTTTGTTTGTAACCCTTGACTACAAGATGAGCCTTCATCCGATCAACATCACCATTAGGCTTGTACTTGGTCTTGTAGACCCATTTCATGCCGATGGACTTCTTGCCTTCTAGAAGAGAAGTGAGCTCCCACGTATCATTTTTCTCAATCGCATATATCTCATCATTCATAGCACGAACCCAACTATCATCTTGGGAAGCTTCCTTAAAGTTTGTCGGATCACAATCTGCAAAGAGAGCAAAATTAATAATTTCTTCATAAGAGGGATCATCATCATTGGACAAAACACAATCACTCAAGCAAACCGATAAAACTCGTTCTCGCCGTGGACGTAAGCATGTTTCAGCAGAATTCGACTGAGTCTTTGCTACCGGATCAGGTTGCACTGATGCCGCTACTAATTCAGATTGACTATCTGAATGGGGTTGAATCGACTTCTCTTCATCCGGGACAAAGTGAAACTGCTTCTTCTCCTCCGTGCTCCAAGTCCACTCACTTTCCTCATCAAAGGTGACATCTTGACTGACAACCACCTTCTTTGTTACCGGATTATACAATCGATGACCCTTGGTCTCAATACTGTAATCAAGGAAGATGCACTTCTCACTCTTCTCATCAAGCTTCTTGCGAAGCTCATTTGGCACATGAGCATAAGCAATACACCCGAACACGCGAAGATGTTGAACTGAAGGAGTTCGACCACTCTACACCTCTGCCGGAGTCTTGAACTCAAGACCTTTAGTAGGACACCAATTCAACAAGTAAACAGCACAAGCAACCGCCTCCGCCTAGAAATGCTTAGACAATTGTTTGGAACAAAGCATGGTACAAACCATATCAACAATAGTGCGATTTTTTCTCTCCACTGCTCTGTTCTGGTGAGGAGTATACCGTGCTATCAATTGATGCTTGATGCCGCACTGTTTGAAGAAGCCATCACCAACCAAATATTCTGTGCCACGATCAGTTCGGAGAATCCGAATTTGATCCCCACTTTGTTTTTCTACATAGGCTTTGAACTCCTTGAAAGCATCAATGGCGTCGAACTTGTGCTTCAAGAAATAAACCCATGTTTTCCGGCTAAAGTCGTCGATGAAGGTCACAAAATACTTGTACCCTTGATTTGACGATTCACTAAGCGGTCCGCAGAGGTCGAAGTGCACTAACTCCAACGGCTTTGATGCTCTCCATGATTGTCCCGAAGGGAAGCTTTCTTTGCATTTTTTTCCAATAACACATGGTTGACATATCTCCTTTGGAGAAGAAATTTCGGATAGTCCACGCAATCTTGCACCGAGGCACTAAAACACGAGGTAGCATAATTAATATACAAAGGAAAAAGTCGATTTCGAGCCATTTTTACCTTCGCAATCAACGCTTCTTTGCCATCATGTATCGTGCAAAGCTCATCCTTAATGGTCATGTGATAGCCTCGCTCGGACAATTGTTCCATGCTTAGGAGATTTTCTCGAAGACTAGGAATATAATGAACGTCGGAAATGCTTTGAACCGACCCATCCTTCACCTTGATTTTAATTGTCCTCATTCCCATGATAGGAACTTTGGCATTATTCTCGAACCTCACCTCCGAACAAAAGGTGTCATCGAGTTTTGAGAATAATTCCTTCTCACCGCACATGTGATTGCTACATCCGGTGTCTAAGTACCAAACGTTCTTCTAGTTTTCCATCGCAACATCACACGTGAATAAAAGAGCATTGTCATGCTCATCGTCGCTATCAACAAATCTTGCTACCTTGGCATGAAACTTTTGACCACCCATCTTCTTGCTTCGACAATCAGATTGGTAATGCCCATACTTTTTACAATTAAAACACTGAATATGGGACTTATCTTTTTGTTGTCCAGAATGCTTCTCTTGCCACTTTTTATCATTCCTTTGATTAGAAAGTTTCTTCTTTTCATCGGGCAACACCAACTGGCTTTGTAGAGCTTCCTCTACTATCTTGGATTTCTCCTTGAGTTGCTGCTCGTGCATTTGTAGAGAGCCCATCAACTCATCAACGGTCAAAATAGAGAGATCCCGAGACTTTCAATGGAAGTCACAATATATTCGAACTGCAAAGTTAGCGTTCGAAGAATCTTCTCAACGATATGTTGGTCACCAATAGTCTCACCATTGGCGGAAAAAGTGCCAAAAAAATCCTAAACCTTTTGTAGTTGTACCAATTTAGTCCTAAACCTTTTTATGGGGTCAATTCAGTCTTAAACCTTTTGCATTAGTGCCAATTCAATCCTAAATCTTTTGTTTTTATGCCAATTCAATCCTTCCGGCTAGGTTTTGCTGACGTGGACGTCGACCGGTCATTGACACTGATGTGGACAACTTAAATAATATTTTAATATTTTTTGAATATTTATTTATTTATTTATTTTCTTTTTTTCCCCCTCCCTTCCCTCCTTTCTTCAGCCGGTTGCCGGACCGGTGATCGACTAAAGGCCAGAGGCCGGCGCCGACAAGGCTCGCCCACGCCGGCCACTGGCGAGGTCGTGCCTCGCCTAGCCGCCGACGAGGCTCGAGCCCTCGCTGGAGGTCGTTGGGGAGGGCTCGAGCCTCGCCATGGTTGGGTGAGGCTTGACCTCGCTGGATTTGGTGAGGTTGAGCCTCGCCGGCGGCTAGCACGACCTCATCCAGACATGGTGAGGCTCACCTTTGTCGTCGCCGGCGAGGGCGAGCCTCACCCAGCCTTCGGTGAGGGCGGGCCTCGCCCGCATTGGCCTTTGGCTAGTCGCCAGTCCGACGACTGGCTGGAGGAAGGAAGGAGAGGAGGGGTAGGGGAAAAAAGAAAAGAAAAGAATAAATAAATATTTTTAAAAATATTAAAATATTATTAAAAGTTGTCCATGTCAGCACCGGTGATAGGCCGCCGGCCAGCCAGAGTCCACGACAGTAAAATCCGGCCAAAATTAATCGGAAGAACTGAATCGGCATAAAGACAAAAAGGTTCAGGACTGAATTGACACAAATGCAAAATGTTTATGATTGACTTGGCATAAAAAAAACTTTATGACTAAATTGGTACAAATGCAAAAGATTTAGGATTGAATTGGCACAAAAAAAGGTTTATGATTAAATTGGCACAAATGCAAAAGGTTTAGGACTTTTTTGGCACTTTTCCCCGCCGTTGGCCTTCATTTGATTAACAAGAGCCAATGTCCGTGAGAAATAGTCGGAAATGGACTTCAACTTTTCCATTTGAAGGAGCTCGAATTGTCAATGAAGAGTCTGAAACCGAACCTTCTAGAGCTTCTCAATGCCTTTGTATATTTTGATGAGAGAGTCCCAAGCTTCTTTTGTCACCTTCGAATTCGCCACTTTTTCAAAGATTAACAAATTTATCTCTTGAAAGTTGTAAAAGAGAGCCTTACGATCTTTCTTGCGATTTTCTTTTATCGTCCTCTACTCCTTCGTTGTCAAATCTGTCGGTGTTTCTGGCTCCACGAATCCTTCTTCCACAATCTCGGTTAGCTCTTGAAACCCGAATAGCACCTCCATCTGGATCTTCCCATGCTCAAAATTCTTCCCATCGAACCTTTGGGAGTTGAGGTTAGATTGTCCCGGCACCATTCACAGAGGCCATATGACACGAGATTTTCTAAGCCGAATTCACAAAACTCAACCAAAATTAGCTTTGGTACCAAATGTTGAAATAATAAAATTTGGAATTAATGTTCTAATATTTCTTGAAGGATTACATAATATTTATAGACCCTTTAGATAACTAGAACAATTAAAAATTATCTTGAAAACAAGCAACAGTAAACATAATTTCCTAGATAATAATTTTCAAGACTCCAAATCTCTAGATAATAATTGCATGAATCCAATTCACAAGATGAGCTTGGATTACGAAAAATCTTTTTTATTTCCAACATGTAATATCTATTCAGTTCTCCAACTTCTTTTAGTTCAATTCTTCTTCAGTTAACCTTTGAATACATCTCAACTATCACTCTGCCAATTAGAATTTTTAGCTTAGATCTATCTCACTTCTAATGACTAGTGCTTTTGCCATCAATCAATTTTGTATTATGATCTCAAGTCACAATACTGATATTAACATTCACATTAACAGCATTCTATTGGTACTTAATTCTAGTATTCCATTGCAATCTTTCTCCCTATTCTTTCCTTTTTTGTTATAAAGAATCAATTATATCTCCACAAGTTATCCAAACAGGTCGGTAAACCCCAACTACCAACCCTCTAAAAGTTTAGGGAATGTAATAAAGTTCAACTGCAAATTCACATCGATTCTCAATCTATGACACGATGCAGATCAGCAGAATATTCTCATAAACATATAGACCCTTCTTTATGATACTTGCCAAATAACTTTATTGCATGTCTAATCTAATCAAGACTTCTAAAAAGAAACGGGTAAAACAACTTGATATCTTACTTTCCAAATTAAGTACACGAGCTCTAGGCCAAAATCTAGCTACAAACTTCAAAAATCTCCACCTTTATATTTTACTAATCCACCTCATCTCGTGTTGCCATGGATTGATGTATCCATGAATACTCCATGGTGCTGAAAGGACAAACTACACGTGTACCAAAGCCTACTCTCTTTAGCAAACATTTCTACAAGCATGTTTGTGCGAGAAAAGAAGATACATTTGACACATGAAAAGTGGCACTCAAATGTCGCACAACATCCTGAAATATTAAAGGATGTCCACGTGATGAGAAATGTTTACGTACATCCAACATATGGGAATCGGTGGTGAGAGGAGGGAGTACATATCTGGAGTACATAAATATTTTTCACACTTAATTGGCTTTTAATTGGAACATTAACTTGGATCGTTGTTTAAACGCTTTTAGAGGAATTTATGCTAAGGTTAAGTAAAATTTGTTGTCGTGACGAGGGACCGCATCAAATGCTAAAGTGGATAACATCCTAACTCCATATATTTATTACACTCTTGCAAGACATTGATAAAAAATTAAAATAAATGAGGCCGTGGCCGACAACTGGCCACAAGTTGGGCTTTATCATATCGAAGTGTGCTTCATAGTTGAATAAATAGAAAGTTACCCTTTATCTATAACAGATTAAATTAGCATTGGACATCATTCCATCAACTATTTTAATCATTCAAAGACAGAATAAATAAACCAACTTTACCTAAAAAGAAGAAGGGGGTGCCTTGGGTGAATAATAAACAGCCTTCCTTTTTAAGCTTTTTTATAATGATTATGTTAACTATGGAGAGAATTGGAAAAAAATTAAAAATACACCAGCTTAACAGGCTTATAGAGATGTCACATAAGTAATTTTCTTTTGTAAATATACTATTTTCCAAGCTTTTATCATGTGACTAAGACAATAATCACCATAGATGAAATGTTTAATGTAACTTTATTCATGTTAGATCATCGTACATAAATTTTTCCCATTAGCAAAAAATTAGTGTTCACTCTAGTGGATAAAAGGCCTTCTTCAAAAACTGCAATAGCTTGATGCCCAACTACCTCAATTACTTAAATTTCATTACAAAATCAATAGTTTGGTCAACAATCCAGTTCAATCGTTGGCCGATTCATTGGGTTGAGCGGTTGAATCTGGTCAATACTGAGATTGACTAGACCATGGTTCGGCTCCCAATCCAACTAGTTGAACTGGCCAGTCCATTCCCGATTTGGAAACACTGGGGGCAAGGGCCACAGGGTACGGCACCGTCACCCCCTTTGATTTTTTTTTTTTGTTTTTATAATTCTCAGTTGTGTTTTTCTATTTTCAATTTTTAAAATTTTCTGACATAGCATTAAAAAAAGGGAAAATTTCAATTAAGGACCCCAAGTGGGGTCAAATTCTCAAAAAAGGACCCAAAGTGAACATTGTGTCAAATAAGGGCCTGAAGTGCTCAATCAGTCTCAAATAAGCACCCGAAGTGCCCAAAACGTCTCAAAAAAGGACCTGGGTCCCTCGCCGGCCGGAATACCCGCCGGCCGGCGAGAAAGTTACTGTTCCGGCATCGGAACAGTAACTTTTTAAATTTTTTTAATTTTTTTTTGTTTTTCCTTTTCTGTTTTTTTATTTTCGTTTTCCTTTTTTTTTTTTTCCTTCCTCCGCCGGCCATAGCCGGGGCCGGCGGAGGTCGCCGGCTTCAGGCGAGGCCGCCCTCGCCGGCGTCGGGCGAGGGCCGCCCTCGCCGGCGTCGGGCGAGGGCCGCCCTCGCCGGCGTCGGGCGAGGGCCGCCCTCGCCGGCGTCGGGCGAGGGCCGCCCTCGCCGGCGTCGGGCGAGGGCCGCCCTCGCCGGCGTCGGGCGAGGGCCGCCCTCGCCGGCGTCGGGCGAGGGCCGCCCTCGCCGGCGTCGGGCGAGGGCCGCCCTCGCCGGCGTCGGGCGCGGGCGGCCCTCGCCGTCGTCGGGCGAGGGCCGCCCTCGCCGGCGTCGGGCGAGGCCGCCCTCGCCGGCGTCGGGCGAGGCCGCCCTCGCCGGCGTCGGGCGAGGGCCGCCCTCGCCGGCGTCGGGCGAGGCCGGCCTCGCCGGCGTCGGGCGAGGTCGGCCTCGCCAGATCTGGCGAGGCTCGACCTCGCCTGCAACTGGCGAGGCCGGCCTCGCTCGACGCCGGCGAGGCGGGCCTCGCCCGATCTGGCGAGGGCTCGACCTCGCCGGCGTCGGGCGAGGCCGGCCTCGCCCGACGTCGGCGAGGCGGCCTCGCCCAGCCCAGGCGAGGGCGGCCTCGCCCGACGCCGGCGAGGTCGAGCCCTCGCCAGATCGGGCGAGGCCCGCCTCCCCGGCGTCGGGCGAGGCCGGCCTCGCCAGTTGCAGGCGAGGTCGAGCCTCGCCAGATCTGGCGAGGCCGACCTCGCCCGACGCCGGCGAGGCCGGCCTCGCCCAGCCCAGGCGAGGCCGGCCTCGCCCGACGCCGGCAAGGTCGAGCCTCGCCAGATCTGGCGAGGGCTTGACCTTGCTGGCGTCGGGCGAGGCCGAGCCCTCGCCAGATCTGGCGAGGCTTGACCTCGCCGGCGTCGGGCGAGGCCGACCTCGCCCGACGCCGGCGAGGTCGGCCTCGCCCAGCCCAGGCGAGGGCGGCCTCGCCTGAAGCCGGCGACCTCCGCCGGCCCCGGCTATGGCCGGCGGAGGAAGAAAAAAAAAAGGAAAACGAAAATAAAAAAACAAAAAAGGAAAAACAAAAAAAATTTAAAAAGTTACTGTTCCGGTGCCGGAACAGTAACTTTCTCGCCGGCCGGCGGGTATTCCGGCCGGCGAGGGACCCAGGTCCTTTTTTGAGACGTTTTGGGCACTTCGGGTCCTTATTTGAGACTGATTGAGCACTTCAGGCCCTTATTTGACACAATGTTCACTTTGGGTCCTTTTTTGAGAATTTGACCCCACTTGGGGTCCTTAATTGAAATTTTCCCTTAAAAAAACTACCTGATTTTGTGCTTGAGAAAGTTTTGTCACGAGCCGCATAAGGTTGAAAAATGACAAAAACGAGGGAATTTTCCCTCGATTAAAACTGACGAAATGAACACTTAAGTGTATCGAAATCATAATAAAATTTAGGATTTAAATGGGTCACGTAAAAATTTTTGGGTTTAAATGTACGAATACCATAAAATTCAAGGACTTGTGCAGCAATTTTCGAAAAAGAGAGAAGAGAGAGATTTACGGTAGTATTGTCCGTGCAGCTTCGACAAGAAGATCAGGACATCATAGGAGGAGATTTCGCCCCTGCTATGAACCCCCGGAGATTTCACCTCCTCTTCCATCGAAACTCCCACTTGAGCCTCGAGATTCCTGCGCAGCTTGGCTGAATATTGTATTCGTTCGAGCTGGAGCTTTCAGATGATGGCGATGGAATGTGGGTCCATCGCGATCTCGCTCCGCAGGGACGATCTTGAAATGGGTCGGCGTTCAAGAAGCCGGAAACGATAAACTTTGGCACGAAAAATCCACTAAGTTGGATGATAATCGTGGCGTTCGAGCTGGTGTGCGAGGTAACATTTTGGGTTTGGATAGTTCTTTGAGAACGTTGTCTTGTCAGCTTGATCCGTGCGATATGCATGTGGCACGTTGATGCTTGTTGACAGGTCTGGTTGAACAAGCTACGGTGTTCTTATGGCTGTGCATTCTTCAAGTTGAACAGTTGCACTGTCAAAATTGTTCATTTGATGAATGTCCATGTTATCATGTTAGTGTATTTTTTGGTGGCTACTTAATGCGTAAAATCTTGCTTACATATGTGCACAAGGTGAATCCTGAGCCTTTTTTTGTTTTCGTAATTTTGAGCCATTTGGATGTAGCTGCTCTCCATTTGAGTAATTTTTCGAACTATGTGTTGAGAAGGAATCCGTTGCATCGCGGGGATTTGGATTTTGGACCGTTTCTTTGGAATCAGGCATGCATGATTTAGGCAAAGTAGGTGAAAATGACAGAGGGAAAGGCTGCTCCTCCTGAAATGATGTGCCAAAAGTAAATTTTCTTCATCATAATTTAAGTCTTGGATGGAGAACTCCTGAAGTATGAGATCATGCAGCTTTTAAGCTTGTGTCCAGCTCTATGAATGAGTCTAAGCATCCTCTTTCCTTCCTAAATTGGATGGAGCCGAAAGACCTTCTTGTGTCCTGATGCTAGTGAGGGAATGAAGTAGCATATTTTACTTTGTGGGGATTAATTTATGGACAAAGGTTTCTGCACTATCAGTACTTATTCCATGTGCCAAGTGAGTTCTCTGCAGAATTTCCGTAACTGTTTGCTTTGTAAAGGTAATCAGGGCAGGAACGTTCAGATTGCGATTGTAATAAAAGAGTTCAGTCAGTTAATTAAATCTCTCACCTGTAGGTCATGTACAAGAAATAGTAGTTTCTGTCATTCTTGGAGTAAATGGTTTTCATCCCGATGCAGGAGGAAATTATCAAAATCTCCTACTGATTATCGACTAGCTCACATTTATCTTAGGTTAACATTATGGTGAACTTATTAGATCCTGATCTTAAATAAAACCAACTGAATTCGCTATGTCATGACTTACTTTGTATGCTTAAATCTATGAGCAAGATTTTAAATCAGCAAGATCCCATTTATAGTTTCACCTGTATTGACTTTCAATACTATATTCTTCTAATCATTATTTTGGTACTTGATTGCTGTTTACATTCGATAAGCATGCTACACTATGATATCATTATCTTGTCTATATATTTATTTACTGTGATACTGTAGGCGGTGTGCACGCATAGTGATTAATTGATGCTTTTGTCTATACATCATGCTCCATGGTTGCTGGATGCTGAAAGCAGCGGGTAATCGTTTCCAATGCTCGGAAAGCAGTGGAATCTAAATTTTCATCCCCCGATCTGAACCCCATGTCTTAACTTGTTCTTGTCATAGTGATGTGCTTTAAGAAGGATGAAGCTGTTCTGCTATATTTATAGTAGTAATATCATTTTTCATGTGTTGGGTGGGAATAATGGTATGTGACTGATTTTTCCTTTGTATGTGTATTTAAAGATATGGTTCGGGGTAGAGATGCCTGTTGGGAGCATTGTGTCCTGGTCGATGCAACAAAACAGAAGGTTAGGTGTAATTATTGCGAAAGGGAGTTCAGTGGAGGGGTTTATAGGATGAAGTTCCATTTAGCCCAGATCAAGAACAAAGACATCGTGCCTTGTTCAAAAGTTCCAAATGATGTGAGGGACCATATTCGAAGTATATTGAGCACTCCCAAGAAACAGAAAACTCACAAAAAACCTAAGGCTGATTGGGCTGCTAATGGTCAACAATATAGCTCTTCAGGCAGTGAGAACTCCCATGCAAACCATTATTCTAGTGGACAGGGTGGAAGCACTTGTCCCCCTCTGTTTCTTGCACAGACTTCACCTAGTCTACCAGCAGTTGATGATGCCCAAAAACAGAAACAGGATTATGCTGACAAGAAAATTGCTACATTCTTTTTCCATAATTCTATCCCTTTTAGTGCTACCAAATGCATGTACTATCAGGAAATGGTGGATGCTATAGCAGAGTGTGGATTGGGCTATAAAGCCCCGACCTATGACAGCCTGAGATCTGTTCTTTTGGAGAAAGTGAAAGATGATATACAAGATTGCTATGGAAAATTTAAGGATAACTGGAAGGATTGTGGATGTACAGTTTTATGTGAGAGCTGGTGCAGCACCAAGAGTAAATCACTTGTAGTATTTACAGTCACATGTCCTAAAGGGGCAATGTTTTTGCGGTCAGTTGATGTATTGGGTCATGAAGATGATGCTACATATTTGTTTGAGTTGATAGAAACCGTTGTTTTAGAGGTTGGCTTGGAAAATGTTGTTCAGGTGATAACTGACAGCACCACTAGTTATATTTATGCAGGAAGACTCCTCATGGATAAGTACCCATCGCTTTTTTGGTCTCCCTGTGCATCTTATTGTGTTAATAAGATGTTGGAGGACATGAGCAAACAAGGCTGGGTGTGCACAGTGCTGGAGGAGGCAAAGATTATCGCACAATACATATACAGCAATACCTTGAGGTTGGGTATGATGAGGAAATTAGATGACGGGAAGGAGTTGATCAGGCCAAATATAACTCAGTTTGTGACTGGCTTCCTCTCCTTAAGGTCGATAGTTATCCAGGAGGACAATTTGAAACATATGTCTTCTCACACGCAGTGGTTCTCATCTGACTACAGTAGATGCCCTGAAGCCCAGGCCTTTAAGTCCTTGTTACGCTCCGAGAGATTTTGGAAGTCCGCTCATGAAGTCATCAGTGTGTCAGAACCACTAATTAAAATCTTGAGGATGGTTGATGGGGATTTGCCTGCGATGGGTTATTTGCATGAGGCAGTGGAGAGGGCAAAGATCTCAATCAAAGATTACTACAAGGGTGTTGAAGAGAGATATATTCCTTTTTGGGATATAATTGACCACAGATGGAATATGCAGCTTCAGTCGTCAATACACGCTGCAGCTGCATTTCTGAATCCATCAATCTTTTACAACCCAAACTTCAAAATCGACCTTAGAATTAGGAATGGATTTCAGGAAGCCATGAGGAAGGTGGCTTGCAGCGACATGGATAAAGTGGAAATTACAAAAGAACATCCTGTATATATTAATGCGCATGGTGCCCTTGGGACCGATTTTGCTATCATGGGACGAACTTTGAATGCTCCAGGTATGTTCTATAAACAGCAAGATTGAACGTTCATATTGCGTGACACACAATGTGGAGATTTTATACCTTTTCAAGACATAAACAGGTGCACAGTATAAATGTTTCTCAACATGGCATGACTCACTCGTGAGTAAAATTTTTGTCTTATCTGTATGCAGATTCAGGGTTGGTGTCCATCATTATGATTTACAATCCTTAAGATTAGCTTTACTGGTTGAATTTTTTTTAGTGAAAAGGCCATGAAAAAATAAGTTTTACAGAAGGCAAATGTATGAAATCAATAGATGAGGTCTTTCCATGTTTGGTTGAAGACCCAGGGATGCATTGATTTAATTAGTTGCATCATCTGGGGACTCTGGTACTGATCATAGGTTGGCTTACCAGATCAGATTTTACTTCCTATATTTGGTTCAATGCTTCCTGGTTTTCTTACCCCATTTTCCGTCATCAATGCATATAGCTTAAACATTGATTCGTTTTAATCGATGAACTTTGTCTAAACTGTCACTATGCAAACTCTAGGTGATTGGTGGGCAGCATACGGATATGAAATCCCTATGTTGCAGAAAGTCGCAATTCGCATATTGAGCCAACCTTGTAGTTTGCACTGGTGCAAATGGAACTGGACCACCTTTGAGAGCCTGCATACCAAGAAGTGGAGCACAGCAGAGTTCGAAAAGTTTGGCAATTTGGTCTTCCTGCACTGCAACCTTTGGTTGAAAGCCATACGGGAAAGCTGGGACAGAAGATGTAAACCTATAAATTTCGATGAGATAGATGTTAGCTCTGATTGGCCTACTGAGTTGGATCCTTCAGCTCCTTTATTAATTGATACTTGGTTGGACGATTTGCCGGCGGAATGTAAAGTTGTCCCTGACTTTGCTGATAACCAGAGAATAGGATAGAAATAGAGCGACAGAGTTAGCATGGTTTGTCCCCCTTGTAGAGTAGAATTTGTCTAATTTTCACATGTTTCGTCAATAGTGCAAAAGGGGATCAGTCATCAATCACTGCCACCATCAGAACCGGGTGATTTTGCCTAATCCAAAGGATTATATACTTCAACAAACAATGCAAATTAGGACATTTTTCAAGCCTGATCGGGACATCCAATTAACGTCCCTAACTAAATCGGGATGTCTTGGCTAAACGTCGGAACAGCGTCGAGGTTTACAACGTCCCGGTGGAACATTGGGATGCGCCATGACAAATGTCCCAAAGATTAAAACGCTAGGATGTTTCTCATATTAACCTATTTTTGTGCACTTTTACAATGCCACATAACTGTAAATGTTTGTCTGACCTCTTGAAAGGAACCAATCCCTGTCGTCACGATGAACTCGAATGCGCATTGACCCTGCCGACAAGACAACTGAATATATAGCTATAACCGAATGGAGTGCATTAATAACCGCTGGCCCGATAAACTTACGAATGATCCCAAAATGTGTCCGCATGTAAATGGTACTAACAGTTAACATCTAATGCAGTTATCTCATGTAACAAGTAGTCCAAAGCGCTAACATTTTCTTACAAAATGACGTTAAGCAAAAGGAATATAATATAACCATCAATTCGTATCGTCACTTTCTCCAAGACCTCGCTCTCTCTCGGTCTTCTTGATCATCATTTTCTCCTCCAAATCGACAGATCAAACTGCATAAAACAAACAATATTCAATATGACAATCGGGGGCAAACCACCAATAATAATCAAGAAAGTATGAATCAATTTAAGGAAGTTAAAGAATCCAACCCATTAGAACCTTTCGCTCTGAAATGCAACCTATGCGTGTGAAACCAACCAGGATCCTTCCATCACACTCGGATATTGCTGTATCAAAATACAGTGCGGCCAGTTGACCTTCACAACAGATCTCTGAATCATGCTCCGTCTGTAAAGTGAATAACACCGATTTGGCTCATTTTGCACAGCTTTCCCGAGATCCCTTAGGCCTCAAAAGACGCTTGGGCAAATGCTAAAGTGTTTGGTAAAGAATTTTGAGACCCCATTTGGACTAGCATTTCCAAAGTGCTATAAGGCAAGATCCAGTTTTTAGCTCTTATCAACATCTGAAATTCCAAATCCCATTTTCCGGATCAATACATCCCTTCGAAGTTACTGCAGACAGTATTTACCAAACACTATCGCATTTATGTAAAGGTTTTGGACAATTGCTCTCCCAAACTCACCTGTCTTCTTGGTTTCTCCCGTTCTCCATCTTTTTCTCATTCTCCATTGACTTCTCTTAGATTTGGCACACTTTGTTATCGTTTCTAGATTGCGCTTATGTTTGTGATGTGGAGAGGCATGTAGGAGCGACACCAAACCCGTAACCCGGCATTCTTCCATACCGATCCTCTCCGATCGACTCGTAGGCACTATTTGGCAGTTGCTTTATGCCAGAAATAGTACAAGCTCAAACATATATTTTATTTTGAAAACTAGACAAATGATGAAAAATAGAATCAAAGTTATTATTGAAAAGCTAAACAAGATCTAAGAAAATCAGTTCCAGTTGGATTGATCAGTCCCAGTCCTAGAATTATCTACATATCAGTCCCCGAGACCAGTCCAGGGACAGATCGGTCCCAGATAAGTCCAATTTTTTGGAATGATTCTGCAGAATGGACTGATCCAGTGACTTATTCTGTACATTAGTCCCAAGTGAGTGAATGAGCGATGCTCTGAAGGAGAGGCTGAGCTTATGTGACTCTAGTATGGGGTGAACGAGTAAAGGAAGGCTAACAACCGTACTATCTCGATCTCAAGTGTGGCCTGACACGTGTCCCTGTGCCTATAGTTTGGGACGAAAAAATAGCGTCCCCATGGTCTCGTATCCCAGGACGCTCACTGAAACGTTCCACACCGTGACACCGGTTTAATAACAACTATACGTACATTTTTAAGATTAAGATGCTTGATCACTGATGCCCTTCAAATTTCGTCCCAATTTGCCCTGTTTCTTGTAGTGATACCATTATGCCAGTTCTTCACTACAGAAAAGAAATTGGGGAAGTTCAGCATGCAAGAATTCGGTGGTGATTCATTGGAAATGAAAGATCGGTTACATTCGGTGGTGATTCTGGACCTGAAGTGATTAGAAAGCTCCAGTAAGTTGCGTTTAAAGTTCTCATCTCTTTTCTTCCCCTGCTCAATAGTCAGTTTCACCTTTTTAAGTCAAAATCTACTCTTTCTCAGTATACAAATTTCGCGCAAGCCTAAAATGCCAACACTACATGCAGTTCTGAGCTTCCTGCCCAATCAATCTTAGAACCTATATAAACTATAATGCACAGGAAACTTGCGTGATGCATTGTTCTATTTGCTACTAGAACTTCTAAAGTGAACAAACGAAATAAATCAGCATTCAGATACTTGTGGTTTTCAAGAGTTATGTAACGTCTGGTCATTGAGTATTCTGCTGCAATAGAAAACACAATCACTGTACAGTAATTTTAACATATTATCTTGCCTGCCAAGTACACTTAACACCCAAAAAATAAATCGACATCGATCGATTGGCTGTGAGACAGCAGATACTTACTGGCTATAGGAAGGTGAAAGCCACCATTATGTACAACAAAATTTCGAGGACAATGTCCTGCAGACTAGGGTTTAATTACTATCCCGTGCACGCACAAGACGACCACTTTGAAGCAAAAAAGCTGGAAAAGGAACCTGGCAATTCCTAATATGTGATTTCAACCGGGGAATGTTTGGATGCGCACTTCTACATCTGTGGCAACGTAACTCCATAGAAAGTAGACTCTTGTCGTCTTTTATCATGGCTTTCCCATTCTTATTCACCTCCTCAATGACGTCAACCGAGTCACGGAAGAAAGCAGTGTTAAATGAGTTCCAATGCTTCTTATTCTTGAGATGAACTGAATTAAAATCTTGGCTGATAACATGGAGGTGAAGCTGTCTCATTGAGGGTGCCTGCAAGAGGAAGTATGTTAATTTCCCTTTTGAGGTTTCATCACAGAATTTAATACTGAAGGCAATCCAAAGTACACAATGTACATGCTGGTGGATGCAGAGTTGAGACAATTGTCACTTGTCTACAGCATTAGGTCTTTCTCCAACATCAACAATTGCTAGCCGCATTGGAGGATTAGAGCGAGACAAGTTTGGTTGCTCAAGGTACCATTATGAAACGAGTTACAGCGAGGCTGAAGACTTCATCTCAGTGACGAAAGCCAGAGGCAACAATACTCATCTGACTTACTTGCATTGACATTTTGTATAAGCATTGGCAACATCACCATCGAAAGGCTTTCTACCAAAAAGTTTGCAGCCAAAGGAGATTACAGCAATATTGAAATAGACAGTAATGACAGGTAGCAGAATGAACTCAAAACTTTCCCAACAAAAGCCAAGCCCGGGTTCTTAATAACTGATTTTGGTATTCTGGCAGAAAGTTCTGCCGGTACACTACATACCTTCAGCAAACTACAAAAAAAGCATTGTCATTACCATTGTGCTCCTTTTAAATTTTGTTATTTGAGCATATGATAGAATAGTTTATATTGTAAAGATTGGGGGGAATAAGGTACTCCACATGAGGTGCACTAGATTGCCATTTCTGTAAGCATTTAGGTGCACGCGCATCCCGGTGTGTAAGTGCTTGCATCAAATATCAAGACATTTGCACCAACTGATAGCCCTAGATAAAAAGGTTGCAGCATACCGAGTGACATCCGAGACGGAAAACTAGTTGGGAATCTTCATGCAAGAACTTCTCAACCCACTCCAAGCCAATGGCATGCATTCTCCTCAACAGTTCAAGGTGTACTTCATGCACATCTGCCAAGCAATCAAGACCTCTAGCTCGTGCCAAGATGAGAATGTGCTTCTGTGCCTATTCAAAGAAAAATCCTAGATAAATTAAATTCGCCAACCAAGAGAACCAAAGGAACAAAGAAGCAAGTTAGTATTTACCTTAGGATAAGCATCATTTAGCACAACAACATCCTCTAGTATTTCCAAAACGTCATCCTTATGCTTTTCTGGATGCATGGCAATATGATAGAGAGCCTGGGTCCAAGAGCCCCATGTTTTTGTCATTCCTCTATTGGTAGTTTGGATACCTGAATCTGAATATCCAGTTCTGGGATGTGTGATGTCAATCTCAACTTCATCTTCAGATCCTCTACTCTTTTTGCTGCTAAGAGATACATCGGCATCATCTCTCTTATTCTTCAAATCACCATTTCCAACACTTTTATCAAGACCAAGTCCAGAGGGATGCAAGAACTCTTCATTCCTTTTTGTAACAGATTTTTCTTGTATCTTCAATAAAGACGAGAATCCTTCAAAGAGTGATGTATATGCTTGACGGAGAACCATGCAGCCTTTATTATAATCATTATTAAGACAATTTGGTCTTTGTGGGTTCATATTCGGCCCAAGGACATGGATGACATGTGTTATCCCTTCCCTGTTGTACAGCGGAGAAGTTGAGGGAAGAGGAACAACCACAGCACTACCTGGGAAAAGTGACTTAGCTCGTTCATTTGTTGCCATTTCCAGATCCGCACCTGCAGCCTTAAAAATAGCAGCATTAACGCCTCCACCTCCAGGTTTTAATCGCCTACACAATATTATGTTCTGGTTAATCCTCATGATGTGCTATAAAAATTAGAAACAAACTATTCAATTCTTTTACCCCGTAAAAGTGAAAGAAATAAGAGAGATGATCACAAAACCAAATGCATTCATGATTTTTCGTTTTAAAATTTTTCATGCATAATGATCTTGGAAACAATAATTGACCTAATTACAATGAGAAATTATGACCCAAAGCCTAAAGGATACCCTTCATGCATTGCTTCACAAAACTCCCACGGTGCAGCATCTCACTATCTATTTCAAATAGAAATAGATTGGCTTCTACTCGATAACATGAATGATTTCTATTCCAGAAATCTCACCAATTGGCAGCATTAGCTATGACATTGCAGTTTAAACCTCCTTTTGTAGAGAGCTCAACTATATTGCCTGCGAATGTGAAGAACTTGCTTGAGCCAATACTCTTCTTCGCAGCTTTAGCCCGAACCAAAGACAAGATTTTCGATTCGTGAGTCAAGTCCACTAGAACAAGTCTGGCATTTCCAAGCTTAGGCACAAATTCCTCAACTGTCTCAACAATGATGTCAGAAGCCTTTTCGAGGTTAAAATGAAAATCAGCCGTTGAAATAGAAGGAAATGCTAGTGTAGGAACATCATTATCTATGGGGTGGACTGCATTTTCTTTGCCCTTGCTTTCTTCTTTCTGAGGAGCATTCGGAAGAACAGGCCTTTCTTCTCTTTCCAAGAAAGAGTCTTTCTTCTCTGAGCTCCCAATCGATGCAACAGACTGGTCGCTATTGACCGTGGAAACAACCGGAGAAGGCCCATCTGCTTTCTTTAGGAACTTCATGATTCCCACCTGAACCTTTGCATCTTGGCTTCTCTGGTCGAAACAGCCCGGTGGAAGACTGTCTGATGGAGCGAGACCACTGTATGTACCCAGAGCAGCCTGAACTTCAGCATCATTATGGCAAAATGTAATCCGAGAAAACCCTTCACTCAGCTTGGGCAATTCTTTCTTCTGTAGCATTCTATTCACAACAGCAGCAGCTTTTCCACCTTGCAAGTTCCCTTCATGCCCCATCCGCTTGACAGATCGAGAAATACAAAGCTGAGTAGGAAGATCAAGCACCACGGCATGCACATCAATTCGGGCAGAGCCGAGTTTCAGGAACTCCGCACGCTGTTCCCTGTCCAGATTGCATCTGTCGATGAAGGCGCTCTTACCATCCTTCAACGCACCCAAAGCACTCTTGATGCACTGAGCCTTCGTCCCAGCTTTCCCATTTCCAATTGTGTCCTGCAAAGAACAAGCGGAAAGTAATGGTATCGACCATCTCGCCCAAAAGCCTACGACACTCTATAATCTCACCATGGAAAAACTAAAAAAGCAAGAGCCTTTCCACATTACACGCGACTAAAAACAGCTACAAGTTCAGCAATACCCAATTACAAGGACTCCAGGAAGGGCAAGAAGAACAAACACACTTGAGCAAAAACACCACGAGCCGCACGAAAGAGGGAAAAGGCTGACCTTCCATAGCGAAAACAAAGAGCTAGGCCCAGTGCAGCATTTCATCAAACAAATGGGGCGCCAGAGAGACAGACCTGACAAATGCGGACCCAGGGCCTCCGAGAAGCGCCGACGACGGCGTCGCAGAAGGTGGACTTGCCGCTACCGGGCGCTCCCACCAGCATCACCACCAACCGCTTCCCCTTCTCCTCCACTTCCAAATGCCACGACGACAAGAAAATTTCAAAGGCGTCAGAGCACAGAACCCTCGAACGTCTCGAATCATGGAAAGAAATCCGAAAAGCATCACAAAAAACGCCGAGAGACTCGACTCGACTCGACAACTTCTCGTTACCTCGCGCTTCCGAACCGTCGTCAACCTCCATGTCCATCCCGAAAATCTCGCTTCAGCAAATCCCCGCGACGAAAAACCTCACAGCAACTCTCCTCTACCCATCTTCATGCTCGCATCGAATGTACGCAACAATGGCGAAGCAAGCAGCTTCCCGTCCCGCAGATCAAATTCGGTTCCGGTGAAGCTTATTGGGCCGGGCCTAATGTGGGCCCAAACTGATCATGGCTTTGAACCCAGTCAAGAGGCAACAAAACACCGATCCACATATATATATATATATATATATATATATATATATATATATATATATGTGATTTGGTTTCTGCACAAACCCTAGACGAGTCTCCTCCAGTTCGCGGGGAAGCTCTGCAACTTCTCAGAGATGGGCGAAGAAGAGAGGAGCGAGAAGGCAGGAGGAGGGCCTGTGTTCAGAGACGTAAGGCGTTACTACTGCGAGCACTGCGGGATCTGCAGGTCCAAGAAGTCCCTCATCGCTTCTCACATCCAATCCCACCACAAGGTCCCTTCTCCTTCCCCTTTCTTACTCAGTTCTCTTCGCTTCGGTTGCCTTCCGATGCTCCCTATGCAGCTCGGTTCGTTTTGGGCTGCGAGTCCTGATGCTACGATGCGATTATTATTAGTTCGATCAACAATTGCTGGTTTTGCGTTGCGGAACTGATGTGAACTGGTTTTTGTCGTGTTGGTTTGGGTCTTTATCAGGAGGAGATGGAAGCGGCAATGGCTCGAGGGGTCGAGGGGAAGGAGGGAGCCAAGGCTAATACCTGCGAAGAATGCGGCGCGACGTTTAAGAAGCCCGCCTACTTGAAGCAGCATATGCAGGGCCATTCGCTCGAGGTATGGCGAGCTCTCTCCGTTTGCCTCACCGGAGTTCGTTTGTTGTTGTTGATAGTGCAACGTGAAAGCAAGTACCTTGAAAATTTCAGTTGTGTTTCGATTAGATTACGCCTGTCATTGAGGTGGTCGACGGTGTGGTACAGTTTGTAGAGTGGAGAGGTTCTGATCGCAGTCGCACCGGTCTTGTTGAACAGATGGTTTTGATGTACAACGCTCGGTTGTGGTCTTTGCTTTTAAAACGTTCACATTTATAACTTCTAATGAGGTGTTGGAAGCAGCAATTCGGATGTTATTGTTGGGGATGTGCATGATTTTCTGGGCTGTGGAATGGTGATTACCTACAAATATAGTGCCGTGAACTTGTGGAGCATCATCACATGGAAGCACTAATGAGAAAGCATCGATCTTTTATTGCGATCTGGTTTCACAGATAGATTTCTAGGATAAAAAAAGTTTTACTTTTGGTTGAAAAATGAAGCTGTTTTGTTCTTTTCCATTTGTCCACTGCGAGTTTACCTATACTGAAATCAAGACCTTGCAGGATAAAGTATGTTGGCTCATTTGATTATGATATGGTAATGGCGTGAAGCATTGGATCCCACAGAAAAGAACTCCAAAATGCAAGAGGCTGCATTCTTGTATCTTGATTGGACTAGTATCAGGTTGGGGGACCACCTGAGAAGATCCATCAAGTCAGCCTCGGTCACGCATGTTCTATTTTGAGGTTTGAAGCATCGTTTGTTTTGTTCTATTGATATCTAGAGATTTGGTATGCTTTGTATCTATGTGTCAATATGCTAAATTTATTTGCAGAGGCCTTTCAAGTGTTCTGTGGAGGATTGCCCTGCCAGCTATAGGAGAAAAGACCATTTGGCTCGTCACTTTCTTCAGCATAAAGGCAAGATCTTCAGCTGTCCTGTCGATGGTTGCAATAAGTCATTTGCATATCAAGGGAACATGAAGAGGCACATGAATAATATTCATAGTGATGAGCTACCATCAACGTCTGGTGAATTTAAGAGTCCGAAGCAGCATGTTTGTCCGGAGGTTGGGTGTGGAAAGGTTTTCAAGTTTGCATCGAAGTTGCGAAAGCATGAGGATTCTCATGGTGAGTCACTTAATTTCGAAGTGTGTTAGTGAAGCCAAATGATAACTACAAGGTGTTTAGTGTTCTAATTGATAATAACGTCATTTCAACTGCTGCAGTCAAACTGGAGACCGTGGAGGCTTTCTGTTGTGAGTGCATGAAATACTTCAGCAATGTTGACTATCTGAAGGAGCACGTGCAGTCGGCTCACCAATTTGTCAATTGTGACATATGTGGGACTAAGCAGTTGAGGAAGAATTTCCAGCGGCATCTCGGTACGCATGAGAAGAAAAATTCGGCTGATTCAGAAGCATTCAGATGTGATGTTGAGGGTTGTTTCCGCGTTTTTTCAACAGTAAGATGCAGTCACCTATAAAGTAGATTCTGGCTGTGCATGGAATATAATTGTTCGGAACGTTGAAGCTCGAGTTCTTTTTTCGCGTAGCTGATGAGTGTACATTAGC
Source organism: Syzygium malaccense (assembly GCA_031216405.1). Classification (NCBI taxonomy): domain Eukaryota; kingdom Viridiplantae; phylum Streptophyta; class Magnoliopsida; order Myrtales; family Myrtaceae; genus Syzygium; species Syzygium malaccense. Next base: position 6,787,351 of record CM062253.1, on the reverse strand, counting down.
TGATGTTTTTGCTTGTTGACAGAAATCAAATTTACATCAGCATGTGAAGGCTGTTCATCTTGAGGTGAGGCCATTTGTTTGCAGCTACAAGGATTGTGGCAAGAAGTTTGCATATAAGCACGTGAGAGACCATCATGAGAAAACTGGTTGCCACGTTTACACTCCAGTGAGCCCTATTCTCTCGTTCTCTTGAATATTGAAATTCAATTTTACTGCTGTTGAAATCCAGCTTTTTACTACATGAGAGTTGGATGATCCTCATACCTAGCAATTTGGCTTCTTGGGTTCAGGGTGATTTCGAGGAGTCAGATGAGCAATTTCGATCCAGGCCCAGAGGCGGGAGAAAGAGGAAATGTCCGACGATTGAGTCCCTACTGCGAAAAAGAGTTACTCTACCCAACAAGCTAGATTTCCTTTCAGATTAGTGGCTGAAGTCTCTCGACAGCGCTCCGCAGCAGCTGAGGATTATAATGTATAGGAGCTGTGGTTTTTTGCCGTATAGGTCGAGCAAAGGTGACAAATTCACTCATCATCATCCTCCTGTCACTTGTTTGTAGTTAATAGTTGATAGAGTTTGCTATTGTTTGGTCTGTGAAGATAAGAGAGCGAGTTCATCCTTGGCAAAAGATTCTTGTGATCATGGGCTATTGTCAGCCGTACATCATGCAAATATAGTGAAATTCAACTGAGAATCCATTGGTCTCGTACTGATCTATTAGCGATCACCTGATTGAATGTCAGGCCAAATCCCAATAAAGAGAAATATTTTATCCAGGGAATAAAAATGACCTCGCCAAATTTCCCGAAAAAATCGTGGTAGTTTTACTCGAGGGATGAAATTGACCATTATTATCTTTTCCATGTAAACTAGTCTTTGTGGCGGATGACGACGTGGCTAACGGTGCTTAAGTGGTGTGCTGACGTGGCGCTTTTAATTAATTCTAAGAATTTATAAAATTAACAAATTAAGAACTAAATCATGTTGGCTGAAAAATATTGGACAGTAAACCAGAGTTTTTAAGGAATGAAAAAACTGGAAAATGCCAATGAAAATACTCAAAAGCAGGTTGAGAATTATAGAATCGGTCTTCCTCTCGTCATTGCCTAGTGTCGTTCCTTGAAGAGTCGTTCGTGAGCGTCACCATCGTGACTGCTGCAAGCCTCATGTGTGAGCCCAGCAATGGCTACCGCCTCGATTCTGGTCCAAGATCGAGGTTGGGCAACCCCAAGCCTTGGACCAGATCGGGTCCCATGGCCGCAGCCATGGACGCCCATGAGCTCTTCGGGCTGGGAGCTCCATCTCAGAGGGCTCTGCAGCCACCCCGAGCTTGAGGCTCAAGCCATAGGAGCTCCCCCGGCTGCGGGCACTAGCTCGATTGAGAGAGAGAGAGAGAGAGAGAGGGAGAGAGAGAGAGTGTGTGTGTGCGCGCGCGCGCAGGGGGATGGGCCTGTCGGAGACGATTGAGAGCGGTTTCAGCAAAGTTATTCACTGCATTCATGAGCGTGGCTGCTGGTGTTCCGTATTTTGTTTCATGAAACACCAAACTCGTCCAGAAACTTTATCATCTTTGTAGCCCAGAAAACAAGAGAAAATTGCAAAGTGGCTTATCACAAACAATGCCCTGCAAAGTAGCCCAAAGGGTCGGACCAAAAAACATAAAAAGAAGTAGCACAAAAGGATAAGGCCATCGGAGCCCGCATTCTCGTTTGAAATTCACGTACGTTTTTGATTTACGAAAAATTCAAGACTTGAAAAACAGTTTTCGTAAAATGATTGGTTATGTTGTTTAAAAAAGTTAATTAGCGGAATATTTTCGTGATTGACAACAATTTAGGCCTAACTATTTTGGTAGGTGATAGAAATATTTTTCATACATTTTTGTAAGCGATACAAATGATTATTTTTCGGAAAATGTATTCCAAATTTTGTGTTTCCGCGAAACAAACGCACCCTTAAAGTTGTTCCTTGCTCTCCGAGCTGGCAACTACCACTCCAAGAGGAAACTCGCCATGTTGAGACAAGGGAAGGGCGGCTCTTTTCTTATTTCTCGATCATGATGAGTTGTTTAATAATCACGAAGAAGTGTTTAACATTCCCTTTTGGCCCACACAGAATAATGCTCCTTTCATTAGTAAATTTGTAGTATCGAGTTTCAAATAACGGTGGATTAAATTGTGCCCCCTGCTGGTCATGTATATTGACGATATTTTGCAACAATATTTGTGCCTTATAACCATAAACGTTCTAGTTATATATTCACTACTCAAAACTAAATCACAGCACGATAAATGATTTTCTACTATTGAGTTTGTGGATAGTAAGATTGTTCCTTTATTGGTAACTTACACTTATACACCCGCTTGTAAAATATAAAAATAAGTGTTAATCCACTATCTGATTTGTGGATGATAAAGTTATTATTTCGCCAGTAACATTTACTTACGTGTCCTTTCGTAAAATCAAAAAACAAGCGGTAATATATCGTTGAGTTTGCCAATGATAAAATTATTATTTCATCGCTAATTTCAAATATGCTTATTCACGTAGAATGCTCCACAAGACTACTAAGAATAAGAGGGTCTGTCCTTAAGATGCATTCCGAAAAATTCAATTTCCCATTGGGCAATAAACGAACAAATATTGGTGAGGTTCTAAAAGTCACCGAATCAAATGATCTGGATTCATTCTCAAATGAGTTGCTTTGGTGAGATTGAACAAATATCAACAAAACCAACAATCTAATTGATCACTTTTTACTTACCATCCACGTTACGTAATTACTGTCCACAGAAAAAAAAATTCCATTTTATTGGTCAACGCAATTTTTATAAATCACCCAATCGTGGAGCTCCAAGGAAACGACAATTTTGCATTCTCTAGTCAAGTCAACTGAAAGCTATTGTGTGTATATTGGTCGTGATGCTTTGTTGGAGTAAAGTTCAATTGTCTTTCCTTTCCATAATTGTCGATTGTCGGAAAGGCCTTCAATCAGAAACATTCTTCACGTTTAGATAAAATAAAGATTCTTCATGCGTGTAACCCGCCAAACTGAACCAAAGCTACTATCTTCCCAGCTCTAAGAAGGTGCATCCTGCTCAGTTCATGGTCTTGAAGTTGGACCTGGTTGACTGGTTCACTGCATCATTGGTCTGACTAGTGATTATTGCCGCTTTCAAGTCAACAATCATGTTGTCTGAAAAAATATGGTATGCTAATTTCGATTGACTGCAATAACATTTTGTAAGATCTCTAGAAATGTTAAATCCTAGGGTTAATATGATGCTCTCCGTCTGTCATGGACTAGTTCCATGTGGTAGCACATGATCTAACTACAATTAAGATCTAAGTTGTCGTGACCTATCCTTAGGGTGTACCACCTAAGGATTGGCTAATAGATTACTAAGCCTAAATCTACCTCGGCCTCTCCCAAATCCATACCAATTCGCAACTTGGTTCAAGTTCTTAATATGCGAATAATTTTCATTTAGGAGTTGCCATTAATCTATTTTTAGTGGGTAGATTAGGAACCCAAATAAAGTATTGGGAGATTTACTTTACTCTTACGAATTAGAGATTATGAGTTTGGGGACTTGATTACGTTAAATTACTTTAATGCCCTTTCGGTACCTTTTTTCTTTTATTTTCAGAAAAATATTTTGCAGGCAGCTTGAATTGATTTTAACTTATTCACTAACATGCAAGAGGTGATCATGCAGTGTGCACTCAATGAAATTAAGACTCAAATAACAAAGAATGCAAAATGCAAGAAAGTAAATAAATTAGTCACACCGAAACAATCAAATATTTTTGGAATTTAATTTTATCTTGAAATGAAGTCTAATCTACATGACATGCAATTTCCCAACATGCAAACTATATAACATGCATATGATATTTTTTTTGGATTTTTTTATTAAAATTCGAAATAAATAAATGTCTTAATTTAAACAAATGATTAAGTCTAAGAGAAGAATATAATCTATTATAAGATATTTTTAATATTTTCTTTTATTGGAAAGAATCAAGCAAAGGATAAGCACTCATCGTAGGATAATATTCACTGAATCCGTATGCGTAATCCACGAAAATCTCAAATCAAAGATTACGATAATCTAAAAAATAACCCATCGTCTCGCGGATTAAATTAGAGATTACTATAATCTTTTGGTACAACAATTACCCAAATATTAACTTGAATTAATTAAAAAAATGATCTGAAATCTTTATAGAGTAATTATATCGACTCAATCAATAGCCCTAATTGGATAATGCCTAATATCTCAATCAAATCAATTAGATAACAAAATCTATCCGATTTAAGCAATTAAACAATTTATGTCAAATCAGATAATATCGTTACCTAATTTGGATGTGCATAATCTTATTGGAATCATATCGGGTCACGGCTTGCGGATGAGGCTCGGAGGATGACTAGCGGTGCACAGTGCTCATCATTGCTTGACGACGGGGCTACTCACGGTGTGGGTTGCTCGATTGAGGTTCACAAGCAGCTCGTCGGCTTCGCCGGCTAAGTATGCTCCCGATGGATGACTTACGGCCGACGGGGAGTGCTCGATGACGGGGAGGTACTCAACGTATCCCTCGGCGGATGATAATTCGGATGCTCAGCCGGCTATGGTGACTGCTCGTGACGTTCTGCCAAGGGACAACAGTTCGTAGGGCTATGACAAACCTGCAAAAACAGAGACGAAACTCCTTGGCTCGATGGAGGGTCGATGGCTACAAGAGGAAGACACGATGATCCAGCAATATCATGCGTCGTTGGGCTCGACAAGGCTAGAGCAAATCGGCACAAGGTCAGCAGGATGCGAAGCCAAGGGTCTGGATTTTTTGAGAACTCGCTGGAATCACTCCTGGATGCTCGAAGGCTCGGTTCTCGTTTGAGAGAGCAGCAGCAAATCAGCAGGAAGCAGAACAGTAGTTGTTCATAAAGGGAACTACCGCATGCCCGCAAAAGGAAGAGGCCTTTTGGTTGAATTTCTCCACTCAAGATCACCTGGCTATGACTTTCTTTGACTCAATCTCAAGATGTAATCAAAAGGCGACAAAATCCACCTCTTGGTCTCACGGCCTTCAACCTTCAACTTGGATAAGTCTTCAGCTCGAACACAGCAATAGATCTCCTCGGTGTCGCTAGGATTTGGGCCGGACCGTTGAGAGTGCGAGGGAGTGAGGCTGAGGCGCTGCAATTCGCAGTGTGAAAGTCTAGCACCAAGGGACACGAACGGCGGCCACGGAGGTACTTCCTTCTTTTTACCTTTCTTTTCTCTCAATGTGTCGCGTATTTCAATTCTGTGGCCTCCCCCTTCAAACTTGAAGGGACGTCCCTTTATCTAGTACTAGGTTTAGATTAAAATTCCCAATTTTAAATTCTAAGAGATACATTTTAATTACTGATATGAGACTTTTATTATCTCTTAGAATCTTGATAATATCAAACCGAATTGAACAATTATCTTTCAAGATTTGAATTATAATCAAGATTAATTGCTCAATTATCCTATGGGAAAATTTCGGCTCTTATAATACTCATAGGTTGGGCCGAATTTTCTCACACCATGGGCTTAGTCCAGTTGCATAAATTAAGCTCAAAACTATTTAAGTCCGTCCATCACCGGTCCAATGCAAATGCAATTATATGAGCCTAACTACTAATGCGAATGATCATAATATCTATTGCAATTTAACTAATTTTTTATCTAGGGACTGATGTCGATCTCTAATTTTTCTATGTAATGAATTACTAAATGGTTAGCCAAAATTTAGGTGTCAACATAAGTTTTAAGCAATCTAAAACCAATTACGAGTAGCGGTCGAAGCGATATCAAGAAATGAAACCGGGCATGTCACAAATTTCATTGGTCCAATGAGATTTCTCTGAATATGTTTCGGAATTTGAGTTCCTGAGGTTGGTTAGTTCCTGGGATGATACCATACATAAGCGGTGAAGAAGGCCTTAACGATGGTAAAAACAAAGAGAATGAAAGCAGCAGTAGCCGTAATGAAGGACCATGGGCTGCCAAAGTGCTCGAGCTTAATCCCCGTCCATCTCACACGCCATTTGTTCCGGTGGTATCCCGATTTACTCGGTCTAGTAGCTCGATCCAATATTGAACCTGATATCCTGAGGGAGATCATTGAAGAATCTCGCAACCTCCCGGTCAATATCCAGAAAATTTTTACTCACGAGACATCTCATGAGGATCATGTTAGAGGAGACATGCTTGGAACACAAACAGTAGCAGTGTGGTGCTGCTCGAAATCCCAACATTGCTTAAATATTTGTACGGCGGAAATGTACCTCAGGATTTCAGCTCCGAATCATAAGACAGGATAATCAGAGAAACTGTTCGACCTTTGATCGTACATTCCATAGGCACATTAAGGACATGACCTCAGTTTGAAAGGAAAAAAATGCGATATATGGGAATTAATGCAAAAGTAAAGACCAAGAAACACGAAATACTCAGTTTATTGGTGATGTCCTCCTCATACTGATGTCTCCATTTTCCTTAATTTTCGAAGATCAGTCAAAATGTAAGACGAAAATGACTCTTGAGTGCTCCATCTTTGAGTGTCTTATTTTCCCAACAGTGAACATCAATCAGAAAATCAGGTTCCAAGGACAATGAACCTTGTAGAAATAAAATGGGAGAGAAATGAATAGCTGTTCTCTAGAAGGGAACTCGTACTGTAGAAAGCAGGGAATGATATACAAGGGAAAGAGTTGCTCTTGTTTTTTCTTTCTTTACTTTTCTTCATCAACAGTCAAGAACCACCGAAGGCTACCACCGGCTCACCCAAATGACTTGATGAATTTGCATTCGCAAGTCAAGTCAACTTAAGATAGTCACACGTAGGGACTAAAAAATTAATGATAGGATGCGATAGAATTAGACCAAACACAGCTCCACAGGAATCTCATACAAGAAAGTTCATGTTCATCTGCCTCCATAAAGAACCCAACTCCTCCTTGTATGTGTTCACTCACAAACTCTGTAAAATAGTGTTTCCTAATCTGTTTTAAACAAATGAGGATTTGGGTCCTCCTATGCTTGGTCTTAATACTCGCACATACCAACCCCTTCAGCATAGGCACGGCTTTGGTCTCGGGCCAGTGTCTTGGTGATCAGAAATCGCTGCTCTTGGAATTGAAGAATAGCCTCAACTTCTCCACTTCTTTGTCCACGAAATTGGTCACATGGAATCGGAGCAATGATTCTTGGGACGGCGTGACCTGCGAAGGTGGCCAAGTCACGGGCCTTGATCTGAGCTTCGAGAACATCACTGGTGGACTTAACGACTCATCGAGTCTTTTCAGGCTCAATAATCTTCAGAGGCTGAATTTGGCTTACAACCGCTTCCTGTCTTTGGAGATTCCATCTGGGTTCGGTAATCTCATCAATTTGGTCTACCTGAATCTTTCAAATGCGGGTTTCGCAGGACAGGTTCCAATTGCAATATCACGTTTGACAAGGTTGGTTACTCTTGATGTCTCCCTGATTTATTTTCCTGGGTTCACTCCACTGAAACTGGAGAATCCGAATCTAAAGATGCTTGCTGCGAATCTTAGCGAGCTGAGAGAGTTGTACCTTGATGGAGTGAACGTGTCTGCTCCAGGCAGTGAATGGTGCAATGCCTTGTCTTCTTCACTGCCGAAACTTCAAGTGTTGAGCATGATGAATTGTAATCTATCAGGTCCCATTGAGTCTTGCTCTTCCCTCTTGAGACTCGGTTTTCTATCAGTGATTAAATTGGACGGCAATAATCTGTCTACCACCGTCCCGGAGTTCTTTGCCCAATTCTACAATTTGACTACTCTGCATCTCAGTTCTTGTGGCCTGCAGGGAGAAATTCCTCAAAAAATCTTCCGGGTACAAACACTTCAGACTCTTGACCTATCATTCAACCAACTTCTTCGGGGTTCTTTGCCAGAATTTCCGGAGAATGGTTCTCTTCAGAGACTGGTTCTTAGTTTCACGAATATTTCCGGGAGGCTCCCAGAATCAATTGGTAATCTCAGAAATCTGTCAAGAGTAGAATTGGTGAATTGCAGCTTTGATGGAAATATACCAAACTCTTTCACCAATCTTTCGCAACTGGCTTATTTGGACTTCTCATTCAACAATTTTGCTGGTTCAATTCCATCACTCAGCAAGTCCAAGAATCTGACACAAATCACTTTGTCCCACAACAATCTAACTGGTCAGATTAATTCAACCCAATGGGAATCCCTCTTGACTCTTCTTATTCTCGACCTGCGATTCAATTTACTGAAAGGAAATATTCCTTCATCACTGTTCACACTTCCATCAATTCAGAAGCTTCAACTTTCCAACAACCAATTTTCTGGTCAAGTGAAGGAATTTTTTAACGCGACTTTGCATAAACTGGATACACTTGATTTGAGCAATAACAATATAGGAGGAGAACTACCAAAGTCTATAGGGGAACTCCAAGGGCTCAAGTACCTCTCACTTTCTTCCAATAATTTCAGTGGTTCATTCCACATTAATTTAGTTCAGCAGCTGAAAAATATTTCGTATTTGGATCTTTCCTACAATCGTTTTTCCATTGATGCCACAAGTAATGCTTCCCAGGGGTCTTCATTCCCTGACCTTGCAACTTTAAAGTTGGTTTCTTGCCAGTTGAGGACTTTACCTGAGTTCTTGGCTGGGCAACACAGATTGGTATTTCTAGACCTCTCTGACAATCAAATTGAGGGCAAGATACCAAAATGGATATGGAAGCTTCAAGATCTTCTGTATCTCAATCTCTCGTCTAATTTACTAGACGATATTGAAACACTACCACCGAATCTTACTTCTACTCTGTTTGTTCTTGACCTCCATAAGAACAGGCTCCGTGGACAAACGTTGCCACTGCCACCATATGCCACACACATGGACTTCTCGAGTAACAACTTCACTTTGGTCATTCCACCTGCTATTGGAACGAGCCTTTCAGTGGCAGTGTTCTTCTCCCTGTCCAATAACAATTTCCAGGGGTTTATCCCAGAATCAATTTGCGAAGCTGGATATCTCGAGGTGCTCGACCTATCTCATAATAAATTGACGGGAAGTATACCTGATTGCTTAGTAATGGAGTCTCTCAAGGTATTAAATCTGCGAAACAATTCCTTGAATGGTAGCATTTTCAATTTCCCAGCAACATGTGGTTTGAAGACTTTGGATCTCAGCAGTAATCTCCTACAGGGGAAGTTCCCAAAGTCATTGGCAAATTGCACAAATTTGGAGGTTTTAGACATCGGAAACAACCGGATTGATGACGTGTATCCATGTCAATTGAAGAGCATTGCAAGTCTACGTGTCCTTGTGATACGATCCAACAAGTTCCATGGAGAGATTGGATGTCCAGAGATTAATGGCACTTGGAAGATGCTTCAAATTGTAGACATATCTTCCAACAATTTCAGCGGCATTCTGCCTGCTCAATGCCTCATAACTTGGGAGGCTATGAAGGCTAATGTAGACGTCAATCATATCCAGTATCCATTCCTTCGCTTGACTGGACTCTATTATCAGGACACGGTAAAGGTCACCATGAAAGGTCTTCTAGTGGAGCTGGTGAAGATCTCGACTCTTTTCACTTCAATCGACTTCTCATGCAACAATTTCGAAGGTCCAATACCTGATACTCTGGGGAATCTGAAAGCGCTTTATTTCCTCAACTTATCAAGGAATCAATTCTCAGGGCCAATTCCTCCATCCCTAGGACACTTGCAACAGCTTGAGTCCTTGGACCTTTCACGGAACGACCTCAATGGGACGATTCCCACACAGCTTTCAGACCTTAATTTTCTTTCCTTCCTGAGCCTCTCATACAATAAACTTGTGGGAAGCATCCCAGCAGTCAAACAATTTCTCACATTTTCAGCAAGTTCCTTCGAAGGCAATAGCGGATTGTGTGGACCGCCGCTGGAAACAAGTTGCTCAAGTTCTTTCGGAGGAAACCTTGGATCGTGCGAGAATCCACACGAGAAAACTTGGTCAATTGCCATGAATGGGACAGAAGAAGCGGGTTGTGTTCCTACTCAAAGCGACACAGATGACGACGGCGACAATGATGATAGCGAGAAGATGTGGTTTTACATGGGCATACCGCTTGGATTCGTGGTTGGCTTCTGGGTATTTTGTGGTCCATTAGCATTTATCAGATCATGGAGGTTTGCTTACTATCAATTTTGGGATAAAGTGCTGTTCAAACATTCACGTCCATGAAGATTTTCCCTGGGGTTGAGTTATTAAACTTGAAAACGAGTATTTTCCTTTGTTTTTCTCTTCTTAATTCTTCATCACCTTTAAAAAGACTTCTGTTTATTGATCCGCATCGAGAGTATTTACACTTTTGTTGCTTGTGCAATTTGATCCTTCAATTTTTTTTATTTGGAATCAACTCCTCTGACTCTACCCAATTCTCAATCAAGTCCTTCTTAAATAACTCTTAGTATGTTAGATGTGGTATGCTAAGATGATATCTTTCTTGTTAGAAAAAAAGGTAAAAGTCAATAATGTTAAAATCAAAGGAAATTAATTATGTTCTATAAAAAAAAAGGAAAGTGAAATGTAAAAGACAAGGATGGGATTGTTAGAGACACGAACAGGAGTGGAGGACTTGGTGGCGGTAGCCTCCAATAGCGATGATTGGTGACGGTTGGAAAATGTGATTGAACTTATCGCAAGTAGTTTGAGCTACCAACTTTTATCGGAGCCTACCACCCACTTTATTTTTTATTTTCATTATTTCATACTGTTTGGATAACTTATGATTATTAATTCGGGAGTTCATCAATGAGTTAAATTTATTAATTCTTAAAGGAAATGATAATTCTTTTTAAAATTACCAACTATTCCAACAATTACCATTATCTATTGGTGGAACTTAAGTTACAAACTTTTATATGTAATTGTTAACTTTATTTTAACTCAGTTACCAACCTTCATTTGATTATTTGTTTTTTTTTTATAACTCAGGGAACCCCCGCACGGCCGACAGCCGGGAGGTAAATCCTGGGGGCGACACGTGCTAGCCACCACACACGTGCACTGGTTAAGTCACCCTGCAGCGCCCGAAATTCGAGCACTGGACCTTTTGCGAGAGGAAGAGTGCCCTCTCCAGCAGCGTCACCCAGACGGGTGGTTCCATTTGATTATTTGTTGATTAGTAGTTGTTCTGAAAATTTACGAAAGTATGAAGCTACTGACTCTTATATAAAATTATCGACAGTTGCATGGTAAGTATATCACGCTAGTATTTGGCTCGTTGAAAGGATTGGTAAATTGAAAAAATAAAGTAAATGTTGGCGAGTAACTGAAATTAAGGTTGGCAGTCTCATGTAAAAGTTATTAACTTTAACAAATTGGTAACTTAAGAAATTAAACATTGGTAATTATTTTTTGGAATAGGCGATCATTTTTATTATTTGGTCAGAGAATAGGCGATAATTTGAAAGAGTCAAATGGTACTTCTCTAAAAATGGTTGTAAGTTAATACCGTGTGACAGACAAGCAAATCGCCTGTCTACTTTTGCTACCAATGGGGTTTTACAGTTGTCACGAATTCAACAACAAAGAACATGTATTCCGTACTTTGTTTCACGGAACGCTAGAATTGTCCAAAAACTTATCCTCTTTATAACTAGAAGGATATTAAACAGGGGAAAAAAAATTCAAAGTAGCTATCACAAACAGTGTCAACTTTTCTTACTTGAAATTCAAAATCGTTCCTTTACTTCTTTTTTGTTCAAAATGATTCTCATACTTATGCACAAAGGTCTCTGTCCAGCTTTGAGCCATTCTAGTGATGAATTTTTTCTCATGTGGAATTTTTTTGGGGTCATATTCTCATGTGGATTAAATGCCTTTAAAAAATGTTGATTTGCTTGTCATTTTACTAAGTGGTACTATTGGAGTTGCCGATCGTAAAATTGTTAATCCATTAGTAATTTAAAAATAGTTGACTGAACTAACAAATTATTGGTCATGTTTTACTTAAGTGTTTTGAATTTACTACCAAAGTTATTATGTATACACCGCTGACGGAACAAATTCCATTTTTTTCATAAACGGAATTTCAGCGGACCGTCAAGCACTATTGAAACGACAATTTTGCATTCTTTAGTCAAGTCAACTGAAAGCTATTGCACGTACTTTTGGTCGTTACGCATGATTGGAGTAGTTTAATGTGTTTCCTCTCCATAATTGTCAATGGTGAACGGAGAAGGTGACTACGTTAAAGAATTTTAAGACCCGTTCTGTCTATCTACTGAAGGAAAGTCCTTCAATCAAGAACTTTTGTCAAGTTTGGATAATATAAAAATTCTTCAAGCGTGTACCCGCCAAACCGGACCAAAGGTGGTGCATGCAGCTTTTGGGTTTTACCACTTCATCAATGGTATGATTAGTGATTACTGCTGCTTTCCTGTCAACTATCTTGTTGTAAATAAAATATAGGATGCTAATTTCGATTGGCTGCATTAACATCTGGTAAGTTCTCTAGAAATGTTAAATCCCAATAGTAATGTGATGCTCCCCGCCGTACGTTAAATTGTGCCACAGAATAGTTCCACGTGGTCGCACATGATCCAACTACAATGAAGATGTAAGTTTTAAGCAATCTAAATTAAATTAAGGGCAGCAGCCGAAGCAATATCAAGAAATGAAACCAGGTGTGTCACAAATTTCATTGCTCCGATAAGATTTCTCTAGTTATGTTTTTGAAACTAAGTTGTTGAGGTTGGTTAATTATTGGGATGATGATGTCCGTAAGTAGCAAGAAGGCCTTAATGACGGTTAAACAAAGAGAATGAAAGCAGTAGCCGGACTAAGGGTTGCCAAAGTACTCGTGCTCAATCCCGGTCTATTTCACGCACCATTTGTTCCGGTGGTATCTGGACACTCGCCCAAATTACTCGGTCAAATAGCTCGAGCCAATATCGAACCTGACATCCTTAGGGAGATCATTGAAGAATCTTGCAACCTCATAAGGTTCACGTTAGTGCAGACGAGCTTGGAACAGTAACAGTAGCAGTGCACCGCTGCTTGAAATCCCCATATATTGATTATATATTTCAAGGGTAGATATGATGTACCTCAGCAGCTTAGCTCTAAATCATGAGACAGGACAATCAGAGAAACTGTTCGTCCATTAATCATGAATTCTACAGGCACAATAAGGACTTGACCTTAGTTTGAAAGGAGTAAAATCCGACGTGTGAAGAATGCAAAAGTAAGGACCAAGAAACACGGATCACTTAGTTTTACTGTTTATCTCCTCGGACCGACGTCTTCGTTTTCCTTAATTTGCAAAGATGGGTCCAAATGTAACATGTGAACGAGTCTGAGAGCTCCATCTTTAATTTCCTTATTTTCCCAATAGGGAACATTAGACAGAACATCAGGTCCGGATTACAGTGAACCTTGTAGATATAAAATGGGAGCGATATGAATATCTGCTCTCTAGGAGGGAACTTGTACTGTAGAAAGGGAGGGAATGATGTCCAAGGGAAAGAGATGCTCTTGTTTTTTTCTTTCTTTGGAAAGAGATGCTCTTGTTTTTTCTTTCTTTGGCTTTTCTTCATCAACAGTCAAGAACCACCGAAGGCCGCCACTGGCTCAATCAAGTGGTTTGATGAATTTGCATTCATAAGTCAAGTCAACTTAAGATAATCGCGCATAGGGACTAAAAAAATTAATGATACGATGGTGATAAGAATTAGACCAAACACAGCTCCATTGAAATCCCATACAAGGAGGTTCATGTTTATCTGGCTTCCAATAAGAACAAAACTCCTCCTTGTATGTTTTCACTCACAAACTCCGTAAAATAGTATCGAAGTTTGCATCCAATGAGAACCTCGCAATTGTTGTGGCTTCTCTTGCTACTCATATGCACCAATTTCTTCAGAATCTATTTGGTATCGGCTTCTAGTCCATGTCTTGGCGATCAAGAATCGTTGCTGGTCGAGTCGAAAAATGGCCTTGTCTTCGATGCATCAGTGTCTTCCAAGCCGGTTACTTGGAATCAGAATGCTCGTCCTTGGAATGGTGTGTCATGCGATGAGGATGGAAAGGTCATTGGTCTAGACTTGAGCTTCGAATCAATCTCTTGCAATATTAACAGTTCGTCAAGTCTCTTTAGACTAAAGCGTCTTCAAAAGCTAAACTTGGCTTTCAACGATTTCAAATCCTCCGCAATTCCGTCTGGCTTTGCAAATCTCAAGTGGCCTGGTTTATCTGAATTTGTCCAATGCTGGATTCTCTGGGCAGATTCCCATAGAGTTAGCGCGCTTGAGGAAGTTAAGCATTCTTGATCTTTCTCTTCTTTATTTCCGTGGAACTGATACACTAAAGCTCAAGAATCCCAATTTCAAGACCTTGATCAGAAATCTCACAGAGCTACGACAGTTACATCTTGATGGCGTTGACCAGTCTTCCGAGGGAAATAAGTGGTGCAATGCGTTGTCCTCTTCAGTGCAAAAACTTCAGGTGCTGAGCATGTCTAACTGCTTTCTCTCTAGTCGTGTTGACTCTTCCCTCGTGAATCTTCATCATTTGTCATTCATTCAACTCAATGGCAACAACCTGTCAACCACAGTTCCTGAGTTCTATTGCGAACAATGCAGAATTGTAAAGAAATGAAATTACAATAACAGAATTAGAATCGATACAAATGGATACCGAGGCCTGTGTTCGACACAGTTTCCTTAAAACAGATTCATTCCCTCCAGCACGCGTATGAGGTTTCGTGAACGTCTGTCTCCCAGGATACAACAGTTGACAGCTAAGAATAAATCGGCACTTCAAAGCTTTCGGCGAACTTGAACAAACCGGAACCGAACACTATCGAAAAACAATGCAAAATTGCGGAGAATTTAAAGAGAGGAATAATTCAATGATTTTTAAAAAAGAATGGGAAGGCATCTATTTACAAGGTCAGGGGGAAGCATTTCGAGAATAATAACGGTTGATTGAATCTGCCCAATTTTGGGAACTCAGTTGTCAGCGGAGTTCGTTACCTGAATTCTTGGAAAATCTAGCCATATTACGCTATTTGGACCATCAATGAAATTCAAGGAGAGATACCAAAATGGATATGGGAGAGTAAATTTCTTTCTTATGTTAATTTTTCTTTCAATTTCTTCGATAAATTGGGAGAACCTTTAACTAATCTCACTTTTAGTCCGTCTGTTATTGACCTCCACAAAAACAAGCTCCGGGGGAAAACGTTACCTCTGCCCCCGAATGGTGCCTACCTGGATTTCTTGAGTAACAATTTCAATTCAGTTCTTCAAACTGATATTGGAAAACACCGGGTTTTCACAATTTTCTTCTCTCTCTCAAACAATTATTTTCATGGCCCTGTCCCAGAATCAATTTGCGAAGCCCTGTATCTCGAGGTACTTGACCTTTCCAACAACCATTTGATGAGAACCATTCCTCAGTGCTTAATGTTAAAGACTCTCAAGGTGTTGAACCTGAGGAATAACAACATGACTGGAGGAATTCCGCATACATTACCAGCCGCATGCCTTTTAAGGACTTTGGATGTTAATGGTAATCTCTTGACAGGAAAGCTCCCGATTTCTTTGGCTAAATGTTCCATGTTAGAGGTGTTAGACATTGGAAACAATCGGATCAAGGATGTATTCCCGTGCCAGTTGAAGAACATATCTACCCTGAAAGTCCTTGGTCTGCATTCCAACAAATTCCACGGGCAAATTGGTTGTTTAGTCAATAATTGCACATGGAAGATGCTTCAAATTGTTGACCTAGCTTTCAACAATTTCAGCAGTATGCTCCCTGAAGATTTCCTGATTTCTTGGGAGGCCATGAAGGTCAATTTGCACTTTGAGCATCTTCAATATTGGTTTCTTCGGTTGAACAATCTCTATTATCAGGACACAGTTAGTCTTACTTTTTAAAGGTCAGCAGCTAGAACTAATGAAGATCCTAACAATTTTCACCTTGATTGACTTCTCGAGCAATAGATTTGAGGGTCCAATGCCAGAAGCGTTGGGAGATCTCTGAGCACTCTATTTTCTCAACCTGTCACACAGTGTGCTTTCAGGTCCTATGCCCCCCTTATTAGGAAAAATACAGCAGCTCGAGTCCCTAGACTTGTCACAACACTACCTCAACGGGACAATTCCGGTGCAGCTTTAAGATCTGAACTTCCTTTCATTCCTGAACCTCTGCTATGATCAACTTGTTGGAATGATTCCAGCACGCAAACAGTTTCTCAAATTTTCAGAAGGTTCGTTTGAAGGTAATGAAGGACTATGCGGGTTTCCACTTGACAAAAGTTGCCCAATAACAACCAATCCTGAAGATGCAGATGCTGCTCCAACTCAAAGGTCCAAACATCACGAGGACAATGGCCGGATTGACATGAAGCCATTTTACATGAGCATGGCACTCGGATTTGTTGTCGGCTTCTGGGTTTTTTGCGGTACACTAATATTTATCCAACCATGGAGGCGTGTGTATTATCAATTTTGGGATGACTTGCTGTTCAGACTTTTGCAATGTTATCTTGTTCGCTGAACTTTGGTCATTATGCTTGATTGGAGTAAGTTCATAGTTTTTCCTCTCCATGATTGTCCATTATACTGTCAATGGTCTATGAAGTAGAACTGAGGATGTGCATCTAGTTGAAGATGATTGGACTTGAGAAATTCAAGACCTGTATGTCTATCGCTAGGAAAGTCTCTGAATAAAGAAAATTCTTCAATTTTCAGGGAGGGTTCCAGATTCAATCGGTAATCTCATAAACTTGTCGTGATTAGAATCGTTTACTTGCAGTTTGAGTGGATCGATCCCAACCTTAATGTGGAACCTCTCGGAGTTGACTTACTTTGGACTGGTCTTTAGATAATCTAATTGGGTTCAGTTCCTTCATTCAATATGTCCAAAAATCTCAAACATATAATGCTATCCCGCAATGCTCTAACCAGAGAGATGAAGTCCCCTCGATGGGAAGGACTTCTGAACCTTGTAAAACTAGATTTGAGGCACAACTCGTTGGAGGGAACCATTCGGCCGTCTCTCTCTACACTTCCTCCAGCTGATGTCTTCATTTTCCTTCACTTTCGAAGATCAGTCCAAATGTCACATGAAAATGAGTCTGAGAGCTCCACCGTTAATTTCCTTCTTTACCCAATAGTGTACAGTAACCAGAAAATTAGGTTCTGAGTGGCTCTAAGTGCAATGAAGCTTGTAGAAATAAAATGGGAGCGAAATGAATATCTGTTCTCTAGTAGGGGACTTGTACCGTAGAAAGAAGGGAATGATATACAAGGGAAAGAGATGCTGATGTTTTTTTCTTTCTTGACTTTTCTTCTTCAACAGTCAAGAACCACTGAAGGCCACCGCTGGCTCAACCAATTCATTTAATGAATTCGCATTCGCAAGTCAAGTCAAGATTGTCGCGCATAGGGACTTAGATATTAAAGATTCGATGAGATAAGAATTAGACCAACACAGCTCCATTGAAATCCCATAGAGGGAAGTTCACGTTCATCTGCCTTCCAACAAAAACAGCATAAAGACATTATAAATGTCAAAAATTTTATTTTGTGCTCACTTTAGTGTCAAATCGGAGAAAAAATAGCAATTAAGTGCATCCGGTGAGAAACTCCGGCAAAAATATTAGGTGACTTTTATAATAATTTTTTTTATCTGACTTGGCCTTTTTTATATTAAAAACGAGTCCACGTCAGGTTTTTTATATTAAAAACGAGTCCCCTATCTCCTCCTCCTTGCTCGTCCTTTTGTGGCTCTCAATCGCAGAGATGAGCTTTGGTCGCCGGATCCCGCCGATCTGCTCCGATCAGTGTTGCATCTGCCGACCTGTCTTCTCTCCTGGTGGGAACAACACATCATCGGACCCTCATTTTCTGCAGCAACATCGAATTAGGCCTCACTGGATTAGGGTTCTTGGAGGCCGATTTCTGCAATTTTGCGGACTTGGCTGCCGCGACCATACGTACATGGCCGATCCACAATCAAAATAGAAAAGGCGTCCAAACAGAAATGACTGATTCAGCCAATTGAGCTCGAGAAGGAGAGAGGGGTTTTGGGAGGGTCAGTATTGGGGGTGGGAGGCCTTGGCTGCATGAAGGAGAAGGGTTTTGGGAGGGTCAATGTTGGGGATTAGCTTCTTCCACGCCTCCACGAACGCGACGTCGGTCGTTTGCACCCAAGACATCCATAGAGAAGGGGCGGGACGGGGCCCTCAAGACGGCGGAGGTCAGGATGGGCCGGTGGAGCAGCTTCTTTGTGGCTTGCCGGGACATGGCGGATCGAGGTGGGAGTTTGCTCATCAAAGGGATTGAAGAAGATGAGTATGAAAATTAGGTTTCAAGAAACTTGATTCGTTCAAATTAGGGTTAATAATTTGGGGCAAACATATTAACATATATTGTTTTTGATTGTTAATGCTGACTAGGCACACTGACGAGCCCCGTAGATTTGAGAAATTAATAAAATATAGCCACATCAAATTTTTGAAGACTCAAATCGGAATTGAATAAGTAATGATTTTTTTTTTAAAATTTTCAGTTATTGGAGTAAGTTCATAGTTTTTCCTCTGCATGATTGTCCATTATAACGGTCAATGGTCTGTGAAGTAGAACTGAGGATGTGCATCTAGTAGAAGATTATTGGACTTAAGGAATCGAGACCTGCATGTCTATTGCTCGGAAAGTCCTTCAATAAAGAAAAATTAAAATTTCGTCGAATATCTACCAAGGGTGCTGTCTTCCAGCTCTAACAAGGTATATGGAATATTCACATGCTTGGTGCCTGCAATCGAAACCTGGGTGACTCGTTCACTTCATCAATGGTCTCATTAGTAATTACTGCTGCTTTCAAGTTAACAATCATGCTGTTTATGAAATGTAGTCTGTAAATTTCAATCAGCAGCGCTAACATTCGTTAAGTTCTCTAGAATTGTTAAATCCTGCAGTCAATGTAATGCACTTTGTCGTACCTTAATTGTGTCATGGACTAGTTCCATATGGTAGCACATGATCTTAAAAACAATTAAGAGTAGCAGCCTAAGTGTTATCCAGAAATGAAACCAAAACGTTCGCAAATTTTGTAGGTCTGATAAGCTTTCTCTAAATATGCTTCTGAAACTGAGTTGCTGAGGTTGGTTAGTTGTGGGGAAAATAATACATTTAAATGGGATAAAAGGCCTGAATGACAGAAAAAACTAAGGGAATGAAAACTGCGGTAGCCGAGATGAAGAACCTCGGGCTGCCGAAGTACGCACACTTCATCCCATCCATCTCACATGCCATTTGTTCCAGTGGTATCTGGTTGCTTGCCCGAAGAACTCCAACAAGTAGCATGCGCCACTATGAAACCTGATATCCTTAGCTAGATCATCGAAGAATCTCGCAACCTCCTGGCCAGTTCTCAGAATTACACTGAACTGAGACAAGAAGGCTCTGTTTCTGGCATGCTCACTAGGCATCTCATGAGGATCACTTGACTGATGTGCTTGGAACAGTGACAGCAGCGCTACTCGAAATCCTAACATTGCTGTTAAATATTTCGTCAGTGGAAATGTACCTGAGGAGTTTAGATTCGAATTACATGACAGGGTAATCGAAGAATGTGTTCCGCCAGTAAACATAGAAATTCAGAGCCACAATAATTACTTCATTTTAGTTTAAAAGGAAAAGAAATGGGACATATGTGAAAGAATGCGAATAAAGACCAAGAAACATAGATAAATTAGGTTTACATGTGATCTCGTCCGACTGATGTCTTTTTTTTCCTCAAGATTAGTTAGAATCTATAAATAAAAGAAAGTTGGGTATAATGGAGATTTGTGGTCAAGTGATTTGTGATTTTCAGGGTTCATTGATGACTTTCCAGAACAAAGTCCTCTGGAGACTCTAGTCCTGAGTTACCTGAATATTTCAGGGAGGCTTCCAAATTCAATCGATAATCTCAAAGTCTTGTCGAGATTAGAACTGTTTAATTGCAGTTTGAGTGGATCAGTCCGGACCTCAATGGAGAGCAGTTTGAAGTTGACTTATTTGGACTCGTCTCTAAACAAACAAACTGGTTCAGTTCCTTCATTCCGTATGTCCAAGGAGTCCCCACGATGGGAAGAACTTCTAGATTTGCTGTACAACTCAATGGAGAGAACCATTCGGCCGTCTCTCTTCATACTTCCTTCTATTAAGACGATGCACCTTTCCATCAATCAGTTTTCCAGTCAGTTGAGAGTGTCTCTAAATGTCTCTTACCATCAATTGCTTGATTGAGCAGCACCAATTTAGAGGTTTCCATCCCGGCATTTGTTTTTGAACTTCGAGGGCTTAACTACCTCTCACTTTGTTTCAACAATTTCAATGGCTCGTTGCAAATTGATGTGATTCAGCGCCTTGGAAACCTCACCCATCTCAATCTCTACCACAACGGTTTGTCGATTAATGCTACTGCTTCCACTTCTTCTTTGCACTCGTTCCCTATTCTTTACACTTCGAAGTTGGCTTTCCTGCCAGTTGAGTTGAATTCGTTACCTGAATTCTTGGCAAAAGAATCAGCATTAAAGTTGCTGGACTTTTCAAACAATCAAATCCAAGGAGAGAATCCTAAATGGATATTGAAGCAAGAAAAGCTTGTCCAACTCAATCTGCCTTTACTCTTCTTGAATATTTGGGAGAAGCTCCATCGATTCTTACTTGCACATCAACTGTTATTGACCATCGTAGCAACAAGCTCAACAGAAAAATGTTACCTCTGCTACCGAATGGTATGGAGGAACAACTTTGATTCGCTGATTCCAGATGATATTGGTGTACTCCTGTATTAGACGATTTTCTTCTCTCTCAGAGACAACATTTCCATTGCCATGTCCCGGAATCAATTTGCAAAGTTCGGTTTCTTGAAGTACTCAACCTTTCTTACAATCATTTGATGGGAAATGATGGAGACTCTCAAGGTGTTGACTGTTGAACACAAGGAATGATAACATGACTGGAGGAATGGTAACCTCTTGACAGGAATTTTCCCGATTTTCTTGGCAAAATGCACCATGCTAGAGGTGCTAGACATTGGAAACAAACGGATGAGGGATGTATTCCTGTGCCAGTTGGAGAGCATATTTGCCCGAGAGTCCTAGTTCAGCATTCCGACAAATTCCACGGGCAAATTTGCTGTCCGGTCAGTAATGGCACCTTGAAGATGCTTCAAATCATTGATCTGTCCTCCATCAATTTCAGTGGTACGCTTCCTGAAGATGTCCTGACATCTTCGGAGGCCATGAGGGTCAATGTGCACTTTGACAATCTTCAATATCAGTTACTTCGGTTTAGCAAACTCTATTGTCACGAAAGAGTGTTACTTTTAAAGGTTCGAAGCTAGAACTTCACGATATCCTAGCTGTCTTCACCTTGATGGACTTCTCGGGCAATAGATTTGATGATTCAATACCAGAAGGTTTAGGATCTCTTAGAGAAACTTTTTCTCTAAATCTTAGAGAGACTTTACTCTTTCCTATTGGTGGCTAAAGAAGCAGTCTTGCGTTCTCAACTTGGGCACTGTAATGGCTCATCGCGTTCTATGTGGGCTGAGCCTCCAAAAGGAGGCTTTTTAGAGACCTATATGTTCTCAATCGGTTGCAACGTAACAACTCGGCTCGTTTTACGTGGGTCAAGCTTCAAAAGAATCGCTCTAAAGTAACTACACGAGTTAGTGACCTCTTTCTCATTGGTATTGGGCTCGTATCATTAGTGATGCTCCTATTCAATGTGTGGGCCAACCTATTCCTACCCTTTCCACCATCTTAGAAGTCTCCCAGTAGACACCCTTTGTCCGAATCCTCTTGTTCCAGAGGATCTGTTTTAAATTACATATCTCTCAGTGGAGTTTCTCCTATCTGATGTGCAACTTGGA
The DNA here is from genome assembly GCA_031216405.1 of Syzygium malaccense. Taxonomy (NCBI): domain Eukaryota; kingdom Viridiplantae; phylum Streptophyta; class Magnoliopsida; order Myrtales; family Myrtaceae; genus Syzygium; species Syzygium malaccense. The sequence goes on along the minus strand of CM062253.1, from coordinate 6,765,394 downwards.
ATGTGACCCGCACAATGAGCTTTTGGTGCCGATTCCTTCTTCAAAAGGAAAACTGCAACAGCTCGAGTCCTTGGAGCTCTCGTCAGATGACCTTACTGAAAAGAATTCCAACGCACCTTACAAATCCGAGCTTCCTTTCATTCCTAAGTCTCGCTTATAATCAACTTGTCTGACCTATCCCTACAATCAGGCAATTCTTTTATATTCTCAGAAACTTCGTTCAATGGTAATGAATCGCTGCGCGTCTCCACTTGACAAAAGTTGCCCGAGTAGTGCCAATTCAGAAAAAAAAAAGCCGATGGCATTCCAACATACAGATCCAAACATCACGAAGATAATTCTACTAAGATGAAGTTGTATATGTGAGCATGCAGCTCGGATTTGCCGTCGGCTTCTGGATCTGGTGAGTTTTGGTACAACTCTTGTTCAAGTTTTAGCTATGATACTGGTGATTTTCACTAAATTGTGGTTGTTGTCACACTCTAAATCTAACAAGAATAAAGGAATGACATGGCCATCCTTCCACCCAGGCCACCCAAAGGACGCAGCCTTAAACACAACTAATAACTTGTTATCAAAATATATATCTCTGTTGAGTATGCCTTGAATTATGTTCTGGGTATTCGGCCCAAATTGAGTTTTGATACCCGAATCGAAATTTGTGGCAACTAGACTTGAGAAAAAATGGAGGTTTAGTGTTGGCAGCGAAGGGCTTGGGCCGTTAGGCACAAGCACGTAGCCCAACATTAATCCTCAGCGGGGTACGGGAGCTACATCCCCACGGTATGGAGCAGTATAAATATTATTTTTCTTAAGTTATTAGGTTTTAAGGAAAAATAGAAAGAGTTTTAAGTTTTTGAGCCACCTTTTATAATTTTTGAATTTCCATAGTGAAATTTGCTTCTCCTCTTCTCATGATTTTTCCAGCAAGGGCTTTCTACATAAATCTATGTGTTCTTTTATTCTTTTCAATTTTAATTTCATTATAGTTTCTATAAATTAGCATGTTGGTTACAATATTAGAGTTTCTATAATTCATAAAAAAGAATATGGACATCTCCAACGAACAACTAAACCCAACAAACTCATCTAAGTCATGTACAACTTAAAAATATATAACTAAGTTAATACCCAAAAAAATCTTCTTATCAAAAAGTCTTCGCAATAACGCGACGCTCTCATTCGATTTGTCGCTAACTGAAGAACTTGAAAACATTTAAAATGAATGGTATGAGCAACCACGGTCTTGTTGACACCTAAATTTTGGCGCATCACTTAGTGTAATTTGCATAGAAAATTAGGGATTAAATTTTTAACCCCTAAACAAAAAATATTTAAATTGTATAACATATAGTTTAAATTCATTTTAGATTAATTGCATTTTGCATCGGACTGGCGGTGACGAACGAGCTTCAATTTCATCGAATGGGACTCGGCTCGCTTGAAATGCAAGGGCCGGGAATTACAAGTCAAACGGGCTCGGTTGTTTTAATTTGAACTTAATTCAGCCCATTATCATTAATTAATTCAGCCCATTTAAATTAAATTAAAATCTAAGCCCATTAAGACTAGAGAGCCCATCTAATTGACCTAGATTAGCGTTATATATACATCATTAAGTCAGGATTTTGGGGGGCCCTCTCTCATAATTTCAGATCAGAATTTTTTAGAGTGTGAGAGTGAGAAAGAGAGAGAGAGAAAGAGATCGGCGAAAATCGCCGCCGCGTGGAGCCTCACCGCCGCGCGCCTGCCGCTTGCCGTGCGCCGCTCCCTGCCGCTCGCAGCACGCCGACGCCGCTACTGCCGCGCCCTCCGGTGCCTTGTCCCCGCCGCGCGCCACCGACTGCCGCCGTGCTCCGCCCCGAAGTCGCCGCGCCCCATACCGCTGCTGCTCCGCCTCTCCATCGCCGTGCACTGTCTCCTGGACCCCTGCAGCACGCCGACGCCGCTGCTGCCGCGCCCTCCGGTACCTTGTCCCCGCCGCGTGCCACCGCCTGCCGCCGTGCTCCGCCCCGAAGTCGCCGCACCGCCTGCTGCCGCTGCTCCTTGCCGCGCGCTGCTGCTTCCCGCCGTGCGCCACCGCGAGCCGCCGTCGCCCCCGACACCGCGCCGCCGGTCCACTGTTCGCCGTTCATCCTGATCCGCAAGTTCGAATTTAGAAATTATCTGCAAATTAGGTAATTGGACATTATCTGATATTTTTCAGAATATTTAATTTACTAATTTGTGTGTTTGAATATTTCGTGAACATCGTGTGGAATATTAGATGTATTAGGATAATTATCTGATATCCGCAATATTTTTTGGAATATTCAAAATTAGGAAACCTTCCTAATTCAGCAACGTATCTGGACGACTATCCGACCTTATCCCTAAGGTACGATACTCGGCGATACGGAAAATCATTATCTTATCCATAATCACTTGGGTACGATAATGATTTTCATCTGCTTTCCAAATTTGAACGATCGACTTTCCGTCAATATCTGTAACCCTATAGATATGACCGATAATTCGATTTTTGTGCCTAATCCGAGTTTGAAACGAATTTTGCGGATCGCGTGGCTGCTTTAAATGTGAATGCTATCTCTATTTAAATTGTTTTTCCTTTTCAAATAAAAAAGAAAATTCAAAAAATATCAGTTAGGATTTGAATTTGAGTTTTGCATGTTTAGGAATCCTAAATATATCTAGACGATAGAGTAATTATTTAATTTAAATCAGGACTTGAGATAATCTATTTCCTAGTTTAAATTAAGTAATATTCTAATCTTAATAGATTATTTAGGTTATTTTTTAATTCCGAATTTTCATGAAAACCCAAAAAAAAAGAATGAATTGTTTTATGGTAGATTAGGATAGATTGCATTCTTAATTTAAGTAATTTATTATTTCGAATTTTAACAAAAATCCCAAAAATAAGTCATGTTAGGATATGTTGAGTCATCATAGGTTGCATGTTACTTTAGGCATATTTTTATTCCGAATTTCATTAGAAAATACCAAAAATAAATCATTTGCCCGTCATCAGAATTAGGTCACGTCGTCGCATGACATATAGTTTGCATGCTAGGTTGCATTACTTGCACGTCATTTTTGCACGTCATTGCAAGTAAATTAGCTTTCATTTAAATAAGTGAAAATTCAAAAATTGAGTGAATTCCTTGTTAATTAGAAATCATATTAGGTTGTTGATGTGATTTTCTAGCTAACAATGCAGATGCTTACGTTGCTTTGAGGTAAGTAATTCTCCCAACTTGCAATTTATTCAATGCTTTCTTGGGTGTTAAATTGGTGGTTTGCGCACCCGCATGAACACCTCACATGTTAGTGACTAAGTTAAAATGGATCCAAACTGTCTGCCAAAACATTTTTTTTAAAAGAAAAGGTACCGAAAGGGCGTTAGACTAGATCTAGCGTAATCAAGTCTCCGAGCTTAGAATCTCTGGTTCGTAGGAATAAAACATACCTCCATATGTTTTATTTAGGTTTCTAATCGACTTACCACAAATAGATTAGTGGCGACTCCGAGCATGAAAAATTTTGCGTGTTAAAAACTTAAACCCTAAGTTGCGAATTGGTAGGGTTTGGGAGGGCCCGAGTTAGGCTTAGTCTTAACAATCCATTAGCCTGAGAGGGAATTTTAGGTCGCGACAGCTTGGCGACTCCACTGGGGACTAGTTGATTTAAAACTCTTAGTGGACTTAGGCCAGTTTTTCTTTTGAAAAAATATTTTTTTTGCTTGGCAGCAAGGATCCCAGGTACGTCCCTAACGTTTAAGGTGTTAAATGTTTTTGCAGAATGGGAGGTATAAGGGGAGGCGTGATTGTTAACCCTTGTTTTGCAGGGAGGTGTTGGATGTATGGTTTATTTTATGCACGAAGCGCTGTTTGATATAACATGTTGTGCATGCCTTGCATTTACACTACACCGCACACACTACCCGCTGCCGAACCTGGGTGGCGCAGGTTTAGGATGGTACTGAGACAGCGGACACCCCGACCACACCCGCGTGGTATGGGTCACCCTCCTTGGTCCCGAAAATTCTTTCATGGTGTCATTGAATACCTACCACGGTTGCACCCTTTGCAACCCGGGTCGGCTCTTTGACTAAGCCGGAGTCAGGGGAATCCCAGCCTAACCACCACCATGACTGGTTTAGCTCGATAATCCTCATGTCTCCATTTTGCAAGCCAGAGTCTAGGTAGAAATCGAACCTCACGTTTCATGCGCATGTCTATGTGATTGCCATCATTCTACCGGGTGAAGTAAGATTTCTGAACCTTTATCTCGCAATTTATTTATGTTTCGTCTTTTTCTTTGGTCGGTCCATGAAATTAGGTCGGTCGTGAGTCTTGGTCTATACACTATGGGAGGGGTAGACATCCGGATTCTTGATGCTCCTAAGGACGAGCTCCGTGCCTGGTGGAATCTACTCAGTCCGACCAACCGCAAGCTAGTTGAGGGCCACATCGGGAGGCTGCTCCCCCTACTGGAGGTCAAAGTCCGTACCGGCCTCGTTCGAGCATTAGCGCACTTCTGGTGTCCCGAGACCTCTACCTTTATATTCGGTAAGCACGAGCTCACCCCGACGTTGGAAGAATATAGCGTGCTCATTGGAAAACCATTGGAGTCGGAGTTAGTCACACCACCTTTGGGAATTGATTCCACTTTAATGTTGGCTGAATTTTTGAATGTCGGAAAAGATGAATTGGGAAAAGTTTTAAAAGCAAATCGCGGCACATGTCCTTTTTCATTCCTGAGTCAGTGTTTTGAAAAAGCCACATCTTTTCAAAAAGGCAGAATCTTTTTGCTAGCATTTTTCGGGTTCGTGATTTTTCCTTACTGTAAGAATGCATGTAGTCCGTCAATCGCATAGTTGGTCCAACAAGTCTATCTTGAAAAGAATTTTATCAACACCATTTTAGCCGAGACTTTCATTTCCCTCACTAAATTTAAGCAACATGTTGACAAAACTTTTCATGCCCCCCTCGAACTTTTGCAAATCTAGTTTTTGTCTCACATAAAAGGGTGTGGCGAATTACTCACAATACCCGAGCTTAGTGATTCTAGCCATCGAGTTTTAAGGTACAAAGAAAAATAAGGGGGTGCACCCAATTATCATTACTCTGAATGGATCATTTTCATGAAAAACGCTAGACCCCAAGATTTCCAATGGCATGTTAACTGGTTCAAAGTCGAGGAAGCTCGGCTTACATGTAATGGTATTGGACCGGTTCCACTATTGGGTTTCACCGGTGCAATTGAATACTACCCCGCCAGAGTGTCTCGTCAGTATCAGATTCTCCAAGGACTCCCTCCAGCGTTACAACCAGAACTCCTCCAAGTCGACTTCGTCGATGATGATAAAGACCACGAAAAGACCGTAGCTCAGCTCAATAAGATGTGAAGGAAGTGCCGTGTGTTAAAGATAGCTCGGCCCGAAGGAGAACTAAAGGGAGAGCAGAAGTCCTATTTCGCGACGACCCAATACATTCGACGGCACAGAATCCCGCAGGATTTGCTCCCGAAGATATCCAAGGTGCCTCTCAAGTCCGCCAATCGCTCAGAGAACAATCGCCTCAAAAGGAAGGCCGAAGAAGCTGAAGAAAAGGCATCCAAGATAGCTCGAGTTTATGAGCAATTGAAGAAGGAAGTCGCCTCCCATATGTCTATAGATCAAGCTAAATAAAAAGCTCGAAGTTCTTTTCTCATTTGAGTTTCAATTTCTAAAATTTATTTAGGAATTGAGTCATTTGTCTTTATATTCAGTTCAATTTCAAGTCATTAATTGGTGTAAAAATTTTCGCCATTTCAATAAAGGGGTCTTTTCAATTCAAAGCGGTTAGACCAATGTCATGGATTGGCGTATGATTTTGCTTGACACTTATGTATGCCTGTTTCGCTCCAAAATTAGGTAGCTACGGACCGATCACGATCGCCCATTCGTACACGGTCGAGAGCCAGAATGGCCGATCAAACCGACTTGCAAGAGCGTGTTGTTGGTATGGAAGACCAGATGAAGCAACTTGTCATCGCGATGCAACAAATGTCCGCTGAGATCAAAGCTCTCCGGTCGGTTCCTGTTTCGGCATCCCTCGAAACATCAGTCCCAAAGCAGAAAATCAGAAAAAGTGTCGATGTTGACGGAGATGACGATATTCCTGATTTAGAAGATGACCCCGTCCAGATCATCGTCAACAAAGACAAACCTGATGAACGGGTCAACAAACTTGAAGAAAGAGTGAAGCAGCTGGAAGGTTCGCAGGATTCACCTTCGATCGATCTGTCCCTGTACTCACAGATCAAAATCCCAAAGAAGTTCAAAATGCCAGACTTCGACAAGTACAATGGCACCACATGTCCAAAAGCCCACTTACAGCTCTATCACGTACAGATGACTTCGTACGTTGATAACGAACTCCTGATGATCCATGCCTTTCAAGCAAGTTTGACGGGTCCTGCTTTGAACTGGTATCTCATGAAGAAGATAAATGGCCTCAAAACTTGGAAAGAAGCCAGTGAAGTATTCTTGAAGCAGTACAGATTCATAACGGACATCATTCCTACTCGTGATGATCTCGAACGTGCTTAGATGAAAAAGACTGAGTCCTTCAAAGACTATGCTATCAGATGGAGGAATTTAGCTGCTCAGGTTGTTCCAGAACCCATAGACAGTGAGTTAAAGAGGATGTTCGTGAAAACTCTCCCGTTCGAATACCGTAATCGGATGGTTGCCATTCCGGCTGACAACTTCAACCAACTCATCCCCATAGGCGAACAAATTGAGATAGGGCTGAAAGATGGATGGTTTGTCGAGCCGTCCTCTTCGACCAGAAGATTTGGTGCGAGAAAAGAGAAAGAACCGGCAGCTGAAGTGAATGTGGCTTATAACCAATCGAGCCGGCGGAATGCTAACTCCGCCCCAGCAATCCAAGTAGCAGAAACTCAGCAACAAAACTCGGGTCGTCAACCTTTTCAGAGGAAGAACAACAGGAGGCAATTCACCCCCCTCCCTGGATCGTTGTCTCAAGTATTGACAGTGCTCCAGAAGAAAGGCTTGCTTACTACTGAGCCAAAGCGGCCCAATCCTGAGCGGTTCTATAACTTCGACCCGTCAAAGAAATGTGATTATCACATGGGTGAGCTGGGACACTCAACCGATGATTGCTATGTCCTCAAGCACCGAATCCAGAACCTCCTAGATACGAAGGCTTTCTCATTTCAACCTGCTAAGCCGAATGTTCAGAGCAACCCACTCCCTGATCACGCAGGCAATGTGAATGCCATATTTAGCTTCGATGCTGGTCGAATCAAGAATGCTAAGGCGTATACTACCGACGTCTACGGTGAGTTAGTGAAAGCCGGTTGTTACCCAAGTAGTGAGGACCTTCCCCTCGCCATCATGAGAGAAAGAATCTCCAGAATGGTAGAAGCTGGGATGATCGTTTATGCTGACCACACTGGCATCGTTTCTACTATCTCTGAAGTGGTTATTAATTGGGAGGAGGAGTTTGCTACATTGAACACCGGGAGCGACAAGGGTGACCCTCTGCTTGAAGACATGCCTCCGCTTGAAGACGCGTCCGATAATGAAGAGATCATTGTAAGCACGCCTACAACTGATGAAGGGATAGTGATCGAGATACCTCAACCGAATGAGTACAGTGATAATAAGGCGGTTCCTTGGTCCTACAGTCTCGATGTCGACTTAGTTACCAGATCTGGGCATTCCTACGGCCAAGCTAATGCCCAACCTGCAAAACCTGTTACTGATAAAGAAGCCAAGGAGTTCCTAGCCGTGATTAAGGCTAGCGAATACAACATAGTTGAACAATTGCGCAAGCTGCCCGCACAAATCTCTCTGCTTGAGCTACTCCAGACATCTGTCAAGCATCAGAAGGCCTTAATGAAGGTGTTAAGTGAAGTCCACGTGCCAGAAACGATCGATCATGACAAATTAGAGGAATTTGTGGGTTCTATACTCCTCAAGGACCTCATAGCCTTTTCAGATGAAGAGTTCCCTCTAGAAGGGAGGGGGCATACCAAAGCACTTTATATTTCCGTCAAATACAAGGCCTCACATGTAGCCCAGGTACTCATTGACAACGGATCAGCCTTGAACATCTATCCTTTGGTAACTTTACACCGCCTTAAGATAGATCCTTCTAGGATAAATTCTGCAAAGACCTCCGTACGAGCCTTTGACGGAACGAAGAAAGAAGTACTGGGAGAAATCCACCTTGACATACAGATAGGACCAACAATGTTCAATGTCCTATTTCAAGTTATGGACATTCCCACTGCATTCAATTTTCTGTTGGGTCGTCCATGGATTCATACTGCCGGGGCTGTGCCATCCAATCTACATCAGAAGGTGAAGTTCGTTGTGGAGAGAAAGTTAATCACAGTCCACGGTGAAGAAGAGCACCCAATTTACCACGCAACGGCTATCCCCTACGTTGAGCCGGATTGCAAAATAGAATCGAGCTATCGGTCGCTCGAGCTCGTATCAACCATACATGCGTCTAGAGGATCATCACCGCCTATTCCCGAGGTGTCAAATGCTGCAGTCATGGTTGGAAGGGTAATGGTCTCTCATGGCTTTACTCCGGGTGAAGGCCTTGGTAGAAATGGTCAAGGTATCCGCCAACCGATGGAAGTTTCTCAGAGGCCCCGCATTACTGGGCTGGGATACCTGGGGTCAAGTGAGTCAAATAATGGGGCACGTGGACGTGGACGTGGTCGAGGTCGAGGTCAAGGTCGAAGAGACGGGCAGAATAGACAGCGATTCGAAGAAGAGCCAAATGGTGAAGAACGTGGGCGTCGAATTACCCAAAATAACGGAAAGCTTGGGCGTGGTAGGTTGCTTCCACACATCCGCACCACATTCCCGGGCCCTGCAAGAATGATGCATGAAGAGAAGGAAGTGATCGACACTCTGGGGCAACCAAGCGGCAAGTTCGATTATTATGTGAAATACTCAGCACCCCCGAGCTTCTATGTTGACCCCCGTGACATTGTCCCGGATGGATGGGGAGGTATGGATGATCCAACACCTCTAGTGACAGAAGATCCTGATGATGCAATGAAGGGAATCACTGCCCTGTTCAATGATTTCTTCATTGGAGCTATCGAGGAAGGACCGTTGGAGGAAATGGGCATTGGCCCGCAAGAGTAACACATTTACCTTTTTCGCACACTCCCCTACGCGGGAATTTTTACTACTTTTTAGGACTTGCCCTGTCTCGGGAGCTATTTTTTAGGACTTTTCATTTCTAGGATTTGATTGTTGCAATTTCCATTCCAATAAATGTAATTCATTTGGTGATAATCAATGAAATTACAAGTTATTTTCGTTTTGAGGGCATGTTGAGGTACATCAAACCAGCCCGGTGATGATATCCAACCGATAAAATAAAATATAGTCCAATGAGAATTCTGAGGCCTGGGCTTCTTCATGCTTTCTCGTGTTAAAACCTTTTTGAAAAGAATTTCAAAAAAAAAATCAAAATACACTGTTTAGCCCTGTTTGTCCTACTGAACCCCCTACTTTATGTTTCAGGGGCAATTTTGTGACACGTAAGGGTATGGGAACGGTCCAATCTGATGAATTATGTGCCACCGAACCTGATCTCGATGACATCAATGAACTCGAAGATTCCTCGGACCTTCAGCGTGATCTAGAGCATCATGAGAGACCTAAAGTCCTAACGGTAGACCAAACTATCACTGTCAACTTGAGTGATTCCGGAGAACCCAAAGAGGTGAAGATAGGGGCAACCCTTCCCGAAAGTGAAGCTAAACGCCTGGTCCAACTGCTGAAGGATTACCGGGATATCTTTGCCTGGTCGTATGTCAATATGCCAGGTTTAGACCCTTTTATCGTGGAGCATAGTCTACCTACTAATCCGGACATGCCGCCCAAGAAACAGAAGCTGCGAAGAACCAAACCTGAGCTTTCGAAGAAGATAGAGGAGGAGGTCATGAAACTTTTGAAAGTAGGGTTTATTGAAGTCACCCGATACCCCAGTTGAGTGGCCAATATCGTGCCAGTCATGAAGAAAGATGGTCGAGTTCGCATTTGCATAGACTATCGCGATCTAAACAAGGCCAGCCCTAAGGACGATTTCTCATTGCCACATATAGACATTTTGGTGGACAGTACTGCAGGGTTCGAGCTGTTTTCCTTCATGGATGGTTTCTTGGGTTATAATCAGATAAAAATGAAGGACGATGATAAGGAGAAAACGGCGTTCATCACTCCTTGGGGGACATTCCACTATAAGGTCATGCCCTTTGGCCTTAAAAATGCCGAGGCAACATATCAACGGGCAATGGTGACGCTATTCCATGACATGATGCATGAGGAGATCGAGGTCTATGTCGATGACATGATCGCCAAGTCTCGACCTGGGAAGAGTCACGTCGATACCTTGAAGAAATTATTCGAGAGACTTCGTGAGTTTAAGCTCCGTCTCAACCCAGCAAAGTGCATATTTGGAACAACCTCGGGCAAATTACTCGGGTTCATAGTAAGCAGTAAAGGCATTGAAGTTGATCCCTCTAAAGTGAAGGCTATATGTGAGTTACAACCCCCATCGACTGTGAAAGAAATGCGAGGCCTCCTGGGTAGATTGAACTACATAGCCCGCTTTATTTCCCAACTCTCCGCAATTGCTAAGCCCTTCTTCAAACTTCTAAGGAAGAATGCTCAAGTCGAATGGGACGATGATTGTCAGGAAGCGTTTAATGAATGAAAGCGGTACCTGATGAAACCACCAGTGCTAGTCCCACCAATGTCGGGCCAGCCTTTGATCCTTTACCTCACGATTTATAGCGAGTCTTTAGGTGCGATGCTAGCCCAGAAAAGTCCTGAAGATGGAAAAGAGCGAGCCATTTATTACCTAAGCAAGAAATTCACCGTCTCGGAGTTGAATTATTCTGAAGCCGAGAAGACTTGCGCTGCGCTAGTATGGGTGCTCCATAGGCTGCGACAATATACACTGCATCACCAGACTTTGCTTGTGACTGAGAACGATCCCATTAAGTATTTACTTGATCAGCCAGCTTTGGTAGGGAAGTTAGCCAAGTGGCAGATTTTAATTTCAGAGTTTGATATCCAGATGAAGCCACAGAAGTCAGTTAAAGGTCGAGTAATTGCTGATGTGTTAGCTGAAAATCCTGGAGTCCCTGATGATGATAGATATTCTCCAGAAGATCGTATTTTGGTAATAAAGGAAGACACATGGACCATGTTTTTCGATGGAGCTGTAAACTTGGCCGGTTCCGGTACTGGGGCAGTTTTAATATCCCCAGATGGGCAACATTATCCTGTAGCAGCAAAGTTGGTGTTTCCCTGTACCAACAACATAGCCGAGTACGAAGCTTGCATCCTCGGACTCCAAGCCGCAGTGAAAATGGGGATAACCAAGTTGAAAGTGTTTGGTGATTCTGCTTTGATTATTCTCCAAACTGTGGGAGAGTGGAAGACGAGAGACACCAAATTAGTGTCGTACCATGAATACCTCGAAGAAATCATAGAGGAATTCGAAAATATCTCTTTTGAGTACTTATCGAGGTCTCATAATCAGTTTGCTGATGCGCTAGCTACGTTATCATCCATGTTGCAAGTGATTGATGGGTTAGAGGTAGAACCCTTGAAGATTGAAGTCCTGACAAAACCGGCCTACTGTATGGTTGTGACCAGAGAACCTGACGAAAAGCCATGGTATTACGATATCATGAGTTACATCCAGAGACAAGAATTTCCTGAGGGAAGCACCCCGGCCGACAGGAAGTACATAATAAAAATGGCTTCAAAATTCTTTGTTAGTGGTGAGAAGCTGTACAAAAGATCATATGATTCGATTCTATTGAGGTGTGTGGATGCAGCTGAAGCTACCAGAATCATGCAAGAAGTACACGAGGGGATATGTGGTCCACACATGAATGGCCACATGTTAGCTAAGAAGATCATGAGGTTGGGTTATTATTGGCTCAGTCTTGAGAGTGACTGCATCCAACATGTTCGAAGATGTCATCGCTGTCAGGTTCATGGGGATAAAATAAATGTTCCCCCGACGGAATTACATCAGCCGTCTGAGCCATGGCCCTTTTCAATGTGGGGCATCGATGTGATTGGCCCAATTAATCCCAAGGCATCGAATGGACACCGATTTATCCTGGTCGCGATTGATTATTTCTCTAAGTGGATTGAGGCGGCATCTTATGCAAACGTCACCACAAAGAATGTTGTAAAATTCATTAGGCGAGACATAGTTGCTCGTTATGGTGTCCCTGAGGCTATCGTCACTGACAATGGGGAAAATTTGAACAACAAGTTCATTGATCAGTTGTTCAACGAGTTCAAAATCCGGCACTTGAATTCATCTCCTTACCGTCCACAAATGAATGGAGCAGTTGAAGCCGCTAACAAGAATATCAAGAAGATCTTGGCCAAAACGGCTGAAAACTATCGTGACTGGCATGAAAGGTTACCATTTGCACTAATGACATATCGAACTTCGATCCGAACCTCTGTCGGAGCAACCCCTTTTTCCTTGGTATATGGCATGGAAGCAGTCCTACCTGTCGAAGTAGAGATCCCTTCCTTACGAGCATTGTCTCAAGTGGAGTTGTCCGAGGCAGAATGGATGCGACAAAGGCATGAGCAGTTAAACCTAATTGATGAGAAGCGATTGAAAGCCATTTGCCACGGTCAAACCTATCAGCAGAGAATAGCTAGATCCTTCAATCAAAAGGTGCATCCAAGACACTTCGAGGTAAATGATCTAGTCCTAAGGAAGGTACTACCAGTCTTTCCTGTTCCTGGAGGAAAATTTGCCCCAAACTACATTGGTCCGTATATGGTTAAAAAGGTGCTTCCTGGAGGTGCCCTGATTCTCGCAGAAATGGATGGTCGTGAGTTTTCCACTCCTGTTAATTCTGATGCTGTGAAGATATATTATCCCTGATAAGATCTAACATTTTTGCGGCGAAAGTTTTCAAGTGTTTGGTTTTATATTCTGAATTGCAAACATTTCACTTATGAATAAATGGGTTCAATCAATTTAAAGATGGAATGTGTGCCTTGGCTTAAAATTGTGCTTGATCATTTTGTTAGTCTACATTATCGATTTCAAAAGGGGAATCTATTTAGACAATATGATAACTCACGTGGAATGAATTGATTGTGTTGAATGAGGTACATCGGGATGATGAAAGGCAAGCATTATTCTATACACAGTCCCGTGCACTAATCCCCAGTAAGTTGAGTAGAAAAATTCCATGTCTGCAAGGCGAAGGGTTATCTCGCAAAAGGTACGGCAAGTGAAATGACGAGAGGCGGTTCATTTCTCTATCCCAAACACTACGGGTTATCCATTGTTTTGCCACTTTGAGCCTAAACGTTTGGAGAAATTCATTCAAATTACCCCTGTCAAGAACCACCCCACATCGGGGCAAACTGGAGGTAAGTCAGCGTCATAAGGTGAACAATGAGTAGAAATTTTCATGCTCTCACTTGCATCAATCTTCGAGTGTTGCTTTTTCAGATAAATTCACGTGAAGTTCAAGTGCCTTAGGATGACGAAGAGCATTTCTTTCTCTATCCTATACACATTTTATCCTTTGCTAAGCCCAATTGAGCCCGCAAATTCGTTTCATATAAACCCAGTTGGTGATCGTCCCCCACACTGGGGCAAGGCAAAAGTCATCATTGTTCAAGCAGCATATCCGAAGCGTCGATAGAAGATAAGAATCCTTGAAAGTTTAAATGGCGAGTCATTCAGTCAGATATAGCTGGCCAGTGTTTACATTGTAAAAAAAAAAACTAGAGGGCATGAAAAAGCAGTGTGCCTGGTAAAAGCAAGGCCAATGCCCGTGAAAGAAAAGAAAAGAGGAAGAAGAGAATGATAAAAAATGGAGAAAAGGCGACGACTTTGGATTAGAAAATGTTGAGATGTGTCAAAGTCACAAAAATATCCAGAGTCTTAAAGAGTCAAGTGATAAGCTCTCAAGGCCGATGGAACATCTACCGAGGAGACAATCCCTGGTGAAGAAGAAGACCGGTGACAATGCCGAGATGATCACCAACTCTCACCCCAATTATACACATTTTGAGCCTTATGGTCCATTCATTTCTCAACCCATGAGCCTAGCCTGCGTTACGTCCCCTTACAAAGTCTCTTCATATTAGAGCACTTGAACTAACGTAAAGTTTCTGATGTTTATAAGCTTAGCTCGAAGAAGTGCGAGCAAGTCCATTTCTATCTCATTTTGCAGGGTTCTTGACTTGTAAACCCGGAGACGATTGTAGAGTGTTTTCTTTCAGTAGCCTCGACTCGAAGAGTCTCTTTTGCTAAGCCATTGACCAAGCCCATGTTACGGTCCTAACAAAGACCTCTCAGATCGATAAAGTCGTACTGCTTGCGAGAATACTCAGACCCTTGTCAACATGATGATGGTGAGATGGAGCGATTCTCCATAAATCAGCCTTTTCGATGAGAATGAGAGAAAGCCCTTTTGGACCGGAAGTCCCTCATTCAACATTTTCAAGATATCCGCTTGTGAGTTCGGATTGTCTTGTCATGATTTTTCCCCAGCGAAATTTGTAATGCTGATTTGACGAAACCATCGTGCATGAAAATCAGTTGAAATCATAGTGCATGTGTATATGTGTTCTTGACAGTATGCGAATGCATATTACATGTTACTTAAAATCGTGTCTAACAGGAGACACACCTTCAGAGTTGGAGATGTCACCAGGTAAGTATATCTCTATCCCTAGGATGTCTATGACTATCTAGGTATCCCTAACCTGTTCAAGCAATTGTCAGGTCCCACATTTGATCATTTTTGTGATCTCTAGATGCCTTTGATTGTGTTCAGGTGTCTATTGATCAAACCTTTTCAGGTACTTCTGATGATATCCAGGTACTTTGTCAAGGAACTCTTGAACACTTGGGCTAGCCCCTTTGTTCATCAAATCACAGATTTTCATACAATCTCGAGAAGATTCTCCCGTTACATGACTATGAGCAGGTATAGGCATGGCGGCCAAATCGTTACATATGAGCAGATATATGTAAAGGTCGGAATATTCTCCCTAAATCTTAGGTATTCCCCCGCTACTCACCTATGAGCAGGTATAGGTAAAGCGGCTAAATCTTTGCATATGAGCAGGTATATATAAAGGTCAGAATACTCTCATTATCTCAGATGTTCCCCCTCTACTCGTCTATGAGCAGATATAGGTGAAGCGGCAAAATCTTTGCATATGAGCAGGTATATGTAAAGGTCGGAATATTCTCTCAACCCCAGGTATCCCCCGCAGTTCACTTATGAGCAGGTATAAGTGAGGCGGCCAAATCTTTGCATATGAGCAGGTATATGTAAAGGTCAGAATATCCTCTTGATGTCAAAAGTTTCCCCCGCAATTCACTTATGAGCAGGTATAAGTGAAGCGACCAAATCTTTGCAAACACCTATGGAGATGTATAGGTAGTTCGTAAAGATCCGAACTATTCTCACGAATCCAGATGATGATTGGATACGTCGAGCTTTCTTCGTGTGTTTTGACTTAACTGTATATCACCGAAGTTCATCAACGTATATCAGGTAATACCTATGGGACTGAGCCCATACATTTGCCAAAACAACATACAAGTTAAGGTTGTGCCTCGAATTACGCTATCGTTCATGTCAGGTAAGTAATTCCAGGTATGTTTTCTATGCAAGTCAGCATGCATCATTTCTTAATGCATTTAAAAATGGGACTCATAATCCCGACAAAAACAACATTCATTGCATTTGCATAGGTGAAATTTAGGTGTCATTTAGTCTTTGAATGCAACCTCTGCGAGCTCACCTTCAAAGAGGGGCAGCTGTTGACACCTAAATTTTGGCGCATCACTTAGTGTAATTTGCATAGAAAATTAGGGATTAAATTTTTAACCCCTAAACAAAAAATATTTAAATTGTATAACATATAGTTTAAATTCATTTTAGATTAATTGCATTTTACATCGAACTGGCGGTGACGAACGAGCTTAAATTTCATCGAATGGGACTCGGCTCGCTTGAAATGCAAGGGCCGGGAATTACAAGTCAAACGGGCTCGGTTGTTTTAATTTGAACTTAATTCAGCCCATTATCATTAATTAATTCAGCCCATTTAAATTAAATTAAAATCTAAGCCCATTAAGACTAGAGAGCCCATCTAATTGACCTAGATTAGCGTTATATATACATCATTAGGTCAGGATTTTGGGAGGCCCTCTCTCATAATTTCAGATCAGAATTTTTTAGAGTGTGAGAGTGAGAAAGAGAGAGAGAGAAAGAGATCGGCGAAAATCGCCGCCGCATGGAGCCTCTCCGCCGCGCGCCTGCCGCCTGCCGTGCGCCGCTCCCTGCCGCTCGCAGCATGCCGACGCCGCTGCTGCCGCGCCCTCCGGTGCCTTGTCCCCGCCGCGCGCCACCGACTGCCGCCGTGCTCCGCCCCGAAGTCGCCGCGCCCCATACCGCCGCTGCTCCGCCTCTCCGTCGCCGTGCACTGTCGCCCGGACCCCTGCAGCACGCCGACGCCGCTGCTGCCGCGCCCTCCGGTACCTTGTCCCCGCCGCGTGCCACCGCCTGCCGCCGTGCTCCGCCCCGAAGTCGCCGCACCGCCTGCTGCCGCTGCTCCTTGCCGCGCGCTGCTGCTTCCCGCCGTGCGCCACCGCGAGCCGCCGTCGCCCCCGACACCGCGCCGCCGGTCCACCGTTCGCCGTTCATCCTGATCCGCAAGTTCGAATTTAGAAATTATCTGCAAATTAGGTAATTGGACATTATCTGATATTTTTCAGAATATTTAATTTACTAATTTGTGTGTTTGAATATTTCGTGAACATCGTGTGGAATATTAGATGTATTAGGATAATTATCTGATATCCGCAATATTTTTTGGAATATTCAAAATTAGGAAACCTTTCTAATTCAGTAACGTATCTGGACGACTATCCGACCTTATCCCTAAGGTACGATACGCGGCGATACGGAAAATCATTATCTTATCCATAATCACTTGGGTACGATAATGATTTTCATCTGCTTTCCAAATTTGAATGATCGACTTTCCGTCAATATCTGTAACCCTATAGATATGACCGATAATTCGATTTTTGTGCCTAATCCGAGTTTGAAACGAATTTTGCGGATCGCGTGGCTGCTTTAAATGTGAATGCTATCTCTATTTAAATTGTTTTTCCTTTTCAAATAAAAAAGAAAATTCAAAAAATATCAGTTAGGATTTGAATTTGAGTTTTGCATGTTTAGGAATCCTAAATATATCTAGACGATAGAGTAATTATTTAATTTAAATCAGGACTTGAGATAATCTATTTCCTAGTTTAAATTAAGTAATATTCTAATCTTAATAGATTATTTAGGTTATTTTTTAATTCCGAATTTTCATGAAAACCCCCAAAAAAAAGAATGAATTATTTTATGGTAGATTAGGATATATTGCATTCTTAATTTAAGTAATTTATTATTTCGAATTTTAACAAAAATCCCAAAAATAAGTCATGTTAGGATATGTTGAGTCATCATAGATTGCATGTTAATTTAGGCATATTTTTATTCCGAATTTCATTAGAAAATACCAAAAATAAATCATTTGCCCGTCATCAGAATTAGGTCACGTCGTCGCATGACATATAGTTTGCATGCTAGGTTGCATTACTTGCATGTCATTTTTGCACGTCATTGCAAGTAAATTAGCTTTCATTTAAATAAGTGAAAATCCAAAAATTGAGTGAATTCCTTGTTAATTAGAAATCATATTAGGTTGTTGATGTGATTTTCTAGCTAACAATGCAGATGCTTACGTTGCTTTGAGGTAAGTAATTCTCCCAACTTGCAATTTATTCAATGCTTTCTTGGGTGTTAAATTGGTGGTTTGCGCACCTGCATGAACACCTCACATGTTAGTGACTAAGTTAAAATGGATCCAGACTGTCTGCCAAAACATTTTTTTTTAAAAGAAAAGGTACCGAAAAGGCATTAGACTAGATCTAGCGTAATCAAGTCCCCGACCTTAGAATCTCTGGTTCGTAGGAATAAAACATACCTCCCTATGTTTTATTTAGGTTTCTAATCGACTTACCACAAATAGATTAGTGGCGACTCCGAGCATGAAAAATTTTGCGTGTTAAAAACTTAAACCCTAAGTTGCGAATTTGTAGGGTTTGGGAGAGCCCGAGTTAGGCTTAGTCTTAACAATCCATTAGCCTGAGAGGGAATTTTAGGTCGCGACAGGCCTATAGCTTAATAATACTTCTCTTCTAAGCATATCAAGAAACCACTAAGGATATATATAAAAACAATATTAGAAATTGCCAATCCAAACCCAAGATATCATATACATTTCAAATCAAATATGAGTTGTTTCATTTCAACATAGTTTTATACAAATTAGAAATACTCATTTAATCCATCATTATAATTCAAACAGTAATGGTCAAGTCTATTGATCAATTCTATCAAAAACCATGTTATTGGCCCATTCAATTGATCAATCCATTGCTCGATATCTTACCATGGTCGCGACACAACGTCTGGAGACAAGGCGATCAAGATTCCCCTCTTGGCAACGTCTCCATTTATTATCAATTGGTGGTTTGGCCCAGAATCTTATTATGAAACCATTATGCATACTAAGATACCCTAAACCAGATTCATAGCTATAATGAGTATCAAATCATTAGTCTCCAATATCAGAACTCAAATCCAGAATCCATATCATAAACCATAATACATTTCACAAATCAAACCATATATCTTTTCGCAACTTAGCTCAAACTCTAGAAATACTTTTCATAAAGTATTTTACAAATCATTTCACAAATCATTTCACAAACCAGATTCGTAAAGCACGTCTCTAAAACAATTCACAAATAACCAAAGCGTAGTAAATGCTCGATCCAAACTTTTATGCAACAAAAATTTCATTTCATAACTCATACTATATCTAATCCATATTATTTCTAAAATATGGGTTTACAAACTCAAAGAAAAAATAGCACCACTCACCTGAAAATGCCTAAAATCCAAATTACGAAGGTTACTCGAATCGTGAACTCGCAATCTTATCAAATAAACGAGAAACAACGTAAAAAACAAGTAAAAATTCTATCTCAACTATGATTCGACTAAACCAAGCTTACTCACTAACAATATGGCTCCTACGAGCTAACAAAACTCTCATCCAAAAGCAGATATTCAAAAATATCTGTAATGCGCCACTTGAGTGCAAAACTTCAGAATCTCGGTTCGACCAAACTGTTAATCTAAATCGATTTCTGTCATACCCCACGGCTCCACAATGTCCTAATAAATTATTTCCATGAAATTTCTCAAGTTAACAACTCAAAAATCAAACCTCGCAGTTAAAATTTCATATAACTTTGAATATGTGTCTTAATTCCGAAAACTACCTTGATTAGATGAATAAAGAGTTTAAATCCTAATCGACATTGCCAAATGAAGTAAATCTAGTTTTGTGGCCCCCGGAGGGGGGGGGGTGTCTGGTGGTGTGTACTCCTTTTCCTTTTCTTTCTTCTATCCCTTTCTTTGTTTTCTTTTTCTCTTTCTTTCCTTTCCTCTATTCTCTGCGTGCTCTGCTTTTCCCCTTTAATATGAGATTCCACGTTCCTTCTATCCCTTTCTTTGTTTTCTTTTTCTCTTTCTTTCCTTTCCTCTAGTCTCTGCGTGCTCTCCTTTTCCCCTTTAATATGAGATTCCACTTTCCTTTTTCTTTTTGACTCCTTTTCCCCTTTAATATGGGATTCCACTTTCCTGTTTCTTTTTTACTAGTCAAGTTTTTTTAATTAGCCACTTCATTTGACCAAGTCTTTTTGACTATTACAGTTGTTATGCTTGATCTGGAATAAGTTTCAATCTTCTCGTCTTCTTGATTGCCCTTTGCTGTCTCAGTGGTCGGTGAAGTAGAATTGTGGTTTGCATGCACGAGAAGATGACTAGGCTAAAGAATTTCGAGACCGGTTCTATCTCTTGCTGCTAAAAAGGTCCTTCAATACAGAAAGTTCTTCGAGGATGCAGTGTAATTAATTGGAATTTTTCCAATAGAATTTGCGCAAATCCACGATCTTATCTAATGCTGGTCTCTCCTGGTGTGGTACCGAGAGAGACACTTTAGCTGATTCCCTAAAACATATGTCCTAGTTGTTTACTCTGACTTTTCGTCGGTGCAGGAGCGAATAACTTAGTTGACTTGAATCCAGCAAGTCACGCAATTCACAAGTCTAGACAGAGACAAGAGTAAGCTAATCCAGCGAAAAGAAATTGAGCCTATACCTTATGTTTTCTATGGATAACATATGCAATAATCCGACCCATTCCAAGTAGGACAAGCCCTCGAGAAGTGTGTAAGTAAACATACAATGCCTTGCTCAATTTTCTTTTGTTTGGAGAAACTAGAGCTTTTCATTAGCTCGAGCAATGTGGTGCTCATTTGAGAGTCGATTTGTATTTATGAATTACTCAATAGGATCTCTTTCAATTGTTGTAAAATTTTGACAAATTAATTACATTAAAAAGCTAACAATAAGGTGTTGTCTTAAATGGTAAGGAAGTTTGCCCCTCTCTTTATGGTCTTGGTTTCGAGCCTTATTGGAAGCTAACCAGACACTTGACTGCTGAATAAAAAAATTTAAAAAGCCCAAAAAATCTCTATCGAACCATTCTTAGTATAGCAAAACTCACAACGAAATGAAAAAAAAAAAAAAGAAGAACGAAGATAACCTTTAAATATGTCAATGTGCAGTACCAAAGGAGAAAACCTGGGGCAACTATCGGGATATGCCACGTGTCACATGTCGACTGCTCCTTCAGCCAACCAACACGTATTTCTATTATATATAATAAAAAGTTGCACAATGTATGGTAATAACCCGGTGGACAGGAGGAGGAGGAGGGCCGTGGTACTTTTCCGTGGGGCACGATGGATCAATTCCATGGACCTACCAATCGCTTTTTCTTTTCTTTCTTTTAATTTTAAATCTTTTCGGATTTTTCCCACTTTTTATTTTCCTTTATACCACTCGAAGTAAAGATGACGCCCATTTTTCATCGTTTTTCTTATGCCTTTTTTCCTTTTTCTTCTCATTTTTCTTTTCATTTTAATGTAAGAGAAATTTATTTTTTGTTTTTTCTTATTTGGTTTTTCATTCTATTTTTGAACATATTATTGTATTTTTCTATTTCATATTTCATAATTAATTCGTTGTATTTTCTGATTCTATAGTTTATACTTTTTTGCCTTTTTATGGTACTATAAACATTTACAATCAAATACAAATTTAAGTATATTTTTTTATTTCTTTTCTTGAATCTAATTATTTAATAAAAAATAGAATATCATATATGTATTTTGGTGTTATGATCAAATTCCATGATATATATATATCCATTATTTACTTTTAATGGATCTCCACATGTTAATGTGATGTACACCAAACTACGCAGATTACTCGAACCGTAAAACTCACAATCCTATCAAATAAGCAAGAAACAACGTAAAAAACAAGTAAAAACACTACCTCAACTATGAATTGGCTAAACCAAGTTTACTTGCTAATGAAATGACTCTAACTCGCTAACAAAACTCTCGTCCGAAGATGATTTTCAAATCTATCCGTAACGCCGAACTTGAGTGCAGAATTTTAAAATTTCGCTTTGACTAAACCGTTCATCAAACCCCATGGTTCCACAGCGCCCTAATGTATCATTTCTATGAAATTACTTAGCTTAACAACTTAAAAATTGGACATCGCAGTTCAAATTTCACATAACTTTAAATGTGTGCCCTAATTCCAAAAACTACTCAGATTAGATGAACGAAATGGCTTAAATCCTTACCGGGCGTTGTGAAATGAAGTTAATCTGGCACGGTGAGACTCTCGTGGCGTGTATTCCTTTCCCTTTTCTTTTTAATTTCCCTTTCTTTCTTTTTTTCTTCTTTTTCTTTCCTTTCCTCTATTCTCGGCGTGCTCTCCTTTTCCTCTTTAATACGAGAGTTCACTTTCCTTTTTCTTTTTGACTAGTAAATTTTTTTTAGTTAGCCACTGCCAAGTCAACAAACCCAACTATTACGGTTGTTATGCTTGATCTGGAATAAGTTCAAATCTTCTCCTCTTCTTGATTGCCCTTTTTGCTGTCTCAGTGGTCGGTGAAGTAGATTTGTGGTTTGCATCCACGAGAAGATAACTAGGCTAAAGAATTTCGTGACCGGTTCTATCTCTTGCTGCTAAAAAGGTCCTTCAATACAGAAAGTTCTTCGAGGATGCAGTGTAATTGATTGGAATCTTTCAATAGAATTTGCGCAAATCCAGGATCCTCTCTAATGTTGGTCTCTCTTGGTATGGTACCAAGAGAGACACTTTAGCTGATTCCCTTAAAAATATATGTCTTAGTTGTTTCACTTTGACTTTTCTTCGGTTTAGGAGCGAATATAGTTGACTTGAATCTGACAAGTTACACAATTCACAAGTCTAGATAGAGAGAAGTGTAATTTAATTCAGGAAAAGATTTGAGCCTATACCTTATGTTTATGTGGATAACATATGCAATAATCCAACCCATTTCATGCAGGACAAGCCCGCGTGAAGTGTAAGTAAACAAGCAATGTGGTGCTCATTTTTCTTTTGTTTGGAGAAGATAGAGCTTTTCATTAGCTTGAGCAATGTGGTGCTCATTTGAGGGTCGATTTGTATTTATGAATTACTCAATAAGATTTCTTTTGGATGATGTAAGATTTTAGGGTTAATACCACGAAAAACCCGAAACTAGTACACCTGTAACAATTTTATCACAAAATAATATTTTGACCACGAAATACCCCAAACTGGTATATTTGTGACAAATTTACCCTCCATTAGTTTCCGTTAAATTGAATTAATACCACAAAAAAATCACAAACTGGTACATCTGTGACGAATGGAGAGTAAAACGTAAAACTGGTACATCAGTTAACTGTCGCGTGTCATTTAACAAAGTAATTTGACAGTAAAATTTAACAAAATAAACTGATGGTAAATGTGTCACAAGTATACTGATTTAAGATTTTTTGTGGTGAAAAAATTAGTTTTGGGTAAAATTATCATCGGTGTACCAGTTTGGGATTTTTCATGGTATTAACCCAAGATTTTAACAGTTTAATTACATTAAAAACTTAACAATAACTTGTTGTCTTAGATGGTAAGATAGTTTGCTCATCTTCTTATGGTCTTGGTGTCGAGCTTTATTGGAAGCTAACCCGGCACTTGACTATTGAATAAAAAAATAATAATTAAAAGCCTAAAAAATCTCTATCAAATCACACACGAAGGAAATCATAGCTTCGTCTATGATCAACTTGTCGTCACGTGGATCACGTACTTCTCCCATTTTAGTCACTTGGGATCCTCCACCTCCGGGATAGATTAAACTGAATACAGATGGAGCATCTAAAGGTAATCCTAGACTTACAGGAGCAGGAGGATTATTCATAAACGAAGGGGGTGACTGGCTTGGAGGTTTTACCTCATTTCTTAGAATATGTTTGTCTTCACAAGCATAACTATGGGCACTGTGGTTAGGATCACCATCGCAAGGCAACATGGTTTTCATAAAATTATCATTGAGATAGACTCCAAAATTATCAACAAACTTGTCAACCCAGAGAGTATAATGGATAACGCTGGACCGGCTCTACTTAAAGATATCAGAAGACTCTTGGGCTCTCATTTTGAGTTCAAAATATAGTATAATTTTCAGGAAGGCAATCAACCTGTTGATCTTCTTGCGAGAAGCGATTGGATACGACGTTCTACTTACAACCTCCTAGCGAATTATCTTATGTTGACGTTAATCTATTTAGTTTTGTGCCTTTTATTAACCAAAAAAAAACACAATGGAACGAAAAAAGAAGGAAGAAAACCTTTAAATATATCAATGTGCATTGTGCAATACCGAAAGAGAAAAACCGAGGCGACCATCAGGATTTGCCATGCGATACACGTGGAATGCTCCTTCAGCCAACTAATACGCATTTCTATAATATATAGTAAAAGTTGCATAAAGGAATAGAAAGTATGGTAATAGCCCGGTCGACGGGCGGAGGTGGGCCATGGTACTTTTCCGGGGTTCCCGATGGATCAATTCCACACGCCTACAGTTCGCTTTTTCTTTTCTTTCTTTTAATTTTAAATCTTTTCGGATTTTTGTCTCTTTTTATTTTCCTTTATACTGCTCTTTATACCACTCGAAGTAAAGATAACGCCCACTGACCAAAAAAAAAAAAGTAAAGATAACGACCATTTTCTTATCGTTTTACTTATGTCTTTTTCCCTTTTCTTCTTCTTTGTTTCTTTTCATTTTAGTATAAGAGAAATTTATTCTTAGTTTTTGTTTATTTTGGTTGATCATTCTAGTTTTGACCATATTATTGTATTTTTCTATTTCATATTTCATAATTGATTCATTGTATTTTCTGATTCTATAGTTTATACTTTTTTTGCTTTTTGATAGTACTATAAAATATTTACAATCAAATCCAAATATAAGTAAATCGTTTTATTTCTTTTCTTGAATCTACTTATTTAATAAAAGAAATAGAATATAATATATGTACTTTGTGTTATTATTAAATGTTATGATATATATCCATTATTTACTTTTAATGGATCCCTACATGTTGATGCGATGTACAAAAACAAAACCTATCACATAATATCATTTGTTTTATGATCTTCAAAAAAGGTAAGCCAAAAATATTTCCAAGGGATGTCAGGTTCTAATCTCAACATTTTGGGCAGATTATTTTATTTTCCTTTTTCTCCTTGAAAATAAAAATATGACCTTTTGTTTCGATTGAGAAAGTATGTTAAATAAAGAATATTTGTGCTAGTATCGTCGAAAGTGAAATAAGTCAAACTTTGGTGACTAATGATGACATTCCGAATATCAACACAACACAAGCTTTGCACTTTCCTTGGAAGACTCCTCCACTCCCAAAGTGTTCGACTTTGAGTCTCTCTTCCCGCTCTCTTCCGATGAACGGTTCCATCATCTCATGGCTTCTTCTTGCGATATCCACCATCTCCATCTTCTCCGACATTGCTACGGCTTCAACTTCAGCTTTAGCCCAGTGTCTCGGCATCGACCAGAGATCACTCTTGCTCGAGCTGAGAGACAGCCTTGTCTTCAACACCTCCGAGTCGTCCAAGCTAGTACAGTAGGACCAAAGCGCCGGTTCATTGAGTGGCGTGACGTGCAAGGACAGGCTCGTCGTGGGACTCGATTTGAGTGAAGAGTCGATCTCTAGTGGAATCGGCCGTTCATCGAGCCTCTTCAGGCTCGAGTTCCTTCAAAGCCTGAACTTGGCGTTCAACGATTTCAACTCCTCAGCGATCCAGTTCGGCCTCGCGAATCTCAGCCGCTTGGTACATCTCAACTTGTCCAATGCCGGATTTGTCGGGCAAATTCCGGCGGAGCTATCGCGCCTAACGAAGCTACGTATTCTTGATCTCTCTGGTCTTTATTACTCTGGACCGGCTTTGCTGTTCCTTGAGAAGCCCTCTTTGAGGTCACTGATTGGGGATTTGGGGGAGTTGAGAGAGCTGTACCTTGATGGGGTCAATGTGTCTGCCGAGGGAAGTGGGTGGTGCGACGCGTTGTCTTCTTCATTGCCGAAACTTGAGGTGTTGAGCATGTCTTCCTGTTCTCTGTCCGGTCCTATCGGCGCTTCTCTTACGAGTCTGGCTAATATGTCGGTCATTCAACTCGATTACAATAACTTGTACACCACAGTTCCTAGTTTCTTAGCGAATTTCTCTAGCTTGAAAACACTGAGCCTATATGATTATGGCCTGCAGGAGGAATTTCCTCCTGAAATCTTCCATGTACAAACACTTTAGAACCTTCATGTATCATCCAACGAACTTCTTTGGGGTTCTTTGCCAATATTTCCGAAGAATAGTTCTCTTGAGACACTAGTTCTGAGAGGCTTGAATATTTCCGAGGTCTCCCAAATTCAATTGATAAACTCAGGAATCTGTCAAGAATAGAATTGGTGAATTGCAGCTTTGATGGAAATATCCCAAGCTCTCTCACCAATCTCTCGCGACTGTCTTATTTGGACTTGTCATTCAACAATTTTACGGGTTCAATTCCATCACTCAGCGAGTCCAAGGATTTGACATCTATCATTTTGTCCAGCAACAGTCTAATTGGTCCGATTGAATCAACACAATGGGAATCCCTCTTGAGTCTTCTTATTCTCGACCTGAGTGTCAATTTACTTGAAGCGAATATTCCTTCATCTCTGTTTACACATCCATTGATTCAGGCGCTTCCACTTTCCAACAACCGATTTTCTGGTCAATTGAAGGGATCTTTTCATGCTCCATCGCACATTCTGAATACACTTGATTTGAGCAACAACAATATAGGAGGAGAACTACCGACGTCTATATGGGAACTCCAAGGGCTCAAGTACCTCTCACTTTCTTCCAATAATTTTAGTGGCTCATTCCACATTAATTTGGTTCAGCAGCTGAGAAATCTTTCAGCTTTGGATCTTTCCTACAATCATTTTTCCATTGATGCCACAAATACTACTTCCCAGGCCTCTTCATTCCCTGACCTTCAAGACTTAAATTTGGCTTCCTGCTAGTTGACGACATTGCCTCAGTTTTTGGCTAACCAGTCCAAATTGTTCTTCCTCGACCTCTCCCACAATTATATAAAAGGGGATATACCGAGATGGATATGGACACTAGAAAATCTTGAGCATCTCAATCTTTCCTCTAATTTCTTTGAAGATCTGGATACACCTCTGGGCAATCTTACATTGAGTCTGAATTTCGTTGACCTCCATTCAAACATGCTTCGAGGAAATACGCTACCCCTACCGTCATCCGCTCTCTTCTTGGATTTCTCAAGTAACAACATAACTTATGTTATTCTAGATAACATTGATGACTACCTATCAAACACAATCTTCTTCTCCCTTTCGAAGAATAATTTCCATGGGTCCATCCTGAAGTCAATTTGCAAAGCTGGTATTCTTGAAGTGCTTGACTTATCGCACAACCATCTGAACGGAACTATTCCTGATTGTTTAATGATGGCGTCCCTCACGGTATTGAATCTGAGAAATAACCAGTTGAGTGGCGATATTCCACAAAACATCCCAGCAACATGTGGTCTGAAGACATTGGATATTAGTGAGAATTTCCTGCAGGGCCAAATTCCGTTGTCGTTTGCAAATTGTACAACATTGGAGATTGTGAACATCGGGGACAATCAAATAGATGGGACATTTCCATGCCATTTCAATGCTATGTCAAGTCTCCGTGTCCTTGTTTTACGATCCAACAAATTGCACGGGGAAATTGGATGTCCACATAGTCCCTTCACCTGGCAAATGCTTCAAATCATTGACCTATCTTCCAACAATTTCAGCGGCACGTTGCCTGCGAGTCCCCTCACATCTTGGGAGGCTATGAAGGCCAACATAGACTTCAATCGTTTTCTATATGAGTTATTCCGATTAAGAGGTAAGTATTATCAAGATACTGTGAGTGTAACCTTCAAAGGTTTGAAGCTAGAACTCATCAAGATTCTGACTATTTTCACGTCGATCGACTTCTCGGGCAATAGATTGGAGGGTCCAATACCAGACACACTTGGATATCTCAAAGCACTTTATTTCCTCAACCTATCGCATAATGCCATCACAGGTTCAATTACTCCTGTTTTAGGGAATCTAGATCAGCTTGAGTCATTGGACCTATCATGGAACCACCTCAATGGAACCATACCAGCTCAGCTTGCAAATCTTGATTTCCTTTCGTTCCTGAACCTCTCAAATAATCAACTTGTGGGAAGCATCCCGACAATGGGACAATTTCTCACGTTTTCCAAAAGTTCCTTCGAAGGAAATCTTGGATTGTGCGGGCTTCAGCTCAACAAAAGTTGCTTAACTCCAACGAATGGGACTGAAGAAGCGGGTAGTGTTCCAACTCAAAGTGACCTAGATGATGATTGCAACAATGATGATAGCAAGAAGAAGTGGTTTTACATGGGCATACCGCTTGGATTCGCTGTTGGCTTTTGGGTATTTTGTGGTCCGATAGTGTTTATCAGATCATGGAGGTTTACTTATTATCGATTCTGGGATAAAGTGCTATTCAAACACTTGCATCCATGAAGATTTCCACTAAGGTTCAGTTACTAAACTTGAAAAAGAGTGTTTTCGTTCTTTCTTCTCTTCATAATTCTTCATCACCATTTAAAAGACAGTCTTGTTTACTAATCAATAGAACTCTTGCTTACCCATTAGGAAAAAATGTAGGTCCGTGTCTCGCATAGAACTGACCATTCAAAAGTAGGTACGCGGCCTAGACCTTCAATTGGATCCTTCAAATTTGCTTGTGCAAAATTGGATCCTTCATTTTTTTATTTTTTTGAATCAACTCCTGTAACTCTACCCTATTCTTAATCAAGTCCTTAAATAACTCTTAGTATGTAAGGCGTGTTAAGCTAAGTTCATAATTTCTTTATTATCAAAAAAGGTTAAAATCAATAATGTTAAAATCGAAAGAAACTGACTTTATTCTATAGAAAAAGGAAAGTAAATTGTAGAACACAAGGGAGGGGGAGCGAGAGAGACGCGAGGAGGGGTGAAGTACTTGGTGGCAACAACCACCACTAGTGACAATTGGTGATGGTTGAAAAATGTGAAGAAGTTATGTTGGTTGAGCTACCAATTTTTATAGTAGTCTACTTACTAACATTTTTTTATTACTTCATAAGGTTTTGAAAGCTTATGAATACTTATTTCTCCCCAGTGATTTAAATTTACCAATTTTTAATATGAACTTATCAATTCTTTTTAAAATTCCCAACTATTCCAACAATTACCATCATTTAGTGAAGGAACTTAAGTGACAAAACTTTCATATGTAATGTCACAACCCTCCCGAGGTTGAGATATTTGAGGGATGTTGATAGGTTGCTAAGCAAGCGCTAATGGTTCCTCTTCTGTGGTGGCGCCTACGCCTCACACGAACACTACCAAGCCCTATTGGTTGCAACTTAATTTTCCAGTTCAATTTAATTTGCTTTGGAGCTTACATTGATCAATTTTGGGCCAGTTAGGAGCGCGAGTACGAGGCAGGAGTTTGCCTTACTCTTGTGAACCAGAGATATGTGAATCCGACAGGAGTTCGCCTTACTCTTGTGAACTAGAGATATGTGAATCCGGATACTTGGTTATACTAGATAAATCTAATGTCCATTGCCAGTACCTTTTCTCTTTTATGAAAATTTTTTGCGACCAATCTTCTCAATTTTGTTTTCCTTATATCCTTTAATCATGTAAAAAAGGTGATCATGAAAGGGTGTTCAAGCAATATATATTAAATCAAGTGATAATAAAGATGAAGCAAATAAAGTACTAGCAAAATAAAGAACTCGAACAGTATTGGGCAAAATTAACAAAGCCTTGTTATTAAGTCTCGGGATAGGACCCTCGTGAGCAATAAACCAAAAGTAATCCACTATATTAAAATAAACACGAGATGCCCAATCTAAGTGCCGAACTTGCCTGAACCATCATGAATCAAATATCGTGAACTATCTAACTCTATGATGTAGAGCTCGCCTAAATGTGATTAAGATGCAATTCTAATTTTTTTTTGTCTTTTCTTGTCTACTTTTTAACCCTAAAATAACCCTACATGTCAAGAATACCCCTTTATGGCCGAAATTACACTATTAATTTAGATGAACATGAATTAATCAAAACTTGCATAATTTAAGATGCAAAGTCACCTAGCATGCTTCTAAATTTCTTTTTTTTTTATATCTTTCCTTTTATTATTGATATGCAACTACCTAGGTGATCATGAATATCCTATATGCCACATGACAATAAAAGATGCAATTTTTATGATTTTTCTCACTAATTTACATGAACTAGCAAACTGTATCCTATATGCATGAATAAAAAGCAGTAAAGTTTGATCTTTCCTTGAAAGATTCGATCTTTTTGACATGAGCGAAGTCACCGATAAAGGTCGAAGCTTTAGCCTATTTTCCATGAATCACTGCAAAACAGATGATCAAAATTCTTCCAAGCAAGACAAACAAAGGAGGGGGCGTGACCAAGAGCACCATGGGGACCGGCCATGAACAGCATGCAGAGGAATCATCAATCCAACCCGATTTAATGTTAACATGCAAAAAGATCATCCATATAATGCAACCAAGGGCAAATCCACGCAAAAAAGAGATCAATCTAAGTAACAAAGATGCGACCTCTCTCTGATTAAGTTCATGCAAAGGGGAATCAAAACATGGCAATCTATCAATCCTATGAACATGAGGAATTTAGAGATAGACATGGAATCGACAATCCCTACATGTAAATCGTGATCAATACTTGGCCATAGACATGCAATTGAATCATGGACACGATCTGATCAATTTGTGCTAGAAACAAGGTGGAATTCAATTCCTAGTGTAACGGATCAAAAAGCTTACTTTCAGTGGACACAGACACCGAGAACACCGCAACCGTGAGTATGGACACTGGGATTGGGAGGATTAGCCACCGGGATTGGACTCCTCTGCATGAACAGTTTGCAAATCCTTTGATTCAACGTGGCAGATTCTGTAACTTCTCTTGCTTGTTTCGAGGTCGATACGAACTCAAAAGACTAGGTTTCGGGCACCAAAACAATCATCCTCGAGTGTACTTTCCAACAATATATTGCTCACGCCGATTCTAAATATATTGCGTTGATTCAACAATATATTGCACAAACCTCCTCCCTCATGCTTATGTATATTGACTTGATTATGCAACAATGTTAGTGACTTATTATGGGATAAGGACAGCACATGTGTAATAACTTTTGTACGGTACTCATTGGAGTATTATAACTTTTTGTTCGACCACTTAAGTGTTATAACTTAAAAAAAAACATTTACTTGAGTACCTAACTTTCAATTGATCACTTGAGTGTTATTAATTTTTTAAAAACGTTCACCTAAGTGCCAAAAATCCAACGTGGCGTGGCACTTTGTGATGAATGTTTTCAAAAAGTTATGATACCCAAGTAATTGATTGAAAATGTACGTGACACTCAAGTAATTGATTGAAAATGTATGTGACAC
Source organism: Syzygium malaccense (assembly GCA_031216405.1). Taxonomy (NCBI): domain Eukaryota; kingdom Viridiplantae; phylum Streptophyta; class Magnoliopsida; order Myrtales; family Myrtaceae; genus Syzygium; species Syzygium malaccense. The sequence continues at coordinate 6,734,167 of CM062253.1, read as the reverse complement.
TCAAGTGAGCATCGTACGAAAATTGTGGTACTTGTAATATCTTTCTCCCAACTTACTACTGTCAATGGTTTAATAACTTACCAATTATGTTATATAATTACAAGTTAAAACTAAATCATAGTATAATAAGTGGTAATCTACTATTGGGTACGGTAAAACTAATGTTTCATTGGTGACTTTCAAATAGTTATGTGCCCACTTGTAAATTATTAAAACAAGAGTTATCTGCTATTAGTTTTGGGGATAAGGACACCACAAGTGATATAACTTTCATATGATGCTCATTTGACCTCCATAACTTTTTTTTATCACTTAAGTGCCACGACTTTTAAAAAACGTTTATTTCAATGCCATAACTTTCAATTGATCACTTGAGTGCCATAACTTTTCAAAAATGTTCAGCCAAGTGCTCGAAATCTGGTGTGGTATAACACTTGCGGAGAACCTTTTTTAAAAAGTTATAGCACTCAAGTAATCAATTGAAAAGTTATATGACACTCAAGTGATCAGAAAATAAGTTGTGGCACTCAAGTGATGTTAATAACATGTGTCATAATTTTCGTATTATGCTCGTTTGAGTGCCATGACTTTTTGTTCAATCACCTGAGTGTCATAAGGTTTTGAAAAAAGTTCACTTGAGTACTGTAACTTTCAATTGATCACTTAAATGTCATAAATTTTTTTCAAAAAACGTTCACCTAAGTACCGAAAATCCAATGTGGCATGATACCTGTGGAAAGTTATGACACTCAAATGATCGATTCAAAAGGTATATGATACTCAGAAAAAAAAAGTTATGGCATTTAAGTGAGTGCCGTACGAAAATTATGGCATAACACTTGAGTGCCATGACTTTTCAAAAATGCGGAAGCCTAACATGGCAAGACACTTGTTGAGAACATATTTAAAAGTTATGGTACTTAAATAATCCATTAAAAAGTTATACGGCACTCAAGTGATGTTGACACTGATATTTTTCATCGACAAAATCGTATATGCTTATATAGGATACATAAATCGGAAAAATAAAAATAAGAAGAATGAGAAAAAGAGAGAGAGAAAGAGATCATTTTTAAAGCCCATTCGGCCATTGAATTCAAATTTGGACCGATAGCTTGATCCAAACCCATCAAGTCAAACCCAAGTCCGTATGCTCATGAATTTGACCCATAATAAGACTTTCAATAACCGCGTGGGCTCACTTTGACCCATAAATCTTCAGTCCTCATTTCTGGCTCATCACCGCGCCCCATGGCGACGTCGCCATCGCCGGACCGCCGCCTCCCGTGAAGATCGAGGTGGCCAAAAACTCGCTTGAATCTGTTCCACCGGTCTTCATTCTCCCCAAAGTTGATTGGACTGCCTACTGCTGAGACTTAGCTCGGCTTCTTCATTAACAAGGCAGTCTCCGATTCTCCGTCATGCTATGATTCTGGCGAAGGTGAAGTGAATGCAGAGCTTGTTTTGCTTCGGTCAGGAATGGGGTCATGTTAGAGTCGTGTATTTTGATTCTGAACTTCACATGTTAATTTCGTTTGCCTACGGTCACAAATACGAGTTTGAAATCGCAAAAAGTCTGATCCTTAATCGATTGATTGCAATCTGTTCGACGAAATGTCTATTAGGATTCAATGCGAATTAGTTTCAGTCATTTTGTGAATCCGAAAGGATGTTGACATAGATTAAGTGACATTAATTGATTTTCAAGTCATTTAAGCACGAGTTATAATGTTGTCACAATGGCAGAATACGTTTCGGAATCATTATACTTCTTTGCTCCGTGCTACGTTCCGGTGATTTTCTGTGGCGGTCGACGATGAGTATGTGATCTGGAGTTATTGTTCTTGACCTTCATTTCTGGTGATACTCATGACTGAGGCTTCTACCGTGCTAGTCTTCCATGCTCAGTTTCCTTGCGAGTCCATGTATGAGTCCCGGTGGATTACAACGGTTAATGCCGGTGGCCGGAGATGGTGACCGATCACAGTCGTTTGGTTAAGAATACAAGCGGTTGATGGCTAAGTTTGTCTATGTGCAGCTCGGAGTCTGGGTGTCTTGATGATCTCAAATCGTGGCTTTGAAACTCATGTAGTTCTTTAGTGTAATCTGGTGATTCTTGATCTGTTAGAGGAAAAGGGCCAGAGGGACAAATATCAGTAAATAAAAAGAAAACAAGAATAAAGAGAGAGAAATAGGGAATAATAGGAATTTGGGTTTAGTGTTATTATAAGGTTAGTATGGGCTTAGGGTGATTTCGATTGAGACCGGGATTGGGCGTTTCCATATTCGAATTTGGGTTTGTGAGAGTCTCAAATGATACGAACTGACTTAAAATCTTGGCTGATAACATCGAGGTGAAGCTGTCTCATTGAGGGTGCATGCAAGAGGAAGCATGTAAATTTCCCTTTTGAGATTGCATCGCAGAATGTTAATTCGGTACATTCGGTACTGAAGACAATCCGAAGAAGTACACAATGTACATGCTGGTGGATGCGCAATTGAGCCAATTGTCCCTGTCTACAGTAGTAGGCCTTTCTCCAACATCCACAATTGCTAGCCTTTCTCCAACATCCACAATTGCTAGCCGCATTGGAGGATGGAGGCAAGTTTGGTTGCTCAATGTTCCATTATGAAAGGAGTTACAGCAAGGCCGAAGACTTCATCCCAGTGAGGAAAGCCAGATGCAACAATACTCTTCTGACTTGCATTGACATTTTGAAATAAGCATTGGCAACATCACCATCGAAAGGCTTTCTACCGAAATGGAGTTTGCAGCCAAAGGAGATCACGGCAGTATTGAAGCAGACGGTAATGGCAGGTCGCAAAATGTTTCTCAATACTTCCCCAACAAAAGTCAAGCCGTAATTCTTAATAACTGATGTTGGTATTCTGGTAGAAAGTTTTGCCGGTCCACTACATACCCTCAGCAAACTACGAAAAACGCATCGTCATTACCATTGCGTTCCTTAAATTTTGTTATTTGAGCATATGATAGAGGAGCTTATATTGTTAAATTTGGGGGAATAAGGAATTCAACATAAGGTGCACTGCCATTTCCGTAAGTGTTTAGGTTCATGCGCATCTTGGGGTGTACCTGTCTGAATCAAATATCAAGACATTTGAACCAACTAATAGCCCCAAATAAAAAGGTTGCAGGCATGCCGAGTGATATCCAAAACTAGTTGAGAATCTTTATGCAAGAACTTCTCAACCCACTTCAAGCCAATGGCATGCATTCTCCTCAACAGTTCAACGTGTACTTCATGCACATCCGCTAGGCAATCAAGATCTCTAGCTCGTGCCAAGATGAGAATGTGCTTCTGTGCCTATTCGAAGAAAAATCTTAGATAAACACTAACTTACTTCATGCACATCTGCCAGAACTTCTCGTTACCCCCATGTCCATCACGAAAATCTACCTCAGTAATCTCCGCAACGAAACCTCATGGTAACTCTCTATCCATCTTCATGCTCGCATTTAATATATGCAACAATCGCGAAAAGGAAGCAGCTTCCCGTTCATAGATCTAATTTGGCTCGTGGAAGCTTATTGGGCCGGGCTAATTTGGGCCCAAGTTATCATAGCTTTGAACCTAGTCAAGTTAGGCCCAAAACAAGAAATATCATTTGGTTCCTTCCCAACCCCTAGAGACAAGTCGAGCCGACCATGGCTTGTGGCCACCCTTGCTCAAGTGATGCCAACCCTTGTCAGCCATGGTTGTGCCGGCCACCAGGGGAATGAAAAGGGAAAGAAAAAGAAAGAAAAAAAAAAAGAAAAAAAATCGAAAATTATTAAAATATTTATTAAAAATGTCGACGTCAGTGCTGGTCATGCCACATAGGACAGCCGGTGTCCATGTCGGTAAATTTAGCCAGAAGTACTGAATTGGCTCTAGGTAAAAAATTTTATGATTAAATTGATACAATTAAAAGGTTTAGGACTAAATTGGTACCAACGCAATAAGTTTATGACTTTTCTAACACTTTTCTCTGTCTAATTTAATCCCTAATGACTCTCAAATTGTGCATAAGAGGAAATTAAATCTACTCTAAATATGGGTTAGGAAATGGGTCGAAGACCCTTTATTGACAGGTCTACTTAACGGCAAAATTGTCCGTACGTGTTTGCGTGTGTAACAACGCTTCGGCCCATCATTCATTCAAAGCCACGAAAACGGGCCCGACAGCAGTTGCACCGGAAGAAGCCCAAGCCGTGGCGATCTCGTGAATTAGGGAATCCCCCGCCTTAAACCAATGCCCTTAGCTTCCTTCTAGTTCGAGCCGAGCGTCTCTTCCAGTTTGCAACATCTCAGAGAGCGCGAGCGAGAGAGAAGGAGATGGGCGAGGAAGAGAGGAGCGAGAAGGCAGGAGGAGGGCCCGTGTTCAGAGACGTAAGGCGTTACTACTGCGACTACTGCGGGATCTGCAGGTCCAAGAAGTCCCTCATCGCTTCTCACATCCAATCCCACCACAAGGTCCCTTCCCCTTCCCCTTTCTTTGCCCGGTTGTCTTCGCTTCGTTTGCCTTCTCGATGCTTCCCGAGCAGCTCGGTTCGTTCTGGGCTCGCGGGTTCTGATGCCGCGATGCGGTTATTATTAGTTCGATCGGCAATTGCTGCGGTTTTGCGTCGCGGAACTGATGTGAACTGGTTTTTTTTTTCGTGTTGGTTTGGGTCTTTATCAGGAGGAGATGGAAGCGGCAATGGCTCGAGGGGTCGAGGGGAAGGAGGGAGCCAAGGCTAATACCTGCGAAGAATGCGGCGCCACATTTAAGAAGCCCGCGTACTTGAAGCAGCATGTGCAGGGCCATTCGCTCGAGGTATATCGAGCGCTCTCTGTTTGTCTCACTGGAGTTCGTTTGTTGTTCTTGATAGTGCGACGTGAAAGCAAGTACCTTGAAAATTTCAGTGGAGTTTCGATTAGATTAGACCTGTCATTGAGGTGGTCGACGGTGAGGTACAGTTTGTGGAGTGGAGAGGTTCTGATCGCAGTCGCACCGGTCTTGTTGAACGGATGGTTTTGATGTACAATGCCCGGTTATGGTCTTTGCTTTCAAACTTTTCACATTTATAATTTATAATGAGGTGTTGGAAGCAGCAGTTCGGATGTTATTGTTGGGGATGTGCATGATTTTCTGGGCTGTGGAATGGTGATTACCTACAAATATAGTACCGTGAACTTGTGGAGCATCACCACATGGAAGCACTTATGAGAAAGCATCGATCTTTTATTGCGGGCTGGTTTCACAGATAGATTTCTGTTATCAAAAAGTTTGAATTTTGGTTGAAAAATGAAGCTGTCTTGTTCCTTTCCATTGATCTACTGCGGTTACCTATACTGAAATCAAGACCTTGCAGGATAAAGTATGTTGGCTCATCTGATTATGATATGGTAATGGCGTGAAGCATTGGATCCCACTGAAAAGAACTCCAAAATGCAAGAGGCTGCATTCTTGTTTCTTGATTGGACTAGTATCAGGTTGGGGGACCACCTGAGAAGATCCATCAAGTCAGCCTCGGTCACGCATGTTCTATTTTGAGGTTTGAAGCATCGTTCGTTTTTTTCTATTGATATCTAGAGATTTGGTATGCTTTGTGTCTATGTGTCAATATGCTAAATTTATTTGCAGAGGCCTTTCAAGTGTTCTATGGAGGATTGCCCTGCTAGCTATAGGAGAAAAGACCATTTGGCTCGTCACTTTCTTCAGCATAAAGGCAAGATCTTCAGCTGTCCTGTCGATGGTTGCAATAAGTCATTTGCATATCAAGGGAACATGAAGAGGCACATGAATGATATTCATAGTGATGAGCTACCATCGACGTCTGGTGAATTTAAGAGTCCGAAGCAGCATGTTTGTCCGGAGGTTGGGTGTGGAAAGGTTTTCAAGTTTGCATCAAAGTTGCGAAAGCATGAGGATTCTCATGGTAAGTCACTTAATTTCGAAGTGTGTTGGTGAAGCCGAATGATATCTATGAGGTGTTTAGTGTGCTACTTGATAATAACGTCATTTCAACTGCTGCAGTCAAACTGGAGACCGTGGAGGCTTTCTGTTGTGAGTGCATGAAATACTTCAGCAATGTTGACTATCTGAAGGAGCACGTGCAGTCGGCTCACCAATTTGTTCATTGCGACATATGCGGGACTAAGCAGTTGAAGAAGAATTTCCAACGGCATCTCCGCACGCATGATAAGAAAAATTCAGCTGATTCAGAAGCATTCAGATGTGATGTCGAGGGTTGTCTCCGCATCTTTTCAACAGTAAGATGCAGTCACCTATAAAGTACATTCTGGCTGTGCATGGATTATAATTGTTTGGAACTTTGAAGCTCGAGTTCTTTTATCTTGTGGCTGCTGAGTGTACATCAGCTGATGTCTTTTCTTGTTGACAGAAATCAAATTTACATCAGCATGTGAAGGCTGTTCATCTTGAGGTGAGGCCATTTGTTTGCAGCTACAAGGATTGTGGCAAGAAGTTTGCATATAAGCACGTGAGAGACCATCATGAGAAAACTGGTTGCCATGTTTACACTCCAGTGAGCCCTATTCTCTCATCCTCTCGATTATTGAAATTCAAATTTTTACTACTGTTGAAATCCAGCTTTTTACTACATGAGAGTTGGCTGATCCTCATACCTATCAAATTGGCTCCTTGGGTTCAGGGTGATTTCGAGGAGTCAGATGAGCAATTTCGATCTAGGCCCAGAGGCGGGAGAAAGAGGAAATGTCCGACGATCGAGTCCCTACTGCGAAAAAGAGTTACTCTACCCAAAGAGCTAGATTTCCCTTCGGATTAGAGGCCTAAGTCTCTTGGCAGCGCGGGGCAGCAGCTGAGGATTATAATGTATATAGGAGCTGTGGTGTTTTGCCGTATAGGTCGAGCAGAGGTGACAAATTCACTCATCATCATCCTCCTGTCACTTGTTTGTAGTTAATAGTTGATAGAGTTTGCTATTGTTTTGTCTATAAAGATAAGAGAGCGAGTTCATCCTTAGCAAAAGATTCTTTTGTTGAGCCATTGTCAGCTGTACATCATGCAATATACAGTAAAATTCAATTGAGAATCCCCTGGTCTCATGCTGATCTGTCTCTGGTATATATATCGTTGAACAGTTCAAAAGTTATGGTCGGTATTTTCCTCTTTGAGATTGTTGAAGGCTTGGAAGTCGGATTTCTACTATCTTATTTGGTAATACTTAAAAGAAAATTAATAATGGTCTATAAAAATCATTTTTCTTAAGTACATAAAATTTCCTACTTTCTATTAAAATGTCAGGACAAATCCGAAGGAAGATCATGTGCACATCAATAGGGGATAAAATTGACGTCACTAAATGTCCCAAAAAAAAATCACGGAGTGGGAAGAAGGTGACCATCATTATCTTTTCTATGTAAATTAGGGGTCAGCAATTTTAGGTTTTGTACAAGTTTCAACCTGGAACCCACCTATGGAACAGGGTTATCATTTTATGGAACCTTACATATTTTGAAACTTGAACATTTCCTGTCACGGGATCTAGAGTCGGTTTCAGGGTTTACACAGGTTTCATATATATTATCATCACTTTTAATGATCACCACTTGCGAAGATCTACTGATCATAATTTATATTTATATACACGAAAAATATGAAACATTAACAAGTTATAAAATGAAAGTTATGTCATGAACGACGCAGGATCATGTGAAGACATAGATCAAGAAAAAACACAAAAAATTTATTTAGGATTTCAGGTTCTACCTATCTTGAATTTACTAGTCGAAATCTGCATACCTTGGAACTTGTAATTGGATCCTTGCTCACCCCTAAACCTTTAATTGGAACTTTACTCACCCCTAATGTAAACTATTCTCTGGGGCGGATGATGTGGCAAACGGTGCTCAAGTGGTGCACTGGCGTGGCGTTTTAATTAATTCTAAAATTTTAAAAAATTAACGAATTAAGAACTAAACGATGTTGGCCAAAAAAATATTGGAAAGTAAACGGAGTTCCAAGGGACGAAAAAACTGAAAAATGCCAATGTAAATACTGAAACAAGTTGAATAACAGAATAGAGTCTTCTTCTTCAGATCATCGTCTGAGTTCGTCCCTCAAAGAGTTGTTCGTGAGCGTGACCATCGTGACTACTGCAATGAGCCCAGCGATGGTTACTGCCTCGAATCTGGTCCGGATCGAGGTTGGACGACCCCAACCACTGGACCAGATCGGGTCCCATGGCTGCGGCCATGGATGCCTGCGACCTCTTCGTACAGAGCTTGAATGGATGTGAGCTTTGTCCCAGAGGGCTTTGCAGCCACCACGAGATTATTGGCGAGGATTCGCTGCATTCATGAGCGTCGCCGATGGTGTTCCGCATTTTGTTTTACGAAGCACAAAACTCGTCCAGAAACATAATCCTCTTTGAAGCCCAGAAAACAAGAGAAAATTGCAAAGTGGCTATCACGAACAATGCCCTGTAAAGTAGCACAAAAGGAAAATGCCATCGAAGCTTCTGTACTCTTGTTTGAAATTCAGGGTGCATTTGTTTTATAAAAAATTCAAGATTTGAAAAATATTTTTTGAAATATGATTGGTTATGTCTTTTAGAAAAGTTAATTAACAGAAAATATTTTCGTGATTGACAAAAATTTATGCCTAACTATTTTAGTGGGTGATGGAAATATTTTCATTTATTCCTTTATTTTTGTAAGGGATATAAGAGATTATTTCTCGGAATATGTATTCCTAATTTCGAGTTTCTCGTGTAACAAAATGCACCATTCTTTGCTCTCCGAGCTTGCGCCTACCACCTCAAGAGAAAACTCGCCATGTTGAGACAAGGGAAGGGCCTCTGTTTTCTTGTTTCTTGATCATGATGAGTTGTTTAATAGTCACGATTTAACATTCTGTTTGGCTCATACAAAATAATATTCCTTTCAACAGTAAATGCGTAATACCATTCATGAAAATTTCAAATAACGATGGTAAATTTGCGCTCCTTGTTGGTAATGTATATTGACGATATTTTGGAACAATATTTATCACTTATAATCGTAAATGTTCTAGTTATATATTTACTACTCAAAACTAAATCACGTCATGATAAATGGTTTTCTATTATTGGGTTTGTGGATAGTAAGATTGTTATTTCATTGGAAACTTACAAACAATTATGCCCCCACTTGTAAAATATAAAAACAAGTGTTAGTCTACTATCATATTCATGGATTATAAAGTTGTTATTTCTTTGGTAACATTTACTTACGCGTCCATTTGTAAAATCTAAAAGTAAGTGGAAATATACCGATTGAGTCTGTCAATGGTAAAAATGTCATTTCATCGCTAATTACAAACGGCTAACCGGATTAACAAGCTATTGATCACTTTTTACTTATCATTGGTATTTCGAATTTATTATTGACGTTACGTAATTACCGTCCATAGAAGAAATTTCATTTTATTTGTAAACAGAATTTTTATATACGACAATTTTGCATTCTCTAGTCAAGTCAACTGAAAACCATTGCATGTACTTTGGTCGTTATGCCTGATTGCAGTAAGTTGCTGAGTTCAGTGTTTTTCCTCTCCATAATTGTCTATTGTAGGAAAGTTCTTCAAGTTTGAACAAAATGAAGATTCTTCAACCGTGAACCCGCCACCAAACTGGACCATACTGGACCAAAGGTCTTCCCAGCTTTTCTAAGAAGGTGCATGGAAATTTTGGGTATGAAAATTCCCGAAAGGTTTTCGAATTCCTGCTCAGTTCAAGGGCTTGAAGTTGGACCTAGTTGACTGGTTCAATTCATCATTGGTCTGGCTAGTGAGTACTGCCGATGACAAGTCAACAGTCATTTTGTATGAAAAATATGGTCTGCTAATTTCGATTGGCTCCAATAATATTCTGTAAGCTCTCCAGAAATGTCAAATCCTAGCGTTCATATGATGCTCTGTGTCTGTCATGGACTAGTTCCATGTGGTGGCACATGATCTAACTGCAATGAAGATGTAAGTTTTAAGCAATCTAAAACCAATTATGAGTAGCGGCTGAAGTGATGTTGAGAAATGAAGCCGAGCATGTCACAAATTTCATTGCTTTGATAAGATGTCTCTAAATATGTTTTCTGAAACTGAGTTGTTGTGGTCAGTTAAATACTATGCATAAAGGACGAAGAAGGCCTTAATGATGGTAAAAACAAAGAGAATGAAAGTAGCAGTAGCCGGACCAAGGGTTGCCAAAGTACTCGCGTTTGATCCCCGTCCATTTTCACGTGCCATTTGTGCCGGTGGTATCTGGCCACTCGCCTGAATTACTTGGTCAAGTAGCTCGAGCCAATATCAAACCTCACATCCTTGTCATTTGCGTTAATGGAGATGAGCTTGGAACAGTAACAGTAGTTTAGCTCTGAATCATGAGACTGGAAATCAGAGAAACTGTTATTCAACAAATGGGGGCGAAATGAATATCTGTTTCTCTATGAGGGGACTCATACTGTAGACAGCAGGGAATGATACACAGGGAAGGGATGCTCTTTGTTTTTTCTGTCTTGGCTTTTCTTCATCGTCGAGAGCCACCGAAGACGACCACTGGCTCAACCCAGTGATTTGATGAACTTGCATGCGCAAGTCAAGTCAACTTTGGATTGTCGCCCATGGGGACCAACAAATTGACGATACCATGTGATAAGATTTAGACCAAACACAGCTTACGTGGTGCTTTGTTCACAGTAGTTCCACTAGTCATATACTAGCTGGAAGCTCCAATTTGAAGAGTGTAGAAGTATATTTATGGATATTATAGAATTCCTTGTTATAATATGGACAGACCTTGACTGTGACACGTTATAAAGTCGAATGATTGAGTAAAAATATTGCCTTCCAAGTATTTTTTCTCTCCACGTCAAGAATATTTATAGGCTCTCAATTTCTTGAACTCAGAACAGCTTATTCTCTCAACTGCACGAGTGTTTCCTAATCTGCTTGAAAAATAATGAGGATTTTGCTACTCCTATGGCTGGTCTTAATACTCGCGCATACCCACCCCTTCAGCATAGGCACGGTTTTGGTCTCGGGCCAGTGTCTCGGTGATCAGAAGTCGCTGCTGCTGGAATTGAAGAATAGCCTCAACTTCAATGCTTCTTTGTCCACGAAATTGATCGAATGGAATCAGAGCAATGATTCTTGGGACGGCGTGACCTGCGAAGGTGGCCAAGTCACGGGTCTTGATCTGAGCTTCGAGGGCATCACTGGTGGACTTAACGACTCATCGAGTCTTTTCAGGCTCATTAACCTTCAGAGGCTGAATTTGGCTTACAACCGCTTCCCATCTTTGGAGATTCCATCTGGGTTCAGTAATCTCACCAATTTGGTCTACCTGAATCTTTCAAATGCCGGATTCGCAGGACAAGTTCCCATTGAAATATCACGTTTGACAAGGTTGGTTACTCTCGATGTATCCCTGCTTTATTTTTTTTATGGAGGCACTCCGCTGAAACTCGAGAATCCCAATCTAAGGATGCTTCTTGGGAATCTTAGCGAGCTGAGAGAGTTGTACCTTGACGGCGTGAACGTCTCTGCTACAGGCAATGAGTTTTGCAATGCCTCGTCTTCTTCACTGCCGAAACTTCAAGTGTTGAGCATGGTGAATTGTTATTTATCAGGTCCCATCGAGTCTTGCTCTTCCCTCGTGAATCTTCGTTTTCTGTCAGTGATTAAACTGGGCAACAATAATCTGTCTACCACCGTCCCGGAGTTCTTTGCCCACTTCCACAATTTAACTACTCTGCATCTCAGTTCTTGTGGCCTGCAGGGAGAATTTCCTCAAAAAATCTTCCAGGTACAAACACTTCAGATCCTTGACCTATCATTCAACCAACTTCTTCGGTTTTCTTTGCCAGAATTTCCGGAGAATGGTTCTCTTCAGACACTTGTTCTTAGTTTCACGAATATTTATGGGAGGCTCCCAGAATCAATTGGTAATCTCAAGTATCTGTCAAGAATAGAATTGATAAATTGCAGCTTTGATGGAAATATCCCAAGCTCTTTCACCAATCTCTCGCAACTAGACTATTTGGACTTCTCATTCAACAATTTTACTGGTTCAATTCCATCACTCAGTAAGTCCAAGAATCTGACACAAATCACTTTGTCCCACAATATGCTAACTGGTCAGATTAATTCAACCCAATGGGAATATCTCTCGAGTCTTCTTATTCTCGACCTGCGATTCAATTTACTGAAAGGAAGTATTCCTTCATCTCTGTTCGCACTTCCATCGATTCAGAAGCTTCAACTTTCCAACAACCAATTTTCTGGTCAAGTGAAGGCATCTTTTAATGCTACATTGCACGAACTGGAGACACTTGATTTGAGCAACAACAATATAGGCGGAGAGCTACCAGTGTTTATATGGGAACTCCAAGGGCTCAAGTACCTCTCACTTTCTTCCAATAATTTCAGTGGCTCATTCCATATTAATTTGGTTCAACAGCTGAGAAATCTTTCGTATTTGGATCTTTCCTACAATCGTTTTTCCATTAGTACTACAAGAACTGCTTCCCAGGTGTCTTCATTCCCTAACATTCCAACATTAAAGTTGGCTTCTTGCCAGTTGAGGACTTTACCAGATTTCCTGGCTGAGCAACCCAAATTGGTGTCTCTAGACCTCTCTAACAATCAAATTCAGGGCAAGATACCAAAATGGATATGGGAGCTTCAAAATCTTGTGTATCTCAATCTTTCGTCTAATCTACTAGACGATATTGAAACACCATCATCTAATGTTACTTCTACTCTGTTTGTTCTTGACCTCCACAAGAACAGGCTCCGTGGGCAAACGTTGCCACTGCCGCCATTTGCTGCATACATGGACTTCTCGAGTAACAACTTCACTTTAGTTATTCCGCCTGCTATTGGAACAAGTCTTTCTGTGGCAATATTCTTCTCCCTGACCAATAACAATTTCCAGGGGTTTATCCCGAAATCAATTTGCGAAGCTGGATTTCTCGAGGTGCTCGACCTATCTCATAATAATTTGACGGGAAATATTCCTGATTGCTTAGTGATGGAGTCTCTCAAGGTATTAAATCTGCGAAATAATGCCTTGGATGGTAGCATTTTCAATTTCCCCGAAACATGTGGTTTGAAGACTTTGGATCTCAGCAGTAATCTATTACAAGGGAAGTTCCCAGAGTCAATGGGAAATTGCAGAACTCTGGAGGTTTTAGACGTCGGAAACAACCAGATTGATGACGTATTTCCATGTCAATTGAAGAGCATTTCAAGTTTACGTGTCCTTGTTTTACGATCCAACAAGTTCTACGGAGGGGTTGGATGTCCAGAGACTAATGGCACTTGGAAGATGCTTCAAATTGTGGACGTATCTTCCAACAATTTCGGTGGTGCTCTGCCTGCTCAATACCTCAGAACTTGGGAGGCTATGAAGGCTGATCTAGACTCATACTATATCCAATATCCATTCCTTCGCACTTCTGGACTCTATTACCAGGACACGGTAAGCGTCACCATCAAAGGTCTGCAAGTGGAGCTGGTGAAGATCTTGACTCTTTTCACTTCAATCGACTTCTCATGCAACAGTTTAGAAGGTCCAATACCTGATACTCTGGGGGATCTCAAAGCGCTTCATGTCCTCAACTTATCAAAGAATGCATTTTCCGGGTCGATTCCTTCATTCCTAGGACACTTGCAACAGCTCGAGTCCTTGGACCTTTCATACAACGACCTTAATGGGACGATCCCCACCCAGCTTTCGGACCTTAATTTTCTTTCCTTCCTGAACCTTTCATACAATAAGCTTGAGGGAAGCATCCCAGTAGTCAAACAATTTCTCACCTTTTCAGCAAGTTCTTTCGAAGGCAATGCCGGATTGTGTGGACCACCACTGGAAACAAGTTGCTTTCCGCTCGAGAAAACTTGCTCAATTGCCATGAACGGGACGGAAGAAGCGGGTTGTGTTCCAACTCAAAGCGACACAAATGACGATGGTGACAATGATGATAGCAAAAAGAAGTGGTTTTATATGGGCATACCGCTTGGATTCGTGGTTGGTTTCTGGGTATTTTGTGGTCCGTTAGCATTTATCAAATCATGGAGGTTTGCTTACTATCGATTCTGGGATAAAGTGCTATTCAGACACTAATGTCCATGAAGATTTGTGCTGAGGTTCAGTTATTTAACTTGAAAAACAGTATTTTCCTTTGTTCTTCTCTACATAATTTTCCATCACCTTTACAAAAGACGCACTGTTTATTGATCCGCATCTAGAGTATTTACACTTTTGTTGCTTGTCCAATTGGATCCTTCAATTTTTTTTCTTTTTGGAATCAACTCCTCTAACTCTACCCAATTCTCAATCAAATCCTTAAATAACTGTGAGTATGTTAGATGTGGTATGCTGAGATGATATTTTTCTTGTTATAAAAAAGTAAAAGTCACTAATGTTAAAATCAAAGAAAATTAATTATATTCTATAAAAAAAAGGAAAGAAAAAATGTAGAAGACAAAAGTGGGATCGGGAGAGACACCAGAAGGGGTGGAGGACTTGGTGACTATCACGCTCCGAACCCTAATGGACTCGCGACACCCCTTCGCTGGTCGTATTGAACGCGACGTCCCAGGAGCATCGTCGACCCAAAAGAAACACTCACATGAGCATGCAAGCGGAAGTGAATTTAAAACAACTCAGACAATAAAATATGACAGAGGAGTAACAATAACGCAAATCAATAACATCCTAAAAATAGAAGACCGTCACTTACAACATTCAATCGTACAATTCAGGTGTAAAATATGTCTTGAATTTTATGTACTCGGTTCGGTTTCTCACCTGACCCGACATATTTTTCGTGCGACCCGAAAGTGGAGGAAAAATTGAGATTTAATTCGCGACGCGAAGGATTGGGCCGATAGGCCTAACTTGTAGCAAGTGAACAAATTTTCATGGCAGACTGCCCAAGCTGGAACAAGCGAACCAATGTCTTGGGGGGTTCGGGGGCCACGCCCCCGAGGAAATTTTTTTTTGGGAGCACTATTTATACCGCGGCTAGGTTTTCTCATTGACTAAGAGAGAAAATTTTGTTTTCGAGAGTTTTGTGAGCCATGAGCTTTTGTCGTTGTTTCGACTTCTGAAAACTGTACTCTCTTTGATTATAGTAGAATCTTATCTTGCTTCGCCCGTGGACGTAGATCACGTTGTGATCGAACCACGTAAATCCCTGTGTTCTGTGTTTGCTCTTCCGCATCTGTTTTGCAACCTCAGGCATTAGGCTCCTAGGGTCAGATCCACCATAATCATAAAAAAGGAACAGGTGGTAGGTAGACTAGTCTAGCTATACAAAAAGGTCCACCAACTCCATAGGCTTCTCTTCGAGCCTTGCTCCATCAGCCCTTCCTCGGGATCCCAAAACGCTGTGACGGACCATTCATGGTCAGGGTTGAGGGTCTGAAATGGTTATACAATAACCATGAGAACGAGTCTCAATAAGCAACACCCTAAACCTCACATAGGACAATGCGTACCCAGACAAGTCGTACATGCAATCTAGCTAACAACATAACGAGCTCACATTATTGTACTTACCTTTGCCATCAGAACGTATGCTAACTCTGCATGTTAGTCAAAACGTGATAATGCAATAATAATAACTCAAAAACATATCACAATCACTCAAACACCAACCACACTTGCACTCAATCAATCTAACCAATTCAATCACACATTCAACCAGCCAATTCAATCACACTCAATTCGCATGCGTAGCCGAACATCTTTCTCACGACCCGCGCCACTGCGTCTCAGGTCCATTGTCATTGCTCGTGCCTCAAGCCCAATCTCACTGCTCGCGCCACTACGCCTCAGGCCCAATCTCACAGCCCGCGCTACTGCGCCTCAGGCTCAGCCCTCCAATCAATCTGGGCTTCGTCCCGCGTAACCGCGCATCAGGACATATTTCCCCTTCCAATGACCCGCATAACCACGCCTTAGGTTTGGTCATGCCTTTCTCGCCACACTCGCGTAACCACCCCTCAGGTTGGCAGCTCTCCGATCAATCCGGGCTTTTCTCATGCACATGCACCACAACACAATTTGCCATTCTCACAAGTTGTATCATTCAAACTCAAGGCATGCCCACCACATCACAATTCGCCATTCAACACGTCATACAAACCCAAGTCACATCACAAGCCCATCACACTAGCCCATCAATCTAACATTCAAGCTAGCCACATACGAACATCAAATCCGCTCACGAATGCCACAACAAGCCAATCATTGACCCACCAATATTAGCCACTAATATGCACCCAAAACCATCCCAATTCTAAACCACGAGCTCACCAATCCGACATTCAAGTCGGCCACAATCAAACGTCAATTTCCCCCACACACGCCACTACAATACGGTCATTTAGCCTACCATAATTAGCCACGCAATCACCGCAATTTAATCTACCACCTACCATATAATCCATGTACTAATCGTATTCTAACCAACTAATCCATTCCCTAACTTAGTCACTAAACCAATTCTTATTGACCCTTAAACAACTCTAAAAATACCCATTGTACTAAATAAGGATTAGGAAGTCACTTACTAAGTTTGGCCTGAGAAAAATCGGCACGGGCCTAAAATGGCCCGGGTGAACAGTGCTGGACTCGGCACGGGTGAGGGCGCAACAGGCACGGGGCTCGGCCACTGCTCGGCACACGGCCAGGCGGCTCGGCGCGGCGTCGGCCACGGGCAAGGGCACGCTCGGGCTGGCTGGGCAGCAGGCTAGGCGAGCTTGGCCACAGCCCGGGACGCTTGGCCATGACCTGGGCAGTCTAGCCACGACCTGGGCAACTCGGCCGCGGGCTGGGCACACGGCCCGTCGAGCTCAGGCACGGCTGGGCACGCTTGGGCTGGCTGGCCGGCTGGGCACACTGCGGCGGCGGCAGCGACGTCGGCGAGCAGCTGCGATGGCGACGTGGCGGCGGCGACGAGCTCGGCCAGAATAGGAAAGGCGAAGCAGGGGCAGCCGCGTCGTCGCCGGAGCGGCAGTGGTGACGGCAGCTCGGGAGAGGAAGCTGGGGTGGTGGTGGCGAGCTGAGGGGAGGGGCGACGGCGTCGGGGACGGCGGCGCGCGGCGGCGAGCGGAGCTGGGTAGGGGCGAGCTCGGCCGGAGAAGGGAGAGGCTGGGGAAGAAGAAAAACAGGGAAAAGGATGGTCGCGCGGCGGCCGGAGGCGGCACGGCGGTGTCGCGGGCGGCCGAGCGACGGAGGATAGGCCGACGAGCGGCTGGGTAGCGCCGGACTGCTGCGGGCGCGGCGGCGACTCGCTGCTGCGCGCGACAGGGAGGAGGAGAACAGCCAAGCCGGAGGGGGAAAACGGCCGGACGGGCGGTGAGGTGGCTGGCGGGGCGGCGGTGCCAGGCGGACTGCCCGTGACGGTCGGGCGTGGCGAGTGGCCGGCTGGGGATGAGCTCAGGCAGTCGAGCAGGAGCAGGAAGTCAGAGCAGTCGGGCGGAAGAAGGAACATAATAGAAGAAAAGAAAGGAAAAAGCAAGAGAGAGAGAGAAAGAGAGAGAAAGGGTTTGCATGGGTGCGTGGGGTCTAACATGCAGGAGGAGGGGACGTGAGGGAAAAGAGAGAGAGAGAGAGGGGACAGGCGCTGGGGGAAACGTGCGCGGCAGAGAGGAGAGAGAGACAAGGTCAATGCACTTGAGTGCGATCCAACGGTTTCGATTCGAATCCGAAATCGATCTAATGGTTCACGAAAATTCCTAATTAATTATTAGAAAAAATGACCAAAAGAAATTAAATAAAACACACTATGAGGGAGGTCTACTAGTCCAAATTCGCACCCGATCAAAAATTTTACTTTTCCACTATTCCTGGCAATCTCGAGGCTGGCCATAATAATATCGATACCGTCCAATTAAATTCGTCCTAGAACTCCGAGAAATTCGACATCAAAGTTTGGGCTCTAAATAACGGTCAAATTCGATCGAGTGCAATTCTAGCGAAATCTCAATTTTAAAAATAATAACCGAGAGTGATCATTTCCCGGGCGAAATTTTACTATAAGCATACTGACGAATTATACGTTTTATAAATTATAAAAATGAGCCGAAATTCGGAATGTCACAGTGGCGACAGCCCCCACCAGCGACGATTGGAAAATGTCAAAAACTTGTCACTAGGTTGTTTGAGCTACCGACTTTCATTGGAGCCTACCTACCAACTTCTTCTTCTTCTTTTATTATTTCATACTTTTTAGTAACTTGTGATTATTGATTTGGGAGCTCAGCAATGGGTTAAATTTATCAATTCTTATAAGAAATTATCAATTCTTTTTAAAATTACCAACTATTCCAACAATTACTATTATTTATTGGTGGAACTTAAGTTACAAACTTTTATATGTAATTATTAACTTGATCTAAATTCAGTTACCAACCTTTATTTGATTTTTTTATTAATTAGCAGTTATTCTGATAATCTACCAAAATATGAAACTAATGACTCTTACGTGGTAAGTTTATCATGCTAGTGTTTGACTCGTTGAAAGGGTCGGTAAATTGAAACAACAAAATTAACTTTGGTAAGTAACTGAAATCAAGGTTTGTAGTCTCGTGTAAAAGTTATTAACTTTAACACATTGGTAACTTAAGAAATTAAATATTGGTAATTTTTTTGGAATAGTCGATAATTTGAAAGAATCAAATAATGATGGCACTTCTCTTAAAATAGTTGTAAGTTAATAACGTGTGATAGACAAGCAAATCGCCCTGTCAACATTCGCTACCAATGCGGTTTTACAGTTGTCAACTCTTTCACGAATTCAACAATACAGAACAGTGTTCCGTATTTTCTTTCACGGAACACAACAAGAATCGTCCAAAAACTTATCCTCTTTGTAACTAGAAGGATATTAAACGGGAAAAAAAATTTCAAAGTATCTATCACAAACAATGTCCTATACTCTTACTTGAAATTCAAAATCGTTCCTTTACTTTTCTTTTGTTCAAAATAGTCCTCATACTTATCAGATTTTGTGAGAGCACTGCCAACTGTTATAAAAATTTAACAGTTTAAGCTTTTAAAACAGTTGGCAATCGTTCCACAAAATCTCACAAGGTTTCGGAACTGGAGGTCCTGAATTCAAATCTTTCCAGACTCCAATTGCCTCCACTATTAAAAATGCCCATGCTTAGTGCTAGGTAAAAAGACCAGACTAAGTGTGAGAGGGAGTGTTATAGTAATTAAATATTAAATCATGCATTCATTTAACAACTTAAATTTTTAGAACAGTTGGCAGTGGTCCCACAAAATTTCACAGTACTTATGCACAAGGGTCTCCGTGCAACTTTGAGCCATTCTAGTGATGAATTTTTTCTCATATGGAATTTTGTAGGGGTCATATTCTCATGTGGATTAAATGCTGTTAAAAAATGTTGATTTGCTTGTTATTTTATTGATAACTTACAAATAATTATGCGCTCACTTGTAAAATCTAAACATAAGTGGTACCATTGGAGTTGTCGATCGTAGAATTGTTAATTCATCAGTAATTTAAAGGGTTAATACAACGAAAAATCCCAAAACTAGTACACTTGTGACAAATTTACTCAAAACTAAATTTTTGACCACATAAAACCCCAAATTGGTACACTTGCAACAATTTTACCCAGAACTAATTTTTTAATCACGAAAAATGCCAAACTGATACACCTGTGATAATTTTATCAGAAAAAATTTTTTGACCAGCAAAAATCCTGAACTAGTATACATATGACAAATTTATCCTCTGTTAATTTATGTTAAATTTTACTGTTAAATTGCTGAGTTTGATGACATGCGGTAGTTGACGGGTGTACCAGTTTGGGGTTTTACCCTTCCGTTTGTCACAAGTTTACGAATTTGTGATTTTTCGTGATATTAATCTAATTTAACGGAGGGAAAATTTGTCAAAGGTGTACCAGTTTGAAGTTTTTGGTGGTCAAAAATTAGTTCGGGGTAAATTTGTCACAAGTGTACCAGTTTGGGGTTTTTGATGATCAAAAAATTAATTCAGGGCAAAATTATCACAGGTGTACCAATTTGGAGTTTTTCGTGATCAAAAAATTAGTTTATAGTAAATTTGTCACAAATGTACCAGTTTGGATTTTTTTATGATAAAAAAATTAATTCGAGATAAAATTATCACATGCATATCTATTTAGAATTTTTCATGGTATTAATCCTAATTTAAATATAGTTGACTGAACTAACAAATTATTGGTCATGTTTTTCTCATGAAAAATGTTTTGAATTTACTACCAAAGTTATATAATCACCGTTGACGGAACAAATTCCGTTTTTGTCGTAAACATAATTTCAGAAATCAGCAGATTGAAGCAGTCATGTCAACCGAAAGCTATTGCACTTACTTTTTTTCCTTTGTTTTTTTACTTTGGGTTACACGTGATTGGAGTAGTTTAATGCGTTTCCTCTCCATAGTAGTCAATGGTTAACGGAGGAGATGACCAAATTAAGAATTTTAAGACCTGTTCTGTCTATCTACTGAACGAAAGTCCGTCAATCAAAAGCGTTTGTCAAGTTTGGATAATATAAAAATTCTTCAAGCCTGTACCCGCCAAACCGGACCAAAGGTGGTCCATGCAGCTTTTGGGTTTGCTACTTCATCCATGGTCTGATTAGTGATGACTGTTGCTTTCCTGTAACTATTATTGACAGAGTATAAACATTAAACCGCACTTTCATTTTTTTTTTAATTTTTTTTATCTTAACCACACTTTCATTTAACAGCTTAAGCTTTTAAAATAATTGACAGTGGTCACATGATATCAGAGCTAGAGGTCCTGAATTCGAATCTTTTTAAGTCCCATTTGCCTCTTCAATTAAATATGTCCATGTTTAGTACTAAGCAAAAAGATCAGACTAAACATGAAAGAGAGTGTTAGAGTAATTAAATATTAAACCGCATATTTATCTAACACCTTAACCTTTTAGAATAGTTGATAGTTGTCACAATCATGTTGTACGTGAAATACAGTATGCTAATTTCGATTGGCTTCACTAAGATCTAGTAAGTTTTCTGGAAATGTTAAATCCTAACAGTTATGTGATGGTCCCCATCATACGTTAAATTGTGTCACAGACTAGTTCCACGTGGTCGCACATGATCTAACTGCAATGAAGATGTAAGTTTTAAGCAATCTAAATTAAATTAAGGGTAGCAATCGAAGCGATATCAAGAAATGAAATCGGGCAGGTCACAAATTTCATTGCTTTGATAAGATTTATCTAATTATGTTTACGAAATAGAGTTGCTAAGGTTGGTTAATTCTTGGGATGATGATATTCGTAAGTAGCAAAGAAGGTCTTAATGACAGTAAAAACAAAGAGAATGAAAGTAGTAGCCATGCCAAAGCACTCACGCTCGATCCCGGTCCATTTCACACGCCATTTGTTCCGGTGGTATTTGGCCACTCGCCCAAATTACTCGGTCAAATAGCTTGAGCCAATATCAACCCTATCATCCTTAGGGAGATCATTGAAGAATCTCGCAACCTCATGAGATTCACGTTAGTGCAGATGAGCTTGGAACAGTAATAGTAGCAGTGCACCGCTGCTCGAAATTCCAATATATTGATTATATATTTCAAGGGCAGAAATGATGTACCTCAGGAGCTTAGCTCTAAATCACCAGACAGGATAATCAAAGAAACTGCTCATCCTTTAATCATAAATTCTATAGGTACAATAAGGACTCGCCTTTAGGTTTTTTTTTGGTCACAGACTTGACCTTACTTTGAAAGGAGTAAAATCTGACATGCGAAAGAATGCAAAAGTAAAATCTGACATATGGGAAAGGATGCAAAAGTAAAGAGCAAGAAACACGGATCACTTAGGACGCGAATGATAATCATTCTGCTCCAGAAATCAAATTCTTACCAGAAATTGATTTTTGGAGGAGAAATCTATTTGATAAAACATGATTAATTCTGCTACAGAAATCTATTTTGATTTGTTGATTTTTTTTGCACCTAAAAAAAATAAATTTCATTCAAAGTGGATGGCCACAGGTATTCTAAGCCATTCTGTGAAGTTTTGAAATTTTTGATTTTTTGATTTTTTTGGGCACCTCAAAAAAATTAAATTTCACTCAAAGTGGGTGCCCAAAGGTATTCAAAGCCATTTTGTGAAGTTTTGAAATTTTTGATTTTTTTGGGCACCTCAAAAAAATTAAATTTCACTCAAAGTTGGTACCCAAAGGTATTTTAAGCCATTCTGTGAAGTTTTGAAATTTTTGGTTTTTTTATATTTTTTGAAAAAATTCACCAAATTTCCTATTTTCCCGAAATCTGATTTTTTTTTATTTTCTGGTAATTTTTATGAATTTTTCTGGAATTTTTCAATTTTTACGCATTTTCTGAAAAAAAAATTAGTGAGATCTCAAAATGTATTGTAAATGCCACGAAAAAGAGAGAAAATAGGGAGAATGCATTCTGGAAGAGAGAAGCTACAAAAATTAGCTTCTCTTTTTCTTACCCAAAATGCATTCTGGAGTAAAAAATGCATTCTGGAATCAAGTATTTTTAACAAAGGCATTTTTATTTCAGAATATAAAAATTGCTCTAGAATGCATTCCGGAAATTTTTTAACAAACACATTTCTATTTTAGAATGCATTCTGGAGCAGAATTTCTACTCTAGAATGGATTCCATGCGCGCCCTTATTTTGTGAAGATCAATCCAAAGGTAACAGGAAAACGAGTCTGAGAGCACCATCTTTGATTTCCTTATTTTCGCGATAGTGAACATTAATTAAAAAGAAAATCAGGTCCTGATTACAATGAACCTTTTAGATATAAAACGGGAGCGACATGAATATCTGCTCTCAAGAGGGGAACTTGTACTGTAGAAAGCGGGGAATGATGTCCTAGGGAAAGAGATGCTCTTGTTTTTTATTTCTTTGGCTTTTCTTCGTCAGCAGTCAAGAACCACCCAAGGCCGCCACTGGCTCAATCAAGTGATTTGATGAATTTGCATTCATAAGTCAAATCAACATAAGATAGTCGCACATAGGGACTAAAAAATTTAAGGGATAAATGTACTAGAAGTCCTAAAACTTATCAAGAAAATGCAATTGAGTCCTAAGACTTTCAAAAAGTGCTATCAAGTCCTAAAACTTGTCACGGAAGTGTAATCAAGTTCTAAAACTTTCAAAAAGTACAATCAAGTCCTAAAACTTATCATGAAAGTGTAATCAAGTCCTAAAATTTATTACAAAGGTACAATCAAGCCCTAAAACTTTCAAAAGGTGCAATCAATGGAAGGACTTGATTGAATTAATTTGATAAGTTTTAAGACTTGTTTGCACTTTTGTGATAAGTTTTAGGACTTATTTGTACTTTTTGAAAGTTTTAGGACTCAATTGCACTTTCTTAATAAGTTTTAGGACTTAATTGCACATTATGAAAGTTTTAGGACTCAATTGCACTTTCGTGATAAGTTTTAGGATTTTGAATGCACTTATCCCAAAAATTAATGATACGGATGCGACAAGAATTAGAGCAAACACAGCTCCATTGAAATCCCATACATGGAGGTTCCTGTTTATCTGCCTTCCAATAGGAACAAAACTCCTCCTTGTATGTGTTCACTCACTAACTCTGCAAAATGGTATTGAAGTTTGCACTCAATGAGAACCTTGCAGTTGTTGTGGCTTCTCTTGCCATTCATTGGCATCAGCTTCTAGTCCATGTCTCGGCGATCAAGAATTGTTGCTGGTCAAGTTGAAAAATACCCTTATCTTCAATGCATCCGTGTCTTCTAAGCTGGTTACGTGGAATCAGAACGCTCGCCATTGGAATGGTGTGACGTGTGACAAGGATGGAAAGGTCATCAGTCTAGACTTGAGCTTCGAATCAATCTCTTGCAATATTAACAGTTCGTCAAGTCTCTTTAGAATAAAGCATCTTCAAAAGCTAAACTTGGCCTTCAACGATTTCAAATCCTCTGCAATTCCGTCTGGCTTCACAAATCTCAGTGGCCTGGTTTATCTGAATTTGTCCAATGCTGGATTCTATGGGCAGATTCCAATAGAGATAGCGCGCTTGAGGAAGTTAATGTTGGAAGTTTGTAAAACAAACAAAAGTGGCTTTTCTATGTCCCACATGGATAACAAGGAGTGAAGTAGGCTTGTTTATAAGTGTGGGCTTCTTTTTGCGTGCTTAAAAAAAGTGTATGAGTTATGGGCTAGATTAGGGATGAGCAATTTTCAATTCGATCCGGTCCCATCCAAAAATTAGGGACTGAAACAGGATGATTGGTTCTCAAATTTTAGAATTGAGGACTGGATCAATTAATCTTAGGTCCCATTTCAATGGAACTAATTTTTAAAAAAATTGATAAAGGCAAGAGGAAATAAACTAGGCTTTCTTTTTTTCTTTAAAAAATTTAAAAAGTAAATATATATTTATCGATCCGGTTCGGTTTGGTCCGATTCCCACCCTAAAACTTGGAACGGGATCGCCCGGAAATCGGTTCCACTTTAAGAACCGGGGACCAGACTAATACTCTCAAGAACCGAACCAAACCGGCCGGTTCGGTCTGGTCCGGTCCCGGTTCGGGCGGTCCATCATACTCACCCTAGGCTAGACCCATAATACTCGCGTGCGGTGATGCGATTATCAGGCGCACTTTGCACGCGTGCGCTTGCGGATTAATTAGCCTAATCCTCTACTTTGTTCTTATTTTTTTATTATTTTATCATTTTGGAATTTTTGGAAATTATGAAATTCGGAATTCATAAAAATATGATTTCCGAATTTCCGTATCTTTTCATATACCCTTTCGGCAACATACCTTTTCAATTATAAACTATTGATCGAAGAGTTGTATTTGTTTATTTTAACTGTTTACCGAAAGGTTGCCATTGTTCATTAAAATGTGTTTATATATACTCGTCGGTTTTTGGCATGACAGAATGCTTTTATTTTCGAGATTTTCATTCCTCAAAGAACACAGTCATCTTCTCGAATTGTTTCGTAGAGAGATCCTGGAGAAATACTAGAATTGCTATCTAGTATTCTCATCGATATTTTGTTGTATCCTGAAGGAAATTTGCTGGTGACCATTAGCAACTTAGTGGGGGCAAATAATACCTTAAAGAAAGTGATATCACGCCTCAAAGTCTCAATTCATTGTTCTACCCATTTTCGAAGTCAATTTTCTAACAGTTAAGCATTCATGATCTTTCTCTTCTTTATTTCCGTGGAACTGATACACTAAAGCTCAAGAATCCCAATTTGAAGACCTTGATCAGAAATCTCACGGAGCTACGACAGTTACATCTTGATGGCATTGACCTGTCTTCCGAGGGAAATGAGAGGTGCAATGCATTGTCCTCTTCAGTGCGACAACTTCATGTGCTGAGCATGTCTAATTGCTTTCTCTCTGGTCCTGTCGACTCTTCCCTCGTGAATCTTCATCATTTGTAATTCATTGAACTCAATGTCAACAACCTGTCAACCACAATTCCTGAGTTCCTTGACAGATTCCCCAATCTAACCGTTCTGCATATGAGTTATTGTGGGTTGTATGGAGAGATTCCCATTAAAATCTTTCAGGTGCAGACACTTCGGATCCTTGACTTATCAGGCAACCAACTTCTTCAGGGTCCTTTGCCCAATTTTCCAGAGGACAGTTCTCTTGAGACTCTGGTCCTGACTTACACAAGTATTTCAGGGAGGCTTCCAGATTCAATTGGTAATCTTAGAAAATTGTCAAGATTGGAATTGTCTAATTGCAGATTGAGTGGATCGATCCTGAGCTCAATGGAGAACCTGTCAGAGCTGACTTATTTGGACTTGTCTTTAAATAATCTTACTGGTTCAGTTCCTTCGTTCAGTATGTCCAAGAATCTGAGACAGATTATGCTATTCCGCAATGCTCTAACAGGAGAGATTAAGTCCACCCGATGGGCAGAACTTCTAAGCCTTGTACATCTAGATCGGCAGTACAACTCACCGGAGGGCAGCGTTCCCCCGTCTCTCTTTAAACTTCCTTCGGTCAAGATCATAAATTTGTCCAACAATCAGTTTTCTGGTGAGCTGAGTGGGTCACTAAATGTCACTTGCTATCAACTAACCCTGCTTGATTTGAGCAGCAACAATTTAGAGGGGCCCATACCAGCGTATGTTTTTGAACTTCGTGGGCTTATCTACCTCGTACTTTCTTCTAATAATTTCAGTCGCTCATTGCACATTGATGCATTTCAGCGGCTCAAGAACCTTACATATCTCGATCTTTCCCACAATCGTTTGTCAATTAATGCTACTGCTTCCACTTCTGCTATGTTCAGTTTCCCCACTCTATACACTTTAAAGCTGGCTTCCTGTCAGCTGAGTTCGTTACCTGAATTCTTGGAAAATCAACCATTACGCTATCTAGACCTCTCTGACAATCAAATTCAAGGAGAGATACCAAAATGGATATGGGACAGTAAACTTCTTTCTTATGTCAATCTTTCTTTCAATTTCTTCGATAAATTGGGAGAACCTATACTTAATCTCACTTATACTTTGTCTGTTATTGACCTCCATAGAAACTAAGTCCAGGGAAAAACGTTACCTTTGCCAAGGAGAAGTGTCTACCTGGATTTCTCAAGTAACAATTTCAGTTCAGTTCTTGAAAATGATATGGGTAAACACCTGGGTTCCACAAGTTTCTTCTCTCTTTCAAACAATCATATCTATGGCCCTGTCCCAGAATCAATGTACGAAGCCTGGAATCCTGAGGTACTTGACCTTTCAAAAAACCATTTGATGGGGACCATCCCTCAGTGCTTAATGTTGGAGAATCTAAAGGTGTTGAACATGAGGAATAACTACCTGACTGGAGGAATTCTGCATACATTCCCAGGCACATGCCTCTTGAGGACTTTGGATTTTAATGGTAGTCTCTTGACAGGAAAGCTCCCAATTTCTTTGGCAAAATGCTCCATGTTAGAGGTGCTAGACATTGGAAACAATCGGATTAAGGATGTATTCCTGTGCCAGTTGAAGAACATATCTTCCCTGAGAGTCCTTGTTCTGCATTCCAACATATTCCACGGGCAAATTGGTTGTCCAGTCAATAGTGGCACATGGAAAATGCTTCAAATTGTGGACCTAGCTTTCAACAATTTCAGCGGTATGCTTCCTGAAGATTTCCTGATGTCTTGGGAGGCCATGAAGGTCAATTTGCACTTTGAGCATCTTCAATATCCGTTTCTTCGGTTGAGCAATCTCTATTATCAGGACACGGTTAGTCTTACTTTTAAAGGTCTGCATCTAGAACTAATGAAGATCCTAACTGTTTTCACCTCGATCGACTTCTCGAGCAATAAATTTGAGGGTCCAATACCTGAAGCATTGGGAGATCTCCAAGCACTCTATTTTCTCAAACTGTCGCACAATATGCTTTCAGGTCATATCCCCCCCTCATTAGGAAAAATACAGCAGCTCGAGTCCCTAGACTTGTCACAGAACTACCTCAATGGGAGAATTCCAGTGCAGCTTTCTGATCTGAACGTCCTTTCATTCCTGAACCTCTCCTATAATCAACTTGCCGGAATGATCCCAGCACTCAAACAGTTTCTCGCATTTTCAGAAGGTTCGTTTGAAGGTGATGAAGGACTACGCGGGTTTCCACTTGACAAAAGTTGCCCGATAACCTCCAATCCTGAAGAAGCGGATGCTGTTCCAACTCAAAGGTCCAAACATCGCGAGGACAATGGCTGGATTGACATGAAGTTGTTTTACATAAGCATGCCCCTTGGATTTGTTGTCGGCTTCTGCGGTTTTTGCAGTACGCTAATATTTATCCAGCCATGGAGGAGTGTGTATTATCAGTTTTGGGATGACATGCTGTTCAGACTTTCGCAAAGTTATCATGTTCGCTGAACTTTGGTCATTATGCTTGATTGGAGTAAGTTCATAGTTTTTCTTCTCCATGATTGTCCATTATAAACTGTCAATGGTCTATGAAGTAGAACTGAGGATGCGCATCTAGCAGAAGATGATTGGACTTGAGAAATTCAAGACCTGTATGTCTATTGCTAGGAAAGTCGTTGAATAAAGAAAATTCTTCAAGCTTGAATAACATGAAATTTCTTCAGACGTGTACTGCGCCAAACTGGACCAAGGGTGCCATCTTCCCAGCTCTGACAATGTGCATGGAATTCTTAAGCTTGGTGTGTGCAATTGGAACCCAGGTGACTTGTTGACTTCATCAATAGTCTGATTAGTGATTACTGCTGCTTTCAAGTTCACAGTCATGTTGTATAAGAAATAAATTCTGCTAATTTCAATCACCGGCGCTAGTATTTAGTAAGTTCTCTGGAATTGTTAAATCCTGCATTTAATATAATGCTCTTTGTCGTACCATAAATTATGTCGTGGAGGAGTTCTATCTGGTATTACATGGTCTAAAAAACAAATTAAGAGTAGCAGCCTCAGCGTAATCAAGAAATGATACCAGTATGTCACAAATTTCATTGGTCTGATAAGATTTCTCTAGATATGCTTCTGAAACTAAGTTGCTGTGAGGTTGGAACAATAACAGAAGCACAGCTCGAAATGCCAACATCGCTATTAAATATTTCAACAGTGGATTGACATGAAGTCATTTTACATGAGCATGCCACTCGGATTTGTTGTCGGCTTCTGGGTTTTTTGCAGTATGCTAATATCTATCCGTTCATGGAGGCGTGCATATTATTAGTTTTGGGATGACTTGCTGTCAAGACTTTCGCAATGGTACAGTTTTCACTGAACTTCAGTCGTTATGCTTGATTAGAGTAAGTTCAAAGTCTTTCCTCTCCATCATTGTCCTCTATTAACTTTCAATGGTTTATGAAGTAGAACTGAGGATGTGCATCCAGTAGGAGATGATTGGACTAAAAATATTCAAAACCTGTCTGTCAATTGCTAGGAAGGTCCTTCAATAAAGAAAATTTTTCAGTTTGAATGACATAATTTCTTCAAATATGTACTATGCCAAAGTGGGCCAAGGTTGCCATCTTCCCAGCTGTAACAAGATGCATGGCATTCACATTATTGGTGCGTGCAATTGGAACCCGGGTGACTTGTTCACTTCATCAAATAGTGATTGCCGCTGCTTGCAAGTCAACGATCCCGTTGTAAAAGAATTATAGTCTGCTAATTTCAATCAGCAGGCTAGCATTTAGTAAGTCCTCTAGAATTTTCAAATCCTGCAGTTAGTAAAATGCTCTTCGTTGTACCTTAAATTATCTCATGGACTAGTTCCATGTGGTAGCGCACGGTCTAGGAAGCAAATTAAGAGTAGCAGCAAAGTGTTATCAAAAAATGAAACTGGTACTTCGCAAATTACATTGGTCTGATAAGATTTCTTTAAATTTGTTTCTAAAACTGAGTTTCTGAGGTAAGTCAGTTGTTGAGATGATAATGCACGTAAATGGCCAAAAGGCCAGAATGACAGTAAAAACTAGGCTCCGTTTAAACATTTTCCAACATTTGGATCGTTTAAAGAAAATGAAACGACGGAAAACATTTTCCTAATCAACGAAAAATCTATGTTTAAATTCAGGAAAGTGATTTCCTTTTAAAAAATCAGAAAACATTTTCCAAATTTTGACTAATTATTGGCGCTTGGATAAAAAACTTCATGTTTGGGCACAGGAACCCCAACGCTTGCTTGTTCCTGGGCCCTTGGTAGCGGACTTGGGTCTAGAGGCCGAGCCCGGAACCCTAGTGTTTGGGTCCAGGTCTATAGAGGTTGGGCTCGAGACACCATCGCCCATGGCCTGGCTTAAGACTTCAGTACCATTGCCAGACTCCCTTGGGCCCCAGCCCGCGTCCACAAAGGCCAAGCTCGAGACCTCGATGCTCGTGCTCGGATCTCTAACACCCTGGCTCGAGACCCCACACCCGAGATTGGGTCCATCAAGGTTGAGATCGTGACCCTAGTGCTAGTGCCCGGTTCCCTAGTGCCTAGGCCCGTGTCCATCGAGGCCTGGTTCAGGACCTTGGTGCTTGAGCTGGGGTCTATCAAGGCCAGGCTCGGATCCCCGGCGCTAGTGTCGTGTCCATCGAGACCGGGCCTAGGACCTCATTTCTCATGCCCAGGAACCTGGCGCCTGGACCTCGGATGGCATCCCTACTTGGGTCCGCGATGCTTGGGCTCGAGGCATGAGTCCATTGAGGCCGAGTCTAGGACCCTAGCGCCCGCCTGGGTTAATTAAGGCCAAGCTTGAGACCCTCGTGCTGTCGCCTAGGTTCATTGAGGCCAAGCACGTGTCCATTGAGGTTAGGTCCAGGACCTCGGTGCCCAAGCCAGGGTCCTCGACTCTCACGCCCTGTTCCATTGAGGTCAGATCGAGTCCCCAACACCCCGGTCGTGGTCTATCAAGGCTAGACCTGGGACACTGGTATCAGTACCCGATTCTCCGGATGCTTATGCGAAAATCACTAACACCCCAATAATGTTTGTCCATATGATTTTCCTTACTAAATGACAAAATATTTTTCGGTTCATTTTCAAGTTTTTGCCAAACACCAGAAAAATACTGTCATTTTCCTGAAAAATGACTTCTTGAAAAATATATTTTAAAAATATCATATTTTTCATGAAACAAATGGAGTTTAAAAAAATAAAAGCAATCAAGATGAAGGACCAAGGGCCACCAAAGTACGTGCACTTGATCCCCGTCCATCTCGCGTGCCATTTGTTTTTGTGGTATCTGGTCACTTGCTCGAAGAACTGTGACAAGTAGCTCGCGCTACTCAGGAACCTGACATCCTTAAAGAGATAATGGAAGAATCTCGCAACCTCCTGGTCGGCTCCCAAAATCATACAGCACTGAGACAAGAAGGTTATATTCCGGGGCAGTCTCACTAGACATCCCATGAGGATCACTTAACCGATGTGCTTGGAACAGTAACAACTGTGCTGCTCGAAATGCCGGCGTCGCTGATTTCAACAGTGGAAATATACCTGAGGAGCTTAGATTCGGATTATGTGACGGATAATCAAAGAATGTGTTCCACCAGTAACCATATAAATTCAATAGGCACCGTAGCTTCACCTTAGTTTGAAAGAAAAAAGAAATGTTATATTTGTGAAAGAATGCAAGAATAAAAACCAAGAAACACAGATCATTTGGGTTTATATGTGATCTCCTCGTCTGACTGCTTTTATTTTTTATTGTTATTTTGTGTAAATTTTCCAAGATTAGTAAAAATCTATAAATAATAAGAAATTTGGGTAGAATGGAGCTTTGTATAGTTTAGCCACACCATCACAAAGCTCCATTCCCTCCTGCTTCCGTAACATTAATTAGACGTATTACTATACATTATTTACACTACAAAAAAATAAGGATTTAGCCACGGAAAATTAGCGACGAAAAAAATGCGTCGCTAATTTGCGACGGCATTAGCGACGAAAAACAAAATTCATCGCTAATTAGCGACGAATTTTTTTCGTCGCTAATTTACGACGAAATTAGCGATGAACATTACATCTGTCGCTAATTTGCAACGAAAAAAAAATCATCGCTAATTTTGCGACGAAAAATAATTCGTCGCTAATTTGCAACGGAATTATCGACAAAAACTAATTCCGTCACAAATTTTGCGACGAAAAAATAGTCGTCGTTAATTTGCCATAGATTTTGCGACGAAAAATAAATCTGTTGCTAATTAGCGACGGATTTAGCGACGAAAATATAAAATAGTCGCGAAAGTGCCCGAATGTGATTTTCGTCCCGAATATGATTTTCATCGCTAAATCCGTCGCTAATTAGCGACGGATTTAGTGACGAAAATATAAAATAGTCGAAAATGTGCCCAAATGTGATTTTCGTCGCTAAATCCGTCCCGAATGTGATTTTCGTCGCTAAATCCGTCCCTAATTAGCGACGGATTTAGCGACGAAAAAATCAAATAGTCGCAAATGTGCCCGAATGTGATTCTCGTCGCTAAATCCGTCGCTAATTAGCGACGGATTTAGTGACAAAAATAAAAAATAGTCGCGAATGTGATTTTCGTCTCTAATTAGAGACGGATTTAGTGACAAAAATATAAAATAGTCACGAATGTGCCCGAATGCGATTTTCGTCGCTAAATCTGTCGCTAATTAGCGATGGATTTAGCAACGAAAAAATTAAATGGTCGCGAATGTGCCCGAATGTGATTCTCGTCGCTAATTAGCGACGGATTTAGCGACGAAAAAATTAAATAGTTGCGAATGTGCCCGAATGTGATTCTCGTCGCTAAATCCGTCGCTAATTAGCGACGGATTTAGCGATGAAAATAAAAAAATAGTCGCTAATGTGCCCGAATTTGATTTCCGTTGCTAATTAGAGACGGGTTTAGCGACGAAAATAAAAAAAAAGTCGCGAATGTGCCCGAATGTGATTTTCGTGGCTAAATCCATCGCTAATTAGCGACAGAATTAGCCACGAAAATATAAAATAGTCGCGCATGTGCCTGAATATGATTTTCGTGGCTAAATCCATTACTAATTAGCAATGGATTTAGCCACGAAAGTATAAATAGTCGCGAATGTGCCCGAATGTGATTTTTGTGGCTAATTCCGTACCTAATTAGCAACGGATTTAGCCACGAAAATATAAAATAGTCGCGAATGTGCTCCGAAAGTGATTTTCATGGCTAAATCCACCGCTAATTAGCTACGGAATTTGCGACGAAAAATAATTTTCGTGGCACATTCGTCACAAAATTTGACAAAGCGTCCAATGAGTATTTCAAGCAAAACCTTGCTTAGAGAAAGAAATCTCGAAATTCGATATTGATGATAATGTTATATCATCAAAAATAAAAACCTTAAACAAGATTATATAACCCTAAAATTAAAATTACAAAGCGTCAAATTTAAAAATTACAAAACGGCCCCTTAAAATTAAAATTAAGTCAAGAAAAAATATTAAAATAATTGAAAAATTCATCTAAATGATCTTGAATCGCTAAAATCCATCGTCGATCATCGCCAACGGCAGTGAGTTGCGTTTAGAAAGCCGTTTCGCTTCAACCGACCAAATTTGGTCAATCGGGTCCTCCTGTTATAGTCGCATCACCATTTCGCCTTCCGTTTGGACTTCTGCACCACTAATAAATTCCGCATCAAAATTCGTATATTATGCATCATATCCTGATTTGAAATGTGACAAAACTGATTGATGGGCTGTGTGTAAAATCAAAGCACGAAGAAAATTTGAGGAATTCTTGAATGATACAGTATATCAACAAGAGGAAGTTTGTAACATGGTTGAAACTGAGGAATATAACATTTAAACTTTACGAGATCCATGTGAAGCAATGATAGATGTGAAGCCAATAGAAATTCGTGAATCAAATTTAGAAGGTGTTTAAGAATCGGATTTTGAGACAAAGGATGCATGAAGATGATGCTCATGAAGAAGATGAAGATCAAGATGAAGATGAAGATGAATGTGAAGATGAAGATGAAGATTATGATTTTTGAGACTTTTAACTAATTATGTGTAATTATTATTATTATTGCGACACGTGTTATTGTTGTTGTCATAATTATTATTATTGTTGTTGTTATTGTTATTGTTATTATTATTGTTGTTGTTGTTGGTTATTATTATTGTTATTATTATTAATGTAATAGGTTGTCGGCAAATTTGTCGCTAAATGGCAACAAGTCAAATACTATTCGTGCGATGACATTTGTGATATTTTATTTTCCATTAGATTTGGATCGTTGCTAATTGACAAAATTAGTTACGAAAGTCGTAGTTAATTTCATCGCTAATCGTCACAAAAAAGTCATCGCTATTTTTGCGACGAAAACTTATATGTGGCTAATTGGCGACAAATAGTGTTCATCGCAAAATTATCGACGACATTGGCAACATTTTGTATTTGCTGAATTTTTAACATTAATTTTGCAATTTCGTTGCAAATTTCGTTGCAACATTTTGTAGTCGCTAATTTCATTGCAAAATTATAATTTTGCAAAAAAACAAGGATTTAGCCATGGAACATTAGCAACCAACACCAATTCGTCGCTAATTTGTGATGGAAATAGCGAAGAAAGAAAATTAGCGAGGCAAATAACTTTCGTGACTATTTTTATATCAGCAATGGATTTAGCCATGAAAATCACTTCCGGAGCACATTTGCGACTATTTTATATTTTCGTGGCTAAATCCGTTACTAATTAGGTATGGAATTAGCCACAAAAATCACATTCAGGCACATTCGCGACTATTTTATTTTTTCGTCGCTAAATCCGTCGCTAATTAGCAACGGATTTAGCGACGAAAATCACATTCGGGCACATTCGCGACTATTTTATTTTTTCGTCGCTAAATCCATCACTAATTTTGCAACGGATTTAGCGACGAAAATCACATTCGGGCACATTCGCGACTATTTTATTTTTTTGTCGCTAATTCCGTTGCTAATTTAGCGATGAAAATCACATTCGGGCACATTCGCGACTATTTTATATTTTCGTCGCTAATTTAGCGACGGATTTAGCGACGAAAATCACGTTCGGGCACATTCGCGACTATTTTATTTTTTCGTCGCTAAATCCGTCGCTAAGCGATGAAAATCACTTTCGCACCTTTGTCACTGAATCCATCGCTAAATTTAGCAACGAACTCTGAATTTAGCTCCCAGCCAATCTCTCAAATCTGCCCGCCCTCACCCTAGTTTCTCTCTCTCTCTCTCTCTGCTATTCCTCAGAACCCCACCCCCCCCCTAAACACCTCTCCGTCGCTCCCTCCTCCCCTCCGCCAGCCATGATGGCCACCCTCACCGCCATCGCCGTCGCCTCCTCCTCCGTCGCCATACGCCTGTTCTGCGCCCACCAGCCCTCCCTCGCCCCAGATCTGGGCGAGGTCAAGCGGCCTCGCCCATGGTCGCCGCTCGACCTCACCCATGGCCGCTTGACCTCGCCGTCACCTAGATCTGGGCGACGGCGAGGGCAAGCGGTGGCCATGGGCGAGGCCAGGATCCGGTGCTTCGTTGCCGAGGGCCGCCGCCGGGGACTGGTTGATTGCGTGGTGGTCGAGGGCGGGATTGGCGGGCTCTGCATCGCCGCGCGGAGCCCGTTCTTCGGGACCGCATTCGTGGAGAGCGAGAGCTGGGCGAGGCTCGAATCGGCGTGAGTTCTTTCTTGGGCGTTCTTCCTTTTTTTTCTGGGGAAAAGGAAGAAAATGGAGAGGAGCACGCCGGTGAGGAAGCCTCACACTTCGACTTCAGATCTGCTCACATGGTCGGAGACTCCGCCTCTCCATGATTCAGTCGCGCCCGGTTCAGCTTCCTCTCGCTCCAATGCTCGCTCTCACCAGGTGCGGCGTTCGCTATCACCTTCTGTCTTTTTTTTTTTAAATCTTCTTGGGCTTCCCTTTTTTAACGGGTTGTTCCGGGGGATGATGCTGTTAGCCTTCGGATGGGATCAGCAAGGTGGTGTTTGGAGGTCAAGTGACTGCAGAGAAATCTGAGAATTTGAACAAAAGGTTAGATCTGCTCTTCTTGGTTTTTTTCCCCTCTCCCTCTTTGTTGATGACGTTTTGTGTTTTTTCCCCTTAAAATGCAATGTTTCATTTGGCGGAATGGGTCGCCACCGTTTTACCTATTTGTCCGCATTCTCTCCATGTTCTCCAATGCTTTGGATTTCTTTAGAAATTATGGTTGGATTGTGTAATATAGGTTCAATGTGGATGTGTAGTGATCGATCTGCGGGGAATGAGGGCAGAAATTTTGAATCCAACATGATAATCTTTACCACATTCATTTAAATTACAAAAGAAGGGAAATTTTTTTGGGGGTAGCTGTTGATGGAGTAATCTTGGTTAATTGGGTGGATCTTAGAACTTCAGATGCCTTGGTAGGTCGAGCTTGCTCATCCTCCTTGGCCTTAGAAGTCTGGTTGGCCTCTTGAGCTTGATTCTATTGCAAGCCCTCATGTCTAATTGAGATAGTCTAGTCATTCCCCTTCCATTCAATGGCTCTTCAATTAATAGTAATTAGATGGATAGCGTAAGTTCCTTAGATGTCCAGATTCGAGAAGTAAACATTTCTTTGGCGACTATCACATGGGGCTCCTTCAATGTCTGCTGAACTTCTGCGGTCATGAAAATGCCGATTTGATCATCCCATTGACAATCTACCAAACTCTGATCTAGGTACAATTGTAATAGGTGCTTAGCTGATGTGAACTTATTTTTGATGTCTTTTCAATTTGCATATGTGAAATATGTTATTGACATGTGAAAGCTCTAGTCCATGTAAGAGTAGGTTGTTCTTAGTCCATTCATGGAAAGGAGATGGCATTTTGCTGAGGATTGGTAAGTCACAAATAGTGCATCGTCAACATCCTTCCAAAAAGTGCTGCAATAGAAACAATTGTTTGTTGCTAGACTAGGAAAAGGTTCAATCCATGGATAACATGTACATACAAAAAAGTCATTACATATACAATTACAAATACATGCACGCACAAACATGTCCATCTAAAAAGCCAGTTACTTGGCTATCTATCTATCTTTTTTCGTACACATATAGAATGGGGATGAATATTTGGCACAAATGCACATGCACCCACACAAAGGCACACAAGCATGCATGTTTGGTTGTGGGCACGCTCTCATACACACGTGACCTTTTTATATCCTCCTTGTCAAGAGAGTTACATAAGCTTTCATAATGCCTTTGCACTTGGACTCCGCTTGTTGTGGCTTTTTCCTTGTCTTCTTCTTCATAGAATAGTGCTTTTGTAATCTTCTAGGAAGTCTTGTTCTGCCTGCAAGTTGAAAGAAATCACCAGAAGCATCGCGACAAGGCCCCCGACGTGGTCTTCACCGAGGCCAGGGACCGCGTCAAAGAGTTTTATAGACGGAGGAGCATCAAAGAGTTGCAGAAGATGCTTCACAGATGCAACGAGCAGCTCCGACAGTTTAGTCATGTAAACAAGAAAGCACTTGATCAGTATGTGAACTTCATAGAGCAAAGGAAGTGAGTATCTCACACGAACCATGTCTTTAGTTTTGTTCAATATTTATATGATGGAGATTGTCACTAAAAGCAGGATATTCTTTTTTAATTCATTTCTGTTGTCATTGTTTATTGTGCAAGATTAGTTATTATGTAAGATTATTTATTCTCTCATTATGTGTACTATAAAGAAAAATATTTGTCATTCTTGAGGAAAATGTAGATGAACGTATTTCGTTTTCAAATTATTATAATATTTTGATGTTATTAAGTGCTTAATCAATGTTAAATATAAATTTCAGAAATTAATTTTGCTTTTAATTAAGTTTAAAATCAAAAAATAAAATAAATGATTTTATCGTACGATCACAAATTATAAAAGTTCGTTACAAAAATAAAATTTCGTCGGTAATTTCGTCCCTAAAGGACATTCGTCGCAGAGTTCGTCGCTAAAGAATTAATAAAAAATCGTTGCTAAATTTGTTCATGAATAATGTTCACGGCAAAAGTCAAAATTTTTCGTGACAAATTTGTAATGAATTTTGCCACGAATAAGTTCGTCGCAAATTACTAACAAAAAAAATTCGTGGCAAATTAGCGATGAATTTTGCCACGAATGCAGTTCGTGGCAAATTAGTAACAAATTTTGCGATGAATAATTAGCGACTAATTTTGTGACGAATGTAGTTCGTGGCAAATTAGCGACAAATTTTATAACGAATAATTAGCGACGAATAAAGTTCGTGGCAAATTAGCAATGAATTTTGCGACGAAAAAAGTTAGTGGTAAATTAGCGATGAATTTTGCGATGAATTTTTTTCCGTTGCAATTTAGCTACGAAAATTGAAATTTTCCGTCGCTAAGTTTTGCGATGCTGAATTAGCAACGAATTTTTTTCCGTCGCTGATTTCGTTGCAAATTCGTTTAGCGATGAATTTTCCCAATTTTTTCGTGGCAAAATTCGTCGCTAAAACCTACTTTTTTTGTAGTGTTAGAAAAAAATATAATCATCTCATTTAATTTTGTATGATATTTCTAAATTAATATATCCACATCAATTTGCCTCATAACTTATTAATTAGGATGTAGTTTGATAGATAAATCAATAAATCTAAACTCATCGACGAAGAATTTTAATTATTTTTCTCTTATATATTATTGTGCTATGATGTTTCTATTACTAATTAAATAACAATTGTGAAAATTGTGTACGGTAATATCCACTTCTTTTGTCAAGTTATGGATTTACCTGTAATTAAACTATGCACATCTATAATCTACAATATGTAATATATAAAGCTCATACTATAAATTGAATTTTGTAGTTAAGATAGGTGATTATTATAGGTGGTCAAAAGGTGATTAATGTAAAGACATTTGGAAATTAGTGTCTTAGCCAAAATGGAATTTGTAGTTAAGATAGGTGATTATTATAGGTGGTCAAAAGGTGATTAATGTAAAGACATTTGGAAATTAGTGTCTTAGCCAAAATGGAATGGAAATAACCTCACCCTTCAAATAATTTACCAAAACATATTTGTGCAGCTATTGACTCCCATATGAAATTACCAACTTTTATTGGGCTCTACTTACCAACAGTTACTTCATTATTTCATACTGTTCTGATAACTTACGAACATTTATTTGGGAGCTCGCCAGTGGATAGAATTTGCCTAAGAAGTTATAAACTCTTTTCAAAATTACCAACTATTCTCATAATTACCATCATTTATCAGTGGAACTTAAACTTACAAACTTTTCTATTTGAAATTATTGACATTATTTAAACTCAGTTACCAACCTTTATTTGATTAGTTAGTAATCACCAACTGTTTCGATAATCTACTAACCTACAAGCTACTAAACTCTTATACAAAATCATAAACTCTTGTACGGTAAGTTTATCATGTCGGTATTTGATTTAATTAAACTTCGTATAAACTATTGAAATGATTGGTAAATTGGAAAAATAAAATAAATGTTGTTAAGCAACTCAAATTAGGGTTGGTAGTTTCCTATGAAAATTAGTAACTTTAACATGCTCATGACTTAAGAAAATAAATGTTGCTGAATTTTAGATAATTGATGACTTCAAGAATCAAATAATGCTAATACTTTTCTAAAAGTCGTTGAACGTTACCCTAACGTTTAACAGACCAAGCAAGTCACCAGTCAATTTTTGCTACCTACAGGGTTTTGCAATTGCCGACTCTTTCAAAAATTCAACAGTGTATCGTGTTTCACGGACCAAAATTGTCCAAAACTTGATCCTCTTTGTAGCCCACAATATATGAAAGAGGAGAAAATTGCCAAGTAGCTATCACAAACAATGCCCTGTACAGTAGGACAGAAGGAAGATGCCATCGAAACTCCGTACTCTTTTTTCGTTTCTTGTCATGATGAGTTGCCTAAGAATCACATGGAAGTGTCTAACATTCCATTTGGCCATACATAATAGTTTCCGTTCAATAGTAAATTTGTAACACCATTTATAAATTTTAAATAATGGTGGTAAAATCGTCCGACTTGCTACCTATTGATTAAGTAAATTGACTTGATTGTGGAACAATGTTAGCGACTTACGATTATCAATGTTCTAATAACTTACCACTTATGTTACATATTTACTATTGAGCTTGTGGATGGTAAAATTGTTATTTTATTGATAACTTACAAACCGTCATGTGCCTTCTTGTAAAAATGTAAAAACAAATGCTAATTTACCGTCAGATTTATGGATGATGAAATTGTTATTTCATTGGTAACATACAAACGGTTACTTACGCGTCTACTAGTAAAACCTAAAAACTAGCAGTAATCTACAATTGAGTTTGTAGATGATAAAATTATTATTTCGTTGATAACTTACAAATAATTACGCGGTCACTTGTAAATTCTAAAAATAAGTAGTAATCTATTATTGAGTTTCTTGATGTTATAGTAAGATTTTCATCTCGTTGGTAACTTACAAACAGTTATATGCCAACTCGTAAAATCTAATAATAAGTGGTAATTGCTATTGTGTTTTGTGGATGGTAGAAATGTTATTTAACTGGCAAAAAGTCACGTGCCTACTTGAAAAAATTAAAATAAGCGGCAATTTACTACTAAATTCGTGAATGATAAAACTTTTATTTCACTAGTAAATTACAAATATTTACGCACTCACTTCTAAAATAAAACAAATGATAATTTATTATTGGGCTCGTTATCATCACATTCCAAATTTAATACTGTCGTGACCTTTTTACCATCCACAGATGAAATTGCGTTTTATCCGGAAACGAAATTTTCGAAATCCACGAAAGGGGAAAGCATCACGCAAATGACAATTTCGTATTCTCTAGTCAAGTCAACTAAAAGCTATTGTGTGTATATTGGTCGTGATGCTTTATTGGAGTAAAGTTCAATTGTCTTTCCTTTCCATAATTGTCTATTGTCGGAAAGTCCTTCAATCCCATTCTTCACACGTGTACCCCCACCAAGCTAGACCAAAGGCGCAATCTTCGCAGCTCTAAGTTGGTGCATGGAAATTTCGGGTTCAAATTCCAGGTCAGTTGATGTGCTTGGTTGACCAAATATAGTCAACTATCATGTTGTATATCGAATATAGTCTGGTAATTTTCGATTGGCTACGTCAACATTTAGTAAGTTATCTAGAAATGTCAAAATCCTAATGTTAATATGATTCTCAAATTTATATTTGTTTGCTCTTTTTATAGTCTTAGAAAATTTTTACAATTAATTCCAAATATAATCAAATCATTTTATTTCTCTTCTTAATCTACTTATTTGATTAAATAAACGGATAGAATATCTATGGCGTTTGCTTTTAGCCGATCTCTGCAGGGTCAATGTTGATGTACAAATACAACATTGATCACATAATGTCATTGGTTTTATGATCTTAAAATAAGATGAGCCAAAAGCAATTTCAAGGGATGTCAAGTTCCGATCTCAACCCCGTAGGCAGATTTCTTTTATTTTTCCTTTTTTCCTAGAAAACATAAATATGGTCTTTAGTTTTGATTGAAAATTATGATAGAAAAAGAATGTCATTTTGTTGCGCAATGTTGCCAATTTTGCTAGGATTTTTGAAAGTGTGATAGTCAAATTTGGGGACTAATGACATCCGGAAAATTGACACAAGATTGCCCTCACGTTGGACGACTCCAAAATAAGTGTCGACTTTGTTTCGTTCCACTCCCTCTTCCCCGTGCCCTCTTCCAGCGCTCTTTTTCAACCTCTTTCGATAAACATTTCCATCGTCTCATGGCTTGTTCTTGCGATATCCACCATCTCCATTTTCTCCTATGTTGCTGGGGCTTCAGCTCCAGCCCGATGTCCTGGAGTCGACCAGAGATCGCTCTTGCTCGAGCTGAGAAACAGCCTCATCTTCAATGCCTCTGTGTCTTCCAAGCTAGTACAATGGGACCGAAGCGCCGATTCATGGAGCGGCGTGACGTGTGAGGATGACCTTGTCGTCGGTCTCGATTTGAGCAACAAGTCGATCTCTGACGGAATCGATGGTTCGTCGAGTCTCTTTAGGCTCGAGTTCCTTCGAAGACTAAATTTGGCGTTCAACGACTTCAACTACTTGCCAATTCCTTCGGGCATCGCGAATCTCAGTCGCTTGACACATCTCGACTTGTCCTATGCCGGATTCGCCGAGCAGATTCCAGCGGAACTATCGTGCTTGACGAAGCTACGCACTATTGATCTCACTAGTGGTAGGGACTATTATCCGGCTTTGCTGTTCCTTGAGCAACCCTCTTTGAGTTTGCTGATTGGGGATTTGAGGGAGTTGAGAGAGCTATACCTTGATGGGGTTGATGTGTCTGCTGAGGGAAGTGAGTGGCGTGACGCGTTGACTTCTTCAGTGTCGAAACTTGAGGTGTTGAGCATGTCTTACTGTTCTCTGTCTGGCCGTATCGGCGCTTCTCTTATGAGTCTTGCTAATCTGTCTGTCATCCAACTCAATCACAACAACTTGTCCACCATAGATCCTAATATCTTGTGAATTTCTCCAACTTGAAAACTCTGAGCCTAAGTTATTGTGGCCTGCAGGGGGAATTTCCTCCTAAAATCTACCATGTACAAACACTTAGAGACCCTTGACGTATCAGGCAATGAACTCCTTCGGGGTTCTTTGCCAATACTGAGTGACACAAATATTTCCGGGAGGCTCCCAGATTCAATTGGTAATATGAGGAATTTGTTCAGAGTAGAATTGGTGGATTGTAGCTTTGATGGAAATATCCCAAGCTCTCTCACCAATCTCTCGTGATTGTCTTATTTGGACTTGTCATTCAACAATTTTACTGGTTCTATTCCATCACTCAGCAAGTCCAAGAATCTGACGCATATCATTTTGTACTATAATAATCTAAATGGTTCGATTGATTCAACAGAATGGGAATCCCTCTTGAGTCTTCTTATTCTCAACCTGGGATTCAATTTATTTGAAGGAAATATTCCTTCATCTCTGTTTACACATCCATCGATTCAGGAGCTTCAACTTTCCAACAACCGATTTTCTGGTCAATTGAAGGGATTTTTTAATGCTTCATCGCAAATGCAGAAAACACTTGATTTGAGCAACAACAATATAGGAGGTGAACTACCGACGTCTATATGGCAACTCCGAGGGCTCAATGTCCTCTCACTTTCGTCCAATAATTTTAGTGG
The DNA here is from genome assembly GCA_031216405.1 of Syzygium malaccense. Taxonomy (NCBI): domain Eukaryota; kingdom Viridiplantae; phylum Streptophyta; class Magnoliopsida; order Myrtales; family Myrtaceae; genus Syzygium; species Syzygium malaccense. The sequence goes on along the minus strand of CM062253.1, from coordinate 6,691,478 downwards.
CTCATTTCATATTAATTTGGTTCAGCAGCTGAGAAATCTTTGGGATTTGGATCTTTCCTACAATCATTTTTCCATTGATGCCACAAATACGGCTTCCCAGGCCTCTTCATTCCTTGACCTCCAATACTTAATTTTGGCTTCTTGCCAATTGACGACATTGCCCCGGTTTTTGGCTAACTAGTCCGCATTGGTCTTCCTCGACCTCACCCAGAATTATATAAAGGGGGATATACCGAGATGGATGGACACTAGAAAATCTTGAGCATCTCAATCTTTCCTCTAATTTCTTTGAAGATATGGAAACTCCTCTGGGCAATCTTACCTTTCCTTTGGATTTCATCGACCTCCATTCAAACATGCTCCGAGGAAATGTGCCACCCTTGTTGTCATATGCTTCCTACTTGGATTTCTCAAGTAACAAAATAAATGCTATTATTCCTGATAACATCAACATACTAAACTCGATGTTCTTCTCCCTTTTGAAGAATAATTTCCATGGGTCCATCCCGAAGTCAATTTGCAAAGCTGGTTATCTTGATGTGCTTGACTTATCGCATAACCATCTGAACGGAACTATTCCTGATTGTTTAATGATGGCATCCCCAAAGGTATTGAATCTGTGGAATAACCAGTTGAGTGGCGATATTCCACAAAACATCCCGTCAATATGTGGTTTGAAGATATTGGATATTAGTGAGAATTTCTTGCAGGGCCAGATTCCGTTGTCGTTGGCAAATTGCATGACGTTGGAGATTGTGAACATCGGCGACAATCAAATAGATGGGGCATTTCCATGCCATTTCCAGGCAATATCGAGTCTCCGTGTCCTTGTTTTATGATCCAACAAATTGCACGGGAAAATTAGATGTTCGCATAGTCCCAACACTTGGCAAATGCTTCAAATCATTGACCTATCTTCCAACAATTTCAGCGGCACACTGCCTGTGAGTCTCCTTGCATCTTTGGAGGCTATGACGGCCAACGTAGACTTCAATCTCTTTCTGTATGAGTTATTCCAATTAATGGATATCAATTACCAAGATACAATGAGTGTAACCTTCAAAGGTCTGAAGCTAGAACTCATCAAGATTTTGACTATTTTCACGTTAATCGACTTCTCGGGCAATAGATTGGAGGGTCCGATACCAGACACACTTGGAGATCTCAAAACACTTTATTTCCTCAACCTATCGCATAATGCCATCTTTGGTTCAATTCCTCCTATTTTAGGGAGTCTCGATCAGCTGGAGTCATTGGACCTGTCATGGAACTACCTTAATGGAACCATACCTACTCAGCTTGCAAATCTTCATTTCCTTTCGTTCCTGAACCTCTCAAAAAATCGACTTGTGGGAAGCATCCCGACAAGTCGACAGTTTCTCACGTTTTCCGAAAGTTCTTTTGAAGGAAATCTCAGATTGTGTGGGCTTCTGCTCAACAAAAGCTGCTCAACTACAATGAATGGGACAGACGAAGCCGGTAGTGTTCCAACTCAAAGCAACATAGATGATGACAAAGACAATGATCATAGCAAGAAGTGATTTTACATGGGCATACCGCCTGGATTCGTGGTTGGCTTCCGGGTATTTTGTGGTCCGATAGTGTTTATCAGATCATGAAGGTTTGCTTATTATCGATTCTGGGATAAAGTGCCGTTCAAACACTCACGACCATGAAGATTTCCACTGAGGTTCAGTTGCTAAACTTGGAAAAGAGTTTTTTCGTTCTTTCTTCTCTTCATAATTCTTCATCACCTAGCATGCTTCTAAATGTCCTTATCTATTAATCTTTCCATTTTATTATTGATATGCAACTACCTAGGTGATCATGAATAGCCTATATGCCACATGACAATTAAAGATGCAATTTTTATGATTTTTCTCACTAATCTGCATGAACTAGCAAATTGTATCCTATATGCTTGAATAAAAGGCAATAAAGGTTTGATCTTTCCTTGAAAGATTCTATCTTTTTGACATGGGCGAAGTCATCGATAAAGGTCGAAGCTTTAGCCTATTTTCTATGAATTTCAGCAGAACAGATGATCAAAATTCTTCCAAGCAAGACAAACCCTAACCGAGATGCAAGGAAATTAAAATAAGGGCAATCAATAGGAGACAACATTAAACATATGCAATCAAACAAGGAGGGGGCGAAACCAAGAGCACCAAGGGGACCGGCCGTGAACAACATGCTAAGGAATTATCAATTCAATCCGATCCCTTAAATGTTAACATGCAAAAAGATCATCCTTATAATTCAACCAAGCGCAAATCCACGCAAAAAGAGATATATCTAAGTAATAAAGATGCGACCCTTCTCTGATTAAGTTCATCCAAAGGGGAATCAAAACATGGCAATCTCTCAACCCTGTTAACATGAGCAATTTAGAGATAAATATGGAATCAACAATCCCTGCACGTAAATCATGATCAATACTTGGCCATTGACATGCAATCGAATCATGGACACGAACGGATGGATATGCACTCGACAGTAGATAGAATTCAATTCCTTGGTATAAGGGATGAAAGTCTTACTTTCAATGGACACCAACACCGAGAACACCACAACCTTGAGTATGGACATTGGGATTGGAGGATTGGACGCCTCTGCACGAACAGTTTGTGAATTCTCTGATTCAACGAGGCAGATTTAGTAACTTCTCTTGCTTGTTTCGAGGTTAATATGAACTCAAAAGGCTATGTTTCAGGCACCAAAACAATCATCTTCGAGTGTACTTTCCTACAATATATTGCTAGCACACTGATGTAAAATATATTGCGCAACCAGCTACCTTCTGCTCATGTATGTAGACTTGATTTTGCAACAATGTTAGTGATTTGCTACAAGATAAGAACAGCACAAGTGTCATAATTTTTGTACAGCGCTTAATTGAGTGCCATAACATTTTTTTTTCTATCACTTGAGTGTCATAACTTAAAAAAAAAAAGTTCACTCTAAAGTGACATAACTTTCAATTGATCATTTGAGTGTCATAAATTTTTTAAAAACATTCACCTAAGTACCGGAAATCCAACGTGTCATGAACTTGTGGTAATGTTTTCAAAAAGTTTCGATACTCAAGTGATCGATTCAAAAAGTATATGTTCAGGTGATCACAAAAAAAAATTATGACACTCAAGTGAGTACCTTATATAAGTTATAGTACTCAAGTCATCGAAATGAAGTTATTGTACTCAAATGAATTGAGCAATGACATTTGAAGCCCATTTGGCCATTGAATTCAAATTTGGCCCGATTAGCTTGACTCAAACCAAACGCAAACTTGTTTGCTCATGAATTTGACCCGCAAGACTTCAATCAACGTGTGGGCTCACCTGACCCATAAGGGTTAAGATTCCGAGATATAAACAGAGATTGGTTCTTTCTCCATTGCCGCTAGTCCCCAACTTCGACCGCTACAACCTTGTTGCCGATCGTCGCTCGGGCGGTAGAGAGAGATGCGCCTCCGCACGGATCGAGTTCGAAACAATTGCGGAGTACACTTTTGAGAGAGATTCCACCATAAAATTTCCCTCAGGGAATCGATTTCCAGAGACTTCTTTCTCGTTTCTGGCTCATCACCGCGCCCAAGGCGACGTAGCCATCGCCGGACCGCGGCCTCCCCCGAGAAGGCCCCTTGTTCAACTCTGTTTCGCGGCCGTGAAGATTGAAGTGGCCCAAATTCGCTTGAAGCTCTTCGACGGGTCTTCCGTTTAGCCGACGACAATCATGAGAGCTCTCGATAGTTGATCAGACTTAGCTTGGCTTCATCGACAAGGTAATCTCCGATTCTCCATCGTGCTATGATCTGGTGAAGGTGAAGTGAATGCAAAGCTCGTTTTGCTTCGATTAGGATCGGTCATGTTAGAGCCGTGTGTTTGATTCCGAACTTCGCATGTTGATTTCGTTTGCGGTATGGTCACAAATGCGAGCTTAAAATCGCAAAAATCTGCTCCTTAACCGATTGACTGCAATCTGTTTGACAGAATGTCCATGAGGTTTCAATGCGAATTAGTTTCGTCGTTTTCCTAAATCCGAAAGCATGCTGACATAGATTAAGTCGATGTTAATTGATTGGAGTTCTGGTGTTTTCACAATGGCCGAATACATTTATGCGAAAATCTACCTCAGCAATCTCTACAACGAAACCTCACGGTAACATCTCAGAGAGAGAGAGAGAGATGGGCAAAGAAGAGAGGAGCGAGAAAGCAGGAGGGCCTAGCTTTCCCACGATTTCAGTGGTATGCTGCCTCAAGATTTCCTGAAGTCTCGGGAGGCCATGAAGGTTAAGTCGCACTTTGACCATCTTCAATATCCGTTTCTTTCATCGATCAATCTCTATTATCAAGACACAGTTAGTGTTACTTTCAAAGGTGTGGAGATAGAACTCACGAAGATCCTAACAGTTTTTCACCTTGATCGACTTCTCGAGCAATAGATTCGAGGGTCCAATACCAGAAGCATTGAGAGATTTTCGAGCACTCTTTTTTCTCAACCTGTCGCACAATGTGCTTTCAGGGCCTATTCCCTCGTCATTAGGAAAAGTACAGCAGCTCGAGTCCCTAGACTTGTCACAGAAATATCTCCATGGGACAATACCGGTGCAGCTTTCAGATCTGAACTTCCTTTCATTCCTGAACCCCTCCTATAATCAACTTGTTGGTATGATCCCAGCAAGCAAACAGTTTCTCACATTTTCAGAAGGTTCGTTTGTAGTTAACAAAGGATTATGCAGGAGAATGGTTGGATTGACATAAAGTCGTTTTACATGAGCATGCCACTAGGATTTGCTGTCGGCTTCAGGGTTTTTTTCGGGACATTAATATTTATCCAGCCGTGGAGGCGTGTGTATTATCAGTTTTGGGATGGGTTGCTGTTCAGACTTTCGCAATGTTATCATGTTCGCTAAACTTTGGTCATTATGCTTGATTGGAGTAAGTTCACAGTTTTTCCTCCCCATGATTGTCCATTATAAACTGTCAAAGGTCTATGAAGTAGAACTGAGGAGGTGCATCTAGTGGAAGATGATTGGACTTGAGAAATTCAAGACCTGTATGTCTATCGCTAGGAAAGGCCTTCAATAAAGAAATTCTTCAAGTTTGAATAACATAAGATTTCTTCAAATACGTACTGTGCCAGTCTGGACCAAGGGTGCTATCTTCCCAGCTCTATGAAGGTGTATGAAATTCACATGCTTGGCGTGTGCAATTGGAACCCGGGTGGCTCGTTGACTTCATCAATGGTCTGATTAGTGATTACTGCTACTTTCAAGTCGACATTAATGTTATATTGAAAATATAGTCTGCTAATTTCAATCAGCGGCGCACACATTTAGTAAATCCTCTAGAATTGTTAAATCCTGCAATTAATATAATGCTCTTCATCGTACCTTAAATTATGTCATGGACAAGGTCCATGTAGTAGCGGACGGTCTAGAAAGCAAATTAAGAGTAGCAGAGAAGTGTTATCAAGAAATGAAACCGGTACTTCACAAATTTCATTGGTTTGATAAGATTTCCTTAAATATGTTTCTAAAACTGAGTTTCTGAGGTTGGTTACTTGTTGAGACGAAAATGCACATAAATGGCCAGAAAGGCCAAAATGACAGTAAAAACTAAGAAAATGAAAGCAGCGGTCCGCTAAGATGGAGGACCAAGGGCTGCCGAAGTACGAGCACTTGATCCCCATCCATCTCGCATGCCATTTGTTCTGGTGGTATCTAGTCACTTGCCCGAAGAACTCTGACAAGTTGCTCGCGCTAGTATGGAAACCGACATCCTTAGCGAGATAATTGAAGACTCTCGCAACCTCCTGGTCGGTTCCCAGAATCATATAGCACTGAGACAAGGAGACTGTACCCTCTCGGGCAGGCTCACTAGACATCCCATGAGGATCACTTAACTGATGTGCTTGGCACAGTAATAGTTGTGCTGCTCGAGGATCACTTAACTGATGTGCTTGGCGCAGTAATAGTTGTGCTGCTCGAGATGCTGACATATCTGTTAAATATTTCAATAGTAGAAATATACCGAAGGAGCTTAGATTCGAATTGTGTGACAATATAATCAAAGAATGTGTTTCACTAGTAACCATATAAGTTCAATAGGCACAATAATTGCTTCACCTTAGTTTGAAAGGAAAAGAAATATCATAAATGTGAAGAACGAAAAAAAAAAAAAGACCAAGAAACACTTAGTCTAAACCAGACCATTTTTTGTACCTTGAAAACCTCTTTAGTTGCTACGAACCTAACCCTCGGAGATTACGCCTCCAGAGTTTACGCTTTATCCAATCCAATTCCTGCCTTTGATAAGCAAAGAAGAAAACTCTTTTAGGGAAGCAAAAGCCCTCTTTCACTTCTCGGAGTATCCAAAATTGGCTGCTCACTCAATAGTGGACTCACCATAGCGCGCTAAATAAGAATGCACATGACATGTAACCAATCCCCATCCGACAAAGGCAAGGTGAAGAGCTCAGCGAACAGAGTCAAGCCAAACCTTCAACGAGAGACTAATCATCTCCTTATTTGTCTTTCTGATTGATAGGACTGGGGTGGAAGGGGCAGGCTCACTAGACATCCCATGAGGATCACTTAACTGATGTGCTTGGCGCAGTAATAGTTGTGCTGCTCGAGATGCTGACATATCTGTTAAATATTTCAATAGTAGAAATATACCGGAGGAGCTTAGATTCGAATTGTGTGACAGTATAATCAGTGAATGTGTTTCACTAGTAACCATATAAGTTCAATAGGCACGATAATTGCTTCACCTTAGTTTGAAAGGAAAAGAAATATCATAAATGTGAAGGAACGAAAAAAAAAAAGACCAAGAAACACATATCAATTAACAAATAGGGCTTGGAGAGATTCAAACTTAAGATCCCCAGCTTTGATACCATATCAAATTTTATGGGACCCCTACCGATTGTTCTAAAAGTTTAAGCTGTTAGATGAAGACTCGGTTTATTATTTAAATATTCTAACATCCTCTGAGTAATGTTTTTATTTTCTTTAAATTTTCCATGATTAGTCAAAACCTATAAATAATAAGAAAGTTGGGTAGCATGGAACTATGTATAGTTTCGCCACACCATCACAAAGCTCAATGCCCTCCTGCTTCCGTGACATTAATTAGACATATTACTATACACTAATTAGAAAAAACCTAATCATCTCATTTAATTTAGTATGATATTTGTAAAATAATATATCCACATCAATTTGCCTTATAAAATTAATTTGGATGTAGTTTTTGATATATAAATCAATAAATCTCACCGATGAAGAAATTTATTTGTTTTTCTCTTATATATTATTATCGTATGACGTTTCTATTAATGATTAAATAAGAATTGTGAAAATTATCTAGGGTAATATCCATTTCTTTTTTAAAGTCATGAATTTACCTGTAAATTTATCTATGCACATCTATAATCTACAATCTTTTATATATATATATATAAAGCTCATACTATATATTAAATTCTGTAGTTAAGATAGGTGATTGCCACAGGTGGTCAAAAGGTAATTAATGTAAAGACATTTGGAAAGTAGTGTCTTAGCCAAAATGGGATGGAAATAGCCTCACCCTTTAAATAGTTTACCAAACCATATTTGTGTAACTTTACAAACTCAGTCTCATACGAAAGTAACAACTCTTAATGGGCTCTACTTACCAACATTTACTTCATTATTCCATATTGTTCAGATAAATTACGAGCATTTATTTGGGAGCTCACCAATGGATCAAATTTGCAAAAGAAATTATCAACTCGTTTTAAATGACCAACTATGCCCATAATTACCCTCATTGATCGGTGGAACTTAATATTATAAGCTTTTACATGAAATTATTAACTTTATTTAAACTCAGTCACCAACCTTTGTTTGATTATTTATTAATCACCAAAGGTTCCGATAATCTACCAACCTACGAAGCTACTAAACTCATACAAAAGTATAAACTCTTGTGTGGTTAGTTTATCATATTCGTATTTGACTTAATTGAATTTCATATAAACTATTGAAATGGTTGGTAAATTGGAAAATTAAAATACATGCTGCTAAGTGACTCAAATTAAGGTTGGTAGTTTCGCATGACAATTAGTAACTTCAACACGCTGCCGACTTAAGAAAATAAAGGGAAAATTCCAAATAAGGACTTGAAGTGCTCTCATTTTCTCAAATAAAGGCATGAAGTGGACTTTGTATCAAAAAAGGGTATGAAGTGCTATTATTTTCTCAAATAAGGATTTGAAGTGGATTTTGTTTCAAATAGGGACATGAAATGGCTATGTTTGTTTCAAAAAAGGGTCTGACTTATTGGATAATAAGGGGATTTTTATCTTTTTACTTTTTTGAGTTTTTTTCCTTTCTTTTCTTTTTTCCTTGTGCTTTTTTCTTTCTTTTTCTGGTTTTCTTCTACGCCGCCGACCACCAGTGTAAAGTCCTGAAATTCGCCCACTTCCGGGATTAATAAAATAGATAGTTATTTCTCATTTCGTTTTAGTGAGTCTCGCCCGGAACTAATCATTCTCGGGATACTGACCATTAGGGTTAATATTATTATCGTTAGAACCTTGGCCCAAGTGTGTCCCTAGTTGTTTTAGTTAGAATTAATCCTAGCCCTTGGATTAGGGGTAAGATTGTCTTTGTTGCTTGGTTGGTCAACCACCCCACTTCCTCTCTCAAGTATAAGCACTCTCTAGCCTCTCTCTCCTCTCATTTCCTTTCCCCCAAGTCAGCCGACCACCTCTCCTCTCCCCCTCTCCCATGCTCTCCCCTTTCAGCCGCATGAGGACGCCGGAGGAGCCACCGCCGCCGGTGCCGCCGCCGTGAGCCGCCGTTCCCCTCGCCTCACCACCACCATTCAGCCGTCTCTCTCTCTCTCTCTCTCTCTCTCTCTCTCTCTCTCTCTCTCTCTCTCTCTCTCTCTCTCTCTCTCTCTCTCTCTTCCCCCTTCCCCCTCTCGGCCACGTGAGCAGCCCCCGCCGTGGACGCCGTCCGCAAACCGTCGCCACCAGTGCCGCCGCAGTGAAGGCCGCCCGTCGCCACCGCTTGCCCCGCCGCTGCCCAGCCGTCCTTGCCACTTGTTCAGCCGAGTTTAAAGCTTAGGAATCCAAGCAAGTACAACCCTAAACCCTAATTAGGCTAATTTACATTTCTAGATGGATTTTAGGGGTTAATTATGGTATTTTAGGGATTAAATTGTGGAGATCATTAGGGGCTGATCTTGTGGTTATTTTACGAGCTTAGTGTGATAATTTAATTGAGGTTTAGTGGCCCGTATAGTGTTGTGCGATGGCTGGACATATTGGATTGAATCGGCCCAAGTTTGGAGTAAGTTCATGTTCAATTGTGGATTGTAGTGCGCGCCTAGTTTGGTCCTCGAGGTGTCGGATTTGGGTGATGTTTTGGGGAGCCAAATGGAGTCTTTTGAGGATATTTAGTGGCCTAGAGAGATCTGTTTGGTGGCTGTCCATACCGGGGTTGAATCGGACAAGGCGCGATCGATTTGGGGTTTAATGGTGTAATTACTGGGAATGTTGGATTGACGGATTGAATGGCTGAATTGTCCTTGATTGTGATTGGTTTTGTGATGCCGTGTCATGTGCCTAGTGTGACTAAGAATGGAGTAGCTTGGCGGGCCTCGAGTGCGCGAATTCATGTTGATTCGGTTGTGTGATTTATATGCATAGGTTATGTGCCAAGTTTGTGCCATGGCTAATTTGAACTGATTGACTGATTGGGCATAACGATTCGTTAAAGTGAATATGTGTGGTGTACATTGAGCATATTGTGTTGTGAATTGATCAAATGGTGTTGTGCAATTGAATGCTCATTGTGAATTTCTTGAATGCCCAAGTGTGAACTTTATGGCCATGGGTGTACATCTCGAGCATTGGCATGGCATGTGCATATACGAGTTTGCACGAATGACATGAGCGTGTGATCACCTAAAACACCCTGATGCGTTTTACACGGGGTTCAGATAATGACTGGTGTATGTGAATGTGTGATCACATAAAGCCCCGAGGCGTTTTACGCGGGGTATTGAACCCGTCCTGAGGCGTGTTACGCGGGACGATTCCCGGACTACCGGAAGATGGCCAAACCTGATGCGTTTTACGCGGGTGTTGTGCCATGAGCCTGATGCGTTTTACGCGGGCTAGAGATCGATCTCGAAGTAATGGACCTGATGCGTTTTACGGTGGGTCGGACCTGATGCGTTTTACACGGGTCGGAGGAGAAATTGATAAATGACAAGTGTGCAAGAGTGCAAGTGTGCGACAATGCATTGATGAGGCATGAGCATAAGTGTGAGCACGAGCATATGCATGACATGTGTCGTGACTAAGTGATATGCGTATATGTGCCGTGATTAAATTATGTGGCATTATTGCGATTATATATCAAATGGCTGACCTGCGGGGTCAAGTAAATTTTGGATTTGGGTCCGAGGGTCTAAGTCATTTATGCTTTGAGCTGTGTGTTGTTTAGTACTCGTCAGGGAGTGCATGTTAGCCTAGTTTAGGTTTAGGGAACCTACTCGCTGAGATTTATTCTCACTGTTGTTGAAAACCAATTTTTCAGACCCCTAGCCTTGAGATGTCGACCGTACCTGTCCGTTTTGGGATTCCTTACCGGATAGACCGGGAGGAGTCGGTGTACCCTATACGAAACGGGGATTTTTGGGTTAGATATCTGTCTACAGTTCGGGTGGATGCGGGCGAAGATGTTGACCAGGTCCATAGATATATACCGTAGTGTATCAGGAACCATGAGGGGACCTACGGACCTCTCCGATATTTTGAGGTTCCGCTTACCGATGCCGGGGATGTGGACCCTCAGTGTCCCAATGGAGAATTGGCGAGCCCTGACCGTGCGACAGAGGATGGCTGTCCAAACCCGGAGCCGATGGATTCAGAGGACAAGGAGCCTGAGCCCATGGAGCAGGACATGGAGCCGGAGGACGAGGCCAAGCCGATGGATTCCGAGGAGGAGTCAGCTGGGGCCAAGTCCGAGTAGAATTCCCTAGACTCGGAGGTTGAGATGTCTGACAGCTCTTCCGAGTCATCGGGATCTGACTCGGACTGGGTTCCGTAGGTTTAGGCTTAACCCTAGATAGAGAGGGCCAGTACCTTTTTGACCAGAGCTCCTTCTAGTTTTAGTAACCCTGACCTCCCGGGCCACTTACCCCTTTTTGTTAGTAGTGGCCATTGACCCGTTTTTTGTTTTTGATGATCAGGCTGTATATGAATATTGTATATGGTTCCCAGTATTAATGCAAGTGTATATTTGTCTATATTGTTGGTTGTGCGGTTATCCTTGGTTATGTGTGATTATATTGTACGGGTGTTTGATTGCTTCCGCATGTACTTTAATCTTTGTGTTGGGCATTGGGTCGGCGACGCGTCCTGAGACATCGCACTTAAAAATCAACCTTTGCGAGGGATGTTGCGCACCAGAGGGTGCGGGGCGTGACAACCGGCGAAGCCAGGGAAGGGTTGGGCGACCCTCGCCCAACCCGATCTAGCGAGGGCAACCCTCACTGGCAACAGGCAGGTGAGGCCAGTCCTCGCTAGATCTAGGCGAGGGTCGCCTCTCCCATGGCTGGCGTGGCCGTCCCTCGCCTGTTGCCGGCGAGGGTGGCCCTCGCGTAGCCCTTCCCGAGCTTCGGTGGTGGCCAACCGGCCACCGGTGAAGCACAAAGAGAAAACCAGAAGAAGGAAAAAGGAAAAGAAAGGGAAAAATAAAAAAAAGAAAAAAGAAATAAAATTAAAAAATATTTAAAATTAAAATGGTTTTTGGATGAAAATGCCCTTGATCGGCCGGCGACCGGTGAGGTCGGGCCCTCATTTGGACTCTCATGGCCACTTCAAGCCTTTATTTGAGACTAATCTTTAGGTTCTTATTTGACACTAAATTCGCTTCATGCCCTTATTTGAGAAAATGAGGGCACTTCAGGCTCTTATTTGGAATTTTCTCAAAAATAAATGTTCTCAAATATTTGGAATTTTCCCGAAAATAAATGTTGGTAAATTTTAGAATAATCGATAACTTTAAAGAATCAAATAACGTCGGTACTTTTCTGAAAGTGGTTATACGTTACTAACGTGTGACAAACCAAGCAAGTCACGGGCCAATTTTTGCTACCAATGGCTTTTTTACAATTGCCAACTCTTTTACAAATTCAACAGCATAGAACAGTGTCCCGTATTGTGTTTCACGGACGAAAATCGTCCAAAACATCATCCTCTTTGTAGCCCAAAAAATATTAAACTGGGGAAAATTGAAAAGTAGCTATGACAAACAATGCCCTGTGTAGTAGGACAGAAGAAAAATGCCATCCAAACCCGTACTCTTCCTTGTTTCTTGGTCACGATGACTCGTCGAAGAATCACGAGGAAGTTTCTATCACTCTGATTGACCCATATGGAATTGTTTCCGTTCAATAATAAATCTATAACACCATTCATAAAATTTGAATAACAGTGGTTAATCATCCGACTTGCTACCTATTGATTAAGTAAATTGACTTGATTGTGCAACAATGTTAGGCACTTGTGATTGTCAATGTTCTAATAATTTACCACCTATGTTATATATTTACTATTGAGCTTGTGGATAAAATTGTTATTTAATTAATAACTTACAGACAATTATGTGCCTTCTTATAAAATATAAAAAAAAGTGCTAATTTACTATTAGATTTGTGGACGGTGTGATTGTTATCAAATTGGTAATATACAAACAATTACTTATGCGTCTACTAATAAAATCTAAAATCTAAAAATAAGCGGTAACTGCTATTGGATTTTGTGGATAGTAGAAATGTTATTTCAATTAACAAATTGCAAAAAGTCATGCGCCTACTTGTAGACCTAAAATAAGTGGCAATTTACTGCTGAATTCCTAAATGATAAAATCTTAATTTCGTTGGTAACTTACGAACATTTACGCACTCACTTGTAAAATAAAAGATAGCAAGTGATAATCTACTCACTTGTAAAATAAAAGATAGCAAGTGATAATCTACTATTGAGTTCGTTATCATCCACATTTCAAATTTATTAGCGACGTCACGTATTTCCATCCACATAGGAAATTCAATTTTATTGGAAAACGGGATTTTGGAAATCCGCGAACGGCGGAGCACCACCGAAACAGCAATTTTGCAGTCTCTAGTCAAGTCCACTGAAAGCTATTCCTTGATTGGCGGAATTTCAATGTTTTTCCTTTCCATAATTGTCTGTTGTCGGAAAGTCCTTCAATCAGAACCATTCTTCGCGTTCGGATAAAATTAAGATTCTTCACGTGTGTGGCCCACCAAACTGGACCAAAGGCGCAATCGTCTCAGCTCTAAGAAGGTGCATGGAAATTTCGGGTTTGAAGATTTCCATCCCAAATTAGGGTTTTCAAATCCCTGCTCAGTTCATGTGCTTGGTTGACCAAATATAGTTAACTATCATGTTGTATGTCATATATAGTCTACTATTTTTACATTGGCTGGGTTTATATTAAGTAAGTCGTCTGAAAATGTTAAAATCCTAACGCTTGATATGATTTTAAAACTTATATATTTTTTTTGCTTTTTGACAGCCTTATAATTAAATCCAAATATAAGTAAATCATTTTATTTATCTTCTTGAATCTACTTATTTAATTAAATGATCGGATATAATATCTATATTGTTTGCTTTTAACCGATCTCTGCATGGTTAATGTTGGTGAAGAAAGACAACATTGATCACATAACGTCATTGGCTTTATGATCTTAAAATAAGATGAGCCAAAAGCATTTTCAAGGGATGTCAAGTTCTAATCTCAACATCTTCGACATATTTTTTTGCCTTTTTCTTAGAAAACATAAATATGGTCTTTTGTTTCAATTGAAAAATTATGATAAAAAAAGAATATCATTTTTGTTGCCCAATGTTGCCAATTCTTGCTAATATTAGAAAATCCAACCCAAAAGTTTAAGCTGATCGGTGAAGAAAGATCACATGAATATAAAGGCTCGTTGTCAAGAGGATCTGCACACACGTTCTAAAAGCTTAAGCTTTAGAGGCTCGAAAAATTTAAACTCATGACCTCTTACTCTGATATTATGTTACATAATCTAACACAAAAACTTAAATTGATAGGTAGAGAGAAACCATATGAATATAACGAGCATCTAGGATCTGTTGTCAATCAATGTGGGATAATACTTTAATTGTTAGGATTTTCAAAAGTGAAATAATTCAAATTTGGTGACTAGTGGCATCCCGAAAATTGACACTAGATTGCACTTACGTTGGACTACTCCTCCGCTCCTATGCCACCCTTGCCATCACACGCTTACTACTTGATTCTCAAGTAACAACATCACTTTTTTTTTAAATTCTGGATGACATTTGCGACTATCTATCATTAATTCAGCTCAACATAAAGTATTTCTCAAATTATTTTATAATTCATTTCACAAGCCAAATTTGCAAAGTAATGTATAGGGGTAAGCGGCTCCAGGTTTCTATACAAGTTCCAACTTAGAACCTTTTCCCTGGAACCTACTCATTGGAACAGGTTTCTCATTTTTTGGAACTTGAAACCTACCTTACATACCTTGGAATTTGGAACTTACCCTATAACAGATTCTAAGGTCTACCAAAGTTCTACTTGTATTATTAATTGAACGATTGCAGTGAATTATCACCTTTAATGATCACAACTTGTTGCTACAATCCACTGACCTCGACTTATATTTATACACACGAAGAATATGAAATATTAACTTAGTAAAAGTCTCAGTCATAAAATGGAAGGTCAAACTAGATCGGACATCATTGAATACCACAAGATCGCACAAAGACATAAACCAAGAGAAATACAAAAACTTGTTCCAAGTTCTAGATTACCAACTTTTGGAACCTGGAACCTGCCTGTCGAAATAGGTTTCTCAATTTTTGGAACCTTTAATGATCACCACTTGCTGCTACGATCCACTAACCATAACTTATATTTATACACACAAAAAATATGAAACATTAACATAGTAAAAGTCTCAGTTATAAAATGGAAGGTCAGACTGATGGCACAAGATTATACAGTCATCATTGGACATCATGGAATGTCACAGGATCGCACAAAGACATAAATCAAGAGAAACACAAAAACTTGTTCCAGGTTCTAGGTTACCCAATTTTTGGAACCTTGGACCTGCTCGTCGAAATAGGTTTGATCTGGTGTTAATGGGAAAGAAAAGAATAAAGGAAATGGGAAGAGGGAAAACAGGGAAGGAAAAAGAAAAAAAAAGGATATAAACACATTTTTTTAAAAAAATTAATAAAATTACTCAAAAGAACGGCCAGTGATGACTTGAATATCACATCAGCATTTTCAGGCAAAAATTGATGAGTATGATTATATTGGAATTTGGCGCAAGGTTTTAGGACAACATTAATCAATTGAAAACTTTAGAACTACGTTGGAATCTGTACAATATTAAATTAGTAATTTTCCCCACCCTTAACTAAACCTAGCCTTGATAATAATATCCAAAATAGTAAAAAAGGCATTTTTCTTTAAAGAAAGTTGAGAAAGGAGTAAAGGATTGATGTAGAAAGAAAAAGACTGAAATGACCCTCATTTATAAAAATAATTATGTTAGAAAAATATATTGGTCGAGATTAATGAGAAAAATTGGCACTTACTGGTTTTCAGTAGGTAGAAGTTTACATTATAATGCTGGAACTTTACGAATATATTTTCCAGTTCTCATTATCAATTATTTAAGGACTTCTACCATTAGTTGATAATTTTTTTGTAAGCTCCAGCGAACCGGTGTTCCCTTGCTAGTAGAAAAGATTAAGTTCAATTTTAGTCCCCAAACTTATGTTGCTTGTGCAATTGGATCCTCCAAATTTTTTTTTGTCTTTGGAATCAACTCCTCTAACTCTAACCCATTCTCAATTCAGTCCTTAAATAACTCTTAGTATGTTAATGTGGTATGTTGGGATGATTTTTTTTATTATTATTATTGAAAAAGGTAAAAGTTGATAATGTTAAAATCAAAAGAAACTAGTTTTAGTTTAAGAAAAATAAGAAAGTCAAATGTAGAAGACAAAGGTGGAAAAGCAAGAGATACAAGAAGGGGCGGACGACTTGGTGGCCGAAGCCACCACCAGCGACCATTGGCAAGGGTTGGAAACTGTGAAGCGATGGGCTTGACCTTCGGAGAAGCGGTCATGGTGGACTCTAACTTTGCATCGCAGTGGTAATGGCTTGCCGGCTCGAGGACCTGATCGCACGTATTATGAATTGAAGGATTAAAAATAGATTTAACCCCATTCGAAGACAAAACTCAACTAGAATGAAATACGCAACACTCAAGATTGAAACGATTATGCGCTTTACCAACATTTTGTCACATGCTTCTTCGTAATCAGGTTTTAATTGCTTCTTTATGTGCAAACCAATCAAGCTACTCGAGCTCGCCTAGATTATTTACAAGTTCAAAGTGCGGGAATGAGTCAAGTCTGAGCCTCATTTGTTCAGATTTTATGAAAGTCGAATTTGAGCTCGAGCTTGAATCAAGATCCGACAAATAAGCATTTATGATAACTGAGTCGAATCAAACTTAGTCATTTCAAGTTAATAAAAAAAAATTCACGGGTCAAACTCGATCCAAATAAGTTGATGTTTGACGAGATCAAGTCCGAATAAAGTGTCCAATCTTAAATTTTCAAGTTTAATCCGATTCAAATATAAATACCGGCTCGATCGATTAGACCTCTTTTATGTATCCGCCGAAAAATATTCCCAACAAAACTTGGAAATCAGTCTTGGTAATCACTGGACATTCATTCTAAGAGAATCTTGCATCTGGTTGTGACTTTGTGCAAGATGACATTACTTAATGTGGAAAAGCAAAAAAAAAATTGGACATGGTGTTGCCTTGCGTCTACGTCAGCCCCAGCAGATACGTTGCCAATGCCAGTGCAGACCCACAATACAATTGCGATATAATTAAATTGAGTCTGCTATTAAGAATCATTTGCACACTAGTCAATATCACTAAAATAGGAGGAACACTTAAGTAGACACAAGCACACATCAACAAAAGAACAACTATCAATCGATGGAAAATTTTCGTTTTCAATTAGTTATCAAGCTTTAACAAGTGATCTAAAAGGTATTTTCTTTTAATCTAGAATTTGTGATATTCTCAACAACCTTTTGTCCGTCAACAATCTCCAATCCAAAAAACAGGCCCATTCCATTGAAAATCGAATCCATCTCCGATTCAATCTTGGCTTTAGTGGCTGCAACGAGTATGGATCAAATATAAAATCCATCGCTTTTTGAAGAGCAATATCCGAATCGTTCTAATACTGAACCACCCTTTGGTTTTGGGCACTATTTGACAATCCCTATTTTCATCACTAACCACAGCTCATATTTCAATCCCCTAAGCTGGCCATATCCTATCCATTGAAGTTTGATTTTTCTTGGTCTGGCCAGCATAACATAAAATTGACATCGAGAAATCCGCAAACAAATAAAGAAAAGCCGACAGAGACAGATGTGTTTCTGCTCCTATTCCCTACACAAGTGTCCGCAGAGGAAGTAACATCATCAGTCCCGCAGTGAACGTTAACACTAGACAGAATTGTCCCCGCCAATAGGCATTTACTTTGACTGCTCCCTGTTTCCAATCTGTACATCCCCTGTTTTCCTCCCCCTCCTCCCCGCAATTCTCGGTTCTTGAAATTGCCCATTTCGAATGAAATTTTCCGGATCCCTCTCCCCAGGTCGTCATTTTTATGGGCTTTATATTTATGAATATTAGAGAATTCAATATTAAAAGATATTATTAGAAATATTATTAGATGTTGGGGGTTTTGTTTGACATTTCGTTATCTCCTAGGACAACTACTATCCTTATTAGATTAGATTACTTCCTTTCTTGTATGTATTGTTCGGATATAAATACTCCTTGATTGTAACTCATTAAAGTAAAGATGTAACATTTGAGTATTTTCATCTTCGAGAGCAACCGCAGCAAGTCTTCGTCATGAAGAGTGCTTCATTGGCAGGCATCTACTTGTCGCTCACGTTGTCTCCGAAGGTAGCTCTATCTCACCAGTCGATGGACTTTCCCTTGTCGTCAGAGGAAGTTGTCCTTTTTCTGTGGCCTCATCAGTCATGTCGCAAACATCCTAGTGCTGGTGAAGTCTACCAAAAGTCGAGCCTGTTTGTTCTCTAGCTTCATTCCTCCGTGCATCCTTCTTGATCGTGATCATTGGTTCTGCTTCTTTGTCAAGATCAAACCACTGTTGGTTTGTTGGTTTTGGTCTTAGTCTATTTTTGTGTTTTTCTATTTTATGTTTTTTTTGTCCTTTTTCAATTCCAAATGAAGAAAAACACAAAATAGAGTTTTCTACGGTGCCATTGGTGCTCCAATCTGCAACACCTACGTACTATAGATGCGTTGGACTTTCTTGCAATTGCGAGTGTCATAAATGAGCAAAGTCATTGTCAAGTGTCTGGGCAGCTGTGAGCGCCTGAGTCAAGCACTTATTCATCAAGTAGCCAAAGTTGAGCACCGTGGGGTGATTTAGTTTAGCTTGCCGCAATTCAAGTTAGATTTCTACCGTTATTAACTCATCCCCGTACTCGATCGCATTTACTAAAATACTTTCATATTTAATTCAACCTATGAAAATCCGTATCCACCTAGTTAACCCATTTTAAGCTCTTCATGTATATATGTTAGTTGGATAAATTTGTTATTTAGACTATAAGCATTGCATAGAATTTTTATTTTTATATTTATTGACAATGAAGAATAAGAGAAAGTTAGTACTTGGTAGTGAATTTATAAGATAATTTATATTGACAATGGATTGGAATGACAAGAACTAAGATTAGAATATTATGTAAAAATGACAATGCCAAATGCAATTGAGGAAAGATATACTCCAATAACTAACGGGCGAAACTTACAACATTAATAAAAATAAAAAATAATGAGAAAAAGTAGCCGTCTTGATATTTTTAATAAAGGTGAAGTCGGACTCATCTTGCGGGCCACCAAAACTTCTCTGAACTTGGAACAGTATGAGAAGTCCATTATTTTCTCATTAAGGGCAAAGAAAGAGTCACAAATGTGGGTTGGGTTTAGGTAAACTGTGAAACCATTTAACACTCATATCTTTTTGGGTTTTGTCATTATAAATTCATTTATAACACATTTACTGAATATAGCTAATCCATACAATGACTCAACCCCTCAAATATAGGTTAAGAAATGGGTCTATGATCCATTTTGAAAGGCCTAGCAATTATCTGACCCATTTCATGCGGGAAAAGTCCTCGAGAAGTGTGTAAGTGAACATACAATGTGGTGCTCATTTTTTCTTTCATTTGGAGAAGATATAGAGCATAGCTAATATGGCGCTCATTTGAGGGTAGATTTTTATGTATGAATTACTCAATAGGATCTCTTTCTCTTGTTGTAAGATCTGACAATTTAATTACATTAAAAATCTAGCACTAAGGTGTTGTCTTAAATAGTAAGGAAGTTTGCTCATCTTCTTATGGTCTTTGTTTCGAATCTTATTGTAAGCTAACCCGGCACTTGACTGCACAACAAAAAAAAAGCAAAAGCCCAAAAAATCTCTCTCGGACCACTCTTACCATAGCAAAACTCACAAAGAAACAAAGAAAAAAAGAAGGAAGAAAACCTTTAAATATATCAATGTGCAATACCAAAAGAGAAAACCCGGGCGACTATCAGCATTTGCCATACGTTGTACGTCGATTGTTCTTTCAGCTAACGCCACACACACATATAGGGGTAAGTACAACGCAAGTGCCATAACTTTTGTACGGAGGACACTTAAGTGCTATAACTTTTTTTGGCTCACTTGAGTGCCATAACTTTAAAAAAAAAAGATCACTTAAGTGCCACTTACGAGCTAGTCGTAAGGGCCCAAAATCGCGGCTTTTCCGGCCGAACGATGACCTTCCTGACGAGGCGAACACCACCAGCTTGAAGAAGGGGTGTCGGTGAATCATTCCATGGCCTCCGTTCGTCTCTAAATTTCCGTTTTAACCTCCGTTGACGAAGGTAAAAATGCTTCATAGTCACACAATTTATCGAGCCGATTTGTGTGACTGAAACATTTTTACCTTTGTCAACAGAGGCTAAAACGGAAATTTTTCCATATCACTCACGACTAACTTGTCAGAGGCCTACTTGCAATTCTTTGTTCTTGAATTGCCCATTTCGCACGAAATTTTTCCAGGTCCCTCGCTCACGGATTATCATGTTTATGGGCTTTGTTCTTAGTATATTTATTGATATTTGAGGAATTATCAAAAAATATTATTAGAGATATTATTAGATTTTAGGGTTATTTTTTGACATTTTGTTAGCTCCTAATACAACTAGTTTCCTTGCTAGATTAAGATAACTAATTGTCTTGTTAGATTAGAGCACTTTCTTCCATGCACATATTGCTTGAGCATGAATTACCCTTAATTGAAGCTTACCAGAGAAATCAATAGAGAACGAGAACAAAAGGTTTATGTGGTTCAATTGAATGCCGGTACAGACGTTGTGTGTTTGACGCGCATAGAAAAAATTCCATTTTTGTCGTAGATAGAATTTTAGAAATCAGCCCATTGGAAAGCACCACTGAAATGACAATTTTGCATTCTCTAGTCAAGGTGAACAAACGCGTTAACGAGGAAAAAGACAAATAGTGCAAGCAGCAGTTACGTTAAGGAAGGATCAAGGGCTGCCAAAGTCCTCGCACTTGATCTTTGTCCACCTCACGCGCCATTTATTCTGGTGGTATCTCGCCACTTGCCCGAATTACTCGGTCAGGTAACTCGAGCCAATATTGAACATGACATCCTTAGGGAGATCATTCAAGAATTTGCATCCACAGTCATAAAACCACTGAAACCCACCACAAGTCAAGTCAACTTAAGATAGTCGTGCATAGGGACCAAAACACACAACTCCTGTTTAAAGGAAGCTCATGTTCGTTTGCCTGCCAATAAGAACACAACTCCTCCTCCTATGTGTTCACTCACAAATTCTGTAATGAAGTTGCATTCCAACGTTAATAAATCATTTTATTTCTTTTTCTTGAATCTACTTATTTAATATAAAAAAAAGGATATGATAGATGCATTTTGATGTTACCACGAAAAGCTAGGTATCTATTTACGTTTAACAAATTTCTACATCGTTAATGTATGTGCAAAGAAAAAATTGATTCGTCATGTGTCATTTGTTTTATGATGTAAAATAAGATGAGCAAACAGCATTTTCAAAAGAGATGTCAAGTTCTAATCTCCACATTTTAGGCGGACTTGTTTATTTTTTCGTTTTTCTTAGAAAATAAAGATATGGTTTTTTTTTCTATTGAAAAATTATATTAAATAAAGGATGTAATTTTGTTGCAAAGGAATGCGGGATTTTTGCTAGTAATTTCGAAAGTGAGATGATTCCAAATTTAGTGACCAATCACATCCCGAAAATCGACGCCAGCTGGCACCGACTTCGAATGATGACTCCATAATAAGTGTCAACTTTGTTTCGTTCAACTCCCTCTTCCCCTTGCCCTCTTCCCGCGCTCGTCTTCAACCTCTTCCGATGAACACTTCCATCGTCTCATGGCTTGTTCTTGCTATATCCACCATCTCCATCTTCTCCAACGTTGCTGGGGCTTCAGCTCCAGCCCGGTGTCCCGGCATCGACCAAAGATCGCTCTTGCTCGAGCTGAGAGACAGCCTCGTCTTCAACGCCTCCACGTCGTCCAAGCTAGTACGGTGGGACCGAAGCGTTGATTCATGGAGCGGCGTGACGTGCAAGGACGGGCTTGTCATGGGACTCGATTTGAGCAGTGAGTCGATCTCTAGTGGAATCAACGGTTCGTCGAGCCTCTTCAGGCTCGAGTTCCTTCAAAGCCTAAACTTGGCGTTCAACGATTTCAACTGCTTAGCGAACCATCCAGCCTCGCGAATCTCAGCCGCTTGGTACATCTCAACTTGTCCAATGCCGAATTTGGCGGGAACATTCCGGTGGAGCTATCGCACCTAACGGAGCTACGTACTCTTGATCTCTCTGGATCGGACTGGCTGCTCCTTGAGAAGCCTTCTTTGAGGTCGCTGATTGGGGATTTGGGGGAGTTGAGAGAGCTGTACCTTGATTGGATCAATTTGTCTGCTAAGGGAAGTGGGTGGTGCGACGCGTTGTCTTCTTCAGTGCCGAAACTTGAGGTGTTGAGCATGTCTTCCTGTTCTCTGTTCGGTCCTATCCGCGCTTCTCTTACGAGTCTGGCTAATCTGTCGGTCATTCAACTCGATTACAACAACTTGTACACCACAGTTCCTAGTTTCTTAGCGAATTTCTCTAGCTTGAAAATACTGAGCCTACATTATTGTGGCCTGCAGGGGGAATTTCCTCCTGAAATCTTCCAAGTACAAACACTTCAGAACCTTGATGTATCATCCAACGAACTTCTTCGGGGTTCTTTGCCAATATTTCCGGAGAATAGTTCTCTTCAGACACTGATTCTGCGTTGCACGAATATTTCCGGGAGGCTCCCTGATTCAATTGGTAATCTCAGGAATCTGTCCATAATAGAATTGGAGCTATGCAGCTTTGATGGAAATATCCCAAGCTCTCTCACCAATCTCTCACGACTGTTTTATTTGGACATGTCAGTCAACAATTTTACGGGTCCAATTCCATCACTGAGCGAGTCCAAGAATCTGACATATATCGACATGTCCGGCAACAGTCTAACTGGTTCGATTGATTCAACACAATGAGAATCCCTCTTGAGTCTTCTTATTCTCGACCTGGGATTCAATTTACTTGAAGGAAATATTTCTTCATCTCTGTTTACACATCCATCGATTCAAGAGCTTCGACTTTCCAACAACCGATTTTCTGGTCAATTGAAGGGATCTTTTGAAGCTCCATCGCACATGCTGAATACACTTGATTTGCGCAACAACAATATAGGAGGAGAACTACCGACGTTTATATGGGAACTCCGAGGGCTCGAGTACCTCTTACTTTCTTCCAATAATTTTAGCGGCTCATTCCACATTAATTTGGTTCAGCAGCTGAGAAATCTTTCAGCTTTGGATCTTTCCTAAAATCGTTTTTCCATTGATGCCACAAATACTGCTTCCCAGGCCTCTTCATTCCCTGACCTTGAACGCTTAAAGTTGGCTTCCTGCCGGTTGACGACATTGCCTCAGTTTTTGGCTAACCAATCCAAATTGGAATTCCTCGACCTCTCCGACAATTGTATAAAAGGGGATATACCAAGATGGATATGGACACTAGAAAATCTTGAGTATCTCAATCTTTCCTCTAATTCCTTTGAAGATTTGGAAACACCTCTGGGCAATCTTACTTTTGCTCTGGATGTTGTCGACCTCCATTCAAACATGCTCCGGGGGAATATGCCACCCTTGCCGTCATATGCTAGCTACTTGGATTTCTCAAGTAACAAAATAAATGCTGTTATTCCGGATGACATCAACCTACTATGCTCAATGTTCTTCTCCCTTTCGAATAATAATTTCCATGGGTCCATCCCGAAGTCAATTTGCAAAGCTAGTAGTCTTGAAGTGCTTGACTTATTGCATAACCATCTAAACGAAACTGTTCCTGATTGTTTAATGATGGCGTCCCTCACAGTATTGAATCTGAGGAATAACCAATTAAGTGGCGATATTCCACAAAACATCCCAGCAACATGCGGTCTGAAGACATTGGATATTAGTGAGAATTTCTTGCGGGGCCAGATTCCGTTGTCGTTGGCAAATTGCACGACGTTGGAGATTGTGAACATCGGGGACAATCAAATAGACGGGACATTTCCATGTCATTTCAATGCTATATCAAGTCTCCGTGTCCTTATTTTACAATCCAATAAATTGCACAGGGAAATTAGATGTACGCATAGTCCCAGCACCTGGTAGATGCTTCAAATCATTGACCTATCTTCCAACAATTTCAGCGGCACGCTACCTGCGAGTCTTCTCACATCTTGGGAGGCTATGAAGGCCAAAGTAGACTTCAATCACCTGCATTATGAGTTAAACCAAATGAGTGGGATCTATTATGAAGATACAGTGAGTGTAACCTTCAAAGGTTTGAAGCTAGAACTGGTCAAGATTCTGACTATTTTCACATCGATCGACTTCTCAGGCAATAGATTGGAGGGTCCAATACCAGACACGCTTGGAGATCTCAAAGCACTTTATTTCCTCAACCTATCGCATAATGCCATCTCAGGTTCAATTCCTCCCGTTTTAGGGAATCTGGATCAGCTGGAGTCGCTGGACCTGTCATGGAACTACCTCAATGGAACCATACCGACTCAGCTTGCGAATCTTGATTTCCTTTCACTCCTGAACCTCTCAAACAATCAACTTGTGGGAAGCATCCCGACAAGGGGACAGTTTCTCACGTTTTCCAAAAGTTCCTTCGAAGGAAACCTTGGGTTGTGCGGGCTTAAGCTCGACAAAAGTTGCTCAACTATAACGAATGGGACAGAAGAAGTGGATAGTGTTTCAACTAAAAGCAACACAGATGATGACGGCGATACCGATGATATCAAGAAGAAGTGGTTTTACATGGGCATACCATATGGATTCGTGGTTGGCTTCTGGGTATTTTGTGGTCCCATAGTGTTTATAAGATCATGGAGGTTTGCTTATTATCGATTATGGGATAAAGTGTTGTTCAGACACTCACATCCATGAAGATTTCCACTGAGGTTCAGTTACTAAACTTGAAAAAGAGTATTTTCGTTCTTTCTTATCTTCATAATTCTTCATCATCACCTAAAAGATAATTCTGTTTACTGATCAATAGAACTCTTGCTTACCCATTGGGAAAAAATGTAGGTCCGTGTCTCGCGTAGAAATGACCATTCAAAAGTAGGTATGCAGCCTAGACCTTCAATTGGATCCTTCAAATTTGCTTATGCAAAATTGGATCCTTCATTTCTTTTCTTTTTTTTAATCAACTCTAACTCTACACTAGACATGGCCACGAGCCGGTTTCGGCTCGGAAACGGCTTGGGTCAAACCTGGGACCGGCCCGTTGATCGGGCTTGCGGTTCGAAACCGGAACCGGCCCGTGCCTATGAGCCCGGTTCTGGTTCCAACAATTTTGGAATCGGCCCAGAACCGCTGGTTCCAGGCCCGGTTCCCAAAAAAAAAATTCTCTCTTTTTTTCCCCAAATTTGATTGCAATGTACATTTTGATTACATTTTATATTGAATAATTCATTATTTCGTAATTTGATAATTTATTATTTTTTATTTCATAATTTTTTTTAATTTTTACCCGCCGGTTCCAGTTCATACATGGCCACAAACTGGAACCGCCGGTTCCAAATCGGAATCGGCCAGTTCCAAACCGTGGTCATGTCTACTCTACCCTATTCTCAATCAAGTCCTTAAAATAACTCTTAGTATGTTAGGCGTGGTAAGCTAAGTTAATATTTCTTTATTATCAAAAAAGGTTAAAGTCAATAATGTTAAAATCAAAAGAAACTAATTTATTCCATAGAAAAAGGAAAGTAAAATGTAGAACACAAGGGAGAGAGAGCGAGAGAGACGCGAGGAGGGGTGGACTTGGTGGCAGCAATCACCACCAGCGATGATTGGTGATGGTTGAAAAATGTGAAGAACTTATCACAAGTGGATTGAGCTACCAATTCTTATTGGAGTCCACTCACCAACATTTATTTTATTATTTCATACGGTTTTGATAGCTTATTTATATTTATTTCTCATCAATGGGTTAAATTTACCAATTTTTTTACTCGAACTTATCAACTCTTCTTTAAATTACCAACTATTCCAACAATTACCATCATTTAGGGAAGGAACTTATGTGACAAACTATCATATGTAATGTTGCAACCCTCCTGAGCTTGACATAGTTGAGGGATGTTTATAGGTTGCTAAGCGAGCGCTAATGACTCCTCTTTTGAGGTGGTGCTTTACGCCTAGCATGGACACTCCCATATCCTACCAATTGTGACTTGGTTTTCCAATTCAATCACTTAATTTAATTTGCTTTGGAGCTGGCACTGATCAATTATGGGCCGGTTAGGAGCCTGAGTAAGACATAGGAGCTCGCTTTACTCTTGCAAACCGGAGATTTGTGAGTTTGGGGACTTATTTATACCAGATAAATCTAACATTCATTGCCAATACCTTTTCTCTTTTGTGAAAATTTTTTGCTGGCAATCTTCTCAATTTTATTTTCCCCATATCCTCTAATCATGTAAAAGAAAAAAAGGTGATCATGAATGGGGGTTCAAGCATTATATATTAAATCAAGTGATAATAAAGATAAAGCAAATAAAGTACTAAGAATATAAAGGACCCGAACAATATAGGGCAAACTTAACAAAGCCTCGTTATTAAGCCCAAGGACAAGACTGTCGTGAGCTATAAACCAAAAGTAAATGTGCACTAGATTAAAATGAACATGAGATGCCCAGTCTAAGTTCCGAACTTGCCTGAGCCATCAAGCATGAATCAAATATTGTGAACTATCTAACATCGTGACGCAGAACTTGCCTAAGTGCGATTAAGATGATATTCTAATCTCTCTTTTTTGTCTTTTCTTTTGTCTAACTTTTGTAAACACTAGTTAAAACCCTAAAATTACCCTACATATCGAGAATAGCGCTCTATGGCCGAAATTGCCCTATTAATTTAGATGAACACGAATTAATCAAAGCTTACATAATCTAAGATGCAAAGTCGCCTAGCATGCCAAGACCTTCCCCCCCCCCCCCAAAAAAAAGAAAAAGAAAAAGAAAGAAAGTCACCTAGCATGCTTCTAAGATGTCCTAACTTTTAATCTTTCCTTTTTATTTATGCAACTGCCTAGGTGATCATGAATATCCTGAATGCCACATGACAATTAAAGATGCAATTTTTATGAAATTTCTCACTAATCTTCATGAACTAGCAAACCGTATCCTACATGCATGAATGAAAAAGCAGTAAAGGCTTGATCTTTCCTTGAAATATTCTATCTTCTTGACATGAGCGAAGTCATTGATAAAGGTCGAAGCTTTAGCCTATTTTCCATGAATCTCAGCAAAACAGATGATCAAAATTCTTCCAAGCAAGACAAACCCTAACCCAGATGCAAGGAAATTAAAATAAGGGCAATTAATACGAGACAACATTAAAACACATGCAATCAAACAAGGAGGGGGCGTGCCCAAGAGCACCATGGGGACCGGCCATAAACAACATGCAAAGGAATCATCAATCCGGTCCAATTCAATGTCAAACATGCAAAAAGATCATCCATATAATTCAACCAAGGGCAAATCCACGCAGAAAGAGATTAATCTAAGTAATAAAGATGCGACCTTTCTCTGATTAAGTTCATGCAAAGGGGAATCAAAACATGGCAATCTCTCAATCCTATTAAGACGAGGAATTTAGAGATAAACATGGAGTCAACAATCCCAGCACATAAGTCATCATCATACTTGGCCATAGTCATGCAATTGAATCATGGACACGAATAGATGAATATGCGCTCGAGACTAGATGGAATTCAATTCCTAGGTCTAAGGAATTGAAAAATCTTACTTTAAATGGACACCAACACCGAGTACACTACAATCTTCAGTGTGGACACTAGGATTGGAGGGTTGGACGCCGGCATTGGACTCCACTGCACAAACAGTACGTGAATTGTCCGATTCAACATGGCAGGTTTGGTAACTTCTCTTGCAAACTCAAAAGAATTAAGTTCCAGGCACCAAAAAACAATCATCCTCAAGTGTACTTTTCAACAATATATTGCGATGATTCAACAATATATTTAGCAAGGTCCTATCAACTGCTCATGTATACTAACTTGATTTTACAACAATGTTAGTGATTTGCTATTAGATAAGGACAATATAAGTATCATAACTTTTGTACGATGTCCACTTGAGTGTAGAGATGGCCACGGGCCGGGTTTGGCCCGGAACCGGCCAGGAACCGGCCCGGTCAAACCCGGGCCCGGCCCGTTGACCGGGCCAACGGTTCGGAACCGGAACCGGCCCGTGGCATACGGGCCCGGTTCCGGTTCCAGAAAAACTTGAACCGGCCCGGAACCGGCGGTTCCGGGCCGGTTCTACGAAAAAAAAAAAAAAAAAAAAAAAAACGGGCCTTTCCGCTGCTGCTGCAGGCTGCACGTGCACGGCGCGCTGCAGCAGCAGCAGCAGCCCGTTGCCGTTGGGCCGTTGCCAGGCCCCTCCCTGGCAACGGCCCAACGGCCAAAAAATAAAAAAAAAAAGAAAAACTGCAGCAGGGCCTGCAGACGTGCAGGCCCTGCTGCAGCGGCCCGTTGGGGCGCCAACGGCTACGCCGGACGCCCCAATGGGCATTTTTAATAAAAAAAAAAAAGACATAACCGTTGCAAATTGCAACGGTTATGTTTTTATTTTTTTAATTCTAAATTTTCTTCTATTTTTTCCCTATAAATTCTCTCAAATTCTCACAATACACACACAATTCTCTCAAATTCTCTTCTCTCAAGTCTCAAATTTTCTCAATACTCAAAATTCTCTCAAATTCTCTGAAATTCTCTCAATTTTCTCAATCCACGCAATTTTTTCTTAATTCTCCCAATTAATCCGCTCAATTCTCTCAATCCATTCGAAAAATGGCAAGTGGAAGTCGAGTGCCAACTGACAAAGGTAAGAATATCGCGACGGAATCCCATCATTCTTTTGATCCTCGTGAATATGCAGATTTTCAAGATGATGGAATCAACATTTTTCCTGATGTGGAGCACGTCCCGACGCAAGAAAGTTTTCATCCTCCTGCCGAAATATCTACAACAAAGGAAGCGGAACGGGAATTTACATCTGACATTTGGAATCACTTCACGAAAGTGGAAAGGTTTGATATCGGTCAAAAAAGGTATGATATAATTTGTAAATATTGTGGAAAAATATATAAACATACAGGTGGACAAGGATATGGAACATTTAAACGACATCTTAGAAGCAAACATCCAACCGAAACGGGAATCGATATCGGGCAACAACAAATTTCCGGGTACGTCAATCCTAACACTTCCCCTTTATTTCGTTTTAATGAAAAAACTTATAAGGAAGAATTAGGCAAATTTATTTCCGTTGAGCATTTAGCATTTAATTTTGGAGAAAGATTTGGTTTTAATGAATTTGTACAAAAAGCATGTGCTCCACAAGCAAAACGTGTTCCTAGAAATTCAATTAAACGACAAATTAAAGATCTTTACAAAAATGGAAAAAAAGATTTAAAAAACTTTTTTATGCAATTTAATGGATGCGTGCATATAGGTAGTGATATTTGGAGTGATCATTGGCAAAGTCATTCTTACATGGGTATAACATGTCATTGGATAGATGACGAGTGGACTATTCAAAAAAGAATTATTGCATTTAGAGTTTTCGATGATCATCATACGGCAAATAATATTTATAGAATAATTAGGCAAGTTTTAGAAGAATATTATTTGCTTAACAAAACTTTTTCAATTGGTTTTGATAATGCCGCAGCAAATACCGCTTCAATTGCCGAGTTAGAAAATATTTGTAAACCTGCTTTTGGCGGAAAATTTTTTCACATTAGATGTGCTTGTCATGTTTTAAATTTATGTGTACAAGATGGTTTGAAAACTCTTGATATTTTTCTTCAACCAATAAAAACGGCGATTCAATTTTTATGGAAACATCCCAAAAAAATGAAAGAATGGGGTCAATTTTGTAGAGAAAATCAGGCAAAGCCAAAAAAATTTTCAAGAGATGTTCCAACTCGTTGGAATTCTACTTTCCACTTGCTTAATGAATCTTTACCATATAAAGATTTATTATGTGCATTCATTTCTAATAATATACCTCATATTAATTTATACCCACAAGAGTGGCATATTTGCCAAAAAATTTTAGATGTTTTAAAGGTTTTTAATGATGCAACTTATACTTTGTCCGGTGTTTATTATCCAACTACACATTTATTTTTAGTAGAGTGTACTAATATTGTTGGAACTTTTGATGAATATGAAAATGATATTGAATTACAACATACTATAGTTGCAATGAAAATGAAATGGCTTCATTATTATAGTGAAATTCCCATGATTTATTTAGTTGCTTGTGTTTTTGATCCACGTTGCAAATTGGATGGTTTAAATGATTTTTTACGTGTATATTATCAATGTTTACATTATGACGCGATAAATATTACAACCATTGTACGTGAGGTTAAAAACGTAATAATAGAATTATATAATGAATTTTATACTAAATATAATTTAGGTGATATTGGATCTTCTCAATCTACGGATATACAAAATGACAATACAGGTAAAATTAGTAGAGGGTACAAACTTTTATTACATAGACAAAAAAAACAAAAGGGAGTAATAGGAAATATTTCTGAATTAGAGAGTTATCTAACCATTTTATTTGAGTTTACTGAAGCCGAAGGTGGTACAGATTTTTTAATTTTGGATTGGTGGAAGAGGCACGCAAGCCAATACCCAATCTTTTCTCTTATTGCAAAACAGATTTTTTCAACCCCTTGTTCCACAGTTGCGGTCGAACAAGCATTCAGTGCCGGAGGTAATATTTTGAACGAACATCGTTCAAGATTAGATCCAGAATCAGTGGAGATGCAAGCTTGTGTTGCTGATTGGACGAAGGCTCAATACCGGCAACAAGAGATAGATCGGAATAATGAATCCGAATTCTTTAACGACGGAGATACTACCGCTACCAGTATCGGTACTGAAACGGGTAGTGACGATTGAGGGTAAAAGAACTATTGGAGTTGGCAAATATTTCGGGAACTCTTGTTTCTCATACCGGGTACGCCCACATGAGCTTAGGGAAACCGAAATATAATCCGACGATATGTGACTTTTGGTCCCCTACGCACGGAATGCTTAGGTTTTGGGATAATTTTAGGATATATATATTGTACTCCTTTTTTTTAAGATCGTTGTAACGAATTGTAACGTGCTTAATGATAATTTATTAATTTGAAGCCCTCTCTTTCTCTCTTATCTTTTTGTCATCAAATTTGAGTACAATTTGTATTTTAATCACAATTTATATTGAATAATGTTGTACCACAATTCACAAGAATAGTATTTTTTAAGTTTTTTTTATTTTCATTTCTGTTTTTCTTCTTTTTCTTTTCCTTTTCTGTTTTTTCTTTTTCTCTTTTGTCTTTTTTTCTTGTTTCTGTTTTTTAAAATTATAATTTATATTACAATTTTTTTTTCTTCCTCCGCGGCCGGCCATGGCTGGGGCCGGCGCGGAGGTCGCCGGCGTCGGGCGAGAGCCGCCCTCGCCGGCGTCGGGCGAGGGCGGCCCTCACCTGGGCTGGGCGAGGCCGGCCTCGCCCGACGCCGGCGAGGCTCGACCTCGCGACGCCAGCGTCGGGCGAGGTCGGCCTCGCCCAGCCCCGGCGAGGGCCGGCCTCGCCCGACGCCGGCGAGGTCGAGCCTCGCCAGATCTAGCGAGGCTCGACCTCGCCGGCGTCGGGCGAGGCTCGACCTCGCGACGCCAGCGTCGGGCGAGGTCGGCCTCGCCCAGCCCCGGCGAGGGCCGGCCTCGCCCGACGCCGGCGAGGCTCGACCTCGCCAGCGTCGGGCGAGGTCGGCCTCGCCCAGCCCAGGCGAGGTCGAGCCTCGCCCGACGCCGGCGAGGTCGAGCCTCGCCAGATCTAGCGAGGCTCGACCTCGCCGGCGTCGGGCGAGGCTCGACCTCGCCAGCGTCGGGCGAGGTCGGCCTCGCCCAGCCCAGGCGAGGGCCGGCCTCGCCCGACGCCGGCGAGGGCCGCCTCGCCTGAGGCCGCCGACCTCCGCGCCGACCCCGGCTATGGCCGGCCGCGGCGGACGGGCGGAGGAAGAAAAAAATAGAAAAAAAATCGGAACCGGCCCGGAACCGGTTCCGAACCGGAACCGGCCCGGAACCGGTTCCGAACCGGAACCGGCCCTGAACCGTACGGTTCAGAACCGGAACCGGAACCGCCAGAGGAGGTTCTGGTTCCGGTTCACACTTGGCCACGAACCGGAACCGCCGGTTCCGAACCGGAACCGGTCGGTTCCGAACCGTGGCCATCTCTACTTGAGTGCCATATATATTTTTATTTCGATCACTTGAGTAACATCACTTTTAAACAACGTTCACTTGAATGTCGTGATTTTTCAATTGATCACTTGAGTGGTATAACTTTTCAAAAATGTTCACCCAAGTGCTGAAAATCTGGCATGGCATGACACCTATGGAGAACGCTTTTCAAAAAATTACGGCACTCAAGCGATCGATTGGCACTCAAGTCATAAGAAAATAAATTACGGCACTCAAGTGGTGTTGACACTGGAATTTTTGTCAGCAAAATCGTATATGCACATGTAGGATAAATAAATCGAAAAAATAAAAAACATAAATAATAAAGGAATAAGTGCACTACAAGTCCTAAAATTTGTCACAAAAGTGCATTTGAGTCCTAAAACTTGTCAAAATGGTTCATTTCAGTCTTAAAGTTAACACCGTTAGATTTATTAACGGAAAACGCTAACGTGACGTTGACGTGTCATTTTTAATTATTTTTCTTGAGACACGTGGCGCCACGTCAGCAAAAATAAAAATAGAAAAAGCAATTAAAAAAAAGGAAAAAAAAAACAAAATCAGTGGCGGTGGCCACCGCCACAGCCACCGGGAAGGACTGGCAGAGGTCGCCTGGATCTTCCCAAAGCCCGGCGAGTCCCCGGCAAGGGCCAGCGACCCTTGCTCAGATCTGGGGTGAGGGTCTACCCTCCCCCAGATCGAGGGTCGCCGGCCCTCGCTCGGGGCCGGCGGAGGTCGCCTGGGCCTTCCCGAAGCCCGGCGACCCTCGCCGGCCCCGAGCGAGTCCCCGGCAAGGGCTAGCGACCCTCGATCTGGGGGAGGGCGCGACCCTCGCCGGGGACTCGCTTGGGGCCACCGAGGGTCGCCGGGCTTCGGGAAGGCCCAGGCGACCTCCGCCGGTCCTTCCCAGTGGCTGTGGCGGCGGCGACCGGCGGTGGCTGCCGGGCTTGGCTACCACCGGTTCTGTTTTTTTTTTTTCCTTTTTTTGGTTTTTTTTTGTTTTTTACAGCTTTTTCTATTTTTATTTTTATTTTTGCTGACGTGGCGCCACGTGTCTCGAGAAAAATAATTAAAAATGACACGCCAGCGTTTTCCGTTAATAAATCTAACGGTGTTAACTTTAGGACTCAAATGAACCATTTTGATAAGTTTTAGGACTCAAATAAACTTTTTGCAAGTTTTAGGACTCAAATGCACTTTTGTGACAAGTTTTAGGACTTATGGTGCACTTATCCCAATAATAAATAATAAGAAGAGAGAGAGAGAGATCATGTTTGAAGCCCTTTCGGCCATTGAATTAAAATTTGGCCAGATTAGCTTGATCCAGACACATCAACTCAAACCCAAACCCGTTTGCTCATGAATTTGACCCATAATAAGACTTCAATCAACGTTTCGGCTCCCTTGACCCGTAAGACTTCAGTCCTCGATTTCCAATCGGAGCCCATTTTGGATTTCCGAGAAGCCCCTGTTCTACTCTGTTTCGTGGCCGTGAAGATTGACGTGGCCAAACCTCGCTTGAAGCTCTTCCACCGGTCTTCGTTTCAGCCGACGACGATCATGAGAGCCCCCAATAGTTGATTGTACTGCCCACTGCGACTTAGCTTGGTTTCATTGACGAGGTAGTCTCCGATTGTCCATCATGCTATGATTCGGGGGACGGTGAAGTGAATGGAAAGCTCGTTTTGCTTCGGTTTGGATCGGTCATGTTAGAGTCATGTATTTGATTATGAACTTCACATGTGAATTTCGTTTGCGTGTGGCCACAAACACGTGTTTCAAATCACAAAAATCCTGCTCCCAAAATCGATTTGACGAAATA
The DNA here is from genome assembly GCA_031216405.1 of Syzygium malaccense. NCBI lineage: Eukaryota > Viridiplantae > Streptophyta > Magnoliopsida > Myrtales > Myrtaceae > Syzygium > Syzygium malaccense. The sequence goes on along the minus strand of CM062253.1, from coordinate 6,657,460 downwards.
TTTATGAGGTTTCCATGCGAATTAGTTTCTGTCATTTTCTGAATCCGAAAGTACATTGACATAGATTAAGTGATATTAATCGATTTTCAAGTCATTTAAGCGTGAGTTCTGGTGTTTTCAGAATGGCCGAGAACATTTTTGAATCATTATACTTCTTTGTTCTTTGTGCTATGTCCTGGTGATTTTCCATGGCGGTCCGCGATGAGTATGTGATCTGCAGTTATGGTTCTTGACCTTCATTTCTGGCTATATTCATGACCGGGCCTGTGTGGTTTCCATATTCGAATTTGGGTCTGCGACAGTATCAAATCTTGACTGAATTTGGGGCTTAGTTTTAGTTTGGGTTAACTTAGGTGAGATGGGTTTGGACTAAATCTGATTATGAGAAAGATAGGCTTATTTTTCTGATTGAAAAGAAGGCTCAATATGAGAGCCCAATTGTGCCCATATTTGCCCAAATCAGTGAGACCAGCGTGCGGCCCATATTCGGACCCGGCCATAAGGGGTCCGGTCCGAGTCCCCATTTTCTGAAAATTGAAAATATATAAAAATAAAAAAAATTCGGAAAAATTCAAAAACTGATCGTGCAGACTTTAACAGGATGCATGATGAAAATAGAATACAAAAATAAAATTAATTCAAAAATCAAAATTTCAAAAAAAATTGAAATATGGTTAGAAGCAGAGAACCTTGATCAAGCAGTTAAACTTAAGTGCTCGATTTAGCTTAAATTAGATTTAAATATTTTAGTCTCTTAGAAAAATTGGGTTCGATTTGAATTTAGCTCACGAGGGTTGCTGTCTTCGGGCTTGATAACCAGGTTGTGTTATTTTTTTCATCGACTCGTATTAGTTTACTTTATTTATTGCATTCAATCTTTTACTTGTTCTTTTATTGTTGTTCTTGTCGAATTTATTGCGATTCTTTTTATTGCTTTTGTGTGGGGACTTGTTTGGTCTAGTTAAATGGTAGGTTACATCTTAGAATCATAATAAAAGTAAAAATATTTTATGGATACTTAATGGATGAGAACTTAAGGATTCATAATTTGGTAGAAAGACCTTGCGCACATTTTAGTTGACAGACAATCAAGTTTAGGTATCAAAAGGGCCTTAGCGAGATAACTAGTGTAATCGAGTTCCCGTTTTTATATCTCTGGTTACATAGGGAGGAGCGAGATATATTATTGTATCTCATTTGGCTTCTAGTCGAGCCTAATAGACCAGTAGTGTCGAATTCTCATAGGATTACTCGACCAAAATGAAATTTCCAATGTTACATAAGGTACAAGTTTGGGAGACCGCATCGATTGAGGACCCTCGACATTACCTCTAAACTCATTCTTCCCCTATCAGGAGGATCTCGACAAGTGCGTACCGTACATAAGTTATGATACTTAAGTGATCGCAATAAAAGTTATTGCACTCAAGTAAGCACCGTAACAAAGTTATGACACATGTGGTGTCCTCTTCCTATTGGCTTTTTGGTTGATAAAATAATTTGTTCATTAATAACTTACAAACAATTACATGCCCCCTTGTAAAATCTAAAAATAAGTTGTGATCTACTATTGGGTTTGTCGATATTATGGTAGCAACTGTTAGTTCATAGGTATCTTACAAACACTTAAATGCCTACTTTAAAATCTAAAAACAAATGATAATCTACTATGGGGTTTTGCGGATGGTAAAATTGTTATTTCAAACCTCCAGATACTTACGCGCACACTTACAAAAACTAAACTAAGCGGTAATTTACTACGGGGCTTGTGGATGGTAAAATTACTATTTAATGTGTAACTTACAAACGCTTATGCACTCACTTGTAAAATCTAAAAACAAGTGGTCATCTACTATTGTGTTTAGTTAATGGAAAATTTGTTCATTCATTAACAACCTAGATATACTCACTCGCCTACTTGTAAAAACTAAAATAAACAGTAAGTTATTATTGGGCTTGTAGATGGTAAAATTTTTGCTTCATTGGTAACTTACAAACATTTATGCGGCCACTTGTAAAATCGAATGATTAGGTTTTGTGAGTAATGAAGTTGTTATTTTCTTGATAACTTTCAAGCAATTACGCGCCCACTTGTAAAATAAAAAAAAATAAAGTGGTGATCTATTACTGAGTCTTGTGGGTGGTAAAGTTGTTATTTCATTAGTATCTTACAAACACTTACGCGCCCACTTGTAACATTTAAAATAAGTGGTAATCTACTATTCAATTTATCGATGGTAAAATTATTAATTCATTGATAATTTACAAAAAATTGATCGAATTCATAAATAACTGGTCACTTTTTAGTTTTCACTGATATTTTAGTTTGACTACCGACAATTGACTTAATGAATTCGCACCAAATTTTAGGGTGTGTTTGTTTTGCGGAAAATGAATGTTTTGAAAAACAATTTCCTAAAGATGATAACTTATATCACTAAAAAAATTAAATGAAGAAACAATATTTTATCATCCACAAAACAATTTAGATATAACTATTGTCTATAATGAAAATATTTTTCATTGATTAATTTTTTCAAGCGATACAATGGATCATTTTTTGAAAATTTTTTCTATAAATCATTCATTTTCTGTGAAACAAATGAAGTTTTAGAAATCAATGAATTGAGGGCACCACCACAATAATTATAAGGATAGTTACTAAAAGCAACAGTAGCCATAACGAAGGACCAAGGGCAACCAAAGTACTCGTGCTCAATCCCCGTCCATCTCGTGCGCTATTTCCTTTGGTGGTTTCTGGCTCCTTGTCTGAACTACTCGATCAAGTAGCTTGAGTCAATATCAAATGTGACATCCCTCGCAAGATCATTCAAGAATTTGCAGCAACAATCAAGAACCGCTCAAACCCACCACTGGTTCAACCACGTGATTTGATGAATTTGCATTTCCAAGTCAAGCCAACTTAAGATAGCTGCGCATAGAGACCAAAAAAAATTAATGATACGATGTGATCAAACAAGGAGGGGGCGTGACCAAGAGCACCAAGGGGACCGGGCAAGAACAACATGCAAAGGAATCATCAGTCCAATCCTATTAAATGTTAACATGCAAAAAGATCATCCATATAATTCAACCAAGGGCAAATCCACGCAAAAAGAGATTAATCTAAGTAACAAAGATCGACTTTTAATTGATTAAGTTCATGCAAAGGGGAATCAAAACACGGCAATCTCTCAATCCTATTAACTTGAGGAATTTAGAGATAAACATGGAATCAAGAATCCCTGCACGTAAATCACGATCAATACATTGCCATAGACATGCAATCGAATTATGGACACAAACCAATGGATATACGCTCGAGACAAGATAGAATTCAATTCCTAGGGGTAAGGGATTGAAAAATATTACTTTCCAATGGATACCAACCCTGATAACACCACAATTGTGAGCATGGACACTAGGATTGGATGATTGGACGCTTGGATTGGACTTCTCTGCACGAACAGTTTGTGAATTCTCTGATTGAACGTGGTAGATTGGGTAACTTCTCTTGCTTGTTTTGAGGTCAATATAAACTCAAAAGGCTATGTTTCAGGCACCAAAACAATCATCTTTGAGTATACTTTTCAATAGGAGTGTCAAAAGAACCCGATCAAACACGATCTAACCCGACCTGATCCAAACCAAATGGGAAATTTTCGTATTGGGTCAGGTCGGGCCTTAACTTGTTTGGATAACGGTAAAAACAAAGCCTCAGCTTGTTTTGGATCTACCCGAAACAAGCCCACCCGAAACAAACAAAAACCGTTTGTTCTTCTTGCACCCAAGCCCACCCAAAACCCTATTTTCTTCTTCCGTTCCGACAAGAGTCTTCCTCCAAAACCATTTGTTCTCCTCCTCCTCCTCCTTCTTAACCATCAACCTCGTCTTTGCTTCTGCTTCTTCTTCTTAGCTTCTCATGTGGGTTTCTTTTCCTTAGTACGATCATCTGCTTCGGAATCTCTCTCTCGATGGCTTTTGGGATTTGATCTGGGATTTTATGTGGATGTGAGCTGATTTGCTGTTTGAACAAATGGAGGAGGAAGAGGTTGTCATTCTGACCTTCGGTTGCGCAACGGCGCAGTCGCACTCCCTCCGGTCGCGTAACCCAAACCACCCGCGAAACCATCTCTTCCTCCAACTTCTTTGTGAAGCTCACCAAGAACTCCGGATCTACAATCAGTTTGCCTTCCAGGACGCTCTTGCCCTTCAACCTCTCGACCCTATTTTTGCCCAAGCTCGCTGCGACGACTCCTCCTTCGAGCTCGAGCCAGAGCTAGAGCCTCTCTGCCTTGACCAGAAGATCCTTCTCTTGCAAGAGCCTCTCGGCAGCCCGACTCATCCTCGACGTCCTTTTTGTCTTTAACTGATCTATTGCCTTTGGAATCCTCAGCCATATTTGGTTTATGATGCTTCTCCCAATTTCTTCACCTTCAACTGCAAGGACCTTTGTGCCGAAACAACAAAAAAAAAAGAAAAACGAAAAAGAAGAAAACTTTTCTTCTCAGATCTGGTATTCATTTTCATCTCGACAATGATTTTTTTAAAAAAAAATTGGTCTTTAAGAAAAGGAAAGGAAATATTGTGGAGACCGAGAGGCAGAGATTTATGGGATGGATACGTCATAGAGTTGGACCTCCTATTGGAGCTCGGCGACGCGAAGCTTCCGGAGCTCTTCAAGCCAGGCAATATGGACCACTTTGTCATTGGAGGAGGAGGGGGCGGCAGCGGTGTCGTCGTCATGGAGGGCGGCGTCAGGGGAGGGATGGGGGGAGAAGCGGCGCTTGAGGTCAAGGTACTGGAGACGACAGCTGTCGGGGGTGGTGAGGGGGAGGGAACTCCGAGATTGGACTTCCAAGGAGATGGAGACGGAGACGGAGTCCCAAGTGTGGAAGCCGTGGCACTTAACGGCGCAAGCGTGGTGGAAATTAACGAAGTCAATTAAAAATCTCAAACACGAAACCCGACCCGACTTGACCCGTCTCAATCGTGCAGTTATATCTTGTTTAGGTCTTGTTTTGGGTCGGGCCAAACACATATATTCATTATTTTGGGTCGGGTCGGGTCGGGTATCATGAAAACCCGAACCGACCCATTGACACTCCTACTTTCCAACAATATATTGCTAGCACACTGAGGTAAAATATATTGCACAACCTCCTACTTTCTGCTCATTTATGTTGACTTGATTTTGCAACAATGTTAGTGATTTACTACAAGATAAGAACAACGCAAGTGTCATAATTTTGTACAACGCTCAATTGAGTACTATAACTTTTTGTTTGATTACTTGAGTGTCATAACTTAAAAAAAAAAATGTTCACGCTAAAGTGCCATAACTTTTAATTGATCATTTGAGTGTCATCATTTTTTTTAAAACGTTCACCTAAGTGCCATAAATCCAATATGCCATGCACTTGTGGCGAATGTTTTCAAAAAATTTTAACACTCAAGTGATCGATTCAAAAGGTATATGATATTCACGTGATCGCAAAAAAAAAAGGTAATAGAACTTAAGTGAGTGTCTTATATAAGTTATAGTACTCAAGTCATCGAAAAAAAAGTTATTACACTTAAGTGAGCGAAAGATCACTTTTGAAGCCCATTTGGCCATTGAATTCAAATTTGGCCCGATGAGCTTGACTCATACCCAAACCCATTTGCTCATGAATTTGAGCCGGAAGACTTCAATCAACGTGTGGGCTCACTTGACCCATAAGGCTTAGGATTCCGAGATATAAACAGATATTGGTTCCTTCTCCGTTGCCGCTAGTCCCCAACTTCGACCGCTCCGTCCTTGTTGCCGATCGTCGCTTGCGCGGTACAGAGAGACGCGCCTCCGCACGGATTGAGTTCGAAACAATTCCGGAGTACACTTTTGAGAGAGATTCCACCATAAAATTTCCCTCAGGGAATCGCTTTCCAGAGACTTCTTTCTCATTTCTGGCTCATCACCGCGCCCAAGGCGACGTAGCCATCGCCGGACCGCGGCCTCCCCCGAGAAGCCCCTTGTTCAACTCTGTTTCGTGGCCGTGAAGATCGAAGTGGCCTAAACTCACTTGAAGCTCTTCGACGGGTCTTCGGTTTATCTGACAACAATCATGAGAGCTCTCGATAGTTGATCGGACTTAGCTTGGCTTCATCAACATGGTAATCTCCGATTCTCCATCATGCTATGATTCTGGTGAAGGTGAAGCGAATGTGGAGCTCCTTTTGCTTCAATTAGGATCGGTCATGTTAGAGCTGCGTGTTTGATTCTGAACTTCGCATGTTGATTTCGTTTGCGTATGGTCACAAACACGAGCTTGAAATCGCAAAAAATCTGCGCCTTAATCGATTGACTGCAATCTATTCCACGGAATGTCTATGAGGTTTCAATGCGAATTAGTTTCATCGTTTTCCTAAATCCAAAAATATGCTGACATAGATTAAGTTGATATTAATTGATTTGAGTTCTGATGTTTTCACAATGGCCGAATACATTCCTGCGAAAATCTACCTCGGCAATCTCTGCAACGAAACCTCACGGTAACTCTCTCTGTACATCTTCACGCTCGTGTTGAATGTACGCAACAGTCGCGAATGTAAGCAGCTTCCTGTTCGCAGATCTGATTTCGTTCTGCTGAAAGCTTATTGGGCCGGGCCTAATTTGGGCCCAAAATGATCATAGCTTTGAACCCAGTCAAGTTAGGCCCAGGACAATACCGATCCCATATATAAATATCGTTTGTTTCCGATGGTTCCTCCTGAGCAGCTCGGCTCGTTTTGGGCTCGCGAGTTCTGATGCCGCGATGCGATTATCAATTAGTTCGCTCGAGGCAATTTGCTGGTTTTGCGTCGCGGGACTGATGTGAACTGGTTTTTTATTTGGTGTTGCTTTGGGTCTTTATCAGGAGGAGATGGAAGCGGCAATGGCTCGAGGGATCGAGGGGAAGGAGGGAGCGAAGGCTAATACCTGCGAAGAATGCGGCGCCAAGTTTAAGAAACCCGCGTACTTGAAGCAGCATATGCAGGGCCATTCGCTCGAGGTATGTCGAGCGCTCTCTGTTTGTCTCACTGGAGTTCTTTTGTTGTTCTTGAGAGTGCGACGTGAAAGCAAGTACCTTGAAAATTTCAGTCGAGTTTCGACGGTGAGGTACAGTTTGTAAAGGGAAGAGGTTCTGATCACATAGGATTAGGCACTTCGTGTTGGTCTTGTTGAACAGATGGTTTTGATGTACAATGCTCGGTTGTGGTCTTTGCTTTCAAACTCTTCACATTTATAATTTATAATGAGGTGTCGGAAGCAGCAATTCGGATGTTATTGTTGGGGATGTACATGATTTTCTGGGCTGTGGAATGGTGATTACCTACAAATATAGTGCCGTGAACTTGTGGAGCATCATCACATGGAAGCACCTATGAGAAAGCATCGATCTTTTATTGCGATCTGGTTTCACAGATAGATTTCTAGGATAAAATAAGTTTTACTTTTGGTTGAAAAATGAAGCTGTTTTGTTCTTTTCCATTTGTCCACTGCGAGTTTACCTATACTGAAATCAAGACCTTGCAGGATAAAGTATGTTGGCTCATCTGATTATGATATGGTAATGGCGTGAAGCATTGGATCCCACCGAAAAGAATTCCAAAATGCAAGAGGCTGCATTCTTGTATCTTGATTGGACTAGTATCAGGTTGGGGGACCACCTGAGAAGATCCATCAAGTCAGCCTCGGTCACGCATGTTCTATTTTGAGGTTTGAAGCATCGTTTGTTTTGTTCTATTGATATCTAGAGATTTGGTATGCTTTGTATCGCTGTGTCAATATGCTAAATTTATTTGCAGAGGCCTTTCAAGTGTTCTGTGGAGGATTACCCTGCCAGCTATAGGAGAAAAGACCATTTGGCTCGTCACTTTCTTCAGCATAAAGGCAAGATCTTCAGCTGTCCTGTCGATGGTTGCAATAAGTCATTTGCATATCAAGGGAACATGAAGAGGCACATGAATGATATTCATAGTGATGAGCTACCATCAACGTCTGGTGAATTTAAGAGTCCGAAGCAGCATGTTTGTCCGGAGGTTGGGTGTGGAAAGGTTTTCAAGTTTGCATCAAAGTTGCGAAAGCATGAGGATTCTCATGGTAAGTCACTTAATTTCGAAGTGTGTTAGTGAAGCCAAATGATAACTACAAGGTGTTTAGTGTTCTAATTGATAATAACGTCATTTCAACTGCTGCAGTCAAACTGGAGACCGTGGAGGCTTTCTGTTGACTATCTGAAGGAGCACGTGCAGTCGGCTCACCAATTTGTCAATTGTGACATATGTGGGACTAAGCAGTTGAGGAAGAATTTCCAGCGGCATCTCGGCACGCGTGAGAAGAAAAATTCGGCTGATTCAGAAGCATTCGGATGTGATGTTGAGGGTTGTCTCCGTGTTTTTTCAACAGTAAGATGCAGTCACCTATAAAGTAGATTCTGGCTGTGCATGGAATATAATTGTTCGGAACGTTGAAGCTCGAGTTCTTTTTTCGCGTAGCTGATGAGTGTACATTAGCTGATGTTTTTGCTTGTTGACAGAAATCAAATTTACATCAGCATGTGAAGGCTGTTCATCTTGAGGTGAGGCCATTTGTTTGCAGCTACAAGGATTGTGGCAAGAAGTTTGCATATAAGCACGTGAGAGACCATCATGAGAAAACTGGTTGCCATGTTTACACTCCAGTGAGCCCTATTCTCTCGTTCTCTTGAATATTGAAATTCAATTTTACTGCTGTTGAAATCCAGCTTTTTACTACATGAGAGTTGGATGATCCTCATGTTGAGACTTTGGAATCCAAAACCCATAAAATTGAATGAAAAGTGTATGGATGAAAGTGTCCTACATAAGATAGAAGAGAGATGGGAGATGGGTTCAAATAATTGAGCCTCACAAATAGGTTTGGGCCCCAAGGGGTACCCCACTTTTGTAGAAGAGAGAGGACCTACGTCAAGCTAGGTCGGTCCACCGTGCGCGCCGCCACTACCATCCGTCCAGCCGATTTGGTTCCGGGTCAACAGACACTTTGTTTAGAATTTATTTATTCATTTTTTGACGAACAAATATGTCTATTCGTGAGGTTCGGTTCACCCGAACGAAAACCGAAGCCCTTCGCGAAAGCTCACAATTCTTCACTGAACAATTTAGTTCGGAACAGTGACATCACTTCGTGGCATTCATTCTCGCGAGACATTCTTTTCTGAACTCTACGCATATTCACTTCGTCATTGTCATTTTGTGCGATTGTTCTGCAAAATTGCGTTCGTTGGAGTTCTCCGAATACGTACTGCTTCGGAGGAACGAGATCCGTTCTATCCTGGGATATGATTCTCCAATATCCTCGGGTACTGATTGAGGGGCCAAATTCGTCTTAAGGACACGACGTTCCTTCGTTGGGCTCGGATCAACATTCTGCTTATTTGCTTCTACTGCTTTCAGGTTAGTTTTCCTAACGTTTGTTTTTAATTTCTGGTATACGAATTTAGCCGAACTATAATACCGAACTACACCTCATACCTAGCAATTTGGCTCCTTGGGTTCAGGGTGATTTCGAGGAGTCAGATGAGCAATTTCGATCCAGGCCCAGAGGCGGGAGAAAGAGGAAATGTCCGATGATTGAGTCCCTACTGCGAAAAAGAGTTACTCTACCCAACAAGCTAGATTTCCTTTCAGATTAGTGGCTGAAGTCTCTCGACAGCGCTCGGCAGCAGCTGAGGATTATAATGTATAGGAGCTGTGGTTTTTTGCCGTATAGGCCGAGCAAAGGTGACAAATTCACTCATCATCATCCTCCTGTCACTTGTTTGTAGTTAATAGTTGATAAGAGTTTGCTATTGTTTGGTCTGTGAAGATAAGAGAGCGAGTTAATCCTTAGCAAAAGATTCTTGTGATGATGGGCTATTGTCGGCCGTACATCATGCAAATATAGTGAAATTCAACTGAGAATCCATTGGTCTCGTACTGATCTATTAGTGATCACCTGATTGAATGTCAGGCCAAATCCCAATAAAGAGAAATCTTTTATCCAGGGAATAAAAATGACCTTGCCAAATTTCCCGAAAAAATCGTGGTAGTTTTACTCGAGGGATGAAATTGACCATCATTATCTTTTCCATGTAAACTATTCTTTGTGGCGGATGACGACGTGGCTAACGGTGCTTAAGTGGTGTGCTGACGTGACGCTTTTAATTAATTCTAAGAATTTATAAAATTAACAAATTAAGAACTAAATCATGTTGGCTGAAAAATATTGGACAGTAAACCAGAGTTTTTAAGGAATGAAAAAACTGAAAAATGCCAATGAAAATACTCAAAAGCAGGTTGAGAATTATAGAATCGGTCTTCCTCTCGTCATTGCCTAGTGTCGTTCCTTGAAGAGTCGTTCGTGAGCGTCACCATCGTGACTGCTGCAAGCCTCATGTGTGAGCCCAGCAATGGCTACCGCCTCGATTCTGGTCCAAGATCGAGGTTGGGCAACCCCAAGCATTGGACCAGATCGGGTCCCATGGCCGCAGCCATGGACGCCCACGAGCTCTTCGGGCCGGGAGCTCCATCTCAGAGGGCTATGCAGCCACCCCGAGCTTGAGGCTCGAGCCATAGGAGCTCCCCCTGCCGCGAGCACTAGCTCGATTGAGAGAGAGAGAGAGAGTGTGTGCGCGCGCGCGCGCTGGTGTTCCTTGCATTCATGAGCCTGTCGGAGACGATTGAGAGCGGTTTCGGCAAAGTTATTCACTGCATTCATGAGCGTGGCTGCTGGTGTTCCGTATTTTGTTTCATGAAACACCAAACTCGTCCAGAAACTTTATCATCTTTGTAGCCCAGAAAACAAGAGAAAATTGCAAAGTGGCTTATCACAAACAATGCCCTGCAAAGTAGCCCAAAAGGTCGGACCAAAAAACATAAAAAGAAGTAGCACAAAAGGATAAGGCCATCGGAGCCCGCATTCTCGTTTGAAATTCACGTACGTTTTTTATTTACGAAAAATTCAAGACTTGAAAAACAGTTTTCGTAAAATGATTGGTTATGTTGTTTAAAAAAGTTAATTAACAGAATATTTTCGTGATTGACAACAATTTAGGCCTAACTATTTTGGTAGGTGATAGAAATATTTTTCATGCATTTTTGTAAGCGATACAAATGATTATTTTTCGAAAAATGTATTCCAAATTTTGAGTTTCCGCGAAACAAACGCACCCTTAAAGTTGTTCCTTGCTCTCTGAGCTGGCAACTACCACTTCAAGAGGAAACTCGCCATGTTGAGACAAGGGAAGGGCGGCTCTTTTCTTATTTCTCGATCATGATGAGTTGTTTAATAATCACGAACAAGTGTTTAACATTCCCTTTTGGCCCACACAGAATAATGCTCCTTTCATTAGTAAATTTGTAGTATCAAGTTTCAAATAACGGTGGATTAAATTGTGCCCCCTGCTGGTCATGTATATTGACGATATTTTGCAACAATATTTGTGACTTATAACCATGAACGTTCTAGTTATATATTCACTACTCAAAACTAAATCACAGCACGATAAATGATTTTCTACTATTGAGTTTGTGGATAGTAAGATTGTTCCTTTATTGGTAACTTACACTTATACACCCGCTTGTAAAATATAAAAATAAGTGTTAATCCACTATCTGATTTGTGGATGATAAAGTTATTATTTCGCCAGTAACATTTACTTACGTGTCCTTTCGTAAAATCAAAAAACAAGCGGTAATATATCGTTGAGTTTGCCAATGATAAAATTATTATTTCATCGCTAATTTCAAATATGCTTATTCACGTAGAATGCTCCACAAGACTACTAAGAATAAGAGGGTCTGTCCTTAAGATGCATTCCGAAAAATTCAATTTCCCATTGGGCAATAAACGAACAAATATTGGTGAGGTTCTAAAAGTCACCGAATCAAATGATCTGGATTCATTCTCAAATGAGTTGCTTTGGTGAGATTGAACAAATACCAACAAAACCAACAATCTAATTGATCACTTTTTACTTACCATCCACGTTACGTAATTACTGTCCACAGAAAAAAAAATTCCATTTTATTGGTCAACGGAATTTTTATAAATCACCCAATTGTGGAGCTCCAAGGAAACGACAATTTTGCATTCTCTAGTCAAGTCAACTGAAAGCTATTGTGTGTATATTGGTCGTGATGCTTTGTTGGAGTAAAGTTCAATTGTCTTTCCTTTCCATAATTGTCGATTGTCGGAAAGGCCTTCAATCAGAAACATTCTTCACGTTTAGATAAAATAAAGATTCTTCATGCGTGTAACCCGCCAAACTGAACCAAAGCTACTATCTTCCCAGCTCTAAGAAGGTGCAGCCTGCTCAGTTCATGGTCTTGAAGTTGGACCTGGTTGACTGGTTCACTGCATCATTGGTCTGACTAGTGATTATTGCCGCTTTCAAGTCAACAATCATGTTGTCTGAAAAATATGGTATGCTAATTTCGATTGACTGCAATAACATTTTGTAAGATCTCTAGAAATGTTAAATCCTAGGGTTAATATGATGCTCTCCGTCTGTCATGGACTAGTTCCATGTGGTAGCACATGATCTAACTACAATTAAGATCTAAGTTGTCGTGACCTATCCTTAGGGTGTACCACCTAAGGATTGGCTAATAGATTACTAAGCCTAAATCTACCTCGGCCTCTTCCAAATCCATACCAATTTGCAACTTGGTTCAAGTTCTTAATATGCGAATAATTTTCATTTAGGAGTTGCCATTAATCTATTTTTAGTGGGTAGATTAGGAACCCAAATAAAGTATTGGGAGATTTACTTTACTCTTACGAACTAGAGATTATGAGTTTGGGGACTTGATTACGTTAAATTACTTTAACGCCCTTTCGGTACCTTTTTTCTTTTATTTTCAGAAAAATATTTTGCAGGCAGCTTGAATTGATTTTAACTTATTCACTAACATACAAGAGGTGATCATGCAGTGTGCACTCAATGAAATTAAGACTCAAATAACAACGAATGCAAAATGCAAGAAAGTAAATAAATTAGTCACACCGAAACAATCAAATATTTTTGGAATTTAATTTTATCTTGAAATGAAGTCTAATCTACATGACATGCAATTTCCCAACATGCATATGATATTTTTTTTGGATTTTTTATTAAAATTCGAAATAAATAAATGTCTTAATTTAAACAAATGATTAAGTCTAAGAGAAGAATATAATCTATTATAAGATATTTTTAATATTTTCTTTTATTGGAAAGAATCAAGCAAAGGATAAGCACTCATCGTAGGATAATATTCACTGAATCCGTACGCGTAATCCACGAAAACCTCAAATCAAAGATTACGATAATCTAAAAAATAACCCATCATCTCGCGGATTAAATTAGAGATTACTATAATCTTTTGGTACAACAATTACCCAAATATTAACTTGAATTAATTAAAAAAATGATCTGAAATCTTTATAGAGTAATTATATCGACTCAATCAATAGCCATAATTGGATAATGCCTAATATCTCAATCAAATCAATTAGATAACAAAATCTATCCGATTTAAGCAATTAAACAATTTATGTCAAATCAGATAATACCGTTACCTAATTTGGATGTGCGTAATCTTATCGGAATCATATCAGATCACGGCTTGCGGATGAGGCTCGGAGGATGACTAGCGGTGTACAGTGCTCATCATTGCTCGACGACGGGGCTACTCATGGTGTGGGTTGCTCGATCGAGGTTCACAAGCAGCTCGTCGGCTTCGCGGCTAAGTATGCTCCCAGTGGATGACTTATGGCCGACGGGAAGTGCTCGATGACGGGGAGGTACTCAACGTGTCCCTCGGCGGATGATGGTTCAGATGCTCAACCGGCTCTGGTGACTGGTCGTGACGTTCTGCCAAGGGACAACAGTTCGTAGGGCTCTGACAAACCTGCAAAAACAGAGTCGAAACTCCTTGGCTCGATGGAGGGTCGACGGCTGCAAGAGGAAGACACGATGATCCAGCAATATCACACGTCGTTGGGCTCGACAAGGCTAGAGCAAATCGGCACAAGGTCAGTAGGATGCGAAGCGAAGGGTCTGGATTCTTTGAGAACTCGCTGGAATCACTCCTGGACGCTCGATGACGCGGTTCTCGTTTGAGAGAGTAGCAGCAGCAAATCAGTAGGAAGCAGAACAGTAGTTGTTCATAAAGGGAACTACCACATGCCCGCAAAAGGAAGAGGCCTTTTGGTTGAATTTCTCCACTCAAGATCACCTGGCTATGACTTTCTTTGACTCAATCTTCTTGACCTTAGTTGGCAAGATGTAATCAAAAGGCGACAAAATCCACCTCTTGGTCTCACGGCCTTCAACCTTCAACTTGGATAAGTCTTCAGCTCGAACACAGCAATAGATCTCCTCGGTGTCGCTAGGATTTGGGCCGGACCGTTGAGAGTGCGAGGGAGTGAGGCTGAGGCGCTGCAATTCGCAGTGTGAAAGTCTAGCACTAAGGGACACGAACGGCGGCCACGGAGGTACTTCCTTCTTTTTACCTTTCTTTTCTCTCAATGTGTCGTGTATTTCAATTCTGTGGCCTCCCCCTTCAAACTTGAATGGACGTCCCTTTATATAGTACTAGGTTTAGATTAAAATTCCCAATTTTAAATTCTAAGAGATACACTTTAATTACTGATATGAGACTTTTATTATCTCTTAGAATCTTGATAATATCAAACCGAATTGAACAATTATCTTTCAAGATTTGAATTATAATCAAGATTAATTGCTCAATTATCCTATGGGAAAATTTCGGCTCTTATAATACTCATAGGTTGGGCCGAATTTTCTCACACCATGGGCTTAGTCCAGTTGCATAAATTAAGCTCAAAACTATTTAAGTCCGTCCATCACTGGTCCAATGCAAATGCAATTATATGAGCCTAACTACTAATGCAAATGATCATAATATCTATATGCAATTTAACTAATTTTTTTTATCTAGGGACCGATGTCGATCCCTAATTTTTCTATGTAATGAATTACTAAATGTTAGCCAAAATTTAGGTGTCAACATAAGTTTTAAGCAATCTAAAACCAATTACGAGTACCGGCCGAAGCGATATCAAGAAATGAAACCGGGCATGTCACAAATTTCATTGGTCCGATGAGATTTCTCTGAATATGTTTCGGAATTTGAGTTCCTGAGGTTGGTTAGTTCCTGGGATGATACTATACATGAGCGGTGAAGAAGGCCTTAACGATGGTAAAAACAAGGGATAATGACACAAATAGTTCCTGAACTTTGACCCAATGTGCAATTTGATCCTTGAACTTTTAATTTGTTCAATGTAGTCCTGAACTTTAATATAATGTTCATTTTAGTCCCTCTTGAGTTCAGCTCTGAATCATAAGACAGGATAATCAGAGAAACTGTTCGACCTTTGATCGTACATTCCATAGGCACATTAAGGACATGACCTCAGTTTGAAAGGAAAAAATGCGATATATGGGAATTAATGCAAAAGTAAAGACCAAGAAACACGAAATACTCAGTTTATTGGTGATGTCCTCCTCATACTGATGTCTCCATTTTCCTTAATTTTCGAAGATCAGTCAAAATGTAAGACGAAAATGACTCTTGAGAGCTCCATCTTTGAGTGTCTTATTTTCCCAACAGTGAACATCAATCAGAAAATCAGGTTCCAAGGACAATGAACCTTGTAGAAATAAAATGGGAGAGAAATGAATAGCTGTTCTCTAGAAGGGAACTCGTACTGTAGAAAGCAGGGAATGATATACAAGGGAAAGAGTTGCTCTTGTTTTTTCTTTCTTTACTTTTCTTCATCAACAGTGAAGAACCACCGAAGGCTACCACCGGCTCACCCAAATGACTTGATGAATTTGCATTCGCAAGTCAAGTCAACTTAAGATAGTCACACGTAGGGACTAAAAAATTAATGATAGGATGTGATAGAATTAGACCAAACACAGCTCCACAGGAATCTCATACAAGAAAGTTCATGTTCATCTGCCTCCATAAAGAACCCAACTCCTCCTTGTATGTGTTCACTCACAAACTCTGTAAAATAGTGTTTCCTAATCTGTTTTAAACAAATGAGGATTTGGGTCCTCCTATGCTTGGTCTTAATACTCGCACATACCAACCCCTTCAGCATAGGCACGGCTTTGGTCTCGGGCCAGTGTCTTGGTGATCAGAAATCGCTGCTCTTGGAATTGAAGAATAGCCTCAACTTCTCCACTTCTTTGTCCACGAAATTGGTCACATGGAATCGGAGCAATGATTCTTGGGACGGCGTGACCTGCGAAGGTGGCCAAGTCACGGGCCTTGATCTGAGCTTCGAGAACATCACTGGTGGACTTAACGACTCATCGAGTCTTTTCAGGCTCAATAATCTTCAGAGGCTGAATTTGGCTTACAACCGCTTCCCGTCTTTGGAGATTCCATCTGTGTTCGGTAATCTCATCAATTTGGTCTACCTGAATCTTTCAAATGCGGGTTTCGCAGGACAGGTTCCAATTGCAATATCACGTTTGACAAGGTTGGTTACTCTTGATGTCTCCCTGATTTATTTTCCTGGGTTCACTCCACTGAAACTGGAGAATCCGAATCTAAAGATGCTTGCTGCGAATCTTAGCGAGCTGAGAGAGTTGTACCTTGATGGAGTGAACGTGTCTGCTCCAGGCAGTGAATGGTGCAATGCCTTGTCTTCTTCACTGCCGAAACTTCAAGTGTTGAGCATGATGAATTGTAATCTATCAGGTCCCATTGAGTCTTGCTCTTCCCTCTTGAGACTCGGTTTTCTATGAGTGATTAAATTGGACGGCAATAATCTGTCTACCACCGTCCCGGAGTTCTTTGCCCAATTCTACAATTTGACTACTCTGCATCTCAGTTCTTGTGGCCTGCAGGGAGAAATTCCTCAAAAAATCTTCCGGGTACAAACACTTCAGACTCTTGACCTATCATTCAACCAACTTCTTCGGGGTTCTTTGCCAGAATTTCCGGAGAATGGTTCTCTTCAGAGACTGGTTCTTAGTTTCACGAATATTTCCGGGAGGCTCCCAGAATCAATTGGTAATCTCAGAAATCTGTCAAGAGTAGAATTGGTGAATTGCAGCTTTGATGGAAATATACCAAACTCTTTCACCAATCTTTCGCAACTGGCTTATTTGGACTTCTCATTCAACAATTTTGCTGGTTCAATTCCATCACTCAGCAAGTCCAAGAATCTGACACAAATCACTTTGTCCCACAACAATCTAACTGGTCAGATTAATTCAACCCAATGGGAATCCCTCTTGACTCTTCTTATTCTCGACCTGCGATTCAATTTACTGAAAGGAAATATTCCTTCATCACTGTTCACACTTCCATCAATTCAGAAGCTTCAACTTTCCAACAACCAATTTTCTGGTCAAGTGAAGGAATTTTTTAACGCGACTTTGCATAAACTGGATACACTTGATTTGAGCAATAACAATATAGGAGGAGAACTACCAAAGTCTATAGGGGAACTCCAAGGGCTCAAGTACCTCTCACTTTCTTCCAATAATTTCAGTGGTTCATTCCACATTAATTTAGTTCAGCAGCTGAGAAATATTTCGTATTTGGATCTTTCCTACAATCGTTTTTCCATTAATGCCACTGCTTCCCAGGCGTCTTCATTCCCTGACCTAGCAACTTTAAAGTTGGTTTCTTGCCAGTTGAGGACTTTACCTGAGTTCTTGGCTGGGCAACACAGATTGGTATTTCTAGACCTCTCTGACAATCAAATTGAGGGCAAGATACCAAAATGGATATGGAAGCTTCAAGATCTTCTGTATCTCAATCTCTCGTCTAATTTACTAGACGATATTGAAACACTACCACCGAATCTTACTTCTACTCTGTTTGTTCTTGACCTCCATAAGAACAGGCTCCGTGGACAAACGTTGCCACTGCCACCATTTGCCGCACACATGGACTTCTCGAGTAACAACTTCACTTTGGTCATTCCACCTGCTATTGGAACGAACCTTTCAGTGGCAGTGTTCTTCTCCCTGTCCAATAACAATTTCCAGGGGTTTATCCCAGAATCAATTTGCGAAGCTGGATATCTCGAGGTGCTCGACCTATCTCATAATAAATTGACGGGAAGTATACCTGATTGCTTAGTAATGGAGTCTCTCAAGGTATTAAATCTGCGAAACAATTCCTTGAATGGTAGCATTTTCAATTTCCCAGCAACATGTGGTTTGAAGACTTTGGATCTCAGCAGTAATCTCCTACAGGGGAAGTTCCCAAAGTCATTGGCAAATTGCACAAATTTGGAGGTTTTAGACATCGGAAACAACCGGATTGATGACGTGTATCCATGTCAATTGAAGAGCATTGCAAGTCTACGTGTCCTTGTGTTACGATCCAACAAGTTCCATGGAGAGATTGGATGTCCAGAGATTAATGGCACTTGGAAGATGCTTCAAATTGTAGACATATCTTCCAACAATTTCAGCGGCATTCTGCCTGCTCAATGCCTCACAACTTGGGAGGCTATGAAGGCTAATGTAGACTTCAATCATATCCAGTATCCATTCCTTCGCTTGACTGGACTCTATTATCAGGACACGGTAAAGGTCACCATGAAAGGTCTTCAAGTGGAGCTGGTGAAGATCTCAACTCTTTTCACTTCAATCGACTTCTCATGCAACAATTTCGAAGGTCCAATACCTGATACTATGGGGAATCTGAAAGCGCTTTATTTCCTCAACTTATCAAGGAATCAATTCTCAGGGCCAATTCCTCCATCCCTAGGACACTTGCAACAGCTTGAGTCCTTGGACCTTTCACTGAACGACCTCAATGGGACGATTCCCACACAGCTTTCAGACCTTAATTTTCTTTCCTTCCTGGACCTCTCATATAATAAACTTGTGGGAAGCATCCCAGCAGTCAAACAATTTCTCACCTTTTCAGCAAGTTCCTTCGAAGGCAATAGCGGATTGTGTGGACCACCGCTGGAAACAAGTTGCTCAAGTTCTTTCGGAGGAAACCTTGGATCGTGCGAGAATCCACACGAGAAAACTTGGTCAATTGCCATGAATGGGACAGAAGAAGCGGGTTGTGTTCCTACTCAAAGCGACACAGATGACGACGGCGACAATGATGATAGCGAGAAGATGTGGTTTTACATGGGCATACCGCTTGGATTCGTGGTTGGCTTCTGGGTATTTTGTGGTCCATTAGCATTTATCAGATCGTGGAGGTTTGCTTACTATCAATTTTGGGATAAAGTGCTGTTCAAACATTCACGTCCATGAAGATTTTCCCTGGGGTTGAGTTATTAAACTTGAAAACGAGTATTTTCCTTTGTTTTTCTCTTCATAATTCTTCATCACCTTTAAAAAGACTTCTGTTTATTGATCCGCATCGAGAGTATTTACACTTTTGTTGCTTGTGCAATTAATTTGATCCTTCAATTTTTTTTATTTGGAATCAACTCCTCTGACTCTACCCAATTCTCAATCAAGTCCTTCTTAAATAACCCTTAGTATGTTAGAAGTGGTATGCTAAGATGATATCTTTCTTGTTAGAAAAAAAGGTAAAAGTCAATAACGTTAAAATCAAAGGAAATTAATTATGTTCTATAAAAAAAAAGGAAAGTGAAATGTAAAAGACAAGGATGGGATTGTTAGAGACACGAGCAGGAGTGGAGGACTTGGTGGCGGTAGCCTCCAATAGCGATGATTGGTGACGGTTGGAAAATGTGATGAACTTATCGCAAGTAGTTTGAGCTACCAACTTTTATTGGAGCCTACTGCCCACTTTATTTTTTATTTTCATTATTTCATACTATTTGAATAACTTATGATTATTAATTCGGAATTTCATCAATGATTTAAATTTATCAATTCTTAAAGGAAATGATAATTCTTTTTAAAATTACCAACTATTCCAACAATTACCATTATCTTTTGGTGGAACTTAAGTTACAAACTTTTATATGTAATTGTTAACTTAATTTTAACTCATTTACCAACCTTCATTTGATTATTTGTTGATTAGTAGTTGTTCTGAAAATTTACGAAAGTATGAAGCTACTGACTCTTATATAAAATTATCGACAGTTGCGTGGTAAGTATATCACGCCAGTATTTGGCTCGTTGAAAGGATTTGTAAATTGAAAAAATAAAGTAAATGTTGGCGAGTAACTGAAATTAAGGTTGGCAATCTCATGTAAAAGTTATTAACTTTAACAAATCGGTAACTTAAGAAATTAAACATTGGTAATTATTTTTTGGAATAGGCGACAAATTTTTTTTTGGTCAGAGAATAGGCGATAATTTGAAAGAGTCAAATGGTACTTCTCTAAGGCTCTGTTCGTTTGCCGGAAAATATTCTCCTTTTGAAAAATATTTTTCCGAAAGTCATTTTCCTGAAAAATGTTTTCCTGGAACACAATTTTCTGGTGTTCGGCTAAAATTTGAAAAAGTTTCGGAAAATATTTTCTGGTGTTCGGCGACCGCCGATCCGGTGGCGTCCAGCGACCGGCGGTGGCGATCGATGACCGGCGGCCGGCGCCCGCGGCGGCGGCGGGCTATCGGCAACCGGCGGCGGCGGCGGCCGGCGATCGGTGGGCGATGGCGGTGACTGGCGATTAACTTCCTCTCCCACGGAAAACATTTTCCCTCCCATGGGTAATTTTGCCTTGACTTTGGGGGAAAATGATTTCCTTTTTGTGAAAAGAGGAAATTATTTTCCTCAAAATAATGAAGGATTTGGAGGTGGGGAAGGAAAATGTTTTCCGTGGGAAAACATTTTTCGCTCCCAAATACCGAAAAATGCGAAAAATATTTTCTGGAAAAATATTTTTTCGGAAACGAACGGAGCTTAAAAATGGTTGTAAGTTAATACCGTGTGACAGACAAGCAAACCGCCTGTCAACTTTTGCTGCCAATGGGGTTTTACAGTTGTCACGAATTCAACAACAAAGAACATGTACTCCGTACTTTGTTTCACGGAACGCTAGAATTGTCCAAAAACTTGTCCTCTGTATAACTAGAAGGATATTAAACAGGGAAAAAAAAAAATTCAAAGTAGCTATCACAAACAGTGTCCAACTTTTCTTACTTGAAATCGTTCCTTTACTTCTCTGTTGTTCAAAATGATTCTCATACTTATGCACAAGGGTCTCTGTCCAGCTTTGAGCCATTCTAGTGATGAATTTTTTCTCATGTGGAATTTTTTTGGGGTCACATTCTCATGTGGATTAAATGCCGTTAAAAAAATGTTGATTTGCTTGTCATTTTACTAAGTGTTACCATTGGGGTTGCCGATCGTAAAATTGTTAATCCATTAGTAATTTAAAAATAGTTGACTGAACTAACAAATTATTGGTCATGTTTTACTTAAGAAAAGTGTTTTGAATTTACTACTGAAGTTATTATGTATTCACCGTTGACGGAACAAATTCCGTTCTTTTTGTAAACGGAATTTCAGAAATCAGCGGACCGTCAAGCACCATTGAAATGACAATTTTACATTCTCTAGTCAAGTCAACTGAAAGCTATTGCACGTACTTTGGTCGTTACGCATGATTGGAGTAGTTTAATGTGTTTCCTCTCCATAATTGTGAATGGTGAACGGAGAAGGTGACTACATTAAAGAATTTTAAGACCTGTTCTGTCTATCTACTGAAGGAAAGTCCTTCAATCAAGAACTTTTGTCAAGTTTGGATTAAAAAAAAATTCTTCAAGCGTGTACCCGCCAAACCGGACCAAAGGTAGTGCATGCAGCTTTTGGGTTTGACTACTTCATCCATGGTATGATTAGTGATTACTGCTGCTTTCCTGTCAACTATCATGTTGTAAATAAAATACAAGATGCTAATTTCGATTGGCTGCGTTAACATCTAGTAAGTTCTCTAGAAATGTTAAATCCTAACAGTAATGTGATGCTCCCCGCCGTACGTTAAATTGTGCCACGGACTAGTTTCACGTGGTCGCACATGATCTAATTGCAATGAAAATGTAAGTTTTAAGCAATCTAAATTAAATTAAAGGCAGCAGCCGAAGCAATATCAAGAAATGAAACTAGGCGTGTCACAAATTTCATTGCTCTGATAAGATTTCTCTAGTTATGTTTTTGAAACTGAGCTGTTGAGGTTGGTTAATTCTTGGGATGATGATATCAGTAAGTAGCAAAGAAGGCCTTAATGGCGGTTAAAACAAAGAGAATGAAAACAATAGCCGGACCAAGGGTTGCCAAAGTACTCATGCTTAATCCCGGTCCATTTCACGTGCCATTTGTTTCAGTGGTATCTGGCCACCCGCCCAAATTACTCGGTCAAATAGCTCGAGCCAATATCAAACCTAACATCTTTAGGGAGATCATTGAAGAATCTCACAACCTCACAAGGTTCACGATAGTGCAAACGAGGTTGGAACAGTAACAGTAGCAGTGCACCGCCGCTCGAAATCCCAATATATTGATTATATGTTCAAGGGCAGATATGATGTGCCTTAGCAGCTTAGCTCTAAATCATGAGACAAGATAATCAGAGAAACTGTTCGTCCATTAATCATAAATTCTATAGGCACAATAAGGACTTGACTTAGTTTGAAAGGAGAAAAATCCGACGTGTGAAGAATGCAAAAGTAAGGACCAAGAAAAACGGATCACTTAGTTTTACTGTTGTTCTCCTCGGACCGATGTCTTCATTTTCCTTAATTTGCAAAGATGGGTCCAAATGCAACATGTGAACGAGTCTGAGAGCTCCATCTTTTTTTTTTTTTTTTTGATAACCCAGGGAACCCCCGCACGGCCGACAGCCGGGAAGTAAACCCTGGGGGCAACACGTGCTAGCCACCACACACGTGCCACCGGTTAAGTCACCCTGCGGCGCCCGGGATTCGAACACTCAACCTTTTGCGAGAGGAAGAGTGCGCGCTCCAGCAGCGCCACCCAGGTGGGTGGTAGAACATCAGGTCCGGATTACAATGAACCTTGTAGATATAAAATGGGAGCGATATTTCGACCCAAAAAAAAAAGGGACCGATATGAGTATCTGCTCTCTAGGAGGGAACTTGTACTGTAGAAAGGGAGGGAATGATGTCCAAGGGAAAGAGATGCTCTTGTTTTTTTCTTTGGCTTTTCTTCATCAACAGTCAGGAACCACCGAAGGCCGACACTGGCTCAATCAAGTGGTTTGATGAATTTGCATTCATAAGTCAAGTCAACTTAAGTTAGTCCCGCATAGGGACTAAAAAATTAATGATACGATGTGATAAGAATTAGACCAGACACAGCTCCATTGAAATCCCATACAAGGAGGTTCATGTTTAATCTTTTTTTATTTTTTATTTTTATTTTTGGTAAGGAAAGAGGTTCATGTTTATCTGGCTTCCAATAAGAACAAAACTCCTCCTTGTATGTTTTCACTCACAAACTCCGTAAAGTAGTATCGAAGTTTGCATCTAATGAGTACCTCGCAATTGTTGTGGCTTCTCTTGCCACTCATATGCGCCAATTTCTTCAGAATCTATTTGGTATCGGCTTCTAGTCCATGTCTTGGCGGTCAAGAATCGTTGCTGGTCGAGTTGAAAAATAGCCTTGTCTTCGATGCATCAATGTCTTCTAAGCTGGTTACTTGGAATCAGAATGCTCGTCCTTGGAATGGTGTGTCGTGCGATGAGGATGGAAAGGTCATTGGTCTAGACTTGAGCTTCGAATCAATCTCTTGCAATATTAACAGTTTGTCAAGTCTCTCTAGACTAAAGCGTCTTCAAAAGCTAAACTTGGCTTTCAACGATTTCAAATCATCTGCAATTCCGTCTGGCTTCGCAAATCTCTGTGGCCTTGTTTATCTGAATTTGTCCAATGCTGGATTCTCTGGGCAGATTCCCATAGAGTTAGCGCGCTTGAGGAAGTTAAGCATTCTTGATCTTTCTCTAGCTTCTTTATTTCCGTGGAACTGATACACTAAAGCTCAAGAATCCCAATTTCAAGACCTTGATCAGAAATCTCACAGAGCTACGACGGTTACATCTTGATGGCGTTGACCTGTCTTCCGAGGGATATGAGTGGTGCAATGCATTGTCCTCTTCATTGCAAAAACTTCAGGTGCTGAGCATGTCTAACTGCTTTCTCTCTAGTCCTGTCAACTCTTCCCTCGCGAATCTTCATCATTTGTCGTTCATTCAACTCAATGGCAACAAACTGTCAGCCACGGTTCCTGAGTTCCTCGCCAGATTCACCAATCTAACTACTCTTCGTCTGAGTTATTGTGAGCTGTATGGAGAGTTTCCTAGTAAAATCTTTCAGGTGCAGACCCTTCAGATCCTTGACTTATCAGGCAACCAACTTCTTCAGGGTTCTTTGCCCAATTTTCCGGAGGATAGTTCTCTCGAGACTCTTGGTCCTGAGTTACACGAGTATTTCAGGGAGGCTTCCAGATTCAATTGGTAATCTCAGAAAATTGTCGAGATTGGAATTTTCTAATTGCAGTTTGAGTGGATCGATCCCAAGCTCGATGGAGAACCTGTCAAAGCTGACTTATTTGGACTTGTCTTTAAACGATCTTACCGGTTCAGTTCCTTCGTTCAGTATGTCCAAGAATCTGAGACAGATTATACTATTCCGCAATGCTCTAACAGGAGAGATTAAGTTCACCCTATGGGAAGAACTTCTAAGCCTTGTATATCTAGATCTGCGGTACAACTCACTGGAGGGCAGCATTCGCCCGTCTCTATTTGTACTTCCTTCGGTCAAGATCATAAATTTGTCCAACAATCAGTTTTCTGGTGAGCTGAGTGGGTCTCAAAATGTCTCTTGCTATCAATTGACCGGGCTTGATTTGAGCAGCAACAATTTAGAGGGGCCCATACCAGCGTATGTTTATGAACTTCGAGGACTTAACTACCTCTCACTTTCTTCTAATAATTGCAGTGGCTCGTTGCACATTGATGTGTTTCAGCGGCTCAAGAACCTCACATATCTCGATCTTTCCCACAATCATTGTCAATTAATGCTACTGCTTCCACTTTTGCTATGTTTGGTTTCCCTGCTCTATACACTTTAAAGCTGGCTTCCTGTCAGCTGAGTTCGTTACCTGAATTCTTGGAAAATATACCCACATTAGCCAATCTAGACCTCTCCGACAATCACATTCATGGAGAGACACCAAAATGGATATGGGAGATTGCATATATTTCTTATGTCAATCCTTCCTTCAATTTCTTCGAGAAATTGGGAGAACCTTTACCTAATCTCCCTTCCAGTCTCTCTGTTTTGGACCTCCACAGAAACAAGCTCCAGGGGAAAACGTTACCTCTGCTCCCAAATGGTGCATACCTGGATTTCTCGAGTAACAATTTCAGTTCAGTTCTTCAAAATGATAAGGGTAAACACCTGGGTTCCACAATTTTCTTCTCTCTCTCAAACAGTCATTTCCATGGCCCCGTCCCAGAATCAATTTGCGAAGCCCTGTTTCTCATGGTACTTGACCTTTCCAACAACCATTTGATGGGAATTATCCCTCAGTGCTTAATGTTAAAGACTCTCAAGGTGTTGAACTTGAGGAATAACAACCTGACTGGAGGAATTCCGCATACATTACCAGCTGCATGTCTTTTAAGGACTTTGGATGTTAATGGTAATCTCTTGACAGGAAAGCTCCCGATTTCTTTGGCTAAATGTTCCATGTTAGAGGTGTTAGACATTGGAAACAATCGGATTAAGGATGTATTCCCGTGCCAGTTGAAGAACATATCTACCCTGAGAGTCCTTGTTCTGCATTCCAACAAATTCCACGGGCAAATTGGTTGTCCAGCCAATAGTGGCACATGGAAGATGCTTCAAATTGTTGACCTAGCTTTCAACAATTTCAGCGGTATGCTTCCTGAAGATTTCCTGATGTCTTGGGAGGCCATGAAGGTCAATTTGCACTTTGAGCATCTTCAATGTCCGTTTCTGCGGTTGAGCAATCTCTATTATCAGGACACAGTTAATCTTACTTTCAAAGGTCTGCATCTAGAACTAATGAAGATCCTAACTGTTTTCACCTCGATCGACTTCTCGAGCAATAGATTTGAGGGTCCAATGCCTGAAGCATTGGGAGATCTCCGAGCACTCTATTTTCTCGACCTGTTGCACAATGTGCTTTCAGGTCCTATCCCCCCCTCATTAGGAAAAATACAGCAGCTCGAGTCCCTAGACTTGTCACAGAACTACCTCAATGGGAGAATTCCGGTGCAGCTTTCTGAGCTGAACTTCCTTTCATTCCTGAACCTCTCCTATAATCAACTTGCCGGAATGATCCCAGCACGCAAACAGGTTCTCACATTTTCAGAAGGTTCGTTTGAAGGTAATGAAGGACTATGCGGGTTTCCACTCGACAAAAGTTGCCCGATAACAACCAATCCTGAAGAAGCAGATGCTGTTCCAACTCAAAGGTCCAAACATCGCGAGCACAATGGCTGGATTGACATGAAGTTGTTTTACATAAGCATGCCCCTCGGATTTGTTGTTGGCTTCTGGGGTTTTTGCAGTACGCTAATATTTATTCAGCCATGGAGGAGTGTATTATCAGTTTTGGGATGACTTGCTGTTCAGACTTTCGCAATGTTATCATGTTCGCTGAACTTTGGTCATCATGCTTGATTGGAGTAAGTTCATAGTTTCTCCTCTCCATGATTGTCCATTATAAACTGTCAATGATCTCTGAAGTAGAACTGAGGACGTGCATCTAGCAGAAGATGATTGGACTGGAGAAATTCAAGACCTGTATGTCTATTGCTAGGAAGGTCGTTGAATAAAGAAAATTCTTCAAGCTTGAATAACATGAAATTTCTTCAGACGTGTACTGCGCCAAACTGGACCAAGGGTACCATCTTCCCAGTTCTGACAATGTGCATGGAATTCTTAAGCTTGGTGTTAGTGCAATTGGAACCCAGGTGACTTGTTGACTTCATCAATGGTCTGATTAGTGATTACTGCTGTTTTCAAGTTCACAGTCATGTTGTATACGAAATAAATTCCGCTAATTTCAATCACCGGCGCTAGCATTTAGTAAGTTCTCTAGAATTGTTAAATCCTGCATTTAATATAATGCTCTTTGACGTACAATAAATTATGTCATGGAGTAGTTCCATCGGGTAGCACATGGTCTAAAAAACAAATTAAGAGTAGCAGCCTTAGTGTAATCAAGAAATGATACCAGTACGTCACAAATTTCATTGGTCTGATAAGATTTCTCTGGATATGCTTCTGAAACTAAGTTGCTGAGGTTGGAACAATAACAGAAGCACAGCTCGAAAAGCCAACATCGCTATTAAATATTTCGACAGTGGATTGACATGAAGTCATTTTACATGAGCATGCCACTCAGATTTGTTGTCGGCTTCTGGGTTTTTTGCAGCATGCTAATATCTATCCGTTCATGGAGGCGTGTCTATTATCAGTTTTGGGATGGCTTGCTGTCAAGACTTTCGCAATGGTATCGTTTTCACTGAACTTCGGTCGTTATGCTTGATTAGAGTAAGTTCAAAGTATTTCCTCTCCATCATTGTCCTCTGTTAACTTTCAATGGTCTACGAAGTAGAACTGAGGATGTGCATCCAGTAGGTGATGACTGGACTAAAAATATTCAAGACCTGTATGTCAATTGCTAGGAAGGTCCTTCAATAAAGAAAATTTTTCAGTTTGAATGACATAATTTCTTCAAATATGTACTATGCCAAAGTGGGCCAAGGTTGCCATCTTCCCAGCTGTAACAAGATGCATGGCATTCACATTATTGGTGCGTGCAATTGGAACCCGGGTGACTTTTTCACTTCATCAAATAATGATTGCCGCTGCTTTCAAGTCAATGATCCCGTTGTAAAAGAATTATAGTCTGCTAATTTCAATCAGCAGGCTAGCATTTAGTAAGTTCTCTAGGATGTAGTTTGATATATAAATCAATAAATCTAAACTCATCGACGAAGAATTTTATTTATTTGTCTCTTATATATTATTGTGCTTTGATGTTTCTATTAATAATTAAATAACAATTGTGAAAATTGTGTACGGTAATATCCACTTCTTTTTTCAAGTTACGAATTTACCTGTAAATTAAACTATGCACATCTATAATCTACAATCTGTAATATATAAAGCTCATACTATAAATTGAATTTTGTAGTTAAGATAGGTGATTATTATAGGTGGTCAAAAGGTGATTAATGTAAAGACATTTGGAAAGTAGTGTCTTAGCCAAAATGGAATGGAAATAGCCTCACCCTTCAAATAATTTACCAAAACATATTTGTGCAGCTTACCAACTTATAAAGCTATTGACTCTCATATGAAATTACCAACTTTTATTGGGCTCTACTTACCAACATTTGCTTCATTATTTCATACTGTCCTGATATAACTTATGAACATTTATTTGGGAGCATACCAGTAGATTGAATTTTCCTAAGAAGTTATAAACTCTTTTCAAAATTACCAACTATTCTCATAATTACCATCATTTATCAGTGGAACTTAAACTTACAAACTTTTCTATTTGAAATTATTAACATTATTTAAACTCAGTTACCAACCTTTATTTGATTAGTTAGTAATCACCAACTGTTTAGATAATCTACTAACCTACAAGCTACAAAACTCTTATACAAAATCATAAACTCTTGTGCGGTAAGTTATCATGTCGGTATTTGATTTAATTAAACTTCGTATAAACTATTGAATGATTGGTAAATTGGAAAAATAAAATAAATGTTGTTAAGCAACTCAAATTAGGGTTGGTAGTTTCCTATGAAAATTAGTAACTTTAACATGCTCATGACTTGAGAAAATAAATGTTGCTAAAATTTAGATAATTGATGACTTCAAGAATCAAATAATGCTAGTAC
Source organism: Syzygium malaccense (assembly GCA_031216405.1). Taxonomy (NCBI): domain Eukaryota; kingdom Viridiplantae; phylum Streptophyta; class Magnoliopsida; order Myrtales; family Myrtaceae; genus Syzygium; species Syzygium malaccense. Next base: position 6,628,577 of record CM062253.1, on the reverse strand, counting down.
TTTTCTAAAAGTCGTTGAAAGTTACCCTAACGTTTAACAGACCAAGCAAGTCACCAGTCAATTTTTGCTACCTACAGCGTTTTGCAATTGCCGACTATTTCAAAAATTCAACAGTGTATCGTGTTTCACGGACCAAAATTGTCCAAAACTTGATCCTCTTTGTAGCCCACAATATATGAAAGAGGAGAAAATTGCCAAGTAGCTATCATAGGCAATGCCCTGTACAGTAGGACAGAAGGAAAATGCCATCGAAACTCCGTACTCTTTTTTCGTTTCTTGTCATGATGAGTCGCCTAAGAATCACATGGAAGTGTCTAACATTCCGTTTGACCATACATAATAGTTTCCGTTCAATAATAAATTTGTAACACCATTTATAAATTTTAAATAACGGTGGTAAAATCGTCCGACTTGCTACCTATTGATTAAGTAAATTGACTTGATTGTGGAACAATGTTAGCGACTTACGATTATCAATATTCTAATAACTTACCACTTATGTTACATATTTACTACTGAGCTTGTGGATGGTAAAATTGTTATTTTATTGATAACTTACTAACAGTCGTGTGCCTTCTTGTAAAAATGTAAAAACAAATGCTAATTTACTGTTAGATTTATGGATGATGAAATTGTTATTTCATTGGTAACATACAAACGGTTACTTATGCGTCTACTAGTAAAACCTAAACTAGAAGTAATCTACAATTGAGTTTGTAGATGATAAAATTATTATTTCGTTGATAACTTACAAACAATTACGCGCTCACTTGTAAAATCTAAAAACAAGTAGTAATCTATTATTGAGTTTCTTGATGTTATAGTAAGATTTTCATCTCATTGGTAACTTACAAACAGTTATATGCCGCCAACTTGTAAAATCTAAAAATAAGTGGTAATTGCTATTGTGTTTTGTGGATGGTAGAAATGTTATTTCACTGGCAAAAAGTCACGTGACTACTTGAAAAAATTAAAATAAGCGGCAATTTACTACTGAATTTGTGAATGAAAAAACTTTTATTTCACTAGTAAATTACAAATATTTACGCACTCACTTAAAAAATAAAAAAATGATAATTTATTATTGGGTACGTTATCATCACATTCCAAATTTAATACCGTTGTTACCTTTTTACCATCCACAGATGAAATTGCGTTTTATCCGGAAACGAAATTTTTGAAATCCACGACAGGCGGAAGCACCACCGAAACGACAATTTTGCATTCTCTAGTCAAGTCAACCGAAAGCTATTGCGTGTATATTGGTCGTGATGCTTTATTGGAGTAAAGTTCAATTGTCTTTCCTTTCCGTAATTGTCGATTGTCGGAAAGTCCTTCAATCAGGACCATTCTTCACGCGTGTACCCCACCAAGCTAGACCAAAGGCGCAATCTCCGCAGTTCTAAGTTGGTGCATGGAAATTTCGGGTTCAAATTCCAGCTCAGTTCATGTGCTTGGTTGACCAAATACAGTCAACTATCATGTTGTATATCAAATATAGTCTGCTAATTTTTTATTGGCTACGTTAAAATTTAGTAAGTTTTCCGGAAATGCCGAAATCCTAACGTTAATATGATTCTCAAGTTTATATTTGTTTGCTCTTTTTATAGTCTTAGAAAATTTTTACAATTAATTCCAAATATAATCAAATCATTTTATTTCTCTTCTTAAATCTACTTATTTGATTAAATAATCGGATAGAATATCTATGGCGTTTGCTTTTAGCCAATCTCTGCAGGGTCAATGTTGATGTACAAAGACAACATTGATCACATAATGTCATTGGTTTTATGATCTTAAAATAAGATGAGCCAAAAGTAATTTCAAGGGATGTCAAGTTCTGATCTCAACACCAAAGGCAGATTCTTTTATTTTTCCTTTTTTCCTAGAAAACATAAATATGGTCTTTAGCTTTGATTGAAAATTATGATAGAAAAAGAATGTCATTTTGTTGCGCAATGTTGCCAAATTTTGCTAGGATTTTTGTAAGTGTTATAAGTCAAATTTGGGGACTAATGACATCCGGAAAATTGACACAAGATTGCCCTTATGTTGGACAACTCCATAATAAGTGTCGACTTTGTTTCGTTCCACTCCCTCTTCCTCGTGGCCTCTTCCAATGCTCTTCTTCAACCTCTTCCGATGAACATTTCCATTGTCTCATGGCTTGTTCTTGCAATATCCACCATCTCCATTTTCTCCGACGTTGCTGGGGCTTCAGCTCCAGCCCAGTGTCCCGGAATCGACCAGAGATCACTCTTGCTCGAGCTGAGAAACAGCCTCGTCTTCAGCGCCTCCGCGTCTTCCAAGCTAGTGCGGTGGGACCGAAGCGCCGATTCATGGAGTGGCGTGACGTGTGAGGATGACCTTGTCGTCGGTCTCGATTTGAGCAACGAGTCAATCTCTGACGGAATCGACGATTCGTTGAGTCTCTTCAGGCTCGAGTTCCTTCGGAGACTGAATTTGGCGTTCAACGACTTCAACTACTTGCCGATTCCTTTGGGCCTCGCGAATCTCAGCCACTTGACACATCTCAACTTGTCCTATGCCGGATTCGCTGGGCAGATTCCAGCGGAACTATCGCGCCTGACGGAGCTACGCACTCTTGATCTCACTAGTGGTAAGGACTATTATTCGGCTTTGCTGTTACTTGAGATGCCCTCTTTGAGGTCGCTGATTGGGGATATGGGGGAGCTAAGAGAGCTGTACCTTGATTGGGTTAATGTGTCTGCTGAGGGAAGTGAGTGGTGCGACGTGTTGTCTTCTTCAGTGCCGAAACTTGAGGTGTTGAGCATGTCTTACTGTTCTCTGTCTGGTCCTATCGGTGCTTCTCTTGTGAGTCTTGCTAATCTGTCCATCATCCAACTCAATGGCAACAACTTGTCCACCACAGATCTTAGTATCTTGGCGAATTTCTCCAACTTGAAAACTCTGAGCCTAAGTTATTGTGGCCTGCAGGGGGAATTTCCTCCTAAAATCTACCAACTACAAACACTTGAGACCCTTGATGTATCAGGCAACAAACTCCTTCGGGGTTCTTTGCCAATATTTCCGGAGAATAGTTCTCTTCAGACAATGGTTTTGAGTGACACGAATATTTCCGGGAGACTCCCAGATTCAATTGGTAATCTCAAGAATCTGTCCAGAATAGAATTGACGGATTGTAGCTTTTATGGAAATATCCCAAGCTCTCTCACCAATCTCTCGCGATTGTCTTATTTGGACTTGTCATTCAACAATTTTACTGGTTCTATTCCATCACTCAGCAAGTCCAAGAATCTGACACATATCATTTTGTACTACAATAATATAACTAGTCCGATTGATTCAACAGCATGGGAATCCCTCTTGAGTCTTCTTATTCTCAACCTGGGATTCAATTTACTTGAAGGAAATATTCCTTCATCTTTGTTTACACATCCATCGATTCAGAAGCTTCAACTTTCCGACAACCGATTTTCTGGTCAATTGAAGGGATTTTTAAATGCTCCATCGCAAATGCTGAATACACTTGATTTGAGCAACAACAATATAGGAGGTGAACTACCGACGTCTATATGGGAACTCCGAGGGCTCAATGTCCTCGCACTTTCTTCCAATAATTTTAGTGGCTCATTCCACATTAATTTGGTTCAACAGCTGAGAAATCTTTCTTATTTGGATCTTTCCTACAATCGTTTTTCCATTGATGCCACAAATACTGCTTCCACGACCTCTTCATTCCCTGACCTTCAATCTTTATATTTGGCTTCCTACCAGTTGACGACATTGCCTCAGTTTTTGGCTAACCAGTCCAAATTGGAATTCCTCGACCTCTCCCACAATTGTATAAAAGGGGATATACCGAGATGGATCTGGACACTAGAAAATCTTGAGCATCTTAATCTTTCCTCTAATTCCTTTGAAGATTTGGAAACACCTCTGGGCAATCTTACCTTTCCTTTGGATTTCATCGACCTCCATTCAAACATGCTTCGAGGGAATATGCCACCCTTGTCGTCATATGCTTCCTACTTGGATTTCTCAAGTAACAAAATAAATGCTATGATTCCGGATGACATCAACATACTAAACTCGATGTTCTTCTCCCTTTCGAAGAATAATTTCCATGGGTCCATCCCGAAGTCAATTTGCAAAGCTGGTTATCTTGATGTGCTTGACTTATCACATAACCATCTGAACGGAACTATTCCTGGTTGTTTAATGATGGAATCCCCAAAGGTATTGAATTTGCGAAATAACCAGTTGAGTGGCTATATTCCGCAAAACATCCCGGCAACATGTGGTTTGAAGATATTGGATATTAGCGAGAATTTCTTGCAGGGCCAGATTCCGTTGTCATTGGCAAATTGCATGACATTGGAGATTGTGAACCTCGGCAACAATCAAATAGACGGGGCATTTCCATGCCATTTCCAAGCAATATCGAGTCTTCGTGTCCTTGTTTTACGATCCAACAAATTGCACGGGGAAATTAGATGTCCGCATAGTCCCAGCACCTGGCAAATGCTTCAAATCATTGACCTATCTTCCAACAATTTCAGCGGCACATTGCCTATGAGTCTCCTCGCATCTTTGGAGGCTATGAAGGCCAACGTAGACTTCAATCATTTTCTGTATGAGTTATTCCAATTAATGGATATCTATTATCAAGATACAGTGAGTGTAACCTTCAAAGGTCTGAAGCAAGAACTTGTCAAGATTCTAACTATTTTCACGTTGATCGACTTCTCGGGCAATAGATTGGAAGGTCCAATACCAGACACACTTGGAGATCTCAAAGCACTTTATTTCCTTAACCTATCGCATAATGTTATCTCAGGTTCAATTCCTCCTGTTTTAGGGAATCTAGATAAGCTGGAGTCGTTGGACCTATCATGGAACTGCCTCAATGGAACCATACCGGGTCAACTTGCGAATCTTAATTTCCTTTCGTTCCTGAACCTCTCAAACAATCAACTTGCGGGAAGCATCCCGATAAGGGGACAATTACTCACGTTTTCCAAAAGTTCCTTCGATGGAAACCTTGGATTGTGCGGGCTTCAGCTCAACAAAAGTTGCTCAACTACAATGAATGGGACAGAAGAAGTGGGTAGTGTTTCAACTCAAAGCAACACAGATGATGACGTCGACAATAATGATATCAAGAAGAAGTGGTTTTACATGGGCATACCGTTTGGATTCGTGGTTGGCTTCTGGGTATTTTGTGGTCCCATAGTGTTTTTAAGATCATGGAGGTTTGCTTATTATCGATTCTGGGATAAAGTGTTGTTCAGACACTCACGTCCATGAAAATTTCCAATGAGGTTCAGTTACTAAATTTGAAAAAGAGTATTTTCGTTCTTTCTTCCCTTCATAATTCTTCATCACCATTTAAAAGACGGATCTATTTACTTATCAATAGAACTCTTACTTACCCATTGGAAAAAATGTAGGCCCTTAGAACTGACCATTCATAAGTAGGTACGCGGCCTGGACCTTCAATTGGATCCTTCAAATTTGCTTGTGCAAAATTGGATCCTTCATTTTATTTTATTTTTGAATCAACTCCTGTAACTCTACCCTATTCTCAATCAAGTCCTTAAATAACTCTTAGTATGTTAGACGTGGTAAGCTAAGTTCATAATTTCTTTATTATCAAAAAAAGGCTAAAGTCAATAATGTTAAAATCAAAAGAAACTGATTTTATTATATAGAAAAAAGAAAGTAAAATGTAGAACACAAGGGAGGGGGAGCGAGAGAGACGCGAGGAGGGGTGAAGGACTTGGAGGCAGCAACAACCACCAGTGACGATTGGTGATGGTTGAAAAATGTGAAGAACTTATGTTGATTGAGCTACCAATTCTTATAGTAGTCTACTTACTAACATTTTTTTTATTACTTCACAAGGATTTGAAAGCTTATGAATACTTATTTCTCCCCAATGGGTTAAATTTACCAATTTTTAATATGAACTTATCAATTCTTTTTAAAATTGCCAATTCCAACAATTACCATCATTTAGTGAAGGAACTTAAGTGACAAACTTTCATATGTAATGTCACAACCCTCCCGAGGTTGAGATATTTGAGGGATGTTGACATGTTGATAAGCAAGCACTAACGGTTCCTCTTCCGTGGTAGAGCCTACACCTAACACGAACACTCCTAAGCCCTACCAGTTGCAACTTGATTTTCAAGTTCAATCACTCAATTTAATTTGCCTTGGAGCTTCCACTCATCAATTTTGGGCTGGTTAGGAGCCCGAGTACAATGCAGGTGCTCGCCTTACTCTTGTGAACCGGAGATATGTGAATTCAAGAACTTGGTTATACTAGACAAATCTAATGTCCATCGCCAGTACCTTTTCTCCTTTATGAAATTTTTTTGCAAGCAATCTTCTCAATTTTGTTTTCCCTATATCCTTTAATTATGTCAAAAAAAAGGTGATCATGAAAGGGCGTTCGAGCAATATATATTAAATCAAGTGATAATAAAGATGAAGCAAATAAAGTCCTAGGAAAATAAAGAACCAAATAGCATTGGGCAAAATTAATAAAGCCTCGTTATTAAGTCTCGGGATAGGACCTTCGTGAGCTATAAACCAAAAGTAAATGTGCATTGTATTAAAATAAACACGAGATGCCTAATCTAAGTGCGGAACTTGCCTAAGCCATCATGAATCAAATATCGGGAACTATCTAACACTATGATGCATAACTTGCCTAAATGTGATTAAGATGCAATTCTAATTTTTTTGTCTAATTTTTATAAACACCAGTTAAAACCCTAAAATTACCCTACATGTCGAGAATACCCCTTTCTGGCCGAAATTACCCTATTAATTTAGATCAACATGAATTAATCAAAACTTGTATAATTTAAGATGCAAAGTCACCTAGACTGCTTCTAATTTTTTTTTATATCTTTCCTTTTTATTATTGATATGCAACTACGTAGGTGATCATGAATATCCTATATGCCACATGACAATAAAAGATGCAAGTTTTATGATTTTTCTCACTAATTTACATGAACTTGCAAACTGTATCCTATATGCATGAATAAAAAGCAGTAAAGTTTGATCTTTCCTTGAAAGATTTGATCTTTTTGACATGAGCGAAGTCACCGATAAAGGTCGAAGCTTTAGCCTATTTTCCATGAATCACTACAAAACAGATGATCAAAATTCTTCCAAACAAGACAAACAAAGGAGGGGGCGTGACCAAGAGCGCCAAGGGGACCGGCCATGAACAACATGCAGAGGAATCATCAATCCAATCCGATTCAATGTTCACATGCAAAAAGATCATCCATATAATTCCACCAAGGGCAAGTCCACGCAGAAAAGAGATTAATCTAAATAACAAAGATGCAACCTCTCTCTGATTAAGTTCATGCAAAGGGGAATCAAAACATGGCAATCTACCAATCCTATGAACATGAGGAATTTAGAGATAGACATGGAATCAACAATCCCTACATGTAAATCGTGATCAATTCTTGGCCGTAGACATGCAATTGAATCAAGGACACAATCCGATGAATTTGCGCTCGAAACAAGATGGAATTCAATTCCTAAGTGTAACAGATCAAAAAGCTTACTTTCAGTGGACACAAACACCGAGAACACTGCAACCGTGAGTATGGACACTGGGATTGGGAGCATTGGGCACCAGGATTGGACTCCTCTGAACCAACAGTTCGTAAATCCTTTGATTCAACGTGGCAGATTCGGTAACTTCTCTTGCTTGTTTCTAGGTCTATACAAACTCAAAAGACTAGGTTTCAGGCACCAAAACAATCATCCTCGAGTGTACTTTCCAATAATATATTGCTCACGCCGATTCTAAATATATTGCGTTGATTCATCAATATATTGCATAACCTCCTACCTCCTGCTCATGTATGCAATAACTTTTGTATAGTACTCATTTGAGTGCCATAACTTTTTGTTTGACCTCTTGAGTGTCATAACTTTAAAAAAAACATTCACTTGAGTATCGTAACTTTCAATTGATCACTTGAGTATTATTAATTTTTTTAAAAACGTTCACCTAAGTGCCGAAAATCCAATGTGGCATGGCACTTTGTGATGAATGTTTTTAAAAAATTATAACACTCAAGTAATCGATTGAAAATGTATGTGACACTCAAGTGATCGAAAAAAAAATTATGGCATTCAAGTGAGCGTTGTATAAAATTTTTGGTACTTGTGATGTCTTTCTCCCAATTTATTACTGTCAATGGTCTAATAACTTACCAATTATGTTATATAATTACCAGTTAAAACTAAATCATAGTATAATAAGTGGTAATCTACTATTGGGTATGGCAAAATTGATATTTCATTGGTAACTTTCAAATAGTTATATGCCCTCTTGTAAATTATTAGGGTTAATACTACGAAAAACCCTAAACTGGTACATCTGTGAAAAATTTACCCAAAACTAATTTTTGGACCACCAAAAACCTCAAACCGGTACACCTGTGACAAATTTATCCTTCGTTAATATTCGTTAAATTTCACTGTCAAATTGCTTTATTAAATGACACACGGCAGTTGATAGATATAACGATTTTGGATTTTACCCTCCGTTTGTCACAGTGTACAAGTTTGTGATTTTTTGTGGTATTAATCCAATTAAACGAAAACTAAAAAAGGGTAAATTTATCACAAAATGTACAAGTTTGGGGTTTTTGATGATCAAAAAATTAGTTTGGGGTAAATTTATCATAAGTGTACCAGTTTGGGGTTTTTGGTGGTTAAAAAATTAGTTTAGGATAAATTTGTCACAGGCGTACCAGTTTGGGATATTTCATAGTATTAACCTAAATTATTAAAATAAGCGTTATCTGCTACTAGTTTTGGCGATAGCTATAACTTTCATATGATGCTCATTTGACCTCCATAACTTTTTTTTTATCACTTAAGTGCCACGACTTTTAAAAAACATTTATTTCAATGCCATAACTTTCAATTGATCACTTGAGTGCCATAACTTTTCAAAAATGTTCAGCCAAGTGCTCGAAATCTGGTGTGGTATAACACTTGTGGAGAACCTTTTTTAAAAGGTTTAAGGCTAAATTGACACTAACGCAATAAGTTTATGACTTTTCTAATACTTTTCTGAGTGCAATGTAATCCTTAATGACTCTCAAATTGTGCATAAGAGGAAATTAAATCTACTCTAAATAATGGAAAGTGTAATTTTACCCTAAACGCAAATACAATCCTAGATCTACGTGATATTTTGTGAATATGCAACCTAAGATTATTGACATCCAAGATATGGTCTCTTTTATTGTTTCTCTTTATGGCATAAAAAAAACGAAATAAATATATACAAAAACATTCATCCATGAGAATCCTGATTTTTCTAACATGACAATTATTAAGTTGCTAATGAAATATGAAAATATATTTTAATATGCAAAATTATGCAAAATAATCTACATGCTTAAAGTTGCAAACGTGAGTACAATCAGACATGTAAATATGAATTTTTCTAACCATGTAGATATTCAAGACTCAATTTCCTATATTGCAGACTTCCAGATTAATCTAAGATGTGATTTATTAATCATGCCCTAACTATGAATTTAAAATGTATATCTATAGATTCGGGAAAAGTGTCAAAAAAGTTATAAACCTATTGCATTTGTGTTAATTTCGTCCTAAATCTTTTTTTGGTGCCAATTCAATCCTAAACTTTTTTAATATAGTGTCAATTCAATCCTTTCAGCTAATTTTGGCTAGATGTTGCTGACGTAGATGCTGGCCGGCTTACATGACACCGTCGGTGCTGACATGAACAACTTTTTAATAATATTTTAATATTTTCTAATTATTTATTTATTATTTTAAATTTTTTCTTTTCTTTCTTTTTCCTTTTGTTTCCTTCCCTTTCTTCTGCCCTAGCCAGCGAGGTTTGACCTCGCTAGATCTGGCGAGGTTGGATCTCCCCTATGGCCAGCAAAGCTCAACCCTCGCCAGCCCAATGCGAGGCCACCCTTGCGTCCATCTAGCGAGGGCTTAAGCCTCGGCAGCCAAGTGCAAGGCCGCCCTCATGGCCATCTGGCGAGGTCGAACCTCCCCCGTGGCCGACGAGGCTCGGTCCTCGCTAGCCCAGCGCGAGGTCATGAGGGCGGCCTCTGGCGAGGTCGAGCCTCGCCTAGCCATGGCGAGGGCGTGCCTTGCCTGCAGCTGGCGAGGTCGACCTCACCAACCCTGGCCTCTAGCCCATTACTAAGGTCTAGCGATCGGCTGGAGGAAGAAGAAAGGGGAGGAAAAAAAAGGAAAAAAAAAGAAAAAAATTTAAAAATAAATAAAAATTTGAAATATATTAAAACATTATCTGAAATTGTTCATGTTAGCGCCAGTGGTGCCACGTAGGCCAGCCGCAAATTAGTCAGGAGGACTGAATTAACACAAAGACAAAATGTTTAGAACTGAATTGGTATTAAAAAAAGGTTTAAGACTAAATTGGTACAAATGCAATAAATTTAGGATTTTTCTAACAGTTTTCCCCTATAGATTCCGCTTGCAACTTCTGAAATTGCTATGTATCTCACTCGATACATGTCAAAATCGAAGAACCCTAATTGGTTTGAGAGAGCGCGCTAGGGATTCTTTGAGCGAAACGCATATTTTTGAAATTTTGTCCCCAACGTTTTTTAATCCTAGTTTTCCTTTAATCTAAAATAAAATAACCTTTCCACTCAGTTGTGTCATGTCAGACGCCACAATACTTACATAATTATTGCAAAAATATTTTAGAGTCTCCAGTAACCATTTACTAGACCGGTTAAGAACTCGATAGAAGTGCCAGAGATGGCTTTGGGCGAAGGGACTTGGTTGCCTAGAATAAACTAAGTCCAATGGATTGGTAATTTTTTTTCTCTTTTAAGGAAAATTTCACATACAATCTTGAGTGACTTTTATTTCCTAACATGCGTCTACATGTTCATGCATTTACGGTAATGACTCAAACATTTAAAAAGTTACCAAATACAAACAATGTATGAAAAACGGTGAGCAGATTAAAAAGTAAAAAAGGCAGAAGATAATAACTGAATCGTCTCGGGCAACAAATAAAAAGAGCTTGTTATAATGCCCCAGGGCGGGATTCATGTGAGCTGCAAATGGAAAGTCCATGCGAGTTCTAAACTAGACTAATGTGTCAAAGGAAATATAAATATGCAGATGTAACATGCTATGCAAAAGCACATCGTAAGTAGATTACAAATCTCAATATGAGCTTCTAAACATACAAAAAAACTGACTGGTTCAGGAGAGCACGCTAGAGATTCTTTGAGCAAAACAAGATGGCACCCTTTTGCTTTGAGAAAAGCGTATATTAGTGAATTTAAACGATCATGTCATGTCAGATGCCACAATGGATGTTAACATGCTGACAAACAGCTACTTAACGGAACGGGTGGATCGGATTTGGGTTGGTCGAAAATGGTCACACCCAAATTGATCCAATTCTATACAATACAAATATAGTGAGTCATTCCCGATCCGATTTATATTGCTAAAATACTTCCACATTTAACTTAATTTATGAAAACTCATACCCAAACTGAGATAAGAGCGCAGAGCGACCGAGCGCGAGATCGAGTGAGGGCGAGAGTGAGAGTGAATAGAGAGTCATATAGGTGAATTGGGTTTTAAGTAAGTCATGAACCCATTTAACACCCATATTATTTTGGGTTTTATCATTTTAACCCATTTACAAAATTACAACCCATTTACTGAATATAACTATTCCATATAACAACTTAGCTCATCAAATATGGGTTACGTTATGACCCATTTTGATAGGTCTACCTAACGGCAAAAATGTCCGTACGTGTTTGTGTGCGTAACAATGCTTCGGCCCATCATCATTCATGCAAGCCACGAAAATGGGCCCGATAAGTGGGGCCCAATAGCAGTTGAGCCGGACGAGGCCCAAGCCGTGGCGATCTCGTGAGTTCGGGGGGGAGTTCGAGCCGAGCGTCTCTTCCAGTTTGCAACATCAGAGAGAGCACGCGCGAGAGAGAGAGAGAGAGAGATGGGGGAAGAAGAGAGGAGCGAGAAGGCAGGAGGAGGCCCTGTGTTCGGAGACGTAAGGCGTTACTACTGCGAGCACTGCGGGATCTGGAGGTCCAAGAAGTCCCTCATCGCTTCTCACAACCAATCCCACCACAAGGTCCCTTCTCCTTCGCCTTTCTTTGCCCACTTCTCTTCGCTTCGTTTGCCTTCCGATGCTTCCTATGCAGCTCGGTTCTTTTTGGGCTGCGAGTCCTGATGCTACGATGCGATTATTATTAGTTCGATCAACAATTGCTGGTTTTGCGTTGCGGAACTGATCTGAACTGGTTTTTGTCGTGTTGGTTTGGGTCTTTATCAGGAGGAGATGGAAGCGGCAATGGCTCGATGGGTCGAGGGGAAGGAGGGAGCCAAGGCTAATACCTGCCAAGAATGCGGCGCCACGTTTAAGAAGCCCGCGTACTTGAAGCAGCATATGCAGGGCCATTCGCTCGAGGTATATCGAGCGCTCTCTGTTTGTCTCACCGGAGTTCGTTTGTTGTTCTTGAGAGTGCGACGTGAAAGCAAGTACCTTGAAAATTTCAGTCGAGTTTCCATTAGATTAGACCTGTCATTGAGGTGGTCGACAGTGAGGTACAGTTTGTGGAGTGGAGAGGTTCTGATCACAGTCGCACCGGTCTTGTTGAACGGATGGTTTTGATGTACAATGCTCGGTTGTGGTCTTTTCTTTTAAAACGTTCACATTTATAACTTCTAATGAGGTGTCGGAAGCAGCAATTCGGATGTTATTGTTGGGGATGTACATGATTTTCTGGGCTGTGGAATGGTGATTACCTACAAATATAGTGCCGTGAACTTGTGGAGCATCATCACATGGAAGCACCTATGAGAAAGCATCGATCTTTTATTGCGATCTGGTTTCACAGATAGATTTCTAGGATAAAAAAAGTTTTACTTTTGGTTGAAAAATGAAGCTGTTTTGTTCTTTTCCATTCGTCCACTGCGAGTTTACCTATACTGAAATCAAGACCTTGCAGGATAAAGTATGTTGGCTCATCTGATTATGATATGGTAATGGCGTGAAGCATTGGATCCCACAGAAAAGAACTCCAAAATGCAAGAGGCTGCATTCTTGTATCTTGATTGGACTAGTATCAGGTTGGGGGACCACCTGAGAAGATCCATCAAGTCAGCCTCGGTCACGCATGTTCTATTTTGAGGTTTGAAGCATCGTTTGTTTTGTTCTATTGATATCTAGAGATTTGGTATGCTCTGTGTCTATGTGTCAATATGCTAAATTTATTTGCAGAGGCCTTTCAAGTGTTCTGTGGAGGATTGCCCTGCCAGCTATAGGAGAAAAGACCATTTGGCTCGTCACTTTCTTCAGCATAAAGACAAGATCTTCAGCTGTCCTGTCGATGGTTGCAATAAGTCATTTGCATATCAAGGGAACATGAAGAGGCACATGAATGATATTCATAGTGATGAGCTACCATCAACGTCTGGTGAATTTAAGAGTCCGAAGCAGCATGCTTGTCCGGAGGTTGGGTGTGGAAAGGTTTTCAAGTTTACATCAAAGTTGCGAAAGCATGTGGATTCTCATGGTAAGTCACTTAATTTCGAAGTGTGTTGGTGAAGCCGAATGATATCTATGAGGTGTTTAGTGTGCTAATTGATAATAACGTCATTTCAACTGCTGCAGTCAAACTGGAGACCGTGGAGGCTTTCTGTTGTGAGTGCATGAAATACTTCAGCAATGTTGACTATCTGAAGGAGCACGTGCAGTCGGCTCACCAATTTGTCAATTGCGACATATGCGGGACTAAGCAGTTGAAGAAGAATTTCCAACGGCATCTCCGCACGCATGAGAAGAAAAATTCAGTTGATTTAGAAGCATTCAGATGTGATGTCGAGGGTTGTCTCCGCATCTTTTCAACAGTAAGATGCAGTCACCTATAAAGTACATTCTGGCTGTGCATGGATTATAATTGTTTGGAACTTTGAAGCTCGAGTTCTTTTATCTTGTGGCTGCTGAGTGTACGTCAGCTGATGTTTTTTCTTGTTGATAGAAATCAAATTTACGTCAGCATGTGAAGGCTGTTCATCTTGAGGTGAGGCCATTTGTTTGCAGCTACAAGGATTGTGGCAAGAAGTTTGCGTTATAAGCACGTGAGAGACCATCATGAGAAAACTGGTTGCCATGTTTACACTCCAGTGAGCCCTATTCTCTCATTCTCTCGATTATTGAAATTCAAATTTTTACTGCTGTTGAAATCCAGCTTTTTACTACATGAGAGTTGGCTGATCCTCATGCCTATTGAATTGTCTCCTTGGGTTCAGGGTGATTTCGAGGAGTCAGATGAGGAATTTCGATCCAGGCCCAGAGGCGGGAGAAAGAGGAAATGTCCGACGATCGAGTCCCTACTGCGAAAAAGAGTTACTCTACCCAAAGAGCTAGATTTCCCTTCGGATTAGTGGCTGAAGTCTCTCGGCAGCGCTAGGCAGCAGCTGAGGATTATAATGTATATAGGAGCTGTGGTTTTTAGCCGTATAGGCCGAGCAGAGGTGACAAATTCACTCATCATCATCCTCCTGTCACTTGTTTGTAGTTAATAGTTGATAGAGTTTGCTATTGTTGTCTATAAAGATAAGAGAGCGAGTTAATCCTTAGCAAAAGATTCTTGTGATGAGCCATGGTCAGCTGTACATCATGCTATATATATAGTAGAAATTCCATTGAGAATCCACCGGTCTCAGACTGATCTGTCTCTGATCACCTGATCCATATATATCGCTGAACAATTGAAAAGTTATGGTCGGTATTTCCTATTTGAGATTGTTGAAGGCATGGAAGTTGGATTTCTACTATCTTCTGGTAATACTTAAAAAGAAAATTAATAATGGTCCATAAAAATCATTTCTCTTAAGTACATAAAATTTCTTACGCTCTATTTAAATGTCAGGCCATATCCCAAGAAAGAGAAAATTTTTTTCCTAGGGGATAAAAATAACCTCACCAAATGTCCCGAAAAAATCACGAAGTTTTACTAGAGGGACGAAATCGACTGTCATTATCTTTTCCGTGTAAACTATTCTTCGTGGCAGATGACGTGGCTAACGGTGCTAAGTGGTGCACTGACATGGCGCTTTAATTAATTCTAGAAATATTAAAAAATTAAAAAATTATGATCTAAATGATGCTGGCCAAAAAGTATTGGAAAGTAAATCAGAGTTTTAGGGTTCCTTTGTTTCGGGGGAAGCAACTTTCAGGAAAACGTTTTTCGGATTTTCCTGCATTAGTTTCACGGAAAATAAGCTACTCATAGAAAACATTTTCTCACAATGGAAAAAACACTATTAAAAGTGAGGAAAATGTTTTCCTTTTTTTGAAAAGAGAAAAACATTTTCCCAACTTCTTCTTTCACCATTCAATTCAATTATTTTTATTTTTTCTAAATTGATTTTTAATTATCTTTTCTTCTTTTTCTTTTTAATTTTTTTTTAACCTTCTTCTCCAGCCGATCGTCGGCCACAACAAAGGTTGGCAACCGGCTACAAGCGAGATTGAGCATTGCTAGAGGGCGGCGAGGCTTGGGCCTCACCAGATTGGCGAGGCTTGAGACCTTGCGAGTCGTGGTCTGGTGAGCTCCCTCACCATTGACCCGTGAGCTCACTCCCCGTCGACCCGTGAGCTCGCTCACTGACCTCTGCGACGCTTGAGCTTGTCTATGGCCAGTTGCCGGTCTTCGCCGTGGCTGGTGACCGGCTGGAAAAGGTGGTAAAAAAAAGAAAAGAAAAAAAGATAAATAAAATAAAAAAAGGACAATTAAAAAAATCGATTTAAAAAAATAAAAAAAATAATTAAAATTAGTGCATGCAGGAAAATCTAATTCCATACCGAATGGCGGAAAATATTTTCCGAGTCTTTTTCAGATTTCAGCCGAACATCGGAAAATTATGTCATTTTCCTGAAAAATGGCTTCTTGGAAAACATTTTCTATAAACGTTACATTTTCCACGAAACGAACGGAGCCTTAGAAACGAGAAAACTGAAAAATGCCAATGAAAATACTGACCACTGGTTGAATCATAGAATCGTCTTCCTCAGATTGTCCCTTGGAGAGTTGCTTGTGAGCGTTACCATCGTAACTGCTGCAAACCTCATGTATGAGCCCGGCGATGAATACTGCCTCAAATCTGGTCCAGACCGAGGTTGGACGACCCCAACCGCTGGACCAGATTGGTTCCCATGGCCGCAGCCATGGACACCCGCGAGCTCTTCGTACAGAGCTTGAATGGATGGGAGCTTTGCCCCAGAGGGCTTTGCAGTCACCGCGAAGTTATTCACTGCATTCATGAGCGTCGCCAATGGTGTTCCGTTTTGTTTTGCGAAACACCAAACTCGTCCAGTTACTTTTTCCTCTCTGTAGCCTAGAAAACAAGAGAATTGCAAGGTAACTATCACAAACAATGCCCTGTAAAGTAGCACAAAAATTTCGACCAAAAAAAAAACGTAGCACCAAAGGACAATGCCATCGGAGCATTTACTCTTGTTTGAAATTCACAGTGCATTGTTTCACGATAAATTCAAAGATTTGAAAAGTTTTTTTTTCTGAAAAATGATTAGTTTTATTGTTTAGAAAAGTTAATCAACGGAAAATGTTTTGATGATCGACAATAATTTATGCCTAACTATTTTCAAATGTGATGGAAACATTTTTTATTCATTCATTTTTGTAAGTGATATAAGCTGATAGATATATATAGTTGTGATATTCCGTGATTCTATATATTATTCTGTGATTCTGCATGTCTTCATTTATTTGTTACTTTAGACAGTCGTTACGTAAAGCCTATAAATAGACTCGTGTACTATTCACTAGAAGATATATAGAATATTATTTTTCTCTTCATTCACAATTCTCAACTTGGTATCAGAGCTAGTGTTATCTAAGGTGCGCCCATCAAGTCTGCTACACGGTGGCCATCATGATGCCAGCCCGGCCATGTCAGTAGTGATTCTTTGTCGAGCATGAAGCTTTTAGTCACTGTTTGGCATAATTTTTCACTCATTTAGAAAAATTGTCAACACCATCAGACTTACCGCCCTCAAACGAGCGAAATACTGAAATTTTGTCGCCAACGAACGCCAGACGCCACCACACACGCCTCCACTTGCCGTGGCATCTCGGACCCAAGAAACCCGCCACTGTTATGTTGTGATTTTTCCTTCTTCCTCTGCGTGTTTCGGAAAACAAATACAAACCCAAGACTCACCGTCCTCTGCAGAGCCAGCCCGTGAAGTTTCACCGCCAAAAACCACTGGACGAGCCCTCACACACCGCCTGAAAGATCTGTGCGTGAGATCCACGAGCCACTGCAGCAGCCCCTCTGACCGGACGGTTGACCGGTTCAGACCGGACCGGTCGGACCATTTCCGTCGCATTTTTGATCGGTTCGATCGTTTTTTGACTAGTTCTTGGTCATTTGTGACCAATTCCCAAAGTTTTTCGGCGTGTTGAGTTCATTTTTGGGCTTATTTTCTTCATATCTATGCTCCAGGTACTGTTTTCTTGACATTTATTGTCCAACCTACTGTGTTTAACACGGTAAAGTACATATGATGGATAAATTTTGTAAGCATTGTCACCGACGTGGTCATATGGCATCCCATTATTATCAATTACGATATAAGCAACCTATTGGGCCTATCAATCAACTCCGAAGCCGAGGTTCATATGCACATCCATCTACCATTGCTGCTGCTGTAGATACTTCTCCCAATGGATTGTCGGTGAGTTTCTCACTAGAGGATTTCCATTCCATTCTTCGAGAATTTGGTACTTTTAGCTCCTATATTTCTCCTGCTATGTTTGTCGCTTCGGGTAACTCCAATTCATGGTATTTTGATTTCGCTTGCTGCAATCATATGACATCAAATTCTAATTTGTTTCGGTCAAAATCCTTCCCTTCACATGCACCTACTATCCATACAGCTAATAATTCTCTATTCCATCATACAGGACACATTTCCACATCCACCTTGTCCTTACCTAATACCTTTATGGTTTCCAAACTCTCTCTAAATTTAATTTCAGTTGGACAATTATGTGAACTTGGCTTTGATGTTCACTTCTCTTCTCATGGTTGTCATGTGCAGGATCCACGAATGGGACAGACTATTGGAACTGGCCGTAGAGTGGGACGTCTATTTGAGCTCATTCTTTAAATATTCCCAACTCTTTAACTAGTTGTGCTGCCATAGTATCATATGAAACTTGACATTCTCGGTTAGGTCATCCTTCATCTTCTCGATTAAAATCCTTGATTTCAAGTAGTCATTTAGGCTCTGTTGATGATAAACATTTTGATTGCTTGCCTTGCCAATTAGGAAAATATCATGCCTTGCCATTTGATCTCAGTGAATCTATCTCTCATGCTCCCTTTGATCTAATTCACTCTGACATTTGGGGACCTTCTCCAACACCCACCATGGGAGGTTCTCGTTATTTTGTCATTTTTGGTGATGATTATTCTCGTTATACCTGGCTTTATCTTATGAAAAATCGATCTGAGCTTACTCGTATCTATCGTGATTTTGTTGCCATGATAAAAACACGATTTTCTAAAGATATCAAGGTTTTTTGTACCGATAATGCCATGGAATATCGAGACACGGAATTTCATAGACTTCTCTTCCAACAAGGTACTCTTATTCATCGTTCATGTCCAGGAACTTCCCAACAAAATGGTCGCGCCGAACGTAAACATAGACATATCTTGGATGTTACTCAAACTCTTTTAATCTCTGCCTCTTGTCCATAAAAGTTTTGGGGGGAAGCTTGTCTCACTGCTGTTTATACTATCAATCGTACTCAGTCCCCTGTCCTAGACAACATTTCTCCTTGTGAGCGTTTATATGGCAAGGTTCCCTATTACAGTCGTCTTAGAGTTTTTGGTAGTGTTTGTTTTGTGCACCTCCTTCCACATGAACGCACAAAGTTAGAACTCCGTGCTCGTTTATGTTGCTTTCTTGGGTATGGCATTGAACATAAGGGATATAGATGTTGGAATCCTATTTCTAATCGTCTTCGTGTGTCTCGTCATGTTTCATTCTGGGAACATAAGATGTTCTCATCCATTCATCCCTTTGAATCTTCTACTTATGTCCCTTTCTTTACCAATCCTTTAGTGGATTTATTTCCAGAAGATCCTATACTACCATCAACTTGTGAATCTTCCTCTCCACAGTTGTCTTCTTCTCATCTTGATGTAGGCCCATCTAGCGATCCCACTTCGGCAACTTCTGACATGTCTGCCCCAGCCGAGGATCCTATGTCTTCAGCCATTCCATCTACTTCTGTTCGTCATTCCACCAGAGTAAGTCAACCTCCGGCTCATGTTCGTGATTATCATTGTTACTCTACCATTACTTCTCTTCACGAACCTCGCATCTATAAAGAAGCTAGTACTAATCCTCTTCGGCAGCAAGCAAATGGCAGATGAGTTGCATGCCTTGGAAAACTATCACACATGGGATTTGGTTGAATTACCTCTTGGTAAGTCTGCTGTCGGTTGTAAATGGGTATATAAAATTAAAACCAAGGCAGATGGTACAGTGCATCGCTATAAAGCTCGGCTAGTAGCAAAAGGCTTTACTCAGGAGTACGGCATTGATTATGATAAGACCTTTGCCCCTGTTGCTCGTCTTACTTCTGTTCGCAGTCTTCTTGCTGTTGCCGCTGTTAAACGTTAGCCTTTCAAATGGATGTTAAAAATGCATTTCTTAATGGCGATCTCACAAAGGAAGTTTATATGGTATCTCCTCCTGGATACTCTCATTCATCTAATAAAGTGTGCCAATTACGTCGGGTATTGTATGGATTGAAGCAAGCTCCCCGTGCATGGTACTCCAAGTTTAGCTCAACTATGGAATCTCTTGATTTTAAATCCAATTCTTATGACCATGCTCTCTTTGTTTGGAGCATGCATTGTGGGTACATTATACTGCTTTTATATGTGGATGATATGATTATTACTGGCTATGATCAGATTGGCATTATCAAACTCCAGCAGTATCTTAGTAAACAATTCGAAATGAAAAATCTTGGGTGACTCAGCTATTTTCTAAGCTTGGAGGTTGCGTCTGATGCTTTTGGTTATTGTTTGTCTCGGGCAAAATATGCCACTGATCTTATTTGTCGAGCTGGGCTCATTGATAACAAGATTTCTTCTACACCCATTGAGTCAAATGCAAAATTCAATGACAAGGATGGAACTCTTCTTCCGAATCCTACACTTTATCGATAGTCGGCTGGTAGTCTTATATATCTCACCGTTACACGTCCTGACATTGCTTACGCTGTTCATATTGTTAGTCAGTACATGATTGCGCCTCGTACGACTCATTTTGCTACGGTTCTTTGAATTCTTCGCTACGTCAAGGGTACGTTGTTTCATGGTCTTTATTTTTCTGCTCACTCTACCTTGGAGTTAATAGCTTATTCTGATGCTGATTGGGCTAGTGACCTTCAAGATTATCGCTCCATTATAGGCTACTATTTCTTTTTGGGCAACTCACTTATCTCGTGGCGTAGCAAGAAACAAACCACCGTTGCTCGCTCTAGTATAGAAGTAGAATATTGAGCTCTTGTTGATAAAACATCAGAGTTATTATGGTTACGGTGGCTACTTGAAGACATGGGAGTGCGTCATCATAGCGAAACGGTCATTCATTGTGACAACCAGAGTGCTATTCAAATTGCACATAATGATATTTTTCATGAATGTATCAAGCACATTGAAATAGACTGTCATTTCATTAGATATCGTGTTCTTCGTGGCACTGTTCGACTTGTATCTACTTCCTCCGCTGAACAGACTGCCGATGTCTTCACCAAGACACATCCACCTGGGCGTTTTCTGGATCTATTCTCCAAACTCAAGTTGACATCTTTCATATCATCTTGAGTTTGAGGGGGACGTTAGAGATATATATTTGTGATATTCTGTGATTCTGTATATTATTATGTGATTCTGCATATCTTCATTTATTTGTTACTTTAGATAGTCGTTATGTAAAGCCTATAAATAGGCTCGTGTACTATTCACTAGAAGATATATAGAATATTATTTTTCTCTTCATTCACAATTCTCAACTTAGGCAATCATTTCATGAAAAATGTATTATAAATTTTGAGTTTTTCATAGAACAAACGCATCCTTAAAATCATTCATTTGCTCTATGAGCTTGCGACTACCATTACAAGAGGGAACTCACCATGTTGAGACAAGGGAAAGGCAGCTGTTTTCTTGTGTGTCTCAATCATGATGCGTCGTTTAATAATCACAAAGAAGTATTTAAAATTTTGTTTGGCCATAAAAATAATGTTCCTTTCAATACTAAATTTTTAATACCACTCATCAAAGTTTCAAATAACGACGTTAAATTTGCGCTCCCTACAGGTAATGTATTATGACGATATTTTGCAACAATATTAGTGACTTATAACCGTAAATGTTCTAGTTATATGTTTACTACTCAAAACTAAATCACACTCAAAGAAGCCAAGGCAAATGGATTATATAAAATAATACAAGGACAAGACACTCAGTTTGGGAGCACAACAACATACTTTTCACCGTTCTTTGCTGATTTCAGGACCACCACATGGAGTTGCCGCTCAACATTGCCGACAACACAATCAGCAGGACCACAATGCTTGCTCGTGTTTTTTGCGGATTGTGATGGACGAATCGGGTCTCAACTAAGTTATGGGCGAATCGGGCCTTCGCAGACAAGGATGGGCGACTTTGGGATTGCGACGGACGAAGGCATCAGTCGAGAGGGGCTTGATTAACGAAGGCAATTGATGGAAGAACGACTTGGCTTGAGGGAATCGACAAGACGGGATTAAATCTAGGGCAAATTGCTAAGAATTTTGGGGTGAAGATGAGCCAAGGCCACCAGTGTCTGCGACAATGGTCTTCCATATTGGGAAGAAAAAAATGCTGCGTTTTGAGAACAAAAAAAATAAATTTTGTAAGTTAAATGACGCCATTTCACACTTCGGCATCCATGTCAACGCCAGCAAGGCCGGTCGACGCTGGCTTGGAATCCACATAAGCCTTTTCAAGTTAAGATTGACCGAATGAAGTGAATAGGCACAAAATGTAAAAGATTTAGGACTAAATTGATCAAATTGAAATGTTTAGGACTCAATTCGTACTAATGCAAAAGGTTTATGACTTTTTGGTACTTTTCCCATATTGGGTTTGTGGATAGTAAGATTGTTCCTTCATTGGTAACTTACAAACATTTATGCAGCCACTTGTAAAATATAAAAATAAGTGTTAGTCCACTATCAGATTTGTGGATGATAAAGTTGTTATTTCATTGCTCACATTTACTTACGTGTCCATTTGTAAAATCTAAATAAAAATTGGTAATATCCCATTGAGTTTATCAATGATAAAATTGTTATTTTATCGTTAATTTCAAATGATTAATCGAATCAACATTCGATGACTTTTTACTTATCATCCACGTTACGTAATTTCCGTCCACAGATAAAATGAATAAAACGGAGTTTGGAGCTCCATTGAAACAACAATTTTGCATTTTCTAGTCAAGTCAACTGAAAACTATTGCATGTCCTTTGATCGTTATGCTTGATTGTAGTATGTTCAATGTTTTACCCTCCACAATTGTCTATTGTAGGAAACTCCTTCAATCGAAAAAGTTCTTCAAGTTTGGATAAAAATTGAAGATTCTTCAAGCATGTGCCCGCCAAACTGGACCAATGGTGCAACCTTCCTAGCCCTAAGAAGGTGCATGGAAAGTTTGGGTATGAAAATTTCAATCCCTAAAGGTTTTCGGATTCCTGCTCAGTTCATAGGCTTGAAGTTGGGCCTGGTCGACTGGTTCACTTCATCATTGGTCTGACTAGTGATTACTGCTGCTTTCAATTCAACTATCATGTTGTATGAAAACTATGATCTGCAGATGCAATAACATTTTGTAAGTTCTCTGGAAATGTTAAATCCTAGTGTTAATATGATGCTCTTCGTCTGTCATGGAGTAGTTCCATGTGGTAGTACATGATCTAACTGCAATGAAGATGCAAGTTTTAAGCAATTTAATACAAGTAGCAATTGAAGCGATATCAAGAAATAAAATCGGCCATGTCACAAATTTCATTGGTTTGATAAGATTTCTATAAATATGTTTCTAAAATTGAGTTGTTGAGGTTGGTTAATTCTTGGGATGATAATATGCGTAAGCAACGAAGAAGGCCTTAATGATGGTCACAACAGAGCAAATGAAAGCAGCAGTAGCCGAACCAAGGGTCGCCGAAGAACTCGCGCTCAATCCCTGTCCAGTTCATGCACCATTTGTTCCGGTGGTATCGGCCACTCGCCTAGATTACTTGATCATGTAGCTCGAGCCAATATCGAACCTGACATCCTTTGGGAGATCATTGAAAATTTCGCAACCTCATGAGGATCACGTTATTGGAGAACAAGCTTGGAACAGTAACAATAACAGTCTGCCGTTGCTCGAAATCCAAACATATTGTTAGGATTCGCCGCACAATCACAAAGAAATAGAGAGCAAAAAAGCGAGAAAGAGAATCGAGACACGATGTTTTTATCTTGGTTCACCCTTAAACTAGGGATATATCTAGTAGAAGATTCCACTATAATTAGCACCTCACACCTTTATGTTACATCTCTCAATTACAAGATAAAGAGATTATATATAGATAATAGTTTGATTCAAAATAGAAAACCTCTTTCTAGGAAACCTACTCTAACTAGAAAACCTATTTCAATTAGGAAACCTATTCAAAATATGAAACTTAATTGCATTAGGAAACTTTCTTTTTCCAAGCTCAAACTATAAAAGCTCTCCAACGGCTCGGAACCACTGCTCCTGTAACCCTCGCCCGCTCACCGGGGAGTGGGACCCCCATGCCTTCCTGTCGATGGAGAGTATGAACCACATCCCAATATTCTCTCACTTGGTGAATACTCCACATGCTTCTTTAGACCCAACACAGTTGTACACCATTCAAATTTTTCTGCACTCACTACCTTGGTAAAAAGATCTGCACTATTTACCTGTGTGTCAATTTTCTCCGGCACCACAACCTTCTCCCATTATTTGGCATCCTTTGTGCTTCTTGCTTCTTTAACAGTACTTGGATCATCATCAATAATAGTCAGAGCACAATTCTCATTGCTAGCAAACGGGGTATACTTCTCAAGTGGTTTTCTCATTCGTGTGGACCTTCTTAAGACTAGTTCAGGTGGTGCTTCAACTTCAGACTTGGTTTCAGAATCTACTACACCATCCGCCTCATTAGGCTCATCAACTTCAGAATTCAAATTTTCTATTTCAGCTAGTGTAGCCTTTGTCTCTTCCTTCAAACCAACATCTAACTCAACCGTTTGTGGTTTTTTAAGAGCTTGGCGAACAATCTAATTTGTCATAGATTCTCTAAACACTACATGCCTGCTGTAGATGATATGTTTAGTGTAAGGATTCCATAGCATATACCCTTTGACACCATCTTTGTACCCAATGAAGACGCACTTCTCTGACTTGCTCTCAAGCTTGTTCCTCTTTTCATTTAGCACATGTACATATGCATCACAACCAAACACTATAACATGGGATATGTTTGGCTTCTTTTCAGACAGTGCCTCAAACGGTGTCTAATCCTTTAAAACTGATGTGGGAAATCTGTTTTTCATATAACACGCGGTAGCCACTGCTTCCGCCCAAAATTTACCTACTAAGCCTGCACCACTTAGCATACTCCTTACCTTTTCGATGAGAGACCGATTAAGCCTCTTTGCCACCCTATTCTGTTGAGGTGTATAGGGTGTTGTCTTATGCCTGGCAATGCCACTGGTCGCATAGAATTAATCAAATTTCGCTAAACAGAATTCTCCTCCGTTATCAATCTGTAAAACTTTGATTTTTCTATCAAACTAATTTTCCACCAAAGCTTTGAACTCGCAAAATTTTTCAAACACATCATCTTTCCAATGCAGAAAATATATCCACACATATCTAGAAAAATCATATGTAAAAGTAACATAATACTTTGATTTTCCAAACGATGCTACAGGTGTAGGCCCCAAGACGTCACTGTGGATCAAATTCAGAATCTCTTTCACTCTCCCTCCTATGGATTCAAAAGATACCCGATTATGTTTTCCATGTAAACAATATTCACAAAATCTGAAACCCATAGAATAGCTTGGAATTCCGTCCATCATCTTCTTTGAGGTAAGGGTCATCAACCCTTTCTCACTAATATGACCCAATCTTCGATGCTATGGCATCGAAAGATCTTCTTCCACCAGCTCTCAGATATAACTCTCACCATTGATCACTGTGTTTCCCAATAACTTTTACAATTTTCCATACCGTTCGCCTCTGGTGATCACCATATATCCACGGGTTAGCTTGCATGAATATTTTTCGCTAGTGAAGGTAATGCTAGCATCTACCATAGTTCCCACAGAAATAAAATTCCTCGTAAGACCAGGAATATGCATCACATCCAGAAGATTCTTGATTGTCCCATCTTTCATCTTCACCTTCCCCTTTTTGCGACCAACAATATCAAGTGTCGTGTCATCCCCCATTCGCACTGTACCTCCCTGATATGGCTCATAACAGCAAAACCAATCTCTATGAGGCATCATGTGGAAAGACGCTCCAGTATCGATTATCCATGCATTGCAGTCACCCTGTGATGTATTGCAGACGAGCTACATGTCTCCCGTGCCTCTGTCATCATCCTTCTTTGTACTAGAGGATGATGCCTCATCTCATTTCTCCGGACCTACACTTTTGCTTTTGCAATCTTTCTTCAAGTGTCCAGGCTTTTTGCACTTTCAACACGTTATTTTCGATTGATATCGGCTTTTGGATCTTCCTCTAGATTTATTTCTACCACCAAATCTGGATTTGGATCATTCACTATTCCTTCCCCTTAAGAAAAGAGCCCTTTGCATTGCACTATCAGAACCTGCTCTCCTCATCTCCTTAGATAATAGAGAAGCTACAACGCCCTCAAAGGATGATGCACTAACACCAGTGCCAATCGAAATAATTATATGTTCCCATGAATTCGGCAATGAACACAGCAAAGTACACACTTTATCTTCCTCATCTAGATTGACATTGATCGATGTAAGTTGCCCACAAATAGTATTAAACTCATTTAAGTGTGCAGAAAAAGAATCACCTTCGCTCATCCGCAGGTTGTATAGGCGCTTCCACAAAAAGAGTTTTTTCACAAACAACTTGCTCTGATAAAGGTTTTCAAGCTTCGTCCAGAGATCCTTTGCCGGTTTCTCAAGGGTCACGTTCACCAAAACGCTATCTACAAGGCATAGGTAGATTAGGCTTCGCGCCCTCCGATCGCTACTATTCCATGCCTTCAATTCGTCAGACATGGACTCGGCCTCCTTTGCCTTCTCCGTGGATTTTTCCTTGGGTTTCTCTTCTTCGATCACGTGCCATAGATCTCCGTCCACGAGCAAAGCCTCCATCTTCAATTTTCAAAACTCGAAACTCTTTTCTCCGAACTTCTCTACTTCATTCCATGATTGATCAATCGATGATATCTTCCCAAGATTTGATTTTTCAGATCTCTCTTCACCAAGAAACCCTAACCTTAAAGCTTGCTCTATTACCATATGTTAGGACTCGTCGCACAATCACAAAAAAATAGAGTAAAAAAACGTGAAAAAGAATCAAGACACACGGTTTTTATCCCGATTCACCCTTAAACTAGGGCTACGTCAAGCAGAGTATTCCACTATAATTAGCACCTCACACGTCTCTGTTACATCTCTTAATTACAAGAGAAGAGACTATATATAGGCAATAGTTTGATTCAAATAGAAAACCTCTTTCTAGAAAACCTACTCTAATTAGAAAACCATTCAATTAGGAAACCTATTCAAAATAGGAAGCTTAATTGAATTATGAAATTGTCCTTTTCCAGGCTCAAACTATAAAAGTACTCTAGTGGGGTTTGTGACTGTTGCTCTCGTGACCCTCGCCTGCTCACCGGGGAGTGGGACCCCTATGCCTTTCTGTCGATGGGGAGTATGAACCACACCTCAACACATATTGCTTATAAATTTCAAAGGCAGAAATGTTGTACCCAGGAGCTTAGCTCTGAATCATGAGACTAGATAATCAGAGTTTGAAAGGAGAAAATCAGAGTTCTTTGTGTTCGGCCATTAATCGAAAATTCAATAGGCACAATAAAGAACCAGAACATGTTTTAAAGGAGAAAAATCTGACATGTGTGAAAGAATGCAAAAGTAGAGACCAAGAAACATGGATCTCTTGGTTTTACTGGTGATCTCCTCGATCGGACTGACGTCTTCATTTTCCTTAATTTGCGAAGATCAGTCCAAATGTAATAGGAAAACGAGTCTAAGAGCTCCACCTTTAATTTCCTTATTTTCCCAAGAGTGAACATTAAACAGAAACTCAGGTACTGATTACAATGAACCTTGTGGATATAAAATGGGAGCGATATGAATATCTGCTCTTTAGAAGGGAACTTGCACTGTAGAAAGTAGGGAATGATGTCCTGGGGAAAGAGATGCTCTCATCTTTTCTTTCTTGGCTTTTCTTCATCAGCAGTCTCTCACGACCAACCCTTGGGTGAACCACCTAGGAGTTGGCTAATATATTACTAAGCCTAAACTTAACTTGAGCTCTTCCAAACCTATATCAATTCGAAACTTGATTCAAGTTTTTAGCATGCAAAAGATTTCATTTAAGAGTCACCACTAATATATTTTTGGTGATTCAATTAGAAACCCAAGTAAAGTATCGGGAGGCTTACTTTACTCCTATGAATAAGAGATTATGAGTTTGGAGACTTCGTTACGCTAGAGTACTCTAACACGCTTTCGGTACCTTTCGCTTTTATTTTTAAAAATATTTAGAGTTAATACCACCGAAAACCCCAAACCGGTACACTGTGATAAATTTACCCTCCGTTAGTTTTCGTTAAATTTTATCGTTAAATTGCTGAGTTGCTGACGAGTGTACAAGTTTGGGGTTTTACCCCCCGTTTGTCACATGTGTTCTAATTTGTGGTTTTTCGAGGTTGTAATCCAATTTAAGGGAAATTAACGGAGGGTAAATTTGTCACAAATGTACCATTTTGAGATTTTTTGTGGCCAAAAAATTAGTTTGAGGTAAATTTATCATAGGTATACCAATTTAGGGATTTTCGTGGTATTAACCCAAATACTTATATAAGCAGCTTGAATTGATTTTAGCATAAATCATTAACATGTGAGGTGATCATGCGATTGTGCAATCAATGAAATTAACACCCGAGAAATCAAGACAATAAATAATTTGCACCACAGAAAATGACCAAACATCACTAATCAGCTTGTGTTTATTTTTTAGTTTTCTATTTTTAAATGAAAATTAGACTATGTAGAATGCAATCCTAAATGACATGGAAAATCCATGACTTAAGTCTATATGCATTGCATGTAAAAATTAAAAACTACCGTAAACTAATCTAGAATGACACGCAACTCTAGGTAAAGTTGTTATTTCATTAATAACTTATAAATACTTATGCGCCCGCTCGTAAAATCTGAAGTGGTTATCTACTTGTCGCAAACAACACTTTAGAAATTGGCCCATCGGGGGAGGACCACTGAAACGACAATTTTGCGTTCTCCAGTGAGATCAAGTTTGCAGCGAAAGTGGTCTTTTAATGAGAGAGTAAAAGGACAGTGACCGAAAGCAGCGGTAGCCACGTCATTAAGGACCAAGGGCAGCCAAAGTACTCGCCATTTACTCTGGTGGTAGCTGGCCACTCACCCGAATTTTTTTTTTTTGGTGCCACTCACCCGAATTAACTCGGGCAAGTGGCTCGAGTCAATATCGGACGTGACATTCTTAGCAAGACCATTCCAGGATTTGCATCAACAGTGAAGAACCACCGAATGCCACAGCTAGCTTAACAGCGTGATTTGATGGATTTGCGTTCTCAAGTCAACTTAAGACAGTCACACATGGGCAGGAACCAAAAAATTTATGATCCGATGTGATATGAATGAGACCAAACACAGGCCCGTTGAAATCCCGTACAATGAAGTTCGTGTTCATCTGCCTTCCAATAAGAACACAACTCCTCCTTGGATGTGTTCCCTCACAAACTATAATGAAGTTGCATTCAAATGTAAGCAAATTATTTTATTTCTTTCCTTGAATTTACTTATTTAATGAGAAAAAAAGATATGATAGATGCATTTTCCTTAATTTAAGTTTTATGCTCCGTTTATTTCACGAAAAACATTTTCCTCATTTTTCGGCACTTGGATCGCTTAGGAAAATGAGTTAACGGAAAATGTTTTCTTACTAATAAATTCAGAAAAATGATGTCATCTTCAAAAAATCGAAATCGTTTTCCAAAATATGACTAGGTGTCAGCATTTGTATCAAACTTTACACTTGGGCACAAGAACCCCAACACTCATTTTCAGGCCCTTGACAGCAGAGCCAGGTCCTCAGCGCCCGGGTTTGCGTCCATCGAGGTATGGCCCTGGACTTCGGCACCCAAGCCTAGGTCCATCTAGGTAGCGCCCAAGACCCCGGCCGCCGTGCTTGTGTCCATCGAGGCTGAGCTCGCGACGCTAGGCCCGGTAATATTGAGGCCGAGTTTGCATCCTCGATGCTCGTGCCCAGGTCCATCGAGGCCAAAATATATTTAAAAAAATTTCAATTTTTTTAATATTTTAATATTTTGTACTTTTTTCTTTCCTTTCCTTTCTTTTTCTTTTTCTTTTTCTTTTTCTTTTTCCTTCTTCCTTCGCCGCTTGCCGGGCATCGGCAACGCCCAGCAACTGGCCACAGGCGAGGGTCGGCCTTGGGCAAGGCTCGACCTCGCCAGATATGACCAGCCCTCGCCTATGGCCTATCGCTAAGGCCTGGCGATCGAAGGAGGAAAAAGGAAAGAGATAAATAAAGAAAATAAAAAATAAAATCATTAAAAATTTTGAATTTTTTTAAAAAAATAAAAAAATTGTCTACGTCAGCGTGGTCATGCCATGTAGGACAGCGCCCACGTCATCAATTTCCGACCAAATGAGATTTTTCTTACCAAACAACGGAAAATATTTTCCAATTCATCTTCAGGTTTCTACCAAAAACTGAAAAATATTGTCATTTCCCTGGAAAATGACTTCTCAGAAAATATTTTCAACAAATGTCACATTTTTCGAGAAACAAATGGAGCCCTAGTTGGTAACTTATGTTGCTTGTGGAATAGGATTCTTCAAAAAACAATTTTTTTTGGGTATCGGCTCTTGTAACTCTATCATCTTCAATCTCTAGTCGGTCGCCAGAACCGGCGATCGGCCAGAGGCGGGGACCAGCGAGGTCGGTCTCACTATCATTGGCAAGGACGAGCCTCGCCATGCCTAGGCGAGCCTCGAACTCGTCGGCTGTTGCGTCAGCCTCGCCAGTGGTTGGGCGAGGTCGAGCCTCGCCAGGGGTGGGCAAGGCTCGCCCTTGCTAGCGGTCGGCAGGGCTGACCTCGCCGGCCCCCACCTCTAGCCCGTTGCCGGAACCGGTGACCAGCTAGAGGTTGAAGATGAAGGGAGGAAAAGAAAAAGAAAGGGAAAGAAAATAAATAAAAATAGGAAAAAGAAAGGAAAATTTAAAAATAAAAATAAAATTCTAAATATATATAAAAAATTACCACGCCAGTGCTGGCCGGCCAAAATTAGCTAGATAAACTGAATTGGTACAAATACAAATTGTTTATGACTGAATTGGAACAAAAAAAAGTTTAAAACTAAATTGGCACAATTGCAATATGTTTAGGACTGTTTTGGTAATTTTCCCCTTATAAAGACTTGCGAGTCCACTTCTGAAATCTAAAAACAAGTAATAATCTGCTATTGGGGTTTGTGGATGGTAAAATTTTTATTTCATTGATAACCTACGAATAGTTTCGCACCCATTTAAGCTAAAACAAGTGGGAATTTACTTCTGGTTATGGATGGTAAGATTTTTATTTCATCGGTAACTTAAAACACTTATGCGTCCACTTATAAAATCTAAAAACAAATGGTAATCTATTATTAGATATTGTGGATGGTAAAATTGTTATTCCATCGTCAACTTAGAAATAGTTATGCGCCTACTTGTGCAAACTAAAATAAGAACTAATATACAACTAGGTTGGCGGATGGTGAAATTTTTAGTCCGCTGGTAACTTACAAACACTTATGGGCCCACTTGTATATGTGATAATCTACTATTGGGTTTTGAGAGTGGTAAAATCATTATTTCATCGATTGCTATTTCATTGGTAGCTTACAAGTAGATATGCGTCCATTTGTAAAAATAAAAAACCAACTGGTAATTTATTATTAGGTTTTGTGATTGGTAAAGTTGTTACTTCATTAATAACTTATAAATACTTACGCGCTCGCTCGTAATCTGAAGTGGTTATCTACTGTTCGGTCAGTTGATGGTAAACTTGTCATTTCGTTAGGGATTTATAAATAGTCGATTAGATCAACAAATTACCGATCACCGTTTACTTATCATTAATATTTTAAATTTGCTACCGACATTATGTATCTACCACACACGGAACAAATTCCGTTTTTGTCGCAAACAGAACTTTAGAAATCGGCCCATCTGGGGAGCACCACCGAAATGACAATTCTGCGTTCTCCAGCGAAGTCAAGTTTGCAGCGAAGGTGGTCTTTAATTGAGAGTAAAAGGACGGTGACCGAAAGCAGCGGTAGCTGTGTCAAGAAGGACCAAGGGCAGCCAAAGTACTCACCATTTGCTCTGGTGGTAGTTGGCCGCTCGCCCGAATTAACTCGAGCAAGTAGCTTGAGTCAATATCAGACGTGACATCCTTAGCGAGACCAAGGATTTGCATCAATTGTGAAGAACCACCTAATGCCACTGCTAGCTCAACCGCGTGATTTGATGGATTTGCATTCTCAAGTCAACTTAAGATAGTCGCACACGGGGGTGGGGACCAAAAAATTTATGATACAATGTGATATGAATGAGATCAAACACAACTCCATTGAAATCACGTACAAGGAAGTTCGGGTTCCAAAAAGAACACAACTCCTCCTTGGATGTGTTCCCTCACAAACTCTAATGAAGTTGCATTCAAATGTAAGCAAATTATTTTATTTTTTTTCTTGAATTTACTTATTTAATGAGAAAAAAAGATATGGTAGATGCATTTTCCTGAATTTAAAAAGGAAATCGTTTTTCAGAATTTAAGTTTTAGGCTCCATATGTTTTGCGAAAAATATTTTCGTCATTTTTCGGCGTTTGGATCGCTTAGGAAAATGAGTCAATAGAAAATGTTTTGTTACTAATAAATTAAGGAAAATTATATCCTATTTAAAAAATTGGAAATCATTTTTCAAAATATGACTAGGCATGCGCTTGAGCACGGAAACCCCAACGCTCGTTCTCGGGCCCTTGGTAGTGGGGCCAGGTCCTCGGCCCCCAAGCCTGCGTCTATCGAGGCTAGGCCCGGGACTCCGGTACCTAGGCTTGGGTCCATCTAGGTTGCGTCCGAGACCCCGGCAGCTTCGCTTGGGTCCATCAAGGCTAGGCTCGAGACGCTAGGCCCGATAATATAGAGGCCGAGTCCGGTCCTCGATGCCCGTGCTCGGGTCCATCATGGCCAAAATATATTTTCGAAATATTTTTATATTTTATATATTTTATATATTTTCTTTCTTTCTTTTTCTTTTTCGTTCTTCCTCCACCAGTTGCTAGGCCTTGATAACAGCCAGCAACTGGCCATAGTGGCCACAGGCGTGGGCCGGCCTCTGGCGAGGTCAACCTTACTGGATATGGTGAGGTCGAGCTCGCCAGAGGCCGGCGCGGTCGGCCCTCGCTCGTGGCCTGTCACCGAGGCTTGGCGACCGGGGGAGGAAGAAGGAAAAAGAAAAAGAAAGAAAAGAAAAAATTAAAATTAAAAAATTCGATTTTTTTAGAAAAATTATTAAAATTCTCCACGTAAGCGCAGCCGTGCCATGTAGAACGGTCGGCGTCAATGTCAACAATTTTCGACCAAATGAGATTTTCCTTACCAAACGACGGAAAATATTTTCCAATTTATTTTTAGATCTCAGCCAAAAATTGAAAAATATAATCATTTTCTTGGAAAATGACCGCGGTGAACTACAGCTAACCGTCCAAGTAATAATTACTTGGCATCTCGACGACTCAATCGCACGAACATTTTAAGGTAGGATAAGAAATGGATTTAACCAGATTAGAAATGGATTTAACTAGAGTGAGAACATTTTAAGGTCGGATAAGAAATATATTTAACCCGATTAGAAATGGATTTAACTAGAATGAGACCCACGAAGCTCAAGATGGAAACAATTAAGCGCTTTACCAGCATTTTCTCTAGTTAAGTCGAACTAGTTTCCTTGATACAGAATTTATTAGAAAATATTATTAGAGGTATTATTAGATTCTAGAGATATTATTTGATATTTGGTTAGTTCATAGTGCAACTAGTTTCCTTGATACAGAATTTTAGAAATCAGCCCGTCGAGGAGCACCACTGCAACGACAATTTTGCATTGTCTAGTCAAGGCGAACAAAGGCGTTAACGAGGGTAAAGACATATAGTGAAAGCAGCTGTTGCTGTAAGGGAGGACCAAGGGCTGCCAAAGTCCTCGCACTTGATCCCTGTCCATCTCACGCGCCATTTATTCCGGTGGTATCTCGCCACTCGCCCAAATTACTCGGTCAAGTAACTTGAGCCAATATCAAACATGACATCCTTTACGAGATCATTCAAGAATTTGCATTTACAATCGAACCAATGAAGGCCACCACTGGCTCAACCAAGTGACTTGATGTAAATGCATACCCCAGGTCAAGTCAACTCATGGTAGTCGTGCATGGGGACCGAAGAATTGATGATACGATGTGATTAGAAATAGACCGAACACAGCCCCATTGAAATCCCATCCAACGAAGCTCATGTTCATCTGCCTTCCAATAAGAACACAACTCCTCCTACGTGTTCACTCACAAACTCTGTAATGAAGTTGCATTCAAATGTTAATAAATTATTTTATTTCTTCTCTTGAATCTACTTATTTAATGAAAAAAATGGTATACGAAAGATACATTTTGATGTTACTGTGAAAAGCTAGGTATCTATATAAGTTTAACAAATTTCTACACCGTTAATGTATGCGAAAAGAAAAAATTGATTTGTAATATGCCATTTGTTTTATGATGTAAAATAAGATTAGCGAAAAGCATTTTCAAAAGAGATGTCAAGTACTAATCTCCACATTTTAGGCGGACTTGTTTATTTTTCTGTTTTTCTTAGAAAATAATGATATGATTTTTTTTTCTTTCGATTGAAAATTTATATTAAATAAAGGATGTAATTTTGTTGGAAAGGATTGCGGGATTTTGCTGGTAATTTTGAAAGTGAAATGAGTCCAGATTTAGGGCGCGCATGAAATCATTTCTGTTTATCTATTTTTTTATTTTTCTGTTCCTAGGAACAAGTTTGGAACAGAAATTCATTTGATAACGTAATTTCATTTTTCTATTTCTGAAAAAAATTTATATTCTAGAAATAAGTTTGGAACAGAAATCAGAAGCAAAAATATCTATTTTTCTATTTCTAGAACAGAAATGAGAAACAAAAACTCTTCTCATCACTCGCCCTCGCTACTGGCCGGCCACCCTCTTGCCACCGGCCGCCTCCCACCGTCGGCTGCCAGCCGCCGTCAACGGCATCCTTCGCCGACCGCCTCCTCCCACTGCCATCTTCCGCCATTCACCGCCGCCCAACGTCGGCCGCAACCCACCCATCGCCACCACCCGCCATCCTTCGCCGCCACTTGCCGGTCGCTCGGAAGCCCCCGACCATGGCCTGCCAATTGCCTCTCGCCCGCCGGCTGTTGTCCACCGCTCATTGCCTCTTGCCGCCTACCACAGTCCTTTGCCACTCAACGCCGGCCGCCGTCCTCTACTGCCGGCCGTTGTGCTCCACCGCCCAACAACTGCTGCCACCTTGTGCCGGCTGCCCTCCGCCGGCGGTAGTCACTATCCTCCGCCACCAGCAGCCACCCACCACTGGTCACTGTCCTCTGCCGCCGGCTGCCTCGCGCCACCCGCCGTTGCCCCCCGCCACCCCCCACCACCGTTATACATCGCTGGCCGCCATGCTCCATCGCCCGACGTCGATCGCTGCCCGACCCCAACCTTTTACCGCCATTGGCCACCTCCCACCACCACTGGCTGCCGTCCTTCGCCGCGATCGGCCCGCTGCCTCCCACCGCCAACAACCGTCCTCCACCCCCCCTCGCCACCCGCCGTTCTCCGCCGGCCGCTTGAAAGGGAGAAATTTTGTGTCGTTATCAAATGCGTATATTTTTGCTTAGAAACTCATCCGGGGAATAGAAATTAAAAAAAAAATCTATTTCTGGCCAGAAATTGATTTCTGGAACATAAATGTTACCATGCGCGCCCATGGTATATTTCCTCAACCTATCGCATAATGCCATCCTTGGTTCGATTCCTCCTGTTTTAGGGAGTCTAGATCAGCTGGAGTCGTTGGACCTATCATGAACTACCTCAATGGAACCATACCAGCTCAGCTTGCTAATCTTAATTTCCTTTCATTCCTGAACCTTTCAAACAATCAACTTGTGGGAAGCATCTCGACAAAGGGACAATTTCTCACGTTTCCCAAAAGTTGCTTCGAAGGAAACCTTGGATTGTGCGAGCTTTCGATTAACAAAAGTTGCTCAACTACAACGAATGGGACAGAGGAAGCAGGCAGTTTTCCAACTCAAAGCAACAAAGATGACGACAGCAATGATGATAGCAAGAAGTGGTTTTACATGGGCATACTGCTTGGATTCGTGGTTGTCTTCTGGGTATTTTGTGGTCCGATAGTGTTTATCAGATCATGGAGGTTGGCTTATTATCGATTCTGGGATAAAGTGCTCTTCAAACACTCATGACCATGAAGGTTTCCAATGTGGTTCAGTTGCTAAACTTGGAAAAGAGTCTTTTCGTTCTTTCTTCTCTTCATAATTCTTCATCACCATTTAAAAGATGATTCTGTTTACTTATCATCAGAACTCTTGCTTACCCATAAGGAAAAAATAGTAGGTTTGCGTCTCGCGTAGAAATCACCATTCAAAAGTAGATCTGCAGCCTCAACCTTCAATTGGATCCTTCAAATTTGCTTGTGCAAAATTGGATCCTTCAATTTTTTTTTAATCAACTCCTCTAACTCTACCCTATTCTAAATCAAGTCCTTAAATAACACTTAGTATGTTAGCCGTGGTATGCTAAGTTCATAATTTCTTTATTATCAAAAAAGGTTAAAGTCAATAATGTTAAAATCAAAAGAAACTACTTTTAATCTATAGAAAAAGGAAAGTAAAATGTAGAACACAAGGGAGGGAGTGCGAGAGAGATGCGGGGAGGGGTGGAGGACTTGGTGGCAGCAACCACCACCAGAGATGATTGGTGATGATTGAAAAATGTGAAGAATTTATCACAAGGTTGATTGAACTACCAACTCTTATTGAAGCCTACTTACTAACATTTATTTTATTACTTCATACGGTTTTGATAGCTTATGAATATTTACTTGGGAACTCGCCAATGAGTTGAATTCACCAACTTTCTTATACAAAATTATCGATTCTTTTTAAAATTACCAACTGTTCCAACAATTACCATCATTTATTAAAGGAACTTAAGTAACAAACTTTCATATGTAATGTCGCAACCCTCCCGAGGTTGAGATATCTGGAGGATGTCTATGGATTGTTAAGTGAGCGCTAAGGGTTCCTCTTCCGAGGTGGTGCCTACACATAGCAAGGACACTCCCAAGCCCTGCTAGGCGCAATTTGGTTTTCTAATTCAATCATTTAATTTAATTTAATTTGAAGCTGCCACTGATCAATTATGGGCTGGTTAGGAGCTTGAGTAAGATGCAGGAGCTTGCCTTACTCTTGCAAACAAGAGATTTGTGAGTCCTAGGACTTGGTTATACTAGATAATTCTAACGTCCGTTGCTAGTATCTTTTCTCTTTTGTGAAAAATTATTGCAAGCAATCTTCTCGATTTTATTTTCCCTATATCTTCTAATCATGTAAAGAAATGGTGATCATGAATAGGTGTTCAAGCAATATATATTAAATCACGTGATAGTAAAGATCAAGCAAATAAAGTACTAGGAAAATAAAGAACCCGAACGGTATTGGGCAAAATTAACAAACCCTCATTATTAAGCCTTAGGATAGGACTCCCGTGAGCTATAAACCAAAAGTAGACGTGCACTAGATTAAAACAAACATGAGATGCCCAGTCTAAAAGTGCCAAACATGCTTGAGCAATCGCGCGTGAATCAAATATCGAGAACTATCTAATACTAGGATGCAGAACTCACCTAAGTGCGATTAAGATGCAATTCTAATTTAATTTTTTTGTCTTTTCTTTTGCCTAATTTTTTATAAACGCTCGTTAAAAACCTAAAATTACCTTACACGTCGAGAATACCCTATATGGCCAAAATTTCCCTATTAATTTAGATGAACATGAATTAATAAAAAATTTCATAATCAAAGATGCAAAGTCACTTAGCATGCCAAGACCCAAAAAAAAGAAAAGAAAAAGAAAGTCACCTAGCATGCTTCTAAGATGTCCTTACTTCTAATCTTTCCTTTTAATTTATGCAACTGCCTAGGTGATCATGAATATTCTGAATGCCACATAACAATTAAAGATGCAATTTTGACGATTTTTCTCACTGATCTACATGAACTAGCAAACCATATTCTATATGCATGAATAAAACGCTGTCAAGGTTCGATCTTTCCTTGAAAGATTCGATCTTTTTTACATGAGCAAAGTCACAGATAAAGGTCGAAGCTCGAGTCTGTTTTCCATGAATCTCGGCAAAACAGATGCAAGGAAATTAAAGTAAGGGCCATCAATACGAGACAAAATAATAATAAAGGTGGAGTTTTTTTTTGGTCAAAATGCACTCATTGACTTTCTCCTGTTTTATTTATTTATTTTAACTTATAAATTTTGTTATTGGATATGGGGGAGACAGAGAGATTAGTTGTCCCCTCTTGGCTCGACTCGACGGGCTCATCTCATTGCATTCGAGCAAAAAAATAAAAAAAGGAGTCATTGTAACCTCAATTAGATCGCGAAAGTGAT
Organism: Syzygium malaccense; assembly: GCA_031216405.1. Taxonomy (NCBI): domain Eukaryota; kingdom Viridiplantae; phylum Streptophyta; class Magnoliopsida; order Myrtales; family Myrtaceae; genus Syzygium; species Syzygium malaccense. Next base: position 6,590,260 of record CM062253.1, on the reverse strand, counting down.
CCGACTCCACCTAGATCGCGTGCTTCTTACTCCAATATTTTGCAAACTCAATTTAAATAAAAGATTAATGAGATCGGACGGACCGACCACAAAATCAACACGTGGCCGATCATGGTGAAAGCTTGGCACCTTCTCTTTTGGCACATCGCGTTAATATATATATATATATATATATTGCTGTGATATAAAGTGAAAATTGACAAAATCTTGTAAAAAAATGCCACGTCAAAGTAGATATAGTTAATGAAAGTATTTGGTTATACTTATTGCATAAACTTTCGCTATGATTTCAGGTATACTACTTCGAAAAATATCAAACATATACAGGAGGCCCATGGTATGTGTGAGTTGTTCATCTAGAGATTACAAAACGTTAAAAGAATTTCACTGACCCTTAATTAAACTTCATCCTCAATACTACCATCCAAAAATAGCAAAAAAGGGAATCTTTGTTGGAAGAAAGTCGAGAAAGGAGTAAAGGACTGATGTAAAGAAGCTAAAAAGACTAAAATGACCCTTATTTGTTTTAAAAGAAAGTTATGTTACAAAATATGATGGTTGGAATTTGTAACGAAAAGTGGCACTTATTTGTTTTCAACAGATAGAGGTTATATTACAATATTGGAACTTTTACGGATATATTTTCCTATTCTCATCATCAATTAGTTTAGCACTTTTATTATTAGTTGTTAAATTTTTGTATGCCCCGACAAACTGGTGTGCCCATGCTACTGGAAAAATAGTTTACAAAGATTAAGTTCACTTTTAGCCCCCTAACTTATGTTGCATGTGCAATTGGATCCTTCAAAATTTTTGGGAATCGACTCCCCTAACTCTACCCCCATTCTCAATCAAGTCCTTCTTAAATATCTCCTTTTTTTTTTTGCTAAAACTTCTTAATTATCTCCTTAGTATGTTGATGTGGTGTGCTAGGATGATTTATTATTATTATTATTGGAAAAGGTAAAAGTCAATATGGTTAAAATCAAAAGAAACTAGTTTTGTCAATAATGTGGAAGGCAAAGGTCGAAAAGCGATAGACGAGAAAAAGGGGTGGAGGACTTGGTGGCTGCAAACCACCACTTTGCTGGTGGAAAATGTGAAGAACTTATCAGAGGCTTGACGTTCGGAGAAGCGGTCATGGTGGACTCCAGCTATCCGTCGAAGTGGTAATGGCTTGCCATCTCGAGGACCCAATTGCACAAACATTATAAGTTAGGAGGATATTTGACCCAATTTCTGAAGACAAAACTCTAGTAGAATGAGATACACGGCACTCAAGATTGAAACGATTATGTGCTCTACCAGCATTATCTCACATGCTTCTTCGAAATCAGGTTTTAGTTGCTTCTTCATGTGCAAACCAATCAAGCTACTTGAGCTCGCCTGAATTATCTATGAGTTCAAATGCGAGACTGTGTCAAGTCCGAGTCTCATCAGTTGGATTTTACGAAAGTCGAATTTGAGCTCAAGCTTGAATCAAGCTCCGACAAAAAACTCATTTATAATAATCAAGTCGAATCAAACCGAGTCATTTCAAATTTATAAAAAGAATTTCACGAGTCAAACTCGATCCGAAAAAAGTTGAGCTTCAGTGAGATCGAGTTTGAATCGAGTATCCAGTCTTGAATTTTCGAGTTTAGTTTGGTTCAAATATTAATATCAACTCGATTACACCTCTTTTAAGTAGCCGCTGAAAAATATTCCCAACACCACTTAGAAATTAGTTTTTGGTCAGCACTAGACATTCATCAAAGAGAATCATGCATATGGTCGTGGTTTTGTGCAAGATGACGCTACTTAATGTGGAAAAAACAAAGAAAATTGAGAGGAAATTTTTCCAAAAAGTTCTAAACATATTGTATGACGATAAATTCAATTCTAAATCTTTCAATTGTGTCAATTTAGTTCTAAACCTTTTAACGATTTACGAATTTAGTCATTTCAGTTAATTTTGGTCAGAAACCGCTGATATGAATGCCAAACATCCTACGTGGGATGGCCAGCGCTAACACAGATAATTTTTTCTTTTTTTAAAAAAAATTATGAATTTTGTATTGATTTTTTAAAAATTTTTCTTTTCTTTTCTTTCTTTTTTTTCCACAAGGCCTACAGCCCCGGGCGAGGGCCGACAACCCTCACTAGCAATGGGTGAGGGTTGTGAAGCCCTTGCCCGCCGTAGACAATGACTTGGCACAATTGAAAGAATTAATATTGAATTGGTTGCCGTATAATAAGTTTCAGAGTTTTTGAATAATTATCTCGAAAACTAGGACATGGTAAATTACCTTGCATCTACCATGGAAGTCAGCCCATCAGATACATTCCTAATGCAGATCGGTAATAAAATTACGATGTAATTAAATTAAGTCTGCTAATAAGAATCACTTGCACACTAGTCAAGATTACTAAAATAGTTGGAACACTTAAGTGGACACAAGCACACATTAACAAAAGATAGCCATCAATCGATAGAAAATTTTCGTTTTCAATTAGTTATCAAGCTTTAACAAGCGATCAAAAGGTACTTTCTATTAGTAGGGGTCATGCGATATTTTCAACAACCTTTTGTCTGTCAATTATCTCCAATCCAAGAAAAACAGCACATTCCTATGAAAACCAAATCTATCTCCGATTTAATTTTGGCTCTGGTGGTTGCCATGAGAATGGACCAAATATAAAATCCATTGCTTTTTAAAGCACAATATCTCAATCGTTCTAATATTGAACCATCCTTTGGGTTTAGGCACTATTTAACCATCGCTATTTTCATCACTAACCATAGCTTATGTACCAATTCCCTAAGCTGGTCTTATCCTATCCATTGAGGTATGATTTTCCTTCGGCTGGCCCGCCTAACATAAATTGACACCAAGAAATCTGCAAAGCAATAAAGAAAAGCCGACAGACACAGACGCGTTTCTGCTCCTATTCCCTACACAAGTGTCCGCAGAGTAAGTAATATCATCAATTTTGACCCAAAAAAAAAAGGGTAACATTATCAGTCCCGCAACAAACGTTATCCCTAGGCAGAATAGTCCCTACCAGCATTGAAACAATAATTTTGCGTTCTCCGGTCAAGTTTGCAGCGAAGGGGGTCTTAAATGAGGGTAAACGGACAGTGACTGAAAGCAGCAGAGGCCGTCTCTAGTCCACAGAGCAAGTAACATCACCCAAAATAAAGAAAAGCTTTATGACACAAACGCGTTTCTGCTCCTGTTCCCGACAACGTGGATAAGAATAGAGCAAGTAACATCATCAGTTCCACAGCGAACGTTAACACTAGACAGAATCGTTCCCACCAGCTTGCGTTTACTTTGACTGCTTCGTGTTTCCAATCAGTATCATCCTCTGTTCTCCTCCCCCTCCTCCCCGCAATTCCCTGTTTTTGATATTGCCCATTTCGCACGACATTTTCCAGACCCCTCTCTCTCAGGTCGTCATTTTTATGGGCTTTATATTTATGAATATTAGAGAATTCAATATTAAAAGATATTGTTAGAAATATTATTAGATGTTAAGGATTTTGTTTGACATTTCATTATCTCCTAGGACAACTAATATCCTCATTAGATTAGATTACTTCCTTTCTTGTATATATTGTTCGGATATAAATACCCCTTGATTGTAACTTATTAAAGTAAAGATGTAACATTTGAGTATTTTCATCTTCAAGAGCAACCGCAACAAGTCTTCATCATGAAGAGTGCTTCATTGGCAGGCATCTACTTGTCGCTCACGTTGTCTCCGGAGGTAGCTCGATCTCGTGAGTCGATGGACTCTCCCTCGTCGTCAGAGGAAGTTGTCCTTTCTCTGTGGCCTCATCAGTCATGTTGCAAACATCCTTGTGCTGGTGAACTCTACCAAAAGTCGAGCCTCTTTGTTCTCTAGCTTCACTCCTTCGTGCATCCTTCTTGATCATGGTCATTGGTTCTGCTTCTTTGTCAAGATCAAACTTCTGTTGGTTTGTTGGTTTTGGTCTTAGTCTATTTTTGTGTTTTTCTATTTTATGTTTTTTTGTCCTTTTTCAATTCCAAATGAATAAAAACACAAAATAGAGTTTTCTACGGTGCCATTAGTGCTCCAATCTACAACACCTAAGTACCATAGATGCGTTGGACTTTCTTGCAATTGCGAGCGTCATAAATGAGCGAAGTCATTGTCAATTGTCTAGGTAGCTGTGAGCACCCAAGTCGATCATTTATTCATCAAGTAGCCAAAGTTGAGCACATTGGGGTGATTTAGTTTAGCTTGCCACAATTCAAGTTAGATTTCCACCATTAGTAACTCATACACATACTCAACCGCATTTACTAAAATACTTTCATGTTTAATTCATCCTATGAAAATTCGTATCCACCTAGTTAACTCACTTTAAGTTCTTCATGTGTATATGTTAGTTGGATAAAATCGTTATTTAGACTATAAGCATTGCATAGAATTTTTTAATTTTATACTGATTCACAATGAAGAATGAGAGAAAGTTAGTACTTGATAGTGAATTTATAAAATTAAAGCAACAAACAACGCGGAGGAATTGAAATTTTAATTAAATGAACTGTAAGATATTGAATAAGATAATTTATACTGACAATGGATTGTAATGACAAGAACTAAGATTAGAGTATTATATAAAAATGATAATGCCAAATGCAATCAAGGAAAGATATACTCCAACAACTAACGGGCGAATCTTACAATATTAATAAAAATAAAAAATAATGAGAAAAAAGAAGCTGTCTTGATATTTTTAATAAAGGTGAAGTCGAGCTCATCTTGCGGGCCCACCAAGACTTTTCTAAACTTGAAACAGTTTGAGGAGTCCATTATTTTTTCATTAAGGGCAAAGAGAGAGTCACAAATGTGGGTTGGATTTGGGTAAACTGTGAAACCATTTGACACACATATCTTTTTGGGTTTTTTCATTATAAACTCATTTATAACACATTTGCTTAACACAGCTAATCCATATAATGACTCAGCCCATCAAATATGGGTTAAAAAATGAGTTTATGATCTATTTTAGAAGGCCTAGCAATTATCAGACCCATTTCATGTAGGACAAGCACTCGAGAAGTGTGTAAGTGAACATACAATGTGGTGCTCATTTTTTCTTTCATTTGGAGAAGATATAGAGCATAGCTAATGTGGTGCTCATTTGAGGGTAGATTTTTATGTATGAATTACTCAATAGGATCTCTTTCTCTTGTTGTAAGATTTGACAATTTAATTACATTAAAAATCTAACACTAAGGTGTTGTCTTAAATAGTAAGGAAGTTTGCTCATCTTCTTATGGTCTTGGTTTTGAGTTTTATTGTAAGCTAACCTAGCACTTGACTGCACAATAAATAAATAAAAAAGCAAAAGCCCAAAAAATCTCTCTCGGACCACTCTTAGCATAGCAAAACTCACAAAGAAACAAAGAAAAAAAGAAGGAAGAGAACCTTAAATATATCAATGTCCAATACCAAAAGAGAAAACCCGAGACGACTATCAACATTTGCCATACGTTGTGCATCAATTGTTGCTTCAGCCAATGCCTACACACACATATATATTAAATTAAAGTCGCATAAAGGAATAGAAAGTAAGCTTAGTAAGGTAATAGCCCAGTGGAGGTGGACCATGGTACGATCCCGGCATGCACGATGGATCAATTCCATGTGCCTGCAGTTCGCTTTTTCTTTAAATTTTTTAAAATCTTTTTGGATTTTTCCCTCTTTTTATTTACCTTTATACCACTCGAACTAAAGATAGCGCCCATTTTTCATCGTTTTGCATATGCCTTTTTCCTTTCTTTTTTCTTCTTATTTTTTCCTTTCAGTTTAATATAAGAGAAATTTATTCTTAGTATTTGCTTATTTGGTTAGTCATTCTATTTTTGAACATATTACTATATTTTTCTAATTCATATTTCATAATTAATTCATTGTATTTTCTGATTCTATATTTTATACTTTTTTTGCTTTTAGATAGCATTATAGAACATTTACAGTCAAATCCAAATTTAAGTAAATCGTTTTATTTCTTTTCTTGAATCTACTTATTTAATGAAAGAAATAGAATATAATATATGAACTTTGGTGTTATGATCAAATCCTATGATATATATATCATTATTTACTTTTAATGGATCTTGCATGTTAATGTGATGTGCAAAAACAAAACCGATCACATAATATCATTTGTTTTATGATCTTCAAATAAGATAAGCCAAAAATATTTCCAAGGGATGTCAAGTTCTAATCTCAACATTTTAGGCAGATTTATTTTATTGTCCCTTTTCTCCTTGAAAATAAAAATATGGCCTTTGCGCTAGTATCGTGGAAAGTGAAATAAGTCAGACTTTGGTGACTAATGATGACGTCCCAAATATCAACACAATACAGGCTTTGCACTTTCCTTGGACGGCTCATCCAGCCACTCCCAAAGTGTTCGACTTTGTTTCGATTGAGTCTCTCTTCCCTGTTCCCTCTTCCCGCTTTTTTCCTCAACCTCTTCCGATGAACGGTTCGATCATCTCATGGCTTCTTCTTGCGATATCCACCATCTCCATCTTCTCCAACGTTGCTGGGGCTTCAGCTCCAGCCCTGTGTCCCAGAGTCGACCAGAGATCGCTCTTGCTCGAGCTGAGAAACAGCCTTGTCTTCAACACCTCCGCATCGTCCAAGCTAGTACAGTGGGACCGAAGCGCTAATTCATGGAGCGGCGTGACGTGCGAGGATGGGCTCGTCGTGGGACTCGATTTGAGCGAAGAGTCGATCTCTGGTGGAATCGGCCGTTCATCGAGCCTCTTCAGGCTCGAGTTCCTTCGGAGCCTGAACTTGGCGTTCAACGATTTCAACTCCTCAGCGATTCCGTCCGGCCTCGCGAATCTCAGCCGCTTGGTACATCTCAACTTGTCCAATGCCAGATTTGACGGGCAGATTCCGGCGGAGCTATCGCGCCTGACGAAGCTACGTACTCTTGATCTCGCTAGCATTTATTACTCTGGATCGAATCTGCTGTTCTTTGAGAAGCTGCTATTCCTTGAGAAGCCCTCTTTGGGGTCGCTGATTGAAGATATGGGGGAGTTGAGAGAGCTGTACCTTGATGGGGTCAATGTGTCTGCTGAGGGAAGTGAGTGGTGCGACGCGTTGTCTTCTTCAGCGCCGAAACTTGAGGTGTTGAGCATGTCTTACTGTTCTCTGTCTGGTCTTATCGGCGCTTCTCTTATGAGTCTGGCTAATCTGTCGGTCATTCAACTCAATGGCAACAACTTGTCCACCACAGTTCCCAGTTTCTTAGCGAATTTTTCCAGCTTGAAAACACTGCACCTAAGGGATTGTGGCCTGCAGGGGGAATTTCCTCAAAAAATCTTCCAGGTACAAACACTTCAGATCCTTGACGTATCATCCAACAAACTCCTTCGGGGTTCTTTGCCCGATTTTCCGGAGGATAGTTCTCTTGAGACACTGGTTTTGAGTGACACGAATATTTCCGGGAGGCTCCCAGATTCAATTGGTAATCTCAGGAATCTGTCAAGAATAGAATTGAGGCAATGCAACTTTGATGGATATATCCCAAGCTCTCTCACCAATCTCTCGCGACTGTCTTATTTGGACTTATCAGTCAACAATTTTACGGGTTCAATTCCATCACTATGTGAGTCCAAGAATCTGACACATATCATTTTGTCCAACAATAGTCTGACTGGTCCAATTGATTCAACACAATGGGAATCCCTCTTGAGTCTTCTTATTCTCTACCTGGATTCCAATTTACTTGAAGGAAATATTCCTTCATCTCTGTTTACACATCCATCGATTCAGGAGCTTATACTTTCCAACAATCGATTTTCTGGTCAATTGAAGGGATTTTTTAATGCTCCATTGCACATGCTGAAAGCACTTGGTTTGAGCAATAACAATATGGGAGGAGAACTACCGATGTCTATATGGGAACTCCGAGGGCTCGTATACCTCTCACTTTCTTCCAATAATTTCAGTGGCTCATTCCACATTAATTTGGTTCAGCAGCTGAGTAATCTTTCTTATTTGGATCTTTCCTACAATGGTTTTTCCATTGATGCCACAAATACGGCTTCCCAAGCCTCTTCATTCCCTGAACTTTTATTCTTATATTTGGCTTCCTGCCAGTTGACGACATTGCCTCAGTTTTTGGCTAACCAGTCCAGATTGAACTTCCTCGACCTCTCCCACAATTGTATAAAAGGGGATATACCGAGATGGATATGGACACTAGAAAGTCTTGAGTATCTCAATCTTTCCTCTAATTTCTTTGAAGATTTGGAAACACCTCCGAGCAATCTTACTTTTGCTCTATATGTTGTTGACCTCCATTCAAACATGCTCCGGGGGAATATGCCACCCTTGCTGTCATATGCTTCATACTTGGATTTCTCAAGTAACAAAATAAATGCTGTTATCCCGGATGACATCAACCTACTATTCTTGATGTTCTTCTCCCTTTCGAAGAATAATTTCCATGGGTCCATCCCGAAGTCAATTTGCAAAGTTAATCTTGATGTGCTTGATTTATCGCATAACCATCTGAACGGAACTATTCCTGATTGTTTAATAACGGCATCCCTCAAGGTATTGAATCTGAGGAATAACCAGTTGAGTGGCGATATTCCACAAAACATCCCAGCAACATGCGGTCTAAAGACATTGGATATTAGTGAGAATTTCCTGCAGGGCCAGATTCCGTTGTCGTTGGCAAATTGCATGATGTTGGAGGTTATGAACATTGGGGACAATCAAATACAAGGGACATTTCCATGCCATTTCAAGGCTATATCAAGTCTCCGTGTCCTTGTGTTACGATCCAACAATTTGCACGGGGAAATTGGATGTCCGCATAGTCCCTGCACCTGGCAGATGCTTCAAATCATTGACCTATCTTCCAACAATTTCAGCGGCACGCTGCCTGCTCAATACCTCAGAACTTGGGAGGCTATGAAGGCTGATGTAGACTTCAATTATATCCAATATCAAGTCCTTCGCGCTTTTGGACTCTATTATCAGGACACGGTAAGCGTCACCATCAAAGGTCGGCAAGTGGAGCTGGTGAAGATCTTGACTGTTTTCACTTCAATCGACTTCTCATGCAACAACTTCGAAGGTCCAATACCTGATACTCTGGGGGCTTTCAAAGCGCTTCATGCCCTCAACTTATCAAACAATGCAATCTCAGGGTCAATTCCTTCGTCCCTTGGACACTTGCAACAGCTTGAGTCCTTGGACCTTTCGAGGAACGACCTCAATGGGACGATTCCCAGACAGCTTTCAGACCTTAATTTTCTTTCCTTCCTGAGCCTCTCATACAATAAACTTGAGGGAAGCATCCCAGCTGTCAAACAATTTCTCACCTTTTCAGCAAGTTCTTTCGAAGGCAATGCCGGATTGTGTGGACCACCACTGGAAACAAGTTGCTTTCCGCTCGAGAAAACTTGCTCAATTGCCACGAACGGGATGGAAGAAGCGGGTTGTGTTCCAACTAAAAGCGACATAGAGGACGACGGTGACAATGATGATAGCGAGAAGAAGTGGTTTTACATGGGTATACCGCTTGGATTCGTGGTCGGCTTCTGGGTATTTTGTGGTCCGTTAACGTTTATAAGATCGTGGAGGTTTGCTTACTATCGGTTTTGGGATAAAGTGCTCTTCAAACACTCACGTCCATGAAAATTCTGCTGAGGTTCAGTTATTAAACTTGAAAAAGAGCATTTGCCTTTGTTCTTCTCTTCATAATTCTCCATCAACTTTAGAAAGACATTCTGTTCATTGATCCGCGTCTAGGGTATTTACACTTCTGTTGCTTGTGCAATTGGATCCTTCAATTGTTTCTTCTTTTTTTTAATCAACTCCTCTAACTCTACCCAATTCTCAATCAAGTCCTTCTTAAAAAACTCTTAGTATGTTAGATGTGGTATGCTAAGATGATATTTTTCTTGTTATAAAAAAAGTAAAATTCAATAATGTTAAAATCAAAGGAAATTAATTATATTCTAAAAAAAAGAAAATAAACTGTAGAAGACAAGGGTGGGGTCGCGAGAGACGCGAGCAGGGCCCCCACTAGCGATGATTGGTGATGGTGGGAAAATGTGAAGAACTTATCACAAGGTTGTTTGAGCGACCGACTTTTATTGGAGCCTACCTACCAACTTTTTTTTTTTCATTATTTCACACTATTTGGATGCCCTATGATTATCAATTCGGGAGTTCAACAATGGGTTAAATTTACCAATTCTTATACGAAATTATCATTTCTTTTTAAAATTACCAACTATTCCAACAATTACTTTTATTTATTGGTGGAACTTAAGTTACAAACTTTTATATGTAATTATTAATTTTATTTAAACTCAGTTACAAACATTAATTTGATGTCTAATCCCTTTGGGACTTGGTTTGTCTCTTGCTTTCCTTTGTAATTGGTGATTTGAGAGTTATATATATCTTACCTTTACCAAAAAAAAAACATTAATTTGATTATTTATTGATTAACAATTATTCTGATAAATCTGCCAAAGTATGAAGCTAACTCTTATATAAAATTGTAGACTCTTACGTGGTAAGTTTATCACGCTAGTATTTGACTCGTTGAGAGGGTTGGTAAATTGAAAAAGTAAAATAAACGTTGATGAGTAACTGAAATTAAGGTTTGTAGTCTCGTGTAAAAGTTATTAACTTTAACACATTGATAACTTAAGAAATTAAATATTGGTAATTTTTTTTTGGAATAGTCGATAATTTGAAAGAATCAAATAATGATGGCACTTCTCTAAAAATGGTTGTAAGTTAATAACGTCAGACAGACAAGCAAATCGCCCGTCAACATTTGCTACCAATGGGGTTCTACATTTGTCACCTGTTTCACGAATTCAGCAACACGAAACAATGTTCCGTATTTTGTTTCACGAAACACTCGAATTGTGACGGCCAAGGCGGTGGTGCGCGGGGAGGAGGGATGGCGGTGCGTCCGCGCCTTGGTCCTTAGACATGCGCAGGAAAGGGAGGGGGAGCCTCTCTTGTCCCATATCGTCTAGGGGGGAGTCCTGGACCGGCCTATAAGGTTTGGGGTTTAACATCTGTGTAACGCATTTTAAAGCCGTGAAGATCAGTGGGCCCAAAGCGCATAATATTATACAGTGTAGACCCGGGGTCTTACAAGAATTGTCCAAAAACTTATCCTCTTTGTAACTAGAAGGATATTGAACAGGAAAAAAATTTCAAAGCAGCTATCACAAACAATAGCCTACATAGTAGGACAGAAGGAAAATTGCATCAGAACCCTATACTCTTGCTTGAAATTCAAATTCGTTCCTTTACTTTTCTTTTGTTCAAAATGGTCCTCATACTTATGCACAAGGGTCTCTGTCCAACTTTGAGCCATTCTAGTGATGAATTTTTTCTCCTGTGGCTCATGTGGATTAAACGTCATTAAGAAATGTTAATTTGCTTGTTATTTTACTGATAACTTACAAATTAATTATGCGCCCACTTGTAAAATCCAAAAATAGGTGGTACCATTGGAATTGTCGATCATAAAATTGCTAATCAATTAGTAATTTATAAAAAAAGTTGACTGAACTAACAAATTATTGGTCATGTTTTACTTATGAAAAATGTTTTGAATTTACAACCAAAGTTATGTATTCACCGTTGATTGAACAAATTCCATTTTTGTCGTAAACGGAATTTCAGAAATCAGCACATCATCAAGCACCATTAAAACGACAATTTTGCATTCTCTAGTCAAGTCAACTAAAAGCTAATGTACATACTTTGGTCGTATGATTGGAGTAGTTTAATGTGTTTCCTCTCCATAATTGTCAATGGTTAACGGAGAAGGTGATTAAATTAAGAATTTTAAGACCTGTTATGTCTATCTACTGAAGGAAAGTGCTTCAATCAAGAACATTTGTCAAGTTTGGCTAATATAAAAATTCATCAAGAATGGACAAACCGGACCACAGGTGGTGCATGCAGCTTTAGAGTTTGACTACTTCATCAATGGTCTGATTGGTGATTACTGCCGGTTTTCTGTCAACTATCATGTTGTACATGAAATACAGTCTGCTAATTTCGATTGGCTGCATTAAGATCTAGTAAGTTTTCTGGAAATGTTAAATCCTAACAGTAATATAATGCTCTCCATCGTACGTTAAATTGTGTCACGGAGTAGTTCTGCGTGGTCACACAGGATCTAACTACAACGAAGATATAAGTTTCAAGCAATCTAAATTAAATTAATTAAGGGTAGCAGCGGAAGCGATATCAAGAAATGAAACCGGGCATGTCACAAATTTCATTGCTCTGATAAGATTTCTCTAATTATGTTTACGAAACTGAGTTGTTAAGGTTGGTTAATTCTTGGGATGATGATATCTGTAAGTAGCAAAGAAGGCCTTAATGACGGTAAAAACAAAGAGAATGAAAGCAGTAGCCGGACCAAGGGTTGCCAAAGTACTCGTGCTCGATCCCGGTCCATTTCACGTGCCATTTGTTCTGGTGGTATCTGGCCACTCGCCCAAATTACTCGGTCAAATAGCTCGAGCCAATATCGAACCTGACGTCCTTAGGGAGATCATTGAAGAATCTTGCAACCTTACGAGGTTTACATTAGTGAAGACAAGCTTGGAACGGTAACAGTAGCAGTGCACCGCTGCTCGAAATCCCAACATATTGCTTATATATTTAAAAGGAAGAAATGAAGCACCTTAGGAGCTTAGCTCTGAATCATGAGACGGGATAATCAGAGAAACTGTTCAACCATTAATTGTAAATTCAATAGGCACAATAAGGACCTGACCTTAGTTTGTAAGGAGTAAAATCTGACATATGGGAAAGAATGCAAAAGTAAAGACCAAGAAACACAGATCACTTAGTTTTACAGTTGATCTCCTCGGACCAATGTCTTCATTTTCCTTAATTTGCGAAGATAGGTCCAAATGTAACATGTAAACGAGTCTGAGAGCTCTATCTTTAATTTCCTTATTTTCCCAATAGTGAACATTAAACAGAAAATCAGGTCCAGATTACAATGAACCTTGTAGATGTAAATTGGAAGCGATATGAATATCTGCTCTCTAGGAGGGAACTTGTACTGTAGAAAGGGAGGGAATGATGTCCAAGGGAAAGAGATGCTCTTGTTTTTTCTTTCTTTGGCTTTTCTTCATCGACAGTCAAGAACCACCGAAGACCGCCACTGGCTCAATCAAGTGGTTTGATGAATTTGCATTCATAAGTCAAGTCAACTTAAGATAGTCGTGCATAGGGACTAAAAAATTAATGATACAATGTGATAAGAATTAGACCGAACACAGCTCCATTGAAATCCCATACAAGGAGGTTCATGTTTATCTGGCTTCCAATAAGAACAAAACTCCTTGTATGTGTTCACTTACAAACTCTGTAAAATAGTATCGAAGTTTGCATCCAATGAGGACCTCGCAATTGTTGTGGCTTCTCTTGCCACTCATATGCACCAATTTCTTCAGAATCTATTTGGTATTGGCTTCTAGTCCATGTCTTGGCGATCAAGAATCGTTGCTGCTCGAGTTGAAAAATAGCCTTGTCTTCGATGCATCAGTGTCTTCCAGGCTGGTCACGTGGAATCAGAATGCTCGTCCTTGGAATGGTGTGATGTGCGATGAGGATGGTAAGGACATCGGTCTAGACTTGAGCTTTGAATCAATCTCTTGCAATATTAACAGTTCGTCGAGTCCATTTTGACTAAAGCATCTTCAAAAGCTAAACTTGGCTTTCAACAACTTCAAATCCTCCGCAATTCCGTCTGGCTTCGCAAATCTCAGTGGCCTGGTTTATCTGAAACTTGTCCAATGCTGGATTCTCTGGGCAAATTCCAATAGAGTTAGCGCGCTTGAGGAGGTGAAGCATTCTTGATCTTTCTCTTCTTTATTTCCCTGGAACTGATACACTAAAAAGCTCCAGAATCCCAATTTCAAGACCTTGATCGGTAATCTCACAGAGCTAGGACAGTTACATCTTGATGGCGTTGACCTGTCTTCCGAGGGAAATGAGTGGTGCAATGCATTGTCCTCTTCAGTGCAAAAACTTCAGGTGCTGAGCATGTCTAACTGCTTTCTCTCTAGTCCTGTTGACTCTTCCCTCGTGAATCTACGTCATTTGTCATTCATTCAACTCAATGGCAGCAACCTATCAACCTCGGTTCCTGAGTTCCTCGCCAGATTCACCAATCTAACTACTCTGCGTCTGAGTTATTGTGGGTTGCATGGAGAGTTTCCTAGTAAAATCTTTCAGGTGCAGACACTTCAGATCCTTGACTTATCAGGCAACCAACTTCTTCAGGGTCCTTTGCCCAAATTTTCGGAGGATAGTTCTCTTGAGACTCTGGTCCTGAGTTACAAGAGTACTTCAGGGAGGCTTCCAGATTCAATCGGTAATCTTAGAAAATTGTCGAGATTGGAATTGTCTAATTGCAGATTGAGCTGATCGATCCTGAGCTCGATGGAGAACCTGTCAGAGCTGTGACTTATTTGGACTTGTCTTTAAATGATCTTACTGGTTCAGTTCCTTCATTCAGTATGTCCAAGAATCTGAGACAGATTATGTTATTCCGCAATGCTCTAACAGGAGAGATTAAGTCCACCCGATGGGCAGAACTTCTAAGCCTTGTATATCTGGATCTTCGGTACAACTCACTGGAGGGCAGCATTCCCCCGTCTCTATTTATACTTCCGTCGGTCAAGATCATAAAATTGTCCAACAATCAGTTTTCTGGTGAGCTGAGTGGGTCTCTCAATGTCACTTGCTGTCAACTAACCCGCTTGATTTGAGCAGCAACAATTTAGAGGGGCCCATACCAGCGTACGTTTTTGAACTTCGAGGGCTTAGCTACCTCTCACTTTCTTCTAATAATTTCAGTGGCTCATTGCACATTGATGTGTTTCAGCGGCTCAAGAACCTTACATATCTCGATCTTTCCCACAATCGTTTGTCAATTAATGCTACTGCTTCCACTTCTGCTGTGTTCGGTTTCTCTACTCTATCCACTTTAAACCTGGCTTCCTGTCAGCTGAGTTCGTTACCTGAATTCTTGGAAAATCTACCCATATTACGCTATCTGGACCTCTCCATCAATGAAATTCAAGGAGAGATCCCAAATCGATATGGGAGAGTAAATTTCTTTCTTATGTCAATCTTTCTTTCAATTTCTTCGATAAATTGGGAGAACCTTCGCCTAATCTCACTTTTAGTCTGTCTGTTATTGACCTCCGCAAAAACAAGCTCGAGGGGAAAACGTTACCTCTGCCCCCAAATGGTGCCTACCTGGATTTCTTGAGTAACAATTTCAGTTCAGTTCTTCAAAATGATATTGGAAAACACCTGGTTTTCACAA
Organism: Syzygium malaccense; assembly: GCA_031216405.1. NCBI lineage: Eukaryota > Viridiplantae > Streptophyta > Magnoliopsida > Myrtales > Myrtaceae > Syzygium > Syzygium malaccense. The sequence continues at coordinate 6,574,869 of CM062253.1, read as the reverse complement.
TTTTCTTCTCTCTCTCAAACAATTATTTTCATGGCCGTCCAGAATCAATTTTGCAAAGCCCTGTATCTCACGGTACTTGACCTTTCCAACAACCATTTGATGGGAACCATCCCTCAGTGCTCAATGTTAAAGACTCTCAAGGTGTTGAACTTGAGGAATAACGACCTGACTGGAGGAATTCCGCATACACTACCAGCCGCATGCCTTTTAAGGACTTTGGATGTTAATGGTAATCTCTTGATAGGAAAGCTCCCGATTTCTTTGGCTAAATGTTCCATGTTAGAGGTGTTAGACATTCGAAACAATCGGATCAAGGATGTATTCCTGTGCCAGTTGAAGAACATATCTACCCTGAAAGTCCTTGTTCTGCATTCCAACAAATTCCACGGGCAAATTGGTTGTTTAGTCAATAATTGCACATGGAAGATGCTTCAAATTGTTGACCTAGCTTTCAACAATTTCAGCGGTATGCTTCCTGAAGATTTCCTGATGTCTTGGGAGGCCATGAAGGTGAATTTGCACTTTGAGCATCTTCAATATCGGTTTCTTCAGTTGAACAATCTCTATTATCAGGACATAGTTAGTCTTACTTTTAAAGGTCAGCAGCTAGAACTAATGAAGATCCTAACTGCTTTCACCTCGATTGACTTCTCGAGCAATAGATTTGAGGGTCCAATACCAGAAGCGTTGGGAGATCTCCGAGCACTCTATTTTCTCAACCAGTCACACAATGTGCTTTCAGGTCCTATCCCCCCCTTATTAGGAAAAATACAGCAGCTCAAGTCCCTAGACTTGTCACAGCACTACCTCAACGGGACAATTCCGGTGCAGCTTTCAGATCTGAACTTCCTTTCATTCCTGAACCTCTCCTATAATCAACTTCTTGGAATGATTCCAGCATGCAAACAGTTTCTCAAATTTTCAGAAGGTTCGTTTGAGGGTAACGAAGGACTATGCGGGTTTCCACTTGACAAAAGTTTCCCAATAACCACCAATCCTGAAGAAGCAGATGCTGCTCCAACTCAAAGGTCCAAACATCACGAGGACAATGGCTAGATTGACATGAATCCGTTTTACATGAGCATGGCACTCGGATTTGTTGTTGGCGTCTGGGTTTTTTGCGGTACGTTAATATTTATCCAACCATGGAGGCATGTGTATTATCAGTTTTGGGATGACTTGCTGTTCAGACTTTCGCAATGTTATCATGTTGGCTGAACTTTGGTCATTATGCTTGATTGGAGTAAGTTCATAGTTTTTCCTCTCCATGATTGTCCATTATACTGTCAATGGTCAATGAAGTAGAACTGAGGATGTGCATCTAGTTGAAGATGATTGGACTTAAGAAATTTAAGACCTGTATGTCTATTGCTAAGAAAGTCTCTGAATAAAGAAAATTCTTCAAGCTTGAATAACATGAAATTTCTTCATATATGTACTGTGCCAAACTGGATCAAGGGTGCCATCTTCCCAGCTCTAACAAAGTGCATGGAATTCTTAAGCTTGGTGTGTGCAATTGGAACCCAGGTGACTCGTTGACTTCATCAATGGCCTGATTAGTGATTATTGCTGCTTTCAAGTCAACAATCATGCTGTATAAGAAATAAAGTCTGCTAATTTCAATCACCCGCGCTAGCATTTAGTAAGTTGTCCAGAATTGTTAAATCCTTCATTTAATATAATGCTCTTCGTCGTACCATAAATTATGCCATGAAGTAGTTCCATGTGGTAGCACAGGGTCTAAAAAACAAATTAAGAGTAGCAGCCAAATCATTATCAAGAAATGACGCCAGTATGTCACAAATGTTATTGATCTGATAAGATTTCTCTAAATATGTAACTAAAACTAATTTACTGAGGTTGGATCAGTAACAAAAGCACTGCTCGAAATGCCAACATTGCTATTAAACATTTCAATAGTGGAAATGTACCTAAGGAGTTTAGATTTGAATCATGTGACAGATAATCAAAGAATATGTTCCACTAAGAAAATAACTAAAAAAAATCCTAAATCTATTATATTTGTGCCAATTTAATTTTAAACCTTTTGACGATTTGCCAAGTTAGTCCTTCTAGCCAATTTTGGTACAAAAATAATTGACATGACAATTTAGTTAATGCTGACCGTCCTAAGTGACATGACCAGTGCTGACCTTGACAATTTTTTAGAATTTTTAAATTTTTTTCCTTTTATTTTTTTCTTTTCTTTAGTTTTGTATCCCTCGCCGGCCATAGGCGAGGGCCGGGACGCCCTCGCCTGGTCTAGGTGGGGCGAGTGCCTCCATGCCCTCGCAAGCCAATAGGTTTAGGACTAAATTGGCACAATGACAGTAGGTTTAAGACTTTTTTTTAGTAATTTCCCAAGTTCCACCGATAACCATTTAAATTCAATAGGCACAATAATTACTTCACCTTAGTTTGAAAGGATAAAATATATAATGTATGTGAAAGAATGCAAAAATAAAGACCAAGAAACATAGATCATTTAGGTTTCCATGTGATATCGTCCCACTGATGTTTTCATTTTTTAAAACATTTTCCAAGATCATTCAAACATATAAATAATAAGAAAGTTGGGTAAAATGGAGATTTTTGGTCTGAGTGATTGCTAATTTTCAGGATTCATTGCTGATTTTCCAGACGATGGTTATTTTGAGACTCTGATCCTGAGTTACACATATATTTCGGGAGGGTTCCAGATTCAATCAGTAATCTCAGAAACTTGTCGTGATTAGAATCGTTTACTTGCAGTTTGAGTGGATCGATCCCGATCTTAACGAGGAACCTTTCGGAGTTGACTTACTTTGGACTGGTCTTTAGATAATCTAATTGCTTTCAGTTCCTTCATTCAATATGTCCAAGAATCTCAAACATATAATGCTATCCCGCAATTCTCTAACCGGAGAGATGAAGTCCCCTCGATAGGAAGGACTTCTTAAACCTTGTAAAACTAGATTTGGGGTACAACTCATTGGAGGGAACCATTCGGCCGTCTCTCTTTACACTTCCTCCAGCTGAATAGGATTCGATGAGATAAGAATTAGATCAACACAGCTCCATTGAAATCCCGTAGTGGGAAGTTCATGTTCATCTGCCTTCCGATATGAATAGGATAAAGACACTATAAGTGTCAAAAATTTTATACGATACTTACTTTAGTGCCAAATAGGAGAAAAAATGATCAGTTAAGTGCCTCAGACGAGAAATTCCGATCAAAAATATTACGTGGCTTTTATAATAATTTTTTTTATTCGACTTGTCCTTTTTTATATTAAAAACGAGTCCACGTCAGGTTTTTTATATAAAAAACGAGTCACCTATCTCCTCCTCCTTGCTCGTCCTTTTGTCGCTCTCAATCGCAGAGAAGAACTTTGGTCGCCGGATTCCGCCGATCTGCACCGATCAGTGTTGCATCTGCTGACCTGTCTTCTCTCCTGGTGGGAACAACACATCATCGGACCCTCATTTTCTGCAGCAGCATCGAATTAGGTCTCACTGGATAAGGGTTCTTGGAGGCCGATTTCTGCAATTTTGCGGACTTGGCTGCCGCGACCATCTGTGCATGGCCGATCCACAATCAAAATAGAAAAGGCGTCCAAACAGAAATGAATGATTCAGCCAATTGAGCTCGAGAAGGAGAGAGGGGTTTTGGGAGGGTCAGTATTGGGGGTGGGAGGCCTTGGCTGCATGAAGGAGAAGGGTTTTGGGATGGTCAATGTTGGGGATTAGCTTCTTCCACGCCTCCACGAACGCGACGTCGGTCGTTTGCACCCAAGACATCCATAGAGAAGGGGGGGACGGGGCCCTCAAGGCGGCGGAGGTCAGGATGGGCCGGTGGAGAAGCTTCTTTGTGGCTTGCTGGGACATGGCGGATCGAGGTGGGAGTTCGCTGATCAAAGGGATTGAAGAAGATGAGTATGAAAATTAGGTTTCAAGAAACTTAATTTGTTCAAATTAGGGTTAATAATTTGGGGCAAACATATTAACATATATTGTTTTGGGTTGTTAATGCTGTCTAGGCACGCTGACGAGTCCCATAGATTTGAGAAATTAATAAAATATAATCGCATTAAATTTTTGGAGACTCAAATCGGAGTTGAATAAGTAATGATTTTTTAAAAAAAATTTTCAGTTATTGGAGTAAGTTCATAGTTTTTCCTCTGCATGATTGTCCATTATAACGGTCAATGGTCTGTGAAGTAGAACTGAGGATGTGCATCTAGTAGAAGATTATTGGACTTAAGGAATCGAGACCTGCATGTCTATTGCTCGGAAAGTCCTTCAATAAAGAAAAATTAAAATTTCGTCGAATATCTACCAAGGGCGCTGTCTTCCAGCTCTAACAAGGTATATGGAATATTCACATGCTTGGTGCCTGCAATCGAAACCTGGGTGACTCGTTCACTTCATCAATGGTCTCATTAGTAATTACTGCTGCTTTCAAGTTAACAATCATGATGTTTATGAAATGTAGTCTGTAAATTTCAATCAGCAGCGCTAACATTCGTTAAGTTCTCTAGAATTGTTAAATCCTGCAGTCAATGTAATGCACTTCGTCGTACCTTAATTGTGTCTTGGACTAGTTCCATATGGTAGCACATGATCTTAAAAACAATTAAGAGTAGCAGCCTAAGTGTTATCCAGAAATGAAACCAAAACGTTCGCAAATTTTGTAGGTCTGATAAGCTTTCTCTAAATATGCTTCTGAAACTGAGTTGCTGAGGTTGGTTAGTTGTGGGGAAAATAATACATTTAAATGGGATAAAAGGCCTGAATGACAGAAAAAACTAAGGGAATGAAAACAGCGGTAGCCGAGATGAAGAACCTCGGGCTGCCGAAGTACGCACACTTCATCCCGTCCATCTCACATGCCATTAATTGTTCCAGTGGTATCTGGTTGCTTGCCCGAAGAACTCCAACAAGTAGCATGCGCCACTATGAAACCTGATATCCTTAGCTAGATCATCGAAGAATCTCGCAACCTCCTGGCCAGTTCTCAGAATTACACTGAACTGAGACAAGAAGGCTCTGTTTCTGGCATGCTCACTAGGCATCTCATGAGGATCACTTGACTGATGTGCTTGGAACAGTGACAGCAGCGCTACTCGAAATCCTAACATTGCTGTTAAATATTTCGTCAGTGGAAATGTACCTGAGGAGTTTAGATTCGAATTACATGACAGGGTAATCGAAGAATGTGTTCCGCCAGTAAACATAGAAATTCAGAGCCACAATAATTACTTCATTTTAGTTTAAAAGGAAAAGAAATGGGACATATGTGAAAGAATGCGAATAAAGACCAAGAAACATAGATAAATTAGGTTTACATGTGATCTCGTCCGACTGATGTCTTTTTTTTCCTCAAGATTAGTTAGAATCTATAAATAAAAGAAAGTTGGGTATAATGGAGATTTGTGGTCAAGTGATTTGTGATTTTCAGGGTTCATTGATGACTTTCCAGAACAAAGTCCTCTGGAGACTCTAGTCCTGAGTTACCTGAATATTTCAGGGAGGCTTCCAAATTCAATCGATAATCTCAAAGTCTTGTCGAGATTAGAACTGTTTAATTGCAGTTTGAGTGGATCAGTCCGGACCTCAATGGAGAGCAGTTTGAAGTTGACTTATTTGGACTCGTCTCTAAACAAACAAACTGGTTCAGTTCCTTCATTCAGTATGTCCAAGGAGTCCCCACGATGGGAAGAACTTCTAGATTTGCTGTACAACTCATTGGAGAGAACCATTCGGCCGTCTCTCTTCATACTTCCTTCTATTAAGACGATGCACCTTTCCATCAATCAGTTTTCCAGTCAGTTGAGAGTGTCTCTAAATGTCACGCCCCGTACCCCACGAAGCGCGAGCATCCCACCTGCGGTCGTTTGACTGTGATGTCCCAGGAAGCGTCGCCTACCCACACCCATACAGAGATCAAACACAAGCGGAAGCATAAAACAAACAAACCCATACAACTACAATATGAGCCAAAGATAGCCATGCAACAAACATCATTGAAGAAAATAATTACACATTTATACTACTCTTAAAACCTTTTTGTACAATATTTACAAGTACAAACAAAAGATACGAACAGTCAGCAGCCACCTAGTCAAAAAGGGATAAGTGGCTAAGGAGGTCAGGCTAAACTAGGGAAGAGGGCTACAGTCCAAAAGTAGCCGCCCTCACTGCTAGCTGGGGACCCTGGATGGCTCTACAGCTCCCAATCGGGATCGGACGACTCAGTGGAATCATCTGACAACTCCTCAGAGGCGTCCTCACTGGACCCTGACTCCTCCGAATCCATGGCCTGTGCTCGCTCGTCCTCGGAGTCCATCTTCAACTCCGGATCCAGGTACATCTCGAACTCCTCCTCATCTGATCCCGGCTCTACCATCTCTCCGTCCTCCTCTATGTCCTGCTCCATGGCCTCGGGTTCATCTTCTTCCTCATCCATCGGCTCGGGGTCCTCCTCTAGTACTTCAGGCTCGTCCTCCATCCCTTCCTCCTGCCCCATCCACTCAGGTGTGACCTCAGGGTCTATCACCTCACCAGCAGCTATAATTGGTTGCAACATCCCAAGATTACCGACTGGGATATCAAAAGTCCTGAGAGGCTCCCCTCGTTCCCATTGGCATCCCGGTGGCACCATGCTACGTACTCCTGGTGCTGGTAAAAATACTCGCCTATATTCACAACTACTTCGGATCGATGTCTCACAAAAGCCTCCCCATTTCCTGAGGAGTAAGTAGTAACATACTGTCGGATCTGCAGAGGGATCCCAAAAAGTGGCGGTGGTCTCTCCATCCTCACGGCCGGGGGTCTGAAAAGTTTCGGTTTACACAACCGTGAAACGAATCTCAATGAGTTCAATCCCTAAACCTAGGCTAGGCTAACATGCAATCTCCTGACCGAAAACAATTATTTAAATCACAATGCAACCATAATCAAACTATTTTCTGACCCTGCAGGTTAGACAGTTCAATAAATAATAATCACGGCAAATACGTGGCACACATTATCACACATACGCCAATCACATGTTCATCCACCGAGTCTCACACACTCGCATGACAATCCATGCATGTTCATGCATGCAAATGTTGTCGATATGACAGATGCATTTCCCGGCCCATTTTCCCACACTGACACACTGGCAATCGCCCGATTTGTTATTTATTATGACTCGAGTCAACAAAATTCACGGCCCGGTGTGTCTAGCCTGCTTCAAAGTGCATGAGGCGCAGCAACCGATCTGGCCCAGTGTCTCTAGCTTGCTTCAAAGTGCATGAGGCGCAACACTGATCTACTTACGAACCAGAGCCTGCTTCAAAGTGCATGAGGATGGTCGTCTTCCGGACGTACCGGGCATCGTCTTGCTCCAAAGTGCATGAGGACGGTATCGACCCGAAGGTCACTACCCGAAGGTCCTTAGGTGATCACACAACTCATTATTATCTGAACCCAACGTATAACGCTTCAGGGTATTTTAGGTGATCACATGCTCATGGCAGGCACGCATTCTCGCACAATTTCACCACATGCCTCACTCTAAGCATACATAATGCGTGTCCATGTTATGCGATGCAATGTATCATGAGCACCAATGAAATTCAATCACTCAATATCACAACACGTGCTCAATTGGCCTAATTAATACCGTGTGGCCTAATGTGCGATTCACAAGTTAACAATTAATTTCAAACCCATCATTGGCCAATCGCACTCCACATAATTCAGTCACACGACATGCAACATGGTAGTACACAATCAATCACAATTGAGCACAAATTACATACAATCAGTGAATCCGGACATACCCGATAATTTTCCAATGGGCTCCTAAATTAGTCATTTAATCCAATTACTCTCCCCAAATAATTCTCAATATTCCACTAAATTTTTCCAATAACAATTTCTATCAATCCATCCTCAACCCAGTCTCAATTACACATCGACACTACTTAAGCCAGTCCAAATTGTATCGATAATACCTAAACCAGTCTAGAAAAACGCAATATCGGTCCTAATCTGGGTTTAGGAATTTTACTCACTTAATCCGAAGTCACGACGAAGGGGAACGGCAGCTGATCACTGGTGAACAGTGAAACCGGCGGCGGAATTCCCGGGACGACGTACGGACGGTGAACAGTGACCGTACGGACGCGATGAACAGTACCGCTGTACGGACACTATACGGACAGGCGGGGAACGGTGGCCGGCGAGGTGCCGGTGACGGCCGCGGCGGTCCGTACGGACGGCATGAACAGTGACCGTACGGGGACGGTGAACAGTACCGTACGAACACTATACGGCCGAGTACGGTTGGCGACGTACGGCGGTGCTGGACGGCGGGGTGTCGACGGAACGGCGATCGGAGCTCCGGCGAAGCTCCAGTGCGGTGACAAGGCTATTCCGTGAGAGAAAAAAGAGAGAAAAAGAGGGAAAGGGAGAGAGAAAGGGTCGGCTAGGGCAAGGCTGAGGCTGAGGGGGCTGAGGTGGTCCACGGCGGGGCACAGTGGCCGGCGGTGAGCTCCGGCAAGCCAAACAAGAGAGAAAAATGAGAGAAAAAGGGGAGGGGGAGTGAGCTACGGGGAAGAAAAAACTGATCTGGCCAGAATGAGGGTGAGAGGAGAGAGAGAGAGAGTTTATCTTGGTCAAACATCTAGACTAGGGGTGCCAAGTGTCAAAAATCAGCCACTTTGACCTTTTTGCCCCTCATCTAAGGGCTCACATTAAATCTTATCCAAAAATCCAAGGGAACTTTGATCCTTTGCTGCCATAATTAAGATAAGTCCAAATTTAATTAATTTCCTTAAAAATTTTCCAAAATTCGGAACCAAAAATAGCCTAGGGGCAAAACCGTCATTTTTCCGGTCCCGGGACGAAATTCCAATTTTTGCACATACGCGTTTTATATATGCGTGGCCAACCTAAAATGGTGTCGGAATCGCGAAATTCACTTTTTAAGCCCTCGAAAATCCACGTCAAAGTTTCGGGAATAAAATAATATTATTTTTTCAATTTTTGTCAAAATTCTAGTTTTTATCCAAAACGACTCCTGGTATGCGTGGCCACCCAAAAATGGTGTCGGCCTCGAAAAATAACCTCATTTGACCTCAAAAAGCAATGCTGGCGTCCCGAGGGGCAAAATCATAATTTTTCACCCCCGGACCGAAATTCCAATTTTCACTCGTACTAACTTCAAACATGCGTGGCCAGCGTAATATGACGTCAGATTCCCAAAAATAGTCTGTTAACCCTTCGAAAATCGATATCAAAATTCGGGCCCAATTCCGTGAACAAAACTCGCTAAACTTTCAATTTCAGGGTCTCTCACTAACGGGCGGCTCTTTAGAGGTTACGCGTATCGACCTAGGGCTATCCATATCGTGATGGTCTCGATCATTGAGAGAATGAGAAATTATCATTAGTTCCAGAGGTCACAATCATTAGGTTCAAGTTCAGGACTGGTTGACCACGTGCATTTTTGGTCTTGCAGAATCACTTGCGTCCCAATTGTACATCGTAGGCCTTGGCTAAACCCAGTCCATTACTCTTTCCTAAGATCGGCCCACGTTGGCCCAAAATATTTCCTCAGCGTCTCTCGTGATCGGTATCCCGTTCGCGATAGGGTCCCTGGTCCACGTACCATTTTCTAGTTAGCCATACCCTATTGGTTAGTATTCCGAGAGTGATCAGCTCTGGGCGAGACTTACTAAAATGAAATGCGAAATAATGTCAGTTTCATTGATCCCGGATATTACATCGAAATTCAGGCTGTTACACTAAATGTCTCTTGCCATCAATTGCTTGATTGAGCAGCACCAATTTAGAGGTTTCCATCCCGGCATTTGTTTTTGAACTTCGAGGGCTTAACTACCTCTCACTTTGTTTCAACAATTTCAATGGCTCGTTGCAAATTGATGTGATTCAGCGCCTTGGAAACCTCACCCATCTCAATCTCTCCCACAACGGTTTGTCGATTAATGCTACTGCTTCCACTTCTTCTTTGCACTCGTTCCCTATTCTTTACACTTCGAAGTTGGCTTTCCTGCCAGTTGAGTTGAATTCGTTACCTGAATTCTTGGCAAAAGAATCAGCATTAAAGTTGCTGGACTTTTCAAACAATCAAATCCAAGGAGAGAATCCTAAATGGATATTGAAGCAAGAAAAGCTTGTCCAACTCAATCTGCCTTTACTCTTCTTGAATATTTGGGAGAAGCTCCATCGATTCTTACTTGCACATCAACTGTTATTGACCATCGTAGCAACAAGCTCAACAGAAAAATGTTACCTCTGCTACCGAATGGTATGGAGGAACAACTTTGATTCGCTGATTCCAGATGATATTGGTGTACTCCTGTATTAGACGATTTTCTTCTCTCTCAGAGACAACCTTTCCATTGCCATGTCCCGGAATCAATTTGCAAAGTTCGGTTTCTTGAAGTACTCAACCTTTCTTACAATCATTTGATGGGAAATGATGGAGACTCTCAAGGAGTTGACTGTTGAACACAAGGAATGATAACATGACTGGAGGAATGGTAACCTCTTGACAGGAATTTTCCCGATTTTCTTGGCAAAATGCACCATGCTAGAGGTGCTAGACATTGGAAACAAACGGATGAGGGATGTATTCCTGTGCCAGTTGGAGAGCATATTTGCCCGAGAGTCCTAGTTCAGCATTCCGACAAATTCCACGGGCAAATTTGCTGTCCGGTCAGTAATGGCACCTGGAAGATGCTTCAAATCATTGATCTGTCCTCCATCAATTTCAGTGGTACGCTTCCTGAAGATGTCCTGACATCTTGGGAGGCCATGAGGGTCAATGTGCACTTTGACAATCTTCAATATCAGTTACTTCGGTTTAGCAAACTCTATTGTCACGAAAGAGTGCTACTTTTAAAGGTCCAAAGCTAGAACTTCACGATATCCTAGCTGTCTTCACCTTGATGGACTTCTCGGGCAATAGATTTGATGATTCAATACCAGAAGGTTTAGGATCTCTTAGAGAGACTTTTTCTCTAAATCTTAGAGAGACTTTACTCTTTCCTATTGGTGGCTAAATAAGCAGTCCTGCGTTCTCAACTTGGGCACTGTAATGGCTCATCGCGTTCTATGTGGGCTGAGCCTCCAAAAGGAGGCTTTTTAGAGACCTATATGTTCTCAATCGGTTGCAACGTAACAACTCGGCTCGTTTTACGTGGGTCAAGCTTCAAAAGAATCGCTCTAAAGTAACTACACGAGTTAGTGACCTCTTTCTCATTGGTATTGGGCTCGTATCATTAGTGATGCTCCTATTCAATGTGTGGGCCAACCTATTCCTACCCTTTCCACCATCTTAGCAGTCTCCCAGTAGACACACTTTGTCCGAATCCTCTTGTTCCAGAGGATCTGCTTTAAATTACATATCTCTCAGTGGAGTTTCTCCTATCTGATGTGCAACTTGGAATGTGACCCGCACAATGAGCTTTTGGTGCCGATTCCTTCTTCAAAAGGAAAACTGCAACAGCTCGAGTCCTTGGAGCTCTCGTCAGATGACCTTACTGAAAAGAATTCCAACGCACCTTACAAATCCGAGCTTCCTTTCATTCCTAAGTCTCGCTTATAATCAACTTGTCTGACCTATCCCTACAATCAAGCAATTCTTTTATATTCTCAGAAACTTCGTTCAATGGTAATGAATCGCTGCGCGTCTCCACTTGACAAAAGTTGCCCGAATAGTGCCAATCCAGAAAAAAAAAGCCGATGGCATTCCAACATACAGATCCAAACATCACGAAGATAATTCTACTGAGATGAAGTTGTATATGTGAGCATGCAGCTCGGATTTGCCGTCGGCTTCTGGATCTGGTGAGTTTTGGTACAACTCTTGTTCAAGTTTTAGCTATGATACTGGTGATTTTCACTAAATTGTGGTTGTTGTCACACTCCAAATCTAACAAGAATAGAGGAATGACATGGCCATCCTTCCACCCAGGCCATCTAAAGGACGCAGCCTTAAACACAACTAATAACTTGTTATCAAAATATATATCTCTGTTGAGTATGTCTTGAATTATGTTCAGGGTATTCGATCCAAATTGAGTTTTGATACCCGAATCGAAATTTGTGGCAACTAGATTTGAGAAAAAATGGAGGTTTAGTGTTGGCAGCGAAGGGCTTGGGCCGTTAGGCACAAACACGTAGCCCAACATTAATCCTCAGCGGGGTATGGAAGCTACATCCCCACGGTATGGAGCAGTATAAATATTATTTTTCTTAAGTTATTAGGTTTTAAGGAAAAATAGAAAGAGTTTTAAGTTTTTGAGCCACCTTTTATAATTTTTGAATTTCCATAGTGAAATTTGCTTCTCCTCTTCTCATGATTTTTCCAGCAAGGGCTTTCTACATAAATCTATGTGTTCTTTTATTCTTTTCAATTTTAATTTCATTGTAGTTACTATAAATTAGCATGTTGGTTACAATATTAGAGTTTCTATAATTCATAAAAAAGAATATGGACATCTCCAACGAACAACTAAACCCAACAAACTCATCTAAGTCATGTACAACTTAAAAATATATAACTAAGTTAATACCCAAAAAAATCTTCTTATCAAAAAGTCTTCGCAATAACGTGACGCTCTCATTCGATTTGTCGCTAACTGAAGAACTTGAAAACATTTAAAACGAATGGTATGAGCAACCACAGCCTATAGCTTAATAATACTTCTCTTCTAAGCATATCAAGCAACCACTAAGGATATATATAAAAACAATATTAGAAATTGCCAATCCAAACCCAAGATATTATATACATTTCAAATCAAATATGAGTTGTTTCATTTCAACATAGTTTTATACAAATTAGAAATACTCATTTAATCCATCATTATAATTCAAACAGTAATGGTCAAGTCTATTGATCAATTCTATCAAAAACCATGTTATTGGTCCATTCAATTGATCAATCCATTGCTCGATATCTTACCATGGTCGTGACACAACGTCTGGAGACAATGCGATCAAGATTCCCCTCTTGGCAACGTCTCCATTTATTATCAATTGGTGGTTTGGCCCAGAATCTTATTATGAAACCATTATGCATACTAAGATACCCTTAACCAGATTCATAGCTATAATGAGTATCAAATCATTAGTCTCCAATATTTGAACTCAAATCCAGAATCCATATCATAAACCATAATACATTTCACAAATCAAACCATATATCGTTTCGCAACTTAGCTCAAACTCTAGAAATACTTTTCATAAAGTATTTTACAAATCATTTCACAAACCAGATTCGTAAAGCACGTCTCTAAACAATTCACAAATAACCAAAGCGTAGTAAATGCTCGATCCAAACTTTTATGCAACAAAAATTTCATTTCATAACTCATACTATATCTAATCCATATTATTTCTAAAATATGGGTTTACAAACTCAAAGAAAAGATAGCACCACTCACCTGAAAATGCCTAAAATCCAAATTACGAAGGTTACTCGAATCGTGAACTCGCAATCTTATCAAATAAATGAGAAACAACGTAAAAAACAAGTAAAAATTCTATCTTAACTATGATTCGACTAAACCAAGCTTACTCACTAACAATACGGCTCCTACGAGCTAACAAAACTCTCATCCAAAAGCAGATATTCAAAAATATCTGTAACGCGCCACTTGAGTGCAAAACTTCAGAATCTCAGTTTGACCAAACTGTTAATCTAAATCGATTTCTGTCATACCCCACAACTCCACAATGTCCTAATAAATTATTTCCATGAAATTTCTCGAGTTAACAACTCAAAAATCAAACCTCGCAGTTAAAATTTCATATAACTTTGAATATGTGTCTTAATTCCGAAAACTACCTTGATTAGATGAATAAAGAGTTTAAATCCTAATCGACATTGCCAAATGAAGTAAATCTAGTTTTGTGGCCCCCGGAGGGGGGGGGGTGTCTGGTGGTGTGTACTCCTTTTCCTTTTCTTTCTTCTATCCCTTTCTTTGTTTTCTTTTTCTCTTTCTTTCCTTTCCTCTAGTCTCTGCGTGCTCTCCTTTTCCCCTTTAATATGAGATTCCACGTTCCTTCTATCCCTTTCTTTGTTTTCTTTTTCTCTTTCTTTCCTTTCCTCTAGTCTCTGCGTGCTCTCCTTTTCCCCTTTAATATGAGATTCCACTTTCCTTTTTCTTTTTGACTCCTTTTCCCCTTTAATATGGGATTCCACTTTCCTGTTTCTTTTTTACTAGTCAAGTTTTTTTAATTAGCCACTTCATTTGACCAAGTCTTTTTGACTATTACAGTTGTTATGCTTGATCTGGAATAAGTTTCAATCTTCTCGTCTTCTTGATTGCCCTTTGCTGTCTCAGTGGTCGGTGAAGTAGAATTGTGGTTTGCAAGCACGAGAAGATGACTAGGCTAAAGAATTTCGAGACCGGTTCTATCTCTTGCTGCTAAAAAGGTCCTTCAATACAGAAAGTTCTTCGAGGATGCAGTGTAATTAATTGGAATTTTTCCAATAGAATTTGCGCAAATCCACGATCTTATCTAATGCTGGTCTCTCCTGGTGTGGTACCGAGAGAGAGACACTTTAGCTGATTCCCTAAAACATATGTCCTAGTTGTTTACTCTGACTTTTCGTCGGTGCAGGAGCGAATAACTTAGTTGACTTGAATCCAGCAAGTCACGCAATTCACAAGTCTAGACAGAGACAAGAGTAAGCTAATCCAGCGAAAAGAAATTGAGCCTATACCTTATGTTTTCTATGGATAACATATGCAATAATCCGACCCATTCCAAGTAGGACAAGCCCTCGAGAAGTGTGTAAGTAAACATACAATGCCTTGCTCAATTTTCTTTTGTTTGGAGAAACTAGAGCTTTTCATTAGCTCGAGCAATGTGGTGCTCATTTGAGAGTCGATTTGTATTAATGAATTACTCAATAGGATCTCTTTCAATTGTTGTAAAATTTTGACAAATTAATTACATTAAAAAGCTAACAATAAGGTGTTGTCTTAAATGGTAAGGAAGTTTGCCCCTCTCCTTATGGTCTTGGTTTCGAGCCTTATTGGAAGCTAACCCGACACTTGACTGCTGAATAAAAAAATTTAAAAAGCTCAAAAAATCTCTATCGAACCATTCTTAGTATAGCAAAACTCACAACGAAATGAAAAAAAAAAAAAGAAGAACGAAGAGAACCTTTAAATATGTTAATGTGCAGTACCAAAGGAGAAAACCTGGGGCAACTATCGGGATTTGCCACGTGTCATATGTCGATTGCTCCTTCAGCCAACCAACACGTATTTCTATTATATATAATAAAAAGTTGCACAATGTATGGTAATAACCCGGTGGACGGGAGGAGGGCCGTGGTACTTTTCCGTCGGCCACGATGGATCAATTCCATGGACCTACCAATCGCTTTTTCTTTTCTTTCTTTTAATTTTAAATCTTTTCGGATTTTTCCCACTTTTTATTTTCCTTTATACCACTCGAAGTAAAGATGACGCCCATTTTTCATCGTTTTTCTTATGCCTTTTTTCCTTTTTCTTCTCATTTTTCTTTTCATTTTAATGTAAGAGAAATTTATTTTTTGTTTTTTCTTATTTGGTTTTTCATTCTATTTTTGAACATATTATTGTATTTTTCTATTTCATATTTCATAATTAATTCATTGTATTTTCTGATTCTATAGTTTATACTTTTTTGCCTTTTTATGGTACTATAAACATTTACAATCAAATACAAATTTAAGTATATTGTTTTATTTCTTTTCTTGAATCTAATTATTTAATAAAAAAATAGAATATCATATATGTATTTTGGTGTTATGATCAAATTCCATGATATATATATCCATTATTTACTTTTAATGGATCTCCACATGTTAATGTGATGTACACCAAACTACGCAGATTACTCGAACCGTAAAACTCACAATCCTATCAAATAAGCAAGAAACAACGTAAAAAACAAGTAAAAATGCTACCTCAACTATGAATTGGCTAAACCAAGTTTACTTGCTAATGGACTCTAACTCGCTAACAAAACTCTCGTCCGAAGATGATTTTCAAATTTATCCGTAACGCCGAACTTGAGTGCAGAATTTTAAAATTTCGCTTCGACTAAACCGTTCGTCAAACCCCATGGTTCCACAGCGCCCTAATGTATCATTTCTATGAAATTACTTAGCTTAACAACTTAAAAATTGGACATCGTAGTTCAAATTTCACATAACTTTAAATGTGTGCCCTAATTCCAAAAACTACTCAGATTAGATGAACGAAATGGCTTAAATTCTTACCGGGCGTTGCGAAATGAAGTTAATCTGGCACGGTGAGACTCTCGTGGCGTGTATTCCGTTCCCTTTTCTTCTTAATTTCCCTTTCTTTCTTTTCTTCTTCTTTTTCTTTCCTTTCCTCTATTCTCGGCGTGCTCGCCTTTTCCTCTTTAATACGAGAGTTCACTTTCCTTTTTCTTTTTGACTACTAAATTTTTTTTAGTTAGCCACTACCAAGTCAACAAACCCAAATATTACGGTCGTTATTTCCCTTTTCTTTTTAATTTCCCTTTCTTTCTTTTCTTCTTCTTTTTCTTTCCTTTCCTCTATTCTCGGCATGCTCTCCTTTTCCTCTTTAATACGAGAGTTCACTTTCCTTTTTCTTTTTGACTAGTAAATTTTTTTTAGTTAGCCACTGCCAAGTCAACAAACCCAACTATTACGGTTGTTATGCTTGATCTGGAATAAGTTCAAATCTTCTCCTCTTCTTGATTGCCCATTGCTGTCTCAGTGGTCGGTGAAGTAGATTTGTGGTTTGCATCCACGAGAAGATAACTAGGCTAAAGAATTTCGTGACCGGTTCTATCTCTTGCTGCTAAAAAGGTCCTTCAATACAGAAAGTTCGTCGAGGATGCAGTGTAATTGATTGGAATCTTTCAATAGAATTTGCGAAAATCCAGGATCCTCTCTAATGTTGGTCTCTCTTGGTATGGTACCAAGAGAGACACTTTAGCTGATTCCCTTAAAAAATATGTCTTAGTTGTTTTACTTTGACTTTTCTTCGGTTTACGAGCGAATATAGTTGACTTGAATCCGACAAGTTACACAATTCACAAGTCTAGATAGAGAGAAGTGTAATTTAATTCAGGAAAAGATTTGAGCCTATACCTTATGTTTATGTGGATAACATATGTAATAATCCAACCCATTTCATGCAGGACAAGCCCGCGTGAAGTGTAAGTAAACAAGCAATGTGGTGCTCATTTTTCTTTTGTTTGGAGAAGATAGAGCCTTTCATTAGCTTGAGCAATGTGGTGCTCATTTGAGGGTCGATTTGTATTTATGAATTACTCAATAAGATTTCTTTTGGATGATGTAAGATTTTAGGATTAATACCACGAAAAATCCGAAACTAGTACACCTGTGACAATTTTACCCCAAAATAATATTTTGACCACGAAATACCCCAAACTGGTATATTTGTGACAAATTTACCCTCCGTTAGTTTCCGTTAAATTGAATTAATACCACAAAAAATCACAAACCGGTACATTTGTGACGAATGGAGGGTAAAACGTAAAACTGGTACATCAGTTAACTGTCGCGTGTCATTTAACAAAGTAATTTGACAGTAAAATTTAACAAAATAAACTGATGGTAAATGTGTCACAAGTATACCGGTTTAAGATTTTTTGTGGTGAAAAAATTAGTTTTGGGTAAAATTATCATCGGTGTACCAGTTTGGGATTTTTCATGGTATTAACCCAAGATTTTAACAGTTTAATTACATTAAAAACTTAACAATAACTTGTTGTCTTAGATGGTAAGATAGTTTGCTCATCTTCTTATGGTCTTGGTTTCGAGCTTTATTGGAAGCTAACCCGGCACTTGACTACTGAATAAAAAAATAATAATTAAAAGCCTAAAAAATCTCTATCAAATCACACACGAAGGAAATCATAGCTTCGTATATGATCAACTTGTCGTCACGTGGATCACGTACTTCTCCCATTTTAGTCACTTGGGATCCTCCACCTCCGGGATGGATTAAACTGAATACAGATGGAGCATCTAAAGGTAATCCTAGACTTACAGGAGCAGGAGGATTATTCATAAACGAAGGGGGTGACTGGCTTGGAGGTTTTACCTCATTTCTTGGAATATGTTTGTCTTCACAAGCATAACTATGGGCACTGTGGTTGGGATCACCGTCGCAAGGCAACATGGTTTCCATAAAATTATCATTGAGATGGACTCCAAAATTATCACCGAACTTGTCAACCCAGAGAGTATAATGGATAACACTGGACCGGCTCTACTTAAAGATATCAGAAGACTCCTAGGCTCTCATTTTGAGTTCAAAATATAGTATAATTTTCAGGAAGGCAATCAACCTGCTGATCTTCTTGCGAGAAACGATTGGATACGACGTTCTACTTATAACCTCCTAGCGAATTATCTTATGTTGATGTTAATCTATTTAGTTTTGTGCCTTTTATTTACCAAAAAAAAACACAATGGAACGAAAAAAGAAGGAAGAAAACCTTTAAATATATCAATGTGCATTGTGCAATACCGAAAGAGAAAAACCGAGGCGACCATCAGGATTTGCCATGCGATACACGTGGAGTGCTCCTTCAGCCAACTAATACGCATTTCTATAATATATAGTAAAAGTTGCATAAAGGAATAGAAAGTATGGTAATAGCCCGGTCGACGGGTGGAGCTGGGCCATGGTACTTTTCCGGGGTTCCCGATGGATCAATTCCACACGCCTACAGTTCGCTTTTTCTTTTCTTTCTTTTAATTTTAAATCTTTTCGGATTTTTGTCTCTTTTTATTTTCCTTTATACTGCTCTTTATACCACTCGAAGTAAAGATAACGCCCACTGATAAAAAAAAAAAAAGTAAAGATAACGACCATTTTCTTATCGTTTTACTTATGTCTTTTTCCCTTTTCTTCTTCTTTGTTTCTTTTCATTTTAGTATAAGAGAAATTTATTCTTAGTTTTTGTTTATTTTGGTTGATCATTCTAGTTTTGACCATATTATTGTATTTTTCTATTTCATATTTCATAATTGATTCATTGTATTTTCTGATTCTATAGTTTATACTTTTTTTGCTTTTTGATAGTACTATAAAATATTTACAATCAAATCCAAATATAAGTAAATCGTTTTATTTCTTTTCTTGAATCTACTTATTTAATAAAAGAAATAGAATATAATATATGTACTTTGTGTTATTATTAAATGTTATGATATATATCCATTATTTACTTTTAATGGATCCCTACATGTTGATGCGATGTACAAAAACAAAACCTATCACATAATATCATTTGTTTTATGATCTTCAAATAAGGTAAGCCAAAAATATTTCCAAGGGATGTCAGGTTCTAATCTCAACATTTTGGGCAGATTATTTTATTTTCCTTTTTCTCCTTGAAAATAAAAATATGGCCTTTTGTTTCGATTGAGAAAGTATGTTAAATAAAGAATATTTGGGCTAGTACCGTCGAAAGTGAAATAAGTCAAACTTTGGTGACTAATGATGACATCCTGAATATCAACACAACACAGGCTTTGCACTTTCCTTGGAAGACTCCTCCACTCCCAAAGTGTTCGACTTTGAGTCTCTCTTCCCTGTTTCCTCTTCCCGCTCTCTTCCGATGAACGGTTCCATCATCTCATGGCTTCTTCTTGCGATATCCACCATCTCCATCTTCTCCGACATTGCTACGGCTTCAACTTCAGCTTTAGCCCAGTGTCTCGGCATCGACCAGAGATCACTCTTGCTCGAGCTGAGAGACAGCCTTGTCTTCAACACCTCCGCGTCATCCAAGCTAGTACAGTAGGACCAAAGCGCCGGTTCATGGAGCGGCGTGACGTGCAAGGACAGGCTCGTCGTGGGACTCGATTTGAGTGAAGAGTCGATCTCTAGTGGAATCGGCCGTTCATCGAGCCTCTTCAGGCTCGAGTTCCTTCAAAGCCTGAACTTGGCGTTCAACGATTCAACTCATCAGCGATCTAGTTCGGCCTCGCGAATCTCAGCCGCTTGGTACATCTCAACTTGTCCAATGCCGGATTTGCCGGGCAGATTCCGGCGGAGCTATCGCGCCTGACGAAGCTACGTATTCTTGATCTCTCTGGTCTTTATTACTCTGGACCGGCTTTGCTGTTCCTTGAGAAGCCCTCTTTGAGGTCACTGATTGGGGATTTGGGGGAGTTGAGAGAGCTGTACCTTGATGGGGTCAATGTGTCTGCTGAGGGAAGTGGGTGGTGCGACGCGTTGTCTTCTTCATTGCCGAAACTTGAGGTGTTGAGCATGTCTTCCTGTTCTCTGTCCGGTCCTATCGGCGCTTCTCTTACGAGTCTGGCTAATCTGTCAGTCATTCAACTCGATTACAATAACTTGTACACCACAGTTCCTAGTTTCTTAGCGAATTTCTCTAGCTTGAAAACGCTGAGTCTATATGATTGTGGCCTGCAGGGGGAATTTCCTCCTGAAATCTTCCATGTACAAACACTTCAAAACCTTCACGTATCATCCAACGAACTTCTTTGGGGTTCTTTGCCAATATTTCCGGAGAATAGTTCTCTTGAGACACTAGTTCTGAGAGGCTTGAATATTTCCAGGGGCTCCCAAATTCAATTGATAAACTCAGGAATCTGTCAAGAATAGAATTGGTGAATTGCAGCTTTGATGGAAATATCCCAAGCTCTCTCACCAATCTCTCGCGACTGTCTTATTTGGACTTGTCATTCAACAATTTTACGGGTTCAATTCCATCACTCAGCGAGTCCAAGGATTTGACATCTATCATTTTGTCCAGCAAAAGTCTAATTGGTCCGATTGATTCAACACAATGGGAATCCCTCTTGAATCTTCTTATTCTCGACCTAAGTGTCAATTTACTTGAAGCGAATATTCCTTCATCTCTATTTACACATCCATTGATTCAGGCGCTTCCACTTTCCAACAACCGATTTTCTGGTCAATTGAAGGGATCTTTTGATGCTCCATCGCACATTCTAAATACACTTGATTTGAGCAACAACAATATAGGAGGAGAACTACCGACGTCTATATGGGAACTCCAAGGGCTTAAGTACCTCTCACTTTCTTCCAATAATTTTAGTGGCTCATTCCACATTAATTTGGTTCAGCAGCTGAGAAATCTTTCAGCTTTGGATCTTTCCTACAATCGTTTTTCCATTGATGCCACAAATACTGCTTCCCAGGCCTCTTCATTCCCTGACCTTCAAGACTTAAATTTGGCTTCCTGCCAGTTGACGACATTGCCTCAGTTTTTGGCTAACCAGTCCAAATTGTTCTTCCTCGACCTCTCCCACAATTATATAAAAGGGGATATACCAAGATGGATATGGACACTAGAAAATCTTGAGCATCTCAATCTTTCCTCTAATTTCTTTGAAGATTTGGATACACCTCTAGGCAATCTTACATTGAGTCTGAATTTCGTTGACCTCCATTCAAACATGCTTCGAGGAAATACGCTACCCCTACCGTCATCCGCTCTCTTCTTGGATTTCTCAAGTAACAACATAACTTATGTTATTCTAGATAACATTGATGACTACCTATCAAACACAATCTTCTTCTCCCTTTCGAAGAATAATTTCCATGGGTCCATCCCGAAGTCAATTTGCAAAGCTGGTATTCTTGAAGTGCTTGACTTATCGCATAACCATCTGAACGGAACTATTCCTGATTGTTTAATGATGGCGTCCCTCACGGTATTGAATCTGAGAAATAACCGGTTGAGTGGCGATATTCCACAAAACATCCCAGCAACATGTGGTCTGAAAGACATTGGATATTAGTGAGAAGTTCCTGCAGGGCCAAATTCCGTTGTCGTTGGCAAATTGTACAACGTTGGAGATTGTGAACATCGGGGACAATCAAATAGATGGGACATTTCCATGCCATTTCAATGCTATGTCAAGTCTCCGTGTCCTTGTTTTACGATCCAACAAATTGCACGGGGAAATTGGATGTCCACATAGTCCCTTCACCTGGCAGATGCTTCAAATCATTGAACTATCTTCCAACAATTTCAGCGGCACGTTGTCTGCGAGTCTCCTCACATCTTGGGAGGCTATGAAGGCCAACGTAGACTTCAATCGTTTTCTATATGAGTTATTCCGATTAAGAGGTAAGTATTATCAAGATACTGTGAGTGTAACCTTCAAAGGTTTGAAGCTAGAACTCATCAAGATTCTAACTATTTTCACGTCGATCGACTTCTCGGGCAATAGATTGGAGGGTCCAATACTAGACACACTTGGAGATCTCAAAGCACTTTATTTCCTCAACCTGTCGCATAATGCCATCACAGGTTCAATTACTCCTATTTTAGGGAATCTAGATCAGCTTGAGTCATTGGACCTATCATGGAACCACCTCAATGGAACCATACCAGCTCAGCTTGCGAATCTTGATTTCCTTTCGTTCCTAAACCTCTCAAATAATCAACTTGTGGGAAGCATCCCGACAATGGGACAATTTCTCACGTTTTCCAAAAATTCCTTCAAAGGAAATCTTGGATTGTGCGGGCTTCAACTCAACAAAAGTTGCTTAACTCCAACGAATGGGACTGAAGAAGCGGGTAGTGTTCCAACTCAAAGTGACCTAGATGATGACTGCAACAATGATGATAGTGAGAAGAAGTGGTTTTACATGGGCATACCGCTTGGATTCGCTGTTGGCTTTTGGGTATTTTGTGGTCCGATAGTGTTTATCAGATCATGGAGGTTTACTTATTATCGATTCTGGGATAAAGAGCTATTCAAACACTTGCATCCATGAAGATTTCCACTAAGGTTCAGTTAGTAAACTTGAAAAAGAGTGTTTTCGTTCTTTCTTCTCTTCATGATTCTTCATCACCATTTAAAAGACAGTCTTGTTTACTAATCAATAGAACTCTTGCTTACCCATTAGGAAAAAATGTAGGTCCGTGTCTCGCATAGAACTAACCATTCAAAAGTAGGTACACGGCCTAGACCTTCAATTGGATCCTTCAAATTTGCTTGTGCAAAATTGGATCCTTCATTTTTTTTTTATTTTTTTGAATCAACTCCTGTAACTCTACCCTATTCTCAATCAAGTCCTTAAATAACTCTTAGTATGTAAGACGTGTTAAGCTAAGTTCATAATTTCTTTATTATCAAAAAAGGTTAAAATCAATAATGTTAAAATCGAAAGAAACTGACTTTATTCTATAGAAAAAGGAAAGTAAATTGTAGAACACAAGGGAGGGGGAGCGAGAGAGACGCGAGGAGGGGTGAAGTACTTGGTGGCAACAACCACCACTAGTGACAATTGGTGATGGTTGAAAAATGTGAAGAAGTTATGTTGGTTGAGCTACCAATTTTTATAGTAGTCTACTTACTAACATTTTTTTATTACTTCATAAGGTTTTGAAAGCTTATGAATACTTATTTCTCCCCAGTGATTTAAATTTACCAATTTTTAATATGAACTTATCAATTCTTTTTAAAATTCCCAACTATTCCAACAATTACCATCATTTAATGAAGGAACTTAAGTGACAAAACTTTCATATGTAATGTCACAACCCTCCCGAGATTGAGATATTTGAGGGATGTTGATAGGTTGCTAAGCAAGCGCTAATGGTTCCTCTTCTGTGGTGGCGCCTACGCCTCACATGAACACTACCAAGCCCTATCGGTTGCAACTTAATTTTCCAGTTCAATTTAATTTGCTTTGGAGCTTACATTGATCAATTTTGGGCCAGTTAGGAGCGCGAGTACGAGGCAGGAGTTTGCCTTACTCTTGTGAACTAGAGATATGTGAATCCGACAGGAGTTCGCCTTACTCTTGTGAACTAGAGATATGTGAATCTGGATACTTGGTTATACTAGATAAATCTAATGTCCATTGCCAGTACCTTTTCTCTTTTATGAAAATTTTTTGCGACCAATCTTCTCAATTTTGTTTTCCTTATATCCTTTAATCATGTAAAAAAGGTGATCATGAAAGGGTGTTCAAGCAATATATATTAAATCAAGTGATAATAAAGATGAAGCAAATAAAGTACTAGCAAAATAAAGAACCCGAACAGTATTGGGCAAAATTAACAAAGCCTTGTTATTAAGTCTCGGGATAGGACCCTCGTGAGCAATAAACCAAAAGTAATCCACTATATTAAAATAAACACGAGATGCCCAATCTAAGTGCCGAACTTGCCTGAACCATCATGAATCAAATATCGTGAACTATCTAACACTATGATGTAGAGCTCGCCTAAATGTGATTAAGATGCAATTCTAATTTTTTTTTGTCTTTTCTTGTCTACTTTTTAACCCTAAAATAACCCTACATGTCAAGAATACCCCTTTATGGCCGAAATTACACTATTAATTTAGATGAACATGAATTAATCAAAACTTGCATAATTTAAGATGCAAAGTCACCTAGCATGCTTCTAAATTTCTTTTTTTATATCTTTCCTTTTATTATTGATATGCAACTACCTAGGTGATCATGAATATCCTATATGCCACATGACAATAAAAGATGCAATTTTTATGATTTTTCTCACTAATTTACATGAACTAGCAAACTGTATCCTATATGCATGAATAAAAAGCAGTAAAGTTTGATCTTTCCTTGAAAGATTCGATCTTTTTGACATGAGCGAAGTCACCGATAAAGGTCGAAGCTTTAGCCTATGTTCCATGAATCACTGCAAAACAGATGATCAAAATTCTTCCAAGCAAGACAAACAAAGGAGGGGGCGTGACCAAGAGCACCAAGGGGACCGGCCATGAACAACATGCAGAGGAATCATCAATCCAACCCGATTTAATGTTAACATGCAAAAGGATCATCCATATAATGCAACCAAGGGCAAATCCACGCAAAAAAGAGATCAATCTAAGTAACAAAGATGCGACCTCTCTCTGATTAAGTTCATGCAAAGGGAATCAAAACATGGCAATCTATCAATCCTATGAACATGAGGAATTTAGAGATAGACATGGAATCGACAATCCCTACATGTAAATCGTGATCAATACTTGGCCATAGACATGCAATTGAATCATGGACACGATCTGATCAATTTGCGCTAGAAACAAGGTGGAATTCAATTCCTAGTGTAACGGATCAAAAAGCTTACTTTCAGTGGACACAGACACCGAGAACACCGCAACCGTGAGTATGGACACTGGGATTGGGAGGATTAGCCACCGTGATTGGACTCCTCTGCATGAACAGTTTGCAAATCCTTTGATTTAACGTGGCAGATTCTGTAACTTCTCTTGCTTGTTTCGAGGTTGATACGAACTCAAAAGACTAGGTTTCGGGCACCAAAACAATCATCCTCGAGTGTGCTTTCCAACAATATATTGCTCACGCCGATTCTAAATATATTGCGTTGATTCAACAATATATTGCACAACCTCCTCCCTCATGCTTATGTATATTGACTT
Source organism: Syzygium malaccense (assembly GCA_031216405.1). Taxonomy (NCBI): domain Eukaryota; kingdom Viridiplantae; phylum Streptophyta; class Magnoliopsida; order Myrtales; family Myrtaceae; genus Syzygium; species Syzygium malaccense. The sequence continues at coordinate 6,549,407 of CM062253.1, read as the reverse complement.
GATTATGCAACAATGTTAGTGACTTATTATGGGATAAGGACAGCACATGTGTAATAACTTTTGTACGGTACTCATTGGAGTATTATAACTTTTTGTTCGACCACTTAAGTGTTATAACTTTAAAAAAAACATTTACTTGAGTACCGTAACTTTCAATTGATCACTTGAGTGTTATTAATTTTTTAAAAACGTTCACCTAAGTGCCAAAAATCCAACGTGGCGTGGCACTTTGTGATGAATGTTTTCAAAAAATTATGACACTCAAGTAATTGATTGAAAATGTATGTGACACTCAAGTAATTGATTGAAAATGTATGTGACACTCAAGTGAGCATCGTACGAAAATTATGATACTTGTAATATCTTTTTCCCAACTTACTACTGTCAATGGTTTAATAATTTACCAATTATGTTATATAATTACAAGTTAAAACTAAATCATAGTATAATAAGTGGTAATCTACTATTGGGTACGGTAAAACTGATGTTTCATTGGTGACTTTCAAATAGTTATGTGCCCACTTGTAAATTATTAAAACAAGAGTTATCTGCCATTAGTTTTGGGGATAAGGACACCACAAGTGCTATAACTTTCGTATGACGCTCATTTGACCTCCATAACTTTTTTTTGACCACTTAAGTGCCATAACTTTTAAAAAAACGTTCATTTCAATGCCATAACTTTCAATTGATGACTTGAGTGCCATAACTTTTCAAAAATGTTCAGCCAAGTGCTTGAAATCTGACGTGGCATAACACTTGTGGAGAACCTTTTTTAAAAAGTTATAGCGCTCAAGTAATCGATTGAAAAGTTATATGACACTCAAGTGATCAGAAAATAAGTTGTGGCACTCAAGCGATGTTAACAACATGTGTCATCATTTTCGTATCATGCCCATTTGAGTGCCATAACTTTTTGTTCAACCACTTGAGTGTCATAAGGTTTTGAAAAAAGTTCACTTGAGTACTGTAACTTTCAATTGATCACTTGAATGTCATAAATTTTTTTCAAAAAACGTTCACCTAAGTGCCGAAAATCCAATGTGGCATGACACCTGTGGAAAGTTGTGGCACTCAAATGATCGATTCAAAAGGCACACGGTAGATTGCTTTATTAAATGGCACACGGCAGTTGATAGATATACCGATTTTGGATTTTACCCTCCGTTTGTCATAGTGTACAAGTTTGTGATTTTTTGTGGTATTAATCCAATTAAACGAAAACTAAAGAAGGGTAAATTTATCACAAAATGTACAAGTTTGGGGTTTTTGATGATCAAAAAATTAGTTTTGGGTAAATTTATCATAAGTGTACCAGTTTGGGGTTTTTGGTAGTTAAAAAATTAGTTTAGGATAAATTTGTCACAGGCGTACCAGTTTGGGATATTTCATAGTATTAACCTCCATAACTTTTTTTTTATCACTTAAGTGCCACGACTTTTAAAAAACGTTTATTTCAATGCCATAACTTTCAATTGATCACTTGAGTGCCATAACTTTTCAAAAATGTTCAACCAAGTGCTCGAAATCTGGTGTGGTATAACACTTGTGGAGAACCTTTTTTAAAAAGTTATAGCACTCAAGTAATCAATTGAAAAGTTATATGACACTCAAGTGATCAGAAAATAAGTTGTGGCACTCAAGTGATGTTAATAACATGTGTCATAATTTTCGTATTATGCTCGTTTGAGTGCCATAACTTTTTGTTCAACCACTTGAGTGTCATAAGGTTTTGAAAAAAGTTCACTTGAGTACTGTAACTTTCAATTGATCACTTGAATGTCATAAATTTTGTTCAAAAAACGTTCACCTAAGTACCGAAAATCCAATGTGGCATGACACCCGTGGAAAGTTATGACACTCAAATGATCGATTCAAAAGGTATATGATACTCAGAAAAAAAAAGTTATGGCATTTAAGTGAGTGCCGTACGAAAATTATGGCATAACACTTGAGTGCCATAACTTTTCAAAAATGCGAAAGCCTAACATGGCAAGACACTTGTTGAGAACATATTTAAAAGTTATGGCACTTAAATAATCCATTAAAAAGTTATACGGCACTCAAGCGATGTTGACACCGATATTTTTCATCGACAAAATCGTATATGCTTATATAGGATACATAAATCGGAAAAATAAAAATAAGAAGAATGAGAAAAAGAGAGAGAGAGAGAGAGAGAGAGAGAGAAAGAGATCATTTTTAAAGCCCATTCGGCCATTGAATTCAAATTTGGACCGATAGCTTGATCCAAACCCATCAACCCAAACCCAAACCCAAGTCCGTATGCTCATGAATTTGACCCATAATAAGACTTTCAATAACCGCGTGGGCTCACTTTGACCCATAAATCTTCAGTCCTCATTTCTGGCTCATCACCGCGGCCCCATGGCGACGTCGCCATCGCCGGACCGCCGCCTCCCGTGAAGATCGAGGTGGCCAAAAACTCGCTTGAATCTGTTCCACCGGTCTTCATTCTCCCCAAAGTTGACTGGACTGCCTACTGCTGCGACTTAGCTTGGCTTCTTCATTGACAAGGCAGTCTCCGATTCTCCGTCATGCTATGATTCTGGCGAAGGTGAAGTGAATGCAGAGCTCGTTTTGCTTCGGTTAGGATCGGGGTCATGTTGGAGTCGTATATTTTGGTTCTGAACCTCACATGTTAATTTCGTTTGCGTATGGTCACAAATACGAGTTTGAAATCGCAAAACATCTGCTCCTTAATCGATTGATTGCAATCTGTTCGACGAAATGTCTATTAGGATTCAATGCGAATTAGTTTCAGTCATTTTGTGAATCCGAAAGTATGTTGACTTAGATTAAGTGACATTAATTGATTTTCAAGTCATTTAAGCACGAGTTCTAATGTTTTCACTATGGCCGAATACGTTTCGGAATCATTATACTTCTTTGCTCCGTGCTACGTTCCGGTGATTGTTTGTGGCGGTCGGCGATGAGTATGTGGTCTGGAGTTATTGTTCTTGACCTTCATTTCTGGTGATACTCATGACCGAGGCTTCTACCGTGCTATTCTTCCACGCTCAGTTTCCTTGCGAGTCCATGGATGAGTCCCGGTGGATTATAATGGTTAACGCCGGTGGCCGGAGTTGGTGACCGATCGCGGTCGTTTGGTTAAGAATACAAGCGGTTGACGGCTAAGTTTGTCTATGTGCAGCTCGGAGTCTGGGTGTCTTGATGATCTCAAATCGTGGCTTTGGAAACTCATGTACTTCTTGAGTATAATCTGGTATAATCTGGTGGTTCTTGATCTGTTGGAGGAAAAGGGCGAGTGGGACAAATATCAGTAAATAAAAAGAAAACAAGAATAAAGAGAGAGAAATAGGGAATAATAGGAATTTGGGTTTAGTGTTATTATAAGCTTAGTATGGGTATTAGGGTGATTTCGATAAAGACAGGGATTGGGTGTTTCCATATTCGAATTTGGGTTTGTGACAGTCTCAAATGAGATGAACCGACATAAAATCTTGGCTGAGGACATGGCGGTGAAGTTGTCTCATTGAGGGTGGCTGCAAGAGGAAGGGAATGCTGGTGGATGCGGAATCGAGACAATTGTCACTTGTCTATGGTAGTAGTAGGTCTTTCTCCAACATCCAAAATTCCTAACCGCATTGGAGGATGGAGGCAAGTTTGGTTGCTCAATGTTCCATTATGAAAAGAGTTACAGCAAGGCCGAAGACTTCGTCTCAGTGACGAAAGCCAGGGGCAACAATACTCATCTGACTTGCATTGACATTTTTAAATAAGCATTGGCAACATCACCATCGAAAGGCTTTCTACCGAAAAAGAAAAAAAAAGAAGAAAATCGACAATTATTAAAATATTATTGAAAATATCCACGTCGGTGCCAGTTGTGCCAAGTAAGACGGTTGGCCTCCACGTCAGCAAAATTAGCCGGAATTACCGAATTGGCTCTAGGTCAAAAAGTTTGTGATATAATTGACGCAATTAAAAGGTTTAAGGCTAAATTGACACTAACGCAATAAGTTTATGACTTTTCTAATACTTTTCTACGTGCAATGTAATCCTTAATGACTCTCAAATTGTGCATAAGAGGAAATTAAATCTACTCTAAATAATGGAAAGTGTAATTTTACCCTGAACGCAAATACAATCCTAGATCTATGTGATATTTTGTGAATATGCAACCTAAGATTATTGGCATCCAAGATATGGTCTCTTTTATTGTTTCTCTTTATGGCATAAAAAAACGAAATAAATATATACAAAAACATTCATCCATGAGAATCCTGATTTTTCTAACATGACAATTATTAAGTTGCAAATGAAATATGAAAAGATATTTTAATATGCAAAATTATGCAAAATAATCTACATGCTTAAAGTTGCAAACGTGAGCACAATTAGACATGTAAATATGAATTTTTCTAACCATGTAGATATTCAAGACGCAATTTCCTATATTGCAGACTTCCAGATTAATCTAAGATGTGATTTATTAATCATGCCCTAACTATGAATTTAAAATGTATATCTATAGATTTGGGAAAAGTGTCAAAAAATCTATAAACCTATTGCATTTGTGTTAATTCTGTTCTAAATCTTTTTTTGGTGCCAATTCAATCCTAAACTTTTTTAATATAGTGTCAATTCAATCCTTCTGGCTAATTTTGGTCAGATATTACTGACGTAGATGCCGGGCGGCTTACGTGACACCGTCGGCGTTGACGTGGACAACTTTTTAATAATATTTTAATATTTTTTCTAATTATTTATTTATTATTTTAAATTTTTTCTTTTCTTTCTTTTTCCTTTTGTTTCCTTCCCTTTCTTCTGCCTTAGCCAGTGAGGTCCGACCTCGCTAGATCTGGCGAGATTCGATCTCTTCTATGGCCAGCAAAGTTCAACCCTCGCCAGCCCAATGCGAGGCCACCCTTGCGGCCATCTAGCGAGGGCTTGAGCCTCGGCAGCCAAGTGCAAGGCCGCCTTCATGGCCATCCAACGAGGCACGACCTTACCGGATCTAGCGAGGTCGGACCTCCCCCATGGTCGGCGAGGCTCGATCCTCGCTAGCCCAGCGCGAGGCCTCCCTCGCGGCCTCTGGCGAGGTCGAGCCTCACCCAACCATGGCAAGGGCGTGCCTTGCCTGCGGTCGGCGAGGTTGACCTCCCCAACCCTGGCTTCTAGCCCGTCACTAAGGTTTGGCGATCGGCTGGAGGAAGAAGAAAAGGAAGGAAAAAAAACAGAAAAGAAAAAAATTTTAAAAATAAATAAATAATCGAAAAAATATTATTTTAAATTATCCACGTCAGCACTAGCGGTACCACGTAGGCCAGCCGCAAATTAGTCGAAAGGAATGAATTGACACAAAGACAAAAATGTTTTGAATTGAATTGGCACAAAAAAAGGTTTAGGACTAAATTGACACAAATGCAATAGGTTTAGGATTCTTCTAACACTTTTCCCGTATAGATTCCGCTTGCAACTTTTGAAATTGCTATGTATCTCACTCGATACATGTCAAAATCGAAGAACCCTAATTGGTTTGAGAGAGTGCGCCGGGGATTCTTTGAGCAAAATGCATATTTTTGAAATTTTGTCCCCAACGTTTTTTAATCCTAGTTTTCATTTAATCTAAAATAAAATAACCTTTCTACTCAGTTATGTCATGTCAGACGCCACAATGCTTGCATAATTATTGCAAAAATATTTTTGAGTCTTTGGTAACCATTTACTAGGCCGGTTAAGAACTCGATAGAAGTGCGAAAGATCGCTTTAGCTTTGCGAAGGGACTTGGTTGCCTAGAATAAACTAACACAAATGGATTGGCAGTTTTTTCTCTTTTAAGGAAAATTTCACATACAATCTTGAGTGACTTTTATTTCCTAACATGCATCTACACGTTCATGCATTTACGGTAATGACTCAAACATTTAAAAAGTTACCAAATACAAACAATGTATGAAAAGCGGTGAGCAAATTAAAAAGTACAAAAGGCAGAAGATAATAACTGAATTGTCTCGGGCAACAAATAAAAACAGCTTGTTATAATGCTCCAGGATGGGATTCATGTGAGCTGTAAATGGAAAGTCCATGCAAGTTCTAAACTAGACTAATGTATCAAAGGAAATATAAAAATGCAGATGTAACATGCTATGCAAAAGCACATTGTAAGTAGATTACAAATCTAAATATGGGCTTCTAAACATAAAAGAAAAATCTGACTGGTTCAGGAGAGCACGCTAGAGATTCTTTGAGCAAAACAAGATGGCACCCTTTTGCTTTGAGAAAAGCGCATATTACTGAATTTAAACAGTTATGTCACGTCAGATGCCACAATGGATGTTAACATGCTGACAAATAGCTACTTAACAAAACGGGTGGGTCAGATTTGGGTTGGTCGAAAATGGTCACACCCAAATTGACCTATTTCTATATAACACAAATATAGTGAGCCATTTCCGATCCGATCTATATTGCTAAAATACTTCTACATTTAACTCAATTTATGAAAACTCATACCCAAATTGAGGTGAGAGTGCGGAGCGTGAGATCAAGTAAGAGCGAGAGTGAGAGTGAATAGAGAGTCATATAGGTGAATTCGCTTTAAGTAAGTCGTGAATCCATTTAACGCCGAGTTTTATCATTCTAACCCATTTACAAAATTACAACCCATTTACCGAATATAAATAATCCATATAACAACTTAACTCATCAAATATGGGTTACGTTATGATCCATTTTGATAGGTCTACCTAACGGCAAAAATGCCCGCACGTGTTTGTGTGCGTAACAATGCTTCGGCCCATCATCATTCATGCAAGCCACGAAAATGGGCCCGATAAGTGGGGGCCCAATAGCAGTTGAGCCGGAAGAGGCCCGAGCCGTGGCGATCTCGTGAGTTCGGGGGGAGTTCGAGCCGAGCGTCTCTGCCGGTTTGCAACATCAGAGAGCGCACGCGCGAGAGAGAGAGAGAGATGGGGGAAGAAGAGAGGAGCGAGAAGGCAGGAGGAGGCCCCGTGTTCGGAGACGTAAGGCGTTACTACTGCGAGCACTGCGGGATCTGGAGGTCCAAGAAGTCCCTCATCGCTTCTCACATCCAATCCCACCACAAGGTCCCTTCTCCTTCCCCTTTCTTACTCAGTTCCTCTTCGCTTCGGTTGCCTTCCGATGCTCCCTATGCAGCTCGGTTCGTTTTGGGCTGCGAGTCCTGATGCTACGATGCGATTATTATTAGTTCGATCAACAATTGCTGGTTTTGCGTTGCGGAACTGATCTGAACTGGTTTTTTTTTTCGTGTTGCTTTGGGTCCTTATCAGGAGGAGATGGAAGCGGCAATGGGTCGAGGGGTCGAAGAGGAAGGAGGGAGGGAAGGCTAATACCTGCCAAGAATGCGGCGCGACTTTTAAGAAGCCCGCGCACTTGAAGCAGCACATGCAAGGCCATTCGCTCGAGGTATATCGAGCTCTCTCCGTTTGCCTCACCGGAGTTCGTTTGTTGTTCTTGATAGTGCAACGTGAAAGCAAGTACCTTGAAAATTTCAGTTGTGTTTCGATTAGATTACACCTGTCATTGAGGTGGTCGACGGTGTGGTACAGTTTGTAGAGTGGAGAGGTTCTGATCGCAGTCGCACCGGTCTTGTTGAACAGATAGTTTTGATGTACAATGCCCGGTTATGGTCTTTGCTTTCAAACTTTTCACATTTATTATTTATAATGAGGTGTCGGAAGCAGCAATTCGGATATCATCGTTGGGGATGTGCATGATTTTCTGGGCTGTGGAATGGTGATTACCTACAAATATAGTACCGTGAACTTGTGGAGCATCATCACATGGAAGCACCTATGAGAAAGCATCGATCTTTTTTTGCGATCTGGTTTCACAGATAGATTTCTATGATAAAAAAAGTTTTACTTTTGGTTGAAAAGTGAAGCTGTCTTATTCCTTTCCATTGATCTACTGCGGGTTTACCTATACTAAAATCAAGACCTTGCAGGATAAAGTATGTTGGCTCATCTGATTATGATATGGTAAAGGCATGAAGCATTGGATCCCACCAAAAAGAACTCCAAAATGCAAGAGGCTGCATTCTTGTATCTTGATTGGACTAGTATCAGGTTGGGGGACCACCTGAGAAGATCCATCAAGTCAGCCTCGGTCACGCACATTCTATTTTGAGGTTTGAAGCATTGTTCGTTTTGTTCTATTGATATCTAGAGATTTGGTATGCTCTGTATCGATGTGTCAATATGCTAAATTTATTTGCAGAGGCCTTTCAAGTGTTCTATGGAGGACTGCCCTGCCGGCTATAGGAGAAAAGACCATTTGGCTCATCACTTTCTTCAGCATCAAGGCAAGATTTTCAGCTGTCCTGTCGATGGTTGCAGTAAGTCATTTGCATATGAAGGGAACATGAAGAGGCACATGAATGATATTCATAGTGATGAGCTACCATCGACGTCTGGCGAATTTAAGAGTCCAAAGCAGCATGTTTGTCCGGAGGTTGGGTGTGGAAAGGTTTTCAAGTTTGCATCAAAGTTGCGAAAGCATGAGGATTCCCATGGTAAGTCACTTAACTATGAAGTGTGTTGGTGAAGCCGAATGATATCTATGAGGTGTTTAGTGTGCTAATTGATAATAACGTCATTTCAACTGCTGCAGTCAAACTGGAGACTGTGGAGGCTTTCTGTTGCGAGTGCATGAAATACTTCGGCAATGTTGGCTATCTGAAGGAGCACGTGCAGTCGGCTCACCAATTACTCAATTGCGACATATGCGGGGCTAAGCAGTTGAGGAAGAATTTCCAACAGCATCTCCGCACGCATGAGAAGAAAAATTCGGCTGATTCAGGAGCATTCAGATGTGATGTCGAGGGTTGTCTCCGCGTTTTTTCAACAGTAAGGTGCAGTCACCTATAAAGTAGTTTCTGGCTGTGCGTGGATTATAATTGTTCGGAACTTTGAAGCTTGAGTTCTTTTATTGTGTGGCTGCTGAGTGTACATTAGCTGATTTTTTTTCTTGTTGACAGAAATCAAATTTGTGTCAGCATGTGAAGGATGTTCATCTTGAGGTGAGGCCATTTGTTTGCGGCTACAAGGATTGTGGCAAGAAGTTTGCATATAAGCACGTGAGAGACCATCATGAGAAAACTGGTTGCCATGTTTACCCTCCAGTAAGCCCTATTCTCTCATTCTCTCGAATATTTAAATTCAAATTTTTACTGCTGTTGAAATCCAGCTTGTACTACATGAGAGTTGGATGATCCTCATACCTGGAAATTTTGGTTCCTTGGGTTCAGGGTGATTTCGAGGAGTCAGATGAGCAATTTCGTTCCAGGCCCCGAGGTGGGAGAAAGAGGAAATGTCTGACGATCAAGTCCCTGCTGCGAAAAAGAGTTACTCTACCCAACAAGCTAGATTTCCAATCGGATTAGTGGCTGAAGTCTCTCGGTGATGCTCGGCAGCAGCTGAGGATTATAATGTATAGGAGCTATGGTTTTTTGCCTTATAGGCCGATCAAAGGTGTGACCAATTCTGTCATCATCCTCCTGTCACTTGTTTGTAGTTAATAGTTTATAGAGTTTGCTATTGTTTTGTCGATAAAGATAAGAGAGCGAGTTAATCCTTAGCAAAAGATTCTTTTGTTGAGCCATTGTCAGCTGTACATCATGCAATATACAGTAAAATTCAGCTGAGAATCCACTGGTCTCGTACTAATCTGTCTCTGGTATATATATCGTTGAACAGTTCAAAAGTTATGGTCGGTATTTTTCTCTTTGAGATTGTTGAAGGCTTGGAAGTCGGATTTCTACTATCTTATTTGGTAATACTTAAAAGAAAATTAATAATGGTCTATAAAAATCATTTTTCTTAAGTACATAAAATTTCCTACTATCTATTTAAATGTCATGCCAAATCCGAAGAAAGATCATGTGCACATCAATAGGGGATAAAAATGACAGTCACTAAATGTCCCAAAAAAAAAAATCACGGAGTGGGAAGAAGGTGACCATCATTATTTTTTCTATGTAAACTAGGGGTTAGCGATTTTATGTTCTATACAAGTTTCAACCTGGAACCCACCTATGGAACAGGATTATTATTTTTTGGAACCTGAAATCTACCTTATATATTTTGAAACTTGAACATTTCTTGTCACGGGATCTAGAGTCGGTTTCAGGGTCTACATAGGTGCCATATATATTATCACCACTTTTAATAATTATCACTTATTAAGATCTACTGACCATAATTTATATTTTTACATACGAAAAATATGAAACATTAACAAGTTATAAAATGAAAGTTATGCCGTGAACGACGCAGGATCACGTGAAGACATAGATCAAGAAAAAACACAAAAAATTTATTTTGGGTTTCAGGTTCTACCTATCTTGAATTTACTAGTCGAAACCTGCATACCTTGGAACCTGTAATTGGAACCTTGCTCACCCCTAACCCTTTAATTGGAACTTTACTCACCCCTAATGTAAACTATTCTCCGGGGCAGATGATGTGGCAAACGGTGCTTAAGTGGTGCACTGGCGTGGCGTTTTAATTAATTCTAAAATTTTAAAAAATTAACAAATTAAGAACTAAACGATGTCGGCCAAAAAAATATTGGAAAGTAAACGGAGTTCCGAGGGAAGAAAAAACTGAAAAATGCCAATGTAAATACTGAAACAGGTTGAATAACAGAATAGAGTCGTCTTCCTTAGATCATCGCCTGAGATCGTCCCTTGAAGAGTTCGTGAGCGAGACCATCGTGACTACTGCGATGAGCCCAGCGATGGTTACCGCCTCGAATCTGGTCCGGATCGAGGTTGGACGACCCCAACCACTGGACCAGACCGGGTCCCATGGCTGCGGCCATGGATGCCTGCGACCTCTTCGTACAGAGCTTGAATGGATGTGAGCTTTGTACCGGAGGGCTTTGCAGCCACCACGAGATTATTGGCGAGGATTCCCTGCATTCATGAGCGTCGCTGATGGTGTTCCGTATTTTATTTCACGAAGCACAAAACTCGTCCAGAAACATAGGGACTGTTTGATTCAACTTTGAAAATGCTACTTGGGAAATGTAAATACTTTTGGGTGAAAGTCCATTGGGAAAATGCAAATGATGTTTGGTAAAATATTTTATAAAGCTACTTTGGCCAAAATATAGTGTTTGGTGAATTTTTTTGCAAATAGACTTTGAGAATTATCTTATTTATTAAAAAAAAAACTAACTTACCCATCGCCGGAGCCGGCCGCCGGCGATGGCCTATGGCCGCCGGCGAGAGATCTGGCGCTGGCGGCCGTCGCCCAAGGTCGAGCGACGACCGGCGAGCCAGATCTGCCGCTATCGGCGGTCGCCCGAGGCTAGGCGACCCTCGGCGGGGGTCGTACGACTCAGGCGATGGCCGCCTGAGGTTGCGCCTAAGGTCGCGTGACCCAGGCCGGCGGCGCCTGGGTGGTCGCGCGACCTTTGGAGGCCGCCGTCACCTGGGTCGTGCGACCTTGCTGGCCTCTCGCCGGCGCGATCCAGGCTCCGGTCGCCCTCGCTCGCCGAAGAAGATGAATAGTGACGCATGAACAGTAGCATTTGACAAAGGTTGAAAGCCCAAGGTATGCAGCTTTGGGCTTTCAGCATTTGGAATGCTAGCATTGACCAAATGCTGAACCAAACACCTCAGTATTTTGGAAAGAGGCTTTCGAGGCTCAAAACCCCTTCCCAAAGCGGAACCAAACACCCCCATAATCCTCTTTGAAGCCCAGAAAACAAGAGAAAATTGCAAAGTGGCTATCACGAACAATGCCCTGTAAAGTAGCGCAAAAGGAAAATGCCATTGAAGCTTCTGTACTCTTGTTTGAAATTCTGGGTGCATTTGTTTTATAAAAAATTCAAGATTTAAAAAATATTTTTCAAAAAATGATTGGTTATGTCTTTTAGAAAAGTTAATTAATGGAAAATATTTTCGTGATTGACAAAAATTTATGCCTAACTATTTTAGTGGGTGATGGAAATATTTTCATTTATTCATTCATTTTTGTAAGGGATATAAGAGATTATTTCTCGGAATATGTATTCATAATTTTGAGTTTTTCGTGCAACAAATGGACCCTTCTTTGCTCTCCGAGCTTGCGACTACCACTTCAACAGGAAACTTGCCATGTTGAGACATAGGATGGGCTGCCGTTTTCTTGTTTCTTGATCATGATGAATCGTTTAATAGTCACGAAGTGTTTTCGTTTGGCTCATGCATAACAATGCTCCTTTCAATAGAAAATTCATAATATCATTCATGAAAATTTTAAATAATGAAGGTAAATTCGCGCTCCCTATTGGTAATGTATATTGACAATATTTTGGAACAATATTTATCACTTATAACCGTAAATATTCTAGTTATATATTTACTACTCAAAACTAAATCACGGCATGATAAATGGTGTTCTATTATTGGGTTTGTGGATAGTAAGATTGTTATTTCATTGATAACTTACAAACAATTATGCACCCACTTGTAAAATAACAAATTAAGCGTTAGTCTACTATCAGATTTGTGGCTGATAAAGTTTTTATTTCTTTAGCAACATTTACTTACGTGTCCATTTGTGAAATCTAAAAATATGGGGAAATATACCGATTGAGTTTGTCAATAGTAAAAATGTTATTTTATCGCTAATTACAAACGGCTAATCGGATTAACAAGCTATTGATCACTATTAACGTATTATTGGTATTTCGAATTTATTATTGACATTACGTAATTACCGTCCATAGAAGAAATTCCGTTTTATTCGTAAATGAAATTTTTATGTATGACAATTTTGCATTCTCTAGTCAAGTCAACTGAAAACTATTGCATGTACTTTGGTCGTTATGCCTGATTGCAGTAAGTTGCCGAGTTCAATGTTTTTCCTCTCCATAATTGTCTATTGTAGGAAAGTTCTTCAAGTTTGAATAAAATGAAGATTCTTCGACCGTGAACCCGCCACCAAACTGGACCATACTGGACCAAAGGTCTTCCCAGCTTTTCTAAGAAGGTGCATGGAAATTTTGGGTATGAAAATTTCAATCCCGAAAGGTTTTCGAATTCCTGCTCAGTTCAAGGGCTTGAAGTTGGACCTGGTTCACTTCATCATTGGTCTGACTAGCGTGTACTGCCGATTTCAAGTCAACAGTCATTTTGTTTGAAAAATTAGGTCTGCTAATTTCGATTGGCTGCAATAATATTCTTAAGTTATCTGAAAATGTCAAATCCTGGCTTTCATATGATGCTTTTCGTCTGTCATGGACTAGTTCCATGTGGTAGCACATGATCTAACTGCAATAAAGATGTAAGTTTTAACAATTCAAAATCAATTACGAGCAGCGGCCGAAGCGATATCCAAAAATGAAACAGGGCATGCCACAAATTTCATTAGTTTGATAAGATTCCTCTAATTATGTTTCTGAAGGTTGGTTAGTTCTTGGGATGATAATATGCGTAAGTGGCAAAGAAGGCCTTAATGATGGTAAAAACAAAGAGAATGAAAGCAGCAGTAGCCGAACCGAGGGTTGCCAAAGTACTCGCGCTCGATCCCCGTCCATTTCATGTGCCATTTGTTCCGGTGGTATCTGGCCACTTGCCTGAATTACTCGGTCAAGTAGGTCGAGCCAATATCGAACCTGACATCCTTAGGGAGATCATTGAAGAATCTCGCAACCCCATGAGGTTCGCGTTAGTGGACACGAGCTTGGAACAGTAATAGCAACAGTGTGCTGCTGCTCGAAATCCCAACAAATTGCTTATATATTTCAAAGGCGGCTCAGGAGTTTAACTCTGAATCATGAGACAGGAAATCAGAGAAACTGTTATTCAATAAATGGGAGCGAAATGTGTATCTGTTTCTCTAGAAGGGGACTTGTACCGTAGAAAGCAGGGAATGGTACACAAGGGGACGAGATGCTCTTTGTTTTTTCTGTCTTGGCTTTTCTTCATCGACAGTCGAGAGCCACCGAAGGCCAACACTGGTTCAACCAAGTGAATTGATGAACTTGCATTCGCAAGTCAAGTCAACTTTGGATTGTCGCGCATGGGGACCAAAAAATTTATGATACCCTGTGATAAGATTTAGACCAAACACAGCTCCGTTGAAATTCTTGCACAAGGCAGTTCTGGTTCATCTGCCTTCTAATAAGAACACAAATCCTCCCTTATGTATTTGCTCACAAACTCTGTAATATAGTATCGAAGTTGCTTTCAAATATAAGTAAATCATTTAATTTCTGTTCTTGAATCTACTTATTTAATGGGCAAAATAGGACATCATAGATGCATTTTGGTGGTAAGGTCAAAAGTTGGTGTATCTATACTATTTACTTTTAATCGATCTGTAATTAATATGATGTATAAAGAGAAAACTGATTCACATAATAATTATAACCAACTATGATCTCAAAACCATAAACTTGTTTTTGTATAATGAATCTCCCCACTACTGTGTGAGTGACCCAAAAGTACCCGATTATCATCGCCCTATATACACCAAAAATCCTAAACTTTGTCTAGTGTGACACTAATGCTTTATCAAACTCTCTTTTTTTTGTGTGTTAACAATACTCCAAACTCGCACCAGTCCAATTGTCAATGGCCTTATCCATATCCCTTGTCTAGTGTAAGGTCTGGCTTACACAGTGCTTTGTTAAACAGAGACTTTGCAAGAAAGTTACACCACTCTATGCAAGTTGGATGCTCCAATTTGAGGAGTTTTTAAATATATTTATGGTTATTACAGAATTCCCTATTATAGTATGGATACACCTTGATTGTGACTCATTATAAAGTTGAAATATTGAGCTAAAATATGAGTCGCACTTTTTCCACTTCTAGTTTGGTTAAAACACTCCCTAATAAAGTGTCATGATCATTTCACTCATTGTAGGTCTCACCTTTCAGCATCTTAATTGCTCCCTTGGTATCTCTTTTTTGGTTTTCTTCTTTTGCAGGTCTTATTTTCCTTCGTCTTCGTCCTTTTCTTTTTCTCTCGGCAATTATCTTTCTCTCTCTTGCGACTCCCACTTCCGCACTTTTTGTATAAAAATAATTGGAAATAAAAAAAAACACGGAAATGAAACTGCGTAAATATACTAGCAATTCATTTTTTTAGATAAGGAAAGTAGAATCCGCAAAAGAAGAAAATGTAAAAAAGACACTAAGAGAAAATAATACTGAAAGGTGAGATCCACAGTAGGTAAAATGGTCAAACACTTTGTTTGGGAGTGTTTTAGCTAAATTAGGAGTGGAAAAAGTGCGGCCCTAAAATATATCCTTGAGTATTTTCTCTCTCCATTTCAAGAATATTTATAGGTTTCAATTTCTTGAACTCAGAACATCCGATTGTCTCTACTACACGAGTATTTCCTAGTCTGCTTGAAAAATAATGAGGATTTTGCTCCTCCTATGGCTGGTCTTAATACTCGCGCATACCAACCCTTTCAGCATAGGCACGGTTTTGGTCTCGGGCCAGTGTCTCAGCGATCAGAAATCGCTGCTGTTGGAATTCAAGAATAGCCTCGACTTCAATGCTTCTTTGTCCACGAAATTGATCAAATGGAATCAGAGCAATGATTCTTGGGATGGCGTGACCTGCGAAGGTGGCCAAGTCACGGGTCTTGATCTAAGCATGGAGGGGATCACTAGTGGACTAAGCAATTCGTCGAGTCTTTTCAGACTCAATTATCTTCGGATGCTGAATTTGGCTTTCAACAACTTCCAGTCTTTGGAGATTCCATCTGGGTTGGGTAATCTCACCAATTTGGTCCACCTGAATCTTTCAAATGCCGGGTTTGCGGGACAAGTTCCAATTGGAATGTCACATTTGACCAGGTTGGTTACTCTTGATGTATCCATGCTTTATTTTCTTGGGCTCACTTCACTGAAACTCAAGAATCCGAATCTAAAGATGCTTGTTGGGAATCTTAGCGAGCTGAGAGAGTTGTACCTTGACGGAGTGAATGTGTCTGCTACAGGCAATGAATTGTGCAATGCCTTGTCTTCTTCGATGCCTAAGCTTCAAGTGCTGAGCATGACGAATTGTTATTTATCAGGTCCCATTGGGGCTTGCTCTTCCCTCCTGAATCTTCATTTTCTGTCAGTGATTAAACTGGGCTTCAATAATCTGTCTACCACCGTCCCAGAGTTCTTTGCCCACTTCCAGAATTTAACTACTTTGGATCTCAGTTCTTGTGGCCTGCGGGGAGAATTTCCTCAAAAAATCTTTCAGGTACAAACACTTCAGACCCTTGACCTATCATTCAACCAACTTCTTCGGGGTTCTTTGCCAGAATTTCCGGAGAATGGTTCTCTTCAGAGGCTGGTTCTTAGTTTCACGAATATTTCCGGGAGGCTGCCAGATTCAATTGTTAATCTCAGAAATCTATCAAGAATAGAATTGGTGAATTGCAGCTTTGATGGAAATATCCCAAGCTCTTTCGCGAATCTTTCTCAACTGGCTTATTTGGACTTCTCATTCAACAATTTTACTGATTCAATTCCATCACTCAGCAAGTCCAAGAATCTGACACAAATCACTTTGTCCCATAATAAGCTAACTGGTCAGATTAATTTAACCCAGTGGGAATCCCTCTTGAGTCTTCTTATTGTCGATCTGCGATTCAATTTACTTGAAGGAAATGTTCCTTCATCTCTGTTCACACTTCCATCAATTCAGAAGCTTCAACTTTCCAACAACCAATTTTCTGGTCAAGTGAAGGGATCTTTTAATGCTACATCGCACATGCTGAATACACTTGATTTGAGCAACAACAATATAGGAGGAGAACTGCCGATGTATATATGGAAACTCCAAGGGCTCAAGTACCTCTCACTTTCTTCCAATTATTTCAGTGGCTCGTTCCATATTAATTTGGTTCACCAATTGAGAAATCTTTTTTATTTGGATCTTTCTTACAATCGTTTTTCCATTAACACCACAAATACTGCTTCCCAGGCGTCTTCATTCTCTGACCTTACAACTATGAAGTTGGCTTCTTGCCAGTTGAGGACTTTACCTGAGTTCCTGGCTGAGCAACACAGATTGGTATATCTAGACCTCTCTGACAATCAGATTCAGGGAAAGACACCAAAATGGATATGGGAGCTTCAGAATCTTCTCTATCTCAATCTTTCGTCTAATTTACTAGACGATATTGAAACACCATTACCTAATCTTACATTTGCTCTGTCAGTTCTTGACCTTCATAAGAACAGGCTCCGTGGACAAACGTTACCACTGCCGCCGCTTGCCACATATATGGACTTCTCGAGCAACAACTTCACTTTAGACATTCCACCTACTGTTGGCACGACCCTTTCTGTGGCAATATTCTTCTCCATGTCCAATAACAATATCCAGGGGACTATGCCAGAATCGATTTGCAAAGCTGAATATCTCGAGGTGCTTGACCTATCTCATAATAATTTGAGGGGAAATATTCCTGATTGCTTAGTGATGGAGTCTCTCAAGGTATTAAATCTGCGAAATAATGCCTTGGATGGTAGCATTTTCAATTTCCCTGAAACATGTGGTTTGAAGACTTTGGATCTCAGTAACAATGTATTACAAGGGAAGTTCCCAAAGTCATTGGCAAATTGCAGAGCTCTGGAGGTTTTAGACGTGGGAAACAACCAGATTGATGACGTGTTTCCATGTCGATTGGAGAGCATTGCAAGTCTACGTGTCCTTGTGTTACGATCCAACAAGTTCCATGGAGGGGTTGGATGTCCGGAGTGTAAGGGCACTTGGAAGATGCTTCAAATTGCGGACATCTCTTCCAACAATTTCAGCGGCATTCTGCCTGCTCAATGCCTAACAACTTGGGAGGCTATGAAGGCTAATGTAGACATCAATCATATCCAGTATCCATTCCTTAGCTTGACTGGGCTCTATTATCAGGACACGGTAAGCGTCACCATCAAAGGTATGCAAGTGGAGATTGAGCTGGTGAAGATCTTGACTCTTTTCACTTCAATCGACTTCTCATGCAACAATTTGGAAGGTCCAATCCCTGATACTCTGGGGGATCTGAAAACGCTTTATTTCCTCAACTTATCAAACAATGCATTCTCTGGGCCAATTCCTCCATCCCTAGGAAACTTGCAACCGCTTGAGTCCTTGGACCTTTCACGGAACGACCTCAATGGGACGATCCCCACACAGCTTTTAGACCTTACTAATCTTTCCTTCGTGAACCTCTCATACAATAAGCTAGTGGGAAGCATCCCAGCAGTCAACCAATTTGCCACCTTTGTAGCAAGTTCTTTCGAAGGCAACGCCGGATTGTGTGGACCACCCCTGGAAACAAGTTGCTTTCCGCTCGAGAAAACTTGCTCAATTGCCACGAATGGGAAGGAAGAAGAGGGTTGTGTTCCTACGAAAAGCTACACAAATGACGACGGCAACAATGATGATAGCAAGAAGATGTGGTTTTACATGGGCATACCGTATGGATTCGTGGTTGGCTTCTGGGTATTTTTTGGTCCGTTAGCGTTTATCAGATCATGGAGGTTTGCTTACTATCGATTCTGGGATAAAGTGCTGTTTAGACACTCACGTCCACGAAGATTTCTGCCGAGGTTCAATTATTCAACTTGAAAAATAGTATTTTCCTTTGTTCTTCACTTCACAATTCTCCACCACGTTTAAAAAGACATTCCGTTTGTCGATCTGCGTCAACGGTATTTAAACTTCTGTTGCTTGTGTAGTTGGATCCTTCAATATTTTTTTTTTGGGATCAACTCCTTTTACTCTGCCCAATTCTCAATCAAGTCCTTCTTAAATAATTCTTAGTAGGTTTAGATGGGGTATGCTAAGATGGTAATTTTCTTGTTATAAAAAAAAGTAAAAGTCAATGATGTTAACATCAAAGGAAATTAATTATGTTCTACAAAAAAAAGGAAATTAAAATGTAGAAGACAAGGGTGGAATCGCAAGAGACACCAAAAGGGGTGGAGAACTTGGTGGCGGTAGCCCCCACCAACGATGATTGGTGATGGTTGGAAAATAGGGAAAAATATAAAAAAAAATCATAATTTTTTTGCATTGGAGCCGATTAAGTCATAAACTTTTTTTTATGCTAATTGAGTCCTAAACCTTTTGTCTTCGTGTCAATTCAGTTCTTCCGACTAATTTTGGCCGAATTTTTTTGATGTGAACATCGGCTGACCGACGACCATCAAAAGAAACTAATTTTCTTCAAGAAAAAAAAAGGAAAGTAAAATGTAAAAGACGAGTGTGGGAGAGCAAGAGAGACGCCAGAATGGTGGAGGACTGGTGGCGGCAGCCACCACCACCGATAATTGGTGATGTTTGGAAAATGTGAAGAACTTATCACAAGGTTGGCCTTTGAAGAAGCGATCGTGGTGAACTACAGCTAACCTTCCAGCAGTAATTGCTTGTCTGTCTCGATGACTCAATCGCACGAACGTTTTAAGGTAGGATAAGAAATGGATCTAACTAGAATGAGACCCACGAGGCTCAAGATGGAAACAATTAAGCGCTTTGCCAGCATTTTCTCAAATGCCTCTTCCAAATCAGGTTTTAATTGCTTCTTGAATCAAGCTTCGACAAAGTCCAACTAGGAGAGAGAAATTAATTTAAAAATGCCATATCAATATTTTTTGTTAGATAAATTGACGGTATTAATTTTAGGACTCGATTACATAAATTTGACAAGTTTTAGGACTTGATTGCACTTTTTAAAAGTTTTATTGTACTTTCGTGACAAGTTTTATAACTTCTAGTGCACTCATCCCTGAAGAGTAGTATACAACTGGGTTTGCAGATGGTGAAATTTTTAGTCCATTGGGCCCACTTGTATATGTGATAATCTACTATTGGGTTTTGAGAGTGGTAAAATTGTTATTTCATTGCTTGCTATTTCATTGGTAGCTTACAAGCGCGTCCATTTGTAAAATAAAAAACCAAGTGGTAATTTATTATTAGATTTTGTGAGTGGTAAAGTTGTTATTTCATTGATAACTTACAAACACTTATGCGCCCGCTTGTAAAATATAAAGCGGTAATCTACTATTC
Organism: Syzygium malaccense; assembly: GCA_031216405.1. Lineage (NCBI taxonomy): Eukaryota > Viridiplantae > Streptophyta > Magnoliopsida > Myrtales > Myrtaceae > Syzygium > Syzygium malaccense. Next base: position 6,529,365 of record CM062253.1, on the reverse strand, counting down.
AGTTTGTCCATGGTAAAATTGTTATTTCGTTAACGATTTATAAATAGTTAATTAGATTAACAAATTACCTATAACTATCATTGATATTTTCAATTTACTACCGACGTCGTGTATTTACCACGGACGGGATAAATTCCGTTTTTGTCGTAACCGGAATTATAGAAATCAGCCCATCGGGGAGCCACCACAGAAATGACAACTTTGTGTTCTCCAGTCAAGTCAAGTTTGCAGCGAAGGTGGTCTTAATGGGGGTAAAAGGACACTGGCTAAAAGCAGCAATAGCCCCACCATGAAGGACAGGGCAGCCAAAGAACTAGTGCTTGATCCCCGTCCATTTCGCGCGCCAATTGCTCCGGCGGTATCTGGCCGCTCACCCGAATTACACGGTCAAGTAGCTCAAGTCGATATCCGAATGTGACATCCTTAGCAAGATCATTCAAGAATTTGCATCGACAATCAAGAACCACTGAAGGCCACCGTTGGCTCAACCCCGTGTGATTTGATGGATTTGCATTCCCAAGTCAAGTCATCGCTCTTGGGGACCATAAAATTTAGGGACAAGTGCACTATAAGTCCTAAAACTTGTCACAAAAATGCGTTTGAGTCCTAAAACTTGCAAAAAGTTCAATCGAGTCCTAAAACTTGTAACAAAAGTGCATTTGAGTCCTAAAGTTAACACCGTTAAATTTTTTAACGGAAAACGCTGATGTGGCACTGACGTGGCGCTTATTAATCATTTCTCTCTCCTACGTGGAAAATGGTTTAAGCAAAAATGTCCACGTACGCAAAACGACGTCGTTTTTGGTCGTCCCCCGTTCTTCTTGAACGTCTCTCTTTTTCCTTTCCCCTGCGTCGTCTCCTTCGTCTCCTTCCTTCTTCCTTCTGAACGTCTCTCTGAACCATATGCTCCGATTCAACCTCTGCCGGAACAACATCTCTTCTTCTTCTTCTTCTCAAATCGATGTCCTTTGAACCCTAAGCCCAGACTCGTTGTCGTCCTTCTCTCCCTCTAAACTAAATTGACATTTGGTCTCCCTTTGAACCCTAAGCCCCAAATCAAGTTCGACGATCTCGAGTTCCCTCGTGATTTGGGTCTTCTCGCGAGTTGGAGTTCGACACCCATCGTCATTTGGAGTTTAATCGTGATCTAGAGTTCGTAGAGTTCGAGTTCGAGTTCGAGTTCGAGTTCTCTTCTTCATCGATAGTAAGTTCGTGCGAAGACCTGTCCTGCGGCAGTCTCGACAGCGGATCGAGCGGCTTCGACAATGGAGACGATGGCGGCGACGGGGACTCGGACTCCTCCTCACGCAGGTATTGCTCTCTGCATTATAGCATTTGGGTATCGAGCGGCGTATGTTTCTATTCCAGTTTGGTTAGGACCTGCGTGTTCGGAGCGATTCGATTTGCGCTGCGATTTGCGATGAGGTAGGGTAGGGTAGGATTGTTGTTTGCCCGAAGGTGCTCTCAAGTTGATGCACAATCAACTATTAGTAGTCATCCTCCGTCCTCATTATAAGAAGTTTAGGTTACCTGAGATCAGTAGACATAAATTCAGCTTCAAAGTGTGCTGATGTACGTACCTTTCTCACAGTAAGATTCTTTGTGAAATTGAGATTGAACTTTGACTCCTGTTTTCAATACATGAAGTTCAAACAGATAAGAAGTCCACTATGCTTTGACCCTTAATTCGCGTTGTGATTTGCGATGAGGTAGGGTAGGATAGCTGCTTGGGTTTCTAATTTCAGTTCACGACCGCATGAGAAATGGTTCTTGTCTCGAGTTCTTGATTGGTTTATGTGGAGCCGAGCCTTGACTCGTGATATTAGCTTCAAATGTTTCTCTTCTGGTCCTTATTAGTGAGTTGCTTTACCATATGGTGGAGATTTTGTGTGTCGAAAGATTGAGGAATTTTGATATACTTTTTGTGGTGTATACTGTCTGTCAAATTCTTCCTAATTATATATGAAATTTTCGACTTTGTTATCATTTTCTAGAGTTTCTTCTCAATTAACATATGATGCCAAGCATGAACCATTTTGAGAAAGATTGTGCTAATGTAGTTTGTTGTCTGAAGATACTGATAATATACTCATATCTGGAAAGAATCAAAATACAGGTAATATACTTCAATCAGGTTCTTATAATATGACGACTAGAAGAACGAGAGTGCCAACATCTGAATCAAGTGTTGTAACTCCTAATGAGGTCGAGTCGGAGCCAACATGCTATTGTGGTCTTCAATCACCAATTCTTATCGCAAAGACAAGAAAAAACGCAGGAAGAAGGTTTCATGGATGTGCTAAGTTTGATGGTCCGGGTTGCTGTGATTTCTTCATGTGGGTTGACCCGAAGATACCAGATCGAGCAAGGGACATGATAGTCGACCTCCTTGAAAGAAATCAAGCACTATGTGAATCAAGCCAATCGAGGCGTGATGAGGCCGATGTGAGCTCATTGCTAACTAAAATGAAGACTCAAAGGGCGAAAAATAAACGTTTAAAGGAGGAGCTCGCACAAGTAAAGAAAGAAAAGATGCTATATCAATTGGCATTCATTCTATGCATGTGTTGTATGACTGCATTGGTTATATGTAATGTGAAAGTTGGTGGGAATTTTCTAAGTCTTCCATAGTACCTTGTTTCTAAGTTTGTAAGTTTGTAAGACTAGTTGTGGGTAATTGAGATGGGAATGAAATTTAATGTTATCGTGGATTATGTCCCTGTTGATCATATAACAATGTTCAAGATTACCCTATTTTTCGAATGTTATGTTCGATTAGTTTGTTCGCAATCTAAACTTCGATCTTGGATGACCAAAATAGGCAATCTGATCAACCAACCATGCACTCATGCAATTTAATAACATTGTCATTGGCCAAAGTTGGTGCTAATGTATTCTTAAACATAATGAGTATACATTTCTACAGCTAAACTACGCTTTCCCAAACATAGAAAACTATCGTTTACATGCTGTTCTAACAAATCGGTGCATCGCATTCCGATTCCCACACCCTGACATGTATCTAAATTCTATCTAGATAACTCTCGTTTACATGCTGTTCTATACAACTGCTCGTACAAGCCCAAGTTGAGCATAAACACAAAAATCAGGCTATAGTAGACAAATAGCAACTCGAGCACTCTTTGATACTGCGCGTACTGATAACAATTGATGATGAATATTCTGTTCAACAAAATGTCTACACTTTCAGTGTACTAAAGGCAAGTAGCAACTCAATCACTATCTAATACTCAACATACTGATTAATGATCGAGAACAAAAACTTCTGTTCAACAAATGCCTGCATTAGCTTAGCGAAAATGACATAAATTCACCTAAAAAAATAGAAACTTGATTAGGCTTAGACCAAAAGCTGTCCAAAAGTTGTCTGCCAAGTTCTGAATAAACAAAGCTACATGTCTCATACAAAAAACCAGCTGATAATTGACATAAATTCACGTAAAAAAACCATTTTTAGCAAATATGTCAATCCAATTCTATGGTCTTTGGAGATGACTGAGGCTGGGAGCTGGGAGCTGGCCTATGGTTGTGATAGTGGCTTTGGCTTCACCGCAATATACTTTTGAGGAGCTGTTATAGCAAGAGATGACTGAGGCTGAGAACTCGCTTGGGGTTGTGATGGTGTCGTTCGCTTTACACCATGTTTTTGAGCTGTTGTAGCATGATATGACTGAGGTTGGGAACTCGCCTTGGGTTGTAATGGTGCTTTTCGCTTTACAGCAACATGCTTTCGAGGACAAGTTCTTAATTGCTGAGGTTGTGCACTGGCTTGGGGATGTGCCTTTGCCATTGAAGCAGCTCCTCAAACTACCCCTTTGTCTGGTAGGTTACATACTCTTACACCAGTTGTGCCAGGCTACAAAAGAATGAACATGTTTTTATCTCAAGGAGACATGCAATTGCTATTATAAATTGTTAAAATATCACTCACGTTGAGAATTTGAAGGTTTGTCCTACGATTTGTGTCAACACCCAACCCTACCATTTTCTTCCTCTTCGCCTGTGCTTGTCCTTGCATCATTTCATTTTCAATTGCAGGTCTTTTAAATTGAAAAATAAAATAAAATCATTTGACATGAGAATGTAATCACAATACATATATGCATGGGGATTGATGTATTACTCACTGGGATTTTTTGCGGTCTATCCTGAGCAATTACATTGGCTTGAGCACTATAAATACCTTCACCTTGATCAAAACAGACTTTAGCAAAAGCATTGGCCTCACCACTGCATCCTCTTATATCAGCGGTAGCTGTACATCCTATATGGGCTCTTGCAGTGGCATTGCATCCTCTTACATTTGCATTAGCCTGAGCAGAAGTATTGGCCTGCCCACTATTGTCTCGTATTGCACTGGCCTCTGCAGAAGCATTGGCTTGGCGTTTGCATCCTCCTTCACTTACGCTTGTCGTTGCTTTAGCTTTAGCCTGAATATATACTCATCATCATTAAATTGGAACCATGACATATAAAACTTACAATAGATGGTTCTAACACAACTTACTTGTCTTTTGCCAGGCCTTGGTCCAATGGAATTGGTCTGAGATTGAGCATGAGCTTCAGCTGTACTTGCATTGGCATGAGCACCAGATGAACATACATTGGCTTGAGATTGAGCAGGAGCTTCAGCTGTACTTGCATTGGCATGAGCACTAGATGAACATACATCGGCCTGAGCATTGGCCTGAAAAGTACATAGCAAGCATTAATTGACAACATATTAAGATAACATGCTCGGCATCAACATGATCAATTAGTTGAGACAATACCTTTTTCAAAGGAAATCCTTTTCTGTTATGTCCAACCACATTGCAGGTAGAACAAGTCATTCGTTTACCCTCTTTAGTCATTCTATTACCTTTTACAAGCTCAATTGGTTGCTTTCTTCTACTTCTTTTTGGCCTACCGGGCATCTTCTTCATCGGTGGGGGTTGAGGAGCCTCTTTCAGCGTTTTCTCCCAAAATTTCTGTCCTCTCACCGTAGGCATCATGAATTGATAAGCACTTAGATACTTTACCTTGTAGAAGCACTCAGCTAGGTAGTCGCTCGGATCATTTCTCTTGTGGTGTATCGCACAAATGGCATGACAACATGGAATTCCACTAAGTTCCCAAGCTCTACAAGAACAAGTCTTCAAATTTAAGTCAACAACATATTTGTCACCACCTTCCATAATCTCATATCCTTCATCTCCATTCCATATCAAATGACAATACCTACTAGCAGTTGTATTCTGATGTAACTTGTGTGCAATCCTTGGACCATAATTTCTAGTCCACCTAGCACATCCATCCCTCTGAGTGTGCATTCTATTCATAACCATGATTCTAATATCCTCCAGCATGCTCAAAATGGCCTTGCACCTAGCTTCCACGCACCTCCCGTTGAAAGCTTCACTGAGATTATTATCAATAACATCACATTTAATGTTGGTGTCAAAGAAGGCTTTGCACCAGTGTTTTGGCTCGGTACGGAATAAATCGTCATGACCTTGTTGAGTCATTTCCTTCAACCTCTGTCTATGAATCTCAAAATCTGACATATTAGTACTCTTAGCACATTTCCAAAATTGTCTCATCAACTGTTTTCCTTTGTATTTTTGTCCCCAATTGGAATATATGTGCCTTGCACACATCCTATGTTCTGCATTTGGCAAAAGTTCAGCTACGGAAGGGATGAGACCCTGATAAATATAAAAAAAAAAACTAAGCAAAAGCAAAACATTAATATTGATAAGCATTGCATACAATGTTGCAATCAATTTCCAAATGAGTCATAAAGAAGCATTACATACCTTTTGTTGGTCACTTATCAAAGTCCAACCATTGCCATTACACATATCAAGGTCTGATTTCAACAATTCGATAAACCAAGTCCTTATTCTCGATTCTTATCACTGCCCATGCCACTGGATACATTTGGTTGTTGGCATCCCTCCCTACGGCACACAATAACTCACCCTTGATCAAACCCCTCAAGAAACATCCATCTAATCCAATTATCTTCCTACATCCAGCCAAAAAACCTTTCCTGCAGGCATCAAAGCAAAGGTAAGCCCTATCAAATAATGGTAGAGAATCTGGCAGTGGCCTTTCAACTTTCATCTTAAAATTGTTTGCAGGACTTGCGGTGTAAAGCTCCCCCAAGTAGTCATACATCTGTGCATACTCCTCCTTATAATTGCCTTGCAATTCCTTCAATACTTTTAGTTTTGTTCTCCTACACTGACTCAAAGTGACATTTACTCCCAGCTGTTCTCTAACTAATTTCTTCAACTCAGGTGCATTGATTTTAGGCATTGCAGAAATGAGAATCATGAAGTGTTTAGCTAAGTAAGCACTAGGCACTCTCTTATTCTCGAAAGTGATATTGCATATATGCTCATCTATATATTTTTTCAAATGAAATGACCCTGTCTTGCTATCAAGAGCACCATAAATCATCCAATTACAATTTGTCTGGGCACACCTGGCTCTTACAAATTTTTTTGTGTTTTTGGTGTATTTGATTGCTCTTTGCTCAGCCACAGAGTACCTCAAAATTGCATCTGTAAATTCAGTTGCATTCTCGAATGTCATGCCGACAATAAATACCGGATTTATACCATTTTGTTCATATGATAGGAACCTACTTCTCCTTGAAATAACAACTTCAACCTCCGCATCGCCCTTATCATTCAAACCTGATTGAAGACTTTCTTCATCATTTGAATAACGGTACTCTGCTTCGTACCCAGAAGCATCTACCAACTGAGCCTCATCCACAACCGGTGTTTGGGAAGTACCAGCTACCTCACTATAAGTGCCACTTTTTAGCCTATGTCTCGCTGAAAATTCCTTTAATTTTCTCCTTGCATCAACTAGCTCAAGATCATCACCGTCACTCGATTGTTCCACATCCACTAAATTACATGCATCATCATCCTCCCCCTCATCCAGATCCCTATTAGCAACCCCAAGCTGATTCCCGTCATTATCAATATTCCTAATCACATTATACAAACCTCCAATTTCCATCTCAGCTCCCGTCTCTTCATTATTAACATGCTCAACATATAGGTCAATATTTTCAGAACGTAGATGATGATAAAATAGATCCATCACATCAAAGTTATCCCATAAATACCTAAGAGTTAGCCCGTCTTTAAGAGTCGTACTTCTAGGAACTCTGTAAAAGAGTTTCTCTATTTCACGCACACCTAAAGCCTCAATAGCTTCAATTATATTAGACAGTAAACCATTATTTAAGCCTATTTCGACAACATCAACCCTTCCACCTACGTATTCCAATGGCGGTCCAACTTGAAACTTACCTCCAAAGAAAACAGTGACATAAACTTTGTTCTCGGCCATTAGACCTACAAGGGAACAAAAACAAAGAGTAAACTTGACTGAGCAGAAGAAAAATATTGATGATTTAACCGTACAAATAAATGCTCTAATAGAGAAAAGAGCATAAAAACAAATGAGAAAAAGGTGTGGCTGTGTGGAATGGAATGAAAAGATAGGCAATCTGTAGCTTTGATACATCTCATTAAAGGTTTTAAGCTATGATACAAAAATTTTCCAGTCTAGGAATTCCTCCCATGAAATGGGAGCGACATAAATATCATCATTCGATTCACAAAGTCATTTGGTAAAGGTTGTAAGAACATCATCTTTGTGTTCAAACCATAATTGTGCTTGTTTATGTTTGTACTTTCCAGCTTGAAGAAGAACTTCATAGCAGAAAAGAATCTTGCAAAAATAATGAACATGTGAAAAGTAAAAAAAAAAAAGTAGTGCAGAGATCAAATATTTGGAGCAAGACTGATGATCGAATCAGATGATGAAGAACACATTCTGCTGCACAAAGTTTTCTAAACTTGCAATGACCAATGGAGAAGTAGCTGATTCACATTCCGAAATAGGATAGCATGATTTGGCTACTACGAGAAGGGTGCGTACATCAGCACACTCCGAAGCTAAATTTATGTCTACTCATCCCAGGTAACCTAAACTTCTACAATCAATGGAAAATCTAACCCATGTCTACTAAATCAATTATGAAGATATCGGAAGCAGCACTTTGAGTTTCCATCACTCTCAGTTGATTCATCATGCTCTTCGGTAGAGGTTTAAGCATTATAATGAGGACGGAGGATGACTACTAATAGTTGATTGTGCATCAACTTGAGAGCGCCTTCGGGCAAACAACAATCCTACCCTACCCTACCTCATCGCAAATCGCAATGCAAATCGAATCGCTCCGAACACGCAGGTCCTGACCGAACTGGAATAGAAACACATGTCGCTCGATACCCAAATGCTATAATGCAGAGAGCGATACCTGTGCGAGGAGGAGTCCGAGTCCCCGTCGCCGTCTCTGTCGTCGAAGCCGCTCAATCCGCCATCGAGACTCCCGCGGGATAGGTCTTCGCACGAACTCGCTATCGACGAAGAAGAGAACTCGAACTCGAACTCTACGAACTCTAGATCACGATTAAACTCCAAATGACGATGGGTGTCGAACTCCAACTCGCGAGGAGACCCAAATCACGAGGGAACTCGAGATCATCGAACTTGATTTGGGGCTTAGGGTTCAAAGGGAGACCAAATGTTAATTTCGTTTAGAGGGAGAGAAGGACGACGACGAGTTTGAGCTTAGGGTTCAGAGGACATCGATTTGAGAAGAAGAAGAAGAAGAGATGTTGTTCCGGCAGAGGTTGAATCGGAGCATGCGGTTCAGAGAGACGTTCAGAAGGAAGAAGGAAGGAGACGAAGGAGACGACGCAGGGGAAAGGAAAAAGAGAGACGTTCAAGAAGAACGGGGGACGACCAAAAACGATGTCGTTTTGCGTACGTGGACATTTTTGCTTAAACCATTTTCCACGTAGGAGAGAGAAATGATTAATAAGCGCCACGTCAGTGCCACATCAACGTTTTCCGTTAATAAATTTAACAGTGTTAACTTTAGGACTCAAATGCACTTTTGTTACAAGTTTTAGGACTCGATTGAACTTTTTGTAAGTTTTAGGACTCAAACGCATTTTTGTGACAAGTTTTAGGACTTGTAGTGCACTTGTCCCTAAAATTTATTAAGCGACGTGATATGAATGAGACCAAACACCGCTCCATTGAAATCACGTACAAGGAAGTTTGTGTTCTCTGCCTTCCAATAAAAACACTACTCCTTGGATGTGTTCCCTCCCAAACTCTATTGAAGTTGCATTCAAATGCAAGCAACTTAATTTATTTCTTTTCTTGAATTTACTTGTTTAATGAGAAAAAACGATATGATAGATGCATTTCTCGGAATTTAAAGAGAAAATTATTTTCCTAAATTTAAGGTTTAAGCTCTGTTTCTTTCGCAAAAAATATTTTTCTCATTTTTTGGCGTTTGGATCGCTTAGGAAAATGTTTCCTTACTAATGAATTCAAGAAAATGATATCTTCTTGAAAAAATCGACAAATCATTTTTCAAATATGACTAAGTATTGGTGCTTGTATAAAAAACTCTACGCTTGAGCATAGGAACCCCAACGCTCGTTCTAGGGCCCTTGCCCGAGAAATATTATTAAAAATTATCCATGTCAGCGCGGTCGTGCCACGTAGTTGGTAATTTTCAATCAAATGAGATTTTCCTTACCAAACGTGTCAGTCAAAAATTGAAAAATATTGTCATTTTCCTAGAAAATGACTTTCTGGAAAATATTTTACAAAAATGTCACATTTTTCGCTAAATAAACAGAACTTTAGTTCCTAACTTATGTTGCTTGTGCAATCGGATTCTTCAAAAACAAATTTTTTTGGGTATCAACTCCTGTAACTCTATCTTATTCTCAATCAAGTCCTTAAATAATTCGTAATATGTTGATGTGATATGCTAAGATAATACTTTTTTATTATTTATAAAGGTGAAAGTCAATAGTGTTCACTTTTGTCAATTGTGTAATAAGCCTTTCAATTTTGCCAATTGAGTCCATTCGACCAATTTTGACCAAAAATTGCTGACGTGGATGCCGGTCATGCCACGTAGAATGGCCGGCTCTGACTTGGACAATTTTTAATAATATTTTAATATTTTTTGAATTTATTTATTATTATTTTCCTTTTTTTCTTTTTCTTTTCTTTCTATTTTTTTTCTTCCTTCTTCCTCCTCTAGCCAGTCAACGGGCGTTGGCAATGGTCGACAACCGATTAGACGAGCCCAGCCAAACGAGCCTCAACCTCGTTAGGGGCGGGTGAGGCTTGCCCTCGCCAGTGGCTGGCGGGCAAGCTTTGCCAGAGGCCGGCGACTGGCTAGAAGAGGAAGAATGTAGGTAAAAAAATTGAAAAAAATATTAAAATATTATTAAACATTATTCACGTCATCGCCGATCACATCATTTAGGATGCCCAGTTTCCACATTAGCGAAAATTGGCCGGATAGACCCAATTAAAAAAATATAAAAATGTTTAGGACTTAATTAGCAAAATTGAAAGGTTTATGACTAAATTGGCAAAAGTGCAATAAATTTAGGATTTTTTGAACAATTTTTCCATGGACATTCATTCAATTGAGGGCAATCTAGCACATAGTCGTGACTTTGTGCAAGATGACACTGCTTGGTGGGGACAACAAAAGAAAATTATGACATGGTAAATTACTTTAGATCTACCACCATGGAAGTCAGCTTAGCAGTTACATTCCCCTTATACACCCCAATACAAGGACAACATAAGTGATCGAAAGGTAATTTATTTTAATAGAGATCGGGTGATATTTTCAGCAACCTTTAATACATCCACTGAACTCATCTTTGATCCAATAAAAAAAATAGGTCCATTCACATGAAAATCGAATCTATTTCCCATTCGATCTTGGCTCTAGTGGGTGCGACGATTATGGACCAAACATAACTCACGCTTGTCGATGCACAAATCTCAATTGTTCAAACACTAAACTTTGGTTTGACAAAAAAAAAACACTAAACTTTGGATTTGGGCACTATTTAACCATCTCTCTTTTCATCATTGACCAGCTAAGATTCCAATTCCCAAAGCTGGTCCTATTCCATCGCATTGAAGTTTGATTATATTCCCTACACATGAGTCCACCAAGAAAGTAGCATCATCAGTCCCACAATAATGTAGACATCGAACAAAATTGTCCCCACTAGGAGTTTACTTTGACTACTCTCTGATCCAACCTGAACCATCCCCTGTTTATCTCCTCCTACTCGCAATTCTCTGTTCTTGAATTGCCCATTTCGCACGAAATTTTTCCAGATCCCTCGCTCACGGATCATCGTGTTTATGGGCTTTGTTCTTAGTATATTTATTGATATTTGAGGAATTATCAAAAAATATTATTAGAGATATTATTAGATGTTAGGGTTATTATTTGACATTTTGTTAGCTCCTAATACAACTAGTTTCCTTGCTAGATTAAGATAACTAATTGTCTTGTTAGATTAGAGCACTTTCTTCCATGCACATATTGCTCGAGCATGGATTACCTTTAATTGAAGCTTACCAGAGAAATCAACAGAGAACGAGAACAAAAGGTTTACGTGGTTCAATTTAATGCCGGTACAGACGTTGCGTGTTTGACGTGCATAGAAAAAATTCCATTTTTGTAGTAGATAGAATTTTAGAAATCAGCCCATTGGAAAGCACCACTGAAACGACAATTTTGCATTCTCTAGTCAAGGTGAACAAACGTGTTAACGAGGAAAAAGACAAATAGTACAAGCAGCAGTTACGGTAAGGAAGGATCAAGGGCTGCCAAAGTCCTCACACTTGATCTTTGTCCACCTCACGCGCTATTATTCTGGTGGTATCTCGCCACTCGCCTGAATTACTCGGTCAAGTAACTCGAGCCAATATCGAACATGACATCCTTAGCGAGATCATTCAAGAATTTGCATCCACAGTCATAGAACCACTGAAACCCACCACAAGCCAAGTCAACTTAAGATAATCGTGCATAGGGACCAAAACACACAACTCCTGTTCAAGGAAGCTCATGTTCGTCTGCCTTCCAATAAGAACATAGCTCCTCCTCCTATGTGTTCACTCACAAATTCTGTAATGAAGTTACATTCGAATGTTAATAAATCATTTAAGTTCTTTTCTTGAATCTACTTATTTAATATAAAAAAAGGATATGATAGATGCATTTTGATGTTACCGCGAAAAGCTAGGTGTCTATTTACGTTTAACAAATTTCTACATCGTTAATGTATTCGCAAAGAAAAAATTGATTCGTCATATGTCATTTGTTTTATGATGTAAAATAAGATGAGCAAACAGCATTTTCAAAAGAGATGTCAAGTTCTAATCTCCACATTTTAGGCGGACTTGTTTATTTTTTCGTTTTTCTTAGAAAATAAAGATATGGTTTTTTAGACGGCCAAGAAAACAGCGGTAACCCCTTTGTCGGTATTCATGTTTTTTGGCATTTGGAACTCCAGGGGCCTAGTAGCACCCCTAAGACAAGCTGAAATCCGGGCTTTCATTAGAATGAACCGGCTCTCTTGTGTTGGCTTAGTGGAGACTAAAGCCAAAGCCTCCTTTTTTGATGACATATCTAGAGGACTTAATCCTAATTGGAATTGGATTTCCAACTATGACCATTCACCTCTTGGCCGAATCTGGTTCGGATGGGACCCAAATGAGGTTGAAATCACCCTCATCTACTCTTCTTCCCAAATGATCCACACTCAAGCTAAGTTATTGGCGATGCACAAATCCTGTCTTCTTACTATTGTTTACGGTGAGCACACCTTTGGGAAACGGCGCCCCCTTTGGGATGACCTTATCCGGCTGTCCTCGTGTGATTTACCTTGGATTGTTGCCGGTGATTTTAATGCTATCAGAGACCTGAGTGACAGGGTGGGAAGCTCTACACAGTGGATTCCGGTTTTTGATGATTTTGATGCTTGCCTAAACCAAGCTGGGCTGGATGATCTACGCTATGTGGGACATAGATACACATGGTCCCACTCTTCGGGTGACAACAGGAAACTCCGCAAGATAGACAGAGTTCTCATCAACGACCTATGGTACCAGCACTTCTCCTTTTCTGAAGCGCTTTTCCTCGCACCTGGTATCTCTGATCACACACCTATGGTGATCAAAATCCTACCAGCTCATCACTCCAACAAACCTTTTAAGTTTTTCAACTTCTGGACCTCCCATCCGTCCTTTTTGGAGCTAGTTGCTCAATCTTGGGATTCTCAGATTGTGGGCACGCCCATGTACAGGATATGCTGCAAACTCAGAATCCTTAAAGGCAAGTTGAAAAACCTGAACAGAAGCTCTTTCTCTGATATCTCTACCAGGACTGAAAAGGCAACTGACTTATATGATGTCCAGGCTGCCTTGGAAATTCTCCCCTTTGATCAGGACTTGATCCAAAGAGAACTAGAATACTTACGGTCTTACTCTGCTCTGAGAAGCCAAGAGGAATCCTTCTTCCGACAGAAATCCAGAATCAGATGGCTAAAGGAGGGGGATCTCAACACCAAGTATTTCCATCATTTTGTCAACAAGAGACGACTTCTCAATCGCATTCTCACAGTATCCACAGAGGATGGTGTCTTAATAACTGACCCTCCTGTAGTAAGTAACCTTATAGTTACTCACTTCAAAGATCTACTTAATGGCAGTCCCCCTCCTATTCAGGCCTCTTTTCAGGAGATCAGGTTATATGTTGGCCGAACTCTAAATGAGAACCAGCAAATCCTTCTAGCCCAGCCAGTTCTGGATGAGGAAATACAAACCACCCTATTTTCCCTGGCTAAAGGCAAGGCACCGGGACCGGATGGATACAACGTAGACTTTTTCAAATCCTCTTGGGAAATCATTGGTCCTTCCATCCTTATGGCGGTTAGAGATTTCTTTAATACTGGACGGTTGCTTCAGAAATTAAACTCTACCATCTTGACCCTAGTTCCGAAGTCCCCAAATGCTACGGCTATGGGTGATTTTAGACCGATTGCTTGTTGCAACACCCTATACAAATGCATCTCTAAAATTCTTGCCAGACGCATTGCGCGGGTTCTCCCATCCATCATTAGTCCCTCCCAAACAGCCTTTGTCAAGGGGAGAAGGATAAGCGACAATATCATGATCGCCCAGGAGCTCTTCTCGGATTTCCACCATGAGGCATACCTCCTAAAATGTGCCATCAAAGTAGATTTTCAGAAGGCATTTGACACAGTCGACTGGAACTTCATTGAAGAGGCTCTAAAGGCCTTCAACTTTCCCGGCTTCTTCATTAAGCAGATTATGGCTTGTATATCCTCGGCCAAATTCTCAGTCTCCATTAATGGAAGCCTTCATGGGTTCTTCTCGAGTAGTCGAGGCATCAGACAAGGTGACCCCCTTTCGCCATATCTCTTCATTCTAGTTATGGAAGTCTTATCCGGGATCATCCAGGCTAAAACTGAGGACCACAATTTTCGTTGGTTCTGGCGGTGCAAAAGTAGTAGGATATCCCATCTATTCTTTGCGGACGATGTGCTCCTCTTTGCTTAGGCCCACTTGAGGTCAATCGAACTCCTCAAGGATTCACTCAAGCTGTTCTCAAATTGGTCCGGACTCAAACCGAATGCAAATAAAAGTAATATTTTCCTTTCAGGAGGATCCCCGGAACTTCACGAACTTCTTACTCGCTGCCTTGGCTTTCAACAAGGAACCCTCCCCTTTCGCTATCTTGGTGTGCCTATTGTTTCATCTAGACTTCGAAAAGAGGATTGTAAGAACTTAGTTGACTCTATCACGGCTAGGGCTCGCTCTTGGACACAAAGATTTCTATCCTTTGTTGGTCGACTGCAACTTATTAATTCAGTCCTAATCTCCATACAAGTATATTGGGCCACAATATTCTCATTGCCGAAATCTGTAATTCATAGAATAGAGACTGTACTCCGACAATTCCTATGGAAAGGACCGGATCTAGGCTTCGGAGGAGCTAAGGTAGCTTGGGACTCGGTTTGTCTACCTAAAAAGGAGGGAGGCCTTGGGATAAGAAGGCTTCTAGATTACAATCAAGCACTCATCCTTAAACATATCTGGCTACTTTTCACTGACAAGGAGTCGTTATGGTGCAAATGGATACACTCCAACTTCTTGAAAAGATCTAACTTTTGGATTGCTTCTAAACCTATTCTTTGCTCCTGGACTTGGAAGAAAATTCTAGATTTGAGATCCACAGCCCATGGTCTTTTCAGATGGAAAATAGGAAATGGACGCTCGGTTTCCTTTTGGTTTGATTGGTGGCACAACAAAGGGCCACTCTTTCTCCTTTTCGATAATTTGGACATTTATAGATCGAGGATTCCTCGGGACATTGCTGTTCGAGACTTCTACGATAATACTTGGCAGGCATCTAGCACACTGACTTCGATCTTGGGATGGACGGATGAACCGCCATCTTTTGACGACAATTCCCTCGACTCCTTCATCTGGACGCCACATTCTTCTGGATCGTTCTCGGTGGCGCATGCATGGAACCACATCAGATTAAAAGGACCTTCAGCCCCCTGGCACACCTTTGTTTGGGATCCTCATATTGCCCCGCGTCACGGCTTCCTCCTTTGGCTAGTCACTTTAAACCATCTGCCTACCCAGGTATACCTTATTCAGAACCGCAGGATCCTCGATGGAAACTGTGCCTTTTGCGGAACTACTCCGGACTCGGCAAACCACCTCTACTTTGATTGCCCTTCCATAAATAGACTAGCTTCCTTTTGGGCTACAAAATGTAACCTCCCGTGGCGCAATAGACCCTGGCATGACCACCTATCATGGGCCATGAAATTCTGCGGAGGATCCTCCTTTGCACACCGGCTCTCGAGATTCTCATTCGGAGCTCTATGCCACATCATTTGGACTGAAAGAAACAACTCAATCTTCAGGAACAAGAGCATTCACATCCTGGGTATGCGCAAGCACCTCATCAAAGTGGTGAAGGATAAAGCTACCTCTCTTGGTAGAATTGCTGACACTCACAGAAACCGGAGATTACAAAGGAACTGGGATCTCCCTCCATCCATCTTCGAGGAGTCCGGCCTTTTTTAGTCTTTTTCTGTCCTTGGTTTTCTGTTTTTGTTTTGCCGGCTGTAGGCTTTATATCGATCCGCTTTAGCTCCCTTGACCCCATTCGGACATTCCTATGTCCTATTTGGTTCGAGGCTGCCTTTGGCTTCTTTCTGTAAATGGTGTTTGAAAAGTAATACATATCTTACCTTACCAAAAAAAAAGATATGGTTTTTTTTTCTATTGAAAAATTATATTAAATAAAGGATGTAATTTTGTTGCAAAGGAATGCGGGATTTTTGCTAGTAATTTCGAAAGTGAGATGAGTCCAAATTTAGTGACCAATCACCTCCCGAAAATCGACACCAACTGGCACTGACTTCGGACGACGACTCCATTATAAGTGTCAACTTTGTTTCGTTCCACTCCCTCTTCCCCTTGCCCTCTTCCGGCGCTCTTCTTCAACCTCTTCCGATGAACACTTCCATCGTCTCATGGCTTGTTCTTGCTATATCCACCATCTCCATCTTCTCCAACGTTGCTGGGGCTTCAGCTCCAGCCCGGTGTCCCGGTATCGACCAAAGATCGCTCTTGCTCGAGCTGAGAGACAGCCTTGCCTTCAACGCCTCCAAATCCTCCAAGCTAGTACCGTGGGACCGAAGCGCTGATTCATGGAGCGGCGTGACGTGCAAGGACGGGCTCATCGTGGGACTCGATTTGAGCAGTGAGTCGATCTCTGGTGGAATCAACGGTTCGTCGAGCCTCTTCAGGCTCGAGTTCCTTCAAAGCCTGAACTTGGCGTTTAACGATTTCAACTCCTCAGCGATTCCGTTCGAGCTCGCGAATCTCAGCTGCTTGGTACATCTCAACTTGTCCAATGCCGGATTTGCCGGGCAGATTTCGGTAGAGCTATCGCGCCTGACGGAGCTACGTACTCTTGATCTCTCTGTTCTTTATTACTCTAGACGGATTATGCTGTTCCTTGAGAAGCCCTCTTTGAGGTCGCTGATTGGGGATTTGGGGGAGCTGAGAGAGTTGTACCTTGATTGGGTCAATGTGTCTGCCGAGGGAAGTGGGTGGTGCGACGCGTTGTCTTCTTCAGTGCCGAAACTTGAGGTGTTGAGCATGTCGGGTTGTTCTCTATCTGGTCCTATTAAGGCTTCTCTTATGAGTCTGGCTAATCTGTCGGTCATTCAACTCAATCACAACGACTTGTCCGCCACAGTTCCTAGTTTCTTCGCGAATTTCTCTAGCTTGAAAACACTGAGCCTATATGATTGTGGCCTGCAAGGGGAATTTCCTCCTGAAATCTTCCAGGTACAAATACTTCAGAACCTTGACATATCAGCCAACGAACTTCTTCGGGGTTCTTTGCCAATATTTCCGGAGAATAGTTCTCTTCAGACACTAGTTCTGCGTTTCACGAATATTTCCGGGAGGCTCCCAGATTCAATTGGTAATCTCAAGAATTTGTCCATAATAAACTTGCATAAATGCAGTTTTGATGGAAATATCCCAAGCTCTCTCACCAATCTCTCGCGACTGTCTTATTTGGACATGTCATTCAACAATTTTACGGGTCCAATTCCATCACTCAGCGAGTCCAAGGATTTGACATCTATCATTTTGTCCAGCAACAGTCTAACTGGTCCGATTGATTCAACACAATGGGAATTCCTCTTGAGTCTTCTTACTCTCGAACTGGGATTCAATTTACTTGAAGGAAATATTCCTCCGTCTCTGTTTACCCATCCATCGATTCAGGAGCTTCGACTTTCCTACAACCGATTTTCTGGTCAATTGAAGGGATTTTTTAATGCTCCATCGCAAATGCTGGAATTACTTTATTTGAAAAACAACAATATAGGAGGAGAACTACCAGCGTCTATATGGGAACTCCGAGGGCTCAAAGGGCTCTCACTTTCTTCCAATAATTTTAGTGGCTCATTCCACATTAATTTGGCTCAGCAGCTGAGAAATCTTTCTTATTTGGATCTTTCCTACAATCGTTTTTCCATTGATGCCACAAATACTGTGTCCCAGGTCTCTTCATTCCCTGACCTTCAATTCTTATATTTGGCTTCCTGCCAGCTGACGACATTGCCTCAGTTTTTGGCTAACCAGTCCAAATTGGAATTTCTCGACCTCTCCCGCAATTATATTCGAGGGGATATACCACGATGGATATGGACACCAGAATATCTTTCGTATCTCAATCTTTCCTCTAATTTCTTTGAAGATTTGGAAACACCTCTGGGCAATCTTACATTGAGTCTGATTTTCGTTGACCTCCATTCAAACATGCTCCGAGGAAATATGCTACCCCTGCCGTCATCCGCTTACTTCTTAGATTTCTCAAGTAACAACATAACTTCTATTATTTTGGATAACATAGGTGACTACCTATTAAACACAATATTCTTCTCCCTTTCGAAGAATAATTTCCATGGGTCCATCCCAAAGTCAATTTGCAAAGCTGGTCGTCTTGAAGTGCTTGACTTATCGCATAACCATCTGAACGGAACTATTCCTGATTATTTAATGAAGGCGTCCCTCACGGTATTGAATTTGAGAAATAACCAGTTGATTAGCGATATTCCGCAAAACATCCTAGCAACATGCGGTCTGAAGACATTGGATATTAGTGAGAATTTCCTGCAGGGCCAGATTCCGTTGTCGTTGGCAAATTGCACGACGTTGGAGATTGTGGACATCGGGGACAATCAAATAGATGGGACATTTCCATGTCATTTCAATGCTATGTCAAGTCTTCGTGTCCTTATTTTACGATCCAATAAATTGCACGGGGAAATTGGATGTACGCATTGTCCCTGCACCTGGCAGATGCTTCAAATCATTGACCTATCTTCCAACAATTTCAACGGCACGCTGCCTGTGAGTCTCCTCGCATCTTGGGAGGCTATGAAGGCCAACGTAGACGTCAATCACCTGCAATATGAGTTAAACGGAATGGGTGGGATCGATTATGAAGATACAATGAGTGTAATCATCAAAGGTTTGAAGCTGTAACTGGTCAAGATTCGGACTATTTTCACATCCATCGACTTCTTAGGCAATAGATTGGAGGGTCTAATACCAGACGTGCTTGGAGATCTCAAAGCACTTTATTTCCTCAACCTATCGCATAATGCTATCTTAGGTTCAATTCCTCCTGTTTTAGGGAATCTGGATCAGCTGGAGTCGCTGGACATGTCATGGAACTACCTCAATGGAACCATATCGGCTCAACTTGCGAAACTCGATTTCCTTTCATTCCTGAACCTCTCAAAAAATCAACTTGTGGGAAGCATCCCGACAGGGGGACAGTTTCTCACGTTTTCCAAAAGTTCCTTCGAAGGAAACCCTGGATTGTGCGGGCTTCAGCTCAACAAAAGTTGCTCAACTACAACGAATGGGACAGAAGATGCGGGTAGTGTTTCAACTCAAAGCAACACAGATGATGATGGCGACAATGATGATATCAAGAGGAAGTGGTTTTACATGGGCATGCCGTTTGGATTCGTGGTTGGCTTCTGGGTATTTTATGGTCCCATAGTGTTTATAAGATCATGGAGGTTTGCTTATTATCGATTATGGGATAAAGTGTTGTTCAGACACTCACGTCCATGAAGATTTCCACTGAGGTTTAGTTATTAAACTTGAAAAAGAGTATTTTCGTTCTCACTTATCTTCATAATTCTTCGTCATCATCTAAAAGATGGCTCTGTTTACTAATCAATAGAACTCTTGCTTACCCATTGGGAAAAAATGTAGGTCTGTGTCTTGCGTAGAAATGACCATTCAAAAGTAGGTAAGTGGCCTAGACTTTCAATTGGATCCTTCAAATTTGCTTGTGCAAAATTGGATTCTTCATTTCGTTTCT
Organism: Syzygium malaccense; assembly: GCA_031216405.1. Lineage (NCBI taxonomy): Eukaryota > Viridiplantae > Streptophyta > Magnoliopsida > Myrtales > Myrtaceae > Syzygium > Syzygium malaccense. Next base: position 6,509,450 of record CM062253.1, on the reverse strand, counting down.
TTTTTTGAATCAACTCCTCTAACTCTACCCTATTCTCAATCAAGTCCTTAAAATAACTCTTAGTATGTTAGACGTGGTATGCTATGTTCACATTTATTTACTATCAAAAAAGGTTAAAGTCAATAATGTTAAAATCAAAAGCAACTTATTTATTCTACAGAAAAAGCAAAGTAAAATGTAGAACACAAGGGAGAGAGAGCGAGAGAGACGCAAGGAGGGGTGGACTTGGTGGCAGCAATCACTACCAGCGATGATTGGCAATGGTTGAAAAATGTGAAGAACTTATCACAAGTGGATCGAGCTCCCAATTCTTATTGGAGTCCACTCACCAACATCTATTTTATTATTTCATACGGTTTTGATAGCTTATTTATATTTATTTCTCATCAATGGGTTAAATTTACCAATTTTTTTACACGAACTTATCAATTCTTTTTTAAATTACCGACTATTCCAACAATTACCATCATTTAGTGAAGGAACTTAAGTGACAAACTATGATACGTAATGTTGCAACCCTCGTGAGGTTGACATAGCTGAGGGATGTTTACCGGTTGCTAAGTGAGCGCTAATGGCTCCTCTTCCAAGGTGGCGCTTATGCCTAGCGTGGACACTCCCAAGTCCTACAAGTTGCGACTTGGTTTTCCAATTCAATCACTTAGTTTAATTTGCTACTTAGTTTAATTTGCTTTGGAGCTGGCACTGATCAATTATGGGCCGGTTAGGAGCCCGAGTAAGACGTAGAAGCTCGCTTTACTCTTGCAAACCGGAGATTTGTAAGTTTGGGGACTTAATTATACCGGATAAATTTAACATTTGTTGCCAATACTTTCTCTCTTTTGTGAAATTTTTTTGCTGGCAATCTTCTCAATTTTATTTTCCCAGTATCCTCTCATCATGTAACAAAAAAAAAAGTGATCATGAATGGGGGTTCAAGCAATATATATTAAACCAAGTGATAATAAAGATAAAGCAAATAAAGTACTAGGAAAATAAAAAAAACCCGAACAGTATAGGGCAAACTTAACAAAGCCTCGTTATTAAGCCTGGGGACAGGACTGTCGTGAGCTATAAACCAAAAGTAAAAATGCACTAGATTAAAATAAACATGAGATGCCCAGTCTAAGTGCCGAACATGCCTAAGCCATCATGCATGAATCAAATATCGCAAACTATCTAACACTAGGATGCAGAAGTTGCCGACATGTGATTAAGATGCGATTAATCTCTCTGTTTTTTTGTCTTTTCTTTTGTCTAACTTTATAAACACTATTTAAAACCCTAAAATTTCCCTACATATCGAGAATAGCGCTATATGGTCGAAATCGCCCTATTAATTTAAACAAACATGAATTAATCAAAACTCACGTAATCTAAGATGCAAAGTCGCCTAGCATGCCAAGACCAAAGGAAAAAAGGTCACCTAGCATGCTTCTAAGATGTCCTTATTCTTTTATCTTTCCAGTTGCAACTACCTAGGTGATCATGAATAGCCTATATGCCACATGACAATCAAAGATGCAATTTTTATGATTTTTTCTCACTAATGTACATGAACTAGCAAGCCGTATCCTATATGCATGAATTGACCCATAATACTTCAATCGGCTCACTTTGACCCATAAAACTTCAGTCCTTGATTTCCAATCGGAGCTCATTTTGGATTTCGCTCAGGAAAATTTTTTTCCAGAGACTTCTATCTCGTTTCTAGCTCATCGCCGCGCCCTAGGCAATGTAGCCATCTCCGGACTGCCGCCTCCGAGAAGGTCCTGTTCTACTCTGTTTCGCAGCCGTGAAGATTGAAGTGGCCAAACCTCGCTTGAAGCTCTTCCACCGGTCTTCCTTTCAGCTGATGACGATCATGAGAGAGCCCCCAATAGTTGATTGGACTGCCTACTGCGACTTAGCTTGGTTTCATTGACAAGGTAATCTCGTGCTACGGTTCTGGCAGCGGCGAAGTGAATGTAAAGCTCGTTTTGCTTCGGTTAGGATCGGTCATATTAGAGTCGTGTATTTGATTATCAACTTCACATGTTAATTTCGTTTGCGTATGGTCACAAACACGAGTTTGAAATCGCAAAAAATCTGCTCCTTAATCGATCGACTGCAACCTGTTTGACAAAATGTCTATGAGGTTTCAATGCGAATTAGTTTCTGTCATTTTCTGAATCCGAAAGTACGTTGACATAGATTAAGTGATATTATTCAATTTTCAAGTCATTTAAGCATGAGTTCTCGTGTTTTCAGAATGGCCAAGAACAACTTTTCAAAAATGTTCACCCAAGTACCGAAAATCTGGCGTGGCATAACACCTATGGAGAACGCTTTTCAAAACATTAGGGCATTCAAGCGATCGATTGGCACTCAAGTCATAAGAAAATAAATTATGGCACTCAAGTGGTGTTGACATCGGAATTTTTGTCAGCAAATCGTATATGCACATGTAGGATAAATAAATCGGAAAAATAAAAAAGCATAAATAATAAATAATAAGAAGAATGAGAGAGAGATCATGTTTGAAGGCCTTTCGGCCATTGAAGTAAAATTTGGCCCGATTAGCTTGATCCAGACACATCAACTCAAACCCAAATCCGTTTGCTCATGAATTTGACCCGTAAGACTTCAATCAACGCTTCGGCTCCCTTGACCCATAAAACTTCAGTCCTCGATTTCCAATCGGATCCCATTTTGGATTTCCCGAGAAGCCCCTGTTCTACTCTGTTCTAAATCGATTGACTGCAACCTGTTTGACAAAATGTCTATGAGGTTTCAATGCGAATTAGTTTCTATCATTTTCTAAATCCGAAAGTACGTTGACATTGATTAAGTGATATTAATCAATTTTCAAGTCATTTAAGCATGAGTTCTCGTGTTTTCAGAATGGCCGAGAACATTTCTGAATCATTATACTTCTTTGTTCTTTGTGCTACGTCCCAGTGATTTTCCGTGGCGGTCCGTGATGAGTATGTGATCTGGAGTTATGATTCTCGACCTTCATTTCTGGCGATATTCATGACCGGGCTTGGGTGGTTTCCATATTCGAATTTGGGTCTGTGACAATCTCAAATCTTGACTGAATTTGGGCTTAGTATTAGTTTGGGCTTAACTTTAGGTTAGATGGGTTTGGGCTGAATCTGATTTTGAGAAAGATAAGCTTATTTTTCTAATTGAAAAGATGGCTCAATAGGAGAGCCCAATAGTGCCCATATTAGCCCAGATCCGTGAGACCATCGTGCTGCCCATATTCCTGCCCGGCCTAAGGGGTCTGGTCCGAGTCCCCATTTTCTGAAAATTAAAAATATATAAAAATACAAAAAAATTCGGAAAAATTCAAAAACTGATCGTGCAGACTTTAACAAGGTGCATGATGAAAATAGAATACAAGAATAAAATTAATTCAAAAATCAAAATTTTGAAAAAAAATTGAAAAATGGTTAGAAACAGAGACCTTGATTAAGCTGTTAAATTTAAGTGCTAGATTTAGCTTAGTTTAGATTTGAATATTTTAGTCTCTTAGAAAAATTGGATTCGATTTGAATATAGCTCATGAGGGTTGCTGTCTTGGGGTTTAATAACAAGGCCATGTTATATTTTTTATCGACTCATATTAGTTTACTTTATTTATTGCATTCAATCTTTTACTCGTTCTTTTATTGTTGTTCTTGTCGAATTTATTGCGATTCTTTTTATTGCTTTTGTGTGGGGACTTGTTTGTTCTAGTTAAATGGTAGGTTACATCTTAGAATCATAATAAAAATAAAAAACATTTTATGGACACTTAGTAGATGAGAACTTTAGGATTCATAATTTGATAGAAAGATCTTGCGAGCATTTTAGTTGACAAACAATCAAATTTAGGTACCAAAAGGGTATTAGCGAGATGACTAGTGTAATCAAGTCCCCGTTTTTATATATCTAGTTGCATAGGAAGCAAGATATATTCTTGTATCTCATTTGGTTTCTAGCCGAGCCTAATAGACTAGTAGCGTCGAATTCTCATAGGATTACTCGACTAAAATGAAATTTTCAATGTCACGCAAGGTAAAAGTTTGGGAGACCGCATCGATTGAGGACCCTCGACATTACCTCTAAACCCATTCTTCTCCCGTCGAGAGGATCCCGATAAGTGCATGCCAGACATAAGTTATGGTATTCAAGTGATGCAATAAAAGTTATTGCACTCAAATGAACACCCTAACAAAATTAAAGGTGATCATTAAAAGTTTTTGATATGCAACTACCTATGTGATCATGAATAACCTATATGCCACATGACAATTAAAGGTGCAATTTTTATGATTTTTCTCACTGATGTACATGAACTAGCAAACTGTATCCTATATGCATGAATAAAAAAACAGTAAAGGCTTGATCTTTCCTCGAAAGATTCGATCTTTTTGACATGAGCGAAAGCATTGATCAAAGGTCAAAGCTTTAGCCTATTTTCCATGAATCTCAGCAAAACAGATGATCAAAATTCTTCCAAGCAAGACAAACACTAACCAAGATGCAACGAAATTAAAATAAGGGCAATCAATACGAGACAACATTAAACATATGCAATCAAACAAGGAGGGGGCGTGACCAACAGCACCAAGGGGACCGGCCATGAACAACATGCAAAGGAATCATCAATCCGATCCCATTCAATGGTAACATGAAAAAAGATCATTGATATAATTCAACCAAGGGCAAATCCATGCCAAAAAGAGATAAATCTAAGTACGAAAGATGCGACCTTTCTCTGATTAAGTTCATGAAGAGGGGAATCAAAACATGGCAATCTCTCAATCCTACTAACATGAGGGATTTAGAAATAAACATGGAATAAAAAATCCCTACATGTAAATCATGATAAATTCTGGGCCATAGACATGCAATTGAATTATGGACACTGACACCGAGAACACCACAGCCGTGTGTGTGGACACTGGGATTGGAGGATTGGACACTGAGATTGGACTCCTCTACACGAACAATTAGTGAATTCTCTAATTCAATGTGACAGATTTGCTAACTTCTCTCGCTTGCTTGGCGGTCAATAGGAACTAAAAAGACTTAAGTTTCAGGCACCAAAACAATCATTTTCGAGCGTATTTCCAAATAATGTATTGCTCGCATGTTGATTCTAAAATATATTGCACTGATTCAACAATATAATGCGCAACCTCCTATCTACGGGTCATGTATATTGACTTGATTTTGCAATAATGTTAGTGATTTTCTATGGGATAAGGACATGACAAGTGTCATAACCTTTATACGATGGTCATTTGAGTGCTATAACTTTTGGTTCGGCCATTTGTATATCATAACTTTTTAAAAGACGTTTACTTGAGCACCGTGACTTTCAATTGATCACTTGAGTGTCATAAGTTTTTTGAATCAAGTGAGCGCCGTACGAAAGTTATAGCATTCAAATAATGTTGACACCAGAATTTTTTGTTGGCAAAATCGTATATGCATATATAGGATAAATAAATCGAAAAAATAAATAAATAATAAATAATAAAAAGAATCAGCAAAAAAACAAAAGAGAGAGAGAGAGAAAGATCATGTTTGAAGCCCGTTCGTCCAGTGAATTCAAATTTGGCCCGATAGCATGATCAAAACCCATCAAGTCAAACCCAAACCCGTTTGCTCATGAATTTGACCCACAAAAGTTCAATCAATGTGTGGGCTCACTTTGACCCATAAAACTTCAGTCCTCGATCTCCAATCGTAGCCCATTTTGGATTGCCCTCAGGGAATCGATTTCCAGAGACTTCTTTCTCGTTTCTGCTGTCTCATCACCGCGCCCAAGGCGACGTAGCCATCGCCGGACCCGCCACCTCCCGAGAAGGCCCCTGTTCAACTCATTTTCGCGGTTGTGGAGATTGAAGTGGCCAAAATTCGCTTGAAGCTCTTCCATCGGTCTTCATTTTAGCCGACGACGGCAATGAGAGCTCCCAATAGTTTGATTGGACTGCCTACTGCGACTTGGCTTGGCTTCATTGACAGGGTAGTCTCCGATTCTCCATCGCGTTAAGATTCTGGCGAAGGTGAAGTGAACGTAAAGCTCGTTTAGCTTCGATTAGGATCGGTCAAGTTAGAGTTGTCTATTTGATTATCAACTCCACATGTTAATTCCGATTGCGTATGGTCACAAACACGAGTTTGAAATCGCAAAAAGTCTACTCCTTAATCGATTGACTGCAATCTGTTTGACGGAATGTCTGTGAGGTTTCAATGCGAATTAGTTTCGTCGTTTTTCTGATTCCGAAAGCATGCTGACATAGATTAAGATGATATTAATTGATTTGAGTTCTGATGTTTTCACAATGGCGGAATACATTCCTGCGAAAGTCTGCCTCAGCAATCTCTGCAAGGAAACCTCACGGTAACATCTCAGAGAGAGAGAGACGGGCAAAGAAGAGAGGAGCGAGAAAGCAGGAGGGCCTAGCTTTCCAACAATTTCAGTGGTATGCTGCCTCAAGATTTCCTGAAGTCTCGGGAGGCCATGAAGGTTAAGTCGCACTTTGACCATCTTCAATATCCGTTTCTTTCATCGATCAATCTCTATTATCAAGACACAGTTAGTGTTACTTTCAAAGGTGTGGAGATAGAACTCACGAAGATCCTAACAGTTTTTCACCTTGATCGACTTCTCGAGCAATAGATTCGAGGGTCCAATACCAGACGCATTGAGAGATTTTCAAGCACTCTATTTTCTCATCCTGTCGCACAATGTGCTTTCAGGGCCTATTCCCTCGTCATTAGGAAAAGTACAGCAGCTCGAGTCCCTAGACTTGTCACAGAACTACCTCCATGGGACAATACTGGTGCAGCTTTCAGATCTGAACTTCCTTTCATTCCTGAACCTCTCCTATAATCAACTCGTTGGTATGATCCCAGCAAGCAAACAGTTTCTCACATTTTCAGAAGGTTCGTTTGTAGTTAACAAAGGATTATGCATCATTCCACTTGACAATTGCTCAATCACCACCAATCCTGAACAAGCTGATGCTGTTACAACTCAAAGGTCTGAATGTCGTGAGGAGAATGGTTGGATTGACATGAAGTCGTTTTACATGAGCATGCCACTAGGATTTGCTGTTGCTTCAGGGTTTTTTGCGGGACACTAATATTTATCCAGCCACGGAGGCGTGTGTATTATCAGTTTTGGGATGGCTTGCTGTTCAGATTTTCGCAATGTTATCATGTTCGCTAAACTTTGGTCATTATGCTTGATTGGAGTAACTTCACAGTTTTTCCTCTCCATGATTGTCCATTATAAACTGTCAAAGGTCTATGAAGTAGAACTGAGGAGGTGCATCTAGTAGAAGATGATTGGACTTGAGAAATTCAAGACCTGTATGTCTATTGCTAGGAAAGGCCTTCAATAAAGAAATTCTTCTAGTTTGAATAACATAAGATTTCTTCAAATATGTACTGTGCCAATCTGGACCAAGGGTGCCATCTTCCCAGCTCTAGCAAGGTGTATGAAATTCACATGCTTGGCGTGTGCAATTGGAACCCGGGTGGCTCGTTGACTTCATCAATGGTCTGATTAGTGATTACTGCTGCTTTCAAGTCGACATTAATGTTATATTGAAAATATAGTCTGCTAATTTCAATCAGCGGCGCACGCATTTAGTAAGTTCTCTAGAATTGTTAAATCCTGCAATTAATATAATGCTCTTCATCGTACCTTAAATTATGTCATGGACTAGTTCCATGTAGTAGCAGACGGTCTAGAAAGTAAATTAAGAGTAGCGGCGAAGTGTTATCAAGAAATGAAACTGGTACTTCACAAATTTCATAGGTCCGATAAGATTTCCTTAAATATGTTTCTGAAACTGAGTTTCTGAGGTTGGTTACTTGTTGAGACAAAAATGCACGTACATGGCCAAAAAGGCCAAAACGATAGTAAAAACTAAGAAAATGAAAGCAGCGGTAGTCGAGATGGAGGACCAAGGGCTGCCGAAGTAGGAGCACTTGATCCCCATCCATCTCACATGCCATTTGTTCCGGTGGTATCTGGTCACTTGCCCGAAGAACTCTGACAAGTAGCTCACGCTAGTATGGAAACCGACATCCTTAGCGAGATAATTGAAGACTCTCGCAACCTCCTGGTCGGTTCCCAGAATCATACAGCACTGAGACAAGGAGACTGTACCCTCTCGGGCAGGCTCACTAGACATCCCATGAGGATCACTTAACTGATGTGCTTGGAATAGTAACAATTGTGCTACTCGAGATGCTGACATCTCTGTTAAATATTTCAATAGTAGAAATATGCCGAAGGAGCTTAGATTTGAATTGTGTGACAGTATAATCAAAGAATGTGTTTCACTAGTAACCATATAAGTTCAATAGGCACGATAATTGCTTCACCTTAGTTTTTTTTTTTTTTTGGTCGGTGCTTCACCTTAGTTTGAAAGGAAAGGAAATGTCATAAATGTGAAGGAACGGAAAAAAAAAAGGCCAAGAAACACATATCAATTAACAAATAGAGCTTGGAGAGATTCGAACTTAAGACCCCCAGCTCTGATACTATATCAAATTTTATGGGATCCTTATCGACTGTTCTAAAAGTTTAAGCTGTTAGATGAAGATTCGGTTTATTATTTAAATATTCTAACATCCTTTGAATAATGTTTTTGTTTGCTTTAAATTTTCCATGATTAGTCAAAATCTATAAATAATAAGAAAGTTGGGTAGAATGGAACTTTGTATAGTTTAGCCACACCATCACAAAGCTCAATGCCCTCCTGCTTCCGTGACATTAATTAGACATATTATTATGCATTAATTAGAAAAATCCTCATCATCTCATTTAATTTAGTATGATATTTGTAAAATAATATATCCAGATCAATTTTCCTTATAAAATTAATTTGGATGTAGTTTTTGATATATAAATCAATAAATCTCACCGATGAAGAAATTTATTTGTTTTTCTCTTATATATTGTTATGGTATGATGTTTCTGTTGATGATTAAATAAGAGTTGTGAAAATTATCTAGGGTAATATCCATTTCTTTTTTAAAGTCATGAATTTACTTGTAAATTTATCTATGCACATCTATAATCTACAATCTTTAATATATAAAGCTCATACTATATATTAAATCCTGTAGTTAAGATAGGTGATTGCCACGGGCGGTCAAAAGGTGATTAATGTAAAGACATTTGGAAAGTAGTGTCTTAGCCAAAATGGGATGGAAATAGCCTCACCCTTTAAATAGTTTACCAAACCATATTTGTGTAACTTTACAAACTGAGTCTCATACGAAATTAACAACTCTTAATGGGCTCTACTTACCAACATTTACTTCGTTATTCCATATTGTTCAGATAAATTACGAGCATTTATTTGGGAGCTCACCAATGGATCAAATTTGCAAAAGAAATTATCAACTCGTTTTAAATTACCAACTATTCCCATAATTACCCTCATTGATCGGTGGAACTTAATATTATAAGCTTTTACATGAAATTATTAACTTTATTTAAACTCAGTCACCAACCTTTGTTTGATTATTTATTAATCACCAAAGGTTCCGATAATCTACCAACCTACGAAGCTACTAAACTCATACAAAAGCATAAACTCTTGTGTGGTAAGTTTATCATGTTCGTATTTGACTTAATTGAATTTCATATAAACTATTGAAATGGTTGGTAAATTGGAAAATTAAAATACATGCTGCTAAGTGACTCAAATTAAGGTTGGTAGTTTCGCATGACAATTAGTAACTTTAACACGCTGGCGACTTAAGAAAATAAAGGGAAAATTCCAAATAAAGGCCTGAAGTGCCTTTATTTTCTCAAATAAGGGCATGAAGTGGACTTTATGTCAAATAAGGGTATGAAGTGCCATTATTTTTTCAAATAAGGATTTGAAGTGGATTTTGTTTCAAACAGGGGCCTGAAATGACTATGTTTGTTTCAAAAAAGGGTTTGACTTATTGGATAATAAGGGAATTTCGTCTTTTTACTTTTTTGAGTTTTTTTTTAAATTTTTTTTTAGTTTTTTTCCTTTCTTTTCTTTTTTTCCTTGTGCTTTTTTCTTTCTTTTGTTGGTTTTCTTCTTCGCCACCGACCACCGGCGAAGCCCGGGAAGGGCTGGGCAACCCTCACCCAGCTCGATCTGGCAAGGGCCACCCTCGCTGGCAACAAGCGGGTGAGGCCAATCCTCGCCAGATCTAGGCCCTCGCCTATGGTTGGCGTGGCCGTCCCTCACCTGTTGCCGGCAAGGGTGGCCCTCGCGTAGCCCTTCCCGAGCTTCGGCGGTGGCCGACCGGCCACCAGTGAAGCACAAAGAGAAAACCAGAAGAAGGAAAAAGGAAAAGAAAGAAAAAGAAAAAAAGAAATAAAATTAAAAAACATTTAAAATTAAAATGGTTTTTGGATGAAAATGCCCTTAGTCGGTCGGCAACCGGTGAGGTCAAGCCCTTAATTGGACTATCATGGCCACTTAAAGCTTTTATTTGAGACTAACCTTCATGCCCTTATTTGACACTAAGTCCACTTCAGGCCCTTATTTTAGAAAATGAGCGCATTTCAGGTCTTTATTTGAAATTTTCCTGAAAATAAATGTTGGTCAATTTTAGAATAATCGATAACCTTAAAGAATCAAATAACGCCGGTACTTTTCTAAAAGTGGTCATACGTTACTAACGTATGACAAACCAAACAATCACCGGCCAATTTTCGCTACCAATGGCTTTCTACAATTGTCAGCTCTTTCACAAATTCAACAGCATAGAACAGTGTCCCGTATTGTGTTTCACGGACCAAAATCCTCCAAAATATCATCCTCTTTGTGGCCCAAAAAATATTAAACTGGGGAAAATTGAAAAGTAGCTACGACAAACAATGCCCTGTACAGTAGGACAGAAGAAAAATGCCATCCAAACCAGTACTCTTCCTTGTTTCTTGGTCACGATGAGTCGTCTAACAATCACGAGGAAGTGTCTATCACTCTGATTGATCCATATGGAATTGTTTCCGTTCAATAATAAATCTATAACACCATTCATAATATTTGAATAACAATGGTTAATCATCCGACTTGCTACCTATTGATTAAGTAAATTGACTTGGTTGTGCAACAATGTTAGGGGCTTGTGATTGTCAATGTTCTAATAATTTACCACCTATGTTATGTATTTACTATTGAGCTTGTGGATAAAATTGTTATTTAATTAATAACTTACAGACAATTGTGTGCCTTCTTATAAAATATAAAAAAAGTGCTAATTTACTGTTAGATTTGCGGATGATGTGATTGTTATTTAATTGGTATTATACAAACAATTACTTACACGTCTACTAATAAAATTTAAAATCTAAAAATAAGTGGTAACTGCTATTGGGTTTTGTGGACGGTAAAAATGTTATTTCAATCGACAAATTGCAAAAAGTTGTGCGCCTACTTGTAGAACCTAAAATAAGCGGCAATTTACTGCTGAATTCCTAAATGATAAAATCTTAATTTCATTGGTAACTGACGAACATTTACGCACTCACTTGTAAAATAAAAGATAGCAAGTGATAATCTACTATTGGGTTCGTTATCATCCACGTTTCAAATTTATTACTGACATAACGTATTTCCATCCACATAGGAAATTCAATTTTATTCGGAAACGGGATTTTGGAAATCTGCGAACGGCGGAGCACCACCGAAACAGCAATTTTGCATTCTCTAGTCAAGTCAACTGAAAGCTATTCCTTGATTGGCGGAATTTCAATGTTTTTTCTTTCCATAATTGTCTATTGTCGGAAAGTCCTTCAATCAGGACCATTCTTCGCGTTCGGATAAATTAAGATTCTTCACGTGTGTGGCCCACCAAACTGGACCAAAGGCGCAATCGTCTCAGCTCTAAGAAGGTGCATGGAAATTTCGGGTTTGAAGATTTCCATCCCAAATTAGGGTTTTCAAATCCCTGCTCAGTTCATGTGCTTGGTTGACCAAATATAGTTAACTATCATGTTGTATATCATATATAGTCTACTATTTTTACATTGGCTGGGTTTATATTAAGTAAGTTGTCTGAAAATGTTAAAATCCTAACGCTTGATATGATTTTAAAAATTATATTTTTTTTTTGCTTTTTCACAGCCTTATAATTAAATCCAAATATAAGTAAATCATTTCATTTATCTTCTTGAATATGCTTATTTAATTAAATGATCGGATAAAATATCTATATTGTTTGCTTTTAACTGATCTCTGCATGGTTAATGTTGGTGAACAAAGACAACATTGATCACATAACGTCATTGGCTTTATGATCTTAAAATAGGCCTAATTCCAAAAAAAAGCCCCAATTTTAGGTCGAGGGACAATTCTGGCTCGAACTTTTTTTTGTTCCATAAAAAAGCACCAACTTTAGGTCGAGGGACAATTCTTGCTCGAACTTTTTTTTGTTCCATGAAAAAGCACCAACTTTAGGTCGAGAGACAATTTTGGCCCGAACTTTTTTTGTCCCGTAAAAAAGCACAAACTTTAGGTTGAGTGACAATTCCGGCCCCAATTTTTTTGTCTCATTAAAATCACCAATTTTCATCATGATCCCAAATCGGGCCCCCCTTTGACTTTCACCATTATTTGAGAAAGAAAGTTATGGTGATGAGCTTGGCGAATCTCGTCCATGGCGTCTGTCAACAAGCAGTGGTCAGTTTCAGATTACGTTTGCCCAAATAGATTTAATCTGGAGATATTTTTGACTTTTTAGTGAAGTGAAAGAGATGAACAGTTTTATTGTTATTCTTCAAATTATGGCTTAGAGAATAAGACAATAAATACTGCTTTAAATCCAATTAGCAAGCCATATGGATTTATTGCTAATGTGGAATAGTCAAGTTAGATAATCAATAGTTCTAAGTCAATGGGGGCCAGATTTGGGATTTAAGTCAAAGTTAGTGCTTTTTTATGAGACAAAAAAAAGTTGGGGCCAGAATTATCCCTCGACCTAAAGTTGGTGCTTTTTTACGGGACAGAAAAAAGTTCGGGCCAAAATTGTCCCTTGACCTAAAGTTGGTGCTTTTTTATGAAACAAAAAAAAGTTCGGGCCAGAATTGTCCCTAAACCTAAAGTTGGTGCTTTTTTTTGGAATTAACCCTCTTAAAATAAGATGAGCCAAAAGCATTTTCAAGGGATGTCAAGTTCTAATCTCAACATCTTCGACATATTTTTTTTGCCTTTTTCTTAGAAAACATAAATATGGTCTTTTGTTTCAAATGAAAAATTATGATAAAAAAATAATATCATTTTTGTTGCCCAATGTTGCCAATTTTTGCTAATATTAGAAAATCCAACCCAAAAGTTTAAGCTGATCGGTGAAGAAAGATCACATGAATATAAAGGCTCGTTGTCAAGAGGATTTGCACACACGTTCTAAAAGCTTAAGCTTTAGAGGCTCGAAAAATTTGAACTCATGACCTCTTACTCTGATATTATGTTACATAATCTAACATAAAAACTTAAATTGATAGGTAGAGAGAAACCATATGAATATAACGAGCATCTAGGATCCGTTGTCAATCAATGTGGGATAATACTTTAATAGTTAGGATTTTCAAAAGTGAAATAATTCAAATTTGGTGACTAGTGGCATCCCGAAAATTGACACTAGATTGCACTTACGTTGGACTACTCCTCCGCTCCTATGCCACCCTTGCCATCACACGCTTACTACTTGATTCTCAAGTAACAACATCACTTTTTTTTTTATTCTGGATGACATTTGCGACTATCTATCATTAATTCAGCTCAACATAAAGTATTTCTCAAATTTTTTTATAATTCATTTCATAAGCCAAATTTGTAAAGTAATGTATAGGGGTGAGCGGCTCCAGGTTTCTATACAAGTTCCACCTAGAACCTTTTCCTTGGAACCTACTCATTGGAACAGGTTTCTCATTTTTTGGAACTTGAAACCTACCTTACATACCTTGGAATTTGGAACTTACCCTATCACAGATTCTAAAGTCTACCAAAGTTCTACTTGTATTATTAATTGAATGATTGCAGTGAATTATCACCTTTAATGATCATAACTTGCTGCTACAATCCACTGACCTTGACTTATATTTATACACACGAAAAATATAAAATATTAACTTAGTAAAAGTCTCAGTCATAAAATGGAAGGTCAAACTAGATCGGACAGCATTAAATACCACAAGATCGCACAAAGACATAAACCAAGAGAAATACAAAAACTTGTTCCAAGTTCTAGATTACCAACTTTTGGAACCTGAAACCTGCCCGTCAAAATAGGTTCCCCAATTTTTGGAACCTTTAATATCACCACTTGCTGCTATGATCCACTAACCATAACTTATATTTATACACACAAAAAATATGAAACATTAATATAGTAAAAGTCTCAGTTATAAAATGGAAGGTCAGACTGGTGGCACAAGATTATACAGTCATCATTGGAAGCCATGGAATGTCACAGGATCGCGTAAAGACATAAACCAAGAGAAACACAAAAACTTGTTCCAGGTTTTAGGTTACCCAATTTTTGGAACCTTGGACCTGCTCGTCGAAATAGGTTTGATCTGGTGTTAATGGGAAAGAAAAGAATAAAGGAAATGGGAAGAGGGAAAATAGGGAAGGAAAAAGAAAAAAAAAGGATATAAACACATTTTTTTTAAAAAAATTAATAAAATTACTCAAAAGAACGGCCAGTGATGACTAGAATATCACATCAGCATTTTCAGGCAAAAATTGATGAGTATGATTATATTGGAATTTGGCGCAAGGTTTTAGGACAACATTAATCAATTGAAAACTTTATAACTACGTTGGAATCTGTACAGTATTAAATTAGTAATTTTCCCCACCCTTAACTAAACCTAGCCTTAATAATAATATCCAAAATAGTAAAAAAGGCATTTTTCTTTAAAGAAAGTTGAGAAAGGAGTAAAGGATTGATGTAGAAAGAAAAAGACTGAAATGACCCTCATTTATAAAAATAGTTATGTTAAACAAATATATTGGTCGAGATTAATGAGAAAAATTGGCACTTACTGGTTTTCAGTAGGTAGAAGTTTACATTATAATGCTGGAACTTTACGAATATATTTTCCAGTTCTCATTATCAATTATTTAAGGACTTCTACCATTAGTTGATAATTTTTTTGTAAGCCCCAGCGAACCGGTGTTCCCTTGCTAGTAGAAAAGATTAAGTTCAATTTTAGTCCCCAAACTTATGTTGCTTGTGCAATTGGATCCTCCAAATTTTTTTTTGTCTTTGGAATCAACTCCTCTAACTCTAACCCATTCTCAATTCAGTCCTTAAATAACTCTTAGTATGTTAATGTGGTATGTTGGGATGATTTTTTTATTATTATTATTGAAAAAGGTAAAAGTTGATCATGTTAAAATCAAAAGAAACTAGTTTTAGTTTAAGAAAAATAAGAAAGTCAAATGTAGAAGACAAAGGTGGAAAAGCGAGAGATGCGAGAAGGGGCGGACGACTTGGTGGCCGAAGCCACCACCAGCGACCATTGGCAAGGGTTGGAAATTGTGAAGCGATGGGCTTGACCTTCGGAGAAGCGGTCATGGTGGACTCTAACTTTGCATCGCAGTGGTCGAGGACCTGATCGCACAAATTATGAATTGAAGGATTAAAAATAGATTTAACCCCATTCGAAGACAAAACTCAACTAGAATGAAATACGCAACACTCAAGATTGAAACGATTATGCGCTTTATCAACATTTTGTCATGTGCATCTTCGAAATCAGGTTTTAATTGCTTCTTCATGTGCAAACCAATCAAGCTACTCGAGCTCGCCTTGATTATTTACGAGTTCAAAGTGCGGGAATGAGTCAAGTCTGAGCCTCATTTGTTCAGATTTTATGAGAGTCGAATTTGAGCTCGAGCTTGAATCAAGATCCGACAAATAAGCATTTATGATAACTGAGTCGAATCAAACTTAGTCATTTCAAGTTAATAAAAAAAAAATTCACGAGTCAAACTTGATCCAAATAAGTTGATGTTTGATGAGATCAAGTCCGAATAAATTGTCCAGTCTTAAATTTTCAAGTTTAATCCAAATCAAATATAAATACCAGCTCGATCGATTAGACCTCTTTTATGTATTCGCTGAAAAATATTCCCAACAAAACTTGGAAATCAGTCTTGGTAATCACTGGACATTCATTCTAAGAGAATCTTGCATCTGGTTGTGACTTTGTGCAAGATGACATTACTTAATGTGGAAAAGCAAAAAAAAAAAATTGGACATGGTGTTGCCTTGCGTCTACGTCAGCCCCAGCAGATACGTTGCCAATGCCAGTGCAGACCCACAATACAATTGCGATATAATTAAATTGAGTCTGCTATTAAGAATCATTTGCACACTAGTCAATATCACTAAAATAGGAGGAACACTTAAGTAGACACAAGCACACATCAACAAAAGAACAACCATCAATCGATGGAAAATTTTCGTTTTCAATTAGTTATCAAGCTTTAACAAGTGATCTAAAAGGTATTTTCTTTTAATCTAGAATTTGTGATATTCTCAACAACCTTTTGTCCGTCAACAATCTCCAATCCAAAAAACATGCCCATTCCATTGAAAATCGAATCCATCTCCGATTCAATCTTGGCTTTAGTGGCTGCAACGAGTATGGATCAAATATAAAATCCATCGCTTTTTGAAGAGCAATATCCGAATCGTTCTAATACTGAACCACCCTTTGATTTTGGGCACTATTTGACAATCCCTGTTTTCATCACTAACCACAGCTCATATTCCAATCCCCTAAGCTGATCCATTGAAGTTTGATTTTTCTTGGTCTGGCCAGCATAACATAAATTGACATCGAGAAATCCGCAAACAAATAAAGAAAAGCCGACAGAGACAGATGTGTTTCTGCTCCTATTCCCTACACATGTGTCCGCAGAGGAAGTAACATCATCAGTCCCACAGCGAACGTTAACACTAGACAGAATCGTCCCCGCCAGTAGGCATTTACTTTGACTGCTCCCTGTTTCCAATCTGTACATCCCTTGTTTTCCTCCCTCTCCTCCCCGCAATTCTCGGTTCTTGAAATTGCCCATTTCGCATGAAATTTTCCGGATCCCTCTCCCCAGGTCGTCATTTTTATGGGCTTTATATTTATGAATATTAGAGAATTCAATATTAAAAGATATTATTAGAATCCTCTCGCAAAAGGTTGAGTGTTCGAATCCCGGGCGCCACAGGGTGACTTAACCGGTGGCACGTGTGTGGTGGCTAGCACGTGTCGCCCCCAGGGTTTACTCCTCGGCTGTCGGCCGTGCGGGGGTTCCCTGGGTTATCAAAAAAAAAAAAAAAGATATTATTAGAAATATTATTAGATGTTAGGGGTTTTGTTTGACATTTCGTTATCTCCTAGGACAACTACTATCCTTATTAGATTAGATTACTTCCTTTCTTGTATGTATTATTCGGATATAAATACTCCTTGATTGTAACTCATTAAAGTAAAGATGTAACATTTGAGTATTTTCATCTTCGAGAGCAACCGCAGCAAGTCTTCGTCATGAAGAGTGCTTCATTGGCAGGCATCTACTTGTCGCTCACGTTGTCTCCGAAGGTAGCTCTATCTCGCCAGTCGATGGACTCTCCCTTGTCGTCAGAGGAAGTTGTCCTTTCTCTGTGGCCTCATCAGTCATGTCGCAAACATCCTAGTGCTGGTGAGGTCTACCAAAAGTCGAGGCTGTTTGTTCTCTAGCTTCACTCCTTCGTGCATCCTTCTTGATCGTGGTCATTGGTTCTGCTTCTTTGTCAAGATCAAACTACTGTTGGTTTGTTGGTTTTGGTCTTAGTCTATTTTCGTGTTTTTCTATTTTATGTTTTTTTTGTTCTTTTTCAATTCCAAATGAAGAAAAACACAAAACAGAGTTTCTACGGTGCCATTGGTGCTCCAATCTGCAACACCTACGTACTATAGATGCGTTGGACTTTCTTGCAATTGTGAGTGTCATAAATGAGCAAAGTCATTGTCAAGTGTTTGGGCAGCTATGAGCGCCCGAGTCAAGCACTTATTCATCAAGTAGCCAAAGTTGAGCACCGTGGGGTGATTTAGTTTAGCTTGCCGCAATTCAAGTTAGATTTCTACCGTTATTAACTCATCCCCGTACTCGATCGCATTTACTAAAATACTTTCATATTTAATTCAACCCATGAAAATCCGTATTCACCTAATTAACCCATTTTAAGCTCTTCATGTATATATGTTAGTTGGATAAAATTGTTATTTAGACTATAAGCATTGCATAGAATTTTTATTTTTATATTTATTGACAATGAAGAATAAGAGAAAGTTAGTACTTGGTAGTGAATTTATAAGATAATTTATATTGACAATGGATTGGAATGACAAGAACTAAGATTAGAATATTATGTAAAAATGACAATGCCAAATGCAATTGAGGAAAGATATACTCCAATAACTAACGGGCGAAACTTACAATATTAATAAAAATAAAAAATAATGAGAAAAAGTAGCCGTCTTGATATTTTTAATAAAGGTGAAGTCGGACTCATCTTGCGGGCCACCAAAACTTCTCTGAACTTGGAACAGTATGAGAAGTCCATTATTTTCTCATTAGGGGCAAAGAGAGAGTCACAAATGTGGGTTGGGTTTAGGTAAACTGTGAAACCATTTAACACTCATATCTTTTTGGGTTTTGTCATTATAAATTCATTTATAACACATTTACTGAACATAGCTAATCCATACAATGACTCAACCCATCAAATATAGGTTAAGAAATGGGTCTATGATCCATTTTGAAAGGCCTAGCAATTATCCGACCCATTTCATGCGGGAAAAGTCCTCGAGAAGTGTGTAAGTGAACATACAATGTGGTGCTCATTTTTTCTTTCATTTGGAGAAGATATAGAGCATAGCTAATATGGCGCTCATTTGAGGGTAGATTTTTATGTATGAATTACTCAATAGGATCTCTTTCTCTTGTAGTAAGATCTGACAATTTAATTACATTAAAAATCTAGCACTAAGGTGTTGTCTTAAATAGTAAGGAAGTTTGCTCATCTTCTTATGGTCTTTGTTTCGAATCTTAATGTAAGCTAACCCGGCACTTGACTGCACAACAAAAAAAAAAAAGCAAAAGCCCAAAAAATCTCTCTCGGACCACTCTTACCATAGCAAAACTCACAAAGAAACAAAGAAAAAAAGAAGGAAGAAAACCTTTAAATATATCAATGTGCAATACCAAAAGAGAAAACCCAGGCGACTATCAGCATTTGCCATACGTTGTACGTCGATTGTTCTTTCAGCCAACGCCCACACACACATATAGGGGTAAGTACAACGCAAGTGCCATAACTTTTGTACGGAGAACATTTAAGTGCTATAACTTTTTTTTGGCTCACTTAAGTGCCATAACTTTAAAAAAAAAAGATCACTTAAGTGCCACTTACGAGCTGGTCATAAGGGCCCAAAATCGCGGCTTTTCCAGCCGAACAATGACCTTCCTGGCGAGGCGAGCACCACCAGCTTGAAGAGGGGGTGTCGGTGAATCATTCCATGGCCTCCATTCGTCTCTAAATTTCCGTTTTACCCTCTGTTGACGAAGGTAAAAATGCTTCGTAGTCACACAATTTATCGAGCCGATCTGTGTGACTACGAAAAACTTTTACCTTTGTCAACGGAGACTAAAACGGAAATTTTTCCAGATCGCTCACGACTAACTTGTCAGAGGCCTACTTGCAATTCTCTGTTCTTGAATTGCCCATTTCGCACGAAATTTTTCCAGATCCCTCACTCACGGATTATCATGTTTATGGGCTTTGTTCGTAGTATATTTATTGATATTTGAGGAATTATCAAAAAATATTATTAGAGATATTATTAGATTTTAGGGTTATTATTTGACATTTTGTTAGCTCCTAATACAACTAGTGTCCTTGCTAGATTAAGATAACTAATTGTCTTGTTAGATTAGAGCACTTTCTTCCATGCACATATTGCCCGACCATGAATTACCCTTAATCGAAGCTTACCAGAGAAATCAACAGAGAACGAGAACAAAAGGTTTATGTGGTTCAATTGAATGCCGGTACAGACGTTGTGTGTTTGACGTGCATAGAAAAAATTCCATTTTTGTCGTATATAGAATTTTAGAAATCAGCCCATTGGAAAGCACCACTGAAACGACAATTTTGCATTCTCTAGTCAAGGTGAACAAACGCGTTAACGAGGAAAAAGACAAATAGTGCAAGCAGCAGTTACGTTAAGGAAGGATCAAGGGCTGCCAAAGTCCTCACACTTGATCTTTGTCCACCTCACGCGCCTTTTATTCTGGTGGTATCTCGCCACTTGCTTGAATTACTCGGTCAAGTAACTCGAGCCAATATCGAACATGACATCCTTAGCAAGATCATTCAAGAATTTGCATCCATAGTCATAGAACCACTGAAACCCACCACAAGTCAAGTCAACTTAAGATAGTCGCGCATAGGGACCAAAACACACAACTCCTGTTCAAGGAAGCTCATGTTCGTCTGCCTTCCAATAAGAGCACAACTCCTCCTTCTATGTGTTCACTCACAAATTCTGTAATGAAGTTGCATTCGAACGTCAATAAATCATTTTATTTCTTTTCTTGAATCTACTTATTTAATATTAAAAAAAAGGATATGATAGATGCATTTTGATGTTACCGCGAAAAGCTAGGTATCTATTTACGTTTAACAAATTTCTACATCGTTAATGTATGTGCAAAGAAAAAATTGATTCGTCATATGTCATTTGTTTTATGATGTAAAATAAGATGAGCAAACAGCATTTTCAAAAGAGATGTCAAGTTCTAATCTCCACATTTTAGGCAAACTTGTTTATTTTTTCGTTTTTCTTAGAAAATAAAGATATGGTTTTTTTTTCTATTGAAAAATTATATTAAATAAAGGATGTAATTTTGTTGCAAAGGAATGCGGGATTTTTGCTAGTAATTTCGAAAGTGAGATGAGTCCAAATTTAGTGACCAATCACATCCCAAAAATCGACGCCAGCTGGCACCAACTTCAGATGATGACTCCATAATAAGTGTCAACTTTGTTTCGTTCAACTCCCTCTTCCCCTTGCCCTCTTCCCGCGCTCATCTTCAACCTCTTCCGATGAACACTTCCATCGTCTCATGGCTTGTTCTTGCTATATCCACCATCTCCATCTTCTCCAACGTTGCTGGGGCTTCAGCTCCAGCCTGGTGTCCCGGCATCGACCAAAGATCACTCTTGCTCGAGCTGAGAGACAGCCTCGTCTTCAACGCCTCCGCATCATCCAAGCTAGTACGGTGGGACCGAAGCGCTGATTCATGGAGCGGCGTGACGTGCAAGGACGGGCTCGTCATAGGACTCAATTTGAGCAATGAGTCGATCTCTGGCGGAATCAACGGTTCGTCGAGCCTCTTCAGGCTCGAGTTCCTTCAAAGCCTGAACTTGGCGTTCAACAATTTCGACTGCTCAACAATTCCGTCCGGCCTCGCGAATCTCAGCCGCTTGGTACATCTCAACTTGTCCAATGCCCGATTTGGCGGGAACATTCCGGCGGAGCTATCGCGCCTGACGAAGCTACATACTCTTGATCTCTCTGGATCGGACTTGCTGCTCCTTGAGAAGCCCTCTTTGAGGTCGCTGATTGGGGATTTGGGGGAGTTGAGAGAGCTGTACCTTGATTGGATCAATTTGTCTGCTGAGGGAAGCGGGTGGTGCGACGCGTTGTCTTCTTCAGTGCCGAAACTTGAGGTGTTGAGCATGTCTTGCTGTTCTATATCTAGTCCTATTAAGGCTTCTTTTACGAGTCTGGCTAATCTGTCGGTCATTCAACTCGATCACAACGACTTGAATGCCACAGTTCCTAGTTTCTTAGCGAATTTCTCTAGCTTGAAAACACTGAGCCTATATGATTGTGGCCTGCAAGGGGAATTTCCTCCTGAAATCTTCCAGGTACAAACACTTGAGAACCTTGACGTATCAGCCAACAAAATTCTTCGGGGTTCTTTCCCAATATTTCCGGAGAATAGTTCTCTTCATACACTGGTTCTACATTACACGAATATTTCCGGGAGGCTACCAGATTCAATTGGTAATCTCAGGAATTTGTCCATAATAGACTTGTAGCAATGCAATTTTGATGGAAATATCCCAAGCTCTATCACTAATCTCTCGCGACTGTCTTATTTGGACTTGTCATTCAACAATTTCACGGGTTCTATTCCATCACTTAGCAAGGCTAAGAATCTGACACTTATCTTTTTGTCCAACAATAGTTTAACTGGTCTGATTGATTCAACACAATGGGAATCCCTCTTGAGTCTTCTTATTCTCGAACTGGGATCCAATTTACTTGAAGGAAATATTCCTTCATCTTTGTTTACACATCCATCGATTCAGGAGCTTCAACTTTCCGACAATCGATTTTCTGGTCGATTGAAGGGATTTTTTAATGCTCCATCGCAAATGCTGAAAATACTTGATTTGAGCAACAACAATATAGGAGGAGAACTACCGACGTCTGTATGGGAACTCCGAGGGCTCATTGAGCTCTCACTTTCTTCCAATAATTTTAGTGGCTCATTCCACATTAATTTGGTTCAGCAGCTGAGAAATCCTTCAGCTTTGGATCTTTCCTACAATCGTTTTTCCATTAATGCCACAAATACTGCTTCCCAGGCCTCTTCATTCCCTGACGTTCAATTATTAAATTTGGCTTCTTGCCAGTTGACGACATGGCCTCAATTTTTGGCTAACCAGTCCAAATTGGAATTCCTCGACCTCTCCCACAATTATATAAAAGGGCATATACCGCAATGGATATGGATGCCAGAAAATCTTAGGCATCTCAATCTTTCCTCTAATTACTTTGAAGATTTGGAAACACCTCTGGGCAATCTTACATTGAGTCTGATTTTTATTGACCTCCATTCAAACATGCTCCGAGGAAATATGCTACCCCTGCCGTCATCCGCTTACTTCTTGGATTTCTCAAGTAACAACATAACTTCCATTATTCTGGATAACATAGGTGACTACCTATTAAACACAATGTTCTTCTCCCTTTCGAAGAATAATTTCCATGGGTCCATCCCGAAGTCAATTTGCAAAGCTGATCTTGATGTGCTTGACTTATCGCATAACCATCTGAATGGAACTATTCCTGATTGTTTAATGAAGGCGTCCCGCACGGTATTGAATTTGAGAAATAACCAGTTGAGTGGCGATATTCCGCAAAACATCCCAGCAACATGCGGTCCGAAGACATTGGATATTAGTGAGAATTTCCTGCAGGGCCAAATTCCATTGTCGTTGGCAAATTGCACGACGCTGGAGATTGTGAACATCGGGGACAATCAAATAGATGGGACATTTCCATGTCATTTCAATGCTATGTCAAGTCTTCGTGTCCTTGTTTTACGATCCAATAAATTGCACGGGGAAATTGGATGTACGCATAGTCCCTGCACCTGGCAAATGCTTCAAATCATTGACCTATCTTCCAACAATTTCAGCGGCACGCTGCCCGTGAGTCTCCTTGCATCTTGGGAGGCTATGAAGGCCAACGTAGACTTCAATCACCTGCAATATAAGTTAAACGTAGGTGGTGAGATCTATTATGAAGATACAGTGAGTGTAACCTTCAAAGGTTTGAAGCTAGAACTGGTCAAGATTCTGACTATTTTCACATCGATCGACTTCTCAGGCAATAGATTGGAGGGTCCAATACCAGACACGCTTGGAGATCTCAAAGCACTTTATTTTCTCAACTTATCACATAATGCCACCTCGGGTTCAATTCCTCCTGTTTTAGGGTATCTGGATCAGCTAGAGTCGTTGGACCTGTCATGGAACTACCTCAATGGAAACATACCGGCTCAACTTGCGAATCTTGATTTCCTTTCGTTCTTGAACCTCTCAAACAATCAACTTGTGGGAAGCATCCCGACAAGGGGACAGTTTCTCACGTTTTCCAAAAGTTCCTTCGAAGGAAACCTTGGATTGTGCGGGCTTCAGCTCAACAAAAGTTGCTCAACTACAACGAATGGGACAGAAGAAGCGGGTAGTGTTTCAACTCAAAGCAACATAGATGATGACGACAACAATGATGATATGGAGAGGAAGTGGTTTTACATGGGCATACCGTTTGGATTTGTTATTGGCTTCTGGGTATTTTGTGGTCCCTTAGTGTTTATAAGATCATGGAGGTTTGCTTATTATCGATTATGGGATAAAATGTTGTTCACACAATCACGTCCATGAAGATTTCCACTGAGGTTCAGTTACTAAACTTGAAAAAGAGTATTTTCGTTCTTTCTTATCTTCATAATTCTTCATCACCATCTAAAAGATGGTTCTGTTTACTGATCAATAGAACTCTTGCTTACCCATTGGGAAAAAATGTAGGTTTGTGTCTCGCGTAGAAATGACCATTCAAAAGTAGGTACGTGGCCTAGACCTTCAATTGGATCCTTCAAATTTGCTTGTGCAAAATTGGATTCTTCATTTCGTTTCTTTTTTTGAATCAACTCCTCTAACTCTACCCTATTCTCAATCAAGTCCTTAAAATAACTCTTAGTATGTTAGACGTGGTATGCTATGTTCACATTTATTTATTATCAAAAAAGGTTAAAGTCAGTAATGTTAAAATCAAAAGCAACTGATTTATTCTATAGAAAAAGCAAAGTAAAATGTAGAACACAAGGGGGAGAGAGCGAGAGAGACGCAAGGAGGGGTGGACTTGGTGGCAGCAATCACCACCAGCGATGATTGGTGATGGTTGAAAAATGTGAAGAACTTATCACAAGTGGATGGAGCTCCCAATTCTTATTGGAGTCCACTCACCAGCATCTATTTTATTATTTCATACGGTTTTGATAGCTTATTTATAATTATTTCTCACCAATGGGTTAAACTTCCCAATTTTTTTACACGAACTTATCAATTCTTTTTTAAATTACCGACTATTCCAACAATTACCATCATTTAGTGAAGGAACTTAAGTGACAAACTATCATGCGTAATGTTGCAACCCTCCTGAGGTTGACATAGCTGAGGGATGTTTACCGGTTGCTAAGCGAGCGCTAATGGCTCCTCTTCCAAGGTGGCGCTTACACCTAGCATAGACACTCCCAAGTCCTACCAGTTGCGACTTGATTTTCCAATTCAATCACTTAGTTTAATTTGCTTTGGAGCTGGCACTGATCAATTATGGGCCGGTTAGGAGCTCGAGTAAGACGTAGGAGCTCGCTTTACTCTTGCAAACCGGAAATTTGTGAGTTTAGGGACTTGATTATACCAGATAAATCTAACATTTGTTGCCAATACCTTCTCTCTTTTGTGAAATTTTTTTGCTGGCAATCTTCTCAATTTCATTTTCCCAGTATCCTCTAATCATGTAACAAAAAAAGGTGATCATGAATGGGGGTTCAAGCAATATATATTAAACCAAATGATAATAAAGATAAAGCAAATAAAGTACTAGGAAAATAAAGAACCCGAACAGTATAGGGCAAACTTAACAAAGCCTCGTTATTAAGCCCAAGGACAGGACTGTCGTGAGCGATAAACCAAAAGTAAAAGTGCACTAGATTAAAATAAACATGAGATGCCCAGTCTAAGTGCCAATCATGCCTGAGCCATCATGCATGAACCAAATGTCATGAACTATCTAACACTGTGATGCAGAAGTTGCCGACGTGTGATTAAGATGCAATTAATCTCTCTCTCTTTTTTGTCTTTTCTTTTGTGTAACTTTTATAAACACTATTTAAAACCCTAAAATTTCCCTACATATCGAGAATAGCGCTATATGGCCGAAATTGCCCTATTAATTTAGATGAACATGAATAAATCAAAACTTACGTAATCTAAGATGCAAAGCCGCCTAGCATGCCAAGACCAAAGAAAAAAAGGTCACCCAGCATGCTTCTAAGATGTCCTTATTTTTTCATCTTTCCAGTTGCAACTACCTAGGTGATCATGGATAGCCTATATGCCACGTGACAATTAAATATGCAATTTTTATGATTTTTCTCACTAATGTACATGAACTACCAAACTGTATCCTATATGCATGAATAAAAAAGCAGTAAAGGCTTGATCTTTCCTCGAAAGATTCGATCTTTTTGACATGAGCGAAAGCATCGATCAAAGGTCGAAGCTTTAGCCTATTTTCCGTGAATCTCAGCAAAACAGATGATCAAAATTCTTCCAAGCTGTCGCGACCTAAAAAAATCGAGTGTTCGATCTTAGGCTAATGGATTACTAGATCAATTAAATTAACTAACCTAGCTCGAGTTCTCCCAAACTCTACCAAATCGCAACTTAGGTCCAATTGTGAGCATGCAAATATTTTCAACGGGAGTCGCCACTAATCATTTAGGGTAGGTTGATTAGAAACCTAAATAAAATAGCGGGAGTACTATTTTATTTCTACGAACCAGAAATCATAAATTCGGGGACTTGGTTACGCTAGATTCCCTAACGCCCTTTCGGTACCAATTTCAAGAAAAATAGTCAATTTGACAATTTTGATAAATCATGACTTAGAGTTCAAAGGTGCAAAAATTTCTTTTTTGATTTTTACTTATTTAAATGAAAGCTAACCTATATGTAATGACGTGTAAAAATTGACATGCGATTAATGCAACCTAACATGCAAACTATATGTCATGCGACGACGTGACCTATTTCTAATGACGGGCATATTATTTTTTGTATTTTTTTAATGAAATTCGGAATTAAAAAAAATGCCAATTATCTAGACATGCGATTTTAAACTAAAGAGATTAACCTATTCTAAAGCAATCTTTTTGGTATTTTTTTTATCGAAATTCGAAATTAAAATCAAGTAAAAAAAATATAACCGTGAAATCTTTCGAATTAAGTTTCGATCTGAAGTCTGACAGATCGACCCTAAAATTCGAAATTCCCACTATGGAAATAACTCTATCTAAAGCCTGATAGATAGATTTATTTCCACGTGTGCGGTTGCGGATTAGGAAATTTTTCTAATCAATCACATCTTGAAAAATTCTGATATCTTAAATATCTTGGATATATTTAAAGTATTTTGAAAATTCTAAATTCTATCCAAATTTGGTAAGTAACAGATATCCAAGATTTAAAAAAAAACAAATCTTAATTGAGATAATGCTTATTATTCAAATATGCCAAATTAGATATCAATAAGCATGAATTAGACAACAAAATATTCAAACCAAATCGGGATAAGATAATTACCTAATTTGCAGATTTCTTTCCTGATTTGAACTTACAGCAGATTGGGATTGCGGATCGGGATGGTGACCGGTGGTGCGTCGGGGGCGGCGGCGCGACGTAGGGAGCGGCGGCGGCGTGGCGGCGGCGTGGCACGGACGATAGTGGCGGTGCGGCTCTGGGGCAGCAGCAACGGCGTGGCACGGACGGCAGCGGGAGAGATGCGGCTCCGGGGCAGCAGCGGTGGTGCAGCGGCAGGGGCGTCCGGCATGTAGCAGGGGCGTCCGGCGTGCGATAGGGGCGTCCGGGCGGCGGTGCGACTCCGTGGCAGCGGCGTACGGTGGCACGGCGCGGTGGCGCGGCGAGCGCGGCAGCGGAAGGGCACGAACGGCGGTGGTGCAGGCGGCGCCGGTGTCTCTCTCTCTCTCTTTCTCGCCTTTTGCTCTCACTCACACTTGTGTTCTCTCAAATCTGATCTGAAATTATGAGAACCCCCACTAAAATCCTGACCTAATGATGTATATATAACACTAACCTAGGTCAATTAGATGGGCTTTCTAGTCCTAATGGGCTTAGGCTTGGGCTTAGGCTTTAATTTTCATTTTAATTCCAAATTTGTTGAATTAATTCGGGCTTTTATTCAATTAACTTGATGGGCTAATTTAAGCTCAAATTAAGACAACCGAGCTCTTTTCACATGTGATTTTCGGCCTTTGCCTTCCGAGTGAGCCGAGTCTCGTTCGATTCCCGAGCCCGATTTACATGATGAATTTTAAGCTCGCTCGCCACCGCTGATCCGATGCGGAATGCAATTAATCAATATGAATCTAAACTATATGCTATGCAATTTTAATATTTTTGTTTAGGGGTTAAAAATTTAATCCCTAATTTTCTATGCAATTAACACTAAATGATGCGCCAAAATTTAGGTGTCAACAGCTGCCCCTCTTTGAGTGGAGGCTCGCAGAGGTTTTGCTCAAAGATTGAGACCTAAATTTAAATTATGAAAAATGATGAATGATGATGATTTTTTTTTTAAAAAATGATGCATGATATGCAAACAATAAGGAACGTATGCTAAGGCTTCTCACTTCATGCGGAGCGGTGAAAGAGTCTTACATACGGATCGCACAAAAAGCGTCCAAGTGGGGGAAAGCTTTATAATGCTTTGAGTTCCCTCGATCTCCAAACTTCTAGTCCACTGGAAGTAAGGTTCTCAAGGTACAGGATTGCCTACCTGCTACCTGTAGTTTCCTACAGATACGAAATAGCGCATGATATGAAGAAAGAATGGGATGTGTTGTCTATACCACTGGACAATCACGAAAATGATCATGTCACCTCTTTCATTCATGTGAGCATGAAATAGTGTGCTTCGTACTCCACTTAGCAACACCAAGAGAAAAATTATGTCGCCTATCCTACTGGGCGAACATGAAATGGGGTGTGTTTCGTACTCCACTTAGCAACACCAAAAGAGAAATTATGTCGCCTGTCCTACTGGGCGAACATGAAATGGGGTGCGCCGCGTACTCCACTTAGCAACACCAAAAGAGAAATTATGTCACCTGTCCTACTAGGCGAACATGAAATGGGGAGTGCTTCGTACTCCACTTAGCAATACCAAAAGAAAAATTATGTCGCATGTCCTACTGAGCGAACATGAAATGGGGTGTGCTTCGTACTCCACTTAGCAACACCAAAAGAGAAATTATGTCGCCTATCCTACTAGGCAAACATAAAATAGGGTGCGCCGCGTACTCCACTTAGCAACACCAAAAGAGAAATTATGTCGTCTATCCTACTGGGCGAACATAAAATGGGGTGTACTTCGTACTCCACTTAGCAACACCAAAAGAGAAATTATGTCGCCTATCCTACTGGACGAACATAAAATGGGGTGTGCTTCGTACTCCACTTAGCAACACCAAAAGAGAAATTATGTCGCCTGTCCTACTGGGCGAACATGAAATAGGGTGCGCCGCGTACTCCACTTAGCAACACCAAATGTCACCTGAATTCTTCTTATGACAGAGCCAATGGCATTGCTCATGTTTTTACCTGATAAAAAGTTAAAATAACACATGCGCAGAGGCAGAGAAAACATAATTCATGAATCTGCTTGCATTACCACGTTTTACTAGGGAATTTATTAATAAGAACAACCATTTCGTCCTTTTGACATTTTGATCATATTAAATGAGAGACCTTTAATCAGAAAGGACTTTCCACTCACTCTCAATGAAAGGCTTTTAACTCGACCTTTGATGCGGGTATAAGAATCACTCGAACTCTCTTCATCGTGCTTGACAATGGTTCGGATATTCTCAAAATCAGTATGACTTGGCCAATCTGAGAGGTCTTTATAAAGACTAAAGCGTGAGCTTGGTCAACAGCTTAGCAAAAGGGACTCTTCGAGTCGAGACTATTGAAAGAATTGATATCACCAGCTGTTCCGGGTTTACAAGTTAGGAATGCTGCAAAAATAAGATAGAAAAATCTTGCTCGCACTTCTTCGAGCAACATTTATGAGCATTTGAGATTCTACGTTAACTCAAGTGCCCTATTCTGAAGAGACTTCGGTAATGGTTGTAACGTAGGTTCGGGTAGGCTTGAAATGAATGGCCTATTTTCATCAAAAGGGGTATTATGAACATGGAGATTGGTGATCATCCCATCTAGCAATCGCTCCACAAATGAACCTTCAAATGATCTTTTCTTTGAAGAATGATCTTGCATATCGACTCAGTTCTTGCTGAAACTTTTCTTTCTCTCTTTTTTCTCTTTCTTTTTTTTTTTTGAGAGAGAGAGATTTTCTTTTTTTTCTTTTTTTTTCTTTTTTTTTGAGAGAGAACTTCGATTTGATGGAGTCCTTTTGCATCTTTTCTGATGAATTTTCTTTCGAGCTCTTTCTGATGAATTCTCTTTCGAGCTTCCATTTTCCCTAAGTCACCTTGAACTTGTCTTGAGATGATTTCATTTGTCTATCACAAGAATGATCGCCAATTGGGTTGAAATGAATTCACCGCTCAAATTAGGTATGCAAAGGGTATAATGTGTAGGGATATAGAAAGAAATGCTCTTCGTCATATCTAAGGTACTCGAGCTAACACAGAACTTGCATGCAATAAATATACTTGAAGATTGATGCAAGTGAAAGCAAGAAAATTCTAACCATTTTGAACTTTCTAAGAAATTACCCCGGTATGGGATTGTTCCTGACAGGGGTAAGAAATGAAACTCCGTTCAAAAGGGGTTAAGCAAATGATAACCTGTAGTGTTTAGATAGAGGAAATAAATGCCTCTCATCATTTTGATCGTCATACTTTTCGTGAGATAATCCTTTACCTTGTCAGCACGGAATTTTCACTCAACTCGCACTAGGGATTATTATTCAGGACGTGTATAGAAATGTCTTGCCTTTCGTCATCTTGAAATCTCTCATGCAATATGATCGCTTCATTAGGACAGAAATAGATTGCCAAATTAGAAGCCTTCCTCAAACAAAGCTTAGTAACATCAATTGATTCATAGAATTCAACTTGACACTTGATAGAAACAAAGTTAGAATGAATACAAATCAAGTGTAATATTTCTTCACAGAATCAGAATTAACTGGACTGAAAAAAATACGACCATCTATCTCGGCCAAAATCAAAGCACCTCCTGGAAGGACTTTCTTCACAATGTACGGGCCGCCATAGTTTTGGGCAAATTTTCCTTCTGCAAGAGGAACTATCAGCAATAACTTCCGCAGGACAATGTCACCTACCTGAAAATGTCGAGGCTTGACTTTCTTGTTGAAAAATTTAGCAACTCGTTGTTGGTAGCACTAGCCATGACATAGAGCTCTAAGCCTTCTCTCGTCAATCATGTTTAACTGTTCCAATCTCTGTTGGATCCAATCTGCTTCTGCCAATTGTACCTGTGAAAGAATACGTAACGAAGGAATTTCAACCTCAACAGGTAGCACTGCTTCCATACCATACACAAGAGAATATAGAGTTGCCCCTAAAACATAAAGTAGAGGATTCAGAAGGACAAACAGGGTTAAGCATTGCATTTTTTATTGATTGATTGATTGATTTATTTTGAAATTCTTTTCAAAAAGGTTTTAACACGAGGAAGCATGAAGAAGCCCAGGCCTCAGAATTTTCCTTGGACTATATTTTTCTTTTATCGGTTGGATATCATCACCGAGCTGGTTTGATGTACTTCAACATGCCCTAAAAAAATGAAAATAATTTGTAATTTCATTGATTATCACCAAATAAATTACATTTATTGGAATGGAAACTGGGACAATAAAGTCATAGGAAAAAAATCCTAAAAAGCAGCTCCCAAGACGGGGCAAGTCCTAGAAAGCAATAGAAATTCCCACGCAAGGGGAGTGTGCGAAAAAAATAAAGGTGTTACTCTCGCGGGCCAGTGCCCATTTCAACCAATGGTCCTTCCTCGATAGCTTCAATGAGCATGTTATTGAACATAGTAGTGATTCCCTCCATCGCATCATCAGGATCTTCTGTCACTGGAGGTGTTAAATCATCCATACCTCCCCATCCATCGGGCACGATATCACGCGGGTCAATATAGAAGCTCGGGGGAGCCGAATATTTCACGTAGTAGTCGAACTTGCCGCTCGATTGCCCCAGGGTTTCGATTACCTCCTTCTCTTCATGTATCATTCTTGTAGGACTCGGGGATGTGGTCTAGATGTTTGGAATTATGAGAAGATCATCTCGGCCTTGGTAGAGATATGAAGCACGAAATGTTGATGCCCTAGTATCTAAGAGGTCCTGAACCTTGTGTTTTAGATCAACGTTGTACGACCATGGAACCATCTTGTTACTTTCATAAGCGTAGAGCTGAGGTGATGCCAGGACCAATATTTCCGAAGCATCGGGTATAATGATCCCGTGGTCATTGTCAGAGGCGTCCTCAAGAGGGGGCATGTCAGGATCCAACTTAACTTGTTCATCGGTCATCCTTGCGAGTTCTTCATTCCAGTCAATGATGACTTGAGATATAGTGGCCACTACCCCGAATTCATCCGTTGTCCCAATAATTCCTTTTCTCACCAACTCATCCACTTTCTTTTCTATCTCACCGAGTGACACCACCTCACCAGTCGAAACATAACCAGCTCGGACTAAAGCATCGAACATATCTTCGAGAGGGACCCTGAAGCCCTGAACCTGCTTGACTCCCGGACCAAGGACAACATTTGCACTACTCGAATGATCAGGGAGTGGATTGTTCTGCACATTGGGGTTACCGGCTGGCTGTAGCGCAAACGCTCCTGTCTCGAGTAGATCCTACACTCGATGTTTGAGTACTTGGCAATCATCTGTCGAATGCCCAACTTCACCTCTATGGTAATCGCATTTCTTCGACGGATCATACCTTGCATAGCCAGCAACATTAGATCTTTGTGGCTCTGAATTTAGCAGGTTCTTCTTCCTTAACACTGCCAGTACCTGAGATAATGTCCCAGGAAGTGGAGTAAATTGGCGAGTTTTACGCTGCTGGCGTGAGTCTTGCTGGCCTTGCCGTCCATAAGAGGTTGTCTGCTGAGTGCTAAATTGCAGTTTCGGGGCCTGAGCTGGCGTCTTCTGTACATAGGTCATGTTGACTTCGGGGACATGCTCTTTGTCTTTCTTACTAGTAAATCTCTTGATCGATGAACCTGACTCACTGTACCATCCCTTCTTGAGTTCGGTCTCAATCTCCTCACCCATGGCTATCAGTTGACCAAAAGATTGGGCGGCCGTCACTAACATTCGTGAACGAACCGGCTGCGGTAGGGTGGACACGAACAACTTCATTAAGTCACGTTCTGAGGGTTCGGGCATGATCTGTCCCGCCATGTTCCTCCAGCGAGTGGCATACTCCTTTAGAGTCTCGCCCTTTTTCTGCTCGGCTCTTTCCAGGTCTTCCCTTGTAATGGTGACATCGAGATTGAACTTGAAGTGCTTGATGAAAAGGTTTGCCGCCTCTTCCCATGAGTCTTTCCGGTTGATCTGGTAGTTGGTATACCACCTCATTGCGGCATCCTTCAAGCTTGCTTAGAAGGTTTGGATCATTAGAGGTCCATTAGAAACATATCTATTCATGAGCCCCTGGTACATGTCGATGTGCTGAATCGGGTTTGAGGTGCCGTCATACTTCTCGAAGGCTGGCATTTTGAATTTATCGGGCACTTGGACCCGGGTAAAAATAGACAGATCAACAGGTGGAACACATTGAGTTCCCTCCACTTCACGTAATCTCTGGTCGAGCTTAGCCAACAACTTGGCGTTCTTATCATTCGGGGGTGGATGAAGAACATGGGCCGCTGGAGACGTACTAGTATCAGTCAGAATGACATCATCCAGT
Source organism: Syzygium malaccense (assembly GCA_031216405.1). Lineage (NCBI taxonomy): Eukaryota > Viridiplantae > Streptophyta > Magnoliopsida > Myrtales > Myrtaceae > Syzygium > Syzygium malaccense. The sequence continues at coordinate 6,475,835 of CM062253.1, read as the reverse complement.
TGAAGGGTGGGATTAGTATTCACTACAGGAGTTTTGTCAAGGCGAAGGCCTTAACAGGCTGGAAGCGGAATCTCTGATTGAGAGGCAGCATTGATCTGCTGCTGCTTGGCCATGAGATCACTCATCATTTTGGACATGGCAGCCGCGATCTGCTCATTGATTGTGTTCATGTGTTCTTTCAGCTTTTCGTCAATCATGGCCGCAATCTCAGCTTGATTGGCCATCCTTTTTTTGTCACCGATCGAGTATTATGAGGATGAGGGGGATCCGTGGCAAATTACCTACAAAAAGCAACGATCGAATGAATACAACTGGTAAGAATAACGAGTCGGTCCATGACATCCCTTAGACCTTCAAGATGAAATTCCTTGTGAAAGACCGATTCGTTCAGTAAATCTCGAAATTCCAAATTACTTTATTCAATAAAAACCTAGACTAATTCCAAAATTTACGAATTATAGTTTAATGCTTTCATTGAATTGCCCAAGATGGAAGGTATCTGAAAAGAATTCTTATAAAAATCGTTCAGAAACGACATTTATTACCAGAAAATGTTAATAGCATGAAGTACAAATGTAAGCTAACATTCCATCCTAAAAAGAAAGAAAAACTCCCTAAACCAAACAAGAAATCAGACGGTCTTCCTCTTTTAGAGGCCACGTGCCAAATGACTCAACCTAAATCATGGACCGACTCAAAATAAGATGAAGAAAACTAAAGATAAAGCTCGAGAAATTACCATCCTTGGGGAGAGAATGTCAATCACAGAGACATGCACATGAATCGTGAGTTTAAACCTTAATCTATCTACCCTAAAGGCTTTTGCAAAATGAAGTGATGAACGGAACGACATGTCGCAGCCTCGCGCACACTCATCATGACTAGCCGCAGCCTGGCATACAATAGTCATGACTAGTCGGGTTCAATCACTTCGGCTTGATTCGGTCGACAAGGGGAACCTCCATGCGTAGTAGCCTCACGTGTATGAGGACAACCCTTGAGTCATTTTTTGAAAAATTTTCGGGATCCAAATGGGATAACCTTTAGCGAGGTCTTACCGCCAAGATTAAAGAACCATCTAAATACCATCTTAGAACTATGGGTGTGACCCAGGTCCGGTCACAGGTTGTGTGTGGTGTAGTGTAAATACTGTAAATCATGCACAACAATTATATGCAAACAACGCTTCAATAGTGCAAAAATTAAATCATAATTCCACTCCACCAAGTCTGCAAAACAAAGGGTTAGCCAATCACTACTCCCCTTATAACTCCCATCCTGCAAAACCATTTAACACCTAAAAATGAGAATTCAATTAAATTTTGTCAAATCAAGTGATTTTTCATGAGAATTTTTTTTGGCCTAAATCCTCCTTAAATTTTCAAAAAAATTCAAGTTTTGTCCCCAGCGAAGTCGCCAAGCTGTCGCGACCTAAAAAAATCGAGTGTTCGATCTTAGGCTAATGGATTACTAGATCAATTAAATTAACTAACCTAGCTCGAGTTCTCCCAAACTCTACCAAATCGCAACTTAGGTCCAATTGTGAGCATGCAAATATTTTCAACGGGAGTCGCCACTAATCATTTAGGGTAGATTGATTAGAAACCTAAATAAAATAGCGGGAGTACTATTTTATTTCTACGAACCAGAAATCATAAATTCGGGGACTTGGTTACGCTAGATTCCCTAACGCCCTTTCGGTACCAATTTCAAGAAAAATAGTCAATTTGACAATTTTGATAAATCATGACTTAGAGTTCAAAGGTGCAGAAATTTCTTTTTTGATTTTTACTTATTTAAATGAAAGCTAACCTATATGTAATGACGTGTAAAAATTGATATGCGATTAATGCAACCTAACATGCAAACTATATGTCATGCGACGACGTGACCTATTTCTAATGACGGGCATATTATTTTTTGTATTTTTTTAATGAAATTCGGAATTAAAAAAAATGCCAATTATCTAGACATGCGATTTTAAACTAAAGAGATTAACTTATTCTAAAGCAATCTTTTTGGTATTTTTTTTATCGAAATTCGAAATTAAAATCAAGTAAAAAAAATATAACCGTGAAATCTTTCGAATTAAGTTTCGATCTGAAGCCTGACAGATCGACCCTAAAATTCGAAATTCCCGCTATGAAAATAACTCTATCTAAAGCCTGATAGATAGATTTATTTCCACGTGTGCGGTTGCGGATTAGGAAATTTTCATAATCGATCACATCTTGAAAAATTCTGATATCTTAAATATCTTGGATATATTTAAAGTATTTTGAAAATTCTAAATTCTATCTAAATTTGGTAAGTAACAGATATTCAAGATTTAAAAAAAAATAAATCTTAATTGAGATAATGCTTATTATTCAAATATGCCAAATTAGATATCAATAAGCATGAATTAGACAACAAAATATTCAAACCAAATCGGGATAAGATAATTACCTGATTTGCAGATTTCTTTCCTGATTTGAACTTACAGCGGATTGGGATTGCGGAACGGGATGGTGACCGGTGGTGCGTCGGGGGCGGCGGCGCGACGTAGGGAGCGGTGGCGACGCGGCGGCGGCGTGGCACGGACGGTAGTGGCGGTGCAGCTCTGGGGCAGCAGCAACGGCGTGGCACGGACGGCAGCGGGAGAGATGCGGCTCCGGGGCAGCAGCGGCAGGGGCGTCCGGCGTGTAGCAGGGGCGTCCGGCGTGTAGCAGGGGCGTCCGGCATGCGACAGGGGCGTCCGGGCGGCGGTGCGACTCCGTGGCAGCGGCGTACGGTGGCACGGCGCGGTGGCGCGGCGAGCGCGGCAGCGGAAGGGCACGAACGGCGGTGGTGCAGGCGGCGCCGGTGTCTCTCTCTCTCTCTCTCTCTCTTTCTCGCCTTTTGCTCTCACTCACACTTGTGTTCTCTCAAATCTGATCTGAAATTATGAGAACCTCCACTAAAATCCTAACCTAATGATGTATATATAACACTAACCTAGGTCAATTAGATGGGCTTTCTAGTCCTAATGGGCTTAGGCTTGGGCTTAGGCTTTAATTTTCATTTTAATTCCAAATTTGTTGAATTAATTCGGGCTTTTATTCAATTAACTTGATGGGCTAATTTAAGCTCAAATTAAGACAACCGAGCCCTTTTCACGTGTGATTTTCGGCCTTTGCCTTCCGAGTGAGCCGAGTCTCGTTCGATTCCCGAGCCCGATTTACATGATGAATTTTAAGCTCGCTCGCCACCGCCGATCCGATGCGGAATGCAATTAATCAATATGAATCTAAACTATATGCTATGCAATTTTAATATTTTTGTTTAGGGGTTAAAAATTTAATCCCTAATTTTCTATGCAATTAACACTAAATGATGCGCCAAAATTTAGGTGTCAACACAAGCAAGACAAACCCTAACTCGATCTAGCAAGGGCCACCCTCGCTAGCAACAAGCGGGCGAGGCCAGTCCTCCCTAGGTCTAGGCCCTCGCCCGTGGTTGGCGTGGCTATCCCTCGCCTGTTGCCGGCAAGGGTGGCCCTCGCGTAGCCCTTCCCGGGCTTCGATGGTAGCCGATCAGCCACCAATGAAGCACAAAGAGAAAACCAGAAGAAGGAAAAAGGAAAAGAAAGGAAAAAAGAAGGAAAAAGAAAAAAGAAATAAAAATAAAAAATATTTAAAATTAAAATGGTTTTTGGATGAAAATGCCCTTGATCGGCCGGCGACTGGTGAGGTTAGGCCCTTAATTGGACTCTCATGACCACTTCAAGCCTTTATTTGATACTAACCTTCGGTTTCTTATTTGACACTAAGTCCACTTCATGCGCTTATTTTAGAAAATGAGCGCACTTTATGCCTTTATTTGGAATTTTCCCGAAAATAAATGTTGGTAAATTTTAGAATAATCGATAACTTTAAAGAATCAAATAACGCCGGTACTTTTCTAAAAATGGTTATACGTTACTAACGTATGACAAACCAAGCCAGTCACCGGCCAATTTTCGCTGCAATTGCCAACTCTTTTACAAATTCAACAGCATAGAACAGTGTCCCGTATTGTATTTCACGGACCCAAATCCTCCAAAACATCCTCTTTGTGGCCCAAAAAATATTAAACTGGGAAAATTTGAAAAGTAGCTATGACAAACAATGCCATGTATAGTAGGACAGAAGAAAAATGCCATCCAAACCCGTACTCTTCCTTGTTTCTTGGTCACGATGAGCCGTCTAAGAATCACGAGGAAGTGTCTATCAGTCTGATTGACCCATATGGAATTGTTTCCGTTCAATAATAAATCTATAACACCATTCATAAATTTAGAATAACGGTAGTTAATCGTCCGACTTGCTTCCTATTGATTAAGTAAATTGACTTGATTGTGCAACAATGTTAGGGACTTATGATTGTCAATGTTCTAATAATTTACCACCTATGTTATATATTTACTATTGAGCTTGTGGATAAATTTGTTATTTCATTAATAACTTACAGACAGATATGTACCTTCTTATAAAATATATAAAAAGTGCTAATTTACTATTAGATTTGTGGACGATGTGATTGTTATCTAGTTGGTATTATACAAACAATTACTTACACATCTACCAATAAAATCTAAAATCTAAAATCTAAAAATAAGTGGCAACTGCTATTGGGTTTTGTGGACGGTAGAAATGTTATTTCAATCGACAAATTGCAAAAAGTCATGCGCTTACTTGTAGAACCTAAAATAAGTGGCAATTTATTGTTGAATTCCCAAATGATAAAATCTTAATTTTGTTGGTAACTTACGAACATTTACACAGTCACTTGTAAAATAAAAGATAGCAAGTGACAATCTAGTAAATCTACTATTGGGTTCGTCATCATCCACATTTCATATTTATTACCGACGTCACGTATTTCCATCCACATACGAAATTCAATTTTATTCGGAAACGGGATTTTGGAAATCCGTGAACGGCGGAGCACCACCTAAACAACAATTTTGCATTCTCTAGTCAAGTCAACTGAAAGCTATTCCTTGAGTGGCGGAATTTCAATGTTCTTCCTTTCCATAATTGTCTATTGTCGGAAAGTCCTTCAATTAGGACCATTCTTCGCGTTCGGATAAAATTAAGATTCTTCGCCTGTGTGGCCCACCAAACTGGACCAAAGGCGCAATCGTCTCAGCTCTAAGAAGGTGCATGGCAATTTCGGGTTTGAAGATTTCCCAAATTAGGGTTTTCAAATCCCTGCTCAGTTCATGTGCTTGGTTGACCAAATATAGTTAACTATCATGTTGTATATCATATATAGTCTACTATTTTTACATTGGCTGGGTTTATATTAAGTAAGTTGTCTGAAAATGTCGAAATCCTAACGTTGATATGATTTTAAAACTTATATTTTTTTTGCTTTTTGACAATCTTATAATTAAATCCAAATATAAGTAAATCATTTTATTTATCTTCTTGAATCTGCTTATTTAATTAAATGATCGGATATAATATCTATATTGTTTGCTTTTAACTGATCTCTGCATGGTTAATGTTGATGAACAAAGACAACATTGATCACATAATGTCATTGGCTTTATGATCTTAAAATAAGATGAGCCAAAAGCATTTTCAAGGGATGTCAAGTTCTAATCTCAACATCTTCGACATATTTTTTGCCTTTTTCTTAGAAAACATAAATATGGTCTTTTGTTTCAGTTGAAAAATTATGTTAAAAAAAAGAATATCATTTTTGTTGCCCAATGTTGCCAATTTTTGCTAATATTAGAAAATCCAATCCAAAAGTTTAAGTTTATCGGTAAAGAGAGATCACATGAATATAAAGGCCCGTTGTCAAGAGGATCTACACACACATTCTAAAAGCTTAAGCTTTAGAGGCTCGAAAAATTTGAACTCATGACCTCCTAGTCTAATATCATATTATAAAATCTAACACAAAAACTTAAATTGATAGGTAGAGAGAGACGACATGAATATAACAAATATCTAATATCCGTTGTCAACCAATGTGGGATAATACTTTAATAGTTAGGATTTTCAAAAGTGAAATAATTCAAATTTGGTGACTAGTGGCATCCCGAAAGTTGACACTAGATTGCACTTACGTTGGACTACTCCTTCGCTCCTATGCCACCCATGCCACCCATGCCATCACATGCTTACTACTTGATTCTCAAGTAACAACATCACTTTTTTTTTTATTTTGGATGACATTTGCGACTACCTATCATTAAATTCAGCTCAACATAAAGTATTTCTCAAATCATTTTATAATTCATTTCATAAGCCAGATTTGTAAAGTAATGTACAGGGGTGAGCGGCTCCAGGTTCTGTACAAGTTTCACCTAGAACCTTTTCCCTGGAACCTACTCATTAGAACAGGTTCCTCATTTTTTAGAACCTGGAACCTACCTTACATACCTTGGAACCTGAAACTTACCCTATCATAGGTTCCAGGGTCTACCCAAGTTCTACTCGTATTATTAATTGAATGATTGTGGTGAATTATCACTTTTAATGACCACTACTTACTGCTATAATCTACTGACCTTGACTTATATTTATACATACGAAGAATATGAAATATTAACTTAGTAAAAGTCTCAGTTATAAAATGAAAAATCAAACTAGATCAAACACCATTGAATACCACAGGATAGCACAAAGACATAAATCAAGAGAAATACAAAAACTTGTTCCAAGTTATAGATTACCCAACTTTTGGAACCTAGAAACTGCCGGTCGAAACAGGTTCCCCAATTTTTGGAACCTTCAATGACTACCACTTGCTACTACAATCCACTAACTACAACTTATATTTATACACACAAAGAATATAAAACATTAACATAGTAAAAGTCTCAGTTATAAAATAGAAGGTTAGACTGGTGGCACAAGATTATACAGTCATCATTGGACGTCATGGAATGCTACAGGATCGCGCAAAGACATAAACCAAGAGAAACACAAAAACTTGTTCCAGGTTCCAAGTTACCCAATTTTTGGAACCTAGGACCTGCTCGTCAAAATAGGTTTGATCTAGTGTTAATGGGAAAGAAAAGAAAAAAGGAAATGGGAAGAGGGAAAACAAGGAAGGAAAAAAGAAAAAAAGGATATAAACACATTTTAAAAAGTAAAAAATTAATAAAATTACTCAAAAGGATGTCGTTTTGAATAAATTTGCATACGTAAATCGCCGGTCGAGCTCATAGAACGGCCGGTGATGACTGGAATATCACGTCAGCATTTTCAGGCAAAAATTGGTGAGCATGATTACATTGGAATTTGGCGCAAGGTTTTAGGACAACATTAATCAATTGAAAACTTTAGAACTACCTTGGAATCTGTACGGTATTAAATTAGTAATTTTCCCCACCCTTAACTAAACCTAGCCTTGATAATAATATCCAAAATAGTAAAAAAGGTATTTTTCTTTAAAGAAAGTTGAGAAAGGAGTAAATGATTGATGTAGAAAGAAAAAGACTGGAATGACCCTCATTTATAAAAGCAGTTATGTTAAAAAAATATATTGGTCGAGATTAATGAGAAAAGTTGGCACTTATTGGTTTTCAGTAGGTAGAGTTTTACATTATAATGCTGGAACTTTACGAATATATTTTCCAGTTTTCATTATCAATTATTTAAGGACTTCTACCATTAGTTGATAATTTTTTTGTAGGCCCCAGCGAACTGGTGTTCCCTTGCTAGTAGAAAAGATTAAGTTCAATTTTAGTCTCCAAACTTATGTTGCATGTGGAATTGGATCCTTCAATTTTTTTTTTGTTTTTGGATTCAACTCCTCTAACTCTACCCTATTCTCAATTCAGTCCTTAAATAACGCTTAGTATGTTAATGTGGTATTCTAGGATGAATTTTTTTTATTATTATTGAAAAAGGTAAAAGTCGATAATGTTAAAATCAAGAGAAACTAGTTTTAGTTTAAGAAAAATAAGAAAGTCAAATGTAGAAGACAAAGGTGGAAAAGCGAGAGATGCGAGAAGGGGCGGACGACTTGGTGGCCGAAGCCACCACCAGCGACCATTGGCAAGGGTTGGAAAATGTGAAGCGATGGGCTTGACCTTCGGAGAGGCGGTCATGATGGACTCCAACTTTGCATCGTCGTGGTAATAGCTTGCCGGCTCGAGGACCTGATCGCACAAATATTATGAATTGGAGGATTAAAAATAGATTTAACCCCTTACCAAAAAAAAAATAGATTTAACCCCATTCGAAGACAAAACTCAACTAGAATGAAATACGCAACACTCAAGATTGAAACGATTATGCGCTTTACCAACATTTTGTCACGTGCTTCTTCGAAATCAGGTTTTAATTGCTTCTTTATGTGCAAACCAATCAAGCTACTCGAGCTCGCCTAGATTATTTACGAGTTCAAAGTGCGGGAATGAGTCAAGTCTGAGCCTCATTTGTTCAGATTTTATGAAAGTCGAATTTGAGCTCAAGCTTGAATCAAGATCCGACAAATAAGCATTTATGATAACTGAGTCGAATCAAACTTAGTCATTTCAAGTTAATAAAAAAAAATTCACGAGTCAAACTCGATCCAAATAAGTTGATGTTTGACGAGATCAAGTCCAAATAAAGTGTCCAGTCTTAAATTTTCAAGTTTAATCCGATTCAAATATAAATGCCAGCTCGATCGATTAGACCTCTTTTATGTATCCGCTGAAAAATATTCCCAACAAAACTTCGAAATCAGTCTTGGTAATCACTGGACATTCATTCTAAGAGAATCTTGCATCTGCTTGTGTCTTTGTGCAAGATGACATTACTTAATGTGGAAAGGCAAAAAAAAAATTGGACATGGTGTTGCCTTGTGTCTACGTCAGCCCCAGCAGATACGTTGCCAATGCCAGTGCAGACCCACAATACAATTGCGACATAATTAAATTGAGTCTGCTATTAAGAATCATTTGCACACTAGTCAAGACCACTAATATAGGAGGAACACTTAAGTAGACACACGCACACATCAACAAAAGAACAACCATCAATCGATGGAAAATTTTCGTTTTCATTTAGTTATCAAGCTTTAACAAGTGATCTAAAAGGTATATTTTCTTTGAATCTAGAATTTGTGATATTCTCAACAACCTTTTGTCCGTCAACAATCGCCAATCCAAGAAACAGGCCCATTCCATTGAAAATCGAATCCATCTCCGATTCAATCTTGGCTTTAGTGGCTGCAATGAGTATGGATCAAATATAAAATCCATCGCTTTTTGAAGAGCAATATCTGAATCGTTCTAATACTGAACCACCCTTTGGTTTTGGGCACTATTTGACAATCCCTATTTTCATCACTAACCACAGCTCATATATTCCAATCCCCTAAGCTGACCATATCCTATTGATTGAAGTTTGATTTTTCTTGGTCTAGCCAGCATAACATAAATTGACACCGAGAAATCCGCAAACGAATAAAGAAAAGCCGACAGAGACAGATGTGTTTCTGCTCCTATTCCCTACACAAGTGTCCGCAGAGGAAGTAACATCATCAGTCCCGCAGCAAACGTTAACACTAGACAGAATCGTCCTCGCTAGCAGGCGTTTACTTTGACTGCTCCCTATTTCCAATCTGTACATCCCTTGTTTTCCTCCCCCTCCTCCCCGCGATTCTTGGTTCTTGAAATTGCCCATTTCGCACGAAATTTTCCGAATCCCTCTCCCCAGGTCGTCATTTTTATGGACTTTATATTTATGAATATTAGAGAATTCAATATTAAAAGATATTATTAGAAATATTATTAGATGTTAGGGGTTTTGTTTGACATTTCATTATCTCCTAGGACAACTACTATCCTTATTAGATTAGATTACTTCCTTTCTTGTATGTATTGTTCGGATGTAAATACTCCTTGATTGTAACTCATTAAAGTAAAGATGTAACATTTGAGTATTTTCATCTTCGAGAGCAACCGCAGCAAGTCTTCGTCATGAAGAGTGCTTCATTGGCAGGCATCTACTTGTCGCTCACGTTGTCTCCGAAGGTAGCTCTATCTTGCCAGTCGATGGACTCTCCCTCGTCGTCAGAGGAAGTTGTCCTTTCTCTCTGGCCTCATCAGTCATGTCGCAAACATCCTAGTGCTGGCGAAGTCTTCCAAAAGTCGAGCCTGTTTGTTCTCTAGCTTCACTCCTTCGTGCATCCTTCTTGATCGTGGTCATTGGTTCTGCTTCTTTGTCAAGATCAAACTACTGTTGGTTTGTTGGTTTTGGTCTTAGTCTATTGTTGTGTTTTTCTATTTTATGTTTTTTTTGTCCTTTTTCAATTCCAAATGAAGAAAAACACAAAATAGAGTTTTCTACGGTGTCATTGGTGCTCCAATCTGCAACACCTACGTACTATAGATGCGTTGGACTTTCTTGCAATTGCGAGCGTCATAAATGAGCAAAGTCATTGTCAAGTGTCCGGACAGCTGTGAGCGCCCGAGTCAAGCACTTATTCATCAAGTAGCCAAAGTTGAGCACCGTGGGGTGATTTAGTTTAGCTTGCCGCAATTCAAGTTAGATTTCTACCGTTATTAACTCATCCCCGTACTCGATCGCATTTACTAAAATACTTTCATATTTAATTCAACCTATGAAAATCCGTATCCACCTAGTTAACCCATTTTAAGCTCTTCATGTATATATGTTAGTTGGATAAAATTGTTATTTAGACTATAAGCATTGCATAGAATTTTTATTTTTATATTGATTCACAATGAAGAATAAGAGAAAGTTAGCACTTGGTAGTGAATTTATAAGATAATTTATATTGACAATGGATTGGAATGACAAGAACTAAGATTAGAATATTATGTAAAAATGACAATGCCAAATGCAATTGAGGAAAGATATACTCCAATAACTAACGGGCGAAACTTACAATATTAATAAAAATAAAAAATAATGAGAAAAAGTGGCCGTCTTGATATTTTTAATAAAGGTGAAGTCGAACTTATCTTGCGGGCCACCAAAACTTCTCTGAACTTGGAACAGTATGAGAAGTCCATTATTTTCTCATTAAGGGCAAAGAGAGAGTCACAAATGTGGGTTGGGTTTAGGTAAACTGTGAAACCATTTAACACTCATATCTTTTTGGGTTTTGTCATTATAAATTCATTTATAACACATTTACTGAACATAGCTAATCCATACAATGACTCAACCCCTCAAATATAGGTTAAGAAATGGGTCTATGATCCATTTTGAAAGGCCTAGCAATTATCCGACCCATTTCATGCAGGAAAAGTCCTTGAGAAGTGTGTGAGTGAACATACAATGTGGTGCTCATTTTTTCTTTCATTTGGAGAAGATATAGAGCATAGCTAATATGGCGCTCATTTGAGGGTAGATTTTTATGTATGAATTACTCAATAGGATCTCTTTCTCTTGTAGTAAGATCTGACAATTTAATTATATTAAAAATCTAGCACTAAGGTGTTGTCTTAAATAGTAAGGAAGTTTGCTCATCTTCTTATGGTCTTTATTTTGAATCTTATTGTAAGCTAACCCGGCACTTGATTGCACAACAAAAAAAAAAGCAAAAGCCCAAAAAATCTCTCTCGGACCACTCTTACCATAGCAAAACTCACAAAGAAACAAAGAAAAAAAGAAGGAAGAAAACCTTTAAATATATCAATGTGCAATACCAAAAGAGAAAACCCGGGCGACTATCAGCATTTGCCATACGTTGTACGTCGATTGTTCTTTCAGCCAACGCCCACACACACATATAGGGGTAAGTACAATACAAGTGCCATAACTTTTGTATGGAAGACACTTAAGTGCTATAACTTTTTTTTGGCTCACTTGAGTGCCATAACTTAAAAAAAAAAAAGATCACTTAAGTGCCACTTACGAGCTGGTCGTAAGTGCCCAAAATCGCGGCTTTTCCGACCGAACGATGACCTTCCCGGCGAGGCGAGCACCACCAGCTTGAAGAGGGGGTGTCGGTGAATCATTCCATGGCCTCCGTTCGTCTCTAAATTTTCGTTTTAGCCTCCGTTGACGAAGGTAAAATTGCTTTGTAGTCATACAATTTATTGAGTCGATTTGTGTGACTACGAAACATTTTTACCTTTGTCAACGGAGGCTAAAACGGAAATTTTTCCAGATCGCTCACGACTAACTTGTCAGAGGCCTACTTGCAATTCTCTGTTCTTGAATTGCCCATTTCGCACGAAATTTTTCCAGATCCCTCGCTCACGGATTATCATGTTTATGGGCTTTGTTCTTAGTATATTTATTGATATTTGAGGAATTATCAAAAAATATTATTAGAGATATTATTAGATTTTAGGGTTATTATTTGACATTTTGTTAGCTCCTAATACAACTAGTTTCCTTGCTAGATTAAGATAACTAATTGTCTTGTTAGATTAGAGCACTTTCTTCCATGCACATATTGCTCGAGCATGAATTACCCTTAATTGAAGCTTACCAGAGAAATCAACAGAGAACGAGAACAAAAGGTTTATGTGGTTCAATTGAATGCCGGTACAGACGTTGTGTGTTTGACGCGCATAGAAAAAATTCCTTTTTTGTCGTAGATAGAATTTTAGAAATGAGCCCATTGGAAAGCACCACTGAAACGACAATTTTGCATTCTCTAGTCAAGGTGAACAAACGCGTTAACGAGGAAAAAGACAAATAGTGCAAGCAGCAGTTACGTTAAGGAAGGATCAAGGGTTGTCAAAGTCCTCGCACTTGATCTTTGTCCACCTCATGCGCCATTTATTCTGGTGGCATCTCGCCACTTGCCCGAATTACTCGGTCAAGCAACTCGAGCCAATATTGAACATGACATCCTTAGGGAGATCATTCAAGAATTTGCATTCACAGTCATAGAACCACTGAAACGCACCACAAGTCAAGTCAACTTAAGATAGCCGTGCATAGGGACCAAAACACGCAACTCCTGTTCAAGGAAGCTCATGTTCGTTTGCCTTCCAATAAGAACACAACTCCTCCTCCTATGTGTTCACTCACAAATTCTGTAATGAAGTTGCATTGAAACGTTAATAAATCATTTTATTTCTTTTCTTGAATCTACTTATTTAATTTAAAAAAAAGGATATGATAGATGCATTTTGATGTTACCGCGAAAAGCTAGGTATCTATTTACGTTTAACAAATTTCTACATCGTTAATGTATGTGCAAAGAAAAAATTGATTCGTCATGTGTCATTTGTTTTATGATGTAAAATAAGATGAGCAAACAGCATTTTCAAAAGAGATGTCAAGTTCTAATCTCCACATTTTAGGCGGACTTGTTTATTTTTTCGTTTTTCTTAGAAAATAAAGATATGGTTTTTTCTTCTATTGAAAAATTATATTAAATAAAGGATGTAATTTTGTTGCAAAGGAATGCGGGATTTTTGCTAGTAATTTCGAAAGTGAGATGATTCCAAATTTAGTGACCAATCACATCCCGAAAATCGACGCCAGCTGGCACCGACTTCGGATGATGACTCCATAATAAGTGTCAACTATGTTTCGTTCAACTCCCTCTTCCCCTTGCCCTCTTCCCGCGCTCGTCTTCAACCTCTCCGATGAACACTTCCATCGTCTCATGGCTTGTTCTTGCTATATCCACCATCTCCATCTTCTCCAACGTTGCTGGGGCTTCAGCTCCAGCCCGGTGTCCCGGCATCGACCAAAGATCGCTCTTGCTCGAGCTGAGAGACAACCTCGTCTTCAACGCCTCCGCGTCGTCCAAGCTAGTACGGTGGGACCGAAGCGCTGATTCATGGAGCGGCGTGACGTGCAAGGACGGGCTCGTCGTGGGACTCGATTTGAGCAGTGAGTCGATCTCTGGTGGAATCAACGGTTCGTCGAGCCTCTTCAGGCTCGAGTTCCTTCAAAGCCTGAACTTGGCGTTCAACGATTTCGACTGCTCAGCGATTCCGTCCGGCCTCGCGAATCTCAGCCGCTTATCTCAGCCGCTTGGTGCATCTCAACTTGTCCAATGCCGGATTTGGCGGGAACATTCCGGCGGAGCTATCGCACCTAACGGAGCTACGTACTCTTGATCTCTCTGGATCGGACTTGCTGCTCCTTGAGAAGCCCTCTTTGAGGTCGCTGATTGGGGATTTGGGGGAGTTGAGAGAGCTGTACCTTGATTGGATCAATTTGTCTGCTGAGAGAAGCGGGTGGTGCGACGCGTTGTCTTCTACAGTGTCGAAACTTGAGGTGTTGAGCATGTCTTGCTGTTCTCTATCTGGTCCTATTAAGGCTTCTCTTATGAGTCTGGCTAATTTGTCGGTCATTCAACTCGATAACAACGACTTGAACGCCACAGTTCCTAGTTTCTTAGCGAATTTCTCTAGCTTGAAAACACTGAGCCTACATGATTGTGGCCTGCAGGGGGAATTTCCTCCTGAAATCTTCCAGGTACAAACACTTGAGAACCTTGATTTATCAAACAACGAACTTCTTCGGGGTTCTTTGCCAATATTTCCGGAGAGTAGTTCTCTTCAGACACTGGTTCTGTATTACACGAATATTTCCGGGAGGCTCCCAGATTCAATTGGTAATCTCAGGAATCTGTCCATAATAGAATTGGAGCGATGCAGCTTTGATGGAAATATCCCAAGCTCTCTCACCAATCTCTCACGACTGTTTTATTTGGACTTGTCAGTCAACAATTTTACGGGTCCAATTCCATCACTGAGCGAGTCCAAGGATTTGACATATATCGATTTGTCCGGCAACAGTCTAACTGGTCCGATTGATTCAACACAATGGGAATCCCTCTTGAGTCTTCTTATTCTCAAACTGGGATCCAATTTACTTGAAGGAAATATTCCTTCATCTCTGTTTACACATCCATCGATTCAGGAGCTTCAACTTTCCGACAATCGCTTTTCTGGTCAATTGAAGGGATTTTTTAATGCTCCATCGCAAATGCTGAAAATGCTTGATTTGAGCAACAACAATATAGGAGGAGAACTACCGACGTCTATATGGGAACTCCGAGGGCTCATTGGGCTCTTTCTTTCTTTCAATAATTTTAGTGGCTCATTCCACATTAATTTGATTCAGCAGCTAAGAAATCTTTCAGCTTTGGATCTTTCCTACAATCGTTTTTCCATTGATGCCACAAATACTGCTTCCCAGGCCTCTTCATTCCCTGACGTTCAATTATTAAATTTGGCTTCCTGCCAGTTGACGACATGGCCTCAATTTTTGGCTAACCAGTCCAAATTGGAATCCCTCGATCTCTCCCACAATTATATTCGAGGGGATATACCACGATGGATATGGACACCAGAATATCTTTCATATCTCAATCTTTCCTCTAATTTCTTTGAAGATTTGGAAACACCTCTGGGCAATCTTCCATTGAGTCTGATTTTCGTTGACCTCCATTCAAACATGCTCCGAGGAAATATGCTACCCCTGCCGTCATCCGCTTGCTTCTTGGATTTCTCAAGTAACAACATAACTTCTATTATTCTGGATAACATAGGTGACTACCTATTAAACACAATATTCTTCTCCCTTTCGAAGAATAATTTCCATGGGTCCATCCCGAAGTCAATTTGCAAAGCTGATCTTGATGTGCTTGACTTATCGCATAACCATCTGAATGGAACTATTCCTGATTGTTTAATGAAGGCGTCCCGCACGGTATTGAATTTGAGAAATAACCAGTTGAGTGGCGATATTCCGCAAAACATCCCAGCAACATGCGGTCTAAAGACATTGGATTTTAGTGAGAATTTCCTGCGGGGCCAGATTCCGTTGTCGTTGGCAAATTGCACAACGTTGGAGATTGTGAACATCGGGGACAATCAAATAGATGGGACATTTCCATGTCATTTCAATGATATGTCAAGTCTCCGTGTCCTTGTTTTACGATCCAATAAATTGCACGGGGAAATTGGATGTACGCATAGTCCCTGCACCTGGCAAATGCTTCAAATCAATCATTGACCTATCTTCCAACAATTTTAGCGGCACGCTGCCCGTGAGTCTCCTTGCATCTTGGGAGGCTATGAAGGCCAACGTAGACTTCAATCACCTGCAATATAAGTTAAACGTAGATGGTGAGATCTATTATGAAGATATAGTGAGTGTAACCATCAAAGGTTTGAAGCTAGAACTGGTCAAGATTCTGACTATTTTCACATCGATCGACTTCTCAGGCAATAGATTGGAGGGTCCAATACCAGACACGCTTGGAGATCTCAAAGCACTTTATTTTCTCAACTTATCACATAATGCCATCTCGGGTTCAATTCCTCTTGTTTTAGGGTATCTGGATCAGCTAGAGTCGTTGGACCTGTCATGGAACTACCTCAATGGAAACATACCGGCTCAACTTGCGAATCTTGATTTCCTTTCGTTCTTGAACCTCTCAAACAATCAACTTGTGGGAAGCATCCCGACAAGGGGACAGTTTCTCACGTTTTCCAAAAGTTCCTTCGAAGGAAACCTTGGATTGTGCGGGCTTCAGCTCAACAAAAGTTGCTCAACTACAACGAATGGGACAGAAGAAGCGGGTAGTGTTTCAACTCAAAGCAACATAGATGACGACGACGACAATGATGATATCGAGAGGAAGTGGTTTTACATGGGCATACCGTTTGGATTTGTTATTGGCTTCTGGGTATTTTGTGGTCCCATAGTGTTTATAAGATCATGGAGGTTTGCTTATTATCGATTATGGGATAAAGTGTTGTTCACACAATCACGTCCATGAAGATTTCCACTGAGGTTCGGTTACTAAACTTGAAAAAGAGTATTTTCGTTCTTTCTTATCTTCATAATTCTTCAGCGCCATCTAAAAGATGGTTCTGTTTACTGATCAATAGAACTCTTGCTTACCCATTGCGAAAAAATGTAGGTTTGTGTCTCGCGTAGAAATGACCATTCAAAAGTAGGTACGTGGCCTAGACCTTCAATTGGATCCTTCAAATTTGCTTGTGCAAAATTGGATTCTTCATTTCGTTTCTTTTTTTGAATCAACTCCTCTAACTCTACCCTATTCTCAATCAAGTCCTTAAAATAACTCTTAGTATGTTAGACGTGGTATGCTATGTTCATATTTCTTTATTATCAAAAAGGGTTAAAGTCAATAATGTTAAAATCATCCTTACCAAAAAAAAAATAATGTTAAAATCAAAAGAAACTGATTTATTCTACAGAAAAAGGAAATTAAACTGTAGAACACAAGGGAGAGAGAGCAAGAGAGACGCGAGGAGGGGTGGACTTGGTGGCAGCAATCACCACCAGCGATGATTGGTGATGGTTGAAAAATGTGAAGAACTTATCACAAGTGGATCGAGCTCCCAATTCTTATTGGAGTCCACTCACCACCATCTATTTTATTATTTCATACGGTTTTGATAGCTTATTTATATTTATTTCTCACCAATGGGTTAAACTTGCCAATTTTTTTACACGAACTTATCAATTCTTTTTTAAATTACCGACTATTCCAACAATTACCATCATTTAGTGAAGGAACTTAAGTGACAAACTATCATGCGTAATGTTGCAACCCTCCTGAGGTTGACATAGCTGAGGGATGTTTACCGGTTGCTAAGCGAGCGCTAATGGCTCCTCTTCCAAGGTGGCGCTTACGCCTAGCATTGACACTCCCAAGTCCTACCAGTTGCGACTTGGTTTTCCAATTCAATCACTTAGTTTAATTTGCTTTGGAGCTGGCACTGATCAATTATGGGCCGGTTAGGAGCCCGAGTAAGACGTAGGAGCTCGCTTTACTCATGCCAACCGGAAATTTGTGAGTTTAGGGACTTGATTATACCAGATAAATCTAACATTTGTTGCCAATACCTTCTCTCTTCTGTGAAATTTTTTTGCTGGCAATCTTCTCAATTTTATTTTCCCAGTATCCTCTAATCATGTAACAAACAAAAAGGTGATCATGAATGGGGGTTCAAGCAATATATATTAAACCAAGTGATAATAAAGATAAAGCAAATAAAGTACTAGGAAAATAAAGAACCCGAACAGTATAGGGCAAACTTAACAAAGCCTCGTTATTAAGCCCAAGGACAGGACTGTCGTGAGCGATAAACCAAAAGTAAAAGTGCACTAGATTAAAATAAACATGAGATGCCCAGTCTAAGTGCCAAACATGCCTGAGCCATCATGCATGAACCAAATATCATGAACTATCTAACACTGTGATGCAGAAGTTGCCGACGTGTGATTAAGATGCAATTAATCTCTCTCTTTTTTTTTGTCTTTTCTTTTGTGTAACTTTTATAAACACTATTTAAAACCCTAAAATTTCCCTACATATCGAGAATAGCGCTATATGGCCGAAATTTCCCTATTAATTTAGATGAACATGAATAAATCAAAACTTACGTAATCTAAGATGCAAAGCCGCCTAGCATGCCAAGACCAAAGAAAAAAAGGTCACCCATCATGCTTCTAAGATGTCCTTATTTTTTCATCTTTCCAGTTGCAACAACCTAGGTGATCATGGATAGCCTATATGCCACATGACAATTAAAGATGCAATTTTTATGATTTTTCTCACTAATGTACATGAACTACCAAACTGTATCCTATATGCATGAATAAAAAAGCAGTAAAGGCTTGATCTTTCCTCGAAAGATTCGAAATCTTTTTTTTGGACTTTCTTGCAATTGCGAGCGTCATAAATGAGCAAAGTCATTGTCAAGTGTCTGGGCAGCTGTGAGCGCCCGAGTCAAGCACTTATTCATCAAGTAGCCAAAGTTGAGCACCGTGGGGTGATTTAGTTTAGCTTGCCGCAATTCAAGTTAGATTTCTACCGTTATTAACTCATCCCCGTACTCAATCGCATTAACTAAAATACTTTCATATTTAATTCAACCTATGAAAATTCGTATCCACCTAGTTAACCCATTTTAAGCTCTTCATGTATATATGTTAGTTGGATAAATTTGTTATTTAGACTATAAGCATTGCATAGAATTTTTATTTTTATATTTATTGACAATGAAGAATAAGAGAAAGTTAGTACTTGGTAGTGAATTTATAAGATAATTTATATTGACAATGGATTGGAATGACAAGAACTAAGATTAGAATATTATGTAAAAATGACAATGCCAAATGCAATTGAGGAAAGATATACTCCAATAACTAACGGGCGAAACTTACAATATTAATAAAAATAAAAAATAATGAGAAAAAGTAGCCGTCTTGATATTTTTAACAAAGGTGAAGTCGGACTCATCTTGCGGGCCACCAAAACTTCTCTGAACTTGGAACAGTATGAGAAGTCCATTATATTCTCTTTAAGGGCAAAGAAAGAGTCACAAATGTGGGTTGGGTTTTGGTAAACTGTGAAACCATTTAACACTCATATCTTTTTGGATTTTGTCATTATAAATTCATTTATAACACATTTACTGAACATAGTTAATCCATACAATGACTCAACCCCTCAAATATAGGTTAAGAAATGGGTCTATGATTCATTTTGAAAGGCCTAGCAATTATCCAACCCATTTCATGCGGGAAAAGTCCTCGAGAAGTGTGTAAGTGAACATACAATGTGGTGCTCATTTTTATTTTTTCTTTCATTTGGAGAAGATATAGAGCATAGCTAATATGGCGCTCATTTGAGGGTAGATTTTTATGTATGAATTACTCAATAGGATCTCTTTCTCTTGTAGTAAGATCTGACAATTTAATTACATTAAAAATCTAGCACTAAGGTGTTGTCTTAAATAGTAAGGAAGTTTGCTCATCCTCTTATGGTCTTTGTTTCGAATCTTATTGTAAGCTAACCCGGCACTTGACTGCACAACAAAAAAAAAGCAAAAGCCCAAAAAATCTCTCTCGGACCACTCTTACCATAGCAAAACTCACAAAGAAACAAAGAAAAAAAGAAGGAAGAAAACCTTTAAATATATCAATGTGCAATACCAAAAGAGAAAACCCGGGCGACTATCAGCATTTGCCATACGTTGTACGTCAATTGTTCTTTCAGCCAACGCCCACACACACATATAGGGGTAAGTACAATGCAAGTGCCATAACTTTTGTACGGAGGACACTTAAGTGCTATAACTTTTTTTTGGCTCACTTGAGTGCCATAACTTAAAAAAAAAGATCACTTAAGTGCTACTTACGAGCTGGTCGTAAGGGCCCAAAATTGCGGCTTTTCAGGCCGAACGATGACCTTCCCGGCGAGGCGAGCACTACCAGCTTGAAAAGGGGGTGTCGGTGAATCATTCCATGGCCTCCGTTCGTCTCTAAATTTCCGTTTTAGTTTCCATTGACGAAGGTAAAAATGCTTCGTAGTCACATAATTTATCGAGCCGATTTGTGTGACTATGAAACATTTTTACCTTTCTCAACGGAGGCTAAAATGGAAATTTTTCCAGATCGCTCACGACTAACTTGTCAGAGGCCTACTTGCAATTCTTTGTTCTTGAATTGCCCATTTCGCACGAAATTTTTCTAGATCCCTCGCTCACGGATTATCATGTTTATGGGCTTTGTTCTTAGTATATTTATTGATATTTGAGGAATTATCAAAAAATATTATTAGAGATATTATTAGATTTTAGGGTTATTATTTGACATTTTGTTAGCTCCTAATACAACTAGTTTCCTTGCCAGATTAAGATAACTAATTGTCTTGTTAGATTAGAGCACTTTCTTCCATGCACATATTGCTCGAGCATGAATTACCCTTAATTGAAGCTTACTAGAGAAATCAACAGAGAACGAGAACAAAAGGTTTACGTGGTTCAATCGAATGTTGGTACAGACATTGCGTGTTTGACACGTACAAAAAAAATTCCATTTTTGTCGTAGATAGAATTTTAGAAATCAGCCCATTGGAAAAGCACCACTGAAATGACAATTTTGCATTCTCTAGTCAAGGTGAACAAACGCGTTAACGAGGAAAAAGACAGACAGTGCAAGCAGCAGTTGCCGTAAGGAAGGACCAAGGGCTGCCAAAGTCCTTGCACTTGATCCCTGTCCATCTCACGTGCCATTTATTCTGGTGGTATCTTGCCACTCGCTTGAATTACTCGATCAGGTAACTGGAGCCAATATTGAACATGACATCCTTAGCAAGATCATTCAAGAATTTGCATCTACAGTCATAGAACCATTGAAACCCACCACAAGTCAAGTCAACTTAAGATAGTTGCGCATAGGGACCAAAACACACAACTCCTGTTCAAGGAAGCTCATGTTCGTCTGCTGCCTTCCAATAAGAACACAACTCCTCCTTCTATGTGTTCACTCACAAATTCTGTAATGAAATTGCATTCGAATGTTAATAAATCATTTTATTTCTTTTCTTGAATCTACTTATTTAATATAAAAAAAAGGATATGATAGATGCATTTTGATGTTACCGCGAAAAGCTAGGTATCTATATACGTTTAACAAATTTCTACATCGTTAATGTATGCGCAAAGAAAAAATTGATTTGTCATATGTCATTTGTTTTATGATGTAAAATAAGATGAGCAAACAGCATTTTCAAAAGAGATGTCAAGTTCTAATCTCCACATTTTAGGCGGACTTGTTTATTTTTTCGTTTTTCTTAGAAAATAAAGATATGGTTTTTTTTTCTATTGAAAAATTATATTAAATAAAGGATGTAATTTTGTTGCAAAGGAATGCGGGATTTTTGCTAGTAATTTCGAAAGAGAGATGAGTCCAAATTTAGTGACCAATCACATCCCGAAAATCGACACCAGCTGGCACTGACTTCGGACGACGACTCCATTATAAGTGTCAACTTTGTTTCGCTCCACTCCCTCTTCCCCTTGCCATCTTCCAGCGCTCTTCTTCAACCTCTTCCGATGAACACTTCCATCTTCTCATGGCTTGTTCTTGTTGTATCCACCATCTCCATCTTCTCCGACGTTGCTGGGGCTTCAACTCCAGCCCAGTGTCCCGGCATCGACCAAGGATCGCTCTTGCTCGAGTTGAGAGACAACCTCATCTTCAACACCTCCGCGTCGTCCAAGCTAGTACGGTGGGACCGAAGCGCTGATTCATGGAGCGGCGTGACATGCAAGGACGGGCTCGTCGTGGGACTCGATTTGAGCGAAGAGTCAATCTCTAGTGGAATCGGCCGTTCATCGAGCCTCTTCAGGCTCGAGTTCCTTCAAAGCCTGAACTTGGCGTTCAACGATTTCGACTGCTCAGCGATTCCGTCTGGCCTCGCGAATCTCAGCCGCTTGGTGCATCTCAACTTGTCCAATGCCGGATTTGGCGGGAACATTCCGGCGGAGCTATCGCACCTAACGGAGCTACGTACTCTTGATCTCTCTGGATCGGACTTGCTGCTCCTTGAGAAGCCCTCTTTGAGGTCGCTGATTGGGGATTTGGGGGAGCTGAGAGAGCTGTACCTTGATTGGATCAATTTGTCTGCCGAGGGAAGTGGGTGGTGCGACGCGTTGTCTTCTTCAGTGCCGAAACTTGAGGTGTTGAGCATGTCTTGTTGTTCTCTGTCCGGTCCTCTTAAGGCTTCTCTTATGAGTCTGGCTAATTTGTCGGTCATTCAACTCAATGGCAACAACTTGTCCACCACAGTTCCTAGTTTCTTAGCGAATTACGCCAACTTGAAAACTCTGAGCCTAAGTGATTGTGGCCTGCAGGGGGAATTTCCTCCTGAAATCTTCCATGTACAAACACTTCAGACCCTGGACCTATCATTCAACGACCTCCTTCAGGGTTATTTGCCAATATTTCTGGAGAATAGTTCTCTTGAGACGCTGGTTCTGAATGACTCGAATATTTCCGGGAGGCTCCCAGATTCAATTGGTAATCTCAGGAAGCTGTCCAGTATAGAATTGAGGGGTTGTAGCTTTGATGGAAATATCCCAAGCTCTCTCAACAATCTCTCGCGACTGTCTTATTTGGACTTGTCATTCAACAATTTTACTGGTTCTATTCCATCACTCAGCAAGTCCAAGAATCTGACATATATCCAATTGCCCGGCAACAGTCTAACCGGTCCGATTGATTCAACACAATGGGAATCCCTCTTGAGTCTTCTTACTCTCGACTTGGGATCCAATTTACTTGAAGGAAATATTCCTTCATCTCTGTTTACACATCCATCGATTCAGGAGCTTCTACTTTACAACAACCGATTTTCTGGTCAATTGACGGGATTTTTTAATGCTCCATCGCAAATGCTGAAAACACTTGATTTGAGCAACAACAATATAGGAGGAGAACTACCGACGTCTATATGGGAACTCCAAGGGCTCAAGTACCTCTTGCTTTCTTCCAATAATTTTAGTGGCTCATTCCACATTAATTTGGTTCAGCAGCTGAGAAATCTTTCAGTTTTGGATCTTTCCTACAATCGTTTTTCCATTGATGCCACAAATACTGCTTCCCAAGTGTCTTCATTCCCTGACCTTGAACGCTTAAAATTGGCTTCCTGCCAGTTGACGACATTGCCTCAGTTTTTAGCTAACCAGTCCAAATTGGAATCCATTGATCTCTCCCACAATTATATAAAAGGGGATATACCGAGATGGATATGGACACTAGAATATCTTTCGTATCTCAATCTTTCCTCTAATTCCTTTGAAGATTTGGAAACACCTCTGGGCAATCTTACTCGTGCTCCGGATGTTGTCGACCTCCATTCAAACATGCTTCGAGGGAATATGCCACCCTTGCTGTCATATGCTAGCTACTTGGATCTCTCAAGTAACAAAATAAATGCTGTTATTCCGGATGACATCAACCTACTAAGCTCGATCTTCTTCTCCCTTTCGAAGAATAATTTCCATGGGTCCATCCCGAAGTCAATTTGCAAGGGTGATCTTGATGTGCTTGACTTATCGTATAACCATCTGAACGGAACTATTCCTGATTGTTTAATGATGGCGTCCCTCATGGTATTGAATATGAGGAATAACCAGTTAAGTGGCGATATTCCACAAAACATCCCAGCAACATGTAGTCTGAAGATATTAGATATTAGTGAGAATTTCCTGCGGGGCCAGATTCCGTTGTCGTTGGCAAATTTCACGACGTTGAAGATTGTGAACATCGGGGACAATCAAATAGATGGGACATTTCCATGTCATTTCAATGCTATGTCAAGTCTCCGTGTCCTTGTTTTACGATCCAATAAATTGCATGGGAAAATTGGATGTACGCATAGTCCTTAAACTTGGTAAATGCTTCAAATCATTGACCTATCTTCCAACAATTTCAGTGGCATGCTACCTGTGAGTCTCCTCGCATCTTGGGAGGCTATGAAGGCGAACGTAGACTTCAATCACCTGCACTATGAGTTAAACCGAATGGATGGGATCTATTATGAAGATATAGTGAGTGTAACCATCAAAGGTCAGAACCTAGAACTAGTTAAGATTCTGACTATTTTCACATCGATCGACTTCTCAGGCAATAGATTGGACGGTCCAATACCAGACACGCTTGGAGATCTCAAAGCACTTTATTTCCTCAACCTATCGCATAATGCCATCTCGGGTTCAATTCCTCCTGTTTTAGGGAATCTGGATCAGCTGGAGTCGCTGGATCTATCATGGAACTACCTCAATGGAACCATACCGGCTCAACTTGCGAATCTTTATTTCCTTTCATTCCTGAACCTCTCAAACAATCAACTTGTGGGAAGCATCCCGACAAGGGGACAGTTTCTCACGTTTTCCAAAAGTTCCTTCGAAGGAAACCTTGGATTGTGCGGGCTTCAACTCAACAAAAGTTGCTCAACTACAACGAATGGGATAGAAGAAGCGGGTAGTGTTTCAACTCAAAGCAACACAGATGATGAAGGCGACAGTGATGATATCAAGAAGAAGTGGTTTTACATGGGCATACCGTTTGGATTCGTGGCTGGCTTTTGGGTATTTTGTGGTCCCATAGTGTTTATAAGATCATGGAGGTTTGCTTATTATCGATTATGGGATAAAGTGTTGTTTAGACACTCACGTCCATGAAGATTTCTACTGAGGTTCAGTTACTAAACTTTAAAAAGAGTATTTTCGTTCTTTCTTATCTTCATAATTCTACACATTATCTAAAAGATGGTTATGTTTACTGATCAACAGAACTCTTGCTTACCCATTGCGAAAAAATGTAGGTCCGTGTCTCGCGTAGAAATGACCATTCAAATGTAGGTACGTGGCCTAGACCTTCAATTGAATCCTCCAAATTTGCTTGTGCAAAATTGGATCCTTCATTTCTTTTCTTTTTTTTAATCAACTCCTCTAACTCTACCCTATTCTCAGTCAAGTCCTTAAAATAACTCTTAGTATGTTAGACGTGGTATGCTAAGTTCGTATTTCTTTATTATCAAAAAAGGTTAAAGTCAATAATGTTAAAATCAAAAGAAACTGATTTATTCTACGGAAAAGGGAAAGTAAAATGTAGAACACAAGGGAGAGAGAGCGAGAGAGACGCAAGGAGGGGTGGACTTGGTGGCAGCAATCACTACCAGCGATGATTGGTAATGGTTGAAAAATGTGAAGAACTTATGGCAAGTGGATCGAGCTCCCAATTCTTATTGGAGTCCACTCACCAACATCTATTTTATTATTTCATACAGTTTTGATAGCTTATTTATATTTATTTCTAACCAATGGGTTAAATTTACCAATTTTTTTACACGAATTTATCAATTCTTTTTTAAATTACCGACTATTCCAACAATTACCATCATTTAGTGAAGGAACTTGAGTGACAAACTATCATACGTAATGTTGCAACCCTCCTAAGGTTGACATAGCTGAGGGATGTTTACCGGTTGCTAAGCGAGCGCTAATGGCTCCTCTTCCAAGGTGGCGCTTATGCCTAGCATGGACGCTCCCAAGTCCTACCAGTTGCAACTTGATTTTCCAATTCAATCACTTAGTTTAATTTGCTTTGGAGCTGGCACTGATCAATTATGGGCCAGTTAGAAGCCTGAGTAAGACGTAGGAGCTCGCTTTACTCTTGCAAACCGGAGATTTGTGAGTTTGGGGACTTGATTATACCAGATAAATCTAACATTGGTTGCCAATACCTTCTTTCTTTTGTGAAATTTTTTTGTTGGCAATCTTCTCAATTTTATTTTCCCAGTATCCTCTAATCATGCAACAAAAAAAGAAAAAGGTGATCATGAATGGGGGTTCAAGCAATATATATTAAATCAAGTGATAATAAAGATAAAGCAAATAAAGTACTAGGAAAATAAAGAACCCGAACAGTATAGGGCAAACTTAACAAAGTCTCGTTATTAAGCCCGAGGACAGGACTGTTGTGAACTATAAACCAAAAGTAAAAGTGCACTAGATTAAAATAAACATGAGATGCCCAGTCTAAGTGCCGAACATGCCTGAGCCATCAAGCGTGAATCAAATATCGCGAACTATCTAACACTGGGATGCAGAAGTTGCCGACATGTGATTAAGATGCGATTAATCTCTCTCTTTTTTTGTCTTTTCTTTTGTCTAACTTTATAAACACTATTTAAAACCCTAAAATTTCCCTACATATCGAGAATAGCGCTATATGGTCAAAATCGCCCTATTAATTTAAACGAACATGAATTAATCAAAACTCACGTAATCTAAGATGCAAAGTCGCCTAGCATGCCAAGACCAAAGGAAAAAAGGGCGCCTAGCATGCTTCTAAGATGTCCTTATTTTTTAATCTTTCCAGTTGCAACTACCTAGGTGATCATGAATAGCCTATATGCCACATGACAATCAAAGATGCAATTTTTATGATTTTTCTCACTAATGTACATGAACTAGCAAGCCGTATCCTATATGCATGAATTTGACCCATAATACTTCAATCGGCTCACTTTGACCCATAAAACTTCAGTCCTTGATTTCCAATCGGAGCTCATTTTGGATTTCGCTCAGGAAATTTTTTTTCCAGAGACTTCTATCTCGTTTCTGGCTCATCGCCGCACCCAAGGCGATGTAGCCATCGCCGGACTGCCGCCTCCGAGAAGGTCCTGTTCTACTCTGTTTCGCGGCCATGAAGATTGAAGCGGCCAAACCTCGCTTGAAGCTCTTCCACCGGTCTTCCTTTCAGCTGATGACGATCATGAGAGAGCCCCCAATAGTTGATTGGACTGCCTACTGCGACTTAGCTTGGTTTCATTGACAAGGTAATCTCGTGCTATGGTTCTGGCAGCGGCGAAGTGAATGTAAAGCTCGTTTTGCTTCGGTTAGGATCGGTCATATTAGAGTCGTGTATTTGATTGTCAACTTCACATGTTAATTTCGTTCGCGTGTGGTCACAAACACGAGTTTGAAATCGCAAAAAATCTGCTCCTTAATCGATCGAATGAAACCTGTTTGACAAAATGTTTATGAGGTTTCAATGCGAATTAGTTTCTATCATTTTCTAAATCCAAAAGTATGTTGACATGGATTAAGTGATATTAATCGATTTTCAAGTCATTTAAGCATGAGTTCTCATGTTTTCAGAACGGCTGAGAACATATCTGAATCATTATACTTCTTTGTTCTGTGCTACGTCTCGGTGATTTTTCACGGCGGTCCGTGATGAGTATGTGATCCGGAGTTATGGCTCTCGACCTTCATTTCTAGCGATATTCATGACCGGGCTTGGGTGGTTTCCATATTCGAATTTGGGTATGTGACAGTCTCAAATCTTGACTGAATTTGGGCTTAGTATTAGTTTGGGCTTAACTTTAGGTTAGATGGGTTTGGGCTGAATCTGATTTTGAGAAAGATAAGCTTATTTTCCTAATTGAAAAGATGGCTCAATAGGAGAGCCCAATTGTGCCCATATTAGCCCAGATCCGTGAGACCATCGTGCTGCCCATATTCCTGCCCGGCCTAAGGGGTTCGGTCCGAGTCCCCATTTTCTAAAAATTAAAAATATATAAAAACACAAAAAAATTCGGAAAAATTCAAAAACTGATTGCGCAGACTTTAACAAGGTGCATGATGAAAATAGAATACAAGAATAAAATTAATTCAAAAATCAAAATTTCGAAAAAAAATTGAAAAATGGTTAGAAACAGAGACCTTGATTAAGCTGTTAAATTTAAGTGCTAGATTTAGCTTAGTTTAGATTTAAATATTTTAGTCTCTTAGAAAAATTGGATTCGATTTGAATATAGCTCACGAGGGTTGCTATCTTGGGGCTTTATAATAAGGCCGTGTTATATTTTTGATCGACTCGTATTAGTTTGCTTTATTTATTGCATTCAATCTTTCACTCGTTCTTTTATTGCTGTTCTTGTCGAATTTATTGCGATTCTTTTTATTGCTTTTGTGTGGGGACTTGTTTGTTCTAGTTAAATGGTAGATTACATCTTAGAATCATAATAAAAATAAAAATAAAACATTTTATGGACACTTAGTAGACGAGAACTTTAGGATTCATAATTTGGTAGAAAGACCTTGTGCACATTTTAGTTGACAAACAATCAAGTTTAGGTATCGAAAGGGCATTAGCCAGATGACTAGTGTAATTGAGTCTCTGTTTTTATATCTCTAGTTGCGTAGGAAGTGAGATATATTCTTGTATCTCATTTTGCTTCTAGCCGAGCCTAATAGACTAGTAGCATCAAATTCTCATAGGATTACTCGACTAAAATGAAATTTCCAATGTCACGCAAGGTAAAAGTTTGGGAGACCGCATCGATTGAGGACCCTCAACATTACCTCTAAACTCATTCTTCCCCCGTCAGGAGATGCCGACAAGTGCGTGTCGTACATAAATTATGGTACTCCAGTAATCGCAATAAAAGTTATTGCACTCAAATGAGCACCGTAACAAAATTATGACACTTGTAGTATCCTCTTCCTATTGGCTTTTCGATTGATAAAATAATTAGGTCATTAATAACTTACAAACAATTACACGCCCACTTGTAAAATCTAAAAATAAATCGTGATCTACTATTGGGTTCGTCGATATTATGGTAGAAATTGTTAGTTCATAGGTATCTTACAAACAATTAAGTGCCTACTTTAAAATCTAAAAACAAATGATAATCTACTATTTGGTTTTGCGGATGGTAGAATTGTTATTTCAAACCTCCAGATACTTACGCACACACTTATAAAAATTAAAATAAGTGGTAATTTACTGCGGGGCTTGTGGATGGTAAAATTACTATTTAATGTGTAACTTACAAATGCTTATGCACTCACTTGTAAGATCTAAAAACAAGTGGTCATGTCCTATTGTGTTTAGTTGATGGAAAATTTGTTCATTCATTAACAACCAAGAAATGCTCACTCGCCTACTTGTAAAAACTAAAATAAACGGTAAGCTATTATTGGGTTTGTAGATGGTATTTTTACTTCATTGGTAACTTACAAACATTTATGCGGCCACTTGTAAAATCGAATGATTAGCTTTTGTGAGTAATGAAGTTGTTATTTTCTTGATAACTTTCAAGCAATTTCGCCCACTTGTAAAACAAATAAAAAATTAAGTGGTGATCTATTACTGAGTCTTGTGAGTGTTAAAGTTGTTATTTCATTAGTATCTTACAAACACTTACGCGCCCACTTGTAACATTTAAAATTAGTGGTAATCTACTATTCAATTTATCGATGGTAAAATTATTAATTCATTAATAATTTACAAAAAATTGATCGAATTCATAAATTACTGGTCACTTTTTAGTTATCACTGATATTTTAGTTTTACTACCAACAATTGACTTAACGAATTCGCACCAAATTTTAGGGTGTGCTTGTTTTACGGAAAATAAATGTTTTGAAAAACAATTTCCTAAAGATGATAACTTATATCGCTAA
This sequence comes from Syzygium malaccense, assembly GCA_031216405.1. Classification (NCBI taxonomy): domain Eukaryota; kingdom Viridiplantae; phylum Streptophyta; class Magnoliopsida; order Myrtales; family Myrtaceae; genus Syzygium; species Syzygium malaccense. The sequence continues at coordinate 6,446,119 of CM062253.1, read as the reverse complement.
CAAAATTAAATGAATAAAAAATATTTTATCATCCACAAAACAATTTAGATATAATTATTGTCTATAATGAAAATATTTTTCATTGATTAATTTTTTCAAGCGATACAAGAGATCATTTTTTGAAAAAATTTTATAAATCATTCATCTTCCGTGAAACAAATGGAGTCTTAGAAATCAATGAATCAAGGGCACCACCACGACAATTATAAGATTAGTGACTAAAAGCAACAATAGCCATAACGAAGGACCAAGGGTAACCAAAGTACTTGCGCTCGATCCCCGTCCATCTCGTGCGCCATTTCCTCCGATGGTATATGGGCCCTCGCCCGAATTACTAGATCAAGTAGCTCGAGTCAATATCAAACATGACATCCCTCGCAAGATGATTCAAGAATTTGCATCAATAATTAAGAACCACTGAAACCCACCACTAGTTCAACCACGTGAATTGATGAATTTGCATTCCCAAGTCAAGCGAACTTGAGATAGTTCCGCATAGAGACAAAAAAAAATTAATGATATGATGTGATAAGAATTATGGACCAAATACAGCTGCATCGAAATCTCATACCCATACAAAAGGTCGATCGACTTATTGGGCAATAGTTTGGAGCACTACAAAAAAATAAGGGATTAGCGACGAATTTTACGACAAAAAATTTAGAAAAATCGGTTGCAAATCGAATTTGCGACGAATTTAGCGACAGAAAAAATTCCGTCGCTAATAGGTCGTCGCAAAATTTTTCGACGGAAAAAAATTCGTCACAAAATTTGTCGCAAATTAGCCACGAACACTATCCGTCGCAAAATTCGTCGCAAACAATTCGTCGCAACCGTCGCTAAATTGCGACGGAAAAAAATTCATTGCAAAATTCGTTGTAAATAATTCGTCGCAAATTAGTTACGAACTTTATTCTTTGCAAATTAGCCATAAACTTTATTCGTCGCAAATTAGCCACGAACTTTATTCGTCACAAATTTCATTGCAACCATCGCTAAATTGCGACAAAAAAAAATTCGTTGCAAAATTCGTCGCAAATAATTCGTCGCAAATTATCTCCAAACTTTATTCGTCGCAAAATTCTTCGCAAATTAGCCACGAACTTTATCCGTCGCAAAATTAGTCGCAAATTAACCACGAACTTTATCCGTCATAAAATTCGTCGCAAATTAGCCACAAACTTTATTCGTCGCTAAAATTGCCACCAATTTTTTTTACTTTTGCCATGAACATTATTCATGAACAAATTTAGTGATGATTTTTTATTAATTCTTTAGCAACGAATATCGATTATGAACGAAATTAGTGACGAAATTTTATTTTTGCAACGAACTTTTGTAATTTGTGATTGTATGATAAAAATCATTTATTTTATTTTTTGATTTTAAACCTAATTAAAAGCAAAATTAATTTTTGGAATTTATATTTAACATTGATTAAGCACTTAATAACATCAAAATATTATAATAATATGAAAATGAAATACATTCATCTACATTTTCCACAAGAATGACATAAATATTTTTCTTTATAGTACACATAATGAGAGAATAAATAATCTTGCACAATAACTAATCTTTGCACAATAAATAATGACAACAGAAATGAATCAAAAAACAATATCCTGCTTTTAGCGACAACACCCATCATATAAATACTGAACAAAACTAAAGACACGGTCCATGTGAGATGCTCACTTCCTGCTCCAGTTTTAACAAATGCCGGTTGAAATGTTGCTGCAACCTCTCATTTGCATAACTTATGCAGAATTGCTCGAAGCTGTTCTTCTACAAAACATAAATTGTCTGCAATTAGACACAAAATTAGTGACATTGTTTCCACATTAAATGTTAATATATTCAGCTTCTAAATGATACATAATGACTGTGAAGCAAGCAATCTTAATTAAGTAAAGCACCGAAGGTAAATGAAATATAGAGGAAAAAGGTTGAAAGTTTTCTTTCAGTGATAAATCTAATAGAAGTAAAGAAACAAAGGTGCAACGTAGGTGTTCCAAATTGGTTCACTGTCCACAACTGCATACTTCCACCACAAAAAAAAACATTTATGTAAGTGACATGAACAAAATAAAGAATGATATTGGATGCTATTTATCTTTTAGCTACCACAAAATACCTGACAACACTGCACACTTCCACCACGAGCAGCATAATGAAGTGGAGTGCTTCCAGCACCTGCAACGTGCAAAGAACAATACACATGACTTTCCACAAATGCATGATTCTAAGCAGGCATCACTGCATTCAAATAATCAATCATTTTGAATGAAGCCATAATTCTCCCACAGGGTATTTTCTAAAAAAGCAAATAACACCTGGTGCAACCCCCAAGACCAGAAGACAAAAGAGGGGTTTTGGACTCTTGATTGCCCGATTCATTCCCATCCTCAAAAACCCAAGCCCCACGACTAAAAGCAAGGAGAGGAAAAAGATGGAACCAATCACATCAGCTATGACCCAGCTAAGCTATGTATGCCAATACAATATACCAATATAGGTTAACATACCAAATCACATTTGCTTCTTAGAATCTATTTCCTCTTTTCCTTTGCATTGCAAGAATACGAGTAAAATATAGTCAAATGCTATGAGCTATAGTAGAGCCAAAAGGAGAACAGTCAAAAGAGAGAAAAAATAGAGACAACAAAATCAAACCAGTTTAAAGCAAACATGAGAAAACCAGGAGTAGCAATATTATCGAAGACTCCGACGGAGACAACGCAATGGGCTCAAACAAAGCCACAAGATCCTCCATTTTCGCGAATATCAAAACAACCAACAAAATCAGCCCTGAATCAGATCAAACAACAAAATCAAGCTAAAGCAACGAAAGCCAAGAACAAATCAGGCCCCAATGTACATGTGCATGGCATATAGTTGTAAATATCACTTTCTTGCGGTTCCTCTTCCAAAACAGAACAAATCATCAGATAAGAGGAGTGCTACCACAAACAATCAGTTTCATTTAAAAGCAACAAACAAAAAATCAGCAAGAGAACTCATTGTCCTACTTTTACAGCCATGATATAGAAGTGCCAATGAACCGATATGTTGCTACTCTATTTGTTCCCTTTTTTTTTGGGCAGCTATTTAGCTGCCGAAAATTTTTTCCTCACCTTGAGCATTTGAACATCTTCTTGAAAAGTAAGCCACAAGGTCTTTCTCAAGTACTGCAATTAAAAGTTACCGCCCATGAGTTGCACTATTTATGTAATCAGATTGCAAAAAAGAAAAAAAAAAGATCATAGTATAACCTTTAAAGGTTCAAAGGGGTATTGTCTTCCAATAGCTTCAAGTTCTTTCTTGCGACTCGCATTCAATGAGTCGAACATTGTAACGAACAACTTGTCCACAATGTCCATTACCTGCACATAAACGTTTAGTTCGTTAAGCTAAACTGAAAATTCAGTTAAATGAAAAGGTATCCAATCCAACCTCACAATAGTGCTTCTTAATCTCCATTTCAACATCAAGGCCAGTAAATTCACACAAATGCCAATGTGTGAAGGAGTCTTCTGCCCTAAAAACAGGGCCAATCTCAAAAATACACCCAAAGTCACCACAAATGGCCATTTGCTTATGAAGCTGAGGTGACTACACTAGGCATGCAGGGCGGCCTTTATAGTCCAGTTTAAACACAGCAGAACCTCCTTTACTGGATCCAGCTATCAATTTCGGAGTGTGGATTTCAATAAAGCCTTCAGATAACAAGAACTGGCAAAAAATCTACACAATGTGGATTCATATAAATTCAGGTGTTAAGACTCAAAACACAAGGCAAATGTAAACAGCAAACTAGGAGGAACATTGGCTGCTTAAAGCATAAGCACCAGAGCATCAGCATCTTATCTTAATACAGTCCGACTACATTAACCTTATCGTTGAAGAACGATCTACCCTCCTCAACTAAACCTGCATGGCTACAAGCTGTTAATACAGCAATGTAGGCAACATCACTTGGTGTTACTCCGAATCGCTCCATTCTTGAAAAGTAATCAAGAGCATCCTTTGTTCTACCATGCATAGCAAGCCCTCCAATAATGGCATTCCAAGTTTTTGCACTCTCTTCTGGTAGCGCCTCGAAAACTTGAAGTGCCTTCTTAATACTCCCACACTTTGAGTACATATCGAGCAAAGCAGAACCAAGAATATCATCAATCTCAATCCCATTCTTCTCTGCATATAAATGGACCCATTTCCCCAACTCAAGCGCCCCCAAGCGCGAAATTGCCGGAAGAACACTAACTAATGTCACATAATTTGCGGAAACATCCCCCGTCTGCATCTCACGGAACGTCTCAACGGCCTCCATAAAAAGCCCATGTTGTGCATACCTGGATATCATCACATTCCACGACACAACACTTCCCTGAGGCATTTTATCGAACAGCTCCCGAGCAACTCTAAGATCCCCCATTCTAACATACCCATCGACCATCACATTCCACAAAACCACGTCCCCCTCTTGCCTCCTGAGATTCATCTTCTTCCCCACTCCACCACTCCGAACAATTCTCTCATCAAACAAAACGTAAGCATCCTCCATGACACCGCAGAGCACGTACATTCTGACAAGGTTACTAAGAGCAAACTCGTCACCATCCAGACCACACTTAGCAACCATCCCATGAACCTGCCTCCCTTCCTTCACCCTCCCCAACCTCGCACAAGCCTTCAACACCGGAGGGAACGTGAACCCGTTGGGCTCCACGTCGCCACCCCGGACCATCTCGCGGAACAGGGCCAGAGCTTCCAACTGCGTGGCGTCGTCGTCGCTCTCGGCAAGAGCCCTGATGATGGAGTTCCAAGAAAAGCAATTGGGTCGGCGCATCTGGCGGAAGGCCGCGCGCGCGTACCGGAGGTCGCGGCGGCGGGCGGAGAGCATGTCGTCGATGTTGATCCTCTGCTTCCGATCCGCGCCGCCGACCACCACCTCCTTGCCCTTGACGGGGGGAGGAGCCGCCGCCCCTTCGGGCTCCGCGGCCTCTAGGGCTCCGGAGGCCATGGCGAGGAGTCGCGGGGGGGAAGGGGGTACCGAAAACCCTAGCGAGCGCGAGAGGTTTGGGTGTGTGGGGAGGAAAGAAGGAGAAGGAGAAGCGGAAGCAGAGAGAGGCAGGGAGAACAGCGAGTGCAGGGAGGATCTGAGGAATCAGCAGAGAGAGAGAGGGAGAATGGCAGGCGAGGGCGGGCAAATTGGAAGTGAGGGCGGGCAAAACTGTTCGTCGCTAATTTTCCGTGGCTCAATTTATTTTTTATAGTGTAATTTTGGGACGGGTTTTAGTCCGTGGCTAATTAGCGACGGATTTTAGTCCGTGGCTAAATAGCCACGAAAATAAAAAATAATCGGGAAAGTGAAGCAAGAGTTTATTTTCGTTGTTAATTTGCGACGGAATTAGCGACGGATTTGAAAAAATGGGCGACATGTGCGGCGAAGATCACTTCCATCACAAATTAGAGACGGAATTTGCGACGGATTTATTTTCCGCCGCTAATTTGCGACGGATTTATTTTGAAAGAAAATTATGAAAAAAATATTCTATTCTCTAGCTGAGAAATTAACATGCATATAACCAAGAAACAATTAAAACCGTCTATTTCTCTTAAACAGCTGAGAAATTAACTAGCGGGTGAAGGAAAGATTACTATAGCAATGTGCAAGTTTGGTATCAACGCCTAATAACCAAATCTTCTGAAAAAACACTAAATGGGATTTTCTATCGCCTGTCACATATGTAATGGATTTATCTCGAGTTTTTTTTTTTGCTGCGTATCTGAATACTTGACTTTGGCTAAATTTCTCGGGTAACTTTAGACCTAAAAGAATCCATCATGTAATTTCTAACCGCATCCTTGTGTGTACATGCTTATTCTGGTTGCACCTATGATTTAATTCCAGGACATCTTACAAAAGGTATTTCGTTTGCATGACTTTCAAGCATCCAAAATAACTCTACAAATTCTAACAATATGTTGAAAGACCAAGCAGTTCCATTTGGTGACATAGATATAAACAGCAAGTACCATCTATGTTTAGGGAAATGGAGATGTAAATGTGACAAATTCGGAGGGAAATATAAAAGTTAGTTCGCATAACTATTAATTGTCAAACGCAAACAATAACAACCAATTGACTGAAGAGAACTTAATGAGATCAGAATTACAGTGTCATGAGACCTATCTAAATGACAAGCATAAGAACAGAAATAGTCACTAACATTTTCTACTTGTTGAATTCAGATCCTATATTCATTCAAAAAGCAACAGTCGACATGATAATATAAGGGCATAAAACTACCTAGACTCTTCCTTAATTCAGAGATCATAATAAGATACGCTCAATTCACCTACAAGTCAAAAGGCATATTTATTGGGAAGGATGCACATGGACACCAACAAGAAGCTGCAACATTAAATCCTCAACTTAAGATTATTTCCCTTGATATCATGGACTGTATGCAAAGTGGCTAATTTTTGGAATCCGTCGCAAATTTGCGACGGAAAATAAATCCATCGCAAAATCCATCGCAAATTTGCGATAAAAAATAAATCCATCGCAAATTTGCGACGGATTGGAAAATGCAATACAATTTTTGGAATCCGTCACAAATTTGCGACAGAAAATAGATCCGTCGCAAATTTGCGACGGAAAATACATCCGTTGCAAATTTGCGACGGATTTATTTTCCGTCGCAAATTTGTGACGGATTTTGCGACGGATTTATTTTCCGTCGCAAATTTGCAACGGATTTATTTTCGAATCCGTCGCAAATTTGCAACGGATTTATTTTCCATCACAAAATCCATCACAAATTTGCGACGGAAAATTTCGTGGCAAAATCCATCGCAAATTGGCGACAGATTTATTTTCCGTCGCAAATTTGCGACAGATTTTGCCACGGAATTTTCTGTCCCAAATTTGCGACGGATTTATTTTCCGTCACAAATTTGTGACGATTTATTTTTCGTGGCAAATTCCATTGCAAATTTCGTCGCAAATTAGCGACGAAAAATTTCCCGTCGCAAATTTCCGTGACAAAATCCATGTTTTTTTGTAGTGGAGGGTCCAATGCCAAACACATTGGCAATCTCAAAGCACTTTATGTCCTCGACGTATTGCATAATACCATCTTGGGTTCAACTCCTCTTCTTTTAGGGAATTTGGGGCCGCTCGAGTCATTGGACCTGTCATGGCACTACCTCAATGGAGCCATACCGACTCAGCTTGCAAATCTTCATTTCCTTTCATTCCTGAACCACTCAAACAATCAACTTGTGGGAAGCATCCCGACAAGTGGACAGCTTCTCATGTTTTCCAGGAGTTCCTTCAAAGGAAACCTTGGATTGTGCGGCCTTCCGCTCGACAAAAGTTGCCCAATTACCACGAATGGGACAGAAGAAGCAAGTAGCGTTCCAACTCAAAGCGACATAGATAACGACGGTGACGAAATTGAAGGCGAGAAGAAATGGTTTTACATGAGCATACCGCTTTGATTCGTGGTTGGCCTCTAGGTATTTTGTGGTCCGTTAGTGCTTATAAGATCATGGAGGTTTGCTTATATCATTTTGGGATAAAGTATTGTTCAGACACTCACATTCACAAAGATTTCCACTAAGATTTTAGATGTTAAACTTAAGGAGTATTTATTTTGGTCTATTAAAGTATTTAAATATTAAATTGCATTTTTATCAAATAACTTAAATTTTTAGAATAGTTGACAGTAAGCTCGAAAAATTTTAATTGGTATAGAGCACGAGATTCTGAATTCAAATATTTTCGGTTGCCTTAATTGCATCCCTTCGTCCTTTATATATATCAACCCTTAATCTTAGACGAAAGTCCATCCTACGTGTTAGGATATTTAAATAGCTATATATGAAAACTTAGTTTAAAACTTTTATTCATCACCATTAAAAAAGGCAATTCTCTTTATCGATCAATAGAAGTCTTGCTTAGCAATCAAGAAAATAAGCACGTCTGCGTCTAGCATAGAAATTAGAATATGACAAAATTACATAACCATTTTCGCGAAGAATTGGAGTGAAAAATTGCAAAGGAGAAAATTCTTTAGTGGTGATTATTTTAACTAAGACGGAATGCTTTTCAATTGGTGAAGTCTAAACCTAAAGCCATAATGCTATTAGAAACTAGTTGAAGGCCCCTAAGGTCGGATTTGAAAATTTTACTTTGCAACATTATTTAGCTGCCAAACAAGAAAACTAAGGAATATTGAGGATCAAGTATATCATAAGTCCTAAATCTTATAACAAAAGTATGACCAAGTGTAAGAACTTTTAGATAGTTCAATCTCATCGTAAATTTGTCCATTATAATCAAGTATTTTCATTATTTACTTCCATGAAAAAAATTAACTCGGAATTTTTTATATGCTCAATAAAATTTGGAGTTGATGTGGATTTAAGTGAACGACATATTAGAAAAATGCAAAATCTCTCTCTCTCTCTCTCTCTCTTGAAAATATTCAGTGATTAGTAACCACCACATTATCAATCTATGTGGCGTATGAGCCTAGTTAACACTACTGAAGGGGCGACTTGTGTCATCTGACATGGATTGGCTGAAAAATAAAAAAATAAAAAAAAGCTTTCTTTTCTCTTATGGCCAGCAAGAAAGGACTAAACAACATTAAATGCTAAAAATTAAAATCCCACTTAAAACTCTCTTTCTCCTCTTTTTAATTTTCAAGGACTTCTTTACTTGCTTTTTTGGAGGAGAACGTCGAAGACACTCTCTCTCTTTCTCAAGCATTCCCCCACCGCCTCGACCTCTCCCAAAAGCCTCATTGGTCACTACGAGCTCAAATCTACCTCTGGCATGTCACCTCCCCCAAGAGCCCCCTCCTCCTCTATCGTCGCCTTCGGAGCCCCATTGGCGGCTACGATTCATCAACTAACTCCTCTCTCTCTCTCTCTCTCTCTCTCTCTCTCTCTCTCTCTCTCTTCACAAGTATAACATAGACAAAGCCTTCTTCCTTCAATAACATGTGCACACGCTATATTGCAAAGGGACGCAATCGGAAGAAGGCCCAGAAGAAGTTGCTAAGGCTAAGAGAGATGGTGTGATCGTAGTATACATTGCTAGGGTTCCCCAAGAAACCGACACAAGTAGACCTTGTGCTCAATCCCCGCATTGGAAACGGCCGGGGATTTGGTGTTGTCCATTGCGCGTCGGCATGATCGTGCATGTGTGAGAAAGAAAGACAAAGAGAGGAGTTAGCTAATGAATTGTAAACCGCCAATGGGGCTCAAGAGACGACGACAGAGGCGGAGGGGCCTTGGGATCCAGCAACTACAACTAGCGGGACTCTTGGGGGAGGCGACGTGCCGGAGGCAAATCTTAGCTAGGAGCGATCGGCAGGACACTTGGTAGAGGCGGAGCCAGAGATGAAAAGGGAGAAAAAGAGAAAGAGAGAGGGTGTCTTCCTTGTTATTCTTTAGGAGAGTAGGTAAAGAAATCCTTGAAAATTGAGAAGAGGATAGACAAGAGTTCTTATCGGGATTTTTATTTTTAGCATTTATTATTGTTCAGTCCTTTTCTATTGGCTAGAGGAGAGACAAAAGAAAGCTTTTTTAATTTTTTATTTTTCAACCAATCCATGTCAGATGACACGTGTCACCTCTTTAATGGAGCTAACTAGTCTCACGCGTCCCGCATAGACTAATGACGTGATGATTACTAATCACTGAATATTTTCTCCCCCCTCCCCCCCTCTTTATTTATTTTCTAACTCTATTCCCCTACTTTTTTCTTTATATATCTTTTTCTAATGCGGTGCCATCAGCACTCCATGCTCTCCAAAACAATAAAAATAAAATACCACGTCAAAATAGAAGAAATTAATGGGAGCACCTCGTTACACTTTTTTTTCATAAATTTGGAATTCGATGGTAATTTTTTTATATTTTTATGATTTGATTGCACTTCTTTTTACAAGTTTTAGGTTCATACTCGCTGACAAATATTCCAAACCCCACTTGGAAATCAGTCTTTGGTCAAAACTGGACATTTCAATCTAGCACATGGTCGAGACTTTCTGCTAGACGACACTGGGGCAAAAGAAAGAAAATTTGGACGATGGTTAATTACCTTACATCTAACTCGGAAGTCACCCCGACAGTTACATTCTCATTACGGACCCCCACAATACAATTAAATTAATATTCACTTGAATTTCTTAACAACGATGGCGTCACACTAGTCAAGGTTACTAAAATAATGAGAACCCTTAAGTAGACCGAAGCACAAATAAGAAAACAGCAATCATCATCGATAGAAAATTTCCGTTTTCAATCGGCTATCAAGCTTCAACGAGTGATGGAAAAGGTACTTTATTTTGGTTGGAATCAGGCGATATTTTCAGCGACCGTTTCATCCATCCGCTGGATCCATCTCCAATCAAATAAAAAAGGGGCCCATTCACATGAAAGCCGAATCCATCTCCAATTCAATCTTGGCTCCTGCGGGTTACGACGAGCATGGACCAAACACAAAGAACCTCACGCTTCTTGAAGCGCAATGTCCCAATCTTTCCAAACCCTAAACCAAACTTCGGATTTGGGCACTTGTTAACCATCTCTATTTTCGTCATTGACCAGCTCGCATTCCAATTCCCAAAGCTGGTCATATCCCACCCAACCGAAGTTTGATTTTTTCCGGGTTTGGCCAGCGTCCGAAATTGAGAAGAATCTGGCACCAAGAAATCGGCAAACGAACAAAGAAAGCCGACAAACACAAAACGCGCTTTCGCTGCTGTTCCCTACACACGAGTCCGCGAAAAAAAGCAGCATCGACAGTCCCGCAGCTAACGTACACATTTGACAAAATCGTCCCCTCCGGCGGGCGTGTACTTTGACTGCTCCCAGCTCCCAATCTGAACCGTCCCCTGTTCTCCTCCTCCTCCTCCTCCTCCTACCCGCAATTCTCTGTTCTTGAAATTGCCCAATTCGCCCGAAGTTTTCCAGATCCCTCTCTCGAAAGGTCGACATGCTTATGGGCTTTCGATTTCTTGAACTCGGAGTAGCTGGCTCTCTCGATTACACGAGTGCCTCCTGATCTGCTGGAAACAAATGAGGATTTGGCTCCTCTTATGGCTGGTCTTAATACTCGCGCAAACCAACCCCTTCAGCATAGGCAGGATTTTGGTTTCGGGCCAGTGTCTTGGCGATCATCAGAAATCGCTGTTGCTGGAATTGAAGAATAGCCTCAACTTCAACGCTTCTTTGTCCGCGAAATTGGTCACATGGAATCAGAGCAATGACTCTTGGGGCGGCGTGACCTGCGACGGTGGCCGAGTTACGGATCTTGATCTGAGCAACGAGAGTATCACTGGTGGACTAAACGATTCATCGAGTCTTTTCAGACTCAATGATCTTCAGAGGCTGAATTTGGCTTTCAACCGCTTCCAGTCTCTGGAGATTCCATCTGGGTTCGGTAATCTCACCAATTTGGTCTACCTGAACCTTTCAAATGCGGGGTTCGCAGGGCAGGTTCCAATTGGAATATCACGTTTGACAAGGTTGGTTACTCTTGATGTATCCCTGCTTTATTTTCCTGGGCTCACTCCACTGAAACTCGAGAATCCGAATCTAAAGATGCTTGTTGGGAATCTTGGCGAGCTGAGAGAGTTGTACCTTGACGGAGTGAACGTGTCTGCTCCAGCCAGTGAATGGTGCAATGCCTTGTCTTCTTCGTCACTGCCGAAACTTCGAGTGTTGAGCATGATGAATTGTAATCTATCAGGTCCCATTGAGTCTTGCTCTTCCCTCGTGAATCTTCGTTCTCTGTCAGTGATTAAACTGGGCAACAATAATCTGTCCACCACTGTCCCGGAGTTCTTTGCCCACTTCCACAATTTAACTACTCTGCATCTCAGTTACTGTGGTCTGCAGGGAGAATTTCCTCAAAAAATCTTCCAGGTACAAACCCTTCAGACCCTTGACCTATCATTCAACCAACTTCTTCGGGGTTCTTTGCCAGAATTTCCGGAGAATGATTCTCTTCAGAGACTGGTTCTTAGTTTCACGAATATTTCCGGGAGACTCCCAGAATCAATTGGTAATCTCAGAAATCTGTCAAGAGTAGAATTGGTGAATTGCAGCTTTGATGGAAATATACCAAGCTCTTTCACCAATCTTTCACAACTGGCTTATTTGGACTTCTCATTCAACAATTTTGCTGGTTCAATTCCATCACTCAGCAAGTCCAAGAATCTGACACAAATCACTTTGTCCCACAACAATCTAACTGGTCAGATTAATTCAACCCAATGGGAATCCCTCTTGAGTCTTCTTATTCTCGACCTGCGATTCAATTTACTGAAAGGAAATATTCCTTCATCTCTGTTCACACTCTCATCGATTCAGAAGCTTCAACTTTCCAACAACCAATTTTCTGGTGAAGTGAAGGCAACTTTTAATGCTGCATTGCACAAACTGGATACACTTGATTTGAGCAACAACAATATAGGAGGAGAACTACCAATGTCTATTTGGGAACTCCAAGGGCTCAAGTACCTCTCACTTTCTTCCAATGATTTCAGTGGCTCGTTCCATATTAATTTAGTTCAGCAGCTGAGTAATCTTTCTTATTTGGATCTTTCCTACAATCGTTTTTCCATTGATGCGGCAAGTAATGCTTCCCAGATGTCTTTATTCCCTAAGCTTACAACTTTAAAGTTGGCTTCTTGCCAATTGAGGACTTTACCCGAGTTCCTGGCTAAGCAACACAGATTGGTATTTCTAGACCTCTCAAACAATCAAATTAAGGGCAAGATACCGAAATGGATATGGGAGATTCAAAATCTTCTGTATCTCAATCTTTCGTCTAATTTACTAGACGATATTGAAACACCGTTACCTAAGCTTACATCTACTCTGTCAGTTCTTGACCTTCATAAGAACAGGCTCCGTGGACAAACAATACCACTGCAGCCATTTGCCACACACATGGATTTCTCGAGTAACAACTTCACTATAGTCATTCCACCTGCTATTGGTACGAGCCTTTCAGTGGCAATATTCTTCTCCCTGTCCAATAACAGTTTCCAGGGGTTTATCCCAGAATCAATTTGCGAAGCTGGATATCTCGAGGTGCTCGACCTATCTCATAATAAATTGACGGGAAGTATACCTGATTGCTTAGTAATGGAGTCTCTCAAGGTATTAAATCTGCGGAACAATTCCTTGAATGGTAGCATTTTCAATTTCCCAGCAACATGTGGTTTGAAGACTTTGGATCTCAGCAGTAATCTCCTACAAGGGAAGTTCCCAAAGTCAATGGCAAATTGCACAAATTTGGAGGTTTTAGACATCGGAAACAACCGGATTGATGACGTGTATCCATGTCAATTGAAGAGCATTGCAAGTCTACGTGTCCTTGTTTTACGATCCAACATGTTCCATGGAAGGCTTGGATGTCGCGAGCCTCATGGCACTTGGAAGATGCTTCAAATTGTAGACATATCTTCCAACAACTTCAATGGTACTCTGCCTGCTAAATGCCTCACAACTTGGGAGGCTATGAAGGCTAATGTAGACATCAATCATATACAATATCCATTCCTTCGCTTGAGTGGTTTGTATTACCAGGACACAGTAAGTGTCACCATCAAAGGTCTGCAAGTGGAGCTGGTGAAGATCTTGACTCTTTTCACTTCAATCGACTTCTCATGCAACAATTTTGAAGGTCCAATACCTGATACTCTGGGGGATCTCAAAGCGCTTTATGTCCTCAACTTATCAACGAATGGATTCTCAGGGCCAATTCCTCCATCTCTAGGAAACTTGCAACAGCTTGAGTCCTTGGACCTCTCACGGAATGACCTGAGCGGGACGATTCCCACACAGCTTTCAGACCTGAATTTTCTTTCCTTCTTGAACCTCTCGTACAATAAACTTGTGGGAAGCATCCCATCGGTCAAACAATTTCTCACCTTTTCAGCAAGTTCCTTCGAAAATAATAGTGGATTGTGTGGATTTCCGCTGGAAACAAGTTGCTCAAATACCGATGGCAAGGGAACAGATTCCCCAGATACCAACAGCTCTGACCATGGGAAGAATGATTCTGATGGTTGGGGAAGCATTAATTTTCAGTTCATTCTTGTCGGTTTGGGGTTTGGGGCAGGCGCTGCAGTGATTGTTGCACCTCTTACCTTTTGGAAGACAGGCCAACAATGGTATGACGATCAAGTGGATAAGCTCCTCGAGGTGGTTCTTCCGATGATGGGATTTACGTACACTAGGCAACATGATGACAACTTTGAGGGAAACGAAGCTTTCGAAACCAGCAGCACAGCTGTCTTAAGCGGCTATGGTAGCAATGAATTTGATGAAGAAGAAGAAGAGGAAGAGGATGAATCTTGGGGAAGGTATTGTGTGTTCTGTTCCAAGCTAGACCTCAGTGTGAAGAAAGTCATACATGATCCAAAGTGTACATGCTACGACTCACCACCCATGTCTTCTTCTTCCTCCTATTCATCCTCATCTTCTTCATAGGCACTTTCTTCGTCTCTACTCTGAGCTTTCTTTGCTTGCCTTAATTTTCTTTGGATCCTGTACATAACACAAATACCATTGTCAATGGTGTTGAGGACAGAACATGGGATTTCCTCGGTACGTATATAAATGAACAGCAGGGATGAATCTCCCGTGTGCAGCTCCGCATTTGCTGGCAATCCAATGCGGGGTAAGTCGATAGGAATCTTCTCTCGGCCATTTTGTCGAACAGGTAGAGGACCCGTTACATTTCTCTAAACAACTGTACAAAAAATGTTTACCCATTGCATGGGGATTCATGCTTTAGCTGTCGATAACAATTGCAAGCCGAACTTGGGCAGCTAAAATATGGCGAGGTGAGGCCATACCCAGGATTAAGGTTGCTCCAGGCCTCTCATTTCCTGCAAATTTTGTGGGGAACTTCTCCGATTTTTGCACACGCCAGCGTCAACGTGATCATGATCAGCAACCTGTTCTTTACTTCCATTGCTTGTCCCTTGTGTCTGCGGCTCTTGGAGTAACATCCGTCAACTTTTCTTTTTTCTCATATCTCGATTAATCAGCTAAGTTGCTCGGTTCATAATCGCTCTTGGGGAGGAGTTTTCTTCGAACTCCTCAACGGGGAGTTCTGTCAAGTAGACTGGTTATGGGTAGACCTGTTGAGTGGACGGATCGGGCGAGAGTCTAGATGGATTGATAATGTGCTGGAGCCAAATTGATTCATTTATTTCGGAAGAACTCGTTTTTATATAATACAATTTTAACGGTTCATAACCGACCCAAGCTCAATCCACATTTGACCAAATTCATACCTAAACTTGGTCGGGGTTCAATTCTTAGCAATTTTCGCGTTTGCTACCGTTCACGACCCAAAGGCAACTAATATATTTCCGACACAGTCGTTTTGGCATAAAAATTGCATGCATGGCTCCTAACAAATTATACTTCAGATTGCATCTCCGACATCGACATCGATTGTATTGGCCTCTTGGCTCTTTTTGAGAGTTTAAAATTGGTCATCTGCTCCCGTCTCAATATATAATACCCTTCCCCTAAACTGGATTTCTAACTCTCTTCTTTCTCCTCTTTGAGAAATCTTGTGTTTTGATGCCCTTTACTTTTGTAGATGAGTTTGCGTTTAATGAAATGATACCTCTGTTTCAAGAAAAAAAAAAACCTCCACAAATCACAGATGGCTAACAGAACGTATGGAAAAGAAGTCTTCCCAGTCTTCTATCTTCTGTTCTAGTTACACGAGATATTGACCTAGGGTTCTAGCACCGGATAAAGAAGATAGAAGAGCACGAATGCTTCGACTTGATCGCTAGCGTCGAGAGCAACGACGATTGAAGAGAGAAGGGCACGAAACCGTTCGACTTGCTCCAGAAACCGAAAAATTACTCCGGCGATTCCGAACGCGGAATCAAGCTACCTATTAGACTGAAGGTCGGCGATAACCGGAGAAGAGGGAAGAGCGCGATCTCGAGCTTGAGTTATCTTTGAGAAATGTCTGCAGACTTGTTTTAATCTTATGATGCTAAACGAGTTGAAATATGGATCGTTTAAGCAACCTACCATTCTGACCAAAAAAACCAAAGCAACCTACCATGATTTATTTTATGATGTATTATTTTTTCATTAATCTGTTTTGTCTTACTTTGTCGCCAAACGAGTCACCCACTCTCATGGGGCCACCATGAATTGCAAAAAATTTTGCCAGCTCTAGTCATGTGTGTGGAAGATTAGAAACTTTGGCAAAGGTAAATTTTATTTGTTTGGCAAGTTTTGCATGATAGTGTGCCCCACAAAGGATATACTTTGTTTTTAGAGGCATTTAATATCGCTTTTTCTTTTCAATTTCATTACCAGTTAATTTAGTGAAATATATATATAAATTGCAAAAACAAAAATCAAGTAAATTCGATAGGACAAGCGTACGGGAGGAAACAGTCATGATTACAAGTCAACCTTTTCCAATGCGAAAAAAAAAATTGAAATGGCCAGAGACCAATAAAATTTGACCAATATCATGTGTGAACACTGAACACGTATTTCAATTTTTCTTCTTTGTAAACTTCCTCGCGTTTTCTTTTGCTTTTTTTTTTTGGAGGGGGCCCAATTGGTCTTTTTAGGAAGATAGCATTTTTTTTATTTTAGAAAATAGATTGAAGTGGAAAAATATTTTAAAATGTGGTCAATAGTATAATTATGAAAATTTAGAGATTAGATTGGCCATTTGAAAATAATTTAAAAAACACATTAAACTAATTGAAAGTTGAAAACGTATTGGCTCATCTCATAAGTATCTTTACACTAATTCTGCCAATGCCCACGAATTGCACCTCTTTTTTTCCAATTTCATCCCCATACTGGTACAAAATTGACATCGCGAAGCTTCAATTAATTACCACACGCCCCCTCAAAACTCCTGTTTTTTTTTCCTCTTTTGGCCACACCCATCCCCTTAAAATCGGAAAGGAAAATTAAAAAAAAAAAAAGCAAGAAGAAGAAGAAGAAGAAGACTACCCACACAATGCGATATACATATGATACTCACACGAGCCAATAGAGACGGACGGACATTATATTAAGCCAGAGATTGCCTCACGCACGGTTCATCGCACGACATGGCCTCTTCACAAGCTTGAAACCACCAGAGATCTGCTAAATTCGATGGCGGTGTTGTATGATCGACGTCCACGAAGCTCGAGGAGACGCTGTCGGGCTGGCTCTGGGCCATCTGAGCCCACTGATGAGCCGCCGGGGGAGGAGCGGCAGCTCCGGCCGCGCCGGCCGGGACGAAGTCGGGCCACCCGGCACGGCCGTCGTACGCCGCGTGGTGGAGCCAAATCTGAGCCTTCAAGAACTTGACGTATTGGATGGCCTCCTCGAGCATGGACACGGTGTCCATCTTGGCTCCCCCGGGGACGAGGCTCTGCAGGACCTTGAACCGGTCGCTGATGCGGTGCCGCCGGCGCCGGGCGGCCACGCTCTGCGGGTCGGTCGAGAGCCTGAGCGGCCCCGGTCTTCTGCCTCTGGTCTTGACGTTCCGGGTCGACGGCGACCTCTTCCTGTCGTCGGACTTGTTCGGAGATGACGAGGAGGAAGGTGCATGTGCTGATGAATCGGGGTTGTTCTGAAGGCAGTGATGTTCCATGAACATGTGCTGAGGGCGGTGGCTCGGACCTTAACAAGAGTTCGGAGGTGGGTTTGATGAGTGTTGTCGAGGGGGGTTTACACATAAATATTGATGGAGACTCCTGCGAGAAGCGACAAAACACTGTTTACAAAAGTGATGTTTTTAAGGATATTTGAACATGATATTCATTTGTCACATCAGTTTTATAAATCGATAAGTGTGCTCAAAACTTTAAAATTAATTGAGAAAGTTGCAACCGTGCCCTAAAATTTGTCCAATTCATACAACTAAGTGCTTCCATAAGCTGCGCTCAATCTCATAGGAGGGAAATACCGACGTGACATTTATAAATATTCTTCATGGGCAAGGAGTCCTGATGTGGTGCCAAGTAGGCGCCACAGCGGAAAAAGGTGAATTATTACAAAAAAAAACAAGAATCAAAAAGAGAATAGAATCGAGGGGAGAGAGGGAAAGGGACGAAAAGACGTCGCAAGGGTTGCAAAGGATAGAGACGCCGGCAACGCCGCCATGACTCCGCCGGCGAAGTCGGTGCCGCTCCGTTGTCTCTCTCTAAAACTGATGATCCATTTTTTTCTTTTTGGTCTTTGTTTTCACTTGATGCGGCTTATACAGCACCGCATCAACACTACGGGTCTTAAAATCTTCTTACAAATGACATCCGACATTTTCTATCAATCAAATTAGACGGAGTCGGCTTAAATACTTGATTGTATGAATTAGATAAATTTTAAGACTTGATTGGATTTCGCAAAAAATTTTACAACTTCTCAGACACCTATTCCCTTTCTGAATTGTTTCTTTTTTATTGTCTTCACACATAGAAAGGATCTTGCATAGCGATTGATGTTTACACTTAGTGATATACTTATGCGATGGTGCTCCATCCATTTATTTAAAGATAGTACATGTGGAGGAATTACACCCGATACGGCTCATCTATAATGACTTTAATAGAATCACTCAAGTGATAAGTATGGGCATGTTTGGCAACGTGCCAAACAGTAAAAATTTCTGTTCTTTTGTTCCCAGAAATAGTTTGGGAACAGAAATGCGTTTGGTAAATTTTTTGTTCTCGGGCACATTTTTGCAAAAATTTGTGCCGAGAAACAAGAAGTAAAAAAAAGTAGCTTCTTGTTTCTCGGCACAATTTTGAGAATCAGTTTTTTTTCTTCTTTTTCTTTTTTTTCTTTTGTTATTTTTGTGTTGTTCTTCTTTGGCCATGGCCGGTCGCCGACGACCGGCGACCGGCGGCCGACCACAGCCCAGGGCCGACGAGGGCGTCACGGCCCTTGCCGGCCGCCGGCGGAGGCGAGGGTCGCCCTCGCCGGCGAGGGCGAGGGCTGGACCCTCGCCGCCTGGGCGAGGCGGCCTCGCCCAGAGACGGCGAGGCTCGGCCTCGCCCAGGCGGCGAGGGTCCGACCCTCGCCCGCCTCCGCCGGCGGCCGGCGAGGGCCGTGACGCCCTCGCCGGCCCTGGGCAGTGGCCGGCCGCCGGTCGCCGGCGACCGGCCATGGCCAAAGAAGAAAATGGAATAAAGAAAAAAAAATAAACAATTCAAAATATTATTAAAATATTATTTGAGAACAAAAATTTTATGTAGTTACCAAACGTATTTCTATTCTTTTCTACTCTAGGAATAGAAATTTTGAACAGTTTATTAAACGCCTTCAAATACTCAGAAATTATTTCCAGGCACAGAATAAAAAAAAAAATCATTTCTGTTCAAAAATAGTTCCCGGGCACAGAAATGTTCTCATGCGCACCGTATGTTATTCTTCTTAGAACTATGTATTCCAATAATTATGAAAGAGAGAGAGAGAGATTGATTTTGGAGACTAGCACGATTTAAAGGGGAGATGTCGCCATGTGAGACATTGTAGTTAAATCTTTGGTGAAGAAAATGCATGGGCGACTTGAATTATGCAGAAATTCTCCGTGCGAGTATGAGCAACTAGTGCCAAAAACGCACAGTATTCAGTAACAACTTCAAAATAACAAGACTGGCGAGTTGCCAAAGTATAGTTTTACCACAGTTACCTTGAAATATGAACTTTTCGAACTCATAAACTGTGCTGAAACTGAAACGGAAGGTGGATGATTCTATGACTCTTTCGATCAATCAAACCACGTCGAGGCTTTGGAAGATTGGTAGATCCTTTATTTGGAGATGACGCCTTCCCGTAATCCATCCATAGGTATGAGAACCGATGATCCCAGCCCTATAGGCATCCCAAAGTTTTGTATGTCTTTCTACGTAAGGTAGCAAATGCCCAAGACACAAGATGACTTTAGGTTCGGTCTCGGCGGGTCTCAAACTTGGAACCTCATGAAACGAGTCGATGTTTTGTGTGAGGAATACATCGCGTGTCAATAACACATATCGCGTGACAGTGACACGTGATGTAACCGATCAATTGTAAATGAAAAGCGAATGCACGAGGTGCCAAATAAGATGAGATTCATAGCACGTAAGTCATGGTGTGGCCGATTATAGATTACTATCACGTAGTGTATCTGTTACATGAAATGTTCTCTCCTCATCTATAATAGCGTGACCCGTTTACCATTGACCTCCCATGTTGTGGTAGCATGTAGTGATATATATGTACGATGATGAGAAATTGGTACAATAAATTAAGGGGTGAAAGGTTGTGTTTCGACGCATGTCAATAAAACCACTAGGGTCGTGTGTTGTTCCAAATCTCATGGATCAACGAGACTTAGGTCGAGAAGTGGAAGCTCGTTGATAACATGGTGAGGTTTCGAATCCTACCAATCAATGTCAAGAGCGAATCTCTCGGCATAACTTCATCCTACATTGGACCCTTTGATCTCGCCTTATTAAATGAGGGGGAGAGGATGACCCTTTTCGACTCGCTGAAAAAAATAAATGCAAATTCAACGATTCGCGAAGCGACGCGACTACAAGCATAAATACACTCGCGGGTGCAAACTCACAGAAAAGTCAGGGTAATTTCTAATGGAGATGTCAAAAGTGGTCCTCTAATGTTGAATATAACGATCGAATGCTCCAAGAATCCTATAAGTTTTGGAACTATCCAACCCTAAACAGAAGAGAAAACTGTATTAACTAACAATTAACAACAAACGTGCTCGATCAGTGCAGAAATAGCTGACCAACAACGTTTGTGTCACGCATGTACTCTAGCTCGTATCTATAGGATATTGACACTTTTCGAGTACCCAACTAATTTTTACCAAACACATAGGGTAAGTCCAGAAATCGTGAATAGAGGGTGAAATTATCCAATCAATCCTAAATCTATGTACGGATGACAATTTAATTATAAATTTTTTAATTTCGTCAATTTTGCTTTAAACCTTTGAGCAACGTTTCAATATAGTCATTCCGGTCAACTTTCGCTTAAAATCACTTACGTAGGACGGCCTGCAACGACGGATCGCCATGTTATCGATTTCCTGCAAAAATTGAATCGCTTAAAAGTTAATTGAAAATTTAATCATTAAATTGGCATCCGTGCAATAAATTTATAACCGATAAGGTAATTTTCTCGGAGTGTGGTAAAAAATGTATAGAAATGTGTAGTGGCTTTATTTGCAACGGAAAGAAAGGGAAAAAGGAAACGAATGGCCACGACGGGGACCCCTACCACGACTTCCTGGTTCACCATAAGGAGTCGACAGGGGCGCGCGAGGCGGGTCAAGTGGGATCGTTTGCGTGGGTCGTATCCCCACCGGAAATCGATGTGGATTTCAACCCTCGTTTCCGAGGTTCCCTAAATCCAAAGGAAAGGAGACCCTTTGCCTGCCTTTTCCGGACGATTTGTGCCCCCTTTTCCTTTCTCTCTTTCTTTTGCTTCCCTCTTTCCTTAGGGTTTCATGATTGCCAATGGTGATGTTTCCCCTTAAAAATTCGAACTCGTTCGTATTTTGTTAACAACTTTTCTCTTGCGCACATGCCGGTCCTCGCTCGCGCGGAGCCCGCAAATTCATTTAGTCTCGACGAAATTCTACTTTCTATCTGTAGAACTTATGCATTTCTATATTCGAATTTTGGATTTTTTTTTAATTTCCTCTTGTCGAATTCTTGAAGTTACCTTGAAGTCCCGAATTCTGATATGATTAATCAATGGCACGTTTACGTATGAGTTTGATTGTGGGAAATATGTAGCCATCTTGAGCCAATTAGTTAATGTACGGGACTGAACACTTCGAAAAGGATGACGACAAATCGAATTTTGAGAAATGAGATTTCTCAACATGAACATTGGACAGGAGCTTCTCACATCAGATCTCAATAGCTCTAACGAGTGCATTGGCTCCAATTAATTAGTTTAGGAGCGGGGAGAGATCGATTAAATAGATTAAAAATTCAAGGATTTGATTGTAAATGACACACAGATTCGAGGATCCAAAGTAGACTTTTACCTAATTTGTATATATACACATTCACGCCCGCATCATCGGTGATTGAATTGGAAATAAAGAATAACAAAGAATATCGATACAAGGCAATATCGAGGTCGAATTAAAGTTCTCGATCTTCTCCCTAATACCATGTTAAGCAATCATTTTTCTTTTGAAAGCATAGGATGAAATCAAACCCACTATTTTCTTAAAACTTGATTTTGGTTTCGTCTCCTCCGAGAAGAAAAGGAAAAGGAGTCAAGGTCACATCCAAGCACTTCTTTTCAAGTCATTTTGACAAAAGGAAAGGGTAAAAAAGGAGTGGTTGGCTGGCGCGGAGATTCACATCTTTTGATCTATTCCCAAGAATCAAATAGGATTCGATCTAGACACCAGACCCAATTGAATAGAATATTTTCAAGAGGAAAATTGCTCTACAAGTCCTAAAATTTTATGTACTTATGAGGAGGAGTTCTAAATCTTTCTATCGGTTCAATTAAATTTAAACCATTATCGAGAAATACAATGAAGACATATTCCATTCGATTGGTATAATTAAATACTAAACTTTTGTCAATAAAAGCAATCAAATCCCACAACTTATGTTTAAAGATATCAAATAAGCAATTTTTGAGTTATACCAATTTTTCATAAGAAAGACTTGATTGCAATTTTTTTTAAAAGGGTTTAGAATTTAATTTGAACCAATTAAATGGTCCAATCCTAGATTACATTCCGCACATAGAATTTAATACTTAACTTTTTCCTATTAAAAATGATTAAAGGAGTATCACGATAACATTTTTTAAGTAGAAACTTTTCATTCTGGAAATAAACTAAATTAAAATTCCCACTATCAAATCAATTTTCCATCTTTCTGGGCAGGGACCATCATACAGGTTCTCAAAATTTCTCCTAAATAATAAAAAATTGGATATCAGATTGTACCTTCAGAATTCACGTGTGATGAAGAGGAGTTGGTAAATCCTGATTATATCTACTTGCTGGTTGCTGCTGTCATGAAGTAACCTGACTTGCCTGTCTTCTCGAACTTTACACCCTTCCCTCCTCAATCTAATCATTTTAACACACATCATCCGGATAAATTTTAATTTCTTTTTGTTTTTTGTTTACTATTTATTCATTTAAATCTCGTGGCATTCACACTTTGATTTTCTTTTCTAACCTGAAAATATATGAAATATTGATTTTTATATATATTTCAACGTGTATAGTCGCACATAAATTTTTCATAATTTTTAGAAATGTAAATAGTTTTTTGAATATTGACAGGTAAAAAACAACCCTTTTTTTTAGCACTTTGAAAAGGTTAAAAAAAATGTTATACTTCCTGATTTCCGACATCTTGAGTTACGGTAACAAGATTTGTTAGTCTCGAACCCTTGAAACACGAATCCATGAAACCAGATATGACGTCAAAGAAATGTTCCGTCACGAGTACCGGAAGTCTCATAAAAACGCCCGAAACGATGTCGATGTGTGCTAATTATCCATTCCCATCATTTTATTCAGGGAAAAAAACAAGAGGGACATAAAAACGTGCGAAAATCACAATATCCACACGCCACGAGCTCATAGCAGAGGCATCAGCAACTATCCGGTTTCTTCTCACCTACGTAGTTTTGCCATTAGTGTCGAAGCAACGGCTGTTCCGCATTTCCATCTTTCAAAGGTGAAACCAGCATTGATGATTACCTGCTCCGACTCTTTTTTTTCAGTGGAGACATTGCAGGGGCTTTGAGGGGACGGAAGCGTCACGAAAAGGTCTGCATGTCTCAACCGATTTCTCCTGCAGACGTTCGCCCCACTTCAGATCTGCTCCCTGGGGTTGGTGACTTCTAGCACAGCCTAGTGTCGAGCGAAGGAGACGGTCAATACGTCTGTCCAGTCCACAGGGTGGCTGACAAACTTCCCTCAGGATTGCTTCTGAGTCGGATTGTTCAGTGGAGACTTGTCATGACAGGGACTGTCACAACCTTTCACGGCCTGTAGATGAAGATCAGCTCAAGGCCAATCAGTAGTTCGCATAGGGGAACTAGCTTTTATTCACGCTGTCGCCTTGGGTAGTTATGATTTGAAAAATGAACCGACTATCTAAATCAACCCTGATGGATTTGTCTTTAGCTTGTGCATGTTGACAGTACAAACTTGGAAAAATACCATTTAACAGCGAAAACTATAAAATGCACTCGAAGAGTACAAATTCATCACACATGATCCATTTGATCATGTAAAACCCCACACGAGGCCGCCATAACTTAACGAGCACGAGTGCACCGAGCATGTGTTAACCATGTGCATAAATGATGTCTCCTTTGGGCGAGGGAGGAGGATGTGCCAGCTCTCGAAAAGTTATAGCTACATTAGATACATCTGTGCCATTGTGTAATTTGAGGGGGTAATTAATAGTTAGGTCTACTGAATTGATGGTGAAAATTAATCATGATGAGCAATAACTTTTTTCCTGAACTACCCTTTTTTTCGTTCAGTTTTCATGCACTGATGTGCTGCTTAATAGGGCTTTAACAGAATTGAGAATTCGATAACTTGATTTAAACCGAACGAAAGGGATATGTGTGGATAATCAATTTATTATTGTTTTGGTTTTTATGTGACCTAAGTGATAATAGAAATATATAATAAATTGAATAACTGATTATCGTAAACTCAGCTTGTATAAGTATTATAGTTTCGATTTATGTTTTGGTATTATTCCATTGTAATAGAATTTTAGTCATGGACAATACTTCAAGCACTTATATTCAATTTAATTAAACTAATCGACAACTGAATATTTAAAATTATTAAGTATAAAATGCATTACTTTGATTAATCACAATACTTTTTCATCTACGATTTCTGTTTTAATCATCCTCACTTGTTTTGGAATTCAGTGAATTAATAGAAAGGGGAGGTTGATTGTGACCATCAAATGATATCCAACATTTACCGGACGAAGCACCACCAGCTCAAATCAGCCCAAAACCCGAAGCTCTAGCATTCATCCAACTTTAGTTTGGTCTATCAACACAAAAAGCCTGGCTAAGGCCCAAAGTCTGGCCTGTTCATTGTATCAGCTTGCCGGTAACGTATAATCCGAATGGCTCCGGTCTTGCCAAAGTTGGACAGGCCGGGCTTTCTCAATTAGCACGTTGCCCGAGCTTGCCCATTTGCCTTTCATGCCTCTCGAGCCTGGGCGTAGTGTCGAGCGGGCTGCCGACCAACCGATAAGCTCAACAAGTCTTCATTGCCTCGACCCTTGATCTAGATTCCTGCGTCGACGGCCGAGCTTTCAGCTATCATTTGTGACCATCAAGTGCTGTACTTTCTTCCGTCGGACGAAGCAGCACCGGGCTCCATCGGCCCAAAACCGAAATCCCTAGGATTCGTGCACCTTTTGTTTTGGTCGACCATGTGATCTTTGGGGGACATGCTCTTTTCAGTACCACAGCGGTGTAAAGCCCGTCTTATGTTGGTGCCGCTGGTCCGCCATTTGTGTGTGGCAAAATCTTGAGACATTCTATGTTATGGAAGTCAGGATGAACATGAGATATAAAAGTTCTCTTCTGCTCAACAGAAGGAATTGACATGAGAACATGTCTCTAGCATTACACTTACAATTTCTGCCAATAAGAAAAAAAAATGCATTTTTTCTCCAAATCTGGTGAAGTCCTCTCGTTGGTGAATTACAGTATGTACACCCCCCCGCCTACATGCAATTCAATCAAGAATGAAAATGAGTGACATTTATATATGTAACCACCAATTAGAGAAGTAAGTGAAGAAAACTCTTCTGGACCATGGAAGGATAAAACATTAACGCTGAAAAAATCAATGTGTTATATCAAGCTGATAAATGTCGAAATAATGAGAGAGAAATACCGAAAGAGCCCTCTATTTTGGAAGCGAAAAGAGTAGGAAGGGCGACCAAGTAAGCGACACCCTCGGCAATACCATAGAAGCTACACACCCGCAATCGGAATGTTCGGTTTAAGTCATAATTATCACTACTTATCTTGAGTGAGTCCGTCAACCTTTCGTGAACGGACGCAAATTGGGATAAAATTCGAATTATTCTAAGCACGGTGCTCAAGCTGAACTTACACCATTAACAAATTAGGATTTCTTGAGATCGAGGAGCGACTAAGCTATTCGAACTCGTGATCAAGGGCCTCCAAACCAAGTATCAGTTTTCCACAACTTGTGATGAGTGATGTCCAAGATCTAGGCGTCAGATCGGATGACTTTTCTGTTTTCTTTTCGGTTCACCCGAACAAACTTTTGGTTTGGAAGCATTCTTACTCCATCTAGAGACATCTCCGAATGGCACTCCACGCGTCCTTCCCTCCGGCTGCTCGCACCTTCTCATCGCTGCACGTAGCTTCTTCGCCGTCTTTTCGGTCAAACAAGACTCCCCCCATATAGTCTGCATCACCATATGATCATCGTCATCCCCATCGCCAGCTCCAAATCGATCTGCATCAAACCCAAAAGATCACTCTCGACATCCTATGGCGAGCGAGGAGTTCAGGCTGGTGTCTCCGCCCATCGACCGGGAGGGGAAGCTGCCGAGGAAGTACACCGACAACGGCCAAGGCGCTCTCAAGAGCGTGTCTCCGCCGCTCGAGTGGTAAAACGTT
This sequence comes from Syzygium malaccense, assembly GCA_031216405.1. Lineage (NCBI taxonomy): Eukaryota > Viridiplantae > Streptophyta > Magnoliopsida > Myrtales > Myrtaceae > Syzygium > Syzygium malaccense. The sequence continues at coordinate 6,419,377 of CM062253.1, read as the reverse complement.
ACGATCGTCTCCGACGTCGTCTTTCGCGACCGACGAGAACGGAATCCGGGCAGACCCCAGTTTTTTTTTGCTCTCGCGTTCGGTTAGTCGATTTGCAGATCATTCTTAATGTTATTCAATCGAATGCATGGATTAGGTACAACGTGCCGGAGGGGACACGGAGCCTCGCCCTCGTGGTGCAGGACATCGACGCGCCCGACCCGAGCAGCCCGATCGTGCCGTGGACGTGCTGGGTGGTGGCCAACATCCCGCCGCACCTGAAGGGCCTCCCCGAGGGCTTCTCGGGCAAGGGGGAGGAGCTCAGCGGCGACCACGCCGAGATCCAGGAAGGCAACAACGACCACAAGGTGCCGGGCTGGCGCGGGCCGAAGCTCCCGTCCCACGGGCATCGCTTCGAGTTCAAGCTCTACGCCTTGGACGAGAAGCTGAACCTAGGCCACAAGGCGTGTGTATGGCACAGCCTCCTTTCGAACGGAGCTCAGTCTCACCATCTTTTGCGTTTATGGAAAATGGCGTGAGAGTTACTGTGTCTTGGTGATCTTCAGGTGACCAAAGAGAAGCTGGTGGAGGCGATCGAAGGGCGTGTTCTTGGAGAGGCCTTGCTGGTTGCTAAATTCTGAGGTTGGATGTGACAATTCTTGTCCTGTACTCCTAGCAAATTGAATAATAGAGTTGATTCGATCCATTAAGAAAAGCTATGTAAAAGGGTCATAGTGGAAGTTCACTAATCCAAGGTAAAAGTGAGAGAGCCCACTTCCCTTTGCTCAATTCTCTTCCCTTCCTCTTCACTGGGTGGTGCCTTCGGACTCTAGCCATTCACGGAGAAGGGGTAACTTTTTTAAGGCTTCATTTGTCTCGCGGAAACGTTTTTGTTCTTATTTTTATTTTTATGGAGACGGTGGAAGTTATCAAAAGATAACCGCTTCCACCTCTCACACGGTTGCCTCTCAAACACATCCTATCATGGGCGAGGACATCCCTTCATGGGTGAACTGCTGAAATATAGCAGAAATAATTAATCGCTAAAAAATATTTTTTACTATCGACAATAATAAATGATAAAATACTTTTATAGAAGGTGAAATATTGGTTTTAAGAAAAAAACAATGTTTTCTTAATTTTTTTATTTTTAATTTTTCACAAGATAAACGCGCCCTTAGAAATGCCTGCTTACTGAAGCCTTTGAATGAAGATGAAGAGAGAGAGAGAGAGGGAGGAAAAGTGTGGCAGGCTTAGAGGCATCATACCTCCACAGGGAGACTCGTGTATTTCGTAAGGGGATCGCGAAGCTTGCTCCGCAAGTACGGCACGTCTCCATCTTGGGTCTACTCGCCTTTGGACTTACATAATTAATGCCCACCAAATAGAATATTTTAGGAATCGGGTGACTAGAATTCGGGAAAAGAACACCAGCAAAGCAATAATTTGCGGATAATGCTCGCTTTTCTATGGTAACTTTTTTAGTTGGTGATTTAAGCGACACCAAAAATCCTAAATTTTACTATTTATGATACATTTATCCCAATGTACATTATTCATGGGCATTTTCGTCTTTTTGCTTTTTATTTTTTATTTTTACTTTTTTTCCTTTCCGGCGAGGGGGCCCCTTGCCGGATCCGGCGAGGGCGAGCCTTGCCCGACGCCGGCGAGGGTCGCCCTCACCGGATCCCCTCGCCGGAAATGAAAAAAAAGTAAAAATAAAAAATAAATGCAAAAAGACGAAAATGCCCATAGCCAATGTATATTAGGGTAAATGTATCATAAATAGTAAAGTTTGGGGTTTTTGGTGTCACAAAAAAAAGTTCGGGTAAATGTGTCACAAGTGACAAAGTTTGGGGTTTTTGGTGATTTTTTCCCGTTTTTTTTAAAAATACTTATTTGAGTGACGTCGATAATCTCTCTTGCCAAAAAAATCCCAACTTGTCATTAATTTTATATAAACCGTCCAACATAACTTGCCGGGAAAATGGTATCATCAAAAGCATGTAGAATGGTGCCTTTCCATCTATTGTCTTTTCGAATTCAAGCCAGTTCTTCGTGGATGATGCCGTTTTTGTGCAATTAGATGCTCCATATGACAGTCAGTTTGATTCTGATCTTGACGAGATCGTTGTTGTTGTTGTTGTTCTTCTTCTTCTTTGTGTTGTGTGTTACCAAGTAATCATAGCTAGGGTTTCAAAAAATTATAGGTCTATGGATGCACCCGAGAGAGAGATTTAGTGAAAAGCTTCTTTCTTGTTGGACTCGAGAGGGGAAAATTATCCAAAAAGTCCTAAACTTATTGCATTTTTGCCAATTCAATTCTAAATTTCTTAACTTTATCAATCGAGTCCTAAATATTTTCACATTTTTTCAATTGAGTCAATTCGGTGAATTTTGGCATGAAATCACTGATGTTAAATGTAGGTTGTCACACAGCCGGTGCTAATGTGAACAATTTTTTTTTTTCAATTTTAATTTTTCTGTTTTTTCTTTTCTTTCTCTTTTTTTTCATCCTTTCTTTCTCTAGCTCGTCGCCGGGCCTCGGCAATCTGCTAGAGGCCAGGGCCGGCTGTGCCACGGAGGACGGCAGGCGTTCACGTCGGCGATTTCCAGCCAAAATCGACCTGATTGACTCAACTGTCGAAACGTGAAAAGGTTTCGGACTCGATTGACAAAATCAAAAAGTTTAGGACCGAACTGACTGAAGCATATTAGGTTTTAGGACTTCCTGAACAATTTTCCCGGACTCGACTCGAGGGAGAAACTTCTGCGATGTTGCCTTTAGGGACCGCAGAGCAACGTCAATTACCCCTTGACGTGAACACCGACCTCGTCCTAATCCGTATGCGAATTCCCCCCGTACCTTCTTTCCCCAGAATGGTCACGATCACATTTGAATCCCCACCCCAATCTTAGAAATTGACCATACCAATTCGCAGCCACTATCTCCCAAAATCCCATTTCAAAGTCCCCCTCACGCGGGTCAAGGGTCGTTTTCGGTCTTGATGGGGGGCGCTGCCTCACTGGCTCATCATCATGATTTTCCTCCGCACCGCGTCCCACCCGCACCACGTTCCTCCTCTCCTCTCACTCGCTCGGGGTCTTCTTCGTCGTCGTCGTCGTCGTCGGCACTAACCAGAACTCGGTTCCATTGACAAATCTTTACACCGTTTCACACTCCAATCCGTCCTTCCTTCGTACGAAGAGACGAACCTTCCGTGGACTTTGAAAACACGCCCTAGCCTAGCTCAGGCCCGTCATCGTGCGCCCTTTATTTTAATCCAGCGTGCATCGATATTCGCCAACCCACCATTTCCAATCAGTTCACGCGAAACCAGAACCAGAAACCAGCAGCTAGACCGCCTTGTCAGGATATTCTCCCCCTTCTCTGGTTCTCGGTTTCCTTCTTCGGGTAAGTTGGAGCTCGGTTGAGGGTTTCACGAACGCCGCGTAGCCATGGCGGACGCCGCCGTCCCCCCCCTGGCCCAGGCCTACGGGGCCCACCTCCCGGCGGTGCCCGAGTGGCTCAACAAGGGCGACAACGCGTGGCAGATGACGGCGGCGACCCTCGTCGGGATCCAGAGCATGCCGGGCCTCGTGATCCTCTACGCGAGCATCGTCAAGAAGAAGTGGGCCGTGAACTCGGCCTTCATGGCCCTCTACGCCTTCGCGGCGGTCCTCATCGTCTGGGTCCTCGTCGGGTACCGGATGGCCTTCGGCGACCGCCTCGTCCCCATGTGGGGCAAGGGCGCGCCCGCCCTCGGCCAGAAGTACCTCATCCGCCGGGCCAAGGTGCCCGGCACCCTGGAGACGCCCGCTGACGAGCCCTTCTACCCCATGGCCACGCTCGTCTACTTCCAGTTCCAGTTCGCAGCCATCACCATGATCTTGCTCGCCGGCTCCGTCCTCGGCCGGATGAACATAAAGGCGTGGATGGCCTTCGTGCCGCTCTGGCTGATCTTCTCCTACACCGTCGGCGCATATAGCCTCTGGGGCGGCGGTTTTCTGTACCGATGGGGCGTCATCGACTACTCCGGCGGCTACGTCATCCACCTCTCGTCGGGCATCGCCGGGTTCACCGCGGCTTATTGGGTACGTACCGAATGCAGAAGGGCCAAGTAGATTTTACATAGGCCTTCCGGCGCTATCCACTCCAACCTTATCGTCAAATTTATGTAATTTTTATATACCCAATGACTTTCAAAACGTAAAACCACGATCTGTTATGAAACCTCGTGTCTCTGAACATGTCCATGCATCCCTTCCGGCCGGGACCATTTCGTGGAAACTCGATAGCACCTCGAGCTTAGAACAATTAAATAAATGTCGCCAATCTCGATTAATTCAATGCTCTAATTTGATTTTTAACGATTTAAATTGCCGGTGGTTTTTTAGGTCGGGCCGAGGCTGAGGAGCGACCGAGAGCGGTTCTCTCCGAACAACGTCCTGCTCATGCTGGCCGGGGCGGGCCTGCTGTGGATGGGCTGGTCCGGGTTCAACGGCGGGGCCCCGTACGCGGCGAACATCACCGCCTCCATGGCCGTCCTCAACACCAACATATGCGCGGCCACGAGCCTCCTGATCTGGACGTCGCTCGACGTCGTGTTCTTCGGGAAGCCGTCGGTGATCGGGGCGGTCCAAGGGATGATGACGGGTCTAGTTTGCATCACGCCCGGAGCAGGTAGCACGGATACCTTGTCAACTTATTTCATCACCATAAATTTAGGGATTAGGTTAAGTCGTGGAAACTTAATTCAATGGGAGGCACGATTATGATTGGAGTTGACTAAGAATGTCAATAACTTTCAGGGGTCGTGCAATCGTGGGCGGCTATAGTAATGGGGATGCTTTCTGGCAGCATTCCATGGGTCACCATGATGATACTCCACAAGAAATCTAGTCTTCTTCAAAAGGTAAAACGATAATAATTTTAGAGCAATTACGCATGTGAAGTTCTATTCATCCTCCACTTTCAGAAATTACCATTTTGCATGCTATGCTTTCATGTTGGCTGCCAAGTTGCATTCCCCACGTCGGTTAATTGTTTCGTAAAAAATAAATAATTTAAAAAATATTTTTCTTCTCAAATTACCGGTCGCTCTCCTTTTAAATTCCCTTGACTTCCGATGCAAACCCTAGTTCCCCGGCCATCCTAACCAACTTCAGCCACTTCTATCGGCCGCCTCCGACCGCCGTCCGCGTGTCCCGTGTAGTGGCCATCCTCCGTCCCACGCCATCTCTAGCCTCGTCGCTGTCCCCCCCGTCCTTAATTTGAGGGCACTGGCCTCCTCTGGCCCATGGATTAAAGAAAGGGACGATGCATAGAAAAGAGAAAGAGACGGGCACCAGCGACGAGAGTCAAATGAGGTTGCCTACAACAACGGGGGCGGCGGCGGCGGCGGCGGCTTGACGACGGCCGGTCATAAGGCATCGGGTGGTGGGTCGGATTGCTGGAAATGGAGGCTAGGATTTGAGTTGGGGGAGTCGAAGGGGGCGGGCGTTAATTTTTTTTTTTTATAATATGAAAAGGGCAATTTGCTCATTTATAATTTGAGGCTTAGCAATGCCGAAGTGGCTGCATGCATTCCCACTGCTTTTCCCAATTTTTGAGCAGTCGGGCTCTTAACGATGGTAATCTATTGCAAGTTGGTCGAGTGATCAAGATTGAATCAAATACGGCACATACATAATCTATCTTGACCAAACAACTGTTGTCCTTTGTCGGGAGTCGGATACAACAAGGCCTGATCATAGTTTCCATGTTAACAAACCATAGATGATGGAAAAAAAAAAAAAAACCATGATCTGATTCATGTTTTGCGGTCGCTCGTGATCAGGTCGACGACACGCTGGGCGTGTTCCACACGCACGCCGTCGCCGGATTGCTTGGGGGGCTTCTCACCGGGCTCCTGGCCGAGCCGGAGCTCTGCGACCTCATACTGCCGAGCCCGGACTCGAGGGGCGCGTTCTATGGCGGCTCGGGCAGGGTCCAGTTCTTGAAGCAGATCGTCGCGGCCCTGTTCGTGACCGGGTGGAACATAATCGCTACGACCATCATTTGCCTCGGCATTCAGCTGGTCGTGCCGTTGAGAATGCCCGACGAGCACCTCATGATAGGCGACGACGCGGCCCACGGGGAGGAGGCTTATGCGCTCTGGGGCGACGGAGAGAAGTACGACCCGACGAGACACGGCTGGAACAACTCGACGTCTCATGCGGCGGAGCTCATGGCGCCTTCGCCGTATATAAATGGCGCTAGAGGCGTGACCATTAACCTGTGAGCTCGCTGCTTGTTCTCGCTCGATCGGGCAATGCGCGGACGTGCGCTTGGAGGACGAATCGACTGTACATAAATGTTTCGGCGGTGCGAGAATTCGAGGCTTATCAAGAAAGTTGTCTTGTTGTAGTCAAACCTTAAATGACACTCTTAGTGTTCTTGTACGTGTGCGTGTGTTTTGGGGAGAAGTTATAAAAAAAAAAAATAGTGAGTCGTAAATCTATTGTAATTGTTTCAATTTAGTCTTAAGCATTTTTTGTTTTGCCAATCGAATCCTAAACTTTTTGCATATGTATCAATTCAGTCCATCCGGCTAATTTTGGACGGAAATCGCCGACGTGGACAATTTTTATGATTTTTTTTAAAAATATTACGATTTTCTTTATTATCTTATTTTATTTCCGTTTTATCATTGTGGCTGGGCGAGGTCGGCCGGTCGGGCGAGACTCGACCTCGTACTCGCTAGGCGAGGTTGACCCTCGCTAGTCGCCAACAATTGGGCCGGTGAGGGTCGGGCCTCGCTGACCATAGGCGTGGCCCGATTTCGTCAAATCCGGGGATGTTACGCCTTGCCAGCCACCGATGAGAGCGGCCCTTGCCAGAGGCCACGAGATCCGCCACAAGGGCTGATCTCGCTGAATTTGGTGAGGGTCAAGCCTCGCCCACCATGGACGAGGCCCAACCTTTCCAAATCCGGCAAGGTCGTGCCTCACCCATGGCCGGCGAATCTAGCAAGGGTGAGCCTTGCTAGCCCAGCCCTGGCAAGGCCGACCTTGCCGGTCCAACGAAAAAAGAGAAAAGAAAATTCATAATAAAAAAATCATAAATTTTTTAAAAAATTATAAAAATTATCTATGTCATACAAATACAAAAGATTTATGATTCAATTGGCCCCCAAAAAAAAGAGTGCTAGGATTGAATTGGCACAATTACAATATATTTATGACTTTTTTGGTAATTTTCCAATGTTTTGGTGAATAGAGAATCTAAATCAAACCAATTATCACCCTCAACCTCTCTCGCTCGAGCATTAATCATCCCTTAATACCTCTATTCGACACAGCAACAATATGATTGAGAACATCAAATGAGCCGAGAGAGTTAACGGATTACAAAAATTATTCGTGTTCTCTGACTGAGACACGCTAAGATTATCCTGCAATTTCAGTACTTGAATCGGCATCTGAGAAAATGGCAATATGTGGCGCGAATGAGTGTACCTTAATCTGCGTCTGGTCTTCATTGTCTTTGGTGTTTACCTCAATAGATGAATGGACCACGACACAAGTGCTTAGCTTGTCGCAGCGCCTACTTTCAAGTTCCGTCTAATATCTTCTAGTACTCGTTGCAATTGTCGGAAGTCGGGAGTGTGCAGGTCGAATGAGGGAGGCCGCTGGAAAACAATCGATGCCACCCGAATCAGAATTCTCGCTGTCAATCCGCATATGCTGAAAGTCTCTTGCTCTGGTTTGTAATCGAAAACATGAAGAATATACTTCCATCCTAGCCATTCTCTCTCCTCAAATCTGTGATTCTCCCCCTGTATTGGCTCAACACAAACGTGAGAGTTATACTATAACCACACTTTTATATTAATGGAGCAGATCAGCTGCTAAATACAGAAACGGTATCATCTCCCATTGCAAACCCTCCTTTTCTTTTCAATATCATGTCTCTTGCAAGATTGATGACATCCATGTTTAGTCAAATGAAGGATACAAGCAAATTCAGTCGTTCAATTCACTTTCAAAACTGATACTATAAAATGGGTATGTCAGATGACTCTTGCCCAATATAAGCACAGGTAGATAGGATCTTGAAGAGGGGAATTGTAATGGGTAGAGGAAGAAACCTTCAGAAACATTTCCAAAGGGACGTCGAAAACCACATCCACTTCATCCACATTCAGTGAGGGTGTGAAATCTTCTATCTTTGCGAGTAGGCCAATGACGGGAACGACCTCGAAGAGATGCTGGTGTAGCGCAATGGATAGGACACAAGTGAATGATTGAGCACAGAGACAATAACAGTAGGGCAATAATTTATCATAGGGGAACCTGAGAAAAGAAGGGTTCCAAATTAGCAACAACTTGAACCAATTCTGGGTCCAAGCCGATCTCTTCCGTGGCTTCTCTTAGTGCAGTTGCAGCGTCGTCCTTATCATGTTCTTCCATTTTTCCACCCGGCAGTGCGACATCTCCTGTTTCTCAAGTGACAGAATCATGGATTGTCATTTTTGTTCTTGCAGAGGATGAAACTGAGGTCTCCATAAGTTAAACAATTCTCAGCAATCAGTAAGTCAACAATGTTAATATCTGTATTCACCTAATAAATGAATTGATTCATGGTCACTTACAAGTGATCAACTAACATGCCTCTTTAAGGATTTTGAACTTTAGAAATCTAGAGATCATTGATCGGAACATGAAGATCTTGCATGGCCTTATCAGTGAGAGGTCAACTGGATACTTTGTCCATTGTCCATGTTCATAATTCAAGTCCGAAGCAAGACTAGCTAATATCTTGGATGGTTATGTGACATCAACAGAAGATATCTTCGTTTACATCAAATTCAATGGATAACCGTCGTGCGACAGAGTTGTATTAACGCATAAGCAAATGATTATGAACAATCTACATGAGGCAGTGAGTTCATATATACCAGGATAAGAGGACAGTTTCATCGATCTTTTCGTGAGAATAACTCGAAGCTCTCCTCCGTGGCCTTCGAAGAGGCACACCAAGACGGCAGCTCTTCTCTTCCTCCTCGGCTTGATGGGACAACAACAATCGTCATCTTGAGCACACTGGGATTGATCATTAGCCCCATCTTTGGAGTCTGTAAATAGATTGCTATTCTTCTCTTCATGATCAACTTCTAATTCTAGTGACAATTCGTACAGTCGGAGCCGGTTCACAAGTTCGCGAAGAGTTTCGCTCGCCACTCCTGAAAGGTTCCCCATGCGTGCATGCTGAGGTCATCTAGCATCCTGTACGGCTTTAATTATATTGCAGATATCCCACTTTTTTTGTGCAACTTGTCTGGGAATATCTGTCATCTGTGGTAGCCATGGCTAGAATCTAAATGGTGAAATTCTCATGGAACTTCGGAATAGAATCTCACTTTGGTTTGTTACTTAGCACGAGTTCGAAAGTGTTTCGCTAAACATTAATTGGTGTATAGTCTCAGTCAAGAAGCAATCGCCAGTTCAGAAGTTGATAATTCACTTTCTTCCATAAACATCACTGTAAACCATGTCCATGATCATAAATGTCTTCCCTTTGCCCCTCTTTCCTCTTTTTCGCGTCTCTAAGATGGAAAAACAAGAATCATAATCAGCATGACTCATCATCTTGCAGGAGAAAAAGAAAATCTTCTTCTGAGTAGCATCTGTAAAATAGGCATGTTGCATTAAGTTCTCGCACAGCAGCTTGCAAGGTAAGCATCACGACTAAACTGCATAACCACGCCTAATTTAGTCCCATGTGAAGGGGGTACATGGATTTCGAGTTCAGGAGATTAATGCTAACCAAATAGGCATCACCATTCGTCCCTCCTAACTCAAACTCAAATGGAATGCGAGGCTCGGGTTTCGATTAATGGGGGCGGGGGAGGAGGGCAAGTCAAGAAAGATTGTAGAGAAACCAAAGACGGTGTACGTCTGGAAACAGAACCTCTCCGAGGAAAACTTATCAAACCGATCAAGGAATCGCGCCCAATATATATGTTAAGGTTGCTTAGGGGGCAGGCTATGAGTTCATTTGAGCGGTGCCCCGGTATCAGCGGATCGAAGTTTGTAGAAATGGACTCCCAGCTGCTGCTTTCAGAGATTGAACAGGAAATAAAGCAGAGAAGGGCTAGGCTGCCATGGATCGGACTCTGTTCCACGTTCAATTCTCATAAGTCTAGTCTTGTACCTGAAGACCCTCTCCATTTGGAGGTGATTATTTCTTTGTTTTTTTTGCACCGAAACAAACGCTGATGTGGTGCCAAGTAGGCACGGCCAAAAATTGTTGGAGGGTGGCTATTACATCAACTGGAAATCCGGGAAATAGATTTGTACTCCAATGAATTATTGGGTGAGATGTGACAAGTTCAATCAACGGACAACACGAAACTATACCCAATCCTGCGGTAATGCCCGACGTTTGGCCAGTATGGATGAAAGCACTTGCATCTTGACGAACCGCAAGTTGCATTGCCTTTCGGCTGAGAATTTGGAATAGCTTTTGCAAGTTGTCACGATGGAGAAAGATGGCGAATTCGCAAAGCGGTAATGGATTGTGATGGAACCGATGCATAAAGAGACCCCAAAGGGGGGAAAAAGAGAGAAATGAAAGGTGGGAGGTGCAGTCGAGCTCTCGGGGAGGTAATTTCGATCTCGCATTTTGAATCGTATTCGATATCATGTTGGAAAATGCAAGCCTGCACCAACATTTCAAGTCGGATTGTGAGGAGGTAATTGATCAACGTTCGCTTGTTCTCGATGTGTGGAATGCTATCTGTTGGGAGCGTAGCATAAGACTGATACCGTCACTTGGAAAAATCGTCCAGAGAGAATCTAAACCCAACGTGATCAACATATTTAGTTGGATCAACAATACAATAGGGAGTCTAAGTCCGAACTAATCAACATAATTGGACCAACGTTTACTCAAATGGCAATGAACGCGAGAACCAACCGGTTCTGGGGCGGTTCCTAGTTCCTAAAATTTGGAACTAGTGATAATAGGTCAAGTTCCCAATTCTGGATGGGATCGAACCACCCATACCGGACCAATAGCTTTCTTTTTTATTGCCAAAAGGTTGGAGAAGAGAACAAAAACAACGTTGATAGACACGATTACATTTTGCGAGTGTCTAGTTCCAGTGTTCCATTCCCTACTAGGAAATAAGAAAGAAAAAAGAAAGAAATCGTACCGATTCCCGACCCACTTAGGAATCCTACCAAACCAATTAGATGGGTCGTTTTCAAGTACCGACCCTTCTGCCGATGAAATATGGGCCAATTAAAATATATTTACTGCATCATATTACACTACACTATACTAATTCTCCGTTATGGGACACACGTATCTCGATACTATTTTTGACTTGATTTATGGGAAAAATTACCAAAATCTGAATCGGGGGGCGGTGAATGGAGAGAGAGAATGTGTTGACACGAAGATGCATTTGCACCGGTCCACCGGATTCATATTACCAATCAGATTTTATAAATTTGACGTGTAATCCATATGACATGATGTACGAGCTGACATGTACGACACGCACCCGTAGGCTGGTGCTTTGACAGTCGTTTGATGCTACGCTCGAGAGAACAACTTGGCCGTGAAAGTCCCGCTGTTAACTCGATCCTCTTTCGTAGTGGGCCGCGAATGGTCCTTGGGAAACCTGTCCTGTGCACGGGACAAGGGACCCCCAGGGCTTGGGGCTACGATGGACCAAGCCCTACACATGAATTTCCCTTCGATGATGTACCGTCTTTCAAACACGGGCATCTTAGTGACACGGTAAAAAAACCGTCTCAGAATGGACAAACGATGAAGGACGGGAACAGCTTTCATATCAGATTGACTCGTGACTCTTTGGTACCGAGTGAAATCGGATTTACTGCTAGATATGTCGAATGAGCTCGCTCCCTTTCGAACATTTTCGTTAGAGAAAATCGGACTTTTAACGTCTCATTTCACGCGTTGAATTATTGTCCCCGCATCGCTTGACAACAGGTCCTATATGCTTTTTAAATTCACGTGATTTCCCATCATCTAACTCTTAAGCTTTTGAATTGGACTTTCCAACATGGTATCAAAATCAGCGATATCCTTTTGCGTATGCGAGTCAGCAATCGCATCTGCGCGTCACTAGATGCAAAACAGAAGTTATCCAGGTTTTACTTACAAAGGACCCTCCGACGGTGCTTAAGTCGGTTTTCGTCGAGCTCCTTCCAATAAGAACCTGGAATGTCTATTCGGTTTTCTCTTTTCAACCATCACTATTGAACTCTGGTCGGGCGTAAGGAGCGATTCCTCGGGACGGTTCGACCCATCCAAGCTCTCCCGCACACCAAGTGACAAAAGAAAACCTGACTTTCCCATCTCCGACCCCACGAGCATGGAAACAGTGAATCACTGAATTACTAATCAACTTCTGTTTGCCTCATCTTATGCATTCATTCTTATCTTCTTGCTGCCAAGAACAGCTATACCTTGTACAATGCTGAAATATCTTCACGGGTCCCGAGCCCAGAAGACAGTTCACTATAGGGTAGATGCCAAGATTGTCCGTGGCTTCCTCTGTTGGTGTTCGTCAGACTCGTTCCGATACCTGGTGCTTCCGCTCTTGGTAATTGATTCTCTGGGTCCCATACTATGCTTCAATTATGCAGTCCTATGATGTTACAGCCTCGTGACTTGGACTGTTCGTCGGGTCCACTCCAATCTTTCCCTCGGGACTATCCATCATCGAAACAAGCGATCAAACGAAAAAAATAAAATGCAATAATAAAGCAAATTGAATGCTAGATTTATATAGTTTGGTTAGCGTGACTTATGTCCATGGAGAGAACAATACAGAATTTCATTATAAATGAAGCAATACTCGAGTCATCCAAACATTCTCGGTCTTTCTCAACCTCCAATTATACTCAATAACTTTACAGTGGTTAGCCCCACATGTTCTCACGGAATAATATTTTAATCTTGCAAAGGAATTCACAAATCTTACTACAAGATTAGTTGGCTTCAACATCTCGGATTGCTTTAATTTACAAAGGAGCAGCTTCTCATATACTCTTCACAAAGAACACCATTCCTTGTATTGAAGAGATTTAAATCCACAACAGGAAACACTTTTAAACTAGGCAACCATAAGGCCCGCTCGATAAAATGCCGAATGAGCCCTTCGATCATAAAGGTTATAAGAATAGGGTTGGCGCACAAAACTCGTCGATGGAATGTTTGAGTAGCTCACCGATCATGAGCATCGAATGAGCAGAGTTTAAGTTAAGTTCATAACACGTGTTGACGATTGATTGACTTGGAGCATGATAGGAAGTTGAAGACTAAGCCATGAAGGATCTATTGACCAAGGGATAATTGTAGCTAAAGGATCGGGAGCAAGTACATAACATCCCTAGAGCAGGGCGTAAGTCATGAGGCAATTAGAGATTCTTGAAAAGGAAGATCGGGATGAATCATGGAATGACTCATAAAGATACAAGAGGAATAAAAGAACATAGCTCTCGGCACACATTCTACATAGAGTATACACTATGAGCAAAAAATAAAACAGCATCAATGGCATCCGAAATCGCGAGGAGCTTGCCAGATTTTGAAGAAGATCGCTTGAATACGATTTTGCTTAAGTTTGAATTTAAATTCAAATTAGATTGGGTTTCCCATTTCCAGTACTTCAATTAATTAAAAAAAAATTTCCAGCCATGTCTTGTATGCCTTTTTCTTTCCCCAGCACTTTTGATTTCCTTTAAGAAGCTAATGTCCAATTTTAGTTATCAAGCAAATATGGCGTGTGGCATCCCAGAATGTAAACCATACGTTCTGATTCAATCAAGTTTCCTATAGTTTCCTCATTTATTTTGAATTGTCCACGAATTATTTTAGTAACACGAATTTTACAAAGCCATTGGGGGCTTCAAGACAAATCCATTCTCTTTTGAGTAGAAGTCACAATCGACACTTTAATTGGCCATCGACCATCCTCGACATGAATAGAAGTCATTGTGAAGCTAATGACTCCAATAATCAGGAGCTGAGTCCTAACCCATCAAGAGCCTCCAAGGCTAGAGATGGTCCTGAGGATCGAATTAGGCGACACACTCTCTTTGAGGAAGACAACGACGACTACCCTTGATCTGGATTCAGCCTAGGAAAGCCTAGGCACTATGAGGCATTCTTTAGGAGAAGGGAACCATCGCAAAATGGCCCCTAGAGAGGCCAATCTATAACGATGGTAGGAGATCTAGAGAACTACACCTGCTGCCCCCACGAGGAGGTTAGAAATAGAGAATATTAGGAAGGACTCGGTGAAGATGAACCGAGAAATAGCTAATCCTCTCGATAGGAGGATATTTGGCTACGACGGTGGAGCATCCCTGCGGACCTTGACTTTGAAGGAACAATATGCGCGTGTATAGGAAGCCACGCTCAGATCACATCAACAAAAGTTACCGGGATAAGGACATAACAAATATCCCGACTTTTATACGGCGGTTCGAGTGTCATTACTTATTTTTCGACCACTTGGGTATCAAATCGGTTAAAAATTTATTTGCTTCGGTGTTATCGCCGATTTGCGTGGCCGGAAAATCCGATGTGGCATTAAACTATTATAAATCGGCCGAAAAAGAAAAGGGTTTCAACTGATTAATTATTTCAAGCGAAATAATCGGTCGTTTTTGAAAAAGGTATTTTTTAAATCAATATTTTTTCTCGAAGCAAACGGAACTGTAACGACGTTTAAAAAAGCTAGAATTAGGTGTAAAACCAATCTCCCAGACGAAAAGTTCCTCTCCCCAGCCCAAGGAGGGCTCTACATCGTGCCTAGGAAGATGTTCGAGGGAAAAATCTTTAGAGATCTCTTTGGATTGTCCCGAAAGGCCACCAAATACAAGAGCATCATTCATCAAGGAAGAGGTTGCTAGAGAGAACTCTTCCGGAGGCACTTCCAGTGTGGAATCATTGCACATATAAGGTTGGTCCACATGAATTCGGGGAAGGAGTCCCTGGAATATCTGATGCATTGAGTGAAAAAGAAGCAAAAGGTAAATTTGTCTTTACTTAGGGCAGCATAGAGAAAAAATCCCGAGACAGGTGCACCCGGACATGTGAAATTATTTGGAACACAAAAGTTGACTTCAAATACCCCAATCAGCACCACATAAGAGAGACTACATAGAACACACTCATCAAATAATTTGTCGTTTGTTATGTAACTTGCGAGATTAGCCATCAAAATGTTTGGGACTTTAACGTATTTGACAACACATCTAATCTTACCACGCTACGAATTGAAAGAAAAGGAATAATATTCGTTCCACATAGGTCCAAATATGTAGCTGAACGAAGTCGGTGGCTTGAAAAGGATATGATTTCCAAACCATCCAGGTTGGCTGGACGATTCTGAGGTGGGCTTTTTCCTACCACTGAGGGAAACAAAATAAGACGTCTCCATCACCTTGGGAAAAAAAATCTCATATTACACATGATGTGATACGAATAATAGAAACATCACGCGCAATGTATATCTTTTATTTTAAAATCTAATGTCTTTCGCCGTTTCTTAATACGTGATTGATTTGATTTGGTGGAGCGAGTCCCTTAATTTGGTCGAATTATTGCATGGAGACTCAACCCATGGTGATTTGGGTGAACCTTTAAAGGTTAATAATGTTGATTTTGCGGCTCAAGTTCTTGTTGATCTGGAGTTTACATTGGACCCCAAAATAGCGAGATAGGTCCGAGACAAGTTTGGAAATGTTCGTGGTGCGTGAAAAGAGTAGACCAGGTGCCTGCGCCAAAGGACCCAGGGCCTTAGTCGAATGAAGCTAGTAACTAAAGCCATCGGTCCCTACACCCGAACGCCCGGGCCAAATTTGTCCGCGTGCCGCGCCTCTTGCCTGGATGACCAGTTTCACTACAGGTTATCGAGCGGGTGCCTGGCGGTCGTATGAACCTCATGAACTCGTGTTTAAAAGTTTGATTTTGACCTATTTTCTCAATAAGATGCGTAGTTGAGAGGGGTCTTCTCCTAGGGTTTTCTAGCAAAACTCGGTGTGAGAAGCGCGAGAGCTTGTGAGGGTTTGTGTATTGGATCTTTGGGAAATACACGAGAGATCGAATTATTGGGTAACTCTATAAAATTCTCCGATTATAGTAAGTTCTTTGCGGCTGGCTCTTCTCATAAAGTAGATATCGACACTCATTTAGAATTTTGAAACTAATGACTCCAATAATCAATAGTTGAGTCCAACAACCCATCAAGAGCCTCTGAGGCTAGAGATGGTCCTGATGATGCCAGACACCATCTCAGTTTGCTGCTGGAGGATGTGCAAGAAGATCCCTTTGATCGATTTCGCTGGGATCATATACTTTTGTAGTTCAGCCCTCGAGTTAATTAGGGGTCGTTCGGATTTTCCTTTATCTCGCATCCTGAGCTAGATTTCTGTGTCCGTCCGCTGCTGATTGCATCCCTTTTTACCCTAGCATAACATGCCAGTAAATAAGCAAATCCCTTCACTGAGGAGACGGTTTTGAGTTTGCTTGTATCTTCATTACTTCTGCAATTTGAAAGCTTGATGCAGAAACGATGGTCATCTGACCTTACTTTGATAGATACTAAAAACACGGAAGGCCCACGTTCGCCGCATTCTGTCTGTCTTCTTCCTCATTACTTCACATCCTCTCTCTCTAATCCATCGCCTACAAAGACCTCCCAACGACCCACCGCGCGAACGTGAACACACAATTTCCATCCCTCGCCCACCAACGTTGTCAGTTTGCTGCCTCCGCACACGACCAAAAACACATCCCTATGCGGCTCCGGTAGCCCATGTGCCTCTCCACGACGTCCTTGAAACGCCGCCGCCGCTGCCGCCGCCGATAACATGGCCACGTTCGGTTCCTTTGCGGCGAACTTCACGGCCCCTGACCGCAGTCCCCAGAAGGGAGAGCTCCCGCTGTCGGAGGACCGGGACTTCGCGGCCAACGGTAAGGTGATGATGCTGGTTCTGGTGCTGCTGGTCGCGTCTCTCTTCATTTTACCCGTGGTTTTGTCGTGTATGAAGCACCGCCACGTCCACAGCCACGCCCGCGGCCTCCACGGCCACAACAAGCCTGCTGGACATTCGGGACTTCACCCGCCAATCCAGTTTCCGATGGCGAACCAGGTTAAGGGTCAGTCTGCTGGGTCTGGGGAGAATTTCCTCTATATGAACGCCCATCAAACGGTTTAATTAATCACTATACAACGATTTCATATTCAGTTGATGGTGATATGATTTTATGGCACTATATATATATAGATTGGGTATGTGATTTAAGTGTTGGATTTAGGTTTTTGTTGTCGCATAAAATCTTGGGCGAGGGACAACTACAGAATATGCAGGTTTTTTGCTCCTTTTTTGTGGAATTTCTTATGATCTGAATTTAATCCTATTTGATTGTACGTTCAGCTTCAGGAGTTCCCAGTTCTTTTTTCCCGTTCTTGATGCCCAATCGGTTGGGCATTATAGGGTCGAGATTTAGGCTGGATTTGCCTGTCTAAATCGTACCATTTGTACCCTATAGCAAAAAAATATGGTTGGGGAGTTAATTTTTGATGAATTTTGCCCATACAATTTCATATTTGCTCAAGAATCTTTATGGATCAATCTTCTTCCCAATGGGAGATACAAAAGGGGGATGGTTTAGTAATATCAAGATAGTTGTTTACCATTCAATAATAGCACCTCTCTCGGTTTGTCTCTTTGTTTGGGTAGAATCTCTTGCGAATGCCGACTTCACGTAAACCGGATCTATCATAATCATTGATCGCGCGAGTGTCATTGTATTGAGTGAGTCGATGGAGGCAAGAGTTTCTCCTCTTTTTGTCCAAGAATCCGTCGCGAATCTCATCTGGTCCAGTACTTTGGATGCATAGTTGCTGAATTATATTTTTTAAAAATTTTGGATGAGCCGATTAGTTCAACTCCGGTACAAATCGCCTCACCGCATTCGCTTGTCCTTCTCCTTAAGGGCAAAAGAAAGAGAATTGCTTTGCTGGCGGTGGCATCGGATTGTGATTTTCACTAGACTTTTCACCCTTTATCGAACGTGGCTACTTTTGTGGGGGCGCCAATTGTTACCACTTAGGTATACATTTGGCGATTTGGCATCATAGTTACGTCGCATCAATCCCCATTTAAGAGGTTAAAAAAAGAAAACACGAGTGCGACGTGCGAAGGATTGCAAAAAATTTTCCAATGGTAGTAGAGAGGGCGGATCGAGACCCTGTGCACTCTAGCTCGATTAGAGGGTCGTCGGCCCACCACCGTGTCGAGAGGGCTCCCCGACTCTCGTTGCGGAGGACTAGGGTGGGACTTGTTGGCATTGAGAGCCTTGCCTCACCTCGCCGTGGCAAGGCCCATCGACCGCGTCGGATCATTGTAAGTGGTTAGCTTAGAGAGGTCAAGACTTGTTTGATTCCATGGCTCATTTAATCTTTCTCACTTCTTCTTTTTTTTTTTTCCGAACAAAAGGGTCTTCCGTCAATCAAGTACAGATCAAAGTTAGTTTGGATGACGCACCATGAAAATAATGGAAAAATTATCAAAACAGTCTTGAATCTATTGCAGTTGTATCAATTTAGACTTAAATTTTTCGCATTTGTGCCATTTCAGTTTATCCGACCACTTTTGGCCGACCGACGCTGACGTGGATTCCTTTCTCTTTCCTCTTTTTTTTTTCCTTTCCTTCTTCCCCTAATCGGTCCAGAGAGGTTTCCTCACCAGCCATTGGTGAGGCTCACCCTTGCTAGGGCTAGGCGAACTCGACCCCACCCAACGCCATGGTCGTGGACGGCCATGGCGAAACTTGACCTCGCTAGACTTGGGTAAGGTCGAGCTCACCCAGCCATGTCAAGGCTGACCCTCGCTATCGTTGGGTGAGGGCTAGCCTTGTCATGGATGGGCAAGCTCAACCTCGCCTAAACATGGCGAGGGCCGACTTCACCCACAGCCATGGTGACGCTCAACCTTGCCCGTGATGGCCAGGTCGAGGCTCGCCCTCGCCAATGCCAACAAGGGCGAGCCTCACCAGGGGCCGGTGAGGAGCCTCTAGCTGATCGTTGGAATGACCAAGGGAAGAAGGAAAGAAAAAAAAAAGAAAGAGCAAGGAAATAAAAATAAAAAAATATTAAAAAATTGCTATATCAGCGTTGATCGGCGTCCACGTCAGCACCAGTTGGCCAAAAGTGATTAGATGGACTGAACTGGCACAAATGCAAAATGTTAAGGATTGAATTGGCGAAAAAAAAAGTTTATGACCGAATTGGCACAATTACAATAGGTTTATGACGGTTTTAGTAATTTTTCCTGAAAATGATTGATCAAAACTTGGAAAACTTTTGCAATTCCTATGATTAAATAGATTTGCAATAGCAACCAATGACAAGTCTATTTCATAGTTGAATATCTTTGTTGCCCCACGAAAAAAGGGGCTAAGCCCAGTACAAGTGTCCCATTCGGGATATAAAACAACACATAGCTTGACACGACCGTTCCGCCTATGCATAAAAGAACAAGCGCAAACAATGACAAGTCCAGCTCGCTCAAAATGAGGATGTTCGTGCCGCGGCATAAGATAACTCCGCCTCTACTCCCATTAGTGCAGTGGCAGGGTGACGGTAACAGGTGAGTAGTAGTTACGGTTCAAATTGAACGTTTCATTGGAGATATGGAACTCCTATGGTGATGGTCATGAAGTTATTGATACTAGTCGCTCCTTCCCACTTATAAAAAAACCCAAAAAACAAAACCGTAATTTCCGATTATATAATTCCACCATGTAGCACTAAAATGACTTATAGCTTGGCCAACAAGAACTCAAAATTTTGATCATTCAGACTACTCAAATGGGGATCTGGGTAAAAGAAATACTCGACCCGTCGGGATTAAACTGGGTCGAAGCGCCTATAATTCACAACGAACATAAAAATGAAAATTAAACAGAGAAATATGAGAGATATATATATATTCTTAATAGGTTTATCTACTTATATTATTTGTTAGGCAATAATTTGTTTTAGAAAAGACAACTATTTAATCCATACACAAAATAGGAAAAGTGAGCGACCGTTGAAACAGCCACCTCGTTCTCAACTTTTGGTTGGCTTACAACGTAAATCACCCCCCACATTCTTCTCTCGAACCTCATTCCAGCTCCTCCAATTTTCTCCTCTTCTTTTCTTTTTTTCTTTTTAAATTCTTTTCGCGTCTAATTAATCTTGAGAAGGTTAAGAAAATACAAAAATTAAGAAAAGAAAACACACCAATTTAGAATCATTTGGCCTGCATCACCATCATCTTGTACCTCCCTAATCTCATTCCTTTCTTCCCACTTTGAAGGTAATCTCCATCTGTTGAATCGGGGGTGCTTGCAGGCCATGGAGGGTAATCGTGCTTAGCTTCTCCAATTTCTGAATTCTTCCTCTCTTTATTCCTTCAAGAATTGGTTCTGAACCAGCACTAATCTTGTGGTTTAGGTCCAATTTGATCTCGTTATCCGCATGCCAAGATGCAGAACAACATATTCACCACGATGCGTAGCTTGAAAGTCATGGACGGATGCAAAAGCACCCAAGTGTGCGCGGTCAATCCGTCCGGTCCAGGCTCGGACATGGGGGGCGGCGGCGGCGGCAGAGGCAGTGGTTACGGAGAGAAACTTTTCCAACATCTCCATGATCATATCCGGGTGAACTCGATCCGGTCGAGATCGAGTCGCAACTACCAAGCCCCGAACAAGACCCCGAGCGTATCGATCGAGACTTTGCTCCCTTATGGCCTGCCCATGACCGATCTTCTCGAGCCCCGGATCGAACGGTGCCTCAAATCCATCGACTTCGTCGAGACCTTGGCTCATATGTACCGGAAGATAGAAAACTCATCCCAGTTTGAGAAATCCGATGCGTATATCGAACAAGGTTTGATCTTTCGAGGATTGTTGGATCCGAAGCTAGTCCGACAAAGCCTTCAATCTGCCAGACAACACGCTGTCGATGTGCATACCAAAGTCGTTCTCGCTGCATGGCTGAGGTTCGAGAGGAGGGAAGACGAACTCATCGGTACATCATCCATGGATTGTTGTGGCAGGAACATCGAGTGCCCCAAGGCCAATTTGGTACCTGGCTATGATCCTGAATCGGTTTATGACCATTGCATCTGTCCTCGAGGGCCTAGAGAGGACGACAACAACGACGACGATCTATCCATGAAAGACGAGGAATGTTCGACTTCAGAGGAAGACGGCGATATGTCATTTTTTGTCGGGGACGATGAGGTGAGGTGTTTCCGATCTAAGATAGCATCCCTTTCGACACCATTCAGAACAATGTTATACGGCGATTTCAGGGAGTCATGGAGAGAAAAGATAAACTTCACCCAAAATGGATTCTCGCTAAAAGGAATGAGAGCCGCCGAGATATATAGTAGGACCAAAAGATTGAATTCTTTCGACCCGCACATTGTTCTGGAGCTCCTTTCATTCGCGAACAGGTTTTGCTGCGAGGAAATGAAGGCTTCTTGCGACACTCATTTAGCTTCGTTGGTGCACAACATTGAAGACGCCATGCTATTCATCGATTACGGATTGGACGAGACGGCTTATTTCTTAGTCGCGGCGTGCTTGCAAGTGTTCTTGAGAGACCTACCAAGCTCGATGCACAACCCAAATGTCATGAGGTTGTTTTGTAGCTCGGAGGCAAGGGAAAAGATGGCTACCGTCGGGCACGCGTCATTTGCATTATACTACTTCCTAAGCCAAATTGCAATGGAGGAAGACATGAAATCGAATACGACGGTAATGCTTCTGGAAGGATTGGTAGAGTGTTGCACCAATTATTGGCAGAAGCAGCTCGCGCTACACCAGCTCGGAGTAGTAATGTTAGAAAGGAAAGAATACAAAGACGCACAACATTGGTTCGAGGCCGCCGTGGAGGCGGGTAACCTCTATTCATTAGTCGGCGTGGCGAGGGCCAAGTACAAACGGGGACACAAGTACTCGGCGTACAAATTGATGAGCTCTCTCATTTCTGATCACGGACCAATTGGGTGGATGTACCAAGAGAGATCCTTGTATTGCGCTGGGAAGGAGAAGATGATGGACTTGAATGCTGCGACCGAGCTAGACCCAACCCTTGTGTTTCCATACAAGTACCGAGCCGTCATGCTATTGGGGGAGAACAAAATCGGGGCGGCGATCTCGGAGATCAACAAGATAATCGGCTTCACGATCTCACCCGACTGCCTAGAGCTAAGGGCCTGGTTCTTGCTCGCCCTAGAGGACTACGATGCTGCGTTGCGGGATGTGCGGGCGCTCTTGACGCTGAATCCAAACTACATGGTGTTCAATGGGAAAATGCATGGGAACCAATTGGTGGAGCTTCTTAAGCCTCATGTCCAGAAGTGGAGTCAAGCTGATTGTTGGATGCAATTGTATGACCGGTGGTCATCGGTCGATGACATCGGCTCCTTGGCCGTGGTGCATCATATGCTGGAGAATGATCCTGGCAAGAGCCTTTTACGATTTCGCCAATCCCTCCTCCTCTTACGGTGAGCGTGTAGAGATTCAATAGATTCCGAGTTTCATTGATTTGAAGCTGCCAATACATGTAGAAGTTGCAAAATGAAATTTCGCGTATTAATCATGTATCTATCGCGAATCAATACCTAAATCCTAGAGTATAATACTCAAAACTCATCGCTTTTCTTCAATTCCTAACATAGTACAAAACTTCAGCTGGTGAATTAATTCATCACGAGCGAAGGTCATTTGATACCTTCTGCTCTTCTATTTTCTCAAAACTCATTAATTGATGCTCTAAAATATGCAGATTAAACTGTCAGAAGGCGGCGATGCACAGTCTGCGACTGGCTCGGAACTACTCCAACTTCGACCACGAGAGGCTCGTCTACGAGGGTTGGATATTGTACGACACCGGCCACCGCGAAGAAGCGCTCGCTAAGGCCGAGGAGTCCATCTCGATTCAGAGATCCTTCGAAGCGTTTTTTCTCAAGGCATATATCTTGGCCGATTCAAGCATGGACTCCGAGTCCTCAACGTACGTCATTCAACTCCTCGAGGATGCTCTCAAATGCCCTTCAGACGGTCTCCGAAAAGGACAGGTAAAATTCAAGAATTTATCAAAACTATCATATTTTTGTAGTTATAATTACCGTCGTCATGACTTGGTATAACGCGGATTTCAACTTTCGACTCAACTATACTTTGGAAACCCTAACTAATCCTATACTCGACTTTCTTTCATTTACTTCGCAGGCACTAAATAATCTTGGAAGTATTTATGTGGACTGTGATAAGTTGGATCTCGCGGCTAATTGCTACATGAATGCTCTTAACATCAAGCACACACGAGCTCACCAAGGCCTCGCGCGAGTGTACCACCTCAAGAACCAGCGCAAATCCGCGTACGATGAGATGACGAGGTTGATAGAGAAAGCCAAGAACAATGCGTCGGCCTACGAGAAGCGCTCCGAGTACTGCGACCGCGACATGGCAAGGAGCGACCTCGCTATGGCGACGCGGCTAGACCCGGTCCGGACATATCCATACAGATACAGAGCAGCAAGTAAGTCACAACATCAAACATTCTTACAATAATTATCTCTCTATAAACTACGATTGTAGCCGTCGATTGAGTTTTTCTTGACTTGAAAACATGCTAAAATTGACGCAGTTTTAATGGATGACCATAAAGAAGGCGAAGCAGTACAAGAGCTCACGAAGGCGATTAACTTCATACCCGATCTGCAGCTGCTTCATCTCCGCGCAGCATTCCATGACTCCATGGGCAATACCAGCGCCGCCATAAGGGATTGCGAAGCGGCCCTGTGTCTCGATCCCAACCACGTCGAGTCGTTCGAGTTATACACCAAGGCGCGGGAGCGAGCTAAGGAACAGCGAAAATGAGAGCGCGATCATGTGTCTTGTATCTGCATTGCCTCTGATTTGATCCGATAAGTTTGTTATGCCTTACGAGGTAGTAACCACGCAAGAATGGCCGTCGCGTGGGGGGGTACTGTTGGTTCTTGTTTCTTGATACACGCCCAAGTCACATCTATCATTGATTTTTGGTAGAAATATTGAGAGATGATAGCATGTATATATACCGTCTTTTGAACTGCAATCGCCATGGAGGGTTCGGATTTTCACTAATGTCGATGGTGCAGTACAAGATCGACTTCAGCTAATGGCGACCGTCGCGCGAAAGCAACCCCAGCTAATGCAGTCAGTTGATTCAATGCAGTTTTATAGCATTTGTCTCTTAAAGTCAATTTATGAGCAAACCCTACCATCACCTAAAGCTGTTAAAAATGGGTTATGGATCTACTTTTAAACCCTTATTTAATGAATTGGATCGTGAAATTGACAAGCAATATATAAAAAAAACGGATTTTAATGGGTTTAGAATAGTACAACTCAATTGAATATGATTTTTCGATGGGTGTAGACTCTACCTAGACCCCGTCCCCTTGCAAGTTCGTGACTCTCTTTGCTCTCTTTCTTGCTCACCTCGCACTCTCACGCCTCGCCCTCTCCATCACTCTTTTAATTTGGGCGTTCTCTATGCCCCCACTCTCCCACTGCCATCTCTTCCGTTGCATTCCGGTGCCCCGCTTCTTCACTTCTCCACCACTAAATAGAGCCGGAGCTGGTGCAACTCTGCCGAACTTTAGAGAGAGCCGCCGCGACCGCAGCACCTCTTCTCCCCCTCCCTCTCTCCACCACCGTCGCACCACCTCTCTTGCCCGAGATCCTTGCATGCAAATGGGTGGGTTGGGTCGTTCACTTCGCAGGCAAGAGAGGGCACCAAATCATTATATCGTCTCTTTTCCAATGTGAAATCATAATCCCCATCGGATGTAGTCGTTAGGGGTGAGCTTGGTCTGAGCTGGGCTGGTCCAGCACCTAATCTAGGGATTAACCGGCACAGTGTTGATCCTCAATTTTTAAGACCAGAGATTGACCCTACTGAGCCGGAACCAAGGACTGGACCGACCTTGTGGGTCTAATCCTGGGTTTGGTCTGGTTCCAAGGTCAACCCTGGACCAATCAATTCTTTTTTTATTTCATTTTTTATATTCCTTAAAAGTATAAATATACTCTTTGAAATTTCAGAACTATTGAAATTAGAACAAAAATCTGCTTATGCTTTACTTAATGATCAGTAATGTGGCATTTCTCATTCTTAAATGAGCTTTTAACTCTGCTAGAGTGAGTGCTGCTGAGATTGCCAAATTCATTTATGTGAGTTGAATTAAGGTCTCATAATGCTCCACGATTATATCCGCATGTTTATCACTATGTTTCGACCATGAAAAGAGAGATTATGGTATTACAGATTCTTGTTTCCAGCATGAGAAGGGAGATTCTAATATTGCAAATTTTGACAAGAACTCTAGTTACAAGCCCCATTTTGTTGTTGTTTTTTCAAATATTAAGATGGTTGTTGGTTTCATGTTGAAGCATCAAACATTAACAAAAAGAAAGTGTTGTTGTGATTGTCAACGAAGATGCAAAATGAATGTGGTCATTCGAGTTAACATTCTTGGCCTATGTTTTTCTTAGATCCGAGTATGGAGGCACTTACCTTTGGGGTGCACATGTCGATTGCGAATGATGATCAATCTAAATTGCTTGGATCATTGAGCCTTCGTTGCCAATGATCGGCACCGACGAAGATAAACAAGCAAGGAGAGAGTCGTTGCTAGAACGAGAGAGAGAGAGAAAGAGATCGAGCCACTAAGAAGTCGAGAAGAATCTGAGGTTGCTAGAACGAGAGAGAGAGAGAGAGAGAGAGAGAGAGAGAGAGAGAGAGAGAGAGAGAGAGCCGCTAAGAGGTTGAGAAGAATCTGAGAATGAGGGGGACAATGAGAGTGAGACTTGGAGAGAGGGAGAGGAAAAGGGCAAAGGAAGAGGAGGGGCTGGGCATTTTAGGCTATATACCTACTGTTTGGGAATTTTTTTTTACAAGACTAACCCTAAAGCGTTAGGATTAAGGATCAACCCACATGGTGCATGTTCCAGCGACCCTAAGACTAAGGACCGGCCCAATCCCCTCTAGAACAGCACCAGGACCTGCCGGGTTGGGCCGATCTGGGGGCCAGTTCAGGGTTTGGCTCGGGACCGATGCTCACTCCCCTGGCTAGGGGTGTGCAAAAGAACCAGATCGAAAAGGGCAAAGGAAGAGGAGGGGCTGGGCATTTTAGGCTATATACCTACTGTTTGGGAATTTTTTTTTACAAGACTAACCCTAAAGCGTTAGGATTAAGGATCAACCCACATGGTGCATGTTCCAGCGACCCTAAGACTAAGGACCGGCCCAATCCCCTCTAGAACAGCACCAGGACCTGCCGGGTTGGGCCGATCTGGGGGCCAGTTCAGGGTTTGGCTCGGGACCGATGCTCACTCCCCTGGCTAGGGGTGTGCAAAAGAACCAGGATCTGCCCAGATCGCCCAAGACCACTCGGAACTGAACCGAAACCGGTGGTTCCCAAGGAAATCGGTCCGGTTCCCGATTCTCGGTGTAGAACCACTCGCCCGCCCACCCGGACCGAATCAGTAATATAATAATATATTTATTTTTAAAATTTTTAATTTAAAAAATTTGACCAAAAAAATTAAAAAAAAGAAAATAGGAGAGTTGTTGTTTTGTTTGCTTGCTGACTATTGTGAACTTATGGCAAACTCCCGTGTGTGATATATAATATAGGTTACGGATGCATTTGATGTGAAGCAAAGTAGCGCGTGGTGAACACAACTCACCAATGGGCAAGAATTAGATTAGTTCATTTTTTGATTTGTCCAGAAAAACTTAGTGGGACTGGTTCAATGGACTCACCCGGGAACTAGACCGGACCGGCTGTTCGGTTTTCGGGTGGGTCCATGGAACCGACGGGCGGTTCTCGGTTCCGGTTTTTTGGAACCGGTCCTTAACGAGCGGTTCACGGTTCCAGGGTGGGAACCGCCCACTCGGATCATGCTCACCCCTACCCCTGGCAGTCCTCGGCAGTCGCCCGTCAAATCACTATCAGAAAGGGGCCTTGGGCCGAAAGGCGATAACCCCCGTGATTCTACGGGCTTTTCTGCAATGACCCCTACGCCCCCGCAAGAACGGGCCAATTCCCAAAAGGACCCCCTCCGCACGGCGGGACGAAAGCGTGTTGGGGGAGATTTCAAAATCGGCTCTAGGGTTTGGCCCGGGCAGGGACGGGCAGGGACGGGCAGCGTCCTGCCCGCGCAGCGCAGGGTTCCCTTCCCCCCCACGGTCCCTCCCGCTCCTTGCAGCCATTCGAAAAAATTTCGGCCCCCCAAAAAAAGAAAAAAAAAAAAGGGAAACCTTTTTGCTCTGTATAAAATCAAACCGTACGCCTTCAAAATCCCCACTCGCCATTCGCCGATCGTCCCCTTCCCCTCTCTCTCTCTCTCTCTCTCTCTCTAGGCGAGACCTTGCTCGGGAAGCGACCGCGGCGGCCGGCCTGCGAGTTCTCCGGGAGGACGGCGGCGGCGGCGAGGAGGAGCAACCCTAGGCTTCGCGGTTCTTGAGCTCCGTTCGGTTTCGGCGGGGGCTTTCCTTCTTGAGCGCGAGGTACGGATTTCCGTCTTCGATCTGCGGTTTTACTTCGAGCAACCGCGGCTGCTTAGAGAGCGCGCGCGCGCGCGGTGATGCTTTGGGGCCGTGATTCGGGCTAGGGTTTTAGCGTTCTTCCGGCGGCATTGGCAGTGGGAGTGGGACTGGGAGGAGAGCGCGAATCGGTTGTTGGTTTAGGGCTTCGTCTGGAGCTCCGTTGAGCTCCGTGGAGTCGTTAGATCGCCTGCGCCCGTTGTCCTGTCGGTTTTTTTTTTGTCCTTTTTTTTAGCTTGGGGTTTCGGTGGTGCGTTGTGTAGGCCTCGAATTGTGAATGGCGTCTTGACCGGATTTCGAGGTTGAGTTTGTTGCTGAATGGTCTGTTTTGTTGTGGTTCATCTGCAAAGGCGGAAGTGAGCCTGATCGGCGGATGAGAGTAATGATGCTGTGGGAAGTGGTGACCAGAACTGCTTGAGGGCAGATGTTTGGGCCTTTCGTGGTCTCAAAGTTTGGATTGTCGCCGCAATGTGTCGGTTTTCAACCTGTTCTTTGGACTAGTGTGTATTTAACTGGTGAAGTGTCGGTGATTCATGTGGCGTTTGTATTAGTTCTGTCAGGGAAAACTACGTATGCCTGCCCCTGCTTTGGCTCAGTTGAACAGATAACCTGTCTCTCTCTCTCTCTCTTGCTCTCTCCTCTTCATTTCTCTGTTTTTCATTTGAGATTCAATTCAGTTGGCTAATTATAGACGACTTAAGTTTCTCTGAAGGACATGTGCATGATATCGAATCTGCATCTGAAAAACAGAGAAAAGGAGGCCTGTGAGCACATACACAATTTTCCTTAATAGGGTGTTCTGGCGTAACTTTTTATCACGATAGGAAGGTTTTGTCTCAACTTTCTTTGTCCTCAGTTGATTTTGTTGTATTTCCGGTATCTATTGGATTTGTGGTCATTGGGGGTTGTTCCATTGTTAATCTATTCTTGCTTTTGCTCTTTGTTTTAAATTATTTGTTGTGCTCTGTTGAAGACCATCGTTACCACGTTAGTTACTTTTTTGACTGTGATTTTTGTAGAATGCGAACGCTATGAAGTATAGGTGAAAAGATACGCGTGTCTATTTGAACCTATAGCAAGTTCAATTTATACGCTCCTTCTGAATTGTCACTTTACTATTTCGTATCTGGTGAGATCTCACATGGCTTTGTGCCTTTAATAAAACATTTGTGGATTTCTAGGTTGGGAAGTTATGGCCATGGAAATCACTCAGATTTTGTTATCTGCTCAATCAGCTGATGCGAGAGTTAGAACTGAGGCAGAGACCAGTCTTAGGCAGTTCCAAGAGCAGAACTTGCCTGTTTTTCTTCTATCATTGTCGTTTGAGCTGTCAAATAATGAGAAGCCTACTGAATCCCGTCGGTTGGCTGGTATCATTCTTAAGAACTCTTTGGATGCCAAGGATGCTACCAGGAAAAGCATTCTTGTCCAGCAATGGATGGGGATTGAGATTGCAATTAAATCTCAGATAAAAGAATTGCTCTTAAGGACCCTTGGTTCATCTGCACAAGAGGCATGGCACACTTCTGCTCAAGTAATTGCTAAAATTGCTTCTATTGAGATACCACAAAAGCAGTGGCCAGAGTTAATAGCAACATTGCTTAACAACATGACTCAGCGCGATCGGCCTTCGACACTTAAGCAGGCAACGTTAGAGACTCTTGGATTTGTATGTGAAGAGATATCTGATCAAGATCTCGTGCAAGATGAAGTAAACACGGTTCTCACTGCTGTTGTTCAAGGCATGAACCTTGCTGAGCACAGTTCTGAAGTGCGCCTTGCTGCAACAAGGGCATTGTGTAATGCTTTAGGCTTTGCTCAGTCTAACTTTGAAAATGAGATGGAACGGAACTACATAATGAAGGTGGTGTGTGAAACTGCTCTGTCCAAGGAGGTGGAGATTAGGAAGGCAGCTTTTGAATGTCTTGTTTCTATCGCCTCAACATACTATGATGTGCTTGAGCCTTATATGCAGACTTTATTTGAACTCACATCAAACGCAGTGAAAGGCGATGTTGAGGAAGTTGCCCTTCAAGCTGTTGAGTTTTGGAGTTCTATTTGTGACGAAGAAATAGAGCTTCAAGAGTTTGAGAGTTCTGAAAGTGCAGACTCTGGGTCTCCTCATTCACGGTTCATTGAGAAAGCTCTGCCTGCTTTAGTTCCCATGCTGCTGGAGACTTTGCTAAAGCAGGAAGAGGATCAGGATCAGGATGATAGCATTTGGAATATATCTATGGCTGGTGGCACTTGTCTTGGTCTTGTTTCTAGAACTGTAGGAGATCCTATTGTTCCTCTTGTGATGCCTTTTGTGGAGGATAAAATAAGGAAGCCGGATTGGCATAGTCGTGAAGCTGCCACATATGCTCTTGGTTCAATCCTTGACGGGCCAACATTTGAGAAGCTCTCTCCTTTGGTTCATGCAGGTTTAGATTTCCTTCTTAATCTGATGAAGGATGAGAACAATCATGTCCGCGATACAACTGCGTGGACACTCACACGCGTTTTTGAGTTGTTGCATAGTCCAGCCAATGGCTTTTCGGTACTCTCTCCTGGAAACCTTCCAAGGGTTGTTAGAGTATTATTGGATAGCATGCAGGATGTGCCCAATGTTGCAGAGAAGGTTTGTGGGGCAATTTATTACCTTGCCCAGGGGTTTGAAGATGCCGGAACAAATGCTTCACTTCTCTCACCATACCTACCGGACATCATGACGTGTCTTGTTGCAACTGCTGATCGCACGGATAGTGGTGACTCCAAGCTCAGGTCGTCTGCATATGAAACCATCAATGAGGTAGTTAGGTGCGCCAATATTGATGAAGCATCTCAAATTATAGCGCAGCTCCTTCCTGCCATCATGAATAAGTTGGCACAGACATTTGATCTCCAAATCGTGTCATTAGATGATAGAGAAAAGCAAAGTGATCTGCAGGCTTCTCTCTGCGGCGTTCTTCAAGTCATTATTCAGAAACTAAGTAACACCGACGGAACAAAACCCATAATACTACAGTATGCAGATCAGATTATGTTACTATTCCTTCGGGTTTTTGCCTGCCACAGCTCTACGGTGCATGAAGAAGCTATGCTTGCTATTGGTGCACTTGCTTATGCTACAGGTGCAGACTTTCTGAAATATATGCAGGAGTTCTACAAGTATTTGGAGATGGGATTGCAGAACTTTGAGGAATATCAGGTCTGTGCAGTTACTGTGGGTGTTGTCGGTGATATTTGCCGTGCCTTGGATGACAAGGTGCTTCCATTTTGTGATGGGATTATGGAGCTCCTTCTCAATGATCTCCGCAGTGATGTACTGAACCGGTCTGTTAAGCCTCCCATTTTCTCTTGCTTTGGTGATATTGCTCTTGCAATTGGAGATCGCTTTGAGAAATACGTCTGCTATGCACTGCCAATGATGCAAGGAGCTGCGGAAATTTGTGCCCAGATGGACATGGATGATGAAGAGTTGATGGAATACGGTTATCAGCTCAAGCGTAGCATTTTTGAAGCTTATTCTGGAATTCTCCAGGGCTTTAAGGATTCAAAGTCTGAGGTGATGTTGCCATACGCGTCACATCTCATGCAATTCATCGAGTTGGTCTTCAAGGACAGGCAAAGGTAATTATTTGTTTGTCTTCTTTTCGCTCCATGTATGAGTTGTTATTCAGTTCAGAAGATTCAATTTAGTTATCGGTTTTACAGGGATGAGTCTGTCACGAAGGCTGCAGTAGCGGTGACAGGAGATCTCGCAGATGCCCTGGGGCCAAACATAAAGTTACTATTCAAAGACCGTGCTTTCTTGAATGAACTCTTGGGTGAGTGTCTGCAATCTGATGACGAGCAGCTCAAGGAAACGGCGACTTGGACCCAGGGGATGATTGGACGCATTATGGTCTCATGATGAGGAGCACGTTGTCCATGTACGTTTGATTTCTATTCTTCACAAGTGGACAGCGTTGTCTAGTCGGTAAAATCTTCCTGTGAACTCAAAAAATTATAGTGTCCAGTGTCTTATGGTCTAGAATATTAGTCCCAAGCTCCCAATTGTTTTTGCGATGTGAGTCATCTGGGAGTGGGAAGATTTTAGGGTGCATTTGTAATGTTCATTGGCCCTTTGGGATTTGGATATCTCTTCAGTTATTCAGCCACTAAATCAGTGGTTTGTCGAGTCATTCTCAGGTCTTTTCCATTCCATACTCGTGCATCTTGTCTTATCTGCATTCCTCTTGCATATTTTCACAGTCGTTAGGGGCATCCCTGCTAAAAGCTCCTGCCTTAGCGGTATGCATGCGAGACAGTGGGATGAACCTGAACCTTGTCGTGAAAAAGCATTTTGCAGATAAATGTCTGGAAGAACGAATATATATCGACATCCAACAGTGTGCTGCTCTAAAATTCTCAGTGGCATTTCATGAGTTAACACCCTTTGATTTTTGCTCGAAGAGCAGAAATTTTCGGGGTTTCACTGAGAAGTGATAATGTTGCGTGTCATGAGATTGGTGGTACTAGACGGTGCTTCTCCAAAAATATAAAAAGAATAGACGTGGTAAGCTTTGAGATGCTGAAAGATAAAATCGCAGGCATATTGGGAAAGCTTCACAAACTCGGTTATGCGATTCAACGTGGTCGTATGCATGCGTAGGCCTGCTGTTTTCATGGGATAAAAGTTCATCCAGATCAAGTTTACTGGGGGATGTGGCCTGTTCAATTGTTGAGCATATCATATGCAGTCGGCGCAAGATTTCATTCCGGTTTGCACGCGAAAGAACTCGACTAGCGAGTGTGATTGATCTAAGCCGAGCGGAACGCAGCGGCATTTGTGACAGAGCAGGCTGACCGCCGTCTTTATGAGTGGGTCTTGACTGAGATTCGCCGTCTCTAGACATTCAAAAGGCTGAGAAGATCAAGCGCGTACGATTAAAGAGTGGCATAATATCTAGAGCACTGGGTCCGGAGGAAATGTTCCAGCAGCTGCAGTGTCACGGGCGCACACATCACTTTCCTGGCATTGAAATCCGTGTTCTGCGCTGATGAAATTCGCCATTCGATTGGGCAAAATTTTATCTGGGCCGACATCGACGGTGGGCGACTGCTTTTCCACGCCGTAGGTACTAAGGAAAACATCGAGCGGCGCCAAGTGGTGCCCCCGGGGCCCAAGCTATTAATTGGTAAAGTAATAAAGCCATTGTCCAGATTGGTACTTGGTGGTGGTAGTAGTCTGGACCCATGCGATGTGCCTGGTTGTCCCCGGCCCCATCAAAGCAAATCAAGAAAAGCAACCCTCAGGCATAACTTGGTACCGAAAAACATTTTTCATTAGCTAATTATTTAAAATAATACAAAATATCAGTTTTAGAAAAGTTATTTTCCGAGCCATTCATATTTCGCGAAACAAATGCACCCTTAATACCCACAAAAAATTTGAAATTGGTGCACTCATACAGTGTTTACCTCCAAATTCATTTTCGTGTCACAAAAAATTTCAAATCGATATTCCCGTGATACGTTTACCCCAAGTTAATTTTTGTGTCACAAGAATTTCAACATAGTACATTTGTTCTGTATTTATCCTGAACTAATTTTTGTATCACAAAACATCTTAATCGATACGTCTATTACTAATCTACCAATCTTAGGGCACGATTGAGGCTTTTTTCGAGATTTTAGTAGATTTTCAAAATGTGAGAGAGCTCTCCAAGCAAAATTAGTGAATTTTATCAGATTTCCTAATCCCGGTTCATCTTCTTCAAATCTAACTTCCCCAAGACATGTAGAAGATCCATTTATGTTGAAATTCCACGTTGGATCCACATCACACGCTGATCATTTAAGTTCTTTGTTACATATGTTTGCATGTCAGCAATTTGACGGGATATTAGATGGAGCCTAACGGAGCGTGGATTCTTCACAAGATTACCAATTTAATACTTTTTGTGATATTAACGCTTAGAGAAACCCTATTCTTGACTTCTTGAATTTTTGAAACTCTAGAAATTAGAGGGTATACATGTAATGTGAAGTGGTTTAAATAATAATTTATATCACGATGCAAATTGCATGATTTTAACACGAAAATTGTGCAAGTTTTCTATATGTACATATATAATGAAAGCAATTTTCAAAGGGAGTATTCTTAGAAGTTAGAATTTTTTTTTTGGTCATTTTGCTTAGTTGGCAATATTAGAGGTCTTCTTTCTCACCAAGCAATTTCTTATTTATTAATTCTCTTTTTTCTCCTCTAATGATTTCACTGTTTAATTATGATTTTTCACATATAAGAAAACATTTTTCACTCTAATAGTGCGGTAATGTAGATGAAAGACCAAACCTTCTACTAAGTTTATTAATATGCAATTGAGTCCTAAAAATATTAATATAAGTTTGTGACAATTAAAGTATTTTAATTGCTTATTTATATGCATAACTTCTTAGCATCTAATATATTAGATTATGCTATAGTTAATTAAATTTTCACACTTCATTTTCCTTATATCTTAAATGCGTGCAAAAGGCGGGTTTAGTCCACTAAGTTTTGAAAATAAAAAATACGAAGCTTATTTGAGACGAAAGTATCTTGAAACGTGGTCATTAGATAGACACACCTATTGATGAATTAAGAAATGTTGACAATGAATACTAAACCTGTCAAAATAGTTCATAAATTCATTTTTTAATCCATATATGATGGACTGAGTCATTGTATGAGTTAGTTATATTCAATAAATGGATTACAAATGGGTTTAGAATGACAAAACTCCAAAAAATATAAGCGTTAAATAGGTTTACAGTTTAACCAAACTCTACTTTTGTGACTCTCTTTACCCTCTATGAGAAACTAACCGACTCTTTGGATTGTTCCAAGTTCAGAGAAGTCTTGGTGGGCCCGTAAGATAGGCACGACTTCACCCTTGTTAAAAATAGCAAGACGGGTTCTTTTTTCCCCCATTATTTTTTCTTTTCATTAATCTTGTTGGTTTCTTCTATTAGTTATTGGATAGTTATTGGGGTATATCTGTCCATGGTTGCATGTGACATTGTTATTTGTACGTAATATTCTAATCTTAGTTCTCTTCATTGCAATCCTTGGTTAGCATATTCCATATCTTATTTCCGTTTAATTAAAATTTCAATTCCTCCACATTATTTGTTGTTGTGATTTTATAAATTCACGACGAAATACTAACTTTCTCTTATTCTTTATTTTGAATCAATACAGGCATTTAAAATTCTATGCAACGTTGAAAGACAATTCTTTAGCATCTTATAGTCGAAATAGCGATTTTATCAAAATAACATATACATATGAAAAGGTTAAAGTGAGTTAACTAGATGGATATTGATTTTCATATGTTAGATTAAATATGGAAGTATTTAGTAATATGTATATGATCGAGTACAGGTTGGGTACAGATTACTAAATTTACACTGCATATAAATGGATTGATTTGAATATGACCATTTTTAGCCTGACCTAACTCACCCATTTGATGGCCCTAGTGAATATTGGCAAAATAGCATGTATAAGGATCAAAACATGTTTTCTTAACAAGCAGTCATCAAAGTATAGCCAAAATCTGTATGCTATGATAAAGCTATTGCGTGTTTAACTCATTATTTTGTCATGGATTGCCGTCGTAAAACCATAGGCCATAAAGCGACTAAAAGTTCACTTGTGAAAGAGAAAATGACACAAATGGTCCATAAACTTAATCTAATGTGCAATATTGTATCTAGACTTTTAAATTTATTTAATGTGATTCCTGAACTATTAGTAAATATTCAATCTAGTCCATAGACTATATGAAAATATTTAATGTCATCCTTCCATTGATTCAAGTTAACAGAATCTGCCGATATGGCTCCCAATCCTTTAAGTTTGAATGGTAGATGACAAAAAAAAGTCACACGTGGATTATCCAAGTAAGATATTCATTTCAAATCAGTATATAATAATCCTCATCATCAAATAACAATGGACATGCTAACTCCCTAATTTCTTTTTCCTTTCCTAAAATAAATAAATTAAAAGATGGATATATCGACTCATCATTTTTAAAGATTCAACCCAATAATAATTAACATCATCAAATAATGTTTAATCTATCGTTTGAGTAAATGCAAGGACTACATAAATATAGATCAATAGTTTTGAGATTGTATTGAACAAATTAAAAATTCAATAATCATTTTATATATTGTGTCAAAATTTAGAGATTATTCGTGTCATTTTCTTGTTGCGAAAAGAGGTTGTATGATGAATGTGTAAAGCTCTCGTGGAAATCCGACGGAGGTTTGAATTTACTTAATATAAAAATGATTCCCAACTTTAAAATCTTTCTTTTCCTTATTTAATCGCGGAACCAAAATTCTACGTTCAGACCACTTTTAGGGCGTGTTCATTGCCTAAAGACTTTCGAGTCCACTGAACATTCCACAAAAATTAATAAAATGTCATTAACCTTAATCATTGGAGTTCTGGCATAAGAAATATAAAAACTACTTTTTTGACTATTATCTTTGTTTTTTTTCCCAAAAGAAGAGGCTGCTTCAAATTCATTGACTGAAGTCTGGCCCCCTAACTTCTCGGAAACTTACAAAGAAAAGGAATATTCAAAATTATACATATAGAGAGCATATAAATTTTATGATAGAACATAACGATAATACCACGTTAGAATGTTCAACCTGAAAAGTTTATATTAATAGACAGAGGGAGACAATATATAAAAAGCATATATATACTTATTCGACTGATAAGGGATGCTTTGATACAAGTTGTAATACAATCCAACATAGCATTTATCTAATCTGTCGTTCAAGATTCATTCGCTCACGATCACATTTGAAATGAATTCAGAGACTCACAGTAAGCCTGAAATCTCAAAAGAAGAATCCAGAAGGCGAATTTGCATGTAAATTAGAGAACTGCAATTGGTATAAAATCTACACACCAGAAAAATTCTGGCAAGTTAGTTGCATTTGTGTCTCTGCAGTGTGTTTATCCTATACTGACCAAAAATGGCAGCCCGAGAACATTTCTGTACATATAAATTCTTAACCGGTCATCTACCACCACCTAAAGAAGTGGAGGAGACGCCATGGATGGACAACGACACATGGGACGATGTCGATGCATGAGACGTCCCGAATGTATCGGAAGAAACTGCTTCCAAGAATCTCAAGCTCCCACCGTCGGTTCTTCGAGAGCCGGCAGAGCTCGAATCATTGAGAAAAACAGGTACCGGCTCATCCCGGTTCAGATACCGAATCACCTGTCTCATGGTAGGCCTGGCTTGCGCATGGTACTGGGAACAAACGAGGCCTAAATTCAATACCATCTCCATCTCCTCAGCATCGTAGGCCGAACGTAACTTGGGATCCGCAGCATCGAGAATCCGACCCGTCTCGTAACATTCTATCACCCAATCCATCAGAAAGAATTGGCCTGAATCAGTTGGACGCCTGCCGCTGGCAACTTCGAGCAGCAGAATGCCGTAAGCATACACATCCGAGCTCGTCGAGGCCTTCCCCGAGCGGGCCAATTCCGGGGCAATGTACCCTATAGTTCCGACCAAGTTGGTGGTATGCGACATTTTGCCGTGTTCGTATAGCCTAGCGAGGCCGAAATCCCCGAGCCGCGCGTTCATTTCTGCGTCGATCAGGACGTTGCTGGACTTCACGTCCCGATGGATCACGACTTGCTCCCATTCCTCGTGGAGGTACAGTAATCCAGCCGCAATGCCCTTGATGATGTGGAACCTCTGTTCCCAATTCAACACGAAGCCGTCCTTTCGCTTGAAAATCAGCGAATCGAGGCTCCCGTAAGGCACGTAGTCGTACACGAGGAGGAGCTCATCCTTCTGCTTGCACCAACCTTGGAGATTCACGAGGTTCTTGTGCCGTAAACGGCCTAAGCTCTCGATCTCGGCCACAAACTCCCTCATTCCCTCTATGGAGTTTCGAGATACTTTCTTGACCGCGACTTCACTCCCATTAGTTGGCAAGATGCCGCGGTACACTGCGCCGAAGCCGCCGATCCCGATCACCTCGCTCTGTTTGAACCCTTTTGTTGCCTGGTGAAGATCCTTGTACCTGAACCTATGAGGGCAATCTAATTCCCAGTCCTCAAGATTCTCGTGCTGTCTCCTCTTCTTGATCACGGTATAGAAGAACAGGATGCCTAAAAGACACATAGCTATGCCGCAAAAAGA
This sequence comes from Syzygium malaccense, assembly GCA_031216405.1. NCBI lineage: Eukaryota > Viridiplantae > Streptophyta > Magnoliopsida > Myrtales > Myrtaceae > Syzygium > Syzygium malaccense. The sequence goes on along the minus strand of CM062253.1, from coordinate 6,381,495 downwards.
GGCAATGAGGGCTATTACCTGTGGCTTGTAAGAAGATGAATCTGTCTCGTCCGGAGGCACAGGAAGCTGAGTCAGATTGAGCGGAGTCGCGGTTCCGTTCAATCGGAAGCTCCATCCTAGAACGTAGTGAAAGCTTCTCTTGGTCCCCGTCGAAGCAGAGAACCCGACATACATGTTGTCCCGAAATATTGAAGTGAGGTTAACGGACGCGGACAAGAGAGGTTCTGCTGGTTTCTCCACATTGATCGGAGATAGAGTGACGTTCACCAATTGCTTCGGACCATCATACTCGATCCAGCCTTGAATGGGCTCCCCGCTCTCCAGTGTTATCTCTTCGTTCTTAGACGTGCCATCCATGTTATAGGCGGCCGGCATGGTGGCGTTCGAGTTCATGCCGTTGATGTTGACCCCAACGTGGTTCCCCTTGGAGTCCGAGCTCTCTTTGTACCCTTTCACGGTGTCGAACTCCACCACGAGCATGTGGTTCGATGGGTCCCCGTCGTTCGAGGAACTGAAGAGGCCGAGGTAGTGCTCGGCCTCGGCCCCAGGGAAGGAAGTCTTGGGGGCGACCACGAACGCGAGGCCGTAGCCGCCCTCGCCCTCGGTCGGTGGCTTTATGGCGAACACGAAGTGGGTGCTGAAGGAGAGAGCAACGGAGCTATCGGAAGTGGGGTTCTTGACCAACATTTGAAAAGGTCGAGGATAGAAGGCTTGACCTATGTAATCACTTGCGATGCTGGTGAGCTTGAGAGCTCCACTGGGCTTGATGGTGGCTCCATTGAGGGTGATATTGGACTCAGTGGAGCCATTGAATCCATTGAAGACGAACTGATCAGACTGAGATTGAGACAGAGCAAGGACAAGAAAGCAAGAGAAATGGAGGCAAAAGGAGAGAGCACCACAATTTGCCATTCCCAAAGCAGAGAGTTGCTTCATAATCCGGGAGAAGGAACTGGAAAATACAGGAGCATCAGGTAGAGGTTCTGCAGGTTTTTGTAAGCAGACCCCTTTGAAGGATCGAGGGCTACGAAGAGGTCCAAGGTCAACAAATTCTAGCGATGGCAAAGGCAAAGGCGAGGCAAGGAGCGCGTTGAATGTGTTTGTGGAGATTGGTTCGTGTGGTGGCCATCGCCAAAGAGCGAAGTCAATCAATAAAGGAGGAGGACGACCCAAAAATTAGGGATTACTTCGCGACTTGCCGTGCCAGTGGAACTGTTTGAATTTTCCTCTACTTCTAGAGATTCATCACATTATGTTGTTTTTTTTCTCGAACCCGCGATAATGATTGTGATTGCATCCGAGTATGCCAATCGACGGCGACGAAGACCGTGGCGGGCTGTTGCGGGCATCGTGCTCTTGCGAAGAGGACCTTCTCTCCGGGACGGTGTGAACGACAGATTACGCGCATCTAGAAGTTTTCGAAGATGAAGGCATTAATCTTTTGAAACGATTGCGATAGTGAACTATGTAGGATAAAAAGGCAAGAGAGGTCGTGAATTCAAATATCGGGTGGTTGAGTTTTTTCCTTGATATGTTAAAGAACTGAAGTGCAAGCACGTGAGCAACTTGCTTATCCTATCGAATGGATCTGCTTCGTTATGGACCACAACTTGGTTACGGATATTTGTTGTTGTTGTATGCATATTATATTGCTTGGTTGTCAATTTGTAAAAGATGAGGTTATTTCTTCCTGTCCCTTTTCATACTGCAGGAGAAAAGGGTAAGCAATTTGGGAAAAAAAAAATAAATAGCTCGTTGGTGATACGAAAATAGAGAAATGAATTGGATGAAAATCTGTGTTTTAGGTAATCCGGCGTAGCTATACAGATTTTTTTTATATATATGATTGGCTTGATTTAATATAACGAGTCTAGGCAATACTCGTTGATAATTTGAAGACCTGTAAAAAGAAAAACAATTCCAATAAGGTAAAATTAATCTAATATAGGACACTTATATCCTAATGCTAAATTAGCTACTAATTGATTAGTCTATCATGGACATTGATATCTTTCCGGTAAAATGAGTTTTAGCATTTCTAAGTTTTGCTACTTGTGCGATTCGGTCTCCTAACTCTTCTTTTGTGTAATTTGTGAAATCGAATCATTCCATCAACCATTACCGGTGAAGCTGTTGGTGGTGGCATTGCTAACATGACGTGAAAGGGACATTGTTGTAATGTGATGCATACAAATGCCATAGCACCAAACACAAGGACAAGATAATAAAAGGAAAAAGTGACCATGGAAGAGAAAGGGGGCCGAGAGGCTGCCGCTACCATGCCCCACCTGTGGCGAGTGTCTAATAATGCCGAGTCAGGATTCGATAGAATCGCTAAAACGAATAAGAGAATCCAATCGCACAAACAATAAAATCCAATCGACCGATACCGTATTTAGTTTCAAAAAGCCACGTAGTTCTTATAACGTAATCAACACAATGAACAGGCCAATGATAAAAACCAATCCTGCAAAAATTCATTTTCCATGTAATTATGTTTTTCGCACTCGAAATAAATGGGGGTTTACATAATAAAGTATTTTCCCATTAGGGAAAGAAAGTCTTTTCCCTATCGTATGAGCACGAATAAGAAGATACCGAGTAGGTATATACATCCTATGTTTGAAGAAGGATGGTTCATACCTTATTATACTACTCTTAACACTAATTACTAAATAACTTGAATGCGACTAAACCTTGATCAATCATTTAATCAGAGAATTGCCAGTTGGGGAGATGACAAATCTTTTGACTAACCCCCAATTAATTGGTGAGGCCCCACAATTATTTTTGTGTGTTTATATATATATTGTAATTTTTTTAATTGCTTTTTTCAAGACGAGCTATTTGACCGCTTGGAAATGATTTATGAGAGGAGAGTTGTCAGCGTCGACCGACCAGCAGACTGACTTCGACCGGTGAAGAAGATTATTAGCGCGTCCCTTGACTCCCTTCCCACTTGCGACTGAAGCAGCGCTAACCATGCAAAATTATGCAATTGCAAAACTTATCCACAGTTATTTTCTTTGTATTAATGATCTGGGTCGAATTTCGAAATTCCCAATTTGCATCTCCCCAACTTAGAAAGCCCACTTGCACTCATTCACCCCAAACAAATGTACACCCAAATCCCTCTCTAATTCTTTTTTTTCCCTGTCCTCTCTCTCTTTTCGCACACAGCAGCACGGTATTGCAACGATTGAAAAGCAACTCGATTACATAGCTTGATATTGGCATCGATGACGACGACGACGACGAAACTGTTGCCCCTGTCTATGACTCGCTCCCCTCTCCCCCCATTTCTATCTCTATTTGTGGTGATTGCAGCTTAGGATGACGAGGTTACGCAAGCTTAGCTTCAGCTCGCGACTCACTGAGATTGTGTGAGTTCGGCATAGTGTTCGTGAGTGGCATAAAAGCTTTGTAGTAGATTGAGGTCGTCCTGCCTCGATCTAGCCTTGAGTTGGCATGACCACCTTAGATAATCGTAGATTTGAGGTCTGCAACGACCTTTGAAGGAGGAGCAACAGAGTGCGAGGTGGGGAGGGGGAGATGTGGTGATAAGTGTGCCACGAAAAGTCATAAATTTTTTGCATTGATACCAATTTAGTTATAAACCTTTTGAACTGTGCTAATTCAGTCCTTCCGACTAATTTTGGCCGGATTTTGCTGATGTGGATGCCGGCCGGCCTACGTAGTACTGCCGGTGTTGACGTGGATAACTTTTAATAATATCTTCATATTTTTTTTTATTTTTAATTTTTTTTCTTTCTTCCTCCCTTCACCAGTGACCGGCCACAGGCGATGGCTAGGTGGGTTGCCCCTTGCCTGGGGGAGGGTCACCGTCGCCTGGCTAGGTTGGGCGAGGGCCGGCCTCGCCAACGCCTGGGTGAGGGTCACCATCGTTTGGCTAGGCCAGGTGAGGGCCGACCTCGCCAAATTTGACGAGAGGGAGCCCTCGCCGAGGCTCACCCAGCCTGGTTGAGGCTCACCTAAGCCACCCTGGCCTAGGCAAGGGCGAGCCCCGCGAGGGCTCAAGCCTTGCGCTGGGCTAGGCAATGCTCGCCCTCGTCGGATCTAGCAAGGGTCCAACCTCGCTGGCCATGGGTGAGGCTTGATCTTGCCAGATCCGGAGAGGGCTTGAGCCTCGCGCTGGGCTGGGCAAGGCTTGCCCTCGCCGACCGTGGGTGACGCCCTTGCCAGAGGCCTCCTGGACTCCAATCGATCGCCGGTTTGGTGATTGGCTGGAGGAAGAAGAAATGAAAAATAAATAAAAATAAAAATAATTTGAAAAATATTAAAATATTATTAAAAATTGTTCACGTTATCGCTGGCGGTGCCACGTAGGCCGCCCTGCGTCCACGTCAACAATATCTAGCCAAAATTAGCCGGAAAGATTGAATTGACAAAAATACAAAAGGTTTAAGACTATATTGGCACAAAAAAAAGTTTATGACTAAATTAACATCAATGCAAAATGTTTAGAACTTTTCTGATACTTTGAGCAAGTTTCTCGTATGGGGGAGAGAGTGTAGACGGGTGTTGGGTTTTTTGGGTTGAGGGTAGTCTGGATTAATTTGGTAGGCAATTTAAAATTAATCTTAAAAAATGAGGTCGATAATTGTAGGTTTTGAAATTTGAGGAAGGTAGTAAAGTTGAAAATGGTTTTTGTAAATTTTTTTTATAATAAATTTATAAGCCTTGTGATTTTGCTTACAGAAAATGAAAATGATTTAGATAGGATTGAGACCTACCTCACTCTCTATTGGAATACTCGTTTAAGACGACAACAAAGCACCAACTTTCACCAAGTGAACCAGTCAATGAGAGCTCCACCACATGCGAGTGCCCCTGATAACATTTGTTAAGTAACCTAAATAAAAATTTTCAAGTTTGTTGTTATACAATTTTTTATATATCATATGCAGTCAATGACATGGAAATAGAAAAAAATTTAAATTGAATATATTTAATAGGTATCTTACGCACACCAATCAAGCAAGACTATGCAAAAATTACTCCTCATTAACATGCAAGCTTTACACACAAGTCGTACTACTTTTCATGGGGACATCGAAAAGGGATAGGAGTACACTATTAGACATGATGTCTCTTTGAATAAATTCGAACCCACATTCCGTAGCTTCAAGTAAAGGGTACACTTGAAAGTACTAGATTTTTCTATAGCATGACATGACCACGTTAGCACGATGACTTAAACATTTTGCTGGTGAATTCCCTATTCCTATAATTATAGTAGAGTCTTTATGATGCTGTAGGGGTGTGCACTAGATCCGGCTCTATCTAGAAACCAAATTGTATTGAAGTAGATTGACCGGTTTAATGTTGGTTTTAGGGAGAATTAGTCCGGATCCTGATTAGAAAGCCAAAAACCGATCTACTAGGAACCAATTCAAACCGGTTCAACCAGTCCAGTTCCCGATTTTGATGACTCTTCTAGAAGGATAAAAAATGCTTTTACTCTCATCAAAAATAGAATCTTGAATCTCAAGTGGAAGAATTAACAACATAACAACTTGACCAACATATGTTTTGTAGGAAAATTGTGTAATTTTTATATTTTCTACTTTGGATTTGACCTCATGTGAATGGGCCAAAGTAATTAATGTTTTTCTAGTCATGTAATTTTAAAACTGTCTCGAATAAGAATTTTTTTTTTGCTAAAAGATCAATAAAAACGATCACAAGTAGTGGATTTCATTCATTAATGTCACTTTTCCCAAAAAAAAGAAAAAAAAATTAAACAACGTTTATCGCGCATTAGTCATGTCTTTGTGACTGAAAATTGTCACATGGTTGCTTGAATACATTATAACGACTATTTATTTCTCCTTAGTACTATTAATAGTATCTGCCAGCTTAAAATAGACATGGATTTTCATGAAAATCATTTTGTCAAATTTTAAGGTTTAAAAGTTGTTTGGGATTTGCTTTAGAAAATTTATTAGCATAGAGTTAAAAAAACTTCCTGCAAGACCAATTATAAAATAATTATTAGAATTGCACAAACTAAGATGGAGGGTGATACATGTTAAGTTCTTTTAGATGGTTTGTAACTAGATGAATATGATTTATTTGAAGATTGGGCCTTTACCTTAACTTGGGCCTCTCAAAACACCACAAGATGGTAGCGTCGATACAAAGGGGCCGAAGAGTTTATCGGGGTCAAAAATAGCATGATGCATTTTGTACTTTCGAACCAACCGTGAAATGCAAAACTGCCATACATTCATTTGTGCAACAGAAGTTGTTTTACGAAAAATAAATAATTTATAAAATATGTTCTTAAAAATGATCATTTATATCGATTCCGGAAACAGATGAACGAAAATTATTTGGGATAAGAACAACATAAGTGTTATAACTTTTGTACGGCGCTCACTTGAAAGTCATAACTCTTTTTTTTTTGCTCACTTAAGTACCATAAATTTCAAAAATTGATCACTTAAGTACCATCGATAATTTGCCTCATCAAAAAATCTAACGTGGATAGCCATTCTACATGGCCTTGGTGTTGACGTGGACGATTTTTGATAATTTTTTTTGCTCACTTAAGGGCTACAAATACGAAAAATCAATTCCTTAAGTGCCACAAATTTGGAAAAATCAAACTCATAAGTGCCATCAACAATTTGCCTTGCTGGAAAATCCACTGCTGGCCTTGCACATATTTGGCAAGGGCCTTCACGCCCTCACCATTGGTCGCCACGGCTCTTGGCGAGGTCATCACGGCCTCACCGCGAAGGCCCTCACTTGCAAACGGCGGTGGCCTCACCTAGGGCCTTTGTAGCTCCGCTAGCCAAGGGCGAGGCCTTTGCGGCCAATGCACGGGAAAAAAAAATAAAGAATTCAAAAAATAATTACAAATAAATTACAAAATTACAAAAAAAAATCCATGTAGGATGATTTGCTAGCAGTGGTGTTCAAATTATTGATTTTACTTCAATGTGACACTTAAGTGAGCAAAAAAAAGTTAGGACATTTAAATGAGCATTGTACGAAAGTTATGACACTCTTACTGTTCTCATCCCAAATTATTTCAAGATCTACGAAGATGTTTAAATATAAATTATTGTTGATGATAAACATATTTCTCATTGGCTAATTATTTCAAGGAATACAAGCAATCATTTTAGGGAAAATATTTGTTCAAATCATTCACTTTTCGTGAAACAAACAAAAACCTAAGGATAACATCAAGAGAGCCCAGAGTTTGAGACCTTTAGAATATCTACTTGGAGTCACGTTCATTCAAAACTTTAAATTGATAGGTTGACTGCTCTAAATCGTATTAATTTTTTGAGTTGAGGCTTTGTCTAACATCCCGCGAATGTATATATTATGTATATATTTATTATAAACGAATATGGTGTATGGGTTAAGAACAAGTGTCCACCAAGAAACACAAAGTAGTGTAGGCAAAAGCATGCAAATTCCCCATTTCATGGCCTACCTAAGAAGAAAGAAGCCAAAAGAGGCCTCAACCCTCAAAATTATGGGAATAGGTCTTTGTCATGGTTTCTCTTACATGGCAGGATGATCATACCGAAAAGATCAAAAAAGCACAGTCAACTTTCAACTTTCTCAATTAATTACCACACTTTGCTCTAAAAATTCCATATTTATCTTCCAACATAATTCATCATTTTTATATTGGAGTAGACATTTGGACCATCTACACCAAGATTCTTGTGCATGGCTTACAGACGAAGCAAGAAGTCAAAAGAGTCCTCAAGTCATTAGTAACTTGTGGTGATGAAGCGTTGACTGTTTTCTTCGATTGCATTCTTGGAAAATCTTCTATCAACTGAGGACAACTGAGGTATACATGTACCATAGTTCCAAAATTGTAGCTCCAAAATTTATATTATAATCACTACCTTACATTAATCCTATGAATTGAAATCTTGTCCAAACACCAAAGACAATAATTGAATTGGGCAATACCATTTTTCTTTAATCATATGAATTTCTGATGTGATTCATCATATTTTTCGTATTGCGTATTGCGTATGAATAAAATTTATCATTTGGACTAGGGAATTCGTTAGCTTCCTAACTGCTTGACCTCAACTGAACCTGTCACGTATACAAGAAGAACATTTACCTTCTAATCCCAAAAATTTGAATACAAAATCTCCAATAATTAGTCCATGAAAAACTACCAAAAAATCAACCAAAATCATTTGACCGAACATATTTGATATTCTTTTCTCTATACTAAGTTTTTTCGCAAATGAGACATTCTAAGAAGAACTTCCCTTTTTGTTTACCCTAAATGCCAGGGACAATGAATGGGCAACCTTGCGGTCAAAGACGACGGCAGAATTCCATTATCTTGAGCCCCAAAACTAATTCTTTTCCGTTCTGGTAAAATTTCATTAAGTGTTGGCGAGTATAAAAAAATATTGATAGATAAAATTATGTATAACTTATTTTTCCAAGTAAGATGCGAGTTTGACCCCAAAAAAATGTAAGTTGCGAGTAACTTATTAAGATTTTTATGAAATTACCAAGTTTTTTTTAATAATTTACAAATTACAATTGTTTCTATCAACTTATGAATATTTACCAAGTTTTACATAAATATACCAACCTAATTATCCAAAAAATTCTAAACCTATTATACGACAGTCTATTTAATTATAAATCTTTCAATTTGGTCTATATAATCCTAAATCTTTTGACAATTTATCAATTTAGTTCTTCCAACTAATTTTGGTAAGAAATAGATAACGTGGAAAGGCCGGCGCTAACATAGAAAGCTTTTGCATTTTTTTAAAAAAATTCTGAATTTTTATAATTCTTTTTATTATCTTCTTTTTTATATTTCCTTTTTTCATTCTTTTTTTTTTATTGTTCTTCTTTCTCGATGGGCTGGTGGGGCCTGGTCAATGGCTGGCGACCCTCGCCCAGTGGCGAAGGCCGTTGTAGCGCTAACCTAGTGGCCAATGAGAGCATCATCGAGGCCCTAGCGAGCCTTGCAAGTCGTTTGGGGAAAAAGAACGATAAAAATAAACAGAAAAGAAAGTAAAAATAAAGAAATTGCAAAAATTGTTTACGCCAGTGCTAATCATAACATGTAAGACAGCCAACTTCCACATCATCAATTTCTGGTCCATTTTAGCTTAAATGACTAAATTGGCAAATTATCAAAAGTTTTATGATCAAATTTGCCAAATTATGAGGTTTATGACTACATTGGTCGTTGTACAATAGGTTTTTGATTTTTTAGACAAATATTCGAACTCTTATATGTATACCATACTCGTGGTCAAAATTAAATGCCTATAACTAACTCAAATAAGAGTTAGCAATGCAAAACAAGTTGGTAATTTAATCGGAGAAAAGTTCGTAACCACTCCAATTAAGGTTGAACAATTATAAAACAAGTTAGTAAATTAACGGAGTATTAAGCAAGTCAAATAAAAGTTGGTAACTCAATAGTGAAGTTGGTAATTTTATGATAAACCAAATAATTGTTGGTAAGCAACTCGAATGTAAGTTTTTAAATCAAAACTAGCTGGTAATTTATCCAGAGAAACGATGGTAAGTCACACAAGCAAAGGTCGGTAAATTCATACACGAGTTTATGACCATAATGCATTTTGTATTAAAATATATAAAATCGTTAAAAGATAGCAAAGGTTGATAAATTAAAAAAAATCAAATAAAAGTTTTTTTTTTGTAGTAATTAGTTCAAATGAAAATCGGTAATCCAAAACTTATTGACAATTTAATCGGAAAAAAAAGTTGGCATGTCACTAAACAAAGATTAATTTTTTTTTACATGAGAGTTGGTAAGTATAATGGTTAAAGATATGAAAATACCGATAGTTGGCCAACTGTCGGACAAAGTTGGTAACTTCATGAAAATATGAGTAAGTTATCACAACAAAGTTTTCGGGAAATCAAGTCACCGGTAATACTTCTAATCAACGGTGTTTCAAGATCTGTAAACTCTTTTAGAAATCCACCAGCACGGTAAACGAAAACTCATCTTTCCAAACGAAACGGTAGAAGCGTCCTCGACCGAATTGCGACTTCGCGTTTCGGACCCGAATGGTGTCCCGTGTGCTTGGCGGTATTGGTGTCACGGTACCGAACCCGGCTAGACTAATCAAAGACGAGATTGGATTCGAATTTTTTTATAAAAGTTTCACCTGGAGTCTATTGATTGTTGAATTACCCCACGCATAACTTGCTTCGACAACACGGACCGTAAATATTCGCTAACGGTGTTGACCGTGGCTGTCTTTCCTCTCATTTTCTCACTCATTTTCAGGACAAAGAGCTGTTTCGTAGGACTCGTATTCCTTCCGGGTCTTCAATGCTAGCGACGCTGAAAACAACAGACTAGTTATAATATTAACATGGAACCAATTTGATCGTTCGTGAAAACTACATCGTCCGCAACCACGCAATTTCGCGGAATCTGCCAAGCGGAGCAGGAAGATTTGAACGAGGAATTTTGTTGGAACCAAACTCCTGATGGAGAAATGCATGAAAAAGACTGAGGATGATTTGATTGGTTTCATTTTTATATGATGTCCTTTTCTCTGCATTTGTTTAACCATAGATCTTAATATAAATAGTCCCTCATCCTCATCAACTAATCAAACCACATCCAGATATCCATCTCTTCACCTGAAACAAGGTAAAAGACCTTCCTGAAAGATGATGATGCAATCGGAGTTTCCTCCAGTTTCATGGCCATTTCATGATCTCACCAATTCAACGATCATCCCACCTGGAAACTATAACTCGAATCTTGATTTCCATGTCGGTGATTATGGTATGATCCCTTCGCCGATGAGCTATATGACTGGCAATTCAATCGTCCGATACGGCACAAGTACTGCTTTCGACGCATCGTTGGAAGTCGGGTGTGAACTCGACGATTTCGCCATGGATTTTGAAGGATTGGAGGCCTTCTTGAACGGTGATGAACCTGAGAACACTTGTGATTACTCGGAGATGAGTGATGGGAGTTTCGCTTCGCAACAAACGATGACCGAGGCATGGAGCCCGAGCACTATGTCGAAGTCGGAAGAGTCTAATTCTGCGGGCGTGTCTATGGTGGGATGCTTGCCCTGGACCTTGCCCGCCGAAGAAATGGAGATTGACAACTTGCTCGGCCTCCATCACCTGCTCAAGGCCTATGGCCAGGCTGGGGATGATGAGCAAAAGGAGCTCATGGAGGTCATCTCGAGGCGCATCGCCGAGAAATCGAGCCCTTTGGGCGAGGTGCTGGAGCGGCTCGCCTTCTATTTGTGCCAACCTCCAGAGGACCGGAGCGGTTACTTGAGACGCGAGTCGTGCAAGAACTTAGAGGCAGCTTTCCTCGCATTTTACCTGGCGTTTCCCTATGGGAGGTTCGCTCACTTCGCGGCAAACTCAGCCCTACTCGAGGCGATGCCCGATGAGGCAGAGACAATCCATGTCCTTGATTTCGATACGGGAGAAGGTATTCAATGGCCACCGGTAATCGAGGCCATTGCACGGCGGAACAAAACGTTGAAGCTCACGTCATTGACTTGCGAAGAAGTGTGCGGTCATGATGCTCAATTGAACTGGAATTTCGACGATACGAAGAGGCGACTCCACGATCACGCTCGATCATTCGGCGTGAAATTGGAGGTTGATAGCATGAACATTGCAAATCTAGTGAATGAGCTGAGGAAGAGGAATGAAGGAGACGCTAACAAAGAGTGGATGGTCTTCAATTGTATGGTCGGATTACCTCACATGGGAAGGACTGCTGCAACTAGAAGAGTGAATGATTTCTTTAGAGTGGCCAAGGAATTTTTGGCTGATCGTGCTGATCGGTTCGGTCGCCCCGCAGGGATCATGACTTTCGGCGACGGAAACGGATTCGAGAAGCTCAAGAACTGCTCGACCTTTGGGGATTTTTTCGACCATAGCTTGGGGCGATATCATTCAATCTTAGAGTCAATGCAGTCCGATTTTCCTCCTCAGCTTTTAGAGTCGCGAATCGCCATGGAGACTCTCTTCGTTGCGCCATTCATCTCGTCTCTTTCGCGGCTCCACAAATGGGGCGAGACAAGAAACGGGAGAAACACGCCAGTCACGCAAGGCCTAGACCGGTTGCGAGTAGGCAGAGAGACTGTTGTGGAAGCCCAGGAAATGCTGAAAGGGAAGACATCTTATGAGGTGAAGCTTGGAGAACAAGAGAATGAGATAGTCCTGGGATGGAAAGGACAAGAATTGGTCAGATTTTCTGCCTGGGAATATAGACCCAAAAGATGGTAGACAAATTTTCTTTCCAAAACATGTTCATAGAAGCAAATTGCAGCAATATGTTGATAGACAAAAGAAAATTAAATTAATTCGGTAGTTACGGAATTCGTTGTAAAGATTGGCCGGCCGGATAATCGAATGGTTTCGACATTTTTTTATACCAGTACTTTGTCTGTCTTTGAATTGTAATCTCAATGATTAATTAGTCTGAGCATGTACTGGAGATTAAAATAGACAAATAACTGGTATGAGAATGAGCAAAGAAGATGCTGAAGAGACGTGTTCATCTGAAACGAGATGACCGATTCCAAGAACAAGCCAGTAAGTATCAACCAAGTACAGTCTTCATCTCAAAACATTATTACAGAGTTCTGACAAAAATAGTCTCTAATATTCAATATCAACTTCAAAGAAGAGAAAGAGATTTATTTTTCTGCTTTTTTGCTTAGGTGGCAGGACATGGGCGGTCGATGTAAATTTATTTTTTTTATATTTGGACAAGTAGTAAATAGCTTTTGTATTATAAGATGATTTTCACTATTCAAGCTCTAGAGGTGGATTTAAAAGAACAGCAAAAAAAGAAAAAAAAATTCACTCACCCAGCTGACTTAAGCAGCATCATATGCTATTAGATGCAAATCAATTGTATCTACATCACCATTCTGTTGCACGAGAAATGAGCTATGATCACTCCATAGAGAGATAAATAAACATTAATACCATCTTTTTATAATTCCTTTTTTTTTTTCTGGATTTTGGTAATTTAATACCATCTTTGTTACTGGAGCCCAGGAGTGACGTTTCGTGCTGCGCTTGCATAGCAAACCCGACTGGACCTAATCTTCTCCCCGGAGGAATCGATGGTTGCCGGAAGCGACCTGCACGCCGCCGGTATGCGATCGCCTTTGTAGGCTTTGCATACGTAGCTCACGAAATTTGGGAAATCCTGAGATAGAGAGAGAGAAAAATAACCTTAGTCCATGGAGAAAGTGACCATGGTGACGATAACGAATGGCGACGGAATTACAATTTAATTCATCAGTCATTGCATTGATTGCGCATCTTGCGCGCACATGTTTGCATGCGTAATCAGACAGAGATGTGTTAACTAACCTCCTGGAGCGATTGATTGTTAACGAGCACCCACGGGACAAATCTATGTGGCGGATTGAGGCGAGCGGTTTCGTCGGCGTTCCTCCGCTCGAGCTGCGTTGGAAAGCAAAATTTTTAATTTCAAATTGCAATGTCAAAGATGTAGTAGGAGTAAAAAAAAACGTAATAATTGTTGCATGAATTATATAATTAGAACAGGAAAAATCACCTTAATTCCATCGCCTCTATTGTAACAATCGACCGGAGCATTGCTGAGGCCCGCCGTGCCCAAGCAGTTTGACCACTCGTTGTGCCTGCCCTGCAGGGTCAATTGCTCCACGCAATTGATGAATTTGAAATGCCGGTTCTACAAAGCGTGTGAAAGTCAATTTGTCATATGATGTGTGCGCCATACTATTCTTAAGATTTCAACGCAATCATATCGCAATGAAGATTTTGATTCTATTTGATTCGAAACCTAAGTCACATCCATAAACTTGGCATGCAAATCGACGGGCCATTGAGTCAAGCAGCGACATTGATTCGTCACTAAATCCACCAATTCTATTGAGCCGGGATATACTAAATCTTACTCATTAAATAAAGCAATTCCTAAGCTTTTTAATGATGTGTATGATCTAACTATAGTTTCGTAATATCTAGTGTGAAATACTATATGTAATATAGTCCAATGAGAGATAAATAGATATGTAAACTTTTCGTTTTGTGTCTTAACATGATAATTATTTTTTTAACATATATATTGGGTAACAGTATCTTAAGCATAACATGTATTCCAACTCAACTATCCATTGGTCGAGAAACTAATATAAATCATGCAATACAATTCTGTTTTTTTTTTATACTTCTCTACTTCCAAATCTTACTGCTTAATAATTTGGAGACTACAATTCTAGATTCATATCTCAATTCGATAGAATTCTCTAAGAAGGTGATATTACTTTTATGAGCATGGTCGGTTATATTCTATTTATATCTACATATTAATTAATAAATAATGGTGCATATGCCAGTATATTAGTGCAGTCTTATATCTCAGAAAATATGCATAAGTCTTGCTTTGGAGGAAAAAAAAGGTTTTTACCACGTCCGGATAGATGGTGATGGCACAAGCTTCAATAGCATTTAGTTGGCATTCGTCTGGTCCATGCTGCAAAATTTGCACAAAATTCAGATGGAGAAAAAAATATGAAGGGAAAAAAAAGTACATAAGAAAAAGAAAAAATGATATTATGCTCATTTTATTTTAACATGCTAGATTCAAAATTGAAGTGTCATATAGCCCATTTTATACATTTTAAACCATAGATTTTATCATACCATAATAGACTTTTTAGATTGCTCTTGTAAGAATTAATGAAGAATCTCATGAATGTCGCTCATTCAATAAAATGAAGTATAATGTACCAAAAAGAAATGAGTCAAAAACAAGTTTGATTAACAAGACTGACGTGGAAAGGCACAACATTTGAAGAAATTTATGTGTAGGGTCCATTCTATACCATATATAAAGCCAACATTCGAATCTAGTGTCCATCATGTTCTTAATAAACACATTCCTCAATTTGCCTTTACGGTGAATGTTCGAGCGAATCGAGAGAGTATTTATAGCGGGATAAAAATGTCATTTTGTTCGTCTCCACTACATTTTCATGGCAAAATATTTTTACGAGGCAACTTTAATTTAAAATTTTTTTTCTCTAGCACAAGTGTGGCATGTGGTGCGCTCCTTCTAGTGTGTATTAAATTAAATGTGCAGCATTAAAAATGAGTAGTTCACGCGTGAGTATCGCGTGTTATAGTCTGACAATTCAAATTCCTACAATTACTAATTTTCACTGAACAATTTTTCTTCTTTTTCAATACCAGCCAAGATTGGAAGGAATCCTCCATGTGCATTGTCCCACCAGAGCGTGGGGGCAGGACCTGTCGCACCATTTATTGCTCTCGTCCCACCATACCAACTTTATTCAATTTTTTTTATGCAAGGTCACCAAAAAAAAGAGAGAAAAATATAATAGAATAAAGTTGACTTTATGCAAAATTAGGGACAGACCCAAGTTCATATTGTGAAATGAAATGTGAAATTTATGGAGCTACCGTCCGTTGTTGCTGAGTTTTGAAGTATTCAAGTCCTCAAAGGTACAAATTATTCAAAAAAAGTATTTAAATAAAAAAAATTCGCAACACCAGCCTTGATTTTTCGGACGGCCATTGCTTGTAACTCAATGTCAAATGTTTGAAACTGAATCTATTAACTTGTAACAAGTTGCTGGGTAGCCACCTCAAGTGTTAAGCAAACCAATATAACGAGCATATTGTGCCGAGTAATTTGAGCATAGAAAATGAAAACAGGCCCATTTTTGAGTTCTACAAACACCCGATTATTTACTAAAAGATAAATATTAGTATTCATTGAGTGTTTGAGTATACTTTTAAATCCGTGTTCGTCAATATATTAAGAAAAATTACCCACTTAACCAAACTGCATCTTGATTTTTTTGTGTGTTATCAACTGATCATATTGTTTAATACGTAATTAATGGATGGATAGCATCTAGTAATTACACGTATATGCAGCTTTTTAAAGATAAATCAAAGAATATTATTACCAAGAAAACAACAGAAGAGAGAAAATGTTGAAGGGAGGCGGGAGTGGATGAAGCAAAAGAGGGAGTGGAAGTAGCAGTAACCTGGCAAGACAGGGAGCCGTCGGGCAAGATCCAGCCGTTGCCCCAAGGGACGAGCTTGAGGTCGACGATGGAGATAAGCCCCGCGTCGAACACCTTCGACAGCGAGTTGACGATGAAGTTGGCGCAGTAGGGGCAGAGGGCCTCGTAGTAGAGGCTGAGCGCCACCCTCTGATCCGACTGCGACGGAGACACGAGCAGCAGCAGCAGCGGCACGAGCACGAGGCTCGTCGGGGCGAGGCGAGAGCGGCGAGAGAAACTGCCATCACCCATCTCTCTCGCTCTCTCTCTCTCTCTCTCTCTCTCTCCGTCTCTCTCTGGTGTGCTCTTCTTCAAGTTCGAGTGCATTGATGAAGTATTAATTATAAGGGTCGAATCTGTTGGTTTTTCTGGGGTTTTTTACTCGTCTCTTTTTTCTTTTCTGGTTCAAAGATTCTTCTGTTCTTTTCAAGATAAAAAAGGGTTTGATGGGGTTGATATCCGAGTCACCCACCACTTCGGGATTCCTTTTAAAGGGTCAATGAAGCGCCGGCTGCCCGTTTAGGCGAGCCCGTCGGCGCAACCGGTGCGAGCAGGAAACCCAAGAGAAAGGCGCCTGAGTACGGGTTCATCCTCGGCGGACTAATCAAGATTTTCTGAGACCTAGAATAGATTAGAGAATCGGACCTGTGATCCTCGATTTATAAACTAAGTCTTCAAAAGCTCGACTAGTAATAGTCAGTCACCTTGTTGGTAAAGCCTGACTGGACGTAAGAGGAGGAGGAAAAAGAGGTCTCTTTGAAGAGAAACTACCGCCCTCAAGTCAAATCACAAATCCATGTGTCAGTGCGATCTACTTTATAATCCTTTACTCTGGAACTGGATTCGCGCCAGCACCTTGTATCCATTTTCTCATCTAATCAGAAATCAATACATCAGTTTGTTTATTAGGTGACTCTGCAAGATCATATTCAAGAGTTAATCTTATAGTGCACGACTCTTATCAAACCACTTCATACACGAGTTTTAGTAAGAGTTCTTAATATCAACGTCGCCCCTTCTAAACTATAGTATTTTCTGAAAATCATATAATAACAGATTTTCATTGTCAAATTTGGTATAACCATGTGTGAAATCGTATGTCGACCAATATTCACCACATACCTTGATGCGTTTTTTCATATTTTGAAGGATCACTATACTCGATCTACTTAATTATAACTATTGAAATATTCGGCTACTTACATTAAAAAAAAACAGAAACACATGAAACTTTACTATAAAAGTAACCAAACTACAAGTTACATATCACATCAAGTTAATTATATAGTGAAATGATTGGACAATCTTACTTTCCAAGTTATTGGTCTACTTTTTAGATATGGTTGGAGACATATCATGAGCATAAACTTGGCTCCGGTGAGTATATAATGGGGACAACAGAAAACACGAACAATCTTTTCAATCACGGTCATCTTCTATCGTCAAGATCGATTAAGAAATTACGATGTTACTTTTGGAGACTTTTCTTTGCTTACATACCATTTTAGGCCTCAGTTTGGTTAGACACGGAGTTGGGTTCCTCTAGGAATAGGATTTCTGGAGATAAATCTGAGAACTGTTTAAGATTCCACATAGAATAGAATTTCTTAAAAAAATGTGTAATCGGATTACCTAACTATAGCTAGGATTGAGATTCCATTCCACATTTTCTAACCATGAAACTATCAAAAGCCCAATTGCACCACCAACTGCCGCCACTACCCTTGGCACCACCATCAGTCTCCGGCCTTTAGCCTTCAGCCTTCGCCACTAGCATCGACAAACTCCGCTGTCAATAATTGGCTTTCGAACTTGTTGCCAACAGTCAAACTCCATCATTGGTTGTCTGTCAACGGTCATTAGCCGTTAGTCACCGAACTTCTCTATCAGCCATCGGTTGTTGTTTAACGTCGCCGATAAGAAGCGCATTTCTCGTGGAAGATCAAAATATTTTGCAATCCAAACAATTGAAAAGAATAATCTAATTTGTGGAATGAGGATTTCTTGTTGTGAAACCAAAGGTGGCATTATTGTCCAAATCTCGAAATACTGATACAAAGCCCCAAAGGTAAGAAAAGCAGGAGAAATTGGTGGACCTAAAGTTGAGTTGCCAGATAAGGTTGGGCAATGTGCAAAAGGATCTGTAATGGGCCCAATCTTTATCTGAAATGCAAAACCCATCTTGGGGAGGAACTACTGGAGATGATGAAAAGGAGACAAAAGTAAAAGTTCAATCAGCATTTCCACAGCTTTAATGCTTTTGCCACATATTCTTTGATCATTTAGCGATTATCCGATTCATGATACGGTACATGTAGCAGCATCTATTGCGAGAAGCTTCACAGCATCCAAATTATCGTGCCTCAAGTAACGGAGATGATTGGCACCTTATCCATCTGCCTCCCTTCTCATCGAAACCATCCACCGCCTCCGCCAACAGTTGACGCAAATTCTCCGCGCACGCCTCCACCACTTATTCTCCATCATGACACCGTAGATGTCGAAATGCCTTGCCCGCCTTTAGCGTCTTCATGAACTCTGGCTCCACCTTCGTTGCGCCTTGCATCTCTCTTTCTGCGGACTCGTGAACAACAACGAGATTTGGCACATTACCTTTGTGGAGGAGATTCCGCAATGTCCTAGAAATCGACTTTTGGTCATTGCGACGGTTGATTGCCTTTTTGGTCTTCCATGGGGGGGAGGCTCAATCAATTGAACCGCAATGCTGGCATGGTTAGGGTCGTGATCACCGGTGGTAGTTGTTCGATGATTGTCCTTGACGACAGTCGTCGTGAGCGGTGGTGCAAGCAGAGGCAAGCGAGACAGAGAGACTACCTTGGGAGATAGAATACCCTTATCCCAAAAAGTGGGCTAAAGGATCAATCGCACATAAGCTAACCCCTTACTCACGCATGACTTGGCTTAATTATTATGAAATGGATGCGACTCCTTTTTTGAGTGTGCCAATTCTTGTGAACCAGCCACGAGCAATGAGTTCGAGAGAAAAGTGTCAAGATTCGAACTCGTGACCAGAGCTCCGATATCATTGAGAAGTATCCAACCTAAAAGTTAAGCTATTAGGTAGTATGGAACAAAATGTACGATTTAAAAGTTAAGCCAACAGGCGAAATGAACTACATGAATATAAGATAAATTATAACCAAGTATTCAGTCGACATGGTATTGTACTTTACAAAAGGAATCCAACCTATCTTACTTGAACAACTGATAAGATTGGAGGCATGTCTAAATGTTTTCTTGAGCTAAGCTTATAAATTCCTTACATGTCTTTTTCTCTATTCACTGTTCACAAACAATGAGTACACCAAACATAAGTCGTTCGGTATAAACGTGTATTAGTATGGCCTTAGCTTGTTGAAGTCTCCGATGTATCCCCTTTCCGATCACTTTCATTATACTTTGCTTCCTTTCCCTTGAGATGACATATCGATACCTTCAAATGAGTTTGCATATAAAATTAACGTTGGTGAAGTTTTACTTGTTCATCTCATACCATGTGTCATGAGAAGATATAGAATTACTAATGGACCGCTATCAATCATCTAATCCAGCCTGTGGACTAAAGACTTATTTTTCCATGTTTTGTATACTGGGGCTATGCAACTCATCCAGTTCTTCCATGGAATCAGATCGGACCACCCATAAAAACATGTCCTGTTCCCGATTCTAGTGGAAATAGGTCTGGTTTCTGATTCCAAGTTTTTGGAATTGGTCCTGTGCGGGTTAGTTCCAGGTTATGGGTGTTGAATCTATCCACCCATTCGAGAACCAGTTAGGACCTGTTTTTTGAAATTGAAGAAGACAATTTATTATTCTTAAATGAACTTAACTTCCCTATTACGTTATATTTCTTAGGGGTGTGCAACCGGACTAAGTTTACCCTGGAACCGGACCGGACCACCCGAAATACAAGTTTAGGAACCAGTTCTTATTTGAACTGGTTTGGGAACTGATCGGGTTTCCGGTTCCAATTGAAGACACACCTGGGAACCATACCGGTTTTGGAACCGGTTTTTAGCTTGTATTAAAAAAAACCCCCTATATCATACTATTACTATATTTTGGATTATTACCTTTTGTGGATAGTAATTTCAATTGTTCATCTTAGGGATTGTTGCTTGTGGCGGATAGTGATTTTTATTATTATTTTTATTTTGAATCGTTTCATTGCTAATCATATTATTTTGCTTGAAAAAATGAAACCATAAAAATGAACAAAAGAAAAACAGGTTTTCAAGTAGACGCTGGAACAAGACTAGAAAAATAGGGTAGATTCCAAAGCAGATTCCAAAGCAAACGGGATAGGTTCCAAGTTTCAAAAATTGGGAACCGGTTACAACAAGGTAAGTTCCAAGTTCTAGTTCTAAAACCTACCCACCCTAGAATCGATTACCCTTAATATTTCTGTTTGTTTTGTATCGATGTTTTACTTTCAATCGTTTTGTTATTCATATTGTTTTGCTACAATTGTTATTTGTCTTGGTTTTTTTAAAATAAATTAAGCAAAAGAAACCGGTTCAAAATCTGTTTCAAAACAAACATGGTAGGTTCCAAGCTCAAAAAACTAGGAACCGATTCTAACAAAGTAGGTTCTAAGTTTCACATATGGAACCTACCCATTCTGAAATCGATCACCCCTATTGTATACGAATTACAAATCTAGCTTAGTATAAATTAATCCTATGATTCTATTCAAACTACGTATCATCTTTAACCCCCTTATCTTCTTCTTCTGTTATAGTAAAAAACGCCTAGATTATTTACCATATTTGAGAAGATATCGTAAACCACTGAAAATGACGACTTCGTTCGAGGTCAAACAAACATTTCCTTCTCTTGTAGCCCGAAAAGACCGACGAACGACTTCGCCGTAGGTTATTTGATGCTTGTGCAGACGTAGGAGAGCCAACGAGTGAGATACACTTAATCAAATCGATATTAAACGCTGAAAATGGTGGCTTCGCTCATGGTCAAACAAATGTTTGTTGCCCGAAAAGACTGAGATGGAGATAAACTGCCTCATTAAGGAGAGAGAGAGAGAGAGAGAGAGAGAGAGAGAGATGGCGAGAAAACACTTTGCTCAGGAACATGGTTTGCTGCATTCTCATGATTCTGCTCCTCCATCTTCATTTGACCTCAGCTGGAACGTCCATCAATCCTCAAGGTTGCGGATATAGTAGTAAAAAACGGTACAGATCTCTCACAGAGATTTAATCTTAACATATGAAATTTCAGTCTCCTCTAGTTTCTCAAATAAATTTCAGTCTTCTCCATTTAATATGTGATTAGAGTAAGAAGATAAAAGTCTTTCGCCTAAGCAAGGTCAAATTGTCCGAAAAGAAAAGGCAAGTTGACTTGTCTGCAGGTATTTCATTTATCATCCCTTCCATGAGATCATATCACATTACTAGATTTGGATCCTAGAAAATAAGCACTGGTTTCAGTTTTGTTCCTTCATATATCTTGATTGATTTTATCCATCACATTATTCGTAATGACTGTCTATATTACGTTTCAGATTTTCTAGATTCTACATGTACATTGCTCGAAAAAAACTGTTCTTGAGATTATGTGTTTCATTCCATCGGCGGACACAAATAAAGCATATTGTACTCCTTTTGCTTTGAGGATATATGATCTTTTCAAAGGACCATCTCATGTATGATCATTCTCAATTTGATTGTTATTTTTTTGAATATCTGTAAGTAGAATAGATATAATCTCTTTAAAACTTAAGCATGTAGGGTGAATAGGACATTGATCTGATCGCACCAAACCAAACTCTCTGTCCCAACAAAGCAAGCTTTGAGGTGGT
Source organism: Syzygium malaccense (assembly GCA_031216405.1). Taxonomy (NCBI): domain Eukaryota; kingdom Viridiplantae; phylum Streptophyta; class Magnoliopsida; order Myrtales; family Myrtaceae; genus Syzygium; species Syzygium malaccense. The sequence continues at coordinate 6,359,553 of CM062253.1, read as the reverse complement.
GCGAACGCCACCACCTCGAGCTTCACTGAGAGAGATGTGAACCTCACCTACAGTCATCATGGTTGGTGGCTGCAGCGGGCATTAAGGTGGAAATCTCCAAGACGGTGGTGGTTGAATGTACAACAACGACGAAAGGCTGGGGCAAAAGGGAAACGGAAGAGAGGTGGTGCGATGGTGATTGGCACATTGCTAGGTTGAAGAGGGAGGAGAGAGAAGGGATTGATCGCCAGGCTTTTGCTTGGATTTGATTGAGTGTGGCAAAAACTAAAATAAAGTGCACGTCTGTTATAATTTGATGTATGAGATAGATGAAGAGATCAGAATAGGAACAGCGGATCCTGATAATTCTGCTTGTTTTGTTTAAAGGAAAAATGTAGTCCTGCTTGTTAAATTTTCATCTTCAAATCAACTACGATTAATATGTCAAGCATGGTTTTAAATAGCAGCCATTGTATAGCGGTACAGCTACCATCCAGAATCACTGGGAGAATGAAAGCCTCACAGATAGCAGCCGATATAGGTGCCATCACGGCAATGGCATCCATTGCAGGTGCGATTGCGGGGGCAGTGCATCCTAGTAATTCAAACAGAAAAGATAAACAACCAGCGGGATGGAGAAGGGAGTGACGGAGAAAGTGATATCAGCCTCTTTCCCCAGAAATTTTCAAGCCTTGCGTCCATATTATTTTAACGCTGCAAGTCATCATCAGCCATCTCATTTGAAGTTTGAACTCAAGAAAACTAGCATTGGTGCCGAGACTTTATGGAATTCACTTCTTAAGCACGACTCTTTCCTAAAAGTCAACCAACCACTTCTATCCATTTATCAATGCCCGCAAATTTCAACAAGGCACGTTTGACTTTTGAAAAGAACATCACCATATGTATAACTATGGATCATCCCATATAAAACCCTTCACGCCTCGAGAGGAGGAGATCGGTAAAAGTCGAAATAGAATGAAGAAAATGGCTCACAAACCTCCTCCTCCCTCCTCCTATTACATCTGTATCTGCTGGTTTCTATCGATTGCAATCCTTCACTTGGTTGCGAGAAGATTACATCCTTGGTGTCGCGGTGAGTCTGCTTCCTCTTTCTTCTACTCAAGCTCACATTCGGGAATGTGTAAAATCATCATTAAAAGAAAAATCCGAATGTCAGATACAGGTTGACTGTGATTTTCCAAACAGATATGCTTTATATCATATAATTCTGTTAAATATGTCTTGAATTTTATGTACTTGGTCCGGTTTATGACCCGACCCGACATATTTTTGTGCGACCCGAAAGTGGAGAGAAAATTGAGATTTGGTTCGCGACGCGAAGGGTTGGGCCGATAGGCCCAACCTGTAGCAAGCGAACAAATCTCCATAGCGGACCGCCCGAGCTGGAGGAAGCGAACTAATGTCTCGGGGGGTTCGGGGGCTATGCCCTCGAGGAAAATTTTTGGGAGCCCTATTTATACTGCGGCTAGGTTTTCTCATTGATGTACCGAAAAAATTTTGTTTACAGAGAGTTTTTTTGTGAGCCGTGAGCTTTAGTCGTTGTTTTTGATTTCTGAAAATTGTACTCTCTTTGATTATAGTGGAACATTGTCTTGCCTCGCCCGTGGACGTAGATCACGTTGTGATCGAACCATGTAAATCTCTGTGTTCTGTCTACTTGTTTTTCCGCAAACAGTTTCAACAAATTCATTGTTTGTGTTTTCAGGCACTGCGAGTGGAAACAACCCATTTCCTTCTGAAGGCTGCTGTAAGTACTTTTAAACCCTGTTTTAGAATAATGTGATAGTTAGGATGCATTTGCTCTTTTTACGAAAAAGAAACCATTTAAAAACAATTTACTTAAGACTTAACATCTGTATTTACTTAGAAAAATTAGTAAATGAAAAATACTTCATTATTGACAACAAAGATTAATACCAATAAAAATCCCAAAACTAGAAAAATTGTCCAAAAAGTCATAAACTTATTGTATGATAGTCAATTCAATTCCAAACCTTTTAATTGTATTAATTTAGTCATAAATCTTTTGATGATTTATCAATTTAGTCTTTCTGGTCAATTTTAATTAGATATCACTGAAATGAACGCCGGTCAGCCGATCTACGTGGCATGCCTAGTAACAACATGGATGATTTTGAAATTTTTAAAAATATATATTTCTAAATTTTTCTCTTTTTAAAAATTGCTAGTCATTGGTGAAAAGAAAAGGGAAAAAAAAGAGAGAAAACAAGAAAGGAAAAATTCAAAAATCATCCACATTGAGTGCCAGTCAAGCCACGCAGGTTGACTGGTATCCACATCAGCAATTTCCGATCAAAATTTGCTGAAAGGACTATCTTATAAATCCAAAAAGTTTAGGACTAAATTGACACATTTTGAACTGAAAATGCCACCGTACAATAGGTTTAACACTTTTTGGTCAATTATCCCACCCCAAACTAATTTTCGTATCACAAAAAAATCTTAAACCGGTATACCCATGCCACATTTATCTCAAATTGATTTTCATGTCACAAAAATTACGAATTTTAGCGAATTCTTGAAACTTGAGAGAGCTCTTAGGGAAAAATTAGTAGATTTCCTAATATAAGATTTTGGTGATTTGAGATTTTTTGTGACATAAATATTAGTTTTTGGTAAATGTGGCATATATGTACCAGTTTGGGACTTTCTGTGACATAAAAATTAGTTTGGAGTAAATGTGGCATGGGTGTACCGGTTTGATGCAAAAAGTGGGTTAAAGTAAATATGACATGTGTTTCAATTTGAGATTTTTTGTGGTAATAGCCCTAATAGCAATTTATGCCTAAATATTTTCATTCATGGTTAAAATATATTTTTCATTCATTCACTTTTTTGAAAAATAAATAATTTTTTGAAAAATATTTTACAAATCGTTGATTTTCAAATCATTTTAGGAAATGCAGTACTCATCTCATAACATCCTTGAAAATGCATGGGAAATTAGCTAGGAAAAAATAGAGTTCGTGGATATATATGCAGGCGAAAATCTTTAACTAAATGTTTTTTTGTTGCAGAAGGTGACGCCAAGGATATTCAATAACTTGGGGATGATTACTTGTAATATGGGTGATTTTGGATGTTAAATATTACCTTTTTTAGTATTTACTAAAGAAAGCTATATTGTTGTGGTTATTTAATTTTTATAGATGAAATGTTGCGATACATGTCAGAACACGAGCATCGATATTCTATTTATGGAATGGTTCTTGATTATCTACATATTACCTAGCTATACACATGTCAATTATTTTTAGGATAATTATGGCTAGAGTCCCGAAACTTACCATGGTAATCCCAAAAAATATCACAGTTTTCCGCTTTGGTCCCTCCAGTAGCTCCGTTAGGTTGTGTTTGACGGAAAATTTACGTGGCATTCTTTTATTAACGGCCACATAGGATTTAAAAATAATTTAAAGAAGCCATGTAGGATTGCTAGTCCATTTAAAATTGATGGGGCTTACCAGAGGAACAAACTGTACTGAAATTGTAAGTTTTAAGATTTAAATATACGAAATGAAAGTTCTGTAAAGACTCAAATTACAATATCGTCACAAATTTTAGGACTTGCCCCACAGCTTCACTTATTGAAAACTTTTTGTCTCATAACGGGGACACAATTATAACATATTTTTATTCGGTTTCTATATTGGAATTGGACTCTCAGCAGTTGTTCCATAGTAGTGTTTCTGCTGGAAGGATATGTTTTTACACTTACGAGGGATATCATGTTACATGTAGTGATCGTTGTTAATTTTTTTTGTTTGGAGCAATTTTTATTGTTAATTTTTTTTTGTCAAATCTTGAGATGTATACACTTTGACTCTTTTCTAATGTTAAATCCCTAAACCCTTCACAATATCTAAATGTTAACATGCATATTCATATATAATTCATTTAAATTTGAATAGTATTTTAGATTTTGAATCGAAAGTTAAAAAAAAAGTTACTTTTGACATTTTATAAATTGCCACAACAAACCCTTACGGCGTGCTTGTTTATACTTCTAAATAAGCAGAAGGTACTTTTTCTTTTACTTTTCCATCAAAATCTAAAACATTATTTAAATTTCAGAAAATTGTCGAAAAATTATCTATATGTAGATACCAATATTTGGGTGTTGTGAAAGTTTTAAAAGTTTCGAATTAAAAATATAAAAATAAAGCGCGGGAACTGTCAAAATTAATTAAGTAAAAAGTGAAAAATGAATGTCAATTTAGACTAGACGTTTAAATATTCTACCCCTCCTCTCAAGCAAAGTTCGGCCTAAGAGATTAAGCGGTTTGATATCACTATATAAGCGCTAATGTGGTATACATTTTTTACTTATATTTACTCATTTATCGACACATGTACACTGACGTGGAATTAAATAATAACAAAAAAATTGCTCAAAGAGATCTTTATGCCATGGAAGCTTGCTTCGTTGCCCAGAGAGATAGCTTCTTTGTTTCGTTTTCCACAAAGATATATTCATCCATGGTTGCCGCTCATCCAACCTGCCACTTCTAACTGTTTACCTCACAAACCGACTTCATCTAAAGGTGCGTTTATTTCATGAAAAACTTGATGATAAAGAAAAATAATTTTCCGGAAAACATTTTCTAGGAATACGGTTAGTTTTTCTTTGTTTGGTGATATATGATTGAAATCGTTTTCTAATGTTTAGATTTCATTGGAAAATAATTTCAATCTCATGACTTTATCTCAGGTGAAAAAGAAAATCGAATTTTTTAATAATTTATTTTTATTATTTTTCAAAAAATCGATTATTTTTAAAAAAGAACAAAAAAAAGAAAGAAGAAAAAAGAAACAATTAAAAATAGTAAAAAACTAGACTTTTTAAAAATAAAAATAATTAAAATTTTGATTTTTTAAAAAATATTTTATAAGAATAATAAAAAATAAAAAATAAAATATTAACAAATTCAATATGAGCAATTCCGGAAAGTGTTTTCACCTTCTTAGATTAGGGAATTTACTTTTCTAATTTTGTACATGAATATTTTCCTTGATCGAAAAGTATTTTCAGTTGACTTATCATTTTTGGCGAACCAAATGGGTGAAAATCCGAAAAACGGATTCCCAGAAAATATTTTCCCTCAAACAAACGCACCCTAAGGCTCTATTTGTTTTATGGAAAATTAATGATTTAAAAAATATTTTTTAAAAAATGATCGATTGTATCGCCTGAAATAATTAGACAATAAAAAAAATTTCATTATCGACTAAAATTTATGTTTAAGTATTTTCGTGGACAATGAAAATATCTTTATTTAATTTATTTTATAAGCAATACAAACCATCCTTTTTAGGAAAAGGTTTCCCAAATTATTTATTTTTTGCACAATAAATAGAGCCTAATAATGCGTTTGTTTAGTAGAAAACTCCAGAATAAAGGAAAATGATTTTCTGGAAAGCATTTTCAAGCATTTGGTAATATATAATCGAAATCATTTTTTGACATTTGGATTTTATTGGAAAATGATTTCAATCTCATGGCTTTATCTTAGACGAAAAAAAATTGAATTTTTTAATTATTTTTAATTTTAATTATTTTATTTTTAAAATAGTGAATTTTTTAATTTTTAATTTCTTTTTAAAAATTCAAAATTTTAATTTTTTTCTTTTTTTTCTTTTCTTTCCTTTTCTTTCTCCTCCTTCCTTCGCCACGATCGGCCGGCAACACATCGGCAATGGCCCTAGGTGAGCTCAAGCTCGCTAGCCTTGGGTGAGCCGCAAGCTTGCCTGAATCTGGCGAACTGAGAGCTCGCAAGCCTCGACTAAGCCCTAGCTCGCCCGGATTTGTCGAGCTTCGAGCTCGCCAATCTCGGGCGAGGTCGAGGCAAGGTGGTGGCGGCGAGGTAGGGCCTCACGAGACGGTGGCAAGCTCGATCGGCGACCGGTGAAAAGAGGAAGAAGGAAAAAAAAAAAAGAAAAGAAAAGAAAAGGAAAAAAAGAAAAAAGAAAAGAAAAATAAAATATTAACAAATTTAAGATAATCAATTTTGAAAAATGTTTTCACCTTTTGAAAGTAGAGAATTCACTTTCCTAAATTTATGCATAAATGGTTTGCTTGACCGGAAAGTGTTTTCGGTTAACTAAATCATTTTCGGACAACCAAACAGATAAAATTCCGGAAAATACTTTCTCGAAAAACAATTTTATTAAAACAAACGCACCTTCAATTTTGTACTTTCGTGTATGCTTTTCCGGTTATCCCAAACGTCAGGACATCTACAAAAAGCCCTTCAAATTAAACAAGATTTGTCATCTTCAAAACATATCGTCATATCCACAACCAAGGTGAAAATACCACGTAAGGAGCTTACTTCGGATTTTAATTGGGTTTTTTTGGGCCCTCGAGGCCCATTTGTTTCGAAGCCCCGTCTACAAATGGATAAGACTTTTGGTGTGTTTAGATTGGGTCATGGGCCCAAGGCCCACCCTATATAGTCCAAGAGCCCAATGCATATCGATGCCTTCAAATGAGCGTCCATGTGAAATCACGTCAAGAAAGTTCTACTTATTTACCTTCCGTTAAGCGTCGTGAGATGATATAGAAAAGCTAATGGACCGCTATCAGTCATCAACTCCATACCGTGGCCTACAAACTTATCTTTCCAAGTGTCGTACACGACATACAAATCTAACTTAATATAAATAAATCCTAGGGCTATATACCCTGGAAATTATATACCATCTCTAACTCGCTTAAGAAAATAGAAGTTTCTTCTTCTTTATTTGCCAAAAATGGGAACAATAACACAATTATTACCAAAAGTTATGTATGATGCTCACTTTGGTATCAAAAATTTCTTTTGGATCACTTAAGTGCCAAATTTTTTTAAAAACAATCACTTAAGTGCCAACTCCGATTTGATTGGCTAGAAATCTGATTTGGCTTTTTTTTTTATTAATTTTTGAAGCCAACGTGGATCGCCGAAGGTCCAGTCAGCATGTCAACAATAAAAAGGATGTTGTTTGGCGGATTTCCCCTAAATAAGAATCCTAAATTCCTAAATTGAAAGAGGCACACAATTTGAAAACCCTAACTGGCCAATTTGAGTACTTGTTTCAGTTCGCCCCTAAAATTACCCAAGAAGCTCCCGATGTACAGATCTTCGTTTGGAAGCGGCTTCTTGACGGCCCTCCCTATGGTGGCGGTCACCACTGGCGCGACCCAGCGCATCTCAGCCTGCAATCGGCTCCGGCTGACGACGATTGGAGGTGTGACGATGAGCTCGAGGGGCTTCTAGCTGTCCTTGTTGAAAACGACCGTGACCCTAATCCTGTCCTCCTCCTTCGACGATTTCTTCTTCTTGGTCAGCGAACTCGGGTCATCCAGTAACACGACCTTATGCATTTTTTTTTTGGTTGTCCCTGCTCCTCTGGAAATTTCAGGCTCTCTCCTCCTTAGGATAATCCATTGGAAGCATCGCATTAGAGGCGACGAGCCCCAGCAGCTGTTTCTTGGTATAGAAGTGCCCCCTCTCTCACTCCAGAGATTGGCAACTCTCGTTGTGCTGTCGTCTCGGCACTTGGGAGAAAAATGACATTGTTTCATTTGTTGGAGCTACGTCGAAAAGAAAAATAACGTCATTTTTCAAGTCCACGTGGACTATGTTTTAAAAAATATGCCAAGTCACATTTTCTTTTAATTATAAAAGCCACATATTAATTTTGGTTGGAATTTCTCGCCGTTGGCACTTAAGTGATCCGACAAAAACTTTTGGCATTAAAGTGAACGTCGTACACAACTTTTGGCACTTGTAGTGTTCTTATTTCGCCAAAAATGCTTAGATTGTTTACTATATTTGAGAGTTGATTAGGGAAGTACATTAGTCAAGTTAATATTAGAAACAGGCTTTACCAATAGTCATGGCCATGGGTCGGTTTCGGCCCGAAACCGGCCCGATCAAACCCGGGCCCGGCCCGTTGACCGGGCCCGCGGTTTAGAACCGGAACAGGCCCGGTTCCGGTTCCAGAAATTTTGGAACCGGTTCCGGGCCCGGTTCCAAAAAAATTTAAATTTAAATTTAAAAAAGAAAACCCTGCAGCAGGGCCTACACATCTGCAGGCCCTGCTGCGGGCTGTTGCCAAGGCAGCCTTTGCAGGCTGCCTTGGCAACGAGCAAAAGCCCCAAAAGTCAAAAAAATAAAATAAAAATTAAAAGGATAACCGTTGCAATGCGAAGGGTTATCTAGCTTTTTTTTTTAATCCTAAATTTTCTTCTCATTTTTTTCTTATAAATTCTCTAAAATTCTCTCATATTCTCTCAATACTCTCAAGTCTCAATTCTCTCAAATTCTCTTCTCTCAAATTTTCTCAATACTCTAAATTCTCTCAAATTCTCTCAAATTTCTCAATCCGCGTAATTCTCTCTTAATTCTCCCAATCAATCCGCTCAATTCTCTCAATCCACTTGAAAAATGGCAAATGGAAGTTGAGTGCCAACTGGCAAAGGTAAGAATATCATAACAGAATCCCATCATTCTTTTGATCCTCGTGATTATGCAGATTTTGAAGATGATGAAATCAACATTTTTCCCGATGTGGAGCGCGTCCCGACGCAAGAAAGTCTTCATCCTCCTGCTGAAATATCTACAACAAAGGAGGTGGAGCGGAAACTTACATCTGACATTTGGGATCACTTCACGAAAATAGAAATGTTTAATATTGGTGAAAAAATGTATGATATAATTTGTAAACATTGTAGGAAAATATATAAATATACAGGTGGACAAGGATATGGAACATTCAAACGACATCTTAGGAGCAAACATCCAACTCAAGCGGGAATCGATATCAGGCAACAACAAATTTTCGGGTACGTCAATCCTAACACTTCCCCTTTATTTCATTTTAATGAAAAAACTTATAAGGAAAAATTAGGTAAATTTGTTTCCGTTGAGCATTTATCATTTAGTTTTGGAGAAAGATTTGGTTTTAATCAATTTGTACAAAAAGCATGTGCTCCACAAGCAAAACGTGTTCCTAGAAATTCACTTAAACGAATAATTAAAGATCTTTATAGAAATGGAAAAAAGGATTTACAAAACTTTTTTATGCAATTTAATGGATGCGTGCATATAGATAGTGATATTTGGAGTGATCATTGACAAACGCATTTTTACATGGGCATAACATATCATTGGATAGATGACGATTGGAGTATTCAAAAAAGAGTTATTGCATTTAGAGTTTTCGATGGTAAGCATATGGCAAATAATATTTATAGAATGATTGGGCAAATTTTAGAAGAATATTATTTACTTAACAAAATTTTTTCAATTGGTTTTGCTAATGCCGCGGCAAATACCACTTCAATTGCCGATTTAGAAAATATTTGTAAACCCGCTTTTGGCGGGAAATTTTTTTACGTTAGATGTGCTTGTCATGTTTTAAATTTATGTATACAAGATGGTTTGAGAACTCTTGATATTTTTCTTGAACCAATAAAACGGTGATTCAATTTTTATGGAAACATCCCCAAAAAATGAAAGAATGGGGTAAATTTTGTAGAGAAAATGCCAGAAAGCCAAAAAGATTTTCAAGAGATGTTTCAACTCGTTGGAATTCTACTTTTCACTTGTTTTGTGAATCTTATGAATATAAAGATTTATTATGTGCATTCATTTCTAATAATATACCTCCGATTAATTTATACCCACAAGAGTGGGGTATTTGCAAAAAAAATTTAGATATTTTAAAGGTTTTTAATGATGCAATTTATACTTTGTCCGGTATTTATTATCCTACTACTCATTTATTTTTAGTAGAGTGTATTAATATTGTCGGAATTTTTGACGAATATGAAAATGATATTGAATTACAACATACTATAGTAACAATGAAAATGACGTGGCTACATTATTATGGCGAAATTCTCATTATTTATTTAGTTGTTTGTGTTTTTGATCCGCATTGCAAATTAGATGGTTTAAGTGATTATTTGCATACGTATTATCAATGTTTACATTATGATGCGGTGAATGTTACAACCATACTACGTGAGGTTAAAAACGTAGTAATAGAATTATATAATGAATTTTATACTAAATATAATTTAGGTAATATTGGATCTTTTCAATCCACCGAGACACAAAATGAGAGTACAGGTAAAATTAGTAAAGGATACCAACTTTTATTAAATAGACAAAAAAAATAAAAGGGAGCAATAGGAAATGTTTCTAAATTAGAGATTTATCTAACCGTTTCCTTTGAGTTTACTGAATCCGAAGGTAGTACAGATTTTTTAATTTTGGATTGGTGGAAGAGGCACTCAAGCCAATACTCAATCCTTTCTCTTATTACAAAACAAATTTTTGCAACCCCTTGTTCCACAGTTGCGGTCGAACAAGCATTCAGTGCGGGAGGTAATATTTTGGACGAACATCGTTCAAGATTAGCTCCAGAATCAGTGGAGATGCAAGCTTGTGTCGATGATTGGATGAAGGCTTAATACCGACAACAAAAGATGGATCGGAATAATGAATCTGAATTCTTTAACGATGGAGATACCACCGGTACCGGTACCGCTATCGGAACGGGTAGCAACGACTGAGGATAAAAGAACTGTCGGAGTTGGCAAATATTTCGGAGACCCTTGTTTTTCATACCGGACACGCCCACGTGAGCTTAGGGAAACCGAAGTATAATCCGACGACATGTGACCCATGCGCACGGAATGCGGGGGTTCGGATAGACTTAGGTTTTTGGGTCATTTTAGGGCATATATATTGTGCTCCTTTTTTTTTTATAGATCATCGTAACGAATTGTAAGGCATTTAATGATAATTTATTAAGTTCAAGCCCCCTCTTTCTCTCTTTTTGTCCCCAAATTTGATTACAATTTATATTGAATAATTCATTATTTCATAATTTCATTATTTTTTTTATTTAATAATTTTTAAAAAAATTTTAAATTATAAACCGGAACCGGTAGGAATTGGAACCGGGACCGGAGTGAATCGGCTCGGAACCGGCCCGAAACCGGCCTGGAACCGGAACCAGACCGGAACTGGCCTGGAGCCGGAACCGCCATGGGCTGTTCCGATTTCGGTTCATACATGGCCAGGAACCGAAATCGCCGGTTCCGAACTGGAACTGGAACCGGCGGTTCCTGAACCCTGGCCATGACTATTTACCAACATAACAGTTTTTGGGCTATTATTAGAAGGACTCCACCTTTTCCACTCCTAATTTGGTTAAAATACTCCCTAACATAGTTATGTGACCATTTTATCCATGATGAGTCCCACCTTTCAGCAGCCTATCCATTCCCTTGGTGTCCTTACTTTAAATTCTTCTTTTGTGGATCTCACTTTCCTTCTTCTTCGTCATTCTCTGTTTCTTTCTCTTGCAGGCAATTTTCTTCCTTCTGCGCTTTTTGGTAAAATGTGGTATCCTCCGACAAAATTGAGGATGCAGAGTGTGAGAGTTGGGGAGAGAATTAGGGTTATAAGGCGGCCTCCAAGAAGCGATTTCTCGCCAAGGTAGATATCGTCGCACTTGATATTTGCATCCAAGACAGAGAGGATCCATTTGTATGATACGATTGGTTGAAGCCGGCGATTCACTGCCCTGGCAAGCCAACCGACTAGTTAAAGAAGCACCAGTTCTTCGCGCTCGGCCACAACAAGCTAAGTCGGTGAGCTCCTCGAGATCTCCATCCAGGACTTGCTGTTAGAGACTTTCCTCTGTGGCATCTACTTCGACCTTTTCGATCAAGTGGTGAGCTTGATCGAGCAGCGAATAGAAGAGAGGCACATGGTAGCCAAGTGGTTTGCGCTTGACGGCTGCACTGGCGAAGGTAGGTCTTCCTGTGGCAAATTGTATTCGAGGATGTGCTTGGAAGGTGGTTATCCTGTGCTTGACAAGGCGGTGCGCGTGTTAAGTGACTTCCACCCCACTGTTGTCCTAGTCCATGTCTTGTATCTAGTACTCGTGTGGTACCCAGATTTGATCTTGCCCACCGAGTGTTCTTTTACGTGTTCTTGATTCGCGTGCGGTACTATAGATGCAGGTCGATGATACCGGCTGGGATCTTCTTTACATCAATTCTTCCTGCATTTGTTGGATTCCATGCTTACTTAAGCTCTGGAGCTTATATTATGTGTTGCAATGGAATTTGCAAGATCACTCAAGCTATGAGCAAGTCAATATATTCATGCTGATAAGATGTGCATCTTCTTTTGTATTTTATTCTTATGCTTCTCCATAAGTTATGCTTCTCTATTGTTTTCATTGCGATTCCCAACTTAAATCGTACCGAAGCTTTTTAAACTCATTGCCAAATGTATAAATTGCAAACTCAGCTAGATTTGAAATGATGGGTTGAAGGAAAATATTGAGGAGTCAAGCTTGATGGAGTTTGATTGCTTGTCATTAACAGATAGATCCTCTTCGTCTTGGATGCGAATCACAGGTGTGATGATAACTACCTCGGCGAGAAATCGCTGCCCGGAGGCCACCTCAAAACCCGACTCTCTCACACTCTGCATCCTCCTCAACTCTGATGCACCTAGGGGGACCGGTGATCACATTGTTCAGGCAGTTTCCTATATTATCATTTAGGCAGTTTCTTATATTACCAATCAGGCAGTTTCTTATATTACCATTCAGGTAGTTTCCTATATTACCATTCAGGCAGTTTCCTAAATTAGTTTATTAGATATTATCTTTAATTATTCGGTTTCCATTCAGTTTCTTATATTACCATTCAGGTAGTTTCCTATATTACCATTCAGGCAGTTTCCTAAATTAGTTTATTAGATATTATCTTTAATTATTCGGTTTCCATTAGTATTACGAATCCTATCTCTATATATAAGATGTCTATCTTGTAATCAAAAGCACAGTATTATTGAATAAAAATTTTGAGTTTTTTGGAGTTGTTCAAAATTTACGCTTTCTCTCTGCGTCAATTGGTATCAGAGCACAGGTTGCTTGAATCAATGGCTGAACAGAATCGCGGTCGTGGACGGCGGGCTCGTGGTGGCCGGGGGCGTGGAGGCGTTCCTGAAGCAGACGACCAACCGCGTCTAAGAGATCTGCGAGGCATAGAAATTGAAGAACAGAGAAGACGAATCCAGGATTTGGAGCGACAACTTGCGGAGGCGAGGTTGGACGTTCAATCCGAAGAAGGAGCGGAATCTGAGGATTCATCCGATGATGAAGAAGAAGACGTAAACCCTTTCGGGATTCTGAACCAGGGACGGAATCGAGGAGTACGACCTGGAAATCAGCGTTCTTCTCAAAATTTCGGAATGAAGATCGAGATTCCCGAGTTTAATGGTAAGGCTCATCCTGATGAGTTTATTGATTGGTTGCATACGGTAGAACGGATTTTTGATCTTAAAGACCTAACTGAGGGGCAAAAAGTGAAGTTAGTGGTTATTAGGCTGCGAAAACATGCTTCGATATGGTGGGAATACGTAAAAAAGCAACGCGCTAGAGAGGGGAAGCCGAAGGTGGATCGCTGGGAGAAGATGAAAAAGTTATTGCAAAAAAAATTTTTGCCTACCCATTATAGGCAAGAGGCGTTTATCGAATATCATAACGTCAAGCAAGATGATAAAACAGTTGAGGAATTCACAGAAGAATTTGATCGTTTGCGGATGCGTTGTGATGTGGCAGAGGAAGACGAGCAGACGATTGCACGATATCTGGCAGGGCTGCGATACGAGATCTCTGATGTTGTCCAATTGCAGCAGTATTGGACATATGAGGATGTGTGCAGACTAGCCCTAAAGGTGGAGGGGCAGTTTAAAAGAAAGGGCAATAAGTCCAAGTGGTCTAGCAGTGGTTCTAAATGGACAGGCAGTAGTTCCAAGTGGTTAGATAAAGAGTCCCGGGGGAAAGTAGGGAGTTCTTCAGCCCCGGCAGCAGTTAAGGGCACTGGTTCAAAATTTACAACAAAAGGAGAGCAGGGTAGTGCTGGATCTAGCAGGGGAGGAGCTGCAGGCAAGCGATGTTTTAAGTGTCAAGGGCTCGGACACTTTGCTGCTGATTGTCCGAACCGACAGTTTGTGACACTTGTAGATAATCCAACTTTTGATGAAGACCCAACTTATGATAAATCTGATGGCGAGCAAACAGATGCAGATCCAGATCCGGAGGACATTATCTATGCCGATTCTGGTGAGTCTTTAGTTGTGCGTCGGGTTTTAAATATTGCTGAGGTAGATGATGAATCGTGGCTCAGGCATAATATATTTCATACTAAGTGCACTAGTGGGGGAAAGGTGTGCAGTATGATCATTGACGGGGGAAGTTGTGAGAATGTAATATCTACCACTATGGTAGAAAAGTTGGGGTTGAAAACTGTCGAACATCCTCAGCCATATAAGTTGTCATGGCTTAGGAAGGGGAATGAGGTAAAAGTGAGCAAGAGGTGTCTAGTGCAGTTTTCGATTGGGAAGAAATATGCTGATGAAGTGTGGGGTGACGTCGTTCCAATGGACGCTTGTCATATTCTGTTGGGGAGGCCTTGGCAGTTTGACAGGAAAACACAGCATGATGGATTCAAAAATACATACACCTTCAAGAAGGATGGCCGGACTATTACTCTGGGTCCTTCAGATTTGAGAAAAGAAGGGAAAAGTAATCTGCTTTCCAAATCAGAGTTCCAGGAGGAGGCGGTGAATGCCCCAGAGCTTTTTGCTGTTGTAGTCATGGAGCAGAATCTTGATAGTCCAGAAATTTCAACTCAAGTTCTACCTATACTTAAGGAGTTTGCTGATGTCGTGCCAGAGGAGTTGCCACCTAGATTGCCACCCATGAGGGACATTCAGCATTGTATAGATCTCGTTCCAGGAGCTGCTATTCATAATAAGGCAGCTTACAGAATGAATCCTAAGGAGCATGAGGAGATGCAGAGGCAAGTACAGGAACTATTAGAAAAAGGTGCAATTCGAGAGAGCATGAGCCCTTGTGCAGTGCCAGCTTTATTGGTTCCTAAGAAAGACGGGTCGTGGAGAATGTGCGTGGATAGCAGAGCTGTTAACAAAATCACGATCAGGTATCGCTTTCCTATTCCGAGATTTGATGATTTAATTGATCAACTGCACGGAGCGACTATCTTTTCGAAGATAGACTTGAGAAGTGGATATTATCAGATTAGGATGCGTCCTGGAGATAAGTGGAAGACCGCTTTTAAAACTCGAGATAGTCTGTATGAGTGGATGGTGATGCCTTTCGGGTTATCTAACGCACCGAGCACCTTTATGAGACTGATGAATCAGGTGTTTCGTCCTTTTATTGGCCAGTTTGTCGTCGTATATTTAGATGATATTTTGATTTATAGTGTATCGACTGGTCAACACTTGCAGCATTTGAGAATGGTGTTCGAGACATTGAGAGAACAGAAATTATATGCTAATACCAAGAAGTGTCACTTCTTGACCGATCGTGTGACCTTTTTGGGCTATATAGTAACTAAGGAGTGCATTCATATGGATCCAGCTAAGGTTGAGGCTATTACGAATTGGGAAATTCCGAAAAATATTCATGAGGTACGTAGCTTTCATGGGCTTGCGTCTTTTTATCGGAGATTTATTCGGGACTTCAGTACTATTATTGCACCTTTAACGGATTGTCTGAAAGGAAGTAAATTTGTGTGGACTAAGGAGGCAGAAGCTGCTTTTCAATTATTAAAGAAGAAGGTGACTGAAGCACCTGTTCTCGTGCTTCCTGATTTTAATGAGATTTTTTATGTGCATTGTGATGCTTCAGGTGTTGGTATTGGGGGTGTCCTAAGTAAAAAATGTAAACCTGTGGCATTCTTTAGTGAGAAGTTGAACGAGGCGAAAAGGAAATATTCAACTTATGATAAAGAATTTTATGTTATTGTGAGGAGTTTGGAGCATTGACGGCACTATCTTATTTCGAAAGAGTTTGTCTTATTTTCTGATCATGAAGCCTTGAAATACATCAATGGGCAGCACAAATTGAATGCAAGGCATGCAAAGTGGGTGGAGTTCCTTCAAGTTTTCAGTTTTTCCATCAAGCATAAGGCAGGAGTGCTAAATAGTGTGGCAGATGCATTGAGCAGAAAACACTCTTTGATGTCTACGATGCAGGTAAAAGTTCTAGGCTTTGACACTTTTAAAGATTTATATGTTGATGATCCTCATTTTGGGGATATCTGGAGGAAGAGCAAAACGGAGCCTTTTCAATAATTTCAGATCGTGAAGGGTTACCTATTTAAAGGTAACAGATTGTGCATTCCTCAATGTTCTTTGAGGGAATCTATTATTATTGAGGGACATGCGGGCGGTTTAGCTGGACACTTTGGCATGGATAAAACAAAGGCCTTATTGAGTGAACATTTTTATTGGCCTCGGATGGAGCGTGACGTGACACGTTTTATAGAAAAGTGCAGGATATGTCATGTGGCAAAGACCAAGAGTACTAATGCAGGATTGTATATGCCCCTACCTGTTCCAGTTGCACCGTGGGAGGATGTTAGTCTTGACTTTGTCTTGGGTTTGCCAAGAACGCAGCGGAGTAAGGATTCAATAATGGTGGTTGTCGATAGATTCTCGAAGATGGCTCACTTTGTCCCGTGTAGCAAGTCCTATGATGCTTCACAGGTTACTCGATTATTTCTGCAGGAGATTGTTAAGCTGCATGGAATTCCTAAGTCCATTACCTCAGATCGTGATGTGAAATTTGTGAGTCACTTCTGGCGCACTCTTTGGAGGTACATGGGTACAAGTTTGTAGTTTAGTTCATCTCATCATCCTCAGACTGATGGTCAAACAGAAGTTGTCAATCGAAGCTTAAGGAATTTACTGCGGAGTTTGATTGGAGATAATCCGCGATAGTGGGACTTGGCATTGCCTCAGGCGGAATTTGCATATAACAGGTCAGAGAACCGAACTACTGGCAAGACTCCTTTTGAGGTGGTTTATGGGCGTAATCCAATTACTCCATTATATCTCACACCGATACCAGTTCTCAAGCAATTTAGCTCGGAAGCTGAGGAACATGCAAAGTATATCAAAGAGCTGCATTCCCAGGTCCATAATCAGATCAATAATTAGAACATGAAGTATAAGCAACGCGTGGATATGCGCAGGAAAAGAGTTGTCTTCAAGGAAGGTGATCTAGTTTGGATTCACCTTAGGAAGGAACGATTTCCAGCTGGTAGGTTTGGCAAGCTTCAACCTAGAGCTGATGGACCTTTCAAAGTTTTGGAGCGAATTAGTGACAATGCTTACAAGATCGAATTGCCGGGTAAGTATAATGTATCCGGAACTTTTAATGTAGCAGATTTGTCACCTTACTACCCTGAAGAGGAAGAAGATTCTGAGGAGATTAATGACGTCAATGAAGGCGAAGCAGATTCGAGGACGAATCTTTCTCTAGCAGGGGAGGATGATGCACCTAGGGGGACCGGTGATCACATTGTTCAGACAGTTTCCTATATTATCATTTAGGCAGTTTCTTATATTACCAGTCAGGCAGTTTCTTATACTACCATTCAGGCAGTTTCTTATATTACCATTCAGGCAGTTTCCTAAATTAGTTTATTAGATGTTATCTTTAATTATTCGGTTTCCATTAGTATTAGGAATCCTATCTCTATATATAAGATGTCTATCTTGTAATCAAAAGCACAGTATTATTGAATAAAAATTTTGAGTTCTTTGGAGTTGTTCCAAATTTACGCTTTCTCTCTGCGTCAAACTCCATTGGAGGATACCATGTTTTATGAAGAAAATTGCCTGCAACAAAGAGAAGAGAAGGATGAAAATGAAATAGGTGAGATCTACAGAAGAAGAAACCAAAAAAAGGACACCAAGGGAACAAATAGGCTGCTAAAAGGTAGGACTCATAATGGGTAAAATGGTCACATCACTATGATGGGATTATTTTAGCCAAACTAAGAGTGGAAAAAACGTGATCCTTTTAAATAACAACATGTTGAGAGTTACAAATTCTTAAAAGAGTGGACCCTATAATAATTTTTAAGTTATTTATTTTTTTGGGAAAATTTCAAATAAAGCCCCAAAGTGGATGAATTTTCTCAAAAGAGGACCCGAAGTTAACGTTGTCTCAAATAAGGGCCTGAAGTGGTTATTAAGTTTCAAATAAGGGTCTGAAGTGATCATTTGGTCTCAAACAGGGGTCTAAACTTACCGACCGGTCAAATCTTTGCCGGTCGACGAGCATGTGCTTATTCCGGTGGCACGAGCAAGGGCATTTTTGTCCAAAGCCATTTCTTTTTTTTGTTTCTTTTTATTTTCCTTTTTTACTGTTCATCTTCTTCGTGCTGGGAGCAAGATCGTGAACATCATCCTCGTCATGGTCATGGTCAGGTCATCAATGACGGCCACACGACCCATCCTGTCCATGTGGTCTCCCTCACCTCCAGCACTTACGGCATGCTCAGGCTGGACAGCGACGAGCAAGGTTTGCCTTCGCCACCGACGCCCCCGCAGCAACAAGAAATCACTGTACAGAGCAGAAGATTGAAGGGAGGGTCGCCGGCTCGCGGCGAGGAAGCCCTGAAGTCATCAATGTGTGGGAGCTCATGGAAGGCCTCGACTCCGGCGAACCAAAATCGGAAGACTTCGAGCCCGAGGCCGCGGGGACTGCTCCGAGGTCTCGCAAGCATCGACGCGAAGACTCCACTCAAGTTCATGAACCAGATTGTTTCTCCGAGGAAGGCAAACACTTATGGAGGCAAGGAAAACAAGGGGAACGCAGAAAATGGGTCGAATCAGGTACGGGGAGATCCGATGTCATCTCGATTCGTAATCAATCAACGCCTGAATCGCCTTCCCACCCTTCAGATTCAGATCTAGAACTTGAAGTTCTGACGGCGTCGAGCTCGATAGCGAGGAGGTAGCTGAAGAACTGACGTTGCTGGTGTTGAGGAGGCCCAGATATTGGCTGGGCAGGGCTCAGAGATCCATGGTAGCAGAGACGGCGAAGGTGAGGCCATGGCCGTTGAGATTCGAGTGCTCGGTGACTGCGATGAAGACGAAGGAGGAGACGTTGCCACCCTTTGGGTTTTTGAACTGGAACGGGAGTAGTAGAAAGCGTGGCCCATCAGGCGACTCGCCTCGTTGGTGAGCTTGAGGACGCCATTGTTGTTGAAGAAGAAGATGAAGGTGAACTCAAGAGCTGCAACTTTCCTGCAAGCGCAAGCATGAAGAAGATGAACAGTGAACAGATAAAAAAAGAAATATCTTTGGACGATTATGCCCCTAGTTGTGTCGCCGGAAGATTTGAGGTCCTTATTTGAGACTAAATGGTCACCTTGGACCCTTATTTGAGACAACGTTAACTTCGGATCCTCTTTTGAGAAAATCCATCCATTTTGGAGCCTTATTTGAAATTTTCCCTATTTTTTTTGGTTCAAAATATGGCTATTCTTACAGTAAACTAAAGAAAGTCACGTAAGCATTTTTACGTGAGAAACTGAAAATGACGGCTTTGTTCAAGGTCAAACAAATATTTTCCTTCTTTTGTAGCCCGAAAAGACCGGCGTATGACTTCGCGTCGTAGGTTTTTTTTTTCTAGTCGTCGTAGGTTATTTAATTGCCGTATATATATTGGAGAGCCAACCAGTGCGGTACACGTACAAATTAATATTAAACGCTAAGAATGGTCGCTTCGTTCAAGGTCAAACAAACATTTCCTTCTTCTATAGTCCGAGAAGACTGACGTACGATTACGCGTCGTAGGTTATATGTTTCCTGTATAAATACAGATGGAAATAAACTTCCTTATTAGGTATTCACAGAGAGAGAGAGAGAGGAAAAGAAACATGGGAAGCAACACTTTGCTCATGAACATAGTTTGCTGCATTGTTACGATGCTGCTCCTCCATCTTCATTTCACGTCAGCTGGAAGGACCATCAATCCTCAAGGTTGTGGTCATAAAATTAGTCTAAACGGTACACATCTCTCTCTCTCTCTCTCTCAATTATAATATTTGAAATTTCAGTCTCCTCTAGTTTCTCAAATATAATTATATTTTATGTACTTTTTTACTATTACAATGTCCGTAGATAAGTGGATAAAAATGTACAAATGCCCTATCGATAAGAGGACATGCTTCGCAATGTGACGAAAATCCTCAAAACTTTCACTTTACTCCGTCTAAGACGTGATTAGAGTAAGATGATAAAGGTTTTCCGCCTAAGCAAGGTCGAATTTGTCCAAAAATAGAAGGCGACTTAATGTATCCGTAGGTGTTTTATTTTTCATCAAAACTCTATGAGATCATATCATATCACTAGATTCGGTTCGTGTAAATCAGCACAAGTTTCAGCTTTGCTCCTTCATATATCTGATTGGTTTTATCCAACACATTATTCGTAGAACCAAAGACCAAGTTCATATAATAATTGTTTGTGTTTGCAGGCGATGCGGGGGGAAACAATCCACCTCATTCCCCAGGATGCCGTAAGCATTCTCATGCCCCTTTTCAGAACAATAGACTGATCTTATATATCTCTACTCCATTTGTTTCATAACATCCTCGGAGACAGACAAATTTTATTAATATTATGTCTTTGAAAAATCTTTAAAAAAGTGCGTTTGTTTCATTGAAAATCTGATGATAAAGGAAAATATTTTTCATGAAAATTATTTTCAAGGAAAATTGTTAGTTTTTATTTGTTTAGTGATCAAGGAAAAATTATTTTCTTCGTGTGAAAAGGGATGGTCATTTTTTCCCAATTTAAGCTTGCTGTTTTCAGTCTATGAAAAACTTTTTCTGTAGATTGATTAGTTTTTCGTCATCCAAACACCGGAAAATCGGAAAACAATCTCTTAGATGTAGTTTTCTCTCAAACAAACGGAATCTAAATGATTTTATTTTTGTAATGCAGACCATTAAATCATGGAAGCTTAATGAGGTCCAGCGCCAAAGGGGTCATTCGGGATATTTAGCTCTTAAGCGTTGGAGTTGTTATACGGGTGACTTTAGAGTATCAAATATTCCTATGTAATGTTTCTTGATTTTCTAGATTCTACCGGCACGATGTTCAAGAAAACCTGTTCTTGAGGCAGTGTTTTTCCATTCCGTCGTTGGACAAAAAAAAAGCATATCGTACTCCTTTTGGTTGTGGACATAGGATCTTTTCAAAGGATAATCACGTACACGAAGATTTCCAATTAATTTGTTCTTATTTGAATATCCATAAGTAGAAACAATATAACCTTTTTGTTGAAATATCCTGCATTGCTCAACAATGAGGTTTATATGCTCTTTATATATAAAAATGAGTCTCCCTCCACCTGTCAACACATTCTAACACCCTTTGAGACTTGAGCAAGTAGGGTTGCTGTCTCCGAGAGAGAGAGAGAGAGAGTTGTGAATCTCGCCTGCAGTCGTCGTGGTTGGGCTGCAGCGGGCAGTAAGGTGGAAATCTCCGAGACGGTGGTGGTCGAACACACGGCGACAACCAAGGCTGTGGGCAAAAGGGATAGAGAAGAGAGGCGGTGCGAAGCTGATTGGCACATTAGCTTAGGCTAAAAAGTGGACTATCTCTTAACATTTGATGGGCGAGATGGAGGAAGAGATCAGGGAATAGGCGCAGCAGCGGATCCACGTCCCTAAGCATTTAGAGTCACTTTATTACGCAAACAATAATGCTTCTCAGTATATAGCTCCGTTTAGATTTCATTTATTTCGCGAAAAATAAATAATTTAAAAAAATATTCTTTTGAAAATGATTGTTTACATCGTTTATAAAAATAAATGAACGAAAAATATTTTTATTATCCAAGAACGAAAATATTTAGCCATAAATTATTATCGATGATGAAAATATTTTCCATTGACTAATTATTTCGAGCGATATATTTTTAAGAAAATGTTTTCTAAATTCTTGATTTTCCTTGAAATGAACGAAGCTTTAACATGATTTTAACAACATTTTATCTCGAAAAATGGATAATCACGCTTTCGAAAATTCAGCAAATCATTTGAAAAACTTACGCTAAGGACTTGATACAAGAATATCATTCGACGAGGGAATTTGGGGACGCTAATCCTTCCTACATGGAAGTGGACATTCGGACTTTGCAGACTCTCTATCTTCCGCTTGTTTGTTTTTTCAAAGAAATAAATAGTCCTGCTTGTTAAAATTTCCATCTTCAAATTGACTACAATTAATGTGTGCCAACCATGGTTTTGAATAGCGACCGTAGGACAGCAGCAGCGGCCCCCGACTGGCATCACCGGTAGAATGAAATTGTCACCGATAGTGGCTGATAGCGGTCGCTATCGCGGCAATGGTGCACCCTACTAATTCAAACCCCCAAGAAAAGAACAGTAGGATGAAGAAGAGAGCGAGAGAACAAACTTTCAAACCTTGCGTCTACACATACTTGAAGAAGAGAATGTCAGAAAAAGTGACGTCGGCCTCTTGCAGCTATCGCATCGCATCGCAACCAATTCCGCAACCGCGACCGCTTTCTAAAGCCTTGGTGCGAAGACTTTGGGGGATTCGCTTCTTGAGAACGACTCTTTCCTAAAAGTCTAAAACCGACCGGTTCTCTCCACCGGTTCTCTCCATCTATTAATGCACGCAAAATTTGACCAAGACACACTTGACTTTTGAAGAGAACAACATCACCATCTGTGTAGTTATGGATCATATCATATAAAACCCTTCACAACCTCAAGAAGAGGAGATAAAGAGAAATATTTCGAAAGAGAAAATGAAGAAAATGGATCACGAGCCTCCTCCTCCTCCTCCTCCTATTACATCAAAATCTACTGGTTTCTATTGGTTGCGATCCTTCACTCGCTTGCGAGAAGATTAGGTGGCGGTCCGGCGTGTGGCAGTGAGTCCGCTTCCTCTTTCTTCTAGTTAAGCTCACGGTTAGGAATGTGTAAAATCATCATTGACAGAAAAAATCCAGACAAGAGATTTAGCTCGACTGTGATTTTTTCCACAAAGAAATGGAAACGAAACATCGACTGTGACTCAATGTTGAGAATAATGCAACTTTGTCAACTAGAAAAATATTTTCCAAATCGTTGATTCTTTACGAAATAAATGCACCCATTTTATGAAATACGGTACTCTACTTATCTCATAACATCCTAAAAAAAAGCGTGCGAAATTAGCTAGGAAAAAAATATAATCGATGGATATATGCAGGCGAAAAATCTTTAGCTAAATGGTTTTGTTGCAATGCAGTCCATTAAATCATGGAAGTGAGCTTTGTTGTTCGTGATTGCCAAAGTTGCCGCCAAGGATATTTAATAACTTGGGGATGATTACTTTGTAATACGGGTGACTTTCAATGTTAAACATTACAATCTGTTGATTTTATATATTACTAAAGAAAGCTTTATTATTGTAGCGAATTTTGTTTAATAGATGCAGTGTTTCGCAACACGTCAGTTGATGATGAGTATCAAGATTCTATTTATGGGATGGTTCTTGATTATCTATGTTTTACCTATAGCTACACACATGTCGATTATGTTTAGGGTCAGTACGGCAAGGGTCTTGGAACTTGATATGATAGCACATTTGAATTTTAAAACTTTCATTTCATGTATTTAAATCCTAAAAGTTATCACAGACATCCACCTTAAGCCCTAAAAACTTTCACAATGTCCAAATGTTAACATGCACATTTATCTATAGTTTTTTTAAAAATTTGAGCAGTAGAATTTTGGATTGACGGGAATGTAAAAAAAGTTATTCTTGATTTTTAATTAATTGCAAGAACAGCTCCTTAAGGTATGTTTGTTTGTACTTCTGAAAAAGCAATTTTTTTTACTTTCCTGCCAAATTTAAAATATTATTCAAATATCACCAAAAACTATGGAAAAGCTATATATCTACATATCAATATTTGGGTGTTGTGAGAGTTTTATAAGTTTTAGATTTAGAAGATATCAAAGTGTGGGAGATGTAACCTTACCAAAAAAAAAGTGTGGGAGATGTAAAATTTAATTAAGTAAAATGTAAAAGTCGGTCCAAACTGGATTTTAAGTGTTCGAGCACTTCCCTCAAGCGTGTGGTTCAACTTAAGAAACTAAAGTAAAATTAGGCTTCATTTATTTCATGAAAAATGGATGATTTGAAAAATATCTTCCTAAAAATAATCACTTGTATCGATTACAAATGATTACTCGTATTTTCCTTATAATGATTGCTTCCATCAATCATCGAACCCGTTTAACAAGCCAGCAGATGATGTCGTTGCACCGTAGATTGTACTGAAATAAAGCTAGAAAACTCTATATGAAAGATTCGAGAGAGAGAAAGATATCAAGGAAAGATCAGAAGAACATATCAAGGAAAGATCAGGAGAAAATGGTAAGCGACACTCTGCTCATCCGCATGGTTTGCTGCATATTTATGGTTTTGGTGCTCACCTTCAATGTACGTCCGCTGGAAGGTCCACCCATCCCCAACATTGTGGTGATGGCATTCCAGATGGTGAGACTCTCTCTCTCTCTCTCTCTCTCTCTCTCTCTCTCTCTCTCTCAAATTGATACATAGAAACCATTGGCTTTACGTCGAAAGAGGATACCTTATTCCGGTTTAATGAAATAGTCCATTAGCCTCATCAATGGGCCTGTTTGGTTTGGCTTTTGGGAAAAGCCTTTAGAAATGCAAAAGCCTTCAAAGGAAAAGGGTTTGGTGAAATGCAAATATTGTTTGGTAAACTGTAATTGAAAAGTACTTTGGAATGTAACTTTGGCGGAAATGCTGTTTGGTGAACATTATATATTTGGAAAGTCCTTTGCTATGCCAATTTAAGTTTTTTTAACTTTAATTAGTTTAAAATTAAAAAATTAATGACTGTAACTTTTATATTTTCATGTTGAGAATAATGTAAAAGAGATATATTAACAAATTTATAAATAAAAAATCACATGAAAGTAGATCTTTCTCGATTAAAAAGAGAGTAATTTCATTATAATAAACATGATCATATATGTCATGATGAAAGAAATAAGTTATCCATAAATATTACAAAGCTCCTCAACTATTACATAAACTCAAGGCTATTTCATCACGTAAACATACCATATCAGGAGATGTATTATCATTTGAAGTACTCGCCCCCTCATTTATAGCATCATGATCAACTAAATATCCATACTCGGGACCCAAAGTTACTGTTTCAAAATCCGTATTAGTCACGGCATTTCTTCGTATATAATTGTGCAAAGCCATTGTCGCTATAACAATTTACACTTGCTTTTCATATGGACAACTTGGCATGGTAGTTAGAATCTTCCACTTCATTTTTAATACGGTAAATGCTCACTTAATTTCTTATCATAGCGAGGAATAGGTATGGTTGAATACTTCTCAATAACCTGTAGGTGCAAGACCTTGCTGAAACTCTGGCAAATGATATCTAACTTCTCTATATGGCCCCAAATAATCCGTGAGATTTGGATATTTAGTATTTACTAAATAATATTTACGTACACAAATATAATGTAAATTTAATTAATGTATGTCACATAGATACATATGGATATATATAAACCATTAATTAACGGACCTGGAAGAGGATGAGGAAATTGTGCATCACATTTTCCAATGGCATCACAAAAGATATGGGTATCATGAGCTTGTCCCTCCTAAATGGAACAAACATAGATAAATTTCATGTTAAAATTACATATGACCAACACATTTTGAGTCGTCTTTCCTTTTCGACCAATAAAATGAATTTGAACATATATAGGCATCACCGCTGGGATATGCGTACCATCCATAGCTCCAATGCAATCTTAAAACAAACAACACAAATATTACTTGATTTGCATTTCATTTTTTGTTTTTATTGTACAATTGTAACTTATCTTAAAATATGGATAAAATCGTCAATTTTTCTTGATTTTCTCTGAAACTTCCTTATATTGGCAATCAGTTGGTTGAATCAAATCTTTTCCCATGTTACATACTTCATCTAAAACTAAGTTAAAGTGCCTACTTATAGTTTCTCCGGAGCACTGAAAAGGCTCTTGTACTGACCTGTTACCTATACAATATCCCAACATATAAAGAAACATTCCAACCATTTTTGCAACATCAGTATTCCTAAATCCTTTAAGACCATATCGTGTTATTAATTCACACGTTAAATTATTAAATATAACCCTATGCATTCTAAACATATGATAGCACCTTATTGGATTAGCATCTTCGGCCATCAACTCTCTCAACCATTCATAACTTGTATATGATGAGGTCATGTAAGGTTGTTTGCAAAGGTTCGTTGCCTGATAAACAACTTAAGCTTGAGCAATTGAGAGAACATCCCATAATTCATTTTTGTCCTTTTCATGATTTTCCCTTTCAGGAGAATCATCTATATCTGCTTAACGTAGCAAAATATTGAGTTAGAGCAAGAAAAACAATTAATAAACTTGATCATCTAAGAAACAACATCGCCAATCAAATATATGCAAACTCAACCACATAAAAAGAATACCACACTCACATTAAAACATCAATAGAAATTGGGTTCATACATAATGCAACTAGAGATCTCGCACAAGAACAAAGTAACATACCAAAAAGTTTAAAAAAGATGCTACGACATCCCAATTATGATTAAGCTCTTCCAACTCAAGCGCGAGATACTTGACTTTTAGTGCATCACTCATCAAGCTCATTAAGACATGCCTATTGTCTTTCTTTTCCTTAAAATGTTTGATTGCAAAACAATATAACTTTTCATCCTATGCAATCTCAGGTATGCTATCCAACATTGCTATGAGGTCCTTGTAAGGATCGAATCTCTCATTTGCTTGAGCTGTAGCAAGGGCATCGTTCCTACTTTTAACAGTGGAACATAGCTTATTAATTTGATTTCCAAGCTGTTGTGCTAGGCTCAATCTATTTTTTCTCTTTTCTTGAGCTTGCCTCGTTGAAGTTTGCGTCGCTCTTTTCAAGCTCCGAGTTATAATTGGTTCAGCAATATGTTCACCCTCATGACACTCCAAATTAGTATCAGTAGATCATGTACCATCACCGATATCGGGTTGTGTGGTCTCAACATCCACATCAATACATAAATCTTGAGCAGGATTAAATGTGATTCCTCTAGTAGCAACTGTATCCCTAAACATTATTTCTAATAACACTTCAAGATTAGGAGGTATGCCTCTCATCCTAAAAACCTTCACTTTAAGATTGGCCCGTTATAATAGAACATTTGAGTAAGTTGTATCATTGAAGATGAGAACTTAATAGAATAGTAAAAGAAGAAAAGATAAATACTTGAATTTTACTCTCCCACCATTCATCACTCGCATAAATGGTTTTCTTCCTCGAATCCCATCCTATTCCTGTTTTACTGTGAACCAATGTCCTCCATCTTTTCCATTCTTCTTTAGGATTATCCCACTTACTCTTCATTTGAGTCTTATCATACTTTTTGCCCCTTAATTCGTCGAACTTAATTAATTATGACTGTCCATCTATCCCTCTTGTTGGTTGCAGGACGATTGCCTTTATCGATTTGTTCAAAACACAACTGACAAAATATTTCCACATCTTCGGCGGTCCAATATGCATTTTCCTTTGTTGAACTTTCCATCTTCTAGTAATATGAAAATGAACCTGTTTGACGGCACAAAAAAATGACATACAGCCCTCAGTAATAGTACAGCCGCGCATAGCACACACAATCAAGAAACATATACATATGATCTACCAGAAAACATACCAAATATTTCTCACATACACTCAAGCTTTGTACAAAAAAATGTTTCCACAATCAAAAAAAAACTTCTATTTCAAATTCCATACTCAAGATTATCAAAGACCTAATAGTTAACAAGGCTAAAGTAGGAGATAAAAGTGCCATTGAGCGAAATCACAAATGAAGATTGCCAATGTATCTAAAAAATAAGCAAGACTTCCAATTACCAATGCAAATTTGTACAAAAAAACTTTCATGCTCAACAAGAACGGAAAAATTTCAAAGAATGAAAAACTAAAGCAGGAGATAACACGGTTGGTAGTGTTGGTAGAAGAAAAGGAAAAATTCGAAATCCAAAATAGCTAATGAATTGTCTATATAGATGAAACAATGCGAATTTGTAACAGCTTGAATCAATGACCAGATAAAGTAGCTGACTTGGACCAAAATCCAATTCTGGTCATTTTGTGACATCCACAGAATCTCTGTGGTTGTTTTCTACACACCAGAACCCAACAAAGAGATAGGACCAGAAGAGGATTTGATTAGTGAGGAAAGACCAAAAGCTTACAAGATAGTGAAAGACTATGCGAACGTGCACTGGGACTACTACCAACAAGGCTTGAGAGCCATTCATGTCACTCAAGTTTAGAAGCTATTGCAGCTTTCTTGATCAACTCTACTTAAATATCAAAATTACTAGAACAATGGTGAACTGTCGACTTTGTACAACTATCCATTAGATCCCAAAACTTCAAAGTTCAGAATGGCTTGTGATTGAACAGCTTGTGACTGTCTATTAGGTCCCAAAACTTCTGTAATAGCTTGAATCAAAGTGACATATGCCAAATGAAAAAAACGAAAATTGCCAATATAGCCAAAAAATAAGCCGGATCTGCAATACCAATACAAATTTATACAAAATAACCTTCATACTCAACAAAATCAGAAAATTTTACCCGGGAAGAGAGGTGAGCATGGCGTGAGGGAAGAGAGCTTGAAGGAAAGAGAGCTCGAGGGTGAGTGTTAGGGAAGAGCGTGAGGGAAGAGAGCTCGAGGGCGGGCGTGAGGGAAGTGAGCTCGAGCGCAACAATCGCCTAAGCAAGTCTTGAGCAAAGAGGAGAGGGCAGAACGATATCACAATAGAAAAGTGAAGTAGCGATTTAGGGTTTTGTTTAAAAAGGGGCAAAAATGGAATTATGGTGATAAATAAGGGTACAATTGGAAGTTTTCACATTTTCATTAAACCAGTCAATTGCATCTCGAAAATGCAACTTCGCCTAGGCTCCTCCATCCCTCCATTCAGCCAAAGGCCCTTGGAGAGCTAATTGCATCTCTTCAAAGCTTACTAAAAAATTAGCCAAACAACCTTTGTATTTGCTCAAGAGACTTTAAAGCCTCAAATCTCATTTCAAATGCTAACCAATAGGGCCAATAAGTTAAATGCATATGCAAACCCTAGTTTTCGATCCAAACATGCACAGAAGCATGATTTCATACTTAGAATGCTCCCTTTTTGGAAGAGACTTGTACAATTCATTCTTGCTTGAGTGTTTTTATATGTCCATGGTAAGTTCGACTTGGCCAAACATACAAGTAAAGTTATATCAAATGGAGTTAGGTTCGATTTATCTTCAAGTTCTGATCGATCGTCTCAATCACGTTTCGCAAGCTGTGCATGACTTGCACCAAGTAGAATAAAGCACAAGTTTCAACTTATTTCATTAATGTATACCGGGGTTGTTTCTATCTATTACATTGTCCAAAGACTTGGGCGATGAGTCTATATGATATATTTTTCGTGTTTACAGGCACTACACGTAGAAACAACTCGTCGTTCTCCTCAGGATGCCGTAAGCATTCTCCACCCCATTGCGAGAAATATGCAACATCTTAATTATGGGAAACTAAACAAACCAAATGATTTTGTTGAAATGCTAAACATTGAATAGCGGAAGCAACATGTTGTCCCATGTTCGGGGTTTAATATCATTATTTTTCTTTAGCAAAATAAGGCATTTATTGTAAGCTTTTCCTCTATTAGAAAGTGAGAAAAGCAACACTCTATCGTCTCGAACTATGCATCCTTGTCAAGTTGCGACCCGAAACCTCGTATGAACTGAAGTCAAATAGATGGGATTGAAGTGTTTCAAATTTATGTCAAGATATGATGATCCTTGTTGTCTCGGTCCTTCAAGCTATCCACAAACTTGATCCCCGGCTTCATCAGTTTCCTGCGTAGACTTGCCAATATCTCCAATAACATCATGCCGAAGTCTATGTCGTCATGACGAAAATCTTGCCATTTCTTAAGATCATAAAATGTAATTGGATCCATTCAAAATGATTTAAATGGGCAGTGACACTTCAATTTTATCCGTCATAAGCCCCTTACTATAGGGACTAGCTGCAGAAAATATGAAAGCAATACCACCTTCAAGGCTGAATTCATACCTCAAACCGGCCGTCCTATGTCGTTTGGTTGATCTTAACCAACCCTCCATTACAAATTCATAAACACAAGTCTTCTTGGCTTCTTCACCCTTCTTTCGAGTGTATCCAAACACCTCACACTCGATTTCCAAGTGCAAATTTTGAGTACGAGAGGTCACCGTATGTCCTTATTCCCAAGACCCTAGAGAGTCTCATTCATACTAAGGCCTTTTGTTCCATGAAAAATAAATTATTTGAAAATTATTTTCTTGAAAATAATCATTTATATCACTTGAAATAATTAGTCAATAAAAAATATTTTCATTATCGACATCAACTCATGTCTAAACATTTTCATGGATGATAAAAATATTTCGTCCATTCTTTTTCAAAAGTGATACAAGTGATCATTTTTAGGAAAATATTTTCTAAATCATTCATTTTTCCGTGAAACAGACGCACCCTAAAGTCATGCCAAATTAAGGAAAAATTACAAAAAAAATGTCCTAAACCTATTGCAATTGTGCCAACTCAGTCCATCCGACTACTTTTGGCCGACTGGCGCTGACATGGACGCTGACAATCGGCCGACCGACAAATGCTAATGTGGCAAATTTTAAAATTTTTTTATTTTATAAATTTTTAATTATTTTTTTCCTTCATCTTCTTTAATCTCTAGCTGGTCGTCGGACCGGCGACTAACCAGAGGTTGGGGCCGGCAGGGTCAGCCCTACCGGCCGTTGGTTAGGCTGACCTCGTCATTGCTAGGGGAGGTCGATCTCGCCAGCGGCTAGCAAGGTCTTATCCTCGCCAACTGCTTCGAGCGAGGCCGACCTCGCCAGCGACGGCGAGGACGGCCTCGCCTGATGTCACCCTGTCCTCACCATTACTGGCGAGGGCTCGACCTTGGCGGCAACGGACAAGGTCGACCTCACTCGAAGTGGCTGACGAGGACGAGACCTCGCATGCAACTTTGGCAAGGCTCGTCCTCGTCGACCGTTTCAAGCGAGGTTGACCTCACCAGTTGCCAGCGAGGTTGACCTCACTAGAAGCGGCCAACGAGGACGAGACCTCGGCAGCGGCTGACGGGGACGAGACCTCACCAGCAGCCGACGGGGCGAGACCTCGCCGGCCGTTTTGAGTGAGGTTGACCTTGCCAACGACTGCGAGGTCGAGCGAGGCTGTCCTCGCCATCACTGGCGAGGTCGGCCTCGCTCGAAGCAATCCACGAGGACGAGACCTCGCCAGATCTGGTGCGGTCGACCCCGCCAGCCCCAGCCTCTGGCCGGTCATCGGTTCGGCGATCGGCTAGAGGTTGAAGAAGATGAAGGAAAAAAAAATTAATAAAAATTTCGAAAAAAAATATTTTAAAATTTGCCACATCAGCGTTCGCTAGCCAGCCGGCATCCACGTCAATGCCGATCGGCCAAAAGTGGCCGAATGGATTGAATTGGCATAATTACAAAAGGTTTAGGACTGAATTGGTAAACAAAAAAGTTTAGGAATGAAATGGCATAATTGTAATAGGTTTAGGACTTTTTTGGTAATTTTTCTCCAAATTAATAATTAGACCCACTTCAAAAGCGCTAAATTTTCGATCCATAATACAGCCCCGACACTATTTTTCGAGCACCCGAAATCCAGCATCGAATTTCAATGCATTTTTTGTGCGCTAGCCAAACGACCTATTCACAAGAGGGACAATTTGGGCATCCGACCCATGAATGGCCGAACGTTCGATGTGCCACCCAACAAGGTCGAGCGTTTGACGCTTTACTAGCCATATGATTGATTCACCACTCAATCGAGATGGATATCCAACCTGTTACTGATCAAATGCCCCAATTCGACTATTTGCCTCACAAACCGGCTTCATCTAAGTTTCGTGCTTTCGCGTATTCTTTTCCGGTCATTCCAAACATCATGAAATCTACAAAAAGCTCTTTAGATTAAGCAAGATTTTGTCATCTTCAAAACATATCGTCATATCTACAACCATGGTGAAGATACGATGTAGCAACCTCACTTCGGATTTTCATTGGGTTTCTTTGGGCCCTCTATGCCCAGTTGTTTCGACGCTCCCATCTACAAATGGATAGAATTTTTTGAGAGAGAGAGAGAGAGAGAGAGAGAGAGAGAGAGAGAGAGAGAGAGAGTTTAGATTGGGTCATGGGCCTAGAGAGAGAGTTTTTAGATTGGGCCATGGGCCCAAGGCCCAAATCCTATATTAGTCCAAGAGCCCAATGCATTGATTGAACTGGGCCAGCAGCATGACGCTCTTCTCCACCCTCGCCCCCCTGTCCGTCTCGAAGTTTTATCTACACCATTCCTTCGGACACTCCTCTTCTCCAGTTCCATTCCCTTTCTCTCTTCCTCTCCTCCAATGGCGTCGATCAACTTCAACTTCTTCGACAACTGGTTCACCAAGCCCCCCAACCCCATCCCTCTCCTGAACCTCAGCGCCGTCGCCCGGTCGCTCCCTCCCAACTCCCGGGCCGCCCCCAACTTCGCCTCCCTCAGCTCGAGCCTCGACCCCAAGGAGCCCCCCGCCGGCGGCGGCGGCGAGGGGCCCGGCAAGAAGGGCGGCGGCGAGGACAACATCTACAGCCAAGTGGTGGACCAGTTCTTCTGGGAATGCGAGAACTTGCCCGACTACAGGCACACCCCCGAGGTGGAGAAGATCCTGAACGAGGACCCGGTGTTCGAGACCAAGGAGAACCCCACCGAGGAGGAGGTGCGGGAGAACGAGAGGTGGTGGGAGGAGTTCTGGTCGAGCCCCGTCGTGAAGTTCGCGAAGCGAGCCGAGGAGATTGCGGACATGGTCAACGAGCTGGAGCTCCAGGAGAACGCCGAGCCGTACAGGGACGAGGACAAGAAGCTGTGGCAGGCGGTCCCGCACGTGCCGGGGCTCGACGGTCGCCCGATGCCCAGGAAGGCGATCAAGACGAAGAAGGAGAGCGATGACAAGTTCTGGGATTTCGCGCGGCAGTTCTTCTTCGGGCTCTGGGGGTTCAGGCAGCGGCCGTACCCGCCCGGGCGGCCCATTGATGTCGCGCAGGCGATCGGGTATAAGCGGCTCGAGAAGCGGTATTATGATTGTAAGTCCTGTTGAGATTGATCTTGTGTTGAGTTGGTTGTATAACTTTTTTGGTAGAATGATTGGTTGATCATCGTTAAGGCTGGAGTTTCTGGGTTGCTTGTGTTGTTGTACAAGATGTGTTTGTGGAATTTCCGGTGTGGACATATCTGTCCTTATGATCTAGAGGAAGATTTGTTTTTGGTTAATTGATTCTGAATTAGCTTGATAAATGTGTAATCTCTGTACTTGTATGTTTCTTTCTTTCCTGCTAATGCTATTTGATACATTCAAACGAGAACGTGAGCTTGTTTGCTGGTGATGTCGGTACAGCTCTATACATGTTTCAATTTTTTTATCTGATTGTGTTCTCATAGATTGAATGTTGGTATAACAGTTATCATGAGGAGTGGTGGCTTTTACTATAAGGATCGATTGGGTCGAACTCGGGGACCAATGGAGCTGATACAACTTAAAACAGCTTGGGGTGCTGGAATAATAGACAAGGACACATTCGTTTGGGGTGAGGACTTGGATGAATGGGCTCCAATTCATATGGTCTATGGATTAGAACGTGCCATTGTCACATGGGAAGGTAGGCATATTGTTTTGTCAATTTTATGCTACAAATTCAAACATCGCACAGGAAAGTCACGGCAAGCATAGTCTACTGTGTAAAGCATTCTAGATATGCATGCTACTATTCGTCAGGGATGAAAGTGCCATGTTTAGGGAACTGGTTTCATTTTAGATCTTATCTCCGCCACTTGATTATTTGATGTTGTCAATTCTGGCCGTTGAACTTGATTAGAAGGGCGTGCTCGGGTTGGTAGAAGAGTACTACTGTTCACCAGTGCTGCTCTTTTCCAGAAAAGAAAATTAAAGCTGCTTTCTGTCTACTTCTTATGCCACTGTGAATGAGATATCTATTTACTTATTGATATGCGCTTTCAGTAAGACTGGGTGCTGCAGCCACTGCATTCCTTCACAAACTCCAGAAAGGAATACCTCCTTGGGTACCTCTCAAGGGGCAAGAGAAGAAAACTTACAAGCAGCTCCAGCAAGAAGCTATAGAAAGCAGGAGACGCGATCAAGCGGTACTCGAAGCCAATGACGGTATTTGGCCTGGAGTGAGAATTCCAAGTCATGCCCTATTTCTTTGGGCTGGTGGTTCAGAACTTACGAGCATTTTAGAGGCTGACCACATGCCGAACAAGTACATCCCAAAAGATCTCAGGTACTGCAGAAAGAAGTATCTGTCTTCTGGCTAGTCCTTTTAGCCACCAACCATTTGAAGCAAATAACCAATGCCTGACCAAGTGGGTGTACTTATTGATGATGTAGGATCCAATTGGCTAAAGTAATACCTGGTTTAAGGCCTTGGGAAGTTTTGAGCATTGAACAAGCAATGGATCAGATAACATATGGTGGACAATGGTACCGTCTACCCCTTGGTACTTACCATACAGGTCCTCCGTACATTCAGCATTGGAACAAGGACGTTAAGGTGCGACTTGTTATCGCTCCTTTTCCTTTGCCTCTCTATTTGTTATTCAGCTTCTCTTTTACCACTCAAGTTAATAAAAATCGAAAGGACTAAACTTGTGTTCCATCATAATAATAGTGAGAGAAAGAAGCGTTACTGAAAATGTTGACTATTGAAGAGCCTTTTTCCAAAAGTCATCTCCCATTCTTCCCTGTTCACTATTCTAATTAGACTATCCTTATACTGAAAACCGTTAGTGGAAGATTAACCTTGGGCCCAGTTGGCAATGGCTACCCTTCTGATGATTGGGAATTTTATTTCAAAGATTTCTGCCTTTTACAATCCTGACTGGCAACTGACATATAGAAAGGGGAACGAAGAGAGTGGATTGCCGAATATTTTCCTATTTCAACCCTCGCTTGGCCCATACAGAAGGGAAAAAAAAACCTTTGTTTGGATTTTACAGAAGCCAAGTCTGCGCTTGTGCCCCAGGTTATTAAAAAAAAGCTTCTGTTTAACTGTCCTTGCCCTTCCCTTGCTAGAGAAATCAAGGATCCTATCAATTCTTCCTGGCTCCTGGTGTATTGCTTCTGTGTAATCTAGCTCTCCCCCCCCCCCCCCCCTCTACTGCTATTGAGCTAAAAGCCCATGCATCTCTGATGAAAGCTCTCACGCTATACTTTTAGTGCGCTTTTCGTGTTGGTTTCATTAAGTTCTTTGACACTTAGAAAGGATGACCCTATTTGTGTTACCAGTTACTAGTCAGTTTAATTGTAGCACAATATAGCTGTCACTGCAGAGCATTAGCTCTTTATTGGATTTTTGGTGAAGGGATGACGAGATTTTTTTCTTTCTTTCCTTGTCATGAGAACGGCTAAAAGCTATTTATGCATGATGCCCCTCCTCACCTTTGTTTATTGTTCTCTCAGAGAATGTTTAGGATTTTCTTCAACTTGAGCACTAGAGTGTACAGCAAACTAGACAGGACCATACCTGGTTTTACGAAAATAATGGAGAAAGTCCATGCTGACGCGGCTGCAAGGGATTCAAGACGGAAGGAGAGGAGGGAGGCACAAAAGAGAGCCGAGCAGGAGGAGGCCATTTATGGTAGAGCTCGGAAAAACCCATAGCATCGCCTATGGTCGTTGCCCTGCGGTTCAAGCGATACTCTTAAGATCTTTTATTGATTGGTTCAACCTGTGCAGCATCAGTTTAGGAAGTGGGTTCTTCTGTTTTTTCCCCGTATGTTTGTGATGGCTCACTTTGAATTTGAAATTAGTTGTTCGATAATGCCGGCAAACCCTCGAAATGCAAGGTTTGTAGTTTGTAGTTTGTAGTCTTGCATTCGAAGGAAGAGAAGACTAACAAAGTGAAATCTACTTTAGATTTGGGGCTGGTCAGGTTGAATGAATTGCCTGTGTTTCTGTATTGAGAGGATTGGCATCATGCATTTTGCATTGAATGGGGCTTCCTGTTGTTCCAGTATCTCTCTGCAAATTCTGCATAACATTGAGAATGGGGGAGTGGGCAGAGTTAAAGCATGTGAAGTTTGCCATCTGTTTTATCTTTCTTCTCTCTCGGCATAAGTTCTGTTTGAGACTCCTTGAAAGACCTTCAGGTGTCGCCTTGCATTCTTAAGTTTTTGTGATTCTCTTTTAGAATGCGTTCATTTCACGGAAAATGAGCGATTTAAAAACTATTTTTCCGAAAAATAATTACTTATATTCTTTAGAAAAATTAGTCGACGAAAAATATTTTAATTATCGATAATAATTTATTCATCATTATTTTCATGGACGATGAAAAAATTTTCTATTCATTTTTTTTAAGCGATACAAGAGATGATTTTAATTTGAGATATCGATTCTCAATGAAATCGTTGTGTGATATTAGTATCTCGAACACTATGTTGTATCATATAATTAATTACAGAGCAAATATATATGAACGTAAAATTTAAAACCATCTCCTAGAATTAGATTTCCCTAGTAATCAAACATTATGTTATAGATATCTTCATAGATTTCTTAAAAAAGGGTTATTGTCGCAACTTGATGATCAAAATAAAATGTGTGAATTATATTTTTCCATCAACTGATATATCTTCGGTACTACTAATTTTATTGGGTGAATTCCCTAAAAAACCCCAAACTTTAGGTCAAATCCCAAATCTGCCCCGAACTTTTTTTTGTCTAAGAAAAAACCCTAAACTTTAGGTCCAGTCCCAAATCTGTCCCAAACTTTTTTTTGTCTCGAAAGAAACCCCAAACTTTAGGTTCAATCCCAAATCTGCCCCGAACTTTTTTTTGTCTTGGAAAAAATCCCAAACTTTAAATCCAGTCTCAAATCTACCCCGAATTTTGTTTTATGTAGAAAAAATCAGCAAATTTCAATTTATTTTAAAAAGTATACCCTCGTGATCTCATCCCAACTTGACGTGGCACTTCCACGTCATAACAAATCAACATCAGCAAAGTAATGGGGTGATAGAAAGAGACCGACGTTAACTTTTCACTTCGACAACAAATCAAACCAAATAAAAATTGTTGAAATTCTCCGAAATAAAACCAAATAAAATCATTTATTATCGACATGGAAATGCCACGTCAAGTTGGAACTGGATTATCAGGGTATATTTTTGAAAATAAATTGAATTTTGGTGATTTTTTTACATAAAATAAATTTTGGGGTAGATTTGGGACTGAACCTAAAGTTTGAGGTTTTTTTCAAGACAAAAAAAAGTTTAGGGCAGATTTGGGATTTGACCTAAAGTTTGGGGTTTTTTCTGAGATAAAAAAAAACTTCGGGGTAGATTTGGGACTTAACTTAAAGTTTTGAAATTTTTCTGAGATAAAAAAAAATTCGAGGTAGATTTGGAACTTAACCTAAAGTTGAGGGTTTTTTATGGAATTAGGTCTAATTTTATTAGCGTTACCACCGACTTATCGCGGAAATCCATACGAGCCGCGCAGGACACGTCGGCCGAGAAAACGACGTGTCGCCTCCCCATTGGTTCCAGGAAGAGACAAATCGCTACGAAGAACGTGTGTAACAAAGCCGGGGGGCTTCGCAGTTCCGACCGAAGCTCTGGACGAGGACGCTTGTCCCCTTTCCTTTTTTCCTGTTTTTTAGGCTCTGCATGAGCATGCTTGTCCAGTTCCAAAGGTTGGATTTCTAGACGAAGTCATGGCGCCAGATCTCGGTCCAACTTCATTCCAGAGCGATGGAGGCGAGCATCGGCAGGGAGCCGAGGATGGAGCGGAGAAAACGGAGAGCAAGACGTTCTTGAACAGTCTCCTCTCCACCATCATCCCGGAAAAGGCGCCGCCGGCGACAGCGGCGGGTGGAGCCGACGGTGGACACGACGACGATGCCGGCCATGTGGGTCGCGAGGCGGGCGGAGAAAATGGGGGCGGCGGCGACGGGATCGTCGGTCACTTGATCTCGAGCCTCGTCTCTCCCGGGAGCCCCGTCGGGCAAGAGGAAAGCCGAAGTCTTGGGGGCCGAGGACAGCGGAAGAGGCGGCGAGGTCGACGGGGTTTCGAGGGCGAAGATCGGCGGCGGCGGCGAAAGTGAATCCGTCCGTGGTGGCGGTGGAGTGATAAGCAGTCTCGTTTCGAGCTTCTTTCACTCAAGCGAGGAGGGAAGAGGAAGTGCCGCCGCCGCCGCCGGAGGTGATGAGGTAGAGAGGCATCGGGCGGCCGAAGGAGGCGAGACGGCGGCGGCGACGTCGGAAACGGAGGAGGGCGGCGGGGGGCGGCATCATCGAGAGCATCGTCTCTCACCTGCCTCCGTCTCTTCCAGGTACGTCTAAGGATCAGCTCTTTTATTTTCAAAACCATTTATTTTTTTTGTGGAATGAATGGATAATCACTGTCAATTTTTTTTTAATTTCTTTTGTTTTTGCCATTTGGTGAGCAGAGGATGCAGCAGGTCCGACAACTGACGAGGCCTCTATTCTGATTCATTCCAGCGTTCGAGACTGATGAGAAGCCAATTTTTCAAAATTTTCGATTTCATAATTTTTTTTTTGGTTGGTCCACGTGAGGAACCTTTTATTTTTTTTGGTTTTTTTTTGTTTAAATTCTGGTGATTTAGGGACAAAAATTGTGCAGCTTCGGTGTGTTGATGATCTCTTTGTTCGCGCGATGATCTTTTGAGAATGTGCGCGCGCTAATTGACGTGTACATTTTTCCGTACTAAGTAGAGGGATTTACCGAACAAGTTTGAGCAAATCCAACTTTTTCAAAGAAAGTTGAAAAACATCATATTATTGATGATAATCCCATAAATCGAAATTGATGTAGATACACTTGGTCTAGTATGTATTTTGAAGTATATCCTTCAAATTATAGCTCTAGCCCCCTTAAAAATCGGAACTTGTCGTGGACACAAAAGACACACGTGATGGTCGGTGGTAGGCATTTGGGAAAGTCAGGCAAATCGGGTGTCTTCTGCGTTCGAGCAACGATATAGAAGAAAAGTGAGATGGAGTGAGAGGCCAGGGAAAGGAGGTATATCCAATCCAAATTGCGCACAGAATTATAGTCAGCATATCGATATCGTCTTTTTTCATTTGATGAATTTGAAGATTAAGAGGTTGTCTCGTCCCGCTTCCCACAGCTGTACTCATCGGAGAGAGGGAGAGGCGATTCTTTCTTTTACGTAATAGTTGACAAAAACATCCGACTTTTCAAAAGTCGATCCTTTCGAGCCGTCGCGATTTACAGCACGCATAACCAAAAGCACGTCGTCGTTAGCACGTGATAACAAAACTATACCCAATGAACTCCACAAACGTTTAAATCAAGTCGAACTATTTTTACAATTCCCCTTTAACGGTACTCATCATGCTTGAAAGTTCCATTTTTGTTTTTTTTCCAAACTCAAGGACAATGCAGAAGCGATGAACAATGAACCGGACCGGCCGCCTATTGAACCGGCGCACTGGGCCCGTTCGATGGGCCTGGGCCAAAAGAGCAGGCCCAAAAGGGCCAAACACCCTTCTTCAGTCCTTCTTAATAGCTAGGGTTTTAGCTCGCGGCGTCGCTCTCTCTCTCTCTCTCTCTGTCTCTCGTTCGAGAGCTTCACACGCCGGCGAACTCTGCAGGCCCTCCGCCGTCGAGCTCAAGCTGATCCTCCGCCATGGTCAGTGCCTTTCCCTCTGCATCTCTCTCTCTCTCCGCGGCTGCGAATCTGCCTTGCCTTTCGTGCTTCGATTGGGTTCTTTCTCGCTTGTTTCGATCCCGCTTCGCTTGAATTCCGAGAGATTTTGATGCGCCCA
This sequence comes from Syzygium malaccense, assembly GCA_031216405.1. Classification (NCBI taxonomy): domain Eukaryota; kingdom Viridiplantae; phylum Streptophyta; class Magnoliopsida; order Myrtales; family Myrtaceae; genus Syzygium; species Syzygium malaccense. Next base: position 6,319,584 of record CM062253.1, on the reverse strand, counting down.
CGATTCATTTTGGCACCGGCGTTATCGAACCCTAGTTAGATGCTCGACGACGTGTTCGGGATCTGTTAGCGATACGGCGGCGGTTATGGGCGATCTTGTTTTGGACTCTTCTAACTCTGCTGCTGCCGGAGTCTCGTTACTTGAGCTGATTGCTCGAGTCGCGAGCTCGTTATGAGCGAGCGTGCGTATTTCTTTTGATGGCGACTTGAGGAGGGAGATCGGTGTCTAGTGAATCTCTGACTTTTGCTACCACTATCGGGCTCTTCGCATTGCTGGGTATAGCTGCTTCTGTAAATTTGCATCGTCTCAGATGGCATGAGCGCTTTCTAATGTGTCGTACCATTTCGGGTAAATGGAGATCGATTCTGAGGGTAATCCTGAATGGTATCAGTTAATGGGGTGCGCAGAACTTTTTCCTCCATGCGTGCAATTTCAGCGTGGATGTCTCTCCTTCTTAACACTACCCTTTTAAGTTTAATTGTTGATTTGGTGAATTCAGAACTGAAAGTATCACTCCAACGCTTAAATCTGCAAGTTTCTGCCGGTGAATAAAGAGCATTTTCATAACTGAATTTGAAGTAAAAGAGTTTAAGAATAATTGAATCGGTCCATATCACAAAGCAAGATCAAAATGAGAAGGAGAGAAATTTTTTGACTGTAGCCTAAAAATTTGGATAAGATTTGGTTAGGTGGTTTCTTACATATCTGTGGTCTTGAGAATTTGGTTCCTCAAGCCTGCTCCCTCTCTCGTTGAAAATCTTACATCTAACTATGAATTGGTGGTTACTAAAAGAATCCTGACTAGAGAAGTTGGTACTTATTTTAGAGAATTTAAGTTGCCAGTATTTTTACTTTTCTTATGATTAATGAGGCTACAGTCAAAAGTACTACTACTAATTATATGAGGGCACTTTATAGACATGCATGTTCTGATATGGAATTCTTGGATTCCTGACACTTGGTGTCTCTCTGCATTGCAGGCTCGAGGGTTGAAGAAACACTTGAAGAGGCTAAATGCTCCAAAGCATTGGATGCTTGACAAGCTAGGAGGTGCCTTTGTAAGCGATCCTCCTCAGCCAATCTTCTCTCTTAGGAGTTTGGTTCTTGTGCTTCTGATTATATCTTTTTAATTTTCTTTTCCATTCTGCAGGCACCAAAGCCTTCGTCTGGACCCCACAAATCAAGGGAATGCTTGCCTTTGATCCTTATCCTGCGTAATAGGCTGAAATATGCCCTTACATATCGTGAGGTTATAGCCATCTTGATGCAGCGCCATGTTCTTGTTGATAACAAAGTGAGGACAGATAAGACATATCCTGCTGGTTTCATGGGTATGTGCACTATACATTTCTGTTCCGAAGCTGTGCATCTCATCTTGCCTAGGAATCAGACAGAAATTATATATATAAATACCCAAGACTCGAGATGACATTAGTATTCACTTGATCTTTCTAGTGAAATCATTCCTACTGTTGCCTGTGTCCACATACTTGGTTAATTGTAAAGCTAGCTTGACGCATTTAAGTCATTGCCACAGATAGCTGGCTTTCACATGTGCCCATTGCATGTGTATAGGAATCATGTATAAAGCATATATTCATATTCATGCATGTGCTCTAGAGTGCCCTTTTCATTAGGAGAAACTATGCTTGTGCTACAATTGTATGGAACATAATCAAACTGTTTTTGTTGGGGAAAATAACATAAATCATCCGCAAATTTGGTCTTATATTACATTTTGCATCGTCTACGTCAAATTATACACGTTGCATCTTACGGTTTTAAAAATCACACCTGGGAAGAAGCTATGGAGAACAAAGGCCAGGGTGCAAAGGGTCCTTTTTGAAACTGTCCGATGCAAAGTAAGGGATCTTGAAACTAGAGGTTGCAAATGGGTTTTGAAATTAGAGGATGCAAAGTGTTATTGAGGCAAAAGTTGAGGATGGTTTTTATAGTTTCCCTGTTTCTTTTGCGACAGTCTCTGAAGCTTATAACATGTATTTAATGTAACTGCATGGGAAGATAGAATGTTAAGGAACTGAAAATCCTATTTTTTATCATATAATGGTGCAAGTAAAATGAGGATTGATTTGGGTGGTCAAAATAGATGGGCAACTGGACCATTGGTCATTTTGCTTTATGTTATATTCTCTTGTGTGACACCCGAGTCTCAATTATAATTGAGGATTTTATGGTCTTGTCAGATGTTGTGTCCATTCCGAAGACCAATGAGAACTTCCGCCTTCTCTATGACACAAAGGGCAGATTCCGGCTTCACAGCATTAGGGATGATGAGGCAAAGGTCTGTATTCTGTCTGACTTAACTTTATAAGGGTTTTAGGTCCCGTTTGGTTCAGCTTTCCTAAGGGGCTTTCAGCCTCCAAAGCCCCTTGGGGAAATGCTAGGGTGTTTGGCAAGTCTTCCCAATGGGAAGGCCCTACCAGCTTTGGGCAAATGCTGAAACTAATTGTTTTCTTCCCAAACTACCCTCACTAATTCTTTAATTTTTCGGTTTTGCCCTCGTTGTTATTGTTCATTTTCTTTGTGCGAGGGCGGCTAGCCAGAGCCAACGAGGCTAGATTGGGATGGCGAAGGGCCGGCGAGGTTGCGCCACCCTAGCGAGGGCCGCCTAGAGTCGCACGACCGCCCAGGCGACGGTTGCCTGGGTTGTGTGACCTCAAGCCTCATCGTCGGAGTCACGCAACCCAGGAAACGGTGGCCTGGGTTGTGCAACCCAGGTGGCAGTCCCTGAAGTCGCATGACCCCAGGCGGACGGCTGCCTAGGTCATGTGACCTCAAGGGACGGCCGCCGGCAGCCCTAGCCCTTTGCCAGAGCTGTCGAAGGTTTGCTTTTTTTTTTTTAATAGAAAAAGACCAAAAAGCCCTTTTCAAAATAAAAATTGCCAAACATTATTTAGGTCAAAGTAGCTTTACAAAGGATCTTTTACCAAACACGATTTGCATTTCCACAATGCTCATTTGCAAAGCCGAACCAAACGGGGCCTTAATCTGTCATTCTGTCGAATTGTTCATATGAAGTATCCTTTTGTTCCTTTGTGGAAGTGGAGATGGCAATAAGCTTTCTTCTATGCTCACAATAAGTTGTCATCTGCAGTTTAAGCTATGCAAAGTGCGTTCTGTCCAGTTTGGGCAGAAGGGCATCCCTTATCTGAACACTTACGATGGTCGTACAATCCGCTATCCAGACCCTCTGATCAAGGCCAATGACACCATCAAGCTTGACCTTGAGGCCAACAAGATCACTGACTTCATCAAATTCGATGTTGGGAATGTTGTCATGGTGACGGGTGGAAGGAACAGAGGGCGAGTTGGTGTCATCAAGAACAGGGAGAAGCATAAGGGTACTTTTGAGACCATCCACGTCCAAGATTCTCAAGGACATGAGTTTGCTACTCGGTTGGGCAATGTCTTCATTATCGGTAAAGGAACAAAACCCTGGGTGTCTCTTCCCAAGGGCAAAGGTATTAAGCTGTCTATCATTGAGGAGGCCAGGAAGAGGCTTGCAGCCCAAGCATCTGCCACCGCTTAAAGATGTTCATGATAATTTGTTCATCATCAGTATTATTTTGGGGCTATTCGAAGGAAGCAGTGGACGTTATGGTAGAGAAGAATGTTTTGCTTTCCTTCTAGACATGTCTGGACCACTTTCATTCTTGCACCTCTTATATTTTGAACTATTAAATTTAATAGTACTCAAGACAAATTAATCAATCCTCCCAAGTCTTATTTCTTTGGAATTGGACTAGTCCTTTTTGTTCTCTTATGATTTGGTGTAGAAGTTTGTTTAGGCTTTATGCTTAGAATCTGTTGCCTAGTTAATGCAATACATTGTTGAGAATTGTTTTGTAGGAATGGATGAGGCACTTCCGATTATTTGGCCACAAAAATCCGCATGCGCCAATGCATGGACAACCCATTTTCTTCAGCTTTAGTGTTTTCTTCGAGCGTCATGGAGGCATTTTGTGTTTCAAAGAAAGGTAGAGTAACAGAAGTTGGGGTATTATTCTCAAGAATTAGTAAGTTCATTGATTTTCTAGTGAGTAGTAATTATTTTAAAGCTCTGCAGGATATCGCCAACCCATTTTGGGGTATTCGTGTTGATGCTCATCTTAGAGTTTCGGTGACCCTTTCCTGCCATGGCATGTTTTTCATTTTTGGGCCGTCTATTCAATGATTTGGCATTTTTACTTGTTGAGTTATGAAATAGAAGCTTTACTAGGAAAAGTTTTGAAAGATTAGAAATATTTCTTTGGTTACTGAACTAAACTGGTACTCTAAGAACATTACTTAATGTTCGTTTCCGCCTCATTTCATTCCGTTGCAAATGGGACATTGCATGTCAAAAAACTTAAGTGTCGTATCATCGGCTAGAACATGGAACCAACAACGAAATGTCTCGAACTTGGCGGGAGATAATCACGGTTTTGACACAGAAACAAACCAAGTCACAAAGAGAACGGATTTCGGTGGGAGAATGATGAGTTGGTTAGACGTCATTTTGGTTCAGATCTTTTTCTTCTTCCAAATTTTAATTAGTGGCTTGCGTCTGACATAAAGACTTGGTTGAGTAAAAGAAATGAAACATGGTCGATGAGATAGTGAAAGAAAAACAATTCGTTTATGATATCCTCAGCTGTTATGGTATCCGAAGATTAAATTCAGGGCAATAACACAAGTCCTTCAGCCGGGTAAAAACCACTCGAGCTGTGTGGGTTTCCTCGTCCCTGCAGGCCGAGTGAGATCTCGAGAGCATCCTGGTAGGAAATCAAACCGTGCATCCGATGCTTGTGAGAGCGATTCCCATGCCTGGATACACTAACATCCCGAGGGGGCATCTGTGGTCATTGAGGGGATATTATGCATGACTTGCTATCTTTAATTGGTCATTCAATTTGATAATCTAACTCAAGCGTAAGCTTAGTGACAGTACTTCTGCATTTGTCTAATCATCTCTTGAGCTTACACTTTAAGTTGATCACGCCACTAGTGGACAACCCACAAGAGAGTCTGAGAAAAACTGGATGCACCCAAACACCAGTGAGCTGAAAGAAAATCCAACCAACCGTTTGACCAGGGACCCATAACCTTTAGTTTTTCCAAAATTTCAAAAATATAGAATTGAGAATCTTTGCTTGAGAGAGAGGAGAAATCTGCAAAATTCCAAAGCAACTTTTTTTATGTTTGCCTGCTTAAAAATGTGTCATTGTTCCTAGTATGCTCTTTCTAATTCTCCACCACACACACACTTAAAAAATCTTGTACTGTTTTTGTCCTAAGCCATTATCTTCTGGTAAGAGTTTGCTTAAAGGTCCCCACACTTCCTCACCCAGATCAATACAGTCCCTGAAAAGTGTCATGATAAGCTAAAGTAGTTGACACTGATGAGTCCTCGACTGATCTAGTGTGCAAAGAAATCCCCTCACCTAATAGTAGTTTCATTAAAAAAAAGTTATTTAAGGGTAGTTTGGTTTAGTTATGGCCGGGACCTACACAAGAAGTTAAAGTTTGGACATACCATGTACTTTTTTACTTGCGATAAACATATGATAAAAGGTGACTCGCTGTGTATGAATATATAAGCAACTTATCTCAAACGAAGTTTATTTTGATGAACTAGAGCATTTGGTGCAATAAATTGGACCCTTGTGACTTTTCTAAATGATTATTGGATTAAGAGGACAAGCACCAGTGTCTCATTGCATTTTAATTATGTTTAGTTTATAAAGGAGGAATTTGATTGCATGGAGCGTCCTGTCCTGATCAGTGTTGTTTAGTGGCATGTCTGTTTAGGTTTGTTGTATAGCTTGTTTAGCATTGTTTTGTTGAGTGAAGTGAGGAGATGAGAGGGAGAGAAAGAGAAAAATGATTATAAAAGGAAGTGAATGAAAGTGAGTGTGAGTGAGTGAGGGAAAGCAAAATGAGGGTGAACAGGTGGAGAAATTGGTCATGCTTCGGAAACTCACTTCTCTTCCAAACAAAGTCTGTGCTTCGCAACTTCACTTCATGCCTCAGATACAAGGCCAAAGGTAACGTAAGAGCCTATTACACACGCACACTACACAAGAAGCAGGAGAGTTTTAGCTTTATGCTTGGATTGAGCATTGGGTTTAAACAATTTCTCTTCTGATTTGGGGTGACATGTACTGAAGGGAACATGAACGGCCTCATGATGCTTTACAAGGACATGGAGTCTTGTGAGGAATGTGGAGACATAAGAGTGATGTGGGAGATGATTCAGTCTACTCGTCCTCCCACTAGCATTCACAACACCAGGAGACGCTGGAGTTGGAGATTCTGCTTCAGGCCAAAGGAGACAGACTGTAAGTCATAAAATGATGTTGGTCGATTAGATCAACTTTATACGACCAGGAATTCGTTTTTGAAGCTAGCTTATATTCCACTACCTGTGAAGGCAAGACGGGTAGATCCTGTATTTTTGTTCCTGGGGCTCACATTTGTATAAATTCCTTGCCAATATAGACCATGATTACGATGAAAATGTTTTTGACCGCTCGAGTATCTGTGCAGATGATGGTAGTTGCTTCGAATTGGGGAAAATTGACCTGATTTCTGAGGTTGAATGAAATCAACAAGAGGCAGTCAGTAACAAAGTCGATCTTCGAATAAACACATGACCTGAACCTAACAAGATTATATGAAATAGCCAAATCTCAGGCAATATGGAAATACTCGTGTTTAATGTACTATACAATTACTGTATCTAATCCATTGCCTCGGAGCTTTGGGTCCACTACCCCATAGAGTAAAACTCGCATATGCCGAGGTACTTCCTCCAAAATTTCAGGGGCTTGACTTGAACATTCTCTGTGACTTTGAGCACACGACGGGCAAACAGATTCATATCCCAACCAAGAAATGATCTACATGACTGATTCAGAAATGGGGAGGACTTGGTACAGGACTAGTCATTACATTCTCTTTTGAATATTAAGATCGTAAATCAAACTGTTTCATTGGTCTTGCATAATTGGATGAGAGCCACCAGTTGTAGTTAACAGATTGTACAACACGAACATGGATAAATTGCATGTATTTGAAGCTAGGATGAATGCAGCCTCTCGAATCCTTCGGTAAGTTCCAAATACCGCCGGTGAAACCTTGAGCTTCCACACGTAGATGGTGAGCAAAAGGCGGACCCCAAATAGCTTCCTCAGCCTTCAAACCACTGATACGAGTCTCCACAACCGCTATGTATCAGTGGCAGCAAGCTTATCTAGATCCTTAACCACTCCCCGAAACTTATTGTTTCCGGCATCCTGGCAATTCCAAACAAGCATAAGCATGAGTAAAGTAAATCAGCATAGGTGGATCACCTTAACTGCATGGCCTGATCCTTGTCTCTGACGAAGAACTTTTACGTACATTGCAGTTTTACTTAGTCTACGTCAATAACCTTCACAATACTGATCTCAATTGCTTCTCCTCTATTCAAAAGACTAGTTCATCAGACACATCCTTTCACTTTTAGCATTTGAGTCCTCCGCGGGGACTTCCATATCTTCAACTTCCTCTCTCTTGATCTCCGGAGCTCTCGCCCATAAGCGATTCTCTTCAAGATGGTCCACGAGGAGTACCCGAAAAACCTGCTTCCTGTGCCGTAGCATCAGGAGCATCCTCAGCCTCAGCCCCAACTTTGGCACTCTTAAGCTGGCGACGAAGGCTGGTCGGCGGCAGCGCATAGGGGTGCGAAAAAGGGCGGGTCATTGTCAGACGGCATGTTCAGCTTCTTTGTCATCGGTTTTGATCTGATATTTCAATATAAGATGATAAAAGGAAAGAAAGATACCATATTCATGTGTTCTTTTGAAAATTTTCTTGCATGGTGATCATTTTAATGATTTTAGATATTTATTATTTTAACCAATATATTTTCATTGAGAATAAATAATTCTTTTACAAATTTCAAGAAGAAAAATATATAAAAGTTATAATTATGTGAGGTGGAGTGGTAACCACATAATAGATAGAGCATTTTTTAAGCTTTATTGATAAGAAGTTATTTCTTGGACATGAAAAGGAAGAAAAACAAAAGATTTAAAGCAAAGTGAAGTGACGCGGCCATCATCGGACGGGCCAGATGTCAACTCCCCATAAGGCCCGCCATGGAGCACCAAAATACCATAACAATATCAGAATAATTAAATTCTTACAAAGTTTCATAGAGATTAACTTGCTTGTTGATTTTAGTATAGTGCACCATTTGCAAAGAGCCTCGAGTCCTGCAACTGCTGATGCAGAAAACTTCATTAGCAAAGCCAACCGGATCTACAGAGAAGCCAACTTTTCATAACATCCTGAAGTTGCATAACATCAGAAGCTATCAAGAACAACCAGTGAACCACTTCGACATTGACACATGGTTACTAATATGAACAGCAAGTGAACTCCAGAAGCTATAGCTGCATCCAGATTACAAAGATATTATTAACTTTAACTTTTAGGAACAATTCGAATACTTATTACTTACATCAAGCAATCATAAAGTACACTGCGTGAGTGCACCGCGTGTTATGTCAGAAGCTCTATAATACAAGACCAAGTCGCCAAGATCTTCAACCAAATGGAAAAGACCTCAGAACTTATCAACAGTAAACCCAGTTCTAGTAACCTCATAAGCTTCTCTGCTTCTTGTTTTCCTCACACCGGCGGTGAAGTGAAGCTTCGACGCTTCAGATGAAATTGAAGTCACCTTCACCCAAATCATCACCTTTGTCTTCATCCCTCCTATGTCCGCTAGCTTCCCTTTAGTCAAAATGCCGGTCACCGTGGTGGAAAGACGTAAAACGGAGGAGTCTCTGTAGCCTACTTCACAAACTGATGGTATGAAGACACTGAGCTTTCCAGTCTCCTCATCGAACTCATAATTGGTAGCGTCACGAGGGAAGAGCCCTATTGGTAAATCATATTCCTTCAGAAGATCTGGCAATGGCTTTTGCATCTTTCCTGCAAACCGAAGCTATGAGTGAGGTTCATGCAAAAGAAATAAGTCTACCAAAAGGAACAAACCTCAACCTGATGTAAAAGGCTCATTCTTTACAAGTTTTATTGTTTGCGAAGTGCATCTCAAATCTATTTAAGAACAGTAAAATATTGGAGAAGTGAATGCTCTTGGCACAGCCTATGATAATGAAATTAAGAAGACGTGTCTATCTCATCAACTCTTTTTATATATTGAAAGGCACCACTCCAGTAAAGCAAGGGATGCAATACACAAAATCTCTAATGAAACAGAAAAAATCATGCTGTCTTTATAGTTATAGTACCAGATTATATTTGTGTTCAGGTGAAATCAACCATGCCATCAGATTCATTGCAAGTGACCCATGGAAATAAGAGGCTTTCATATGGTTATCTTTTGGTGTGGCAACAGATGCCCAAGGAGATAACTGATAGCCGTGATATCACATTGAGGAACTCAACAAAGGTCGTCGACCCTTTAATAAGCATTCAATTTTTTGCCGCTGGGGCATCAGCATATATTTGGACATTTATGAGGATCATTATTTTATTTTTGTAAAATTTATTAGGATCATATGAACCTTTACTAGGGGGAAAAATCAAAGTCAGGCTGCGCATTGGCAATGTGAAGAGAACTTTTGTTAAAGGAAAGAGACGATAAATTAGTACTATAAGGCCAACATTTCTCAGTGTACAAACAATATGCCAGGTTATGTTATGCAAAGAAGGCTCTCCAAATTTCAGAGAGCAGAGCAGGTGAGTAAGAGCATCATAACTTAATGATTAACACACAAGCAAATAGTGGTAAACAAGATCTGTGTTAAGAGCAAACCTTTCAGTTTGTTGACCAACCATTTAGTACCACTTTCGATGCTGCTTGACATCGACTGTTTTTCAAAGGAAAAACTGTTATCAGAAAAAAAATATTTAAAAAACATGCATAATTGTACGCTAATGAACTTATGAACATGATGATGACAACAAGTTTAATTTCTTTTCTCCCCTGATTTCTACCACTAAGCGAGAGCAGATACCCACGTGTGTTTGAGCATGCGTGCAGGGTAAGAGAGAGACAGGTCTTGTACATTTTGTAGATTTTTATGCCAATAAATTTAACTCCAACCAACAAAGGATTTTAAACGTCATAACTGATCTACAAAACCACATGCATATGCTGTCTGACACATGCTTGTCAAGACCTACCTTGACCTGAGAAAATAGGACTTCTTTTTCTCAAAATCATGTAATAAGCAAGCCAGGACACAGATTAAGTAAAGACCCTCTAGTTTTTAACATGTGATTCTGTCTAAATGCATGAATAAAGACCTAACTTACAATTACACCTAATCAGGCCCTGATTGGCAAAGCCATCACTGTTCATTGGCGTCCACCATTACGACACTTAAAGGGCAGAGAAACTAATTACTGCACTTCAGAAACCCATAAAAATTCACCAAAATAAAAGACATGAGCAACTCAAAACCAATGAGCTTTCAGCTGCATCTGGACAAAACTTTATCAGTGCTTTTAACTATAGAAACACGTCTCAAACACACCACACAATTTTCTCCTTCCTAATACTAGCATGGTTGGACAGAAAATCAATCGAGGAAACATTGGTGTTAGAGAGGTATGGCTTCGATGAACCTGCATGAAAGCAAAACTATAGTATCCATTTCCTTAAGGAATTGTTAGTTGCATGTTCATTCTCAATAATCAATATCATACTATCTGCAAATGTAGAATATTTAGCTAAAAAGAGAAAAAGTCTACCACCAGTGGATAATTTATTGAGCAAAATACTTTAATCCATCTCTTCTCCGATTACAAGAACCAGAAAAGCGATGTAAGAGAAAGGGCAAGGGATGCCAATCATACACAGATTGGTTTACGTCAGACTGATTTACAAGGTAGTTGACATGCAGACACGATGAAAAGATTCGACGATTATTGCTTTGTGCTATCCGTCACTCAAAGTCTGGATTAATCACAAGTAAGATCAGACAAAACACATAATGTTATTGCCAAAATACAATCGCCAGAGACAAAAATAACAAAACCCACAAAAGAAGCTATTTTACAAAATTGCCAATTTCGTCCAAAAAGCAGCAACTTCATCGCCGGATCAACATGAACAGAAGCTACGAATTACAAAATCGAAAAGGGACAGAGAGACAGGGGTCCTTACAGTGAAGTCATCGCCGACGGAATCAATCTCCTTGTTAGCTTTCTGGCTGAACCAATACGAACCCACCTTGCTCATTATCTGATCCATCCCGACTTTCTCCTCCTCTCAAGAATCCGACCCTTTTCAAGATTATGCCACAAGCTATCAGCTTCCGAGGTCCCTCAGCCCAAAATGATCAAAGAAGTCTCCCTCTCTCTCTGTCGCTCGCTCGCAAGGGGGCCTGAAGAACTTTCAGACGGAAGACCAGGAACGCAGAGGAGCCGTCGCGGTCTTCCATGCGACTTCGGCGAAGCTTCGGACTTTTGCGGTCCCGGGTTCCGTTCTAGAAGAAATTTTCAAAGGGCGATATCGGGTCAGGTGCGGACTGGAACAGAGGCCGCCTTTGAAAACGAACGCCTGAAGAAGACGTGGGAGCCGCACGAGTTGCATGCGGTCGTCCTTTCATTCAAAGCTCATTATCATTGTAGATTTTACATTTAAGAAACTCGCACGATCGCAGAATATAGAATTGAGAAGACTTTAAGATCTAACAATCCTAAATTGAAAAGCCATTCTTAAAATTTTGTTTCGGGTTCACAAAACTATGTAAGAATCTTGAGTTCCTTTAACATACTATGGATTATGGGGGTAAATGATTTATCAAATTTGAAGGTTTTCGAGTATGCTCCAAAGGTAAATCTTCAAAAGTTCCCAAAGCCTATAATCATCTATATTCATTACACAATTTAAGGATTATGTAAGAAATAAGCATTAATACATACTGGTTTCAATACCGGATCCAAACCCTGTGTAGGGCTTTTAATGGCGTACCTAAAACCCGTCCCGCCGCCAAAAATTCCAAATTCGTTTACATTCCATTAGGATTTGAATGGGTCTGTTCTTGATTATAGCCATTACGCTTCTTCCCCTATTCTTGGCTTGCTTAACTTCACTCATAATATACTTCGTCAAGGAAGGTCATGCACCATCCAAGGCTCGATTTGCTCATTGACAAAAGTCGGGATTTTTGTTTAATCTGGCCAACTGGCCAATAATAAGTAGCCGAGCACGTTCATTGATTAGGTCTAGTCAATAGCTATGATGACCTACCACAATCCTATCTAGAGGTGGCAAAATGGGCGCAAGGATCTCGCAAAGTGGTTTTCGAGGTTAGGTTTATGGTTTGTGATTTGAGAAATAGGGCTAGCTTTGTAATTTTTCAGAGGACAATTTAGCATTTTCTGCCTCGTGGTTTTTATGCGGGATATATTGGGATTCCTATTGATCAAACTTCATCAATTGATCAAGCCCATTCATTAACTATGCAAACAACAGGGAATTTCGTCCACAACTTAATCCAATGGGTCCAAGACGTCCAAGATGGGCCGGGGTTCTAGCACTTGAGGTGTGAATGCAGAATGATCGGCACGGGTTGGAGGATGATTTACAAGGTGACATAGTCAAAATTCAACCCACGAGTTTTAATGTTTTATCATTCCTATGTCTTTAATATTTGGGTAGTTCTCATGTCTTTAATGTTTGGACTAGTTCCTACGTCTCATTTTCTCTATAAACAGAGGTGAGTTTTCAAATGCATGAATTCAGACTTAAAATTGATAATACACGAGAATTCCTTTCCAATGAGCGATTTCCCTTTTGGTTGTTTATCCAATTTACTCTCGGTGATGAGCTCAAGTTCTGTATCCTTGGTTGATGGATTATTCCTTTTATACTTTAGCGGTGAACTTCATTTATCATATCCTTACTTTCATCCAAACAAATCTCATATCACACTTTCCATTTAAAATCAGTTCCAGCAAACACTTTTCCATACACATCCCAGAAAACGAATTTCCTAATCTCACAATCTCCATCACGCGTCAGGTTTGGTGCTAGAATGCAAAATACAATCCCCACGAGGAGTTGCTTTCGTGGCTTGGGGACTATCACTCCGTAGAGTCGAGCGAAATTCGAATCCCCACAAGCAGTCTTCATTTCTCTGTCTTATTTTATCAGTCTTTGAACATGGTGAGGACGACTCCTCGACATCAGGTGCCCTCTTCAATCCTCAAAAGGTCAAGGTGCCATCTTCTTCTTGGACAGCGAAACGCGACCAGAACCGAGAGCCCTCGCGATTGCAGGGAGCCAAACCTTCTGATCAAACCCAACAACCCTTCGACCCTTCTTCACATGCATGTTTGATCCTCCAAATCCCGTTTTATACGGCAGAAACATTGCGCGGGAATTCATGCCATGGCCAAAGTAGCTCAGCATTTGACAAACATGATGGGAATTGATTTCACCTGATTAGATTTCCAATCAGGGACACGTCAAAGATGCAGTAAGTTTTCGAGTATTCCTCACATGGCCAGGGAGCATCGCTTCTAAGCATCTCAATTGTTAGATTCAAGGCATAAGGCACGTAGGGCATAAAACATCCGTTCATTCAATGGTTCAGATGCACTGAAAAGGGAAAAACAGAAGTTTTAGAGCAAGAATGGTTTCTTAACAGTGCTAGAAATTCCCCGTCCTCGCGTGCAGTCTACTGAATACCAAGAAGAGTTTTAATGCAGAATCTTGAGTTCTGACCGGCCCAGTTCGTCATACGACCATGCCATGCAAGAATCATGGAACTGCATGCGCTCGCGTTCAGATTGGCCTATAACATTCTCTTTCCCTTCGTCCTCTGGCATGCATCGTTTAAACAGGTCGCATGTGCATATGCATTGTCAAGTTCGTCGTGTTTTTGGGTAGGATAGGAACACGATTGATACGACACCATTCATGAGAATATTCGATTCGGGTACTTTAAAGTCTGCCAATCTTATCAGATGCCTATGAGTCCTGTAGAGTGACTGAAGAAAAGACTACGTTATCAAAACTTAAAAAGAGACGAAGGAAGGAATCTTTTCCGGCAAAGATGCAAAACTTCGATGAGCATTGATACATGAAAGTATTTCTGTTTCCTGATATTCGAGGACGCTCGCAAACCGTCTCGTCTAAGGATCTCTTTATTTGAAGGAAAATTATTTTTCAATATTAGTTTTCCGACTTTTTGGTGTTTTGATGAAGAAAAATTAATTAATTTACGGAAAATGTTTTCCAATGATTGAAAACAGCGAGCTTAAATTGAGGAAAAATAACTTTCTCTTCTAGCAAGAAGAAAACTACTTACCCTGAACTACCAAATAAATGAAAACTATATATTTTCTCAGGCTAATGGATTATTAAGACTAAACTTAACTCGGGCCCTTCCAAGCCCTACCAATTTGCAACTTAGGGTTTAAGTTTTTAACATGCAAAATTTTTCATGCTTGGAGTCGCCACTAATCTATTTGTGGTAGGTCGATTAAAAACCTAAATAAAACATAGGGAGATATGTTTTATTCCTACGAACTAGAGATTCTAAGCTCGGGGACTTGGTTACGCTAGATCTAGTCTAACGCCCTTTCGATACCTTTTCTTTTCAAAAATATTTATGCAGACACTCTGGATCCATTTTATTACCTAATTACTAACATGTGAGGTGTTCATGCAAGTGCGCAAACCAACAATTTAACACCCAAGAAAGCAATAAATAGATTGCAAGATTAGGATAATGACATACCTTAATGCAACGCAAGCATCTGCATTGTTAGTAGAAAATCATACAGACAATCCTAATATGATTTCTAATTAACAAAGCAAGGCACTCGAGGTGTTCTTTAGGGTTTGTGCTTTATTAAAATGCAAACTAACCTATATGCAATGACGTGCAAAAATGACATGCGATTAATGCAACCTAGCATGCGAATTGTATGTCATGCGACGACGTGACCTAATTCTAATGACGGACAAATGATTTATTTTTGGTATTTTTCCAATGAAATTCGAAATTAAAAGATGCCTAAAACAACATGCAATTTAACAACTTCTTTTTTTATATTTTTATTATTAAAATTCGAAATTAAAAGTTGGTCAAGTTGAGAATGCAATCTATCATAATCTATCATAAAGTAACTCATTCTTTTTGAGATTTTCATGGAAATTCGGAATCTTAAAATAACCTAAATAATCTATTAGGATTAGAATAACACCTAATTTAAACTAGGAAATAAATCATCTCAAATCCTAATTTAAATTAAATAATTATCTTATCTTCTAGATACATTTAGGGTTCCCTAAACATGCAAAACTTCTAATTGAAATCCTAACTAACATATTTTTTGAATTTTCTTTATTTAAAAAAAAATCAAACGACACCATATCACAAAATATTACCGACATCCATTTAAATTTAGAGACAATAGATTGACAGATCGTATCTCGGGCATGAAGATCGGATTGGCCAATTTTTTCACGTAATCGCGAATCATATCTCGGGCGGGAGATCGGATTGACGATTTTCCGTGCGATCGCGAGTCATATTTCGGACATGAAATCGGACTGCCGATCATATGCACGTTGTGAAATTAGGAAATAATTCCTAATTTAAAGTCTATTCGGGGACGTAACGGATACGATAATATCATTCAAAGATTCACACAAAACTGTAATAAGGAAACAATATACTCGAAAGTCAAATTAGACGAGCTTTTAACCTAATTCGAATATTTACTTTTCAAGTTTGGACCGGCGACGGATTGCGGGCCGGGACGGTGATGAGGCTTGACTTGGTCGCGGTCAGCAACTCGGCTTGGGCTGCTCGCAATGGGGTGCTCACAACGGAGCTCGGCTCGGATCAGTAGCTCGACACCTTGGCGTGCGATGTGGTGCTCGGCCAAGGTGACCGTGTGGCCGACCTTGAGGCGGGGCCGAGTTAACGTCAAGGGATCTCCACGTGACGGTGCAAGGCAAAGCCCGGAGCTGGATACCGTGGAATCGCCCGAGAAAATTCGCTTGTAATTGCAATCGATCACCGCGGGGGTTGCTGGACAAACGTTGGAGGCAGCGTCGGGACTGGACTGCAATTTGACTTGAGAAAACCTGGTGCAGTTTGCCAGGAGAGCTTCACGATTTTCCCTATAACTCGCAACGAGACAATCTAGGAAGAGGACAAAATCACCGCCTCCCTTTTCTCTCTATCCTCTCACTCACGATTTTTTTTTGGCCCCCCCGGAAGTGAAGGACCCCCTCCTCCTTTTATGTACTTTTTTTCACCAACAAATCTCAGGACGCATGCATATTTTCTTTCCTCTTTCTTTCCAATCAAATATTCCTTTTGTTGACTAAATCTTGCTCTCGGCTATTTATTCCCTCGAATAGTTGATCTCACAAATATCACGGGAATCATGCCGATTGCTTCTTTCTTATTTGCTGCGTGACCAAAATCTTGATAATATCAAGCTTTATCGCTTCAAATTTTCATCAAATTTTCCTAACTTGATACGCATGATTTCGGCCGCCGCAGGCTTAGTCCAATTTTATTAAGTTCAGAGCCGTTCACTCGAGTCCATCCGCCGCCGATCCAATGCAAATGCAGCTATAATGCTCCTAAATTCTATATGCAATGCAATATTTTTGTTTAGGGACTAATAAGTAGTCCCTAATTTTTTATGCAATAAATTCTTAATAGTTAGCCAAAATTTAGGTGTCAACAGCCGAGACGGAGGGGCTCTTGGGGGAGGCGACGTGCCAGATGCAGATCCGAGCTCGCAGCGACGCGGGGCTCTCCCTCTTGGGTGCAGATATGAGCTCGGAGCGACCGGGGGGGCTCTTGGGAGAGGCGGAGGCGAAGGCGAAGGCGGAGGCGGTGGAAAAAGAGAGAGAGAGTGTTTTTGGCTGTTCTTCCCCAGGAGTGGAGGTAAAGAAGGGCCTTGGAAATTGAAAAGAGGAGAGAGAGAGGGGGGATGTTTTAGGCGGGACTTAATTTTTCAGCTCTGTCCCCACATAGAGAAAAAAAAACCTTTTTCTAATTTTTCAGCAAGTCCAATTCAGCGCCACGTGTCTTCCGTTGAGTGGAGCCAACTAAGCTCATGCGCGCCACGTAGGCGGATGACCTGGTGCGAGCTAACCACCGCATATTTTCTCCCCAAAACTGATTGCGCAGGCTATGATGAGACTTGACTTTTTCCTCAGATTTTTTTTTCTTCCCTGGTCAATATTTGTTTTCTCTTTGATCTTCGTTCTTATCCGGCTCAAGTGCTAACCTTTTGACTTCCCACCCTTTTGAGTTGAAGAACTGCCGTTCGGAAGGAAGGAAATAGCTTTCGCTTTTCACCTCAATTATTGAAGTGATAAAAACAATTAAATTTTACACCACGCAAATTTAAGCTTTCCGAATAACCGGTATTGATATCAATAACTAGTCCCGACCCTCAAGGATACCCTATGCTTTCCATTAGCCATCCAATACGTATGGTACCATCCCGGAACGCCCATCATAGTTGCAAATTCTTTATTCCTTATCGACAATGTCACTTATAAACTCTTTTTTTGTTAATTTGACTAAAATATATTTTATAAGTGCACCCGCACGCTCATGTGTGTTGACGCAGAATTGCTCAAATTTTCTGCACGTTTTATGTTATTTTGTTACGTAAGAGATGATGTCAATGCTTTGTGCACTTGACCGTAAATACGAGTGTGGTGGATGTATTCAAACCCAAGTGGGAGGAAGCAGCCGGCCATATGAGGAAGAAATGAAGAATCCAATAGGAGATGAGAGATGGTCTTTTGAACGATAATATATATGCAAGTGGGAGTATATGTACTGAAGAAAGGGTCACTTGAGAAGGGTGGAAGCATAGTTCAAATTTTCGGATCATATATGTCGAGATACATACGCTTCAGTGCGTAACCATCATCCCGCGTGATAAATTAGCATGACAATACCAGCTAGATAATTATCGGTGTTTATCTCTAACAGTTTCATGAGAGGAAAAAAAACCATATTATCGGAGAAAAAAAAGAGCAGGAGAATGTTATGTACGGTGTGTGTCCACATATGCTATAATTTTGAAACTTGCACCGAGAAGGAGGTCAATCGATTCTTTGGAGAGATAACCTCGCGACAAATTAAATTATCGCGAAAAAGCATTCATGCAACCACCAATCAATCGAATTACCGAAACACATCGACATGTCACTGTCGCGTGTTACTTTCTTCCTAAACAAAATTGGGGCTCACCACGCACGAGTCCCAAACCCCCATATGGCTGTTGATTCATGTGCCAAACAAGAAGACAGGAGCAGCACAAGCGGATCACGTCAAGGCAGATAGAAAGACGAGGATGTAATTGGAGGAACATGGTGAAACGAAGAGAGGCCGGCTTTGGCGTGGGGGAGCAAACGCTGCTTTCAATCACTCAAATAGAAAAATTTCTCAATTGGGTCCTCTTGCTTCCCTAAGATGTATTTAGACTCAATTTATTTCGCAAAAAATGAATAATTTGAAAAATATTTTGTGAAAAATGATCTCTTACGAAAATGAATGAACGAACGAAAAATAATTTCATCGTTCACGAAATTTTTAAAATATACATTGACATCGACGATGAAAATATTTTTCATTGACTAATTATTTCAAGCAATATAAGTAATCATTTTTTAGCAAATATTTATAAATCGTTCATTTTTTGCGAAACAAATTAAACTAGATTAGGCTTAAAAGCACTTTCATTATCCTTTCATCTTGTTTTTCCTCTTTCCTTCAGCAAGTTGAGGGCCCAATTATTTTGATGATTGATTTTTGGGAGTGCTCCATGTTGACTAAATTGACGCTAGTCAAAATGGAATGGACAATAATTGGCACATCCTTGTTGCAACAGACAATTGCATTTGATACTAGAGTAGCACCTCATGACGGACGATCACAAAATCGATTTCGAGTTCAAGGTCATACCTAAAAGAAAGATATTCATTTTCAATACATCGAACACGGGGAACCCAGTGCTTTGGAAAGAAGAAATGATCAAATTTCTTTATTTGAGTTTTTAACAGGTTTTTTCAAGCACTCGTTAATAATATCCTATAACATTTTAACTAAAGCTAATTTTATTCAGACAATTAAGTCATCAAATATTCTTTGGCAACTGAATAATTGAAGTGCTCCTTTTCACTACACAAATACACTTTTTTTTTTCGGAGAGTTGTCCAATAAGTCCTAAACTTATTGTGCAAATGCCAATTCCGTCATAGATTTTCTTATTTTGTCAATTTAGTCTTAACCCTTTATGCATAAATTTCAATGTAGTCATTCTAACCAATTTTCTCTGGAAATCACTCTGATGTGGTGATGTGCTACTTAAGATGGTTAACGATTTCCAGCAAAAATCAACTGGAAGGACTTCATCGAAATTTCATGCAAAGCTTTGTGATTAAATTAACAAAATTGAATAGTTTAAAATTGAATTGACATCCGTATAATAAATTTAGGATCGGTTGGGCAATTTTCCCCTTTCCTTTCCCTTATATCACCTCTAAGTGCACTCGATACTAATGAATAAGCTATGCTAACTTTCCACAAAGATAGTGAGCCTTGTAATGCACGGAGTTGTGGGCTCTCTCATTTGAGAAGCGCCTCCCTATGTTCGCATAAGATTGCAAATAACAATCGGGCTTAGGGGGGGTTTATCAGTTGATTATATTAATATGAGTCAATTGAATAAGTAGGTGTTTTATATTGGTCCCAAAGTCAGTGGTCATGGAAGTTAAGCACAGTTAGTACTTAGTATTAGGATTTGATATAATTAATGTCATTAGTTACTAAACTTTGTTTAGACGAAGACTTCCAATAAGCTACTTACCAAACCTCTCGACACTCTTTATGACCACGTACAGTGTTCCGTGGGAGAATCGAAGAGCCTTTATTCTGCTGTCCCCGAAACATATGAGAGAGCACGACAAACAATAATGAAAGTAGGTGATCCAACATGTAATAAACACTGTATGAAACAATGCTTTGTAAGAACGCGAGGCATTGACTTGGGGGGTGCCAAAGGTTGGAAATTTAGGTATCAACAAAACAATTATTATTTACAAAAAGATCAAGTTACAAATTTTTTTTTTGGTCAAAATCAAGTTGCAATGGAGCTAGTGCAATAGTTGAGAGGGGATGATTAAGATCGATTGACAATTATTATTTTTTCCCCAATGATCAAGGTCGAGCCGTGGACCACTTGTCGCTTTTTTATTTTTTTCCTATTTAATAGCAATTATTATTCTATTTTCCAACTTGAGATTTAATGCTCTCAAACAATAGAAATTGAGAGGGCCGCCCTTTATTTTCAATTTTGAAATGAAACCGGGACCCATCTCCTCATGAGCAAAGTACCATGCCCCTATGCCTGAGGATCCCTTCTTTTCTTTATTTTTATTTTTTATTTTACCTTTGTACAGCATTAAAGACTACGGCTGAATGCACGCAGCTCAAGCTTAATTTGAAAAAAATAATAATGATCGTGAAAATCTGCCACAGAAGTAAAAGAGATCAGGCCATAACCAATTTATTTATACTTTCTTCAATGAGCAAGCTGGTACTAGATTATGTGAATTCGCCCATACCCCCTACCATTACCGTATAGACTAGTTTTCGAAAATCATCGAATTATTCTCGCCGTGCTTTCTTTTATTCTTAAATGTATAGAAATACGGTTGTCGCATTTATCTTGCTCAGTTGTACCACGTGTGTCGAATAAAAATCGCTTACATGAGAAGTATTTTTCATTTCACAATAAAGAATCTGATCTAGACCCCTTCTTGAATGGATGAGGATTAAAACTTAGGATCATTTTGAGATGTTTATATTGAGCCGTGCAGGTTGAATTGCAACGGTTCATGTATGACATGTAAGGTAATGGCTCCACTAGATAAATATGAAAAATTACTAAAAAAGTTATAAATCTATTGCACTTATACCAATTCAGCCGTAGACCTTTTAATTTGGTCAATTTAGTTATAAACCTATTATACTTGAGCCAATTTAGTTCTAAATTTTTCAATTTTGCCAATTGAGTCCTAAATTTTGACATTTTGCCATTTGACAACTTGCTAAGTTAGTTCTTTCGACTAATTTTGGGCGAAAATTGCTAATGTGGCAATCCAGTCAGTCAGTTGTCCTAAGTGGAATGACTGACGTCGACGTAGACGATTTTTGCTTCTTCTCTTTTTTGAAAATTTTGAGTTATTTTCCTTATTTTCTTTTTTTTCCTTATTTCCCTCCCCTGGTCACTAGTGAGGACAAGGGCCAGGATGCCCTCGCCGGTGGTTAGTGATCTATGTCAGTCATTGCTGAGGCTTGTGACTGGCAAAGGGAAATGAGGATAAAAGAAACAAGAGAAAGGAAAAAAAAAAGGAAAGAAAAAAAAAAGGAAAATTATTAAGAATTTTTTTTAAAATTTCAAAAATTGTCAACGTGAGCGTCGGCCGTGCCATGTATGACAACCGATGCTGACTAGACCACCACATCAGCGATTTTCAATCAAAATTTGTCGGAAAAACCAAATTATCAAATCGTCAAAAGGTTTGAGACTCATTTGGCACAGTTGAAAAGTTTAGAAGTAAATTGGCAAATAGTTAAAATATTTAGGATTAAATTGGATAAATTAAAAGGTTTAGAACTGAATTGGCATAAGTACAATAGATTTAGAACTTCTTTGGTAATTTGGATAGATAATAAAGAGAATAATTAATTTCTTGAGACAAACCGTTGGGCGTTCCTCTCTTTCTTGGAGAAGAATCTATTTCAAACGCGCTGAACTCTAACAGCCTCTTGCCCAATCCCATGGCTTTTGGAACACCTTTAGTAAACTTACAGTCGACTTTCAAGAAAAGAACTTTAGAATCACTCTTTTCATGGCATTTCCTTTTGGATTTTCTAACAAGAAGGGGTTGCTCTTGTTAAAGTGTGTTTCCATTTCATGCCGATCAAGAAACGTTTCGGATTGGAGCTGGACCACGACGTTTTCTAGGCGTGCTTGAACCAGGAGTATATGGCTAGGAACTCGGGAAAGCCTGGGCCGCCGGCCGCCACCCAATAGCCCATTCTAGGTATTGGGTCGGCACTCGACTAGACACCCATAAAGACCTCTTGATTCTACCCATGTAGCGGGTGCCTGAAGGCAATTTGGTTAAGGGAAAGTTGGGATAAAAAGCTTATTTTTGACCTAGTTTCGTAAGTTATAATGGAGCAACCAAGACGAGAGTTAAGGTTATCTCTCTTTGAGTTTTCTAAGTGAGTGACATGTGAAAAATTGTGAAATTACATTTATGAGTATGTTATTGATGTAATCAATAGGAAGAGTTCAAATTAGGATACATAATGGAGTTGTGGGACATTGACTGCTTTGTGGCATGTACCAATGCTGAGAAAGAACTTTATCTGGCCGTGTGCTCTTGATAGTGCTGGATACAAGATCTCCCCTGAGGGTGGAGTTTTGGATACTCTCAAGGTGCACAGACTATGACACTAGGGGAGATAGAGTGCGAGTTACTTCTCTTCTAAGGAACGAAAATGATTGGCTCGTCTACAAGATTCTCTAAGGTTTCAGATCAAGACACAACATAGTGATTGTACATGAGGCTTAGACACATGAGTGAGAGGGAGATAATGATTCTGAGTCTGAGGGATCTATTAGGAGTTCACTGGATCGAGAAGCTGAAGTTTTGTGAAGACGGTGACAATGATAGTCGGGAGAGACTGAAGTTCGATATGATAGTTCAAAGGACCATGGAGATTGTAAGCTGCTTTAATTTAGATTTATGGTGACCCTTTCAGTTTTCATCCAGGGGTGGTGATGTGCTGTTATATTTTTTTGATGATGTTTCGAGAAATGTCTAGATTTAGCACAAGAGCAAATTTACTTGGTTAGTTCAAGTCATGGAAAGCAATATTCGAAGAACATATCAGAAGGAAGATCATGTACCTAATAATTGACAAAGGGTTGGAACTCTGTTATAATAAACTTAGCAAATTTTGCGCAGAGAAATGAATAGTGAAACATTGCACTATTACCAACACACCATAGCTGAACGGGGTCGCAAAACTCAGGAACAAAATATAACCGAGAGGACATCATTTTTACTCTAGATTAGATGAGGATTTTTAAGCCGAGGCAGAGAAAATTGCCCATTGGTTAGTGAACATATGACCATCAACAGATAAGCCTTATAAGAAAAAGAGAAGTGACAATAAAAATTAGGGTCACAATCTATATATATAAAAAGAATCGCCCTCTTGCATCGTATTTATACGGAAATTTCTTTTTTTGATAGCTATCAAACAGCGAACGTGGCATAGGCGACCATCATATTGCTCGCAGGATATGCATTCCCACCAACTTCTTCCATGTCTAAATTTGAATCTCCTGCCTTTTACAAATCGTATATCGGTCATATAAATCATTCTCGCATTTGTTATCTCCCTCTTACATGACCTCTCATTAATCCCTTTGATCACCTCCTCTCTCTCTCTCTCTATCTCTCTCTGTCAACATCACCCACTTGGGAAGAAAGAACAAACGCAGCCACCTCTGAGGCAGTTGGAAAGCGACCCTCTCTCTCGCGCACACACACGCTTTTCTATTCACATGTATATATATACACACAAATAGCCTACAAAAAGTATGCCTATTTTGCCCACCAACCTTCCAAATTCATTCATCAGCCTCTCTCGAAGTTCCAAAACCAATCTCTCTCTCCACCACTACCACCACCATCACCACCTCCACCGCCCCCTCTCTAACAGAAGTTGAAGAAGCAACCATTGTGGTTTCCCCTATCCTGAAATCATGCCCGCCAACGCCCCTCCATCCTCCGTCCTCCTCCACCGAATCAACCCGAACCCTACCCCGGCCGTGGCCGCCGCCACGACGGCCACCATGTGCCACGACTACCCGAAGCGCACGCCCCTCGCGTGCCCCGTCCCCGAGGCGGCCGCCCTCCACCACACCTACGCCGTCGGCCCCAACCAGTGCTGCTCCGCCGTGGTGCAGCGCATCGACGCCCCGCTCCCCACCGTCTGGTCCTTCGTCCGCCGCTTCGACAACCCCCAGGCCTACAAGCACTTCGTCAAGAGCTGCCACGTCCTCGCCGGCGACGGCGGCGTCGGCACCCTCCGCGAGATCCGCGTCGTCTCCGGCCTCCCCGCCGACAACAGCACCGAGCGCCTCGAGATCCTTGACGACGAGCGCCACGTCATCAGCTTCAGCGTCGTCGGCGGCGAGCACCGCCTCGCCAACTACAGGTCCGTCACCACGCTCCACACCGCCGGCGACGGCGAAGGCGACGGCGAAGGCACCGTCGTCGTCCAGTCGTACGTCGTCGACGTCCCTCCCGGCAACACCAAGGAAGAGACCTGCGTCTTCGCGGACACCATCGTCCGCTGCAACCTCCAGTCCCTCTCTCAGATCTCACAGAACTTGGCCAAGAACATCAACGACGACAATAACAAGAACAACACGCCCTTCTCTTCGTGAGCGATCGATTGTTTCGCGTCCGTTCTTGATTCTTGTGATTTTTTGACCTTTTCCCTTTACATTTTTCTCTCTCTTTTCGATTTATTACTTAGTTATCATAAATGTGTTCTTCGAGTGTACCGGACTCCCTGTTGATACGCCCGTGGTTTTTTGTGAGTAGCCGATGTGTGTGTGTTGCCCGTCGCCGATCAAGAAACGTTTCGCTCCGATCCAAATCTGGTTCTATATTATTATTACTAAAATTACTTGCTCTTGGTCTTTTAGGGTTTGTCTAGTCTTGATCTGAATTACTTTTTTTTCACCCTTTTCTGTGAATATTTATCAATAACAGCAATGACATGCTGCATTTCTGGAATTTTTTTTCCTTTTTTCTTTGTTTTCTATAATTGCATGCAATGCCATTCGGGAGAGCTCTCTCTTATTTTTTTCGTTGTACTTTTATTTTCGCTTAAAGTGGGAATCCCATGAGAGGAAGCGAGCGAGTGTAGGACTGGATTGCTATTTTTTGTAAAATTTTGGGGGTAAAAAAAGAAGAAAGAAGAAGCGACCAAGCGAAAAGGTGGACATGCCGTGCTCTAAACTTCCAGAATTTAAGCCGGATTGCCTTCCTGTGGGCAAGAAAGCAGATATTATTTTACAAAACCAACCCCAATATGAATGGCTTTTTTTTTTTGCAATTTCTTCTCGTTAAATGAACAGATGGGTGTTCATCAGAAATAACTTGACAACAGCAAATGGGATGATTTTCTTTCATTTTTTTTCCTTAAATTGATGAATGTATTTTCGGGTGCAGTATCTTTCCGACGAAGGACAAGTTGGGGCGGCGTAATTGACAAGAAAAACATTGAAAAATAAGAGGCGATGGGAATCCAACAGCTATCTCAGAGCAGAGGCGCAACTTGCTTGGGTCTCTTTTGTGTGATTAATCAATCCAGCTTTGCAAGTGGCCGTTTTTTTCTTTTTTTTGCTAGAATTGCAAGTGGCTGTTTTAAAGTGGAGAAAAGGGCATACCTCTTGCAAGTTGCACCTTGTTTTCTTCCGCTTCCCCCTCTCCCTCTCTCTCTCTCTCTCCTCTATATGTGGTGAAGGAAGGTGGTGCGAGGAACGAAGGTGGGAACGAGCGTATGTGGGTTTGAATTGAATATTGAATAAAAGGGGAAAGATCGCGCAAGTTGCAGCCAAGTTGGCGAGGAGAAGAAGGGGGAGCTTTGGCTTTTGAATGATACCCTCGTGTACTATTTCTGGCCCCCCGTCTTGAATGCCTCCACGCCACCCTCCTATTCCCCCCACCTCCCTCCTCCTCCTATAAGAAGAGGGAGGGAAGAAAAAAGGGAGACAGCAATCACGTGTACTTCCTTTGACCGGATCCCGCGGGGGGGCAACTGCCGTTTCCGTTTTCCACGAGGTCGCGAGTTCGGGTCTTGTTGTCGGCGAACCTCTCCTTGGAGACCGTTCAACGATGCCCATGAGGCTGCGACGAGGAGTTTTGCGCGTCTGAAAATCTTGAACCCGGATGATGCGAAGTAGCTGTGGCTCGGATGGAACTTATGCGGCTCTTGTTGACTCGCGACGATAATTTTTAAAAATTCTATGGAAGGTCGAACTGTATTCTCAAGTGGGGTGCGAGCAAACGACCGAGATCGGAAAAATAGGGTTGGAAGATGGATGATCTAGAAGATTATTATCTAAAAATGATTGCTTATATTACTTGATAAAATTAGTTGATGAAATGCATTTTCATCATCGATAATAATTTATATCTAAACATTTTCGCGAACGATGAAAAAGATTCCCTTCATTCTTTCTGTAAGTAATACAATCAATCATTTTTAGGAGAATATTATCCGAATTATCTATTTTTAGCGAAACAAATGGGTTCTTATTGTCAATTGCCATGCCAATCATCTAATTGCCATGCCATTCCGCAAATCTCTCATCTTCTTTTTTTGTGACAATTTGAAATTATATTGAAAAAGACAAATAAATTCTATACGTGCTATTTTGTTTTTATTAAGCTAAAATTTCAACTATTGTCCATTCACGCGTAACGCGTGCGTTCCTTGAACATGTAGAATATAGATTTTGTGTGGTCTTCAACAGATGGGACCATGATGATTTCAATGGGTGGTCACGCAACGAAAGTTATTATCGACGATGACAACTTCACAGGAGATCTGGGTTTCTCCGTCCTCCTTATAAATGATTTAGATAACTAACCTACTCTTATTCAATCTTAACTTAGGCTTACCAAACATTCTAATGCATTAGATTTGTCCATGCCCATTATTTATATCTGGTGTTGTCCCCAGTAAAAAGATGGGCATACAGCAAAGTCCGGAATTTCTTTAACTTATCCTAACCATTACCCATCCGGCTCTTTATCCTGGCAGCATCAAAACCTAATTGTGGATGATTGTGCACTCAGCTTCAATTTGTCTAAAATGAGAGAATATTTTATTTTGGGGGCAACTTAGTTAAGTCGCCCTTAACAATGCTTTTAGGAGAATATTCAAAATATTATTCCCGAAGTAGATTTATCAAGTTGCCTAGGGGCAACAACCTCATTTAAGGCATCTTTATCATAATTTTTTTGTCGTGACATAGGCAAAATTACTAAAATATTTTACTAGGTGTCAGGTCCGTTTTCTTCTTTTTTTCAAATCCTCCTATTTTATTCAAGCACGGCGAATTACATGGTCAGAACCATTATCCTGACCGTTTTAGGGTGGCGCTAATTTCGCACCTTCTTTTTTGTCATAAATTTCGCACCTTAAATGGCTTATTTTTATGAAAAAAATGGGCTTAATATCTTAAAAAACCTCAAATTTTAGCTTTTGCCTCAATTTTACCTTTTGTCTCATAAAAAACCCTTAAATTTAGGTCATGTCTCAATTTTACCTCAATCCTTTTTTTATTACATAAAAAATCCGCAACTTTAGATATAATCCCAATTATATCATAAACCTTTTTTGCATCATAAAAAAAACCCTCAATTTTGGGTTTAGTACTAATTCTACTCTAAACTTTTTATTTGTCTAAAAAAAATTCTCAACTCTAGGTCAAGTTTTAACTTCACTCTAATTATTTTTTTGTCTTATAAAATATCATTAACTTTTACATGAGTCCTGAATTTGCTCACCATTAACTCTTTGTCAAAATCGCCCTTCTTGATTTTGCGCTCGTTGATCTCTCATACTTGGGAATATTCCATCTTCGGCGGATGGAGAGCTTGCACCCGGGATGGTCGAACAACTTGTGCTTGAGATGCTTGAACAGTTTATGCTTAGGAGTTTTCCATCTCTTGGTTCCAACTAGAAATTTTGGAATGGGGGTTAATGTGGGTAGATTTATGACTCAAGTAAAAATTTGTGGCTTTTTATAAGACTATAAAAATTTTAGGTAAAATTGGGATTGGGCATTAAAATTGGGACGAGTTTTTCATAGAACAAAAAAATGTTTAGGATGGAATTAGGGGTATTCAAAAGAACCGGAAACTGCCCAGACAGCCTGGAATCGGACCAGACCGGCTTGGAATCGGCAATTCCAGTGAGATTGATCTGATTCCCGGTTCTAATTTATTAAAACCGGTGAGTACCAATTTGGTTCCCGGTTCTAGGTGTGAAACCACCTACCCGGACCAGACCGGTAATATATATATACATATATATAATTTAAAAAAAATTCAACTAAAAAAAGAAGAAAACATTTTTAGAAAATTGAAAACCATAAAATCTCTAATTTGAAGCTCGACTCTCAACTCCCATCAACTCATGATCGTGCCTATAGTTGTTTATCGCCTCCCTCTCTCACTCTCGGTCACCTCCATTTGCGTGAAACTTGGTGAGATCGGTTCCATAGATCCACCCGGGAATCGAACCAATCCCGATTTCCGGGTGGATCTATGGAAACAATGTGCAATTCCTGGTTTCAATTTCTTGAAACCGGTCCTTAGTGGGCAGTTCTCAGTTCTATGTTGGAAACCGCCCGCTCGGATCATGCTTACCCCTAGATAGAATTGGAATATGATCTAAAGTTGAGGGTTTTTTATGGAATAAAAAAAAATTATGGTAGAATTGAGATATGACCTAAAGTTGGAGGTTTTTTATAAGACAAAATGTAAAATTGGGATAAAAGTTAAAGTTTGACGTTTTTTAGGGTATTAAGCCCAACAAAATGGCTCAATTTAAACTTTTTTTGGTTTAATTGACCAAATATCTATTAAACAGAATTGTCTATCTAAAAATTCTTCTGCTTTTTCCTTTTTCTTTCTAATCAATCAAATCTCGAGCCTCATCTCCTCCATCTTTCGACACGAGATAATTTCGAAACCAGCTGCCATCCTTCCTGCATCTGCATGTTGCGGGTCGCCATCCATTAAGCGGCCGAACATGAGAATGGTTCGATAGAAAGCAGCTGTCGTTTGCTTCAAACAGGTATTGAATTCTGGAATTTTAATAAATAAGTATTTATGATTAAGATATATCCAATCGCGGCTTTTAGAAAAAGGTGACGCGAGGAATCATCCAATATCATACTAACGTGATAAGAAAGAATTTAATGTCTGTATCAAGGGACAAAAGAAAGAAATGTACCTCCGCGGTCAAGTCTTGGCAACGTACTTATACGTATTTAAACATTTATCCGCCATGTTTTCACTTGAACGGTTTGGCTAATTTGTATGCATGAAAGTTCAGAAAATTGAATCGCGTAAAATTCTTTAATTAAACAAACACACCCTTAATCTTTTTTGTTTACTCAATGAAAAAGGTATCTGTTAAGCTGTTTCGGGTGTGGAAATAGGGCCACCCTAGTCTTCATATCTTAGTGTATTCCAATTCCCTCTAAACCCAAACAGTCTTATAAGTGAATAACATTTTAGCATTTGATTACAGATTGAAGAGGCACCGAAGAACAACATGGGAATATTTTCAAAATAAGAATATCGAGTATCATTGAGTCGAAAATTATGAAAATAATTAGGTGCTCCAAATCTTAACTAGTGTGAATTTCAATAATTTTTCAAAGAAAGATATTTTGGTGATGCTTAGCACTCGTTGGTTGATTTGCTTAGCCAGTTTATATAATGTTTCTTAACGCCCAGATTTTTGGTAGAGATCTTGACGTAGGTTTCATTGGATTTCTGAATTAATTTTCCGTTAATTAACGGAAAGGTAGGTTTCTTGTGAAAACCAAACAATAATATGATGTTAGAATTTTGCGTAAATGTTTATGATCAAATTGGCAAAATTAAAAGGTTTAAAACTGAACTGATATCCGTATAATAGGTTTAAAACTGATTAGGTAATAATATAGTTTGTGAAAAATTGGGATTAAGATTAGATGTTTGAGGGAAAAGGATGCTAGAAGTGCATAACTTTCATACGGCCCTCATTTTGGTACTGAAACTTTTTGTAGGATCACTTAAGTGCCACATTTTAATAGAAAATGATAACTTAAGTGTCAACTCCGATTTAAGCTGCTGAAAATCCGACGTAGCAACATCCTAACTTTTCTTCCGATCGACGTGGCTCGCCAGCATGCACAGTAAACATTCATAGCCTTAAATGACTCCGTTTAACGTGTGATTGCCTCAAATTCAACCTTTGTTCAAACCCTAACCTCACACAGATGATTTGGGGAAAAATTCAGCCTCATCTCAAATCCTAACCTCACAATCTTAGATTTGGGACAAAATTAGCAACTGAAACTTGCAATAGAGGTTTACTACTTCATTTATGTGATTGTGTTTGACCGAAATTCCAATTTTTACGGTGGGATTTTGAGGAAGGAGATGGAGTTGGTGGAGAAACGGAGGACGACGTTGCCCTTGCGGATTCCCATGGCGAAAAGGCAGGAGGCGAGGGAGTCGACGGAGCGCCAGACCTCACAGACGGGGATGTGGAGGCCGGAGGAGGCGTTAATGAAGGCCATGGATCCACGATGCTAGTAGGAGGAGATGAAGGTGGTGATGTCGAGTGAGAGGTTGAGGAGAGGATTATGGGTTGCGCTTGCTGAAGAAAGTGGAGTTAGAGCTATAGAAACCGCTTTTACGGCCGCTGATGCCATTGAAGATGAACCCTTATTTCCGGAGAGCTTGACCTTCAAGCCAAGCAATCTTTGTTCTCGGAGTTAGAGAGAGAAAGTGAATGAGTTTTAAGCTAGGTCATCGTCCACGTTAAACTTCATTTTTTTTTATATGGAAGTTGCATAGAGATTAAAATTCAAAAAAAAAAAATCACGCGGGACGAATTGTCGGAATTTATCATTAGAAGCACTTTAGTGATTATTTTTTCTCTTATCTGGCACTTAAATGATTCGGTGAAAAATTTTGATATCAAAGTGAGTGCCGTACGAAAATTATTGCACTTTTAACGGCCTTCTTCCCGATTTTTGGCATCGTGAAAGATTATCGATCAGCATCTTGCAGCATTCTTTTATGTTGATTTATCATTCCATCATAAACCCGACCTAAACTCTAACCGAGAAATGACGACGAGTCCGAAATTCTTTGGGTCTAATATCGTCATATGCACATCGTTTCAATACTATCAAAAGATTATCGGAACCAGCAAGCAATGAAGTCCTGCGACAATAATTCGGGCATCGTCCTTTTTGCAGTATCGCGGTCGTCCTCGAATTCGATAGGTCACTTCATTGAGCCGGCTCGAACCTCCATCATTTGGCGGATGCCTTCTTGTGCCGTGCTAGCTTGGAACTCCTATCCTTGTCCGTGTTCTTTCCCCTTTTGACCTTTTTCTCTCGTCTTCTTTTTTTTTTGTCCCTTTCCTTGTCTTTTCCTAGAGTGAGCCCATGATCTCGGGAGACACTCCGCTTAGGATATCGAAAAGCAGCGAATCACCATCGTCCCGATTGAGATATGTTTGGCAGTCGAGATCTGTTGCATTTCAATCCAATGGTGAAAGACTATAAGGGCACGCTACCTTTTGAGGATCGTAGCATCGCCCCTTTCTTCGGTATTTTATTTTGGCCTGTTTTGTCCTTTCTCAACGAAAAAAAAGAAGGCGGGGGGAATGAATTGGCCCCAACTGGCTTAACCGATGATCAAACTTAATGTGCACATAATAGCGCCTATTTGGGATAAGTTTTTGTTTTAATTTTGAGAATTTTTTAAATTTTGCAATACCCGTGCATTAACTTTTATTATACAAGAATTTGAAACTTCTTAAGATAATTAAATTGATGGATAACATCTTATACGAATTATTTTTCATTACTTTTCGGTATTTGGAAATTCTAGAAAAATTA
Source organism: Syzygium malaccense (assembly GCA_031216405.1). Taxonomy (NCBI): domain Eukaryota; kingdom Viridiplantae; phylum Streptophyta; class Magnoliopsida; order Myrtales; family Myrtaceae; genus Syzygium; species Syzygium malaccense. Next base: position 6,287,757 of record CM062253.1, on the reverse strand, counting down.
TTATCGGAAGTTAGAAGTAGAGGAAAAGTAGAAATAACTCTTTCTTACGGGTTAAGTACACCATAAGTCTTCAAATTTATAATAGAAGAGTAATTAAATGTTAAAACTTTCAAAAAAGTACAATAAAATCCTGAAACTTATTTAATTGACGCAAATAGCATAGCAAGCATACTTGTCTTGAATAGGTATTGAACATATGCTTCTCTGAAAACATAAGCGCAGTCACATACATTGATATGGTCTAGCATCCTCATCAGGCATTGTCCTGGTGCATGACCAGTAAGGCAGAAAATCTTCTCCGAATGACTATTTTCTTAACGTTGCAAACCGTCTTCAGTATGAGGCTTATTGTGTGCTCGATGAGTAGACTTGTTAAATGGTCTTAAAACCCATATATGACCCATTTAAAAGATAAATGGATTAATATAACTTTGAAGAGCCCATCTTAAATAGGTATTGAAGTTTTAAGTCTATTATCAATGGGTCTTAATGGGTTGAGTGTGGAACCCATTTCCAACGCACTCATTAAGCCCACCCTTTTTTATAAAAATATATTTTTTTAAAATTGGATTATTCTATTTTATTTTTTTCTCTTTCTTTTTTCCGCCGGTGATCAGCTACGGCGACTGCCAGCCACCGGCCACAGGGGAGAACGACCTTGCCACAGGTTGAGGAGGCCTTGGGCTCACCGGAATCGAGCGAGCTCGGCCTCGCCGGCCTGTGGCGAGGCGCCAACCTTGCCAATTTGGCGAGACTTAAGGTCACCGGCCTCGGGCGAGCTCGAGGTCGCCGATCTGGCGAGGTCGAGCTCGCCCGAGGTCGGCGAGCTTGAGTCTAGCGACAGGCCAATGAGGCCAAGCTCGCCCGATTCAGGCGAGCCCGAGGCCTTGCCCATCTGGCGAGACTCGAGCTTGCCGGCCTCGGGCAAGCTCGACCTCGCTAGATCCGGCGAGGTTGAGCTCGCCTGAGGTTGGCTTAGCTCAGCTCGCCAGAATCGGGCGAGCTCGAGGCTCACCTAAGGCTGGCGAGGCCTCGGCCTTGTCAGATCAGTGAGCTCGAGCTTCCCTGGCCTCCGGCGAGCTCATCCTTGCCCGTGGCCGGTGGCCGGACGCTAGCCGTCGTCGTGGCTGGCCACTGGCCAAAATAAAGGAAAAAAATAAAAATAAAATTTAAAAATTAAAAATTGGATTTGAAAAAAATAAATAATTAAAAAATAATTAAAAGTTGTATTGTATGAAAATGTTTTAGTAATATAATTTTTTAAAAAAGTCATAAGAAATAAGTTTTCCTATATTGAGTCACATATAGAAGTGTTTTAGCATTATAGGACTGGTCGGGTATGGGTCGGGATATTTATATTACAAATAAATGAGTTATAAACGGGTTAATGGATCAATTTGGGTCGGACCATTTATGACCTAACCCAAACCCAACCTGACCCACCCGTTGAACAGGTCTATCGAAGAGGAGCATAACCATCAAGCCAGCCCACGCAAAGATTCTGAATCCTATTATCTTGTAGATTGAGTTCTTTTCGTGAGAGGGCGTGAAGACTGTTATTAGGATCCACATGAAGAACCTACGCCTAAAAGGGAGGCTGCTTACGAGTAACAGGATGATGCTGAGGGATGCGAGAAAGCCTAATCTGTTGACAGCCAAGAATTGCGAGTGTCCTACTGGGTAATTAGCGGCCATGACGGAAAATCCTGCGGTGTGTGGATTTGTCGAAATGTCACCTTGGGTTGTGTCTTGCCAGAAACAACCTAAAGGGTTGACACTTGGAATGCCATTGTCGCGGTTAAAGACGCTACAATTATCATATACTATTTCTTGATATTCTTCTTGCAAACTTTTCGCTGCACAGGGAATGCGATACTCTGACCATTTGCATTTGGATGTAAGGCCCTCGTCATCATGGGTTCGATTTCACTCTAGAGAGAGCATTAACATTTGCATTCCTCGCTTTGGCTTCACAAAAGTTGTTCATGTTATCACTGCCTTCCAGGTTTTCCACTATGAGCTAAAAGGTCATATGCCGCCTGACCATTCTGGTTGAGAGAGTTCGCTTCTACTGCTGTACAAGACATCATGAAATTTATTGTCTGCCTAGATCAACGATCGAATGCATATGGGACTACATGAGAAGTCAACCCAAGATTAAACCAACAAGCTCGTGGAGATACAAAAGAGAAGACAATTATAGGTGCTTTATACTATAAGATGGGGCTTGTGCATTTCGACATACCTCAGTTTGCTTATCTGTAGTTACCTAGGTGCAATATAGTGTTGCCATCATCACTCTTCGAATTAACATACTCATTATCTCCAACAGTCTCCAACAAAACCTTCAGAGCTTCCAAATTACTATGCTTCATGCATAAATGCTGTATAGTCTCGCCATGCTCCATCTTATAATGTGCTGCATCAGGATTCTCTTGAGCTAGTTTCTTTAGAACATTGACTGTGTCTCTAACTATTGCAATGTGAAGAGGGTTCCTCATATTTGTCACGAGCTTAGCACGTATCCACATTTACGCTCAACAGTTTCTTCACTACTCCAGGATAACTTTTTGCTGTCGCAAGGTGCAGGGGTGATAATTTCAGGGAATTCAACTCTCCTGCAAGCTCGGGTTTTTGATCCAGTGTCTTGTCAATGAATTTCTCATGTCCAAGCAATGCTGCTGTATGTAATGGAGTTTCATTGTAAGACCACACGATACATCTATCAAGAATCAATGAATCGTCTTTGAGCAAATTGAGCAAAGAAGCCACATCTCCTTCGGCTGCTGCTTTGTAAAGCCTCCTCTCCATTTTCGCTCCTCAAGCTTTGAAATGAATCCGGGCTTCATAATTGCGTTTCGCTTGTAGCATTTGATAAAAGATGGCCAAGAAAGTCAACTCCTGCCGAATCAAACATCAACACCCTTAACGGAACCATCGTTTGGTTGACATTAGGAATTCTTTAAATTTGTTGAACAGATCATCAGCCCAAAAAGAAATTGTACGGACACGTAACTGATCAGTGAGAAGCTGTTCGATGCGAGTCGATGATCTTCTTCGATATGCTACCGCAGCAACTTGATAGATGCATAAGACTAGAATAAGTAATGATCAACGTGGCACATGTTATCTGAGTAAGTTAAGAGTCAACAAAGACTTGGATATATTATCAGCTGAACTGGTGGATGGTCATTAATTTTCATGATTGACCTGTTCAGATCAACACAACAGGAATCCAAAGAAACTGAGAGAAACATTGATTAGTTCTTTCTTTGAGGTAGATGGCTACAATGACTGTTGTACACATTCACAGAGGGTGTTGCATCTTTTACGAGCGTAGCATCCAGTCCAATGCCAACAACATTATGAAATTAGGTACATTTGATACTTATGGTTGCGACACGTGCCAAACCACAACCAAATTCTTCCAAATTCTTTTGTACGTATACCGTTAATTGCGATTTAGGAGTTCCCGGTTCTTAGGTCCAATAGTCAAGGAGAAGTGAGACAACTCAAATTATGGCCTAAGATCAGGCATTCACATATATAAGGATCGGTAATGGCCCAATCAAGACGTCGTACCAAAATATGACACTGGATAGTAATAGAAGAAGTGAGGTGAGTGACGCAATGGAAACAAGGATAACGTGAATTGCCATTCGCAATACAAGTAAAACTTGCAAACACGCATGAAGGCACAACATGCTTGAAGCTTACAAAGATTAACTCTCAGCATTATTCTCAAATTTCATTGAGGCCCCCTAAAACCAAAGCCAAGAAAATTTCTCTTCCGAGAGAGATTCTCGCACTGGCTTAACCATCACAGGGTGCCCCAAGTATCAAGAGGAATTTCAGCCTGTTATTGGTGTGAAACTTAAAAACAACTCACAGTCTATCTTGCTCAACTAATCTTGTCATCATCAGCAACTTATATTAATTCGATAAAACAATAACTTCAAATGATATCATGTTATCTTAAAAGTTGGACCTACCACATAAAAACGTTGAATTTATATCATTTTATGTATTCTAGTTAATTACTGGATAGCGCTTTTTCCACTCTTGCCATGGCTAAAACACTCTATAGTATAATGCTTTGACAATATTAACCTTTGTGGGTCTTACTTTTTTAAGCATTCTTCAGTTACGTTTTTTATTTCTCTTTTCTCGCTATGCCACTTTTCCTTCTTCTCATTTATTTTATTGTTCTCTCTCTTTCTAAAACACCTCTTTCATGTCAATAATATGTGTTGTAGCTCGTACATGCAAAAACCTCCTTCTCACCCAACTAGTCCTCTTGCATCTTTATTTCTTCAACTCAAAAGCTCAACTGTTAATAAAAAAACTCAAATCATATCTCTTTACTCTTCTCCCCCGATTCCATCCCTTTCTCTCATTGTTATTCGTCGTCCCTTTTCATATGAAACTCTTTGATTGATCGATTAAAAAGACAGGAAAAACCCCCATTGAAGATTTCAGATTCAGGAGCTGAAGCCCTCACCCAAAACCTCATCAAGCTCATCAGCAATGTTTGCTTCTCTACCTTTGTCCTATTGGTCCTAATTGTCAACGTCATTGCCGATTCGCCATCACCTAGCAGACTCCAGATCCATGGCTCGAATTCCCCCCACCTTTCTCACTAAATTGTTTACACAAACTGAAATGCCACCTTCAAGAGCAATAATTTCATCATCAAGATCGGCGAGGATTTGCCCCTCCTCGTCCTTGCAGTCTCTCCTACTTCTGCATTAATTGATCTCAGTTGCCGAGTTCTTGCTGCCGATGATTGAGAGGGGTTGAAGATGTGATTGCGAACTTGATCCGCAAGTGGCCCATCAAGTGTTTGGATCGCCGTGTGCTGATAATTGTTAAGAAGTTCAATGCGGGAGCCTATAAGTCTATTGTGTTCCTGGGTATCAAACTCCGGTTAACGGTTCAAAAACCCATGAGTGCAACATGGCCTAAACAACTAGTGACAGAGACATACCACAAAAGTGAGCGTTTTCTTTTTTACAGATACTACCAAGCTTGAACCATGACTAGAATTAAGAGGGAACAAAGTAGAAGTAGAAGGAGGAGGAAAATGAGACCCATAAGAAAATATAAAGAAGAAAATAAATTGGCCACCACTGCCAAAAGGATGATTAAAAAATGGAACCCACAAATGTTAACATTGTCAAGATATTATACTATAGAGTGTTTTAACCATGGTGGAAATGGAAAAATAGCGACCCTTAGCTAAAATAATACAATATGATAAAGTAAACAATTGCTGCTTGTGAAGTTATTTATCTATCGAGACGTTTATAGAACACTACATATAATTTTGGAAAGGTGCGACCTAGGTTCATTTCTAGGAAAGGCAACCCTGGACCCGTGGGATTGCACTTATCAATACAAAAAAAACGAAAGAAAATTTATGTGAATAGCAGCATATTTGCCCTTATGGTCTTCCAAAGAGTCTCAAAATTTTTATAGATAAGTGCACGAGAAATCTTATAACTTGTTGTAAAAGTGCGATAGACCATATGGTTATGATAGTCTTTTTTGCAATATTGCAGCTGCTAATCTCCAGAGCTGGGAGTTGCCCTACGGCAATTGCTTTTACTATGCCTAAATGCGTATCGCACTTTATGATACGATATTTGGTGTCGCCTCATTCCGACTCAAATTCGTCACCTAGAAATGAAACGTTTAAATGTGGTTTTGTGGTTCGATAAATCCACATTCTGTGTGGGCAAAAAAGGGTGTTTTTTCCCCCTGTGAGAACAGGCTGATCGTTCATATGTTTTCCTCAATATGGAACTCAAAACAAGAAAATGCAGCTTCTTCGTTTATGCCAACTTTTCCTTGATGGAAATGCCTTGACTGGGAGCTTAGCCAAATATCGCTAGTGCTATGTATTCTCTTCTTGTCATTAATCACCGTCCAACCAAACATCAAACCTTGTTTCTTGCACGTTTCCTCATAAAGCGCCAATGAAGAAGAACAACCAACAGTGAGAGGGAGGACCCACAAATCATATGCGTTGTTCATGATCACCTGTTACAGTATAGGGAAAGGTCATCTTTTGCTGTCCAAATGGTAATGAATGCAGAGCAGATTGCATCTGTCTCGTTATTCTAATAGCACCACCCTAACATATTCGCACACCCAGCGTTGACTGGACCCACACAACATTGAAAACAGCAGAAAAAATGCCTGTCCTTCGCCGTAATCCTGCACTTAAAGAGGAATCTGATGCGTGTGGTTACTGTCTCACAGCCTTGTTTAGTCGTCGCTCCCTCTAGTGGTCCTCTCTATTCATTGAGAGCTCCGGAAACGCGAGCTCTTCTTGGTTCTTGGGAATCTGCCACACGCTCACGATGCATCGATGGCATAGAAAGAAGAGTTCGTTCCCCTTTCTCGTGCTCCTCTTCCTCGGCTGCATCGTCTGTACGATTCTGTACAACGAAAGCAGCATCCGACAAATCCACCAAGACCCGGATCGAGTCCTCCAGAAGCAACCTCAGATCACCTACGTAAGGCCGAATCAATCAGCTCGAAGGAGCAGAGCCCCAGGTATACCGCACTTCATCTTTTCACTTGAACTTGCAAAAGGATTTGTGGTTCTGGTGTTCTTTTTCCCTGTTTTTTGGTAATTGGCAACGTGGGGATTTCGTTGAATTGACGTTTCGCATTTAAAGTTTGGATCTTTTTGTGGGTTGTTTATTGCCATAGGGGTTTTGGATAGATTTAGTAGATGCAACTCCACGAGAGAGTACAGTGGGAGGAAGATCAGGTGGGGTGAGGCTGCAGTGGCGTCCGGTCGACGAAGGGTTGATTTGGAGAGGTGCAATGTGTTTTCGGGGAAATGGGTGTTCGACAACGGGTCGTTCCCGATGTACAGCGAGTCGGAATGCCCATACATGTCGGACCAGCTGGCTTGCCACAAGCATGGGAGGTCTGATTTGGACTACCAGCATTGGAGATGGCAACCTCATAATTGCAATTTAAAGAGGTAATTCCTTCGAGGATTTAGTCTATTGTGCTAGTTTTGATTGTGTACTTAATTTATATTTGCTTGGCTAGAAGAAGAAGCTCCAACTTTGATGTGATAGTCTGAAGTCTCATGAACGAGTATCTGGATAAGTTTGAAAACAGCTTGGTTGACTCTGAATTCTAAATGAGCAAATGTCCTTTTGTGGAAATCCAATTTTGGCAAGTGTTTACAAGGAAATGATACACTCTAGGTATCACCTTAATTTTGTGTCCACAACATCAAAATGAGTTAATGGATGCGTTGTTTGGTATATAGTTGCAGTGACAACTGGACAGGTTGCCTTTTGGTTTGACTATGTTTGTGGTTGTTTTGTTTTAATAGATGGAGTGTGACTGAAATGTGGGAGAAGTTGAGAGGAAAAAGACTAATGTTTGTTGGAGATTCATTGGATCGAGGGCAATGGATATCGATGCTCTGTTTGCTGCAGTCGGCAACTTCCAAGGACAAAAGATCTATAACGCCTAATGCACCTCTTACAATCTTCAGATCAGAGGTAAAGCTTGTATTCTGGCATCGCGGTCCATGGTCCCCGAGAGGCATTTTATTGCTCACTTTTGATTCTTGAAAGTGCATGGCAAAAGTTTATCTTCAACATTCTCTATAGGAGCAGGCAATTTTTTTTAAGTTCCTAAGGTAAGTTCTCTCGTGCCGGTTTGTTTCCAGGAATACAATGCGACTGTGGAATTTCTCTGGGCCCCTCTCCTTGTTGAATCTAACTCCGACGATCCAGTGAACCATAGGTTGGATGAGCGAATAATACGGCCGGATTCAATTCTGAAGCATGCTTCACAGTGGGAGCATGCTGACATTTTGGTCTTCAACACATATTTATGGTGGAGACAAGGTCCTGTTAAGCTTCAGTAAGTATGGCATTGGCGGAGCTTCTAGTTATGGAGATTTAGAATAGGAGTCTGATTGTATGTTGGCATAATATGATGTGTGATAATTGTTGCAGATGGAGTGATGACAAAAATGGCGATTGTGAAGAATTAGATGGTTTGGGCGCGATGGAGTTGGCCATGGAGACATGGGCAGATTGGGTGACCACTAAACTTGATCCTCGCAAGAAAGTCCTTTTCGTTACAATGTCTCCAACACACCTCTGGTGTGTAGCGATCTTTTCTAATGCTACCCATTTACCTGATGTGCTATTTCGGCTAATCCAAGCATGAATATAAAAACAAGCTTCAGAATTGCACAAGCACTTCGCTTTCCCTTTCCTCGCTGATGTGTGGATAACATCAGCAAAAGATAGTAACGATTGCAGTTGTCTTGCTGAAGATATTAGTGATTTTTTCAAAAGTGAAAATATTGTGCACGGAGAGAGCTGTTCAAGTTTTTTCAACATTTTACTTAATTTTCGAACTCTATGAATGTTCCTTTAAAGCGAAACGTCACATATTGGAGAATGGATTGAGGCGCAGGAACACTTCTAAGGAAAACAACAATAATGTTTGCATCAGTTTACACCTAACACGATAACAGAGGCATGTTTAGTTTGCCTGATGCCAAGTATTAGGAATGCCCATCAGATCTTTGTTGGCCTGTTATCTGTTCCATGACCTTTTATCTGATGTTTCTATCTTTTCTTTAATTCAGGAGCCAAGAATGGAAGCCTGGGAGCGAAGGGAACTGCTACAGCGAGCAGGCTCCTATTGATGTGGAGGGCCACTGGGGAGCCGGTTCTGACCTGTCCACGATGCGCATGGTGGACCGAGTTCTCGGCAAGTTGGGTCCGAGAGTCTCCGTGATCAACATCACTCAACTCTCAGAGTACCGAAAGGACGGGCATCCATCGATCTATCGGAAGTTCTGGGAGACGCTGAAGCCTGAGCAACTGTCGAACCCCGCAAGTTACTCCGACTGCATCCACTGGTGTCTACCGGGTGTGCCCGATGTGTGGAATCAGCTATTGTTTCATTTTTTGTGAATCTGAGATGTACATCATTGAGCTTTACTGCTGTGTTTCTTATAGAATGGAGGAAGGAAATTAAAGTTCATTGCCACTCTCTCTTGAACAAATCAATTCATTACTTTATTAACACTTCTTTATTGGGCTAATTCTTCTTTTACTTTAGTTTGATAAAATGAAATAATTTGATAAGAAAAACCAATTCGATAAAAAAAAACTGATTTCGACAAAAAAACATGATCCTTATGTTTGTTTTTAGACAGAGTACTAAAAGTAATAGTCATTAAATCACTAGCGATGCAAAGACAAACAAAAAATTGACAGGTACCACAGTAAGCAACGGCCATTTCTAGACACACCAGTAAGTACATTTTAATCAGGTTAAAGTTATTTATATTAGCTAAAGTGTTATCTTTTTACTATCATGCATTTGATTTTCACGTAGTATATAGATTCATATAATATTATGCAGGACTTAATCAACATTTACCGCTGATGAAATCAAGATTCCCGAATGACAAGGCATCGTCGCTAGGCTCGCATGAACAAACTCAAAGGGACAGAAGGTCGGAAAAGCGCAATTATCCGACTTTTGGCTTATTGGACCGAAGCAAGTAAGTTCTGATCGTGACACCTCGTTGAGCTCGTACATAGCAGCCACCGGACCGAGTCGGGATTTCAGGTCACTCAGGCTTTCGAACACCCCCACAAAACAGCTGACGGTGGTGGTTGTGTGATTGTACACAAGGTTTCTTTAACAAGCCACGGGTTATCGAGTTGCAAACTTGCTGATACTTATCTACTCCAGCTAAAAATGGCAAATTCCTTCAGATTTCTTCACAACGTTTCTCTGTGGATTTCGAGGTATGGTATTGGCTCCAAAGCACCAATTCGAATTTGAATCAGACTGATACAAAGTTGAGGCAATCATTCAATGGGGTTGGCTGCTTTAGGCTGTGTATGTTATTACAGGTATTTTTCCTCTGTTTTCCCAGAATATGGCATGAACTGAATGACGTCTTCTTTTTGTTTATGTGTAGCTAAAGCGTCGAATTTTTCTTTCGATGGTTGCTAGTCTGCTGAAACACAAGATTCGGAGGATTCTAATTCATCTTCTCCTAACTTCGATTTATCCTTCACTGTGTATTGCCGACCTCTGAAAGGGGTTCTAAGATGCAAATCAGGGAAAATGAAAACAAAGCTTGTGGTAAATATGCTATCCCTCACATAAACGGCTCTTCATACATCTACAAAAAGGGATTGCCTTTTAATCATCGAGCCCTCCTTCGAATTTTGATTTGCACATTAGAACTACTTTATAGTAGTAGAATTTTATTGCACGGATTCCATATCATGGCAAGCGCAGAGCATACTACTAGGACAAACAAGCATATATGCGTTTGCTTAAAGAATTATACCAAGTGGACGTGGAAGCATACATGACAAAGGACTTAGATAAACCGCGTTTGGAAATTTGGTATAAATGGGTCTCTAAACGACTTCATTAAGAATCGAGATTGGAAAATTTGCTAAAATCTATTAATTTTCCCCTAAGAACTCTCTCATGCTCCAAAAATATGCTAAAATCCCTAATTTTTACCGGTTTTGCCCTAAGATTTTGGTGATTTGGAGAGAGAGGGAGGAGATTCAATTTTGTTATAATTTCCGGTCTCAATCCAATTTCTTCATATCTAACTCCTCCAAAACGACGACCCATTAATGCTGTGTTTTCCACTTTGGCTCCACGTCACGTGTCGGTAATCCGAGTTGTTTGTCACGTGTGTTTTCACATCAGGATATTAAGCGGAAGCTAATATAAGGTAAATTTATCGTAGGTGTATCGATTTGAGATTTTTCGTGACACAAAAATTAACTTAGACAAATATGAGATGGACATACCGGTTCGTAATTTTTAAAATCGATAGTATGAAAAATTTTGGTGGTATCAATTGCTTTTAAAATAATAAAACAAGATTTTCTACGCAGACATCGTGGTACAAGAAAGAGACGCGAACATTGTGGTACAGGAACGGTCGTACAGCGGTTTCAACAGAATCAGAAACTTCCCATCGAACCCAACGTGCTCGATCCACAGTCCACAGGTTCGCAAGCTTGGAAGATATTTTTCCCTCCTGCCTCTTCCATGGATTCCTCAGAAAGATCCGACGTTGGTTAACTCAACTGTCGATTACCTGCAAGCCACGTTCCATGGTGGTTCCGCGTCTCCGTTGACGCGACACGCTCCGCTGCTTCTCCAATGGCGATCGCCCTCTCGCCCCACCACCACCACCACCGCTTCCTCTCCTCCGCGAGCCATTTCCGCTCCAACCCTTCCTCCTCCTCCGCGCCTCGGAGCCGCTGCTCCGCCCGTCCGAAGGCCGTCCCGGAGTCGTCCGATGCAAAGCGGAGCGCGGCCGCGGCACGGAGCTCGTCGCCGCCCGAGCTGAGGCCGGCCGAGCCTCGTGCGGAGGTTGAGAAGGCGCGGGGCGCGGCTCCGAAGTCGCTGAATTGGGTTGATCGCGTTTTCGAAAGTTCGAGGTGTGAAGCGTTTGCTCCCGAGTGATTGGAGTTGAGTTGTGGGTTGCGTTTGTGATTTTTCGAGTGCTTGTTTGGGAGTGTGCAGGGATGGATTTAGGTTCAGCGAAATCGGGTTGGAGATTTTGTCCATTGCTTTACCGGCTGCTCTGGCTTTGGCCGCTGACCCCATTACGTCCTTGGTGGACAGTGCTTTTGTTGGTCACATTGGTAACTCTTGAACTTCATGAATTGTTTCGAGTCTAGCTTGGATGGCTGAGAAGTGTTTCTGATATCAATTGATGAAATTTGTAGTTATTCGGCTCGTTACTTGCTCGTTTGAAAACTATTTGGCTGAAGTTCTCACAAAATGTTGGAAAAGATGTTCATGGTTAGGACGTAATAATGTGTTGCAATGATAACGTCATCGCTTTCCTGTAGAGATATCAGCTTATGAGAACTGCAAAATGGCTGCCAGTGATGAAATTTTTAAATTCCTCGGAGCTAAATAAATGGTCGAATGTGACATCCTCGGTGCTTGTAAGGATAGGGATTTTTAATTTGATGTGGCATCATGTATTGTGAGTGGAACTCATTGACTACTTGAGGATTATTTCTTATTCTTGGTTGCTTTTCTCTGTTCAGGATCATCAGAACTGGCAGCAGTTGGAGTATCAGCTTCTGTGTTCAATCTGGTTTCGAAATTGTTTAATGTTCCCTTGCTCAACATTACCACGTCATTTGTAGCTGAAGAGCAAGCTGTGGCGGATAAGAGCAGTGATGATTATCATCGACTCGGTGACGGTAATTTCTTTCTTCTTATTTTATCATGCTTTAAGACATGGTTACTATTATTGCTCCATCTATGTTTCTCTAATTTGTCCTGCTTTGTTGATTTTATCTAGGTTTTGCAGAGGAGCAACAAACAAAGAAGCTCCTTCCATCAGTATCAACTTCATTAGCACTGGCTTCTGGCATTGGGATCGCCGAAACTATTGCACTTTCAGCTGGCTCAGGTTTCTGGATCAATTTGATGGGTATATCTGTTGTATGTCTTCCTTTTCCAAGTATGAAGTTAATTGATTAGCCCGATTTCTCCATGTTTGGTCTAGTCTGTCATAGACAAATCATGACAAGAGCTCTGCTATGGCCCTTGTTTGTGCTTATTAAAAGTTTGTCTTTTTACTTGTGGAAAGTCACAAGAGGCCTGCTTAGACACTTGGCACCTTCACTTTATGAGAAAATGATCGTCATTTAGTTCTCTTATTTTTATTTTTTTTTTATGCACCGGGGTTTTCTGGGGGAGGCATTCTACAGATTTTTACCTCTCCACGAAGGAATTTCATGGACTCATAAGGCATAGCTTGGACATGTCACCCCTTAAAATTAGGCACCTCAGTTTTGTTATAGCAGGAAAGGATTGGTTTTAGTGCATTTTGTTTGAAACACCTGCATAATAATACCCTCTAGGGACGTATACTATCTGATATAGATTTTTCTTTTCATTCTTAGTGACGTTTGAGTAGTATCTTCTTGGTATTCATTGAGGTTCACTCATCTACAGGATTCACCAATTAGAATACCAGCTGAACAATTCTTAAATTTGAGAGTTTTTGGTGCTCCAGCAATTGTAGTAGCACTTGCTGCACAAGGTGCTTTTCGTGGATTTAAGGACACAAAGACACCTCTATATGCCATAGGTATGTACCACAATGAGTTCTATCGAATATTAGTGATGGATTATTATAATTTCCTTCACCAATGAATGTGCGGATCTTGTTCTTGGAAATAGGATCTTCAATCTTTACACTATGAAGAAACAGGATCGCTTTCTAGGATATTATAGTGTAGAACTATAATTAATCAGGTTCATTATTAAATGAAGATTGGCCCTAGTGAATGATTATAGCAAAGACCATTAAATAATGTAATTTTCTAGAGCTTTCTCATAAAGAGAGTAATCTTCTCTGTGGAAGTATGTAACTTAATTGATGTCTTATAGGAAACAAGACACTGGCAAAATACGTGAGAACCAGTGAACTTAGAAAAAGACAAGTAACTATTTCAGAGAATCATCAAGGACCTTCAAAGTAGCTTTCCCCTTTGAAAGACTAGACTAGATTTTTTGTTATGATTAAAACATGCAATTTTCTTTTAATGGCTAATTGATGTGAAGAAAATTCTCTTTATCTTACTATACTTTTGATTTAAGACTTGACAACTTCAGCTGCTTCTTTCTTTGTCTGTTCTGGCTGCCAGGACACGCCTCTGGAAAACTAGTATACTGTAGCAATGATACCTCTTAACCAGCCTTGATGGCTTTGCATAAATCTTTATGAGTTGCAATCATCTTACATATATGTAAAATAAGAATAAGAATGTTGATAATTGTAATTTATCTCAGTGGTGTAAATGTTAAATTTTAGGTTCAATCTATAAAATTTTATATCCACCTAATAAATCCAGTTGCAGACAGACAGGCTCATTTCTAATCTATATTTTAACGGATTCAGCAGCTTTACACCTTGAATTAAACTGAAATTGGCTAACTTGGTTTGCCTAATCGCTATTTTCTTATGCTAATTGCTGGTCATTGGCTGATTGGCTTTTGAAGCATTCTGAGTTGCTTGTCGTTAAAGAGATGCCTGAGTTCATAGTCAGATGATGTTGAGAACCGTCACAAAGGAAAACAATTTTCTGTCCACATGATCATATTATAGTTCTTTTGCTGGCATAGTTTTTGACAAATTTTTTTGTTGAACTGCAGTTGCTGGCAACTTACTGAATGCATTTCTGGATCCAATTTTGATATTTCTTTTTGATCTTGGCATTGGTGGTGCCGCAGTAGCAACAGTGATTTCTGAGTATGTCAATACTGTGGTAAATTTAACATGATCATATCTATTTGCAGAGTATTGTGATTTGTCGATATCGTGATTTGCTGTAACTTCTTTGTCCTCTAAGTGGATTTAAATTTGTTTGCCTTCCATATAACAGATACTTGATAGCTTTAATCCTGCTATGGAAGCTGAATGATGAAGTATTACTGATCTCTCCAAATTTTGATGGGAGAAAAATTATCCAATATCTGAAATCAGGTATGGCTCTTATTAGGGAAACCTATTTTATTTTAGTTCTATTTTCCAACTTCATCATCTGTTGCATCTATATGGTGAAGAAATTATTTGAACCAATTAAGGGCAAATGTAGAATTTAATTTCTCAAGAATGGCCAGAAGTTTATGTTGTCCTAATTTCCTTCTGGCAAGTTACTCTGGAAAGAACCTTAAGTGAGGCACAAAATCACAAGTCCAATTATTATTACATTTGTAGTCAACGACAAGACTAAGGTTCAAAATGGAGATTGAATATTTGAGGCTGTGATGAGTAACTGTGGCTTGTTGTAAAAGCCAGTTTCTTCTAAAGTGAGGCTTGTTGTATTTTCAGGTGGCCTTCTTATTGGCAGAACCTTAGCAGTTCTCATTACTATGACTTTGGCAACATCAATGGCTGCTAGGAGGGGCCCTATACCTATGGCTGGTTATCAGATCTGCACGCAAGTATGGTTGACTGTATCTTTGCTTACTGATGCTCTAGCAATTGCTGGCCAGGTACCTAATCAGCTCTTTCTGTTCTATATCTTGTCATATAATAGCTAAGCAAAATCGACGAACAAACTGATTTCTGAGTTCTCCCTTGTCATAAAATTGCCTTTCTACTCGTTTGCTGTCTTGGTTAAGCAATTTACATAGTACTCGGTGATGAAACTGTCAAATAGCCTTAAAGCCTGACCAAGTTATCCTTTTAAGAATCACTCTATAGAGCAATAAATACTCCATATTCTTGCAGTTCAGGTGAAATATCAACGTGAAAATTCATATTTGGGAAACATTCGCAAACGACTATCGTGTCTCTTGCAACTTTCTGACATTGCAAAGGATAACAATGGTGCTTCGTTCACCTCCAGAAGTTTCATCATTAAGCTAGCGTCTGCACATGAGTGCACCTCATACTGAGGTTCTTTTTCTTTAAATTGCTCGACTTTTTCTCACAGGCTCTTCTTGCCCGTGGTTACTCCCAAGGAGACTATCAGCAAGCACGTGAAGTGATATACATGGTTCTTCAGGTATATTGTTGCTTCAGCATGTTGTTATGCTATTGTGAAAAAAAGATCAATTTCTTGATTATTGTTCGAAGGAAATAGATAGCACTGTGTTCCCACCTTACTTTGTAATGTCAACTTTTTGAACAGATTGGTGTGGCCACTGGTGTTGCTCTAGCTGTCATTCTTTTCGTTGGGTTTGGAGCCTTTTCAAGATTATTCAGCACGGATTCTGAAGTTCTGGAAATTGCCTGGTCGGGTATTCTGGTGAGGGAGTGCCTATGCTAACGCCTAATGGTCTCTAATTAGACTTTTTGCTTTCTGGTTCTGGGTAAGAAAATGCCAAAATGCACATGTTCGTCATGTTTCTGAGAAGGGTTTGGGAGTATGAGCAAATGTTGAAATGCATGCGAGGTTATTTTCATACCTAAACTAAACCAAACTCAAAGCGGAAAGCTCTAAGCTGAACATTTCCAATTTTTTTTTGTTTGGTTTAGGCTATCCCGATCTGATCCTGGGCATCTTCTAGATTTTTCTTTTCTCACCAGGATAATGAATTTTGAAACAGTGATGCTTAATAAAACCATTAGCTTGCTTCATTGTCTTGGCAGTCATGGATTCAAGTGTTAGGAACAGCTTCTCTTCCATGCATGATATGTCTGCATTTAGACCATCCTTGCACATCCTGCAATCTAGGAGCCTTGCACCAGAATGCTCCTTATACTTTAAGAGGATGTTGTGAAACTTCTTAATACTTCCAGTCATCTTCTCAAAGCTTGCAAAAAGAGAAGGAAAATGGAAACATGTAATGCAAACTGGCCTTTTGCCAACTTTTCGAGATTGTAGTCATGATGCTGCTAGATGTCTCACGCTGAAATAATTTGCAGTTTGTTGCTGGATCGCAACCAATGAACGCTGTGGCATTCATTATTGATGGGCTCTACTATGGGGTTTCGGATTTCAGATATGCTGCCTATTCCATGGTGACTCTTAGCTCACTCTACATTTATTGAAAACTACAAAAGACACAACATTTCTGACTTCCTCCATTGCTGCACTTAATAGGTCTTTGTTGGGATAGTTTCTTCCGCTTTCTTACTGGCAGCAGCTCCCACGTTTGGTCTTGCTGGAGTTTGGACAGGGTTGTTCCTCTTCATGACATTGAGGGTGGTGGCTGGCGTTTGGAGGTAAACAGGTTTTGACTTGAGCTAAGCTTTATGGCTTGTCAGTTCTGCACGCGAAGTTGGACCCTGAGGTAACCTTGACACGCACACATAAGCACATCTAAAGCACTTTGATTAAGAAGTTAATAACACGAGGTTTCATCTATTTCAGTGTCACTGTACGTGAAACTGAAAGGATAGGTGACTCCATGAGATGTCCTTGTGATAGATTATGTAGCGATAGGCAATTGGATTTATTAGCGCCGCATTGAGCACTGGCCACTAGGATGCCAAAATTTATTTGATAGTCGTGCATCTCCCTGACAACTGGTGATATGATTCCAGATTAGGAACAAAAGGCGGACCATGGGAAAGGATTTGGTCCGAGGCAGAGCAGGGAAGTGACTGATATCAAATTGAGTTTGCACATGATTGCTTTTCCCGGCGTGCTTATAGCAAGCGCCACAAAGGGACATATACATGGCCAAATAAAGTTCAGGAGAAGCCTGATTCTTCCCACTCGATAGCAGTTCACTTTACAAGTGGCTTATATCCCCATTAACAGCTAATTGGAGCAATGCCGGCACCAAAACAGAAATCAAGCTACCAGAAATAAGCGGTGAGATGGAAAGAGGTTAATTTTCACGGCCATGGCTGGCCTGCGTGTATATATATATGAAACTCCCATAGCACACCAACTGCACATCGCATTGATGGCCTCCAAATTATCGAAGCGAACGGTTTTATTTATCTTCCCCTCTTTTACCATGAGCTCTCTGGATGGCGCATCTGGATTTCTGCTCGTATCTCCGTAGTTGGTTATTAGTTCATTCAACATTGCCGTAGTTCCCTGACCGGTTATTGAGTCTTTTGCTTGATGTAGTTACTGTCCTCGAGCAATACACAATGAATGTACTTGTGTAATCATCCTGAAGTAACGAAACCACGTGAGTAGGAACTTCTGATGATATCCATGTACTTTGGTTTTGTGTTACTCAAGATTCTCTTAAGCAGGGCTATCGTATAATCATTAAAAAAATCCATAAGATTGGGGAAAAGATATAGTTCATTAGAAAAATCCTCAAAAAAATCACATTATTCATTCTTGTTCACAACCTAATTCATCTTGATATATACGAAGTTCATTTAAATATAACAAATTAGACAATGGAACAATGTGTTATATGTACATACAGTCTCAAGCGTGTTTGATAAAAGAACTATTTTCATATTCAACGTTGTTAACGATTTCTATATTACATTCCATGTAGATAAGTTAATGGTGTTTAAAAGGTTAGAATTTTTCAATTTGTAAGTAATCTTATCCTTTCAGACCATGAAGTACCAGTAATATTCACTCAACAGACATGCCTCTCCTACATTAATGGTAGAAGATTGATACCATGAATCTATACCCAATCATTGTGAGCACCAGACACAAGAATGTGCTGAACAAGCACCAAGAGGGATAGTATGTGCCCAAGAGGAAAGAGTACTGCAAACACGCTTTAGGTTTTAAATCATCTTCAACCACTTTAACATAATTGTGGAGGGTCATAATTAATTAATTCCCAGAAGATCAATAGACTTGAAGCAAAATGCAGAAAAATACCAAGTTGTTATCACATTTCTAATATGGAGGATGCTGAATCTTCTCTTCGACCGATTAAATAGAGCATCGGCCGCAGCACCTCCACATCAACCATCCACCTAGCTTCAAGTCCCCTGTATATATACTAATGCATCAGGCATCTTCTATCACTAAACGGTTGCAGGGCCTTCAAAACCTTTTTCCGCTACCTTCCACACATCAGCAACATCATGCACTTCTCTCTACTGTGATGTCCAAGAAGAAAAAAATTTGGATTAACATATGCCGAATCATGAAAAGATGTAATCATGAATGATAATCTCAGAACGTGCAGCCCCATGAAACTTAATATGCAAAAGCATGAAAACGTGTAATTGGAGTACATTTCTGAGTGATGACGTGTGGATTTTTTCATGTCATTTAGACATGGTAATTATGTGAAAAGCATTACAAGATACCAACTCATCAACTGACTACGACGAATTGTTTCTTTAAGGAAAATTTTTAATGGGGTAAAGGTCAAGATCTGCGGCTTTGAAGCATACATTGCCTTCCAGATTCTAGAAAGCATTTGGCCAGTCGTTCATAGCATAAATTATAGTCACATATAAATATGACAGTGCTTCAGAAAAACTAGAAGGGAGTGCTAAACCTACAAAATCCCGGTGGTTGTCAACTTCAACAAAGGAAATACATATTTGCCAGCACCACCAATTGTTTTCAACAAGACTAAATTAGCCAAGCTAATAAATGAGACCCGGAACTGCTTGTTAAAGAAGTCGAAGTATATTGGCATAACTCAGTCACTCGCCAGATGCCTAAACAGAAGTCAATGTTGATCCCCATCCCCGGCACACACCATTACTTCTCCCCCTCATATTCCTGGTTAGCTCCATTCCTTAAACCAGCAATTAACTTGACAATCTATTTGTGCTTTGTCCAAGTAAGACCCATCACCTTAGGGGTGATTGCAGAGTACAAGGAAACCAACGTTGAGAAGTACTTCCTTCAACCAAAATACCCAATGCCCAGGAAATGAGATGCTTAGAGTACTGATTTCATACACACTGAAATACTCGAAGATGATGAGCTCCCCAAAACTGAATCCACACCACTCTAGGAGTCGAGTGACATTTCAAGGAAAAAAGCAATTGAAGCCAAAAAATCAAAGATTCCATCCTAGAACTAATCGAACTTCACATTCATACCTCATGACGTTGCAACTAAATTTCTATGTATATGCACCGGTTAAACTTGAGCCAAGTATCCTGTTGCGGATCCCATTGACAACCTCCAGTGTTTAGAAAGTGCATGGCCGTCCTTATCTTGCTTACTATAATGAGCTACAAGATGGCATTCTGTAAAAAGTAATTTCATCACTTCTTTAAGGAAAGTACAGGATCATTACTCTCCAGTCATATTCTCCTTTTCTTTTGCTCCTCTTTCGACACCTTGGGAAGTACGCAGATGTATAAACTGAATCAAAAGCTAAATGAACACATTTCCAAGTTTCATTTAAATCCTGAAAAGGGTGATGACTTCGTGAGAGACAATAGCATCTCAATCCAGCGGAAGACTTGGGCAAGGTCAATAAGAATCAACATGCTGCATATTTGAAAGAAAAAACGGACTAGATTATCAAAACTTATTCAGATACAAGAGAATGACACTTACCACTAGCCATCGACCACCCTCTTGATCCCAGCAACTTCCGCCCTCAACTTCGAATTATGTTGCTCCTAACCACGAACGCAACAGAAACTCATGACAAGTCAGCACAGAACACGAAACCGATGCAGATTGATCAACACAAGAAGCCTGACGAAACATGACGTACTCCAATAACCCCAGAACCCAAAATTCAACCTTTGATGACGATAAAAAGAAGTGTGATTTCATACTAGAACATTACTTCATCACCCATCACGAATCTATCTAAACAAAAGCAGGACTTAAAAGCTCCAATACAGAAATGGGGAGCTCACCATCTCGTGGACCTGAGCAGAGCTCTCCTCAACGAGCCTGGCCAAGCTGTCGATCTTCGTCAACATCTTCTCATACAACTCCTCCAACCCAGCAGTGTAGTTACTAGCTTCCGGCCCCATTAGCCTGCCCAATTTCGGGACCGGAAAACCCTCGGCGATCAAATCAATCTCGTTCTGGTGCTTCGCCGCCTGCCTCATCTCACTCAAGTGCTCAATCAAATCAATCTCGTTCTGGTTCTTCGCAACCTGCCTCATCTCGCTCAAGCGCTCCTCCTTGCCGTCCTCCTGCATCATCGACGGCCCCCTCACGTCGCAGGCCAGCCACGGGAACGACGAGCTCGGGCTGAAGTTCCCGTAATGGCCGCGGAACCCCGGCCCGATGTTGACGACGTCGACCGACCTCGGCTCGAAGGTCTCCGCCGCGGTGCGGAACTGGAAGGCGCGGTACTCGTGGGTGTGGATCGCGGAGTCGAGGGGCGGGGTGGAGAAGAGGAGGAAGACGCGCGGGGAGAAGCGATCGGAGGCGCCGATCGGGAAGGAGAGGGAGGGGTCGGAGGAGAGGGAGGCGGCGACGCTGAAGTCGCGCATGGACGGCTGGAGGCGGGAGCGGCGGCGGGAGGAGAACCACCCGATGAGGCGGTGGTGGGAGCGGTGTTGGTGGAGGAGGAGGAGGGGGAGGGGGAGAGGAGGCGGCCGAGGGGGTCGAAGAAGGAGAGCGGGCAGCCGTGGCAGAGGAAGGAGGTGACGGTGGCGACGAGGGCGGCGGAGGAGTCGGCGGAGGCGGCGGGGGAGGGGGCGGCGTAGGAGGAGGGGTCGTCGGAGAGGGCGGAGGGGGTGGCGACGGGGGAGACGTGGCCGAAGAGGAGGCCGTCGGCGTCGGCGGGGGAGGAGGAGACGCGCTGGAGGAGGGCGGAGAGGGTGGGGCCGGAGATCGCGATCTTCTGGAGAGGCAGGTCGTCCATGGCGGAATCCGATCCAGAGAAGAGACCGGAGAGGGAGATTGCGAGCGGTCGGCGCCTGCCCGTCAGATCACTAATATATGTGCTCGTCTCCGGCGAAAACCGTATTTGTAATTTGGGTCAATTTGAGTCGGACCAAAAGCTGAATGTAATAACAATGTCGTTTTTATTCATGTTGTGTTTTTTTTTTTTGTTGTTGGAGCTTTCTTGTTCGCATCGGACTAGTAGCTTGACTAGGATCTGCCTTGCTCGGCTAGGTTATGTTGGACCGCCGGAGGCACATAGGCTCGGTGGTTGGGAGTGGACCGACCGACGTCGATCGTGAAAGAGACCTGCTTGGCTGCTAACTCGGCACATGAATAGAATGTATATATCCGAATTGAGAATGGAAAGTTCGAAATGGAAGATCTTTTGAACGAAAAAAGAGACATTGATAAGAGCAGCCCGCTCTTATCCATAAATTTGAATCTAAATCGATATTTAACCTATAGTCGATTATAAAAGAAATGTATAAATAATTTTTTTAAAAAAAAAATTTAGAGAAGACTTCCGAAAATGGATACTTCAAGATCTATGCCGATAAAAATTATTTAAATAAATAAATTTTGAGTTCCTGGAATACTGACCGATTTTCAACCAATGATATTATTTGTGCACGATTTCACACTACAAAGTCGAAATTGGAAAAGGAAAAAGGAAGAATAGAAGAAAGAAAAGAGAGAGATGTCTACTTCTGATAAGAAGTAAGCAAAATGAAGAGCATCAGTCATTTTTCCAGTTCAAGTGGAACCAATGAATTTCGGTTCGGTTCCCGATTCCAGGTGTAGAATAGATCACTAGGATCACTCAGATCACTTGGACTAGACTGTTTTTTTTAATCTGTAAAAAAAATACTCTAATCTATCTCTCAGTTTACAAAGGCAAACCCTTTAAGGCTGGAGTGATTATGTGCATGTGAATAAGATGACAAGAACAAATCAAAATACAATAGTAATTGCTTATTTCAATCAAATTTTGCCACAAATTGAAAATATATCTGTGAAATATATAATGTTAGACGTAACTCATTGATTATAGAAATGTCTTGATTATCAATTATATTTTTAATTTCATTTTGAACATTAACGACAAATAAATAAAAAAATCGAATATGCCTCTGATTCCATTAGCCAACCTGAAAATCGATTCGTTTCCTAGTTCCAAGGAGGAAACCAGACTGTTGGAGAACCAAGCACCCGTACTTCTAACATCGTATCCTATGCACATCTCTTAACACTATTGTCACTGTACGGAGAAATGTCTAAATTATGATCTTACCTGTACTTTTTTGTTTTTTTTTGGGTCGAATTTGTGCTTTATTGTTTACTAGTACAAGAGGCACATGTGAGACCTGTCAAAAGGGAATGAGCAGAAATATAATAGGTGATCAATGGATAGGATCGTGCAGGGTGGGTCTCGGGGCTCAATTGCTATACATAAAAATAAGCGAAACCCGAGTCGAATTCTTGCGCTAGTTCCAATTTCTAACGCCACCCGAAACTCTAAAAAGGTTACCCAAGAATTAGATATTTCAAAATTAGAGAATATTCTAGTGCACTTAAATGCGTGACTAAATTGATTTCAAGTAACTTTTAGAGAAATCTCACGTGAGGGAGGGAAAACTAGAAACAATCATATGAGAAAGCTAAAGGAAAAGGGGGAGCTCCCAAAAAAAAACCAACCTGGGAACTTAAAACAGACCAGTAGCCATACCTACGGTTCAAACCAGACTGTCCTTCCCGGAAAAGTTCTCATCTCTTTCACCACATCTACTGCCAATTAATCCTAATACACAACACTCTAACCATAGAACAGTCGTACTTGCATCTCACTGCGGTTGCCGCTACCTGCCGCTATGGCCTCTAAGCTATTTGTCACCTCGCTTGTCCATTGCCCCTGCCCGCATCTCTCTTTCTACTCAGAATGATCTTCAAACAAGGTTACCATGGCCTTTGCATCCTCATATCTGAGCTTGCAAGACCGTGGATGCCTTGGCGAGGTCGTAGCAGGCCACGATCACCTCAGGTCAAGAAGCTATGTCGTCTGCGACCTCGACCGAAGGTCGTTGTTGCTGCCTAGAGAGAAAATGGGGAGTGGTGGACAGATTTAGATTAGGGTTAGGATGTTGGGGGTATGTGGTTTTGAGGTTAGGATTTTCCTTTGACTCTCTTCTCAAGGAAAGGTACTGTAGTCGTTCCAATTAAGCATACTACCATGGAATATGCACATATGCATTGGTAAAATGGAGATAATGCCAAGTGATAAATGAGTGATATTCCGTGACAATGTTTGGTATCTTCCTTCAGAAGAACCACTGTCATTAAATCGCAAACAACAGCGAGATTTCTTAAATCGCGATCAGCAGCAAGATTTCTTTGTGGGGTTCAATCACAAGACCGAGAAATCTCATCTTCCCCACCGATTATCATTGCCACTTGCTCGAATAACAATCTCTAGCGTTTAATATACGATTCTCTCCACCAGCTATTGGAACCTTTGCTTTCATAGAACGAATCTTGCTTCATTGTTTTCTCCTCGTCAGTTTCCACTTTTGGCATCTGCTTCCACTTTGGGCAGTGCAGAAGCTAGTTACATCGGACACATGGAAAATCACATGCTAACCTGCTTTGCACCTCCCAAAACACTCGAGAAACCCATTAATTAGCTTCCTTTCTAGGAACCCATGAACCATACAACATAAGAAATAGGAAAGAAAATAATGTCTTGAGCATCAATCGGTACAGACTATATATTAAGGTTACAATTTGGGGGTGGCTTGTGCGGTGATGTCGTAGACCTTGAGGAAGAACCTGGTGGGCGGAATCGAGAGCCTCTTGTGGAGGATGTCGCCCAATGTCACGATCAGCTTCCTCTTCACTTGTGTGTTGATGCCTCCCATCGCCACTATCTCTGTGTAAGCAGCTGGCTCTTTGTTGCCCCCAAATGATATTGCCAAGGACCCCCTGAGGATCACCATCACAAACTGTGTCCAAGAAAAGCATCCAAAACTTAATTTACCTCTCCTTTCGAGGTTTTTTCCAATATATCTGTTATTGAGAATTAACTTTACTTTGAACTCAAGGGAAATTTACGTTCCTTGGAGCTAAAGACGTGAGTGCATGTGGACCAGGCTTACTTTCATTTGCAGATTACAGTTAGGTGGCTGAAAGGGAAATAACGATTTCGCATTCTTGGGACCTACGCATGATGCAAGTTTCCAATATGTTTTGAACAATTACGAGCTAATTACCTTCAACTAGACGAGGTCGGTTTCGCAAGTTCCAGTTTGCAGAATTTTCTTATTTCTTGTGAATCTAATTCATCGATATTTCCCACAGCGAAACCCTGGAAGTGTCCTATAAGTTTCGCACTCTGTCCTTTCCTCAAATCTTTTGTATGCGCGAATTTTTTGGGTTGGAGGTCGCATGGCTAATGCGGGACGCAGTACTGAGAGATTAGTTTAGAATTGTATAAAGGGAAGGGATATAGATAGTAAGCAAAGGAAGGAAATTTAGACAGAAGAATTCAGAGAGAAGCAGGGAAGAAGTCAAGTGCAATCATGCAAAAACTAAATAGAAAGAGCTGCAGAGCCAGTATTTATGGAAGTTGTGGGCACCTAAACCCTTATTCTTAAGAAATAAAGCCTTCCTAAATAATTCGAAATAAAATAGAAATTCCATAGCAAAATAGGAAATAAATAAATGAAACAAGAATAATTCAAATTAAGTAACTATATCCATTAGATGGCACTTATCGTCGTCTTCCTAGCTCAACTTGCTCTTTATTTTCCTTTACTTTTTAAGTACTCTCTTACAATTTTGCACTTTCTTTGCAAATGAAACTTGTTTTTCGTTGGGGTGGTGTTGCGTGTTTAGCTAGTGACCATGCAAGAATGGGAAGACACATAAGATCCAATATGCCCAGGCTTTGGCTATTCAGATTGGAACTTCCTTCAATCTTATAAACCATACTAATCGAACTGATCCGCCACTGAAAAAAGAGTGTTTCACTTGTTGAACAGACAAACCATGGCATGGAGTTTTTCATCTTGCACACACAACCATTCACTGATAATGGAGAGAGAGAGAGAGAGAGAGAGAGAGAGAGAGAGAGAGAGAGAGAGAGAGAGAGAGATTACATTCTCGGGTCTGCCGATGATGGCGGCGGCAGCTTTAGTGGCATCGGCAAAGATGGGGTCGAGGTCAAGCCCATCGAGGCACACGTTGGTCGAGATGTACACGCACGGCATCGTCTCAATTCTTCTTCTTCTTCTTCCTGCTCCTCTTCCTCCTCTTCTCTAGGAGTGGTATATATATTGGCTCCTGCTTCCAAGAGATGCTGAACATATGGGTGTGGATGAGTTGTCACAACCTCATTTGATCAAACATCATGCAGGAGTTGAAAACTAAGAACCACACTCACTCTGTGGTGATGATGATGATGATGGTGGTGGTGGTGGTGCTGCGCTTCTGGGAAACGCACTTTCACGCTTCCATTATCTTCTTCTTGGTGGGCTTAGAGAGAGAGAGAGAGTTGACATGGAGTGCGGGGTCAGCCATATTCACTATGGCTGGAAATTTTAAAGCGTCATGTTCACGTGCCAGATAGTTCAGTTTTGTCAACTATCGTCAACTGCATAATCCTCACATATAGTAAATAAATTGACTTAATTAGTATGTGATTTTGTTCATCAAACTCAATTGCTTCATTGCTATGATGGCAACAAAATGAAGTCTTAACATATTATGAGGAAAAAGTCCAACTACTACCTCGTACGATATCCGTATATTTAAATAAATATGAGATACTCTTTCCCTCACTTGTTACTTCGAGTTGGTATTCGAAGTCTACATTACAAAAATTAGTTTTATATTATAAGACAAATGAGTAATATGGTTTTTGTAGTGACTTTACTTATTTTTTACTTCGTAAGTTTTGTAAAACCTACACTTTGATTTTCATTTAACCCGAAGTTGTCAAATAGAATTTTATACATTTTTTTAAAAATTTTTCAGAGCTCATAAATTTTTCTTAATTTTTTACTCTTGAGGAAAATTCATAAATAGAAATCAGATGCAGGTGATATATGTAGGCAAACAAGGTTTAACCCAAAACTTTCGTATACTTTATACCATATCAAATTTTATGAGAAACTATTGTTTTACTTTCCTTCGCGGAAGAAAACAAAATTGGGGAGAGGCAACCGGCGCAAGTAATTGATCCTTCAGCTTAACTATTAATCGGCCTTTTTCCCTTTTGCCGTCATTGTATATTTGAATGCATTTAACTTAAAATGATTATTGTGATGCAAGGGAATGACTTCAAGGAATCATCTTCATCATGACTTGAACTCTTGATAACGCTTCTTGAGAGATAATTTGGCGTTAGGTCCTCATCAAGTTACCCTAATACGTTGCAATCAACTCGACAATCTCCGAGTTTAATAACCCCATGGATATAATTGCGGGTGCTCAATCATACATATATAATCCCTATCAATGAGGTCAGCTAGACAAACACATGAAATGGGACACACCACGACTCACGAGCATGATTTTTTAGCTTGAGTTTTCCATTGAACTAGCGAAGGAGGTCCCCTAACAATCCAAGCTTGCCTTATCTTCTAAAACCCTAATGCAATGGTGGTTCCACGAGTAGATTTTTCTAATCGCACGTTGTTAATAAAACAAACATATGTTCCTCAAACTTCCCTCCCATCAATTGATTCTTTAATCAACAAAAGTAATTGGAGAAATGGACGCGCCATGATGGGAAAGGGAAGACAAGAAGTTGAGGGTTTGCGTCGAGACGCGATCTTGGAGAATATATTTTTGTTATGCGTGAAGTTTGTTCATAAATTCTTGCTTTAGCATGCGTGTGTGTGTCCATGTGTTTGTCATGCAAGAGTATGATATAATAGGAAACAAAGCACGATAGTCCATGCGTGCGTGTCCATGTTGGTCGCATAATAAATGATGGATTCAAGGTTACATCAACCTACTGAATTCTCTGTATCCGAATCTTTATGTATTTAAATTATTTTATGTGGTCTTTATAATTCTCTTCTGCTTGAAGTTGGCATTGCCGACAGATGGGAAGATTCTTGAGGGCCGGAAAAGCAATCCCATGACTTTGGTGACTATGTACTGTGTTGTAATGATATGCTGTTTTGAGTATTAGGGAATGCATTCGATGTTCAATGTCACTGAATTTTGAACATGCAGAGTTTTTAACACTGGTGGAAGATGGGAATTGGTTAAAGAAAGTGGCCATTGTTACCAAAAAAAAAGGGAAGAAGAAGTGAACATAGATTGAATTCATACAAAATAGCACGACACATTCGAAATGAGAATGAATTTTTCGAAAGTTTGAAAAATGAAAAAAGAGTGCACGGAGTGGCCATTCAAGGTCACGATGCTAAGAAGTGGACTCTGGTGGCTGTCAAATCGAAGGCCACCACAGTCGGTTGCGACTTCATTGGCAATTGGAAGTTTTGAATGCCGACGATGTCAGTGTTGGTGATGATATAGCCACAATTTGTTATCAATGGTATATCTGACAACCGTACCAAAAAAAATATTTACATTCAATTTATGATTACTAATTTTCTCTTTGTAATTTCTAATTTGTAATTTACCTTGTGTCGCATTCGTGTTCTAATGATGGGTCGTGCCAGACACTGACAACTCCTTAATCTAATCAACCCAAACATTCACATGAGCGACAGCCTGACAAAAACGTACCTTCCCCTAACATGCATATGACAATATGAAAGGCAAAAACGTACCTTGCCCAAACATTCTCACGTGATGTTTTCTTGGGCAGTGTCATGGCATTTTTAAACCACGTGGCATCACTAAAAGGAGGAACAAAAATCAATTAAAAAGCGAGGAGGGCCTAATCTTCAGGTATGTCTTGGTCAACACAAAATTTAATTGCACTGAATTAAATTAGACAATGGCAATTGAATTCAAGGGCACATGTGAAGTCTAGCCAAGAATAATGTTAGGTGCAGGCATGAGTTATGGAAACAAAGAAAGAATCCTGCGCGGATGTGTAAAACGTTGAAAGGGTCGTATCGGGGTCGCTAGATAGTAGTGCCTCGGTTCCTAGGATCTTCCCAAACCGTAGGTTTGAGTTGTTTATGAAACCAAATACGTAAAACTGAAAAGTAAAGAGAAGTTGCCCCGATCGATTTATTTAACCTAGGTCCATTTATACCTAGGATGCCTATGTGCAAGGTGACTGGCCTATATGTGTGAACCATAGCCTTAGTTTAGAGGTTCAATTATGTGACGGACAGATTAGCATCCCAAAATGCCCCTTTTGTACCACAACTCTTCGATTAAGCCTTGCGTTATCATGGATTGTCAATGATTCATTTAAAAACAGTTTAAAAATCGAATTTTAACCACTGTGTGATGAGGCGGAAATATTGAATCATCTTGCGGAATGACTGACCCCATTGTGTATGACCGCGCGCTTTGAAATACGTTGTGCGTAATGTATGATGTGGAATGAAACATCGGATACTATGTGATAAAAATCGAAATCAAACAATCAGTAATTGAACATGACTAGAAGTCTAATGCAAGGTGACATAGTGATCAAATACGATATATGCGAATGAATATGACATGCATAAATGAGATGCGTAATGACCTAAGAATTGGATATGGCATGAGGGAATGGCATTCGCAATAATGTGGCAATTAAATACAACACGTGAGACATTTGCAAATGACATGCATGATGACGTGATAATCAATCATGAATGTGCGAATGGCATGTATGATGGCGTGGAAATCAAATATGCCATGAATTGAATTTTGAATGTGTTAATCGAACACGTGTGATGTGTCAAATTAGTCTATATATTATGTGTTGTGACCTGTAGAGAGCATGAATGCAATTTCAAAATTCGCGTGGGGTCACGTTTCGAAATCGAATTTTCGAATGATTAATGATGACACATTGCACGGGGTGCCTCAGTTCATGAACTCAGATCGAATTGCTTACTAGCCCTTGACCTCCGGCTGCATCACCATAGCCTACCCATTCATCCAAATTCAATCACCCCTAGCACTTCGAATACTCAACCACCTTATATCGCCATTCACAATGCACAGTTTATATCTCAATAACAAGTAACGTGCAATCTATGGACTTACGGAATAGTCGGCGCACCGTGATCTAAATTCGGCAATATAACGGCTTAAATTCATATATAAGATTCACATTCTTCGTTACTACAGCCCTAGCCACAAGCATAATTTCTATTCCAATTTTGGCAACGTAAGTGTAATGCCCCAGGTCCACCACTATACACATATTGTCCGCTTTGAGCCCCACTGGGTCCTCACGGTTTTGTTCCTCTAGGCTTTGCCCAAAAAACGCATATGTACATATAGAGAACCCCGAACCTTATAAGTCAGTCCAGGACTTCCCTCTTAGGCCTTCCCTGCGCATGTCCAAGGACCGAGATGCTGACGCACCGCCATCCCTCTTCCCCACGCACCGCCACCTGGGCCGTCACAATAACAACGTAATGTTTAGATTCAAGATTCGATTTCAGCATTGTAACAGCCTAGAAGTGGGCAACATAATGCTTTGGACTATTAGACGAGTATGCTTGTGCTCAAAATAGGGGGACAACCTTCAGCGCGAGACTCACGATCCTCCAAGCCTTGAATGCGACGCACTTAGCGCCTCATCTTAAGGCTCCCGCCTCCCCGGGCTTGCGCTCGGTGACTTCCCGCGACCGTAACTAGCTCATCTAAAGTCCGATTCGCGTGATCTTTATGTGAGGGAGCTCAGATGGAAAGCTCCAACCAGTAAAAAATTGCTAGGATAAATCACAAAACTATGGACCTTGAGATTTTGGCAAATATCATGTCCCTAGGCTCGCATCTATGAACCGGATGGCATCTTGGTGACTTAACACTTTGAAAAATCAATTTTTCCAACAACTTAGAGATTTGGAAAGTTTTGCTCAAATCCGAGACCTCTAGGTATGGAGTTTGGGGTTCAGAACTTTTTTCGGGTATCTGAAAATTTGACCAAAATTCAGTGATAACTTCGTCATCCAACATCCGAGTGACTCTATTTTTATTACGTTAGAATGCTCGCAAGCTCTAGTTTCATGATGTGCAATTGAAATCTGGAAATCGTAAACTTCTCGACACAGCAAACATGGGCGACTGGTCCCAAAGAGTAAAAACTGTCATGCTAACGTGAAAGTAGAATCACCCACATTGCGTTCAAAACCCATCTAAAAAGCGAAGGAAACAAAACCGAATCAAGCCAAGCCAATTGAGATGAGTCAAGACGAAGTCGATGGAGATGAAATCACCAACTCCAGATTCTACTTCAAGACAGACAGACATAACCTCGGCCTTCGAAAATTATCTTGGCGAGGAATGTCTTATGAACAAATCTTAATTGGGAAATGAAGTTTACCACCACAGTTCGATTCAAAAGATGAAGCAACGTGAAAAGAGTGCCTTGAGGACCTTGAGGTGAAGAAACAAAAGCTTATGCCAAAATAGAGTCGACACAAGCTACGTGAACAAAGTTGTAACGAGACATCGTCCCCGACGAATCTCAATATCAAAATTAGGAAATGTCATGCTAACGTGAAAGTACAACCACCCATGCATCAACTTATTGCGTCCAAAACCCACGTAAAAAGCTAAGGAAACGAAACCAAATCAAACCAAGCCAATCGAGACGAAGTCGATTGGAGCTGAAATCACCAACTTAGGAGGCTACTCCAAGGTAGACATAACCTCGGGCTTACCGTGCCAAAAAAAAGCCCCACTTCAAGGGGTGTGTTGAAATTATTTCCAAAAGTGAAGGAAACGACACCGAATCAAGCCAAGACAAGCTCTGACCAAATGGGGAACGAGTATTGAATCGAACCCGTGTAAACGTGTGTTGAATTGAAGAACACTCTGATTTCTAGAGATGGGATAAGTCAACCAGACAATCAAGACCCCCAAGTCACCCAAGAGTGGAGAGCGACCACCCAAAATGCACTTATTTTCGAGACAGCACATCGTGGAGGTGAAGCGTGCGTACCGAGTAGAGAGCACCATCCCAAAAGTGGGACTTCAAAAGCTACTGGGACAACCCGCACGATGAACGACTGGTGGAGGATTGAATGATATTCGCAGACAAAAATAGACGAGAAATTTCTAATGAACGAACGGGGAAATTGTCCAATCAATCTTAAATGTATTGCACGTGTGCTAATTGAACTCCAAACTTTCCAATTTTCCAATTCAGTTTTAAATTTTTACTTGAAATTTGAATGCAATCCTTCTGGCAATTTTTGAAAAGATTTTGAGCAAACCTGCATAGCTCACTCCGGCAACATAGAAATCTCTGTATTTGAATTTCGGAAAGATTTCGAGCCACTTACGTGAGCAGGTGTGACTGTCCATGGCTAAGGTCGAATGAAAAGGAACTAACTTATGCTTTTGAAAAGAAAGTATAGAGCGCAAAGACACAAAAGTTAAACCAGGGTACAATATAAGAAGGTACTATTCATTCATCGTCTTGAATATGGACTTCTTAGTGATGATGCCGTCGTTCATGAGTATGAAAGAAGTTACATTCATTTTGATTAACCATTGGTTCGAGTATTATAACGAATATGGATCATTTACTTTGCAATCAAGAAAAAGTCGTTATTTTGGTCTAAAGTAATATCATACAACAAGTTCACAGGATAAAACCAATCAACACATATACCAAAATTACCTCCCATTTTCAGTGATCTGTCTATGTTAATAAGTTGAGTATTTCATTTGTTTAATAGCCCCTGTATTATCAGCTGAGTGATTCACTCTATGTACTCTTCCTTGTGTAGAATTGTTTCATTCAGATTTTGATTACATGCATGGATTTTTTTTTTATGTCTCAAGATTGAGAAAGGAAAGATAACCGAGGAAAGGAATCCATTGAACATTGGTGGGCGCTGCGCCTTTAGCAACTCCTTGTCCTGATGTTGTATTACCCTCAACATGCAATCAGCAGCACAAGCATAGACAGGATGAAATGGAATTGCTAATATATGTTTACGTCATTGAGAGGCAAAACATCACGAGTATGCGAAAGAGCTGAGCAACACTAAATTTACATAATTGACTTGATCTGCACTTACCATGCTATTTTATTGACGACTTGCTCGGACAAGCTTGAAACTGAAGAAAACAAAATATTGGCTACCGCTGATAAGGAGTAACAAGCCAACTACAGAGATGATTCTGCTTAAGCAAGGATCAAGAACTTCAGGAGATCAATGAACGACTGGACTGATTGATCTGGAGAACGGGCCTGTTATGTTCTTCTGAATCTCCTCCTCAACTCGGCTGCCTTCACTACAACAACCACGTAGACCATGTCTGTATTACGATCCACATAGTCAAAGCAGACGCGTCTCCAATTCTTCTTGTACACCAGAACTCCAATAGCTCCCCAAAACCCAGTTGCAAACCCGAGCATTATGACAACGTAGAACATCACCTTTCCAATCTTACCTTCTTCATCAGTATCTTCTTCTAGCGCTTGAGGGGCCTCCGCACTGGGGCATTTCTTTTTTAGAGGATTGCCGCAAAGTAGAGGATTGTCGGCATAAATGGAAGGATCATCAAGGTTTTGATTTGATTTTCTTTCGGAATTGGCCCCGTGAAGTTGTTGTGTGACAAGTTTAGTTTGCTCAATGATGTAAATGCAGAATAGCTCTGTGGGATTGCTCTTGAAAGTCGATTATTCGAAAGATCAAGTGACTGGAGTGATTTCATGTCTCCAATCATAGTCGGGATGCCTCTAGAAAGAAAGTTGTGGGATAAGTTCAAGCCTCGCAACTTGGAGAGCAAGGTAAGCTCTTCAGGGATTGGCCCAATCAATTTATTGCTTGAGAGATCCAAATTGACCATAAGCTGTAGATCAAGAGTTGTATAGTCTAGGTCTATCCCCGTCACAACCTGTTCCACATGCATTTGATTCCAATCTGATGGAGTGATGGCAAGAGGCAGCGTCGCATTCTCGAAAGGTGTAGGCTCATAAGTAGGGGAGAGTGAGTTGCCTTCATCTATGCTTTTGTTCAATTTCATATCTTTCATATAGCCAAGACAGTTTGGAATCATTCCTATTAGATTATTCACTACCAGGTCCAATATTTGCAGTGCGGGGAGTAAGCATAGCTGTGAAGGAATACTACCACTGAACATGTACTATTGCAGTCTAAGAATCTGTAGAAACTGAAAGCTTGGTCCAAACCAATGTGGAACCCTTCCAGAGATTTTGTTCTCGCCAAGATCCAAAATCGCCAAGCTTCTGCAATAGTTCATAGTCCCAGGAATTTTTCCATGGAGACTGTTGTTGTTCAAGTGCATTGACTTAAGCCGGATTAGATTTCCCAAAGAACTCGCTATGACTTCAGACAACTTGTTGGATGATAAATCAAGGAGACTCATAGGTTGCTCCTCCTTCCAACAAGCTGGTACATTCCCAACAAATTCATTCCTTCCAAGGTGCAAGACCTCCAAAACTTCCATCTCGCATAATGATGTCGGTATTGGACCACTCAACAGATTATCATTCAGATACAAGAAATTCAAATGAGGCACCACTAGGCTAATATCTTGCGGAATAGGTCCTGAGATTAAGTTGCGAGAGAGATCTAACAAAATCAATTTGGAAGGAAATTTTGGTAGAGATCCATTTATTTGGTTGTAAGAGAGATTCAGGTAGGAGAATGACATAATACCTAGCCAATCTGGAAGAGCTCCTATGATGGAGGCATTGGACAAAACTATCTATTACATTGACTTGCGTTCTTATCCATCGTGGAAATTCCGTTTTGAACTCGCAAGACATCATTCGAATGTGCAAGAGATTGAAGGGTGGTACCCAGTCGGAATCCACCTCGAAAGCTAAGTAGTTGTTGCTGATATCTAAGTACCATAGCTTCGAGAGGTTGGAGAAGTGGATTTCGGAAACTATTCCACTCAAGGAATTTGCTAAAAGATCTAAATGGTAAAGATCTTGAAGTTGTCCGAGACTGTGTAATGGTGCCATTTAGAAGATTGTTATTGAGATCTAATAAGGATAAGACTTGTAATCTTTTGAATGCCTATGGAATATTCCCTATTAATTGATTATAAGAAGAACAAGTTCTTCCAAGCATAACCTGATGTGGCTAGCAGGGATCACCTAGAGGGGGGTGAATAGGTGACCTTGAACAGTTTTATAAAATTTATGCGGAAATAAAACCAATCACAGAGGAGTCTGAATATTATTCAGATTCAAGACAGATTATATAGTTGAAGCGTTTGATGTGTAGAAAGTAAAGTAAGAGATAAGGGATAGAAGAACTGCACACAGATTTATAGTGGTTCGGCTTATAGCAAGCCTACGTCCACTCTCCCACGCGTACAGCCTACCGGCTGGATTTCACTATGTAATCAAGAGGAATTTACAGATTTTGAGTGATATCACTTTTGTGTATGATAGGACTCTCTATCTCACACAGTCACTCTTACAAAGTAACCCTCAAGATCTCAGTATTTTGGCTTGGAACAACAAGAGAAAATGAATGGAGTATACTCAGACTTTGGACTTGTTGATTCTTGAATCTGTTATATTTTCTTGCTGCTCGTTGATCTCCTTAAATACTCCTCTACTTCCAAACTAGCCGTTGGACAGCTTCCAGAGGATCATCTTCCAATCTTTACTGTGGACAGATTTGTATAAGAAAGATTGAGTAGCCGTTGGATGACAGATTCTGAATCCCGCTGATTCTGTTCGCCCATACAATCAGAATCTTGGTTTCCATAAGTAGAGCTTTGTCCGTTGTAATGCATTCTTGTCGTAATATTTGATTGTCAATCAATTTGATTTAGATTGAGACAATCAAAACATTCTTTCTGTGAAATCCATACCAGATCACTAGCTGTTATGTTTCGTTCTGAACTTTGCGTCTGAATAAATTCTGCGTCTGCATCTGCGTCTGAATAAATTCTGCATCTGTATCTGCGTCTGAATAAATTCTGCGTCTGTATCTCAGAACTTAGATTCTGTGGGTTATCAAAAGACTTATATTTCCAGCTTCGTAAAGTTTGAATAACTTCTTTCTGAGTTTTCATGTGTATATACATTTACACCTGGAATCAAAAGTTCAGAACAAGTATCAGATTTTACAATGAAAACAGAAGGTTTTGTCAACTTCAAAACTAGTAGGAGTTTTCCTCAACAATCTCCCCCTTTTTGATGGTGACAAAACTTTCTGCAGATTGAATCAATGTGAGTTTAATTTTGAAGTAAGTAAACATATATAGCGCATGGATCACAGATTGAAATTTGAGAGAGCAAACTCTGTTGATATCTGTGTCTTCACTTTCTTTGTAGATAGCCTGCATATGATCTGCATCAAATAAATTCTCCCCCTTTTTGTCATCAGCAAAAAGTATGAAGCATTTATATTGAACAAATAGTCTAACAGGAAGTGTTAGTTAAGTTACAGACCAAAAACGAAAATAAAAAAAGACTTTTCAGAACAAATGTTTGTAAAAACAGGCTAATGTTTTGACGGAGTACGAATCAGTTGAAAATTTTCCAATATCGAAACAGCCTCCTCAATCTTCGAACTGCACTGCCCTACAGCCTTATCCATATTGGATGAGCACAGGGTAATGGCTTCCCCAAGTTCTGCTTTATCTGCTGCTGCTTGAAGACGTTGATTATTGTAGTTTTCCTCAACAATGTGCTTCAGATTTCTCATGTCTTGTTCCAGAGCAGCTTGCTTGTCCTTAATTTCTAGCAGAATACAGAGAATGTTCTGAGTTTCTGAAGGCTGATCCTGGAAATGAGCTGGTTCAAACTGATCGAACTCCATAGTTGCTTCTTCTGGATTCTCCCCCTGAACAGGTGCTGGATCTTCTGAAACATGTTCTGTAGGAGTTGGTTCAGAAACATGTTCTGGAGCATCAACATGACCTGTATCAGTGTTTTCTGCTTCTGCTTCGTCACTTTCATCATGCAGAAGAATCTTTCTTTTCTTGCTATACACTTTAAGTGGGGTCGAAGAAGCTGTCTTCTTGCTTGCTGAATATGCCTGCTGTTTTTGCTCTGTCTTTCTTATGCTAGTCTTTACAGAAGATCTTGCTTCAGATCGAAGAGCCTCCTTTCCTTTTAGTCTACTCTTCACATCATCAAACTATTTCATTTTGGAGATCATCCTTTCTCCAACAAACATACAGGGAATAGGACTTTTTCGCAATTCATGAGGAATTGATATCTTTAGAAACATGAAAATCCGAGAGATTAGGGCACCATACGGTAGTTGTCCCTTCTCTTTATGTAGTGTCCTGTACATATGGAATATGATGATATGAGGAAGAGAAAAAGGTTGACCTTTCAAGATAGCCCAGATGAGCTTGATTTCTGATTTGGATAGGTCAGTTTTGGAGGCAGCCTTTGGTTTCAAGCAATTTATGATGATCTTGTGCAGAATAACTGATTTTCTGGATAAGTTAGAATAAGAGAGATGCCGGTTGGAACTATGAGTGAAGTTAGGATTTTCAGAAGCAATCCTCGAAGCATCTTCAATAGCTACTGCCAGTGGAGTAAACTTGTAGTGTGGTACTCCAATAATCTTTGCCAACAATTCAGCTTCAAGATCAAATTTCTTGTCACCAACAGTGAATTGGATCCAGTTGGGCGACAGGATAGAGAGATTTGAATAGAAATAGGCAGTGAGTTCAGCAAATACATCTGCAGATTGAAGGCAAAATTCATACATGCCTAATTGTTGAAACAGGTATTTTACTGAAACGTCAGCCTTCTCTAGAAAGTCGAAGTCCACAGTTCGGTGGTTTATAATCCCTCTAGCAAGTAGCAACTTGTAGCAAATATTGTGCTCAGAACTTCTGAATAATCCACCCTTACTAGGTACACCTGATGCTATTCCTACTTTCATCTCAAAAGTTTCAAAGAGACGAGCATCATCATCAGGAATAATAAACTTCGAGGCAGTTCTCGATTTAGGGCTAATAGGATCAGATTTCTGTACAGGGGGAGTGGAGGATTCTCCAACTTTCTCCTTGCCCTTTTTGGAAGAGGGCTCTCTTGTAGCAGCATTTACTGGAGTATCATCAGGCTTGGAACAAAAAAGAGTGTAGCTTTGTATAAGGTGTTCTTCCAAAAAGAGATTGTTATCTCGCAGACATTCGTGAAGAACCGATGCCGAAGCATTATACTTTTTCAATCTTTGATACGTTTCCCATACGTGTTTAATACTTCGAAAGTGAAAATCAGATTTACCGGAGGATTTTGGTGGAGACGATCACTTTGGTGGTGTCTCCTCAGAGAGTTCTTCACGATGCTCTGACTCTGTATCTGATATCTCCATAAACTCTGCTGGTGCGGTAGATTTAGAGTCTTGGTTCAGAATGCGTGAGGATCTCCTTTTGAACGGCATTTTGATCACTCTAAGAGTAGAAAGTTCCGATCTTTGTAGGAGGAAGACGAGGAGAGTCTCTGAATATTGGAGGGTTTTGAGAAGGACGAAAAACGTACAGATAGGGTTTTGAAAAGAGTAGGACAAGTTTATATACGAATAGAACGGGTCTCAGAGGCAAAAGGTTATTTTTGCAAAGTAAAAATAAGCTCAATCAGGTAGGAAAGAAATATATTTTTGGAGGCGCAAAAGATCAGGATAATATGATTAAAATATTCTAAGCATAAGCAATCAGATAAATTAGGATACGTACCCGATTTGCTTCCAAATGTGAAAATATCTTGCCAGAAATATTCCCGCCAAATTTTAAACTATGTACGTACCTTTGTTGAGAGTCTGAAAAATGTTCAGACCGAGAATCCTTGAGTCTGAAGAATTCCTTTCTGTTAAACACTTCAAGGGAATAGATAAGTAATGCATAGTTTGGTTCTAATATATTCAAATGAAGATTTGTCAAGAGGTTTGGTGAATATATCAGCTAATTAATTTTTAGAATCAATGAATTGAATATTCACATCACCATTTTGAACATGATCTCTAATGAAATGATGCTTGATTTCTATATGCTTTGCACGTGAATGAAGAATAGGATTTTTGGACAAATTAATAGCACTTGTGTTGTCACATCTGATTGCAACACTTGATTCTTCAACAGCAAAATCTCTCAACTGCTGCCTCATCCACAGAATCTGTGCACAGCAACTTCCCAATGCTACATATTCTGCTTCTGCTGTGGAAAGAGCGACTGTATTTTGTTTCTTTGAGTACCAAGATACCAACCTATCTCCAAGCAGTTGACAAGTCCCTATGGTACTTTTCCTGTCCACTTTACAACCTGCTAAATCAGCATCTGAATATCCAATGAGAGTAAAATCTGAATTTTTGGAATACCAAAGACCTAGCATTGGATAAGTGCCAATGTATTTGATTATTCTTTTTACTGCTGAGAGATGCGATTCCTTTGGATCTGATTGAAATCTTGCACACATACAAACACTAAAAAGTATGTCAGGTCTGGATGCAGTAAGATATAATAATGAACCTATCATGCTTCGGTATATCTTCTGATCCACCTTTTTACCTTGCTCATCCCTGTCTAGTTTGGATGTGTGGGACATTGGAGTGTCTGTTTTCTTACCATTTTGCAGTCCAAATTTCTTGATAATCTCCTTGGCATACTTCTCTTGGCAGATGAAAATACCATCTTTGGTTTGTTTTACTTGTAAGCCAAGAAAGAATGTCAGTTCTCCCATCAAGCTCATTTCGAACTCGTTCTGCATATCCTTAGAGAATTCCTTACAGAGTAATTCATTAGAGGATCCAAAGATTATATCATCAGCATAAATTTGAACAAGTAGAAAATCTTTACCCTTTTTCTTAACAAACAAAGTTGTGTCGACCTTACCTTTGGTGAAATCATTTTTCAAAAGAAAATTACTTAACCTTTCATACCAAGCTCTGGGTGCCTGTTTCAGTCCGTAAAGAGCCTTTTTGAGTCTGTAGACATACTCAGTCCTTTTTGGTTCTTCGAAACCAGGTGGTTGATCCACATATACTTCTTCTTTAATATATCCATTCAGGAAGGCACTTTTCACGTCCATCTGAAATAATTTAAAGTTATGGAAACAGGCATAAGCTAATAGTAGCCGAATGGCTTCTAACCTTGCAACTGGTGCATAAGTCTCATCATAGTCTATGCCTTCTTCTTGAGAATAGCCTTTTGCAACTAGTCTCGCTTTGTTTCTTGTGACTTTCCCTTTATCGTCTAGTTTGTTTCTGAATACCCATTTTGTTCCAATTACTGGATGGTTTTTGGGTCTTGGCACAAGCTCCCATACTTCATTGATTCTGAACTGCTGAAGTTCCTCCTGCATAGCTTCTATCCAGCTTTCATCTGATAAGGCTTCTTCAACTTCTTTTGGTTCTATTTCTGATATTAATGCTAAGTTGCTGATGTTTTCCTTTTGTTTGGATCTTGTCTTGATGCCATCTTCTATTTCTCCGATGATGAGATTCTTCGGATGACTGGATTTATGTTTCCAGTTTTTGTCAAATTTTTCCTTCTGAATATCTGCAGACTCTGAATTTTCCGGTTGAGTCTGGATTTTGTCCTTTTCCTTTTCTCTCGAGGATTCTTCAATTCTTTGAGATTCTTGATGATCCTCTGTTAACTCTTGAATGTTGGAAAATGATTCAGATTCATCTTTGTGAGTCTAAATATTTTCTTCAAACCTTACGTTCATTGATTCTTCCACAGTCTGAGAATTCTTGTTGAAGACTCTGTATGTTTTGCTTGTGGTTGAATATCCAAGGAAGATTCCTTCATCTGCTTTCTCATCAAACTTTCCAGTGCGATCATTTGGATTTTTGAGAATAAAACATTTACATCCAAACACACGAAAGTATGATATGCTGGGCTTCCTACTTTTATAAAGCTCATAGGGGGTTTTCTCAAGTATAGGTCTGAGAAAAAACCTGTTTATGATATAACACGCTGTAGAGACTGCATCTGCCTAGAAATGAGAAGGAATCTTGCTTTCAATCAAAAGAGTTCTCGCCATTTCTTGCAAAGAACGATTTTTCCTTTCCACGACACCATTTTGTTCTGGTGTATATGGAGTTGAAAAATTATGTTGAATGCCATTTTCCTCACAGAAGTTTGAAAAATTTTGATTTTCAAATTCTCCCCCATGATCTGTTTTAATGCAGGAAATAGTATAGCCCTTTTCATTCTGAACTCTTTTTGCAAATTTTGAAAAGTATGAAAATGCCTCATTTTTATGAGCAAGAAAGAACACCCAAGTGAATCTTGTAAAATCATCAACAATTACTAAACAGAATTTCTTACCACCAATACTTTGAGTTCTGGTTGGTCCAAACAGATCCATATGAAGTAGCTGCAAAGCACGATTAGTGGAAACTTGATGTATAGATTTAAAAGAGCTCCTTACTTGCTTTCCTAGGCTGCATGCATTGCATAGTTCTGTTTTTCTGTATTTCAGATCTGGTAAACCTCGAACCAGTTTCTTGTTTGAGACCTTTGAGATTTGTTTCATACTGATATGTCCCAACCTTCTGTGCCATAGGTTTTCATCTTCTTTGATTGAGATCAAACAATGAGTGGAGTTTGGATTGACATCCAGAAGATAGATATTGCCATGTCTTCTTCCTGTAAATGTTTGAGAAGAATCTTTGCTTGTCCCTGAACATGTATTTTCTTGAAAGTTTATTCTGAAACCTGTATCACATAGTTGGCTTATGCTTATCAGGTTGTATTTGAGTCCTTTTACCAATGACACATCATTGATTGTAAGTCCTCCAATTTCAACTGTCCCCTTGCCAACTGTTTTTCCTTTGGTATTTCCTCCAAATGAAACTTTTCCACCATTCAGATTGTGTAGATCAACAAATATGCTTGGATCTCCTGTCATATGTCTAGAGCATCCACTATCTAGGTACCACTTTCTTTTTCTTTTTGTGGTAACCTGCAAAAATCAAAACTTCTCAAGTTTTCTTTGGTACCCAAATTTGTTTGGGTCCTTGAGCATTAGTATAGGCTGTCTTAACAAAATCTCTTCGAACAGGTCTCCAGACCTTAGGACATTCATTCTCGAAATGTTGTGGATTTCCACAATTTGAGCACTTGAGAGCACTTCGGCCAACAGGTTTTACAAAATTCTTTTTAAAATGATTTTTGTAAGCTTGTCGAGGAGATCTTTGTTTTAATCGCTCCTTGACTTTTGGAAAATCAATCAGGCTGTCACTTTCCTTTACAAATCCTAGACCAGATTTGTTATAGTAAGGAATTTGAATGGAAAGGATATGCTTCAAGGTTTCTGAACCTTTTGAAAACTTAGAAGTAATTCCTGAGACTTCCTTTTTCAAAACAGCATTTTCTTTGGAAAGATAATCTTGACTTTCCTTTACAAGGTGAAATTCTTTTTGAAGAAAATCAATCTTTTCTTTTTGTAAGATATCCTGTTGCCTCAGAGAAGAAATTTCCTTTTTCAAAGAAGAGATTCTTTTAAGAGCAGTCTTGAATTCAAAGCATAATTCATCAATGTAATTCGACACTTCAATAGTCATTTCGGAAGGTTTTACCTCGATTTCCATTCTAGGATTAGAGTCTGAGTCTGAATCTGATTCTGCCATTAGACAGAAGTTTGAGATATCTTCATCGCTGTCTTCACACTCTGTATCACTCCAGGTTTCTGCCTTCAAAGCCTTCTTTGCTTTCTCAAATTTTGTTTTCTTTTTCAGGAGTGGGCAGTTAGGCTTGATATGTCCACGTTTCCTACAGTGAAAGCATATTACATCCTTTGATCTTTCTGTCTCATCGACAGACCTCTTATTTTCAAAGGGCTTCTTCCCTTTGAGATTTCTTCCTCTGATTTTCATTCTTTTGTACTTCTTTATGAAGAGAGCTAATTCTTCGTCATCAACATTTTCATCTTCTGAATCTGCATCAGAATCAATGTTAGTTTTCAATGCAATTGACTTATTACCTCTGGTTTCGTTCTCCTCATTTCGTTTCTCAGTCTCATATGATTGAAGAGTTCCAATTAACTCATTCACTGATAGAGGCTTGATCCTTTGTGTCTCACGAAGAGATGTTTTGATGTTATCCCATTCCTTTGTCAGTCCTCTCAGTAGTTTGTTGACTTTCAATGTATCTGGGACTGGTTGTCCTTGATATGCAAGACTGTTTACTATGTCAGTAAACCTATCATACATATCAGCAATTGATTCTTCAGGCTTCAGTTTGAAGGATTCATATTGACCAAGCAGAAGATTGATTTGAGTTTCCTTGGCTCGATATGTTCCTTCATAAGTAATGTAGAGAGTATCCCAGATTTCTTTAGCAGATTCACAGGCAGCAATCTTTTTATATTCAATAGGAGATAAAGCACAATAAAGAGAACAAATTGCTTTAGAATCTAGAGTTTCTCTTTTAGAGATTTCAGCTGGAGATAAAAGAGGATCTGCTGATTTGCTTTCGTCTGCCTTTTCTTTTGAATCAGAGGATTTTGGTTTGACTCCTTTGATAATGACATCCCATAGCGAGTGATCGATTGACTTTATGAATGCCTTCATCTTATTCTTCCAAACGCTGTATTCTTTGCCATCGAAATATGGTGGCCTGTTATTACTCTGACCTTCAATAAGCCCTGGAGCACCAAAGCTAGCCATGTAGATCGTTAGCTCAGAAGTAAAACACTTCAATAAACAAGCAACCGAGCTCTGATACCAATTGATGTGGCTAGCAGGGATCACCTAGAGGGGGGTGAATAGGTGACCTTGAACAGTTTTATAAAATTTATGCGGAAATAAAACCAATCACAGAGGAGTCTGAATATTATTCAGATTCAAGACAGATTATATAGTTGAAGCGTTTGATGTGCAGAAAGTAAAGTAAGAGATAAGGGATAGAAGAACTGCACACAGATTTATAGTGGTTCGGCTTATAGCAAGCCTACGTCCACTCTCCCACGCGTACAGCCTACCGGCTGGATTTCACTATGTAATCAAGAGGAATTTACAGATTTTGAGTGATATCACTTTTGTGTATGATAGGACTCTCTATCTCACACAGTCACTCTTACAAAGTAACCCTCAAGATCTCAGTATTTTGGCTCGGAACAACAAGAGAAAATGAATGGAGTATACTCAGACTTTGGACTTGTTGATTCTTGAATCTGTTATATTTTCTTGCTGCTCGTTGATCTCCTTAAATACTCCTCTACTTCCAAACTAGCCGTTGGACAGCTTCCAGAGGATCATCTTCCAATCTTTACTGTGGACAGATTTGTATAAGAAAGATTGAGTAGCCGTTGGATGACAGATTCTGAATCCCGCTGATTCTGTTCGCCCATACAATCAGAATCTTGGTTTCCATAAGTAGAGCTTTGTCCGTT
Organism: Syzygium malaccense; assembly: GCA_031216405.1. Classification (NCBI taxonomy): domain Eukaryota; kingdom Viridiplantae; phylum Streptophyta; class Magnoliopsida; order Myrtales; family Myrtaceae; genus Syzygium; species Syzygium malaccense. The sequence continues at coordinate 6,244,011 of CM062253.1, read as the reverse complement.
GTAATGCATTCTTGTCGTAATATTTGATTGTCAATCAATTTGATTTAGATTGAGACAATCAAAACATTCCTTCTGTGAAATCCATACCAGATCACTAGCTGTTATGTTTCGTTCTGAACTTTGCGTCTGAATAAATTCTGCGTCTGCATCTGCGTCTGAATAAATTCTGCGTCTGCATCTGCGTCTGAATAAATTCTGCGTCTGCATCTCAGAACTTAGATTCTGTGGGTTATCAAAAGACTTATATTTCCAGCTTCGTAAAGTTTGAATAACTTCTTTCTGAGTTTTCATGTGTATATACATTTACACATGGAATCAAAAGTTCAGAACAAGTATCAGATTTTACAATGAAAACAGAAGGTTTTGTCAACTTCAAAACTAGTAGGAGTTTTCCTCAACATAACCAACCATATGATGAAGGGATGGTTCCATGAAATTGATTATGTGGTAGGTCAAGCGTTGTCAGGTTTTTCAAGTGCATCAGACAATCTGGCAAATCTCCCCAAAGAAAATTGTTATTTATCTCCAATCCCTTCAAGTTTTTCCCGATAAGCCCCGAAAAATTTCCCTGCACTGAAAATATCTCCTCATGAAAATCGTTATACCCCAACAATAGTTACCGGAGGAATGGTTTGTTCCTTAAGAAAGAGAACAGCCCTCCTTCAATGCTTTGCAAATGATTTTCTGCAAGGTTGAGATTGACAAGACTTCTCAAGTTATCCAAGCACCTTGGTATTGAAGAGTTGAAAAGGTTTGATGAAAGATTGAGGAGCCGGAGAGAGGTCATACTTTGAATTATAATGCTCGGGTTGGGACCTTCAAAAAGATTCCTTGAAAGATCATGGTGTTGGAGAGAAGTCGTGTTTTGAAATATAGTGATCGGGATGAGACCTTTAAAAAGATTCTCTGAAAGATCAAGGTGCCGAAGAAAAGTCATGGTTTGAAATACAGTGCTCGGGATAGGACCTTTGAAAAAGTTCCTTGAAAAATCAAGGTGCCGGAGAGAAGTCATTTTTTGAAATATAGTGCTTGGGATTGGACTTTGAAAAAAATTCCATGAAAGATCGAGGTATTGAAGATGAAGAGAAGTAGAATTGGCCAAGCGATCAAAAGATTGGCGAAGCCCACAAGATGATAGGCACAAATGTGATAAAGATGGAAGTACACTGATCACGTGCTTGGGGTCTTTAAATCCGGTAATATGCAAGCCGCTCATGTCAAGGTAATTCAATGCCTGAAGACGCGAAGCCCACTAAATGTCTTCAACTATACTCATGTTAAAATAACAATGGAGATCGAGGACTTCCAACTCAGTGAGATTTCCCCATTCACGAGGAATAGTTGCAAAATTGAAAGAGTTGGACAAGTTAAGGTACCTCGACTGCTTCATTGAGCCGATGAATTTGAGCATGTTCGCATTTTCAAAAAAGATCCCACTCAAGTCTAGGTAGCTCAAGTATTTCAAATTGAGCAAAGAAGAGCTTAGTTCACTAGCTGTGGAAAAAAGTCTGTTGTAACTGGAATTCAATTCCTGTTGTGATCTGGAGCATGACGACACGTCCATTTGCTCGATTGCACTTTACTCCAGTCCATTGGCAATAATCTTCGCCATTCCACGAGGAGAGGAGGTGAAAAGTGTTGGAGAGACTTTGTTTGAACTGGAGCAGAGCATTCCTTTCTTCTTCAAAGCAAATGGAGGATGAGCTTCTGTTTCTGCACAAGCATACACACGCATTGTCTAAAATTAACAACAGACTTGCTAGTACCAGCACTTTCACTGTATCTTGTCCAGCCATGAATGATGATGAAATTGAAAACAAAAGCTATATCGCACTCAAGTCACTCAATTAGGCTTCGAGTTTTTGGCTCGGGTGCATTTGTTTAAACTTTGAGAAATTGGGTTTTGCGTGGCTTCTGAAGAGTAGACATAGGGCATTTATAGAGAGCAAGTGAAGGAACGACAGTGAATGAAACCAATCGTTGTTTTATATTGCCGTGTACCTTGTTTGTAATGTGTTCATAATTTCATTTGCCATGACGATAAATGTAACCATCAATAATTAATTTTCACACTATTTGAAAAGGAAGTGGAGCAGCACACATTCTATGACTTGGAGCTTGTCATGTTAAGGAGCGTATATTTAATATATTATATGAGCTTTGTCTTCTCACGCATTTTTAAGTGTTCTCCGTTAAGAAATTATCCACCAACATCCCGATGACTTGACTCCAAGTCATCCGTCTCCCAAAAAGTCAAAATCGACATCATCTCTTGAAATTTTTGTGGTTGGACTGATGGAGTACTTCAAAGCGGGTCCTGCACGGTTGCTTTCCATCACCATTTGAGGAGATCGATGGAGTCGAGGCCTACATTGGCGACATGCATATGCCCCCAAATAATTGGGGGATAAGGTTAGGTTATGTGCAAATTGGATTGGGTATTCATTCATCACTGCGTAAATTTGAAAATTAAGGAAAAAAATTAGCAAAAGCCTCACAAATGAGTTGAAGTTAAACTTAAAAAGAGTGATATGAAGAAATTGAGGAACTTGGCTATGATTAAAGCGGGATTTCATCAGAAAGTATGAGTTGTAACGTGGGAGACGACACATTTACTTTGCAGTCCTTCAACTCTCTTGTTCCAATTGTGCTCTATTATTGTGTTGTGGTCTTGCCTAGATAGAAATGGCTTTTCTCACTTATTATTGTGCTGTGGTCTTGGCTTATCTTGCTGAGGACGAGTTGACGTCGAGAATATCGAGTTCTTGTTATTCTTATTGGCTGAAATCCATTTTTCAACCCTCACGAACACGGCGGCTCTCTATTATTGTATTTTGGGTTTTGCTCACTAGTACAATGAATAGTTAATGTGATCCTTTCGCCCAGACAATAAGAATCAAACCCTGAAAAGGAGTACTCATTTGGTGACGATTTAAGGGTGTATAAATAGCATTACCAACTCTCTCTCATTTTATTAGGGACTCTGGACATTGGAATTATTCCGTCTCATTAGGCATACTTCACACAGGAGGTAGATTATTCGTTAGATTAGATGCTGACTAGTTTTAGCAATGATGATTTAGCAAAGTACGAAGAGCAAGAGACCAAGTAGAGTTGTGTATCAGCCCCTGTGTAGAATTGTTTTCTACACTTTTCATTAGTGCCTTGTGATCTAGCCTATCTGATAATTCAGGGAAAATGTAGCCATGGCTCTGCATTTCAATTGAAAAAACAGAACGAGAAGTTACACGTTACTTTCAATTAAAGTATGGTAAACTGATAGTCCACAAATAACTCCAAGTCAACTCAACGACTTTCGATCGTCGCACAGTCTCTCGTCTCATCCTCAGGGCTAGTCCAGGAGTCTCTCCCTGTCTCTTTCTGTGCAGCCGTGCAAGTGCAAGTTGTCATGCCTCACTATCATACAGCTTCAAGTTGAAACAAGAGCAAGTGACGTGCCTTTGCTCCCTGCTATAAGCCAAGCAATAGAAGTCGTAGCACCAAGATGCACGCACTTTGGCGGGGCTGGACTCTACAGCATTCTTGTGGAAAACTTCACGTTTGGCCAAGTTTCGCAGTGCAAGACCCGCAAGCACCAAATCATCAAAGTCTTGAGGTCCATGCCGTTATGCTATGCAACAATTTGGGTCTGTCTATATTCATCCGGTTGCATTTTTCTTTGCATAAATGCAAATTCTAACAGGGTTTTTTAAGTACGCCTAATTCAGCCACTATTTGAATGTTCATCATGGATTTTGACTATAAGAGTCCATTTATTTGAAAGAAAACTTTTTCTCAAGAATTGCCCGGCATTGACAACTACTCATTCTAATCTAGCCAGACATTCACACGAGCCACAGCCCGACAAAAACGTACCTTGCGCTAACATGCATATGACAATATGAAAGGCAAAACGTAACTTGACCAAACATTCTCATGTGATGTTTTCTTGTGCAGTGCCATGGCATTTTTAAACCACGTAGCATCACTAAACGTAGGCAAAGGAAATCAAGGAAAGTGAGGACGGCCTAATCTTTAGTTTGGTCTTAGTCAAGACACAATTTAATTGCACTGAAAATGAAGTAGCTATATAGCAATTGAATTCAAGGACACATGTGAAGGGTAGCCAAGAACAATTTTAGGTGCACGCGTGAGTTACGGAAACAAAGAAAGAATCCTACACGGATGTATAAAAAGTTGAAATGGTCAAATCGGGGTCGCTAGTTAGTAGCGCCTCGGTTCCTAGGATCTTCCAAAACTGTAGGTTTGAGTTGGTTACGAAATCAAATACATAAATTGAAAAGTAAAGAGAAGTCGCCATAGATCGATTTATTTAACCTAGGTTCATTTATACCTAGGATGCCTATGTGCAAGGTGACTGGTCTATATGCATTAACCTTAGCCTCAGTTCGGAGGTTCGATTACACAACGGAGAGATTAGCAAGCCAAAATGCCATTTTCGTACCACTACTCTTCGATTAAGCCTTAACTTGCATTATCATACATTGTCAATGATTCATTCAAAAACAATATAAAAAATCGAATGTTAACCAATGCGCGATGAGGCAGAAATATTGAATCATCTTACATATTGGCTGACCCGATTGTGTATGACCATGCACATTGAAATCCGTTGTGCACAATGTATGTTATGGAATGAGACATCAGATATTACGTAATAAAAATCAAGATTGAACAATCAGTAATTCGCGTGATCTTTATGTGAGGGAGCTCGATTAAAATCTCATAATAAGAGCTTTCTAACGAGTCGAGTATTGCTGGGTTGAATCGCAAAATCATGGACCCGAGGTTTTGGCACATCTTGTGTCCCTAGGCTCTTGTTTATAAACCGGACAGTGTCTTAGTGACTTAACACTTTCAAAAAATAAAATTTTCCAACAACTTAGAGGTATGGAAAGTTTCGTTCAAATCCGAAACCTTGGTATGGTTTGGGCTCTGGGACCTTCTTCGAGTATAAAAAAATGACAAAAATTCGATAGGTGATAACTTCCTCATCCAACATCCCATTGACCCGATTACTATTATGTCAATGCTTGCAACCTCTAGCCTCATGATGTGCAATTGAAATATGGAAATATGGAAATCACAAACTTCCCGACACAACAAATTCGGGCGACCGATTCCAAAGAGTAAAAAATTGACTCTCGGATCTCAGCGGGAAATATGGGTGTAAAAAAACTCGTGATGATTACAATCTATTTTTATATATAAAAAGTGTTTCGTGCCCTTAAGACAGATATAACCTCGGGCTTACCGTGTCCAAAAAGAAGCCCTGCTTCAAGGGGGCATTGACATTTTCTTCCAAAAGTGTAGGAAATGACACTGAATCAAACTAAGACAAGCTGTGACCAAATGGTAAACGAGTATTGAGTCGAACCCATGTAAACGTGTGTTGGATTGAAGAACACTCTGATTTCTAGAAGGATAATCACACCAAAAGTTTATGGACTTTGATCCAATGTATAATTTGGTTCTTGAACTTTTAATGTATTCAATGTAATCCCTAAATTTCAGCCTAATATTCATTGTGGTCCCTCAACTTTTAATTTGTTCAATGTGGTCCTTGGACATTTGGTACATATTTAATATAGTCCCTGAAGTATATGAAAAATGTTCAATATAATCCCTGAATTTGAATTAATGGAATAACTATATTAAACATTTTTGTATAATTCATGGACTAAATTGAATATGTACCAAAAGTTTAGGGACGACATTGAACGAATTAAATGTTTAGGGATTATATTGTGCATTGGATTAAAATTAAAAGATCAAATTAAACAAATTAAAAGTTCAGAGATCACATTATATATTGGATCAAAATTTAAGGACTATTTGTGTCAAATTCCCATTCTAGAAATGGGACAAGTCAACCAGAAAATCAAGAACCCAAGTCACCAAGAGTGGAGAGCCACCACCCAAAATGCCCTCATTTTCGAGACTGTTGAAGATATGATTGGAGATATCGATTTTGATATTGATCTCGATTACGGATTAATTGATTCAGATTGATTCAGTCAAATCTGTGATTGATTTAATAGATTAGGAAATGTAATCTTTTATATTTCTTTTCCTTATTTTGTTTTTATTCATTGTACTATAAATAGGGCTATGTACATGAATTCAAGACAGATCAATACAATACAAAATTCCTCTATTCTTCCTTGTTTTTCTGACACTTTCTGACATGGTATCAGAGCACTCTTTCCTGGTCTAGCTTCCGCAATTCTTGAATTGCCTCCAGATTGTTTCTGTTTTTTGTTGTTGCGATTACAATCCTGCAAAACAAAACAGCACCCTCGGTAGGAATTCACACACTTTCTTTTTACCATGTCAAAGTCAAATGAAGATACCTCCAACAACTTACCTAGAAATCAATCTTCGGATCTGATCAGTCCGAATGAAGAAGAGGATCCTTCTGTTCAACGCCATGTTCAACAATCTTCTGGCTCTGACTCTACTCCAATTCATGTTTCCGGCTCAACCCAGTGGGCGCCTTTCCACTGGTATCCGATTCAAGGCCCATGGCCCACCGGAACAAATCAGTCATGGGCACAGCATGGCCCATCCGGAGAAGGAGGTGGGCCGACCCAATTCTCTCAACCGGGTCAAGGGACGAATCCCTACCCGTTCTTTCCCTACGCGATTGGGACCACCGGCGGCCGACCGGAAGCCGGCGATCCATTATACACGTCACCGGCCGACGGACCAGAACTGCGAATTATCAATTTGCAGCTTACCGGACCGGAAAATTATAGTACCTGGGCTCGGGATTTCCGACGAGCTTTGGTCACCAAGGACAAAGACGGTTTCCTCGATGGAACCGTGCCTCTTCCGATCGACGATCGATTGCAACGACACTGGCGCAAATGCAATCAGCTTGTTCGCACGTGGATCGGGAATTGTCTGACTCCCGAAGTTGCAGCCGGACTCCCACCAACCGAAGATTCAAAGACCATTTGGGACAACATACGCGAAATGTACGGCAAGCTTGACCGAGCCAAAATTTTTTCGCTCACCCAGGCCCTATCGGAGTTGAAGCAAGGGAACCTATCGGTCACCACCTGCTTCAACCGACTCTCAGCTCTGTGGAATGAGCTTGAAGCAGCTGAAGAACAACTCGAAGGTCCTGATGAAACACTTCGACAATATCGAGCCATAAAAGAGAGAGAGAAAGCAACTCGGTTCCTACTCATACTCAATGAAAGCTACTTACCCTTTCGCTCGCAGATCCTCGCGATGGAGCCCGTTCCGCCGCTCGGCCGGATCTACCAATTAGCTGTCCAGGAGGAGAGCCAACGGCTGGCTGCCGCCGAGCATGCACGGGTGGGTGAAGGCGTGACGCTCGCCGCCTACTCCTCTGGCTCCGCTCCGGCCGAATCGACGAACAGACACCATGGGAGCTCTGGAACCTTCAGGTCTCGACGAGGAGTTGCGGCCACCAGATCTGAAAATGAAGGAAACCCTAAAGGGTTTCATGCGGATGGCTTGGATCAAAAGGGGAAATTAGACGGCTGGGATCAAAGGTCTGGATCAGATGGCTATTATCCCATCATCAACTCAGCCGAATCCGACGGCTCTTATCAGGCCACAATGGCGCAAGCTTATAAGCAATTCGGCGGTCCACGAAGTGCCACGTCATCGGGAAAATTTAGTGGGCAGAATTCAAAACCCAAAGGTAAATTTTGTGAATATTGCAAACGCCCACATCACACTATTGATACATGTTGGAAATTACATGGCAAGCCAAGTGATAAGGACAAAAAGGAAAAAGAATTTTCTGCCTACCAGGTTTCAGCACAAAGAAATGATGGAGCACATCAAACAATTACTCAAGACCAATATCAAAATATTATGAAGGTTCTGAATCAATTGAAGACCAATGACAAGAATGGAAACTTTTCAGGTATTTTTCTTTGCAAGACGAGTTCAATTGATACATGGATAATTGATTCGGGTGCGAGTGACCACATAGTGTGCAATGAGGAATTATTTTCACATGCTCCGAAGAGACAATATCCTTCTGTGTCAGTACGTCTTCCAAATGGGAATATCACCTGTGTCACCAAAATTGGGACTGTTCATCTCAGTGCAAACATTGTCCTAAAAAATGTCTTATATATCCCTGATTTTGAATTCAACCTTCTATCTGTTTCAAAAGCCTGCGAAGATAATTCTTGTCGTGCCATATTCAATTCCAAAAATTGTTTCTTTCAGGACCTTTCGACTGGCAAATTGATGGGCTTGGGTAATGTTGCCGAAGGATTATACTTCTGGATTGATTCCTCAAGAGATTCTCATTTATCAAATAAAAGCATTTCTTGTAGTGCCACTGCCAGTAATAAAATTCTTATTTCCCATCAACGTTTGGGCCATAGTGCGCGTTTTCCCCATCCAAAGTGTCCAGTTTGTCCTTTAGCAAAACAATCTCGCGCATCTTTTCCAATCAGTACTTCACGAGCTACTAGTGCTTTTTCTTTAATCCATATGGATATCTGGGGTCCCTATCATACCCCTCATCGAGACGGATCTCGTTTTTTCCTCACCATTGTTGATGATTATACTCGTTCCACTTGGGTTTTCCTCATGCAATCCAAGAGCCAAACCTTTTCCCACATGTCGAATTTCCTTTCCTTGATAAAAAATCAATTCGACAAATCTGTACAAAGAATTCGTACAGATAATGGACGTGAATTCTTCACTACTGAATGCACATCTTTTCTATCTTCTCATGGAATACTGCATGAACACTCTTGCACCTACACTCCCCAACAAAATGGGATTGTTGAGCGCAAACACAGACATCTCTTAGAAGTTGCTCGGGCTCTCAAATATCAAGCTTCGATTCCTGAAACTTTTTGGGGAGATTGTGTGGTCACGGCAGCTTATTTAATTAATCGCATGCCATCTCGAATTCTTGGTGGACAAACTCCCTTTGAGATGCTTTATGGAAAAAAGCCACAGATAGATCATCTTAGAGTATTTGGGTGTTTATGTTATGCATCAACTGTGGGCCCTCGAGATAAAATGGATCCTCGTGCTGTTCAATGTATTTTCATGGGATATCCCACTTTACAGAAAGGATACCGAGTTATGGAGATCTCCACTGGGCATTTCTTTATTAGCAGAGATGTCGTTTTCCACGAAGATATATTCCCATTCCGAGAGATAGCATCTTCATCCCAATTGTCTGCCTCATCATCAGACAACCGTCATTTTTTGTCAGAAGAGGACTTATCTATGAACCCACAATATGTCTTTATTGCTCCGGAGTCATCTATGCCAGTTCTAAGGGATTCTTTGTACCAAGAAGTTGAATCACCAGTATCATCATCTGATGACATCTATCTACCCACCTCAGTGGCATCTTCACCGCAATCTATTCAGGAGTTTTCTTCACCAGTTTCTGAACAAGTCATAACTGAGCAACCTCGACGCTCAGGACGTCATACTCGTCCTCCCACATGGACAAAAGATTATATATGTCCTACATTGGAGTCCTCAGGTACACAATATCCTGTATCCTCATATGTTTCCTTTAGTCGACTATCGCCAGAGCATATGTGTTGTATTAGTCGCATTTCTGAGGAACAGGAACCGAATTCTTATGATGAAGCTGCAAGTGATCCTAGATGGCAACATGCAATGGAAGTTGAACTAAAAGCCCTTATGGAAAATCACACTTGGGATATTGTTCCATTACCTCCACATCGTAGACCCATTGGATGCAAGTGGGTATACAAAATAAAATACAAAGCAGATGGTTCCATTGAACGATACAAGGCTCGTCTGGTTGCTAAAGGATTTACACAACGAGAAGGATTTGACTATCATGAGACTTTTTCTCCGGTTGCAAAAGAGGTAACTGTTCGTTCTTTTCTATCCATTGCCGCAATTCGCAATTGGCAATTGCATCAAATGGATGTTCATAATGCCTTTTTACATGGGGATTTGGAAGAAGAGATCTATATGGAACTTCCACAGGGCTTACGAAGACAGGGGGGGTCTCGAGTATGTCGTCTTCGAAAATCCCTGTATGGACTTAAACAGGCCTCTCGGCAATGGTATGCCAAGTTTACTAGTGCACTCACAGATGCAGGTTTTCAGCACTCTAAGCACGACTATGCTTTGTTTACATGGAATAGAGGTACATCATCAATTTATTTATTAATATATGTCGATGATATACTTATCATGGGAAATGATGGATCTGCTATTGAGAAATTCAAAGAATATCTGCATTCTACTTTCCATATCAAAGATCTGGGACCTCCAAAATATTTCCTTGGAATCGAGATAGCTCGATCCGACAAAGGAATTTGTCTTAGCCAACGGAAATTTGTTTTGGAGATTATCTCAGAAGCGGGTTTGTCGGGGTGTAAACCAGCTGTTATACCTATTGAGCAGAATGTCAAGATGACGTCACATGATTATGACATGGGATCATCAACTAATGATGACCCATTACTTAAAGACCCATCAGGATATCAACGGCTCGTTGGAAAGCTGATATATCTTACCATGACAAGACCTGATATATGTTATGCAGTGCAGATACTCAGCCAATTTATGCAGAACCCAAAACAGTCTCATATGAATGCAGCATTGAAGGTAGTGAAATATCTGAAAGGATGTCCTGGACTTGGGATATTTTTGTCTCGAGATTGTAATATGAAAATGATAGCCTATTGCGATACAGATTATGCTACTTGTCCAATGACCAGAAGATCCATCACTGGGTTTTGCATCAAGCTCGGAAGATCATTAATTTCATGGAAGACAAAGAAGCAGTCAACTGTTTCATTATCGTCAGCCGAATCAGAATATCGAGCCATGGCGAAAACTGTTTGCGAAATAGTTTGGATACGGGGATTACTCTCAGATCTTGGAGTTAAAATTGATGGACCGAGTGAATTATTTTGTGACAATGATGCTGCACTCAAACTAGCAGCGAATCCAGTTTTTCATGAAAGAACGAAGCATATAGAGGTTGATTGTCACTTTACTCGAGAAAAGATCCAAGAAGGAATACTTGTGACGAGAGGAATTAGGACTGTGGAACAACCTGCAGATATTTTTACTAAACCATTATGTCAGAGGCAGCACTCATATCTTCTGAGCAAGCTTGGCGTTCTTGATATATACAAACCACCAGCTTGAGGGGGAGTGTTGAAGATATGATTGGAGATATCGATTTTGATATTGATCTCGATTACGGATTAATTGATTCAGATTGATTCAGTCAAATCTGTGATTGATTTAATAGATTAGGAAATGTAATCTTTTATATTTCTTTTCCTTATTTTGTTTTTATTCATTGTACTATAAATAGGGCTATGTACATGAATTCAAGACAGATCAATACAATACAAAATTCCTCTATTCTTCCTTGTTTTTCTGACACTTTCTGACAGAGACCGCAAGTCATTTTCGAGACTGCAAGCCGCGGAGGTGGCGTTCGTACCGAGTAGAGAGCACTGTCCCAAAAGACTCCAAAAGCTACTGTGAAAACCCGCACGATGAACGACCAAGTGGAGAATTGAATAATATTCGCAAACAAAAATAGACAAAAAATTTCTAATGAATGAACAGAGAAATTGTCCAATCAATCCTAGATGTATTGCATGTGTGCCAGTTGAATTGTAAATCTTTCAATTTTACGAATTGAGTTTTAAATCTTTGCGTGAAATTTTGATGTAGTCTTTCCAGCCAATTTTCGGAAAGATTTCGAGCATATTTGCATAACTTGCTCCGGCAACAGAGAAGTCTTTGTATTTGAATTTCGGAAAGATTTTGAGCTACTTACGTGAGAAGGTGAGACTGTCTATGGCTAAGATCGAATGAAAAGGAACTAACTTAGGCTTTTGAAAAGAAAGTATAGAGCGCAAAGACACAAAAATTAAACCAGGGTAAAATGTAAGAAGGTACTATCCATTCATCGTCTTGAATACGGGCTTCTTAGTGATGATGCCGTTGTTCATGAGTTTGAAAGACGTTACATTCATAACGATAACCATTGGTTCCAGTATTATAACGAATATGGATCATTTAGTTTGCAATCATCAAAAAGTCGTTACTCTGGTCTAGAGTTATATCATATAACAGTTTACAGGATAAAACTAGTCAACAGACGTACCAAAATTACCTCCCAATTTCAGTGACCTGTCTATGTTAATAAGTTGAGCATTTCACTTGTTTAACAGCCCCTGTATTATCAGCTGAGTGATTCACTCTGTGTACTCTCCTTGTGTAGAATTGTTTCTACACTTTTCACGAGTCCTTCATTCTGATTTTGATTACATGCATGTTTTTTTTTTTCTGATGTCTCAAGATCGAGAAAGGAAATATAACCTAGGAAAGGAATCAATTGAACATTGGTGGGTACTGCACCTTTAGCAATTTCATGTCCTGATGTTGTATTACCCTCAACATGCAATTAGCAGCACAAGTATAGACAGGATCAAAATGGAATTGCTGATATATGTTCACATCATTGAGAAGCAAAACATCATGAGTATAATAGCAAGAAGCACTGCTAAAGAGCTGAGCAACACTAAATTTACAAAATGACATGAATTTGCACTTATCATGCCGTTTTATTGATGACTTGCTCAGACAAGCTTGAAACTGAAGAAAGCAAAATATTGGCTAACACTTATCAGGAGAAGCAAGCCAACTACACAGATGGTTCTGCTTAAACAAGAAAGCAAGAATTTCAGGAGATCAATGAACGATTGGACTGATTGGTGCGGAGAATGGGCCTGTCATGCTCTTCTCAATCTTCTCCTCAACTCCGTTGCCTTCACTACGACAATCACATAGACCATGTCTGTTTTACGATCCACATAGTCAAAGTAGACGTGTCTCCAATTCTTTTTGTAAACCAGAACTCCAATAACTCCCCAAAATCCAGTCGCAAATCCCAGCATTATGACAACGCAGAACATCACCTTTTCAAGCTTACGTTCTTCATCAGTATCTTCTTCTGGCAATTGAGGGGCCTCCGCTCCGGGGCATTTCTTTTTTAGGGGATCGCCACAAAGTAGAGGATTGTCAGCATAAATGGAAAGATCAACAAGGGTCTGGATTTGATTTCCTTTGGGAATTGGCCCCGTGAAGTTGTTGTGCGACAAGTTTAGTTTGCTCAATGATGTAAATGCAGAAAAGCTCTGCGGGATTGTTCCTGAAAGGTGATTATTTGAAAGATCAAGTGACTCAAGTGATTTCATGTATCCAATCCTAGGCGGGATGGCTCCAGAAAGAAAGTTGCGGGATAAGTTCAAGCCTCGCAATTTGGAGAGCAAGGTAAGCTCTTTAGGGATTGGCCCAGTCAATTTGTTGCTTGAGAGATCCAAATTGACCATAAGCTGTAGATCAAGTGTTGTGTAGTCAAGGTCTATCCCCTTCGTGACCTGCTTCACATGCTCTTGAGTCCAATCCGGCAGAGACATTGGCGAAACCGCGGGAGGTGAAGAAGGGGAGACCGGCAGAGACATCGGCGTAAGCGCGGGAGGTGCAGGAGGGGAGACTAAGTTGCCATCATCTATGCTTTTGTTCAGTTTCATACCGTTCTCTTGATTCCAACCCATTGGAGACATCGGCGCAAGCATGGGAGGTGCAGGCTCATATGCATGGGAGAGTGAATTGCCATCATTTCTTCTTCTGTGCAGTTTCATACCTTTCATATAGCCAAGACAATTTGGAATCATTCCTGTTAGATTATTCATTGCTAGGTCCAATATTTGCAGTGCGGAGAGGAAGCATAGCTGTGGAGGAATACTGCCATTGAACATGTTACCTCGCAGTCGAAGAATCTGTAGAAAATGAAAGCTTTGTCCTAACCAACGTGGAACACTTCCAGAGATTTTGTTCTCGCCAAGATCCAAAATAAGCAAGCTCATACAATTTTTCATAGTCACTGGAATTTCTCCATCGAGATTGTTGTTGTTCAAGTGTAATGACCAAAGCCCAGATAAATTTCCCAAAGAACTCGGTATGACTCCGGACAATTTGTTGGATGATAAATCAAGGAGGCTCATAAAATTCTCCTTCCAACATGCAGGAATTTTGCCAACTAATTCATTCCTTCCAAGGTGCAACACTTCCAGTTTCATCTCGCATAATGAGGTCGGTATTGGACCACTCAAGAGATTATCATTCAGATTCAGGGACCCCAAATTAGGCATCGCTAGGCCAATATCTTGCGGAATAGCTCCTGAGATGAAGTTGTGAGAGAGATCTAGCAAATACAATTCAGTAGGGAATTTCGGCAGAGTTCCATTTATTTGGTTGTAAGAGAGATCCACGAAGTTGAATGACATGAGACCTAGCCAATCTGGGAGAGCTCCTGTGATGGAGGCATTGGACAAAACTATCTCTGTTACATTGACTTGCGTTCTTATCCATTGCGGAAATTCCGTTCCAAACTCGCAGGACATCATCCCAATGTACAAGAGATTGAAGGGCGGCATCCAATTGGAATCCACCTTGAAAGCTAAATAGTTTTTGCTGATATTTAAGTGCAACAGCTTCGAGAGGCTGGAGAAGTGGATTTCGGAAAGTGTTCCTCTCAAGGAATTTGCTGAAAGATCTAAATAGTCAAGATCTTGAAGTTGTCCGAGACTGTGTGGAATAGTGCCATTTAGAAGATTGTTACTAAGATCTAAAAACGATAAGACTTGCAATCTTCCTAATGCCTCTGGAATATCCCCTGTTAATTGATTATGTGATAGGTCAAGTATTGTCAGTTTTTTCGAGTGCCCCAGCCAATTTGGCAAAGCTCCCCAAAGAAAATTATTATTTATCTCCAATTGCTCCAAGTTTTTCCCGATAAGCCCTGAAGAATTTCCCTCGACTGAAAATATCTCCTCATGAAGTTTGTTATGGCCTAGCAATAGTGACCGGAGGAATGGTTTGTTCCTTAACAAAGAGGACAACCCTCCTTCAACGCTTTGCAAAAGATTTTGTGCAAGATTGAGATCGACAAGACTTATCAAGTTATCGAAGCACCTTGGTATTGAAGAGTTGAAAAAATTCATGGAAAGATCAAGGTGCCGGAGAGAAGTCATGTTTTGAATTATAGTGCTCGGAATGGGACCGTTGGGAAAACTCCATGAAAGATCGAGGTACCAGAGAGAGGTCATGTTTTGAAATATAGTGCTCGGGATTGTACCATTGAAATCACTCCATGAAAGATCAAGGTGCCGGAGAGAAGTCAGAC
Organism: Syzygium malaccense; assembly: GCA_031216405.1. Taxonomy (NCBI): domain Eukaryota; kingdom Viridiplantae; phylum Streptophyta; class Magnoliopsida; order Myrtales; family Myrtaceae; genus Syzygium; species Syzygium malaccense. The sequence continues at coordinate 6,228,770 of CM062253.1, read as the reverse complement.
TTTGAAATATAGTGCTTGGGATGGGACCTTCAAAATAAGTCCCTAAAAGATCAAGGTGCTGGAGAGAAGTCATGTTTTGAAATATAGTGCTCAGGACGAGACGTCTGAGAGAATTGTATGAAAGATCGAGGTATTGAAGATGAAGAGAAGTAGGTAGGTGAACTTCATAAATTCCGCAATATGATAGGCTCAAATGTGATAAAGATGGGAGTTTGCTAATCACCTGCATGTGATCTCTAGATCCGATAATATTCAAGCCGCTCATGTCGAGGTACTTTAATGCCTGAAGATGCGAAAGCCACTGAATGTCTTCAACAACACCCATGTTAGGATAAGTATGGAGATCAAGGACTTCCAATTCGGTGAGATTTCCCCATTCACGAGGAATAGAAAAATCAGAAGAGCCGGACAAGTTAAGGTACCTTAACTGTTTCATCAATCCAATGAATTTGAGTATGTTTGCATTTTTGAAAAAGATCCCGCTCAATTCTAGGTAGCTCAAGTATCTCAAGTTGAGCAAAGAAGAGTTCAGATCACTAGCTATGAAAGAAATTGGTGGGAAATCAATTCCTGATGTGATCTGGAGCATGACGACATGTCCATTTACTTGGTCGCACTTTACTCCAGTCCATTGGCAACAATCTTCGCCGTTCCAAGAGGGAAGGAGGTGAAATGTGTCAGAGAGATTTTGTCTGAACTGGATTAGAGCATCCCTTTCTTCTTCAAAGCAAATGGAGGATGACCTTCTGTTTCTGCACAAACATACACATGCATTGTATAAAATTAACAACAGACTTACTAATACAAGCATTTTCACACTATCATGTCTCGCCATGAATGATGATGAAAATGAAAACAAAAGCTAATTTGCACACGAAAGACACTCGATTAGGCTTCAAGGTTTTTGGCTTGGGTGCATTTGCTTGAACTTTGAGAAATTTGGTTTGAGTGGGCTGTCCAGAGTAGACAAATGGCATTTATAGAGGGCAAGGGAAGGAATAATAATGAATGTAACCAAATATATCGTTGGTGTACCGTGTATATCACGTGTTAATAATGTCATTTACCATCACAATAAACGTAACCATAACTAGTTGACTTTTAGTAGCGTAAAGAAATTATCCAGCAGCATCCCGATGACTGGACTCCAAGTCGAGCGTCTACCAAAAAGTTAAAGTCGATATCATCTCTTTAAAATTTGTGAGCTCGGACTGATGGGAGTAATTCAAAGATGGTCCTGCACGGTTGCTTTTCATCACCATTGAGGGGAATGATGGAGTCGAGGCCTACATTGGCAACATGCGTATGCCTTTAAATAATTGATGAGGCAATAAGATGATTTCAAAGTCACACTTTTCAATTTACTAGCAAGATGAAAACCCAAGAGTTTATGATTATATCCCATCATCGAGCAATATCGGATAAGGCTAGAAATAGAATATGTGCAAATTGGATTGGGTATACATCACTGCATAAACTTGAAAACTAAGGGATAAAATTAGCAAGAACCTCACAAATAAACTAAAGTTAAACTTAAAAAGAGCGATATGAAGAAATTGAGGAACTTGGCTCTGATTTAAAGTTGGATTTCACCAGAAAATGTAAGTTTCTATGTGTGATGAAGCTTCCCTAGTCGGAAGAAAGAGGAAATGTCTTTCGTCGGATTCGTCATCGAATGTTGATCTGACCAACATGTGTGCCCATGGTGGTTCTCTAGCGACACCACTAGTGACAACTACAGAAAACTTTGCAATTAAGACGCACAAAAGTCTGGTATTTCAAGTCTCTTGTTCCCACTGTGCTCTATATTTGTGTTGTGCGTCTTGACTAGATAGAAATGGCTTTTCTCGCTTATCTAATAAGGCGACGACATCGTCGAGAATGATGAGCTCTTGTGTTTCATATTGGTTGAAATCTGTTTTTCAGTCCTCGCGAATACGGCAGATCTCCGGTCTTGCTTACGAGTACATCGAATAGTTAATGTGGTCCTTTAGCCCAAGACAACAAGAATCAAGCCCTCAAATGGAGTACTCATTTGGTGACGATTCAAGGGTGTATAAATGACATTACCGACTTTCTTTCATATTGTGGCACTCTGGATTTTAGAATTAATTCATTTCATGAGGCGTACTTCGACTTGGGTCTATACTTATGAAACAGAGCAAGTGCTTGGCTTTGCCCCCTGCTATAAGCCAAGCAATAGACAAAAGTTAATGAACGAAAGTCGTAGCACCAAGATGTAAGCACTTTGGTGGGGCTGGACCAAGTTTTGCAGTGCAAGACCCGCGAGCACCAAGTCATATTCTATGTGACGACTTGGGTCTTCCTATAATTATCTGGTTGCATTTTCCTTTGCATAAATGTAGGATTCTAAAGTATGCCTAATTCGGCCACTTACTCAAATGCTCATCATGGGTTTTGAAATTTCTTTCTACAAAGTGCGTCTATGGGATATTTTATTATGAAGGAATGATGAACATTAGCAAGCAAGAAAAGTAAGAGGTGCAACAATATCCATCGATTCAGTGAATATCTCTTTTGGGTCAGAAGAACGCTCTCTTAAATTTTCTGTTGATACCAATTGTTCATTGGTGGATGAATAGACGGTAGGAGAATTAAGGACAGTACACACGGTGAGACTTTGCGGGATTAACGTCAACTGCTCCAAGAGATTAAACCGTCATATGAATGCGTGATTTAATATTTAAATATTATAATATTTTATGTCGCGACCCTCTCGCGACCAATGAAATCCCTGAGGTGTTTGGACGGATCACCGAGCAAATTCCTCTCGTGACGTGGGTGCTTGCGCTTGACACGGGCTCTCCCAAGCCCTACCGGTCTCAACGTTAATTATACTTGATGGATTATGACATTTATTTTTGCTTTAAGAGTAGGCACTAATCAATTATAAGTTGATTAAAGCCCAAATAAGATAAAAGAGTTCATGGTTACTTTTGTGAACTAGAAATTCATGGATACAGACACTTGGTCACGTAAGTTTTACATAGAGCCCGTTATCGGTACCTTTCCTGCTTTGATAAAGCCCGTTATCGGTACCTTTCCTCCTTTGATAAGGGTGTTTCATGCAATCGTTTCTGATTTTCATCCCTAAACATGCAAATCTACATGGCCACACTTAAGGGCGCAAGCAATAAGATGAAGTCAATCAATAATAGAACGAGTAAACAGCGGAAATGATAAGTCAATGAGTGCTTGGCCTTGCCCCCTGCTATAAGCAAAGCAATAGATAACGTGCTAATGAAAGTCGTAGTACCGAAATGTACGCACTTGAGTGGGGCTGGATCAAGTTTTGCAGTGCAAGACCCGCAAGCACCAAGTCAAATTCTATGCAAAATTCTAAAGTATGCCTAATTCAGCCCCTACTCAAATGCTTATCATGGTTTTTGAGATTTCTTTCTACGAAGTGCGTCTATGGAATGTTTATTATGAAGGAATGATGAAAGTTAGCACGAATTCTCTTTTGGGTCGAAAGAATGCTCTCTTAAATTTTCTTTTCATATCAATTTTTCATTGGAGGATGACTAGACGGTAGGAGATTCAAGGACCGTACACTCGGTGAGATTTTGCGGGATCTATAAAAAATTAAACCACCATATGAACCGTGTTAATATTTAAATATTCTAATACTCCACGTTGCGACTGTCCCCAGGCCAATGAAATCACCGAGGTGTTTGGAAATTATATAGCACCATCCCATGACTTGACTCCAAGTCGACGGTCTCCCAAAAAGTCAAAGTCAATATCATCTCTTTAAAATATTGTGCTTGGACTGATAGAGTACTTCAAAGATGGTCCTGCACGGTTGCTTACCATCACCATTGAGTGGAATGATGAAGTCGAGGCCTACACTAGCAACATGCGTATGCCCTTAAATAATTGATGAGGCAATAAAATGATTTCAAAATCACACATTTAAATTTATTAGCTAGATGAAAACCCAATAGGTTATGATTATATCCCTTCATCGAGCAATATCGGATAAGGTTAGATTATGTGCAAATTGGATTGGGTATACATCACTGCGTAAACTTGAAAATTAAGGAATAAAATTAGCAAGAGCCTCACAAATAAGTTGAAGTTAAACTTAAAAAGAGTGATATGAAGAAATTGAGGAACTTGGCTCTGATTTAAAGTAGGATTTCACCGGAAATTATAAGTTGTTATGTGGGATAGGACACATGAACTTTGCAGTCAAGGCGCACAAAAGTCTGGTCCTTCAACTCTCTTGTTCCAATTGCGCTCTATTATTAGGTTGTGGGTTTTGCCTAGATAGAAATGGATTTTCTCGCTTATTTAGTAGAGTGAAGTTCTTGGCCTTATCTTGCAGGTGACGTCGACGTCGATAATGACGAGTTCTTCTTGTTCATATTGGTTGAAATTCATTTTTCAACACTCGTGAATACGGCAGCTCTCTATTATTCTATTGCGGGTCTTGCTCACCAGTACATCAAATAGTTAATGTGATCCTTTCGCCCAGATAACAAGAATCAAACATTGAAAAGGAATATGCAATTGTTGACGATGTAAGGGTGTATAAATGACATTACCGTACTTCGCACTGGAAGATAGATTATTTGCTAGATTAGATGTCGACTAGTTTTAGCAAATGATCATTTAGCAAAGTGCGAAGAGCAAGTGACCTATCTTATAATTCCGGGAAAATGTCGCCATCGCTCTGCATTTCAATTGGAAAAAATGGAATGGGAAGTGACACTTTTCTTTCTATCAAAGTTTCGTAAATTGAAAGTCCACAAATCACTCCAAGTCAACTCAACATTATCGCCCGTCGCATGGTCTCTTTATCTCATCCTCGCTATCATACAGCTTGAAGTGGAAACGTGTACCAAGCAAACACAGCGGTGGGGCCGGACTCAACAGCATTATTGTGGAAAAATTCAAGTATGGCCAAGTTTTGCAGTGCAAGAACCGTTAGCACCAAGTCAAAAAGTCTTGAGGTCCATATCGTTATGCCATGCAACGACTTGGGCCGTTTGCCAAATGCTCATGATGGATTTTGAGCGTAAGGGTCTGTTGCTCTACAGGAAAACTATTTCTGGAAAATTATTTTCCAAATTTCTGATGTTTGGATGATGGAAAACCAATTGATTTACAAAAAACATCTTCCACATACTGAAAACAATAAGTTTAGATTGGGAGAAAACGACTTCCCTTTCTAGTAAGAAGGAAATCATTTTCCCTCAACCACCAAACAAATGAAAATGAATTATTGTCCTTGAATATGATTTCCATGGAAAATATTTTCTTTTATCATAAAGTTTTCAATGAAATAAACGCACTCTAAACTCACATGTCTTTTACAAAGTGCATCTATGGGATGTTTATATGAAGGAATGATAAAAATTAGCAAAAGGATGAAATAAGATGTGGTACGATATCCATCAATTCCAGGGAATATCTCTTTTGAGTCAAAAGAACGCTCTCTTATATATTCTATCGATATCAATTGTTCATCGGAGAATTAAGAGTCAGACACACAGTGAGATTTTCATGGATCACTGTCAACTGTTCTAAAAGTTTAAAATATTATACAAATACAACAGCGCTCGATTATTGTATTGTGGGTCTTGTTCCATTTATTCTTAGAAACTCACATTGATGACGAGTACATCGAATAGTTGATGTGATCCTTTAGCCCAAACAACAAGCAAACCCGCGAAAGGAGTACTCGTTTGGTGAAGATTTAAGAGTGTATAAATGCATTACCAACTTTCTCTCATCTTATATGGCACTTTGGATTTTTGAATTAATCTGTTTCATTAGGCGTACTTGCGCACGGGAGATTGATCAATTGTTAGATTAAATGTGGTCTTATTTTATTGATGATGACTTAGCAAACTGCAAAGAGCAAGTGGCCAAGTGAAGTTGTGCATTAATGGAAAAATTGTCCAAAAAGTTGTAAACCTATTGTACGGCGGCCAATTTAATTCTAAATGTTTCAATCATGCCAATTTAGTTCTAAACATTTTGACTATTTGTCAATTTACTTATAAGCCTTTCAATTATGCCAGTTTAGCCTAAACCTTATAATGATTTGTCAATTTAGTCTTTAATCTTTTGAAGATTTGCTAATGTAGTTCTTCCGATCAATTTTAGTCGGAAATTGTTAACGTAAATGCTAGCCATCTTACGTGGAGTAGCTGGTGTATAACTAGACAATTTTTACTTTTTTTTTGAAAATTTTTCTGAGCTTTTCCTTTGTTTCTTTTTTTTTCTTTTCCTTTCGCCTGTGGACGGCGACAGGCGAGGCTCAACCCTTGCAACCTAGGTGAGGGCCTTGTGATCTGGCTATATGCGTTTTTTTTTTTCGCATGTCTTGCAATTGAGAAAGGAAATCTACATGAGAAAGAAATGTGGTGGGGGCACTGAGCCACTAACAATTTCAGGGCCTGATTTTGAGTTCTTCACAAATTTGCCTCACCACGAAATCCGAAGCAACAGCATGAACATGATTAAGTGGAACTTTCACGTGATTAACAAGCGAAACGTCATGAATTGTTATGACACGAAGATGACAAACTACCTCAGGATGGTGCGGAATGGACCCATTCAATTTGATCATTCGAAAGACCTAGCGATACCAGATCTTGTAATTTTCCCATGACTTCAGGAAATGGACCCAAGAAGGAATTCCTAGAAAAATCTAACCAATCTTATAATTCCAAAACTCTCCAAGTCAACTCAACGATTATCGCTCGTTGCATAGTCTCTTCATCTCATCCTCACTATCACACAGCTTGAAGTTTCACAGAGCAAGTGTTTTGGCTTTGCCCTTGCTATAAGCCAAGCAATAGATGACATTTCAACAAAGTCAGTAGCACCCGACATGAACGCACTTTGGTGGGGCTGGACTTAACAGCATTATTGTGGAAAACTTCACGTATGGCCAAGCTTTGCAGTGCAAGACCCGCAAGCACCAAGTCTTTGAGGTCCACGTCGCTATGTTATGCAACGACTTGGGTCTGTCTATATTCATGTGGTTGCATTTTCCTTTGCATAGATGCAATTCTCAAGTATGCCTAATTCAGCCACTACTCAAATGCTCATCATGGGTTTTGTGATTTCTTTCTACAAAGTGCGTCCATGGGATATTTATTATGAAGGAATGATGAAAGTTAGCAAGAGGGAAAAATAAGATGTGGTACTTAATATCAATCGATTCACGTGAATATCTCTTTTGGGTCGAAAGGACGCTCTCTTAAATTTTCCTATTGATATGAATTGTTATTAGAGCATGACAAGATGGTAGGATAATGGGAACATTTCCTAAACCTATTTCATTTTTGCTAATTCACTCCTAAACCTTTCAATTTTGCCAATTGAGTCCTAAACCATTTCACGTTTTGTCAATTAAGTCCATCCGGCCAATTTTAATAGGAAATCACTGATGTGGAGACTGGCCATGGCCATCTAACGTGGCATGGTCAATGCTGACGTGGACAAGTTGTAATAATAATATCTATAGTCCCACTGCTCAAAAGGAAAAAAAAAAAACAATGATCAGTGAAAAACAAATACTTGGTAGTACTTATGTCTAAAATAGAAAAAGGCATCTCGATAATGAATTAGACGATAATATATGTTTATGCACTGATCCTACCAATTCAGCACAATCACGAGTATATCTCAGATTAATCAAATGTTGCAGGCTCGAGATTAAATGCATTGGCATGATTTTCTCTTTTATTGTTACTAAATCTAATACACCTCACCTGTATATCCAAGTCCGCGAATGGGCCTCTTTGAGTTCTTTAAGAATTGGCGACACAAGCGCAGGTTTGTCGCTTTTCTAGTAGTTCTTTCGAACCAGGGCACAGCATAAGCCGAACCACTTGATTTATTAGTGTCCTGAAATTACCCATGCCCTTGATTTGAGCCAATTTTTGTACCATCAACAATACCTGTCGAGAGTGTTGTAGTTCGCTGGAACATAGGATGGTCAATATGAAAAGCTTCCTGCGCCTCTCCCCTTTTCTTGTGACCAATAGTGTCGTTATCTGAGTAGCCATCTCTGTACATCAAATCCTACTTGCAGAATGAAAATATGATAGGTATCAAAGTGTTCTCGTGGAGCCTCGAAGAATGAAGTTAGGAGCTATCTCACTTGCATGGGGCTCAAAGGTGGTCTACGTATATAGGTTAAAAATCATTGACATCTCCAAATCCATTGCTATATGCTTCCCCCCAGGCTTCTTATCAGCCGACAGAATGTATATATCAACAGCGCAAAAGTTCCTTATGTTTTCGAATGTACTGTCTGACATCAACCCGTTATTCCACGAGTAATCAGCCATTCCAGGTTCTCCGGTTTCTTTGTCGAGATAAGGATTTCCTAGCTAAAAATTTTTACCCGGGAAAAGAGCAGCAGTTTAGTCCAGTTCAATAGTGAAAATGGATATGCCTTGACATGTAGATTTGGCACTGATCGTTCTCACCAATATTCCCTTCAGATTGATAATTGGTCGCACGACCCCCTTGTTTTGATTTACAATCAGTCGAGCGAATTGAGATACATAATGTCCTGAAATAGGTGCTTATTATTTGAACTCGTGAGTGACCTAAAATTACATTATACAGTTACATTGCCACAGAACATGCATGTCTGCATGGCTATCTCCAGCAACATAAAATTCTCTGTATTTGAAATTTCAGAAAGATTTCGAGCCATTTATTTAAGAATGTGCGACTGTCCATGGCTAAGATTGAACGAAAAGGAAATAACTTAGGCTTTTGAAAAGAAAATATAGAGCAGAAGATGCAAAAAATTAGACCAGTGTAAACTGTGAGAAGTTAGAGCAAGTCATAAGTCCCGACCGGTGCTTTCCAGGAAGAGAAAATTGGCCTCTAGGGAAAAAGAAACTCCACAATGCTACTATTCAATTCTTGAATATGGGCTTCTTAGTTGTAGACACCTATTTTTGAATTGCCCAAAATTAATTACACAAAATTTAGGAGTTAATTTTCTTTAATTCCTAAAACAAAAAATATTTCAATTTAAAACACATTGCATATAGAATTAGGCACATTTGCATTAATAGGGCTTATTAGAATATATTTTGTTAATTAATCCTAAAAAAAATATATAATAAAAAAAAAAGAGAAAAAGAAAAAAATCGGATCGGGCCGGACCAGGCCGGCCCAGCCCGCTCCTCCTTCTCCTTCCTTCCTCCGCGAGCGGGCCCCCAAGCCCAGCTCCTCTTTTTCTTTTTCTTTTTCCCCCTTCGCGCGGCCCAGCCCGCTTCTCTTTTCCTCTTCTTCTCCCCGCGCGGGCCCAAGCCCAGCTCCTTTTTTCCCCCCCCGCGGGCGGCTGGGACTGGCCCGGCCCAGCCCTTCTCCTTCCTTCCCCCCGCCGAGCGTCGCTGTCCTCGCCCCTGTTTCGCCCTGTTCCAGGCGTCACGCCGACGCACGGCGGCGCCGCCCTCGCCCCGTCGCTATCCGGCCAGAGGAGGGCCGGATGAGCACGCCGACGGGACTGGCATTAATGGCCAGTCCCGTCTCCCCGCTTTCCCGGAACCCCCCTTATCCTCTCCTCTCTCCCGGCGTCCTGTTCCCCCTGTCCTGCTCTGCCCCGGCCTGCAAATGGCCACCGAAGTCGTGGGGTGACGACGGTCGGTGCAGGCCATCGTCACGCCGACGCAGGGGAGGTCCGTCATCGTCATCGTCATCGTCGCCGCCGCCTATAAAAGGCCAGAGAGAGAGAGGAGCCCCGGCCGGCAAAAATTTTGGAGGAGCTCCGGTGAGAAACAGAGCAGAGAGAAAAGAGAGAGAGTAGAGAGAGAGAGTTGCCGAGGCCACGCCGGACCAAAAGAAGAGCCAGCAGCGTCGCCGTCGTCCCCCTGACCAGCCGGAATCCTCTCCGGACGCACCGTCGACGGGTGAGCTGCCCCGGGGTCCCGAGAGTCTCCTCTGTCATCCCCTGTTTTTGCACGCGGTCCGGCCGGGACTCGCGTTGGCCGACTCGTGCGATTTCCGGCCCATGCCGTCGCCGGTCCCGGTCCCCACTTGCAGTCGAACCTCAGCCGCAACCGTCGGACCCAACCGCGCCGCCGGAGGAGATCGAAATCGGCCGATTTTCCACGCGCCCGCCAAGTGTTCGATGAATTGCCCCAGGTAAACCGATTCTGATTCGGTCGCCGGTCGGCGAACCGGCAGCCGGACGGCGAGCCAGGCGGTCGGCGACGTCGGTGGCGGCCCCAGGGGCCGATTCGGATGGTGGCGCTGGCCTGGGCCGGCCGGCGGACGGCCAATTTTGGCCTCGCCGGCGTCCCCCACCCCCCGGTTCTGTTTCTTCGGGTCGGGTCCGACTCGAATCGACAGATCCGACCCGGGTCAACGCCCGGGTCGGATCCGTTGACCCGGGTCGGTTCCGCCCGACCCGGATCAGCCGAACCGACCCGGGTCAGCGCCCGGGTCGGGTCCGTTGACCCGGGTCGTACCCGACCCGACCCGGTTAATATTATATTGTTTTTTTATTTTTGTTTTGTTTTGTTTTAATTTTTTTTAATAAAAAAAATAATAATTAAAAAAAATTAAAAAAAAATTTAAAAAAATTTTAAAAATTTTTAAAAAAAAGTTTTATTTTTATGTTATTTTCTTCGGTATTATTTTTTTTCCAAAAAAAAAAAATTCAAAAAAAAAAAATTTTTTTTTAAAAGTTTTTATATGGATTATCTAAGTGTTTTAATCCATTGTTATATTATTGTGCATATTATTGTCTTGTTTAAATTAGACAAGCCTGAGTTACGCGGTGATATTTTGCATGTTATTTTTATTACCGTTGCGTTGTTATTATGCATGTTTTTTTTTTAATACAATTGCATGAGCTGTTGTATTTTGAATGTCATCTGACTTAGTTAAGGTTAGAACCTTAGGTTGCATGAATTATTGTGTTCCTGACTGCTGATCATTTCTGATTATGCACTCGTTTGATCACCTCACATGTTAGGAGAAAGGTCCTAAAATCAATCCAAATTGCCTGACAAATATTTTCATGAAATGAACAGGGTAGAAAGGTACCGAAAGGGCATTAGTTATTTAACTAATGTAATCAAGTCCCCGAACCCAGTTAATCTCTGGTCCGTAGGAATAGGGTGATTCTCCCATCACCCTATTTAGGTTTCTAATCGGCCTACCCCAAATCGATTAGTGGCGACTCCTTGGTATAAACCACTTGCATGTTAAAAATTTTAAACCCTAAGTCGCGATATGGTATGGGCTTGGGAGAGCCCGAGTTAAGTCCTGAACCTAGACTTAGCACGTACCAGGCGAGCCCTCCTTTCTTTTGCACGTCGTCCGTTAGAAAAGGCTCGCGGGAGAGTCCGGTTGCGACAGACTGGCGACTCCGCTGGGGACTTGTTTTTTTAAAAAAAGTGGACTTATGCCAAAATTTTTATCCTGTTCAAAATGATTTTTGTTTGGCAGCAAGGACTCCAGGTATGATCCTGACATTAAGGTGTTATTTGTTTTTGCAGGTTCAAATTGATTGTTTATAAATTGTTGTGCATGCTTTAATGATTTAGCACTACACTGTTGCACACACAACCACGCTGCCGGACCTGGGCCGCAATAGGGTTTTTTAGGATGGTGTTAAGAAAGATACGACCTCGAACGCGAGCCCGCGATGTAGAGGTTGCCTTTCTTTTCCCCGAAATTTATTTCTAAAAATCGCAAAGAAATATCTTTAGCCGCTATTTGCGTGACTATAAGATATTCCTTTCGATTTGGCCGAGGTTAAAAGGACTTGACACCAACGCGAGACTGCGACGGTCAGGCACCCTTTTAATTTCATTTTGTTGAGCCAGTCTAGATAGAAATCGAGCCTCACTCCTCATGTGCATGTCGTTGTGATTGCCATGGTTCAAGGAAAGGTATACTTTCTATCCATTCTCATATTTTTTACGGCCTACTTGTTTAATTGTTTTGTCACTAATGGGCCACCCATTGATTGCAGTTTATATACGAGGGATACGCTTATTGCGAAAATTGTCCATAAAAATAAGCGACTCCAAGAGACCGTGATTTCCCCATCGTTTATAAAATGAGTACTCGGGAAGGGCGCCTTTTTGTTAAAAACCCATATGTTTTATATTCCCTAGTAATTATGTTCAGGGTTTTTGGTTTTCTTCCTTAAAAGCGTTTTTGAGTTATACTAATGCTAATATAACTCGGGCCGTTTTTTACACTTTAAATGAATTTTTTGGCCCCTTTAAGACACCACCGCGGCCTTTGGCCCAGTGGTATCCGGGGGTGAGGCCTCAGGGTCCGAGGCGACCGGGGTTCGAATCCCGGGGACGCCGCTTGTAATGAATATATAAATAAAAACCTTTTTTGCTTCTGATTTTTTTTGTAAATAAAGAAAATACATGATAGACAGATGCAATACTAGACTAAGTCGTGGATTGATCATTTATGAGATTTTATACTCATTCGTTGCCATTTTTTTTACAGGTAATTACAAATCATATCAACCCGCCAAGTAAAAATGGCTGAAAAAGATATGACAACTCGTGTGGCCGACATGGAGGCCGAAATGAAGCAAGTCTTTGCCTTTCTTCAACAACTCTCGAAACAAGTGGAACATTTGTCAATCCGCTTAGACCAACTCACCATGACTCAGTTTTGCTATCCAAGACCAGGGGTGATGATTCAAATGGAACCCTCCAGTGTCAACCAAAAGGGTAAAGATGTCATAATTGACAATGTCTACAGGTCCCCTAATCCTAAGGAATTGAGGACCCTATGCCCAAAGTTCATTCAACGTGAACAATACAAACCCAGTATCCCTCCATCACAAAAGCAAAACAACCGGAGACAGTTCACTCCCCTCCCCGGATCTCCGTCTCAGATACTGACAATGCTCCGGGAAAAGGGACTGCTTTCCATTGAACCAAAGCGACCTAATCCTGAGAATTTTTCAAACTACAATCCGTCTGAAAAATGTGATTATCACATGGGCGAGATAGGGCATTCAACTGATGGGTGTTATACTCTTAAACACCGAATTCAAAACCTGCTGGATACCGGGACTTTCTCATTCGAGACCGGTGAAGGGAATGAGCTCAAACCTGCTTGAGTAGAACTCCTCTCATCCTTTTGCATGAATCCCTAGAAAAGGGGTTCCTTGTATTTTGCTTTTGTCGTCATTTCTGTTGGAAGAAATGTTTTTTTTAAAACTCTCCCTCTTTTGAGGTTGTAAATCCATGGATTGTAAATAAATAATGTTTTGAGGGCCTGAGGAAGTATCCCAAACCGGCCCGTTGATGATATCCAGCCATGTAAAGGAAAGTGTTCTGAGGCCCGGGCTTTCTCATGTTTCCTTGTTTCTAAGCTTTTGAAAATAAAACAAATATTTCATCATTTTTCAAAAGGTCAAAAAATGGTGGTGGAAAAGCACGCATGCTTATAACCCTGTTTGTTTTTCTGACTTGCTCACTTCATGTCTCAGAGCATACTCATTTTTGTTACAAATGGGACATTTGAAAATGACACAAACTGAAGCGCATATCAGACCCTGATGAAGTTAGCGAGCCAACTCATCTAATAGGGGCAGTCCGAGCGAAGATCGTCCAATCTTCAAGTGAAACATGGGGCAAATCTCATTATTACCGGTGGGTGATATCAGCCCCAGAAAGTCAATGAGAATACTGAACACTCCCTGATTCCATGATGAGCGAAGCATCATCTCGTACAAAAATCTGGGGCAAATCAAGAAAAGATTACCCCTTTTGAAAAAGGTAGGTCTCATTCCTCAACAAATTTTGGAAATGACATTCTATCCCTTTTCTTTTGCAGATAATGAGCTGGGAAACATGCTAGACTCTGACGTGCTAGCAAGCCGGATGGAACACCAATGTTAGGACTTCTCGAATGAAACACGACGAAGAAGTGCTCAATTGGAGGAGTAGACTAGGGGGCATGCAATCCCCCAGTCCATAAAAAAGGGTGTATTTCGTTCCTAAAGTTTATTCACTTTAGCATAGAAATGACATATCTTTTCCTTTTATATAGGACAAAATTGAGTAAACAACACTCAAAATGGAAGCAGCAAAGATTGGAGCAGCTGAATATGATTGATGAAAAGCGGCTGAAGGCTCTTTGCCATGGACAATGCTATCAACAGAGGATAGCTAGATCGTTCAATCGGAAGGTACGCCCCAGACGCTTTGAAGCAGGCGATCTTGTCCTAAGAAAAGTGCTACCACTACCTCCCGAGCTTGGAGGTAAGTTCGCTCCAAACTACAAGGGTCCCTATGTCGTGAAAAAGACACTTCCTGGAGGGGCTTTGATTCTGACTGAAATGGATGGACGCCAATTCTCCAACCCGGTCAACTCGGATGCTGTGAAAAAGTACTATCCTTGAAATTGATAACAAGGGAATTGGCAGAAAAGTTATTGATAGGAATACTCCTGTCGGCGAATCAAACCTGGAAAGGACTTCGCATATGACAAAATGGCATCAAAGCCAATCTTGACAACCACAGAAGTCTCGATGGTAGTCACGCCCATGCCCGTCAAAGACCTTTAAAGTAGAGATTAGCTTTGCTGCGAAGTTCCCCATGCAAGCAATTGCACATGCCCTGTGCAGTCAAGAATCGAGTCAAGAAACTCCTCAACATACCGGAGCCGCATTGACACAACATGCGCTGACAATAGAACTCTCTGTTCGGAAGCATCCCTAATAATAGAGGATTTCATTCGAGCTTCGAGACCAAGAGTATGAAGGAGCAGATTGAGGCAGAGAAGGCTGAACAAAGTAAAGAGCAGAAAAGACTCTGCTAGCTTTGAAGGCAAAATGGAAGAAGGGTAATTTGTGTCGTTCTCAATTTACCCTCAATCGCCTCATTTCTAACACAAACTCATGTTTTTGTCAGAAGGGAATTATCAACATCCGAGAAAACTCAAGGAGTTACCGGTTTAATCTCAAATGAAGGGATTCGCGAAGGGTAATGTTGTATCGTTCCTAATTCTTGTCCCTCAAAGAACTGTTCATTAACATTGTTTTTCTCATTACCTTGCAGGTTTGCTTTACTATTGCAGCATAGGTAAGTATCTCTTTCCCTAAAAAAAAAACTCTTCTCATAAGAGTAGAAAGAAACAAGAAGGAAGAAACAATCAAAGAAAATCGATATTGTTTTCTTCCTCAAATGCATTACGTGGAAAGTAATTTTGCATGGTAATTTTACCTGTTTAATTCACCAATTCCCTGAGAAAATTTTGATAATTCGACGAATGGTGTCGAACTGCTCCGAGGTGTTGAACAAGGTGTGTCGGGATGATGAGAGGCAATCCTTGATTTATACACATTCTCAAGTACCAAACCCTTGCAAGATGAGCGAAAATGTTTCATTTCTACAAGGTAAAGGGATTTCTCGCATAAGGTACGGTAGCCAAAATGACGAGAGGCAGTTCATTTCTCTGCCCCATACACTACCATTAATCCTTTGCTCAACCATTTGAGCCCATACACTCAGCGGTTTCTTTTAAATCAACCCTGTCAAGAACCACCCCACATTGGGGCAGCTTGAGGTCCGGCGAGCCTCGACAGAGCCCTCCAAGACAAGCACACCATTGACGACCGGACGGTCGAGACTAAGAGGGCTTTGTCAAGAGAGGAGCAGCAAACTAAAGCCTGTCCAAAATGACAATATCTTATTGATAACAGCGATGTTTTCACTAAGATGGATAAAGAGTTTGTAATATCTAAAATTTTCTATCATCATCAGCTGCAACAGCTCGCACAAGGTGAAAAGATGAATAGAAGTTTTCTTGCTCTCACTTGCATTAATCTTTGAGTGTTTTTATTGCAGATGAACTCTCACGATAATTTAAGTGCCCTAGAATGATGAAGAGCAATTCTTTTTCTATCCTATACACTTATATCCTTTGCTAGCCCAATTGAGCCGGCGATTTCATTTCGTACGAAACCCAGTTGGTGATCATCCCCCACACTGGGGCAAGGCAAAAGTCACCACAATTTGAGCATCAGGGTCCCAAAGCATCGAATCAAGATGAGGACTTCAAACTCGTTTAGGCTAGCCCTAACACAAAAAAAAATGCTGAAAATTGGGGGCATGAAAAAGCAGTGTGCCTGGTAAAAGCAAGGCCAATGCCCATGAATGAGATTTATGAGCGCGATGAAAACGCTCTCAAATATCTCAAAGACATTAAGTGGTGTAGAATAGACAACCCCAAAGAGCTTAAACTTAAGTTCTTCTTCGATGTAAATTCCTACTTTAGGAACTTTGTCTTGGCAAAGATCTGCCACATGACAAATGAAGATGAACCTATTCTTGAGAAAGCAATTGGGACGGAGATAGAATGGTATCCAGGAAAATGCTTGATGCAGAAGCTCCTCAAGAAAAGTTGTCAAAGATGCTAAAACACAAGATTACCCAGGGAGTTTGCCAGAAAAATCCTGACGGCGGAGAAGAAGACTGGTGACGATGCTAGATGATCACCAATTTTTCACCCTCACACACATTTTTGAGCCTAACGATCATTTCGTTTCTCAACCTGTAAACCAAGCCCACGTTACGTCCCTCATGAAGTCTCTTCTGACTAGGGCAACTGAATTAACGTGAAATTTCAAATGTTTATAAACACCGCTCGAAGAAGTGCGAGCAAGACTACTTTTATCTCTTTTGCAGGGTTCTTGACTTGTAAACCTGGAGATAATTGCAAAATATTTTCTTTCATGGCCTTGACTTGGACAGTCACCTTTGTTAAGCCATTGACCAAGCCTACATTACGACCCTGAAGAAGACCTCTCAGATTGGCAGTGTCGTACCGCTTGCGAGAAAACTCAGACCCTTGTTGATATGATAGAGGTCAGATTCAGTGTTTTCAATGTTCCCGCATTAATGGACGGGACAAACAACCATTTTCAATGAGAGCGAGTGGAAAGTCCTTTCTGACTGAAGGTCCCTCGTTCAGCGTCTCGAGAAGTCCACGTCGCAAGCGAAAATTGTCTGAATTGACCCTCGGTGGATTTTTGGTGATGCAAACATGGCAAAATCATCATGCATGAATTTTCAAATACACATTCTAGAATAGACTAACTTGTCTATTCTTGATCAATGCATGCATGTTTGCGCTAATTATCTTTGACAGCTCAGAGTTCTAATCCCCAGTGATGGAACACAAAATTCGGGTGTTGGAAAAGCCCTCATTATCATCCCAAAAGAGATGCCCCAAAAAAGGTCGGGTATTCAGCAGATGATGCATTCAACCTTCGGGTAAGAAATCCCAGAAAATTTGTCTGACAGGAGACACGCCCTTAAGAGGCAGGAACACGCCCAGGTAGGTATATTCTACCCATGTCCGGTTCCAAAAATCCATGTACCTATGATTGTTATGGTACCCTTTGAACATTGGATTGACCCCTCTGTTCACCAACTGAACATTGGATTAACCCCTCTGTTCATCCTGTACCTGCGATTGTTATGGTACCCTCCTGAGCATGGGAATGACCCCCTCTGTTCACGTCAAATCCTGGGGTGAGGACCCCCAGATGCTCATCGTTTGAGCCTTTTCAAGACCTGCTGGCGAGGACCCACCAGGCAAATCGTCAAATCCTTGGGCAAGAATCTCTAAGTACTTTGACAAACAGTACAATCAGTCAAGGCGACCGAAGAAAGGTTCGGGTCCTCGACGTACAAATCCAGTCAGTCAAGGTGACCGAAGAAAGGTTCGGGTCCTAGACGGACAAAATACAATCAGTCAAGGCGACCGAAGAAAGGTTCGGGTCCTAGACGTACAAATCCAGTCAGTCAAGGCGACCGAAGAAAGGTTCGGGTCCTAGACAGACAATCGAAATCCAGTCAAGGCGACCGAAGAAAGGTTCGGGTCCTAGGCAAGCGATTTCCCCAGTCACGGCAACCGAAGGTAGATTCGGGTCCGAGACAAATGAGATCCAGTCAAGGCGACCGAAGAAAGGTTCGGGTCCTAGGCAAGCGATTTCCCCCGTCAAGGCGACCGAAGAAAGGTTCGGGTCCGAGACAAGTACAATCTCCGTCAAGGCGACCGAAGAAAGGTTCGGGTCCTCGACGTACAAATCCAGTCAGTCAAGGCGACCGAAGAAAGGTTCGGGTCCTAGACGGACAAAATACAATCAGTCAAGGCGACCGAAGAAAGGTTCGGGTCCTAGACGTACAAATCCAGTCAGTCAAGGCGACCGAAGAAAGGTTCGGGTCCTAGACAGACAATCGAAATCCAGTCAAGGCGACCGAAGAAAGGTTCGGGTCCTAGGCAAGCGATTTCCCCAGTCACGGCAACCGAAGGTAGATTCGGGTCCGAGACAAATGAGATCCAGTCAAGGCGACCGAAGAAAGGTTCGGGTCCTAGGCAAGCGATTTCCCCCGTCAAGGCGACCGAAGAAAGGTTCGGGTCCGAGACAAGTACAATCTCCGTCAAGGCGACCGAAGAAAGGTTCGGGTCCTAGACGTACAAATCCAGTCAGTCAAGGCGACCGAAGAAAAGTTCGGGTCCTAGACGGACAACAATCCCCAGTCAAGGCGACCGAAGAAAGGTTCGGGTCCTAGACGACAACAATCCCCGTCAAGGCGACCGAAGAAAGGTTCGGGTCCTAGACAAACCATTTCTTTGTCAAGGCGACCGAAGAAAGGTTCGGGTCCTAGACAACAGCAATCCCCGTCAAGGCGACCGAAGAAAGGTTCGGGTCCTAGACAAATCATTTTTTTCGTCAAGGCGACCGAAGATAGGTTCGGGTCCTCGACACACAATATCAACTGTCCGGAATCACTCTACCCTTCAGCAAGGTAAGTAGCCTCAGGTGTGTTTTTATTTGCTTTAGCATACATCATCTTATATCACATCAAAAAAAATGAGACTCACAGTCTCGCCAAAAATAGCATTCATTGAACATGCATGGGCCAAATTTAGGTGTCATTGTATCTTTGAATGTAACCTCTGCGAGCTTAATCCCTGCGAGCTCACCTTCAAAGAGGGGCAGCTGTAGACACCTATTTTTGAATTGCCCAAAATTAATTACACAAAATTTAGGAGTTAATTTTCTTTAATTCCTAAAACAAAAAATATTTCAATTTAAAACGCATTGCATATAGAATTAGGCACATTTGCATTAATAGGGCTTATTAGAATATATTTTGTTAATTAATCCTAAAAAAAATATATAATAAAAAAAAAAGAGAAAAAGAAAAAAATCGGATCGGGCCGGACCAGGCCGGCCCAGCCCGCTCCTCCTTCTCCTTCCTTCCTCCGCGAGCGGGCCCCCAAGCCCAGCTCCTCTTTTTCTTTTTCTTTTTCCCCCTTCGCGCGGCCCAGCCCGCTTCTCTTTTCCTCTTCTTCTCCCCGCGCGGGCCCAAGCCCAGCTCCTTTTTTCCCCCCCCGCGGGCGGCTGGGACTGGCCCGGCCCAGCCCTTCTCCTTCCTTCCCCCCGCCGAGCGTCGCTGTCCTCGCCCCTGTTTCGCCCTGTTCCAGGCGTCACGCCGACGCACGGCGGCGCCGCCCTCGCCCCGTCGCTATCCGGCCAGAGGAGGGCCGGATGAGCACGCCGACGGGACTGGCATTAATGGCCAGTCCCGTCTCCCCGCTTTCCCGGAACCCCCCTTATCCTCTCCTCTCTCCCGGCGTCCTGTTCCCCCTGTCCTGCTCTGCCCCGGCCTGCAAATGGCCACCGAAGTCGTGGGGTGACGACGGTCGGTGCAGGCCATCGTCACGCCGACGCAGGGGAGGTCCGTCATCGTCATCGTCATCGTCGCCGCCGCCTATAAAAGGCCAGAGAGAGAGAGGAGCCCCGGCCGGCAAAAATTTTGGAGGAGCTCCGGTGAGAAACAGAGCAGAGAGAAAAGAGAGAGAGTAGAGAGAGAGAGTTGCCGAGGCCACGCCGGACCAAAAGAAGAGCTAGCAGCGTCGCCGTCGTCCCCCCTGACCAGCCGGAATCCTCTCCGGACGCACCGTCGACGGGTGAGCTGCCCCGGGGTCCCGAGAGTCTCCTCTGTCATCCCCTGTTTTTGCACGCGGTCCGGCCGGGACTCGCGTTGGCCGACTCGTGCGATTTCCGGCCCATGCCGTCGCCGGTCCCGGTCCCCACTTGCAGTCGAACCTCAGCCGCAGCCGTCGGACCCAACCGCGCTGCCGGAGGAGATCGAAATCGGCCGATTTTCCACGCGCCCGCCAGGTGTTCGATGAATTGCCCCAGGTAAACCGATTCTGATTCGGTCGCCGGTCGGCGAACCGGCAGCCGGACGGCGAGCCAGGCGGTCGGCGACGTCGGTGGCGGCCCCAGGGGCCGATTCGGATGGTGGCGCTGGCCTGGGCCGGCCGGCGGACGGCCAATTTTGGCCTCGCCGGCGTCCCCCACCCCCCGGTTCTGTTTCTTCGGGTCGGGTCCGACCCGAATCGACAGATCCGACCCGGGTCAACGCCCGGGTCGGATCCGTTGACTCGGGCCGGTTCCGACCGACCCGGATCGACAGATCCGACCCGGGTCAACGCCCGGGTCGGATCCGTTGACCCGGGTCGGTTCCGCCCGACCCGGATCAGCCGAACCGACCCGGGTCAGCGCCCGGGTCGGGTCCGTTGACCCGGGTCGTACCCGACCCGACCTGGTTAATATTATATTGTTTTTTTATTTTTGTTTTGTTTTTTTTTAAAATTTTTTTTAATAAAAAAAATAATAATTAAAAAAAATTTAAAAAAAATTTAAAATTTTTTTTTATTTTTATGTTATTTTCTTCGGTATTATTTTTTTTCCGAAAAAAAAAAAATTTTTTTTTTTTAAAAGTTTTTATATGGATTATCTAAGTGTTTTAATCCATTGTTATATTATTGTGCATATTATTGTCTTGTTTAAATTAGACAAGCCTGAGTTACGCGGTGATATTTTGCATGTTATTTTTATTACCGTTGCGTTGTTATTATGCATGTTTTTTTTTTAATACAATTGCATGAGCTGTTGTATTTTGAATGTCATCTGACTTAGTTAAGGTTAGAACCTTAGGTTGCATGAATTATTGTGTTCCTGACTGCTGATCATTTCTGATTATGCACTCGTTTGATCACCTCACATGTTAGGAGAAAGGTCCTAAAATCAATCCAAATTGCCTGACAAATATTTTCATGAAATGAACAGGGTAGAAAGGTACCGAAAGGGCATTAGTTATTTAACTAATGTAATCAAGTCCCCGAACCCAGTTAATCTCTGGTCCGTAGGAATAGGGTGATTCTCCCATCACCCTATTTAGGTTTCTAATCGGCCTACCCCAAATCGATTAGTGGCGACTCCTTGGTATAAACCACTTGCATGTTAAAAATTTTAAACCCTAAGTCGCGATATGGTATGGGCTTGGGAGAGCCCGAGTTAAGTCCTGAACCTAGACTTAGCACGTACCAGGCGAGCCCTCCTTTCTTTTGCACGTCGTCCGTTAGAAAAGGCTCGCGGGAGAGTCCGGTCGCGACATTAGTGATGATGCATTATTCATGAGTTTGAAAGAAGTAACATTCATAATGATAACCAGTGGTTTGAGTATAATAACGAAAATGGATCATTTAGTCTGCAATCATGGAAATATCATTACTTTTGTTCTAAAGTTATATCATATAACGAGTTCACAGGATAAAACTAATGAACAGATATACTAAAAATATCTCACTGTCCATACTATAATCTATACACTAATTATATCACTATTTAAACATGGCACCTATAATCTAGACCAAATTCTGATTTAAAGCAGGATTTCACCAGAACACGTAAGTTGCTATATGTGATGAAGCTTCCCTAGTCGGAATAAAGAGAAAATGTCTTTCGTCGGATTCGTCATCTAATGTTGATCTGAGCAGCATGTGTGCCCATGGCGGTCCTCCAGCGACACCGCTAGTGACAATTACAGAAGACTTTGCAATCAAGACGCACAAAAGTCTGGTCTTTCAAGTCTCTTGTTCCCATTGTGCTCTATCATTGTGTTGTGCGTCTTGATTAGACAGAAATGACCTTTTTTGCTTATTTAATAAGGTGATGACGAAGTAGAGAATGATGAGTCTTTGTTTTCAATATTGGTTGAAATCCATTTTTCAACCCTTGCGAATACGGCAGCTCTCTATTACTGTATTGTGGGTCTTGCTCACGAGTGCATCGAATAATTCATGTGATCCTTTCAAGACAACAAGAATCAAATCCTCAAAAGGAGTACCCATTTGGTGACAACTTATGAGTGTATAAATGACATTACCAACTTTCTCTCATCTTATACAGGCCTCAAGCACTTTGTCTTCCATCTTAGGATGGATTGATGAGCCTCCCTGTTTTGTAGACGATCCCACTGACTACCTCGTATGGACGCCTCACCCTTCAGGCTCATTCACGGTGGCACACGCATGGAACCACATCAGGTTAAAAGGGCAAATAGCTCCCTGGCACTCCTTTGTTTGGGATCCCCACGTCACCCCGCGACATGCCTTCCTTCTATGGTTAGCTACTCTAAACCGACTACCCACTCAGGTTTACCTTCTACAGAACCGCAGGATCCCTGCTGGAAATTGTGCTTTCTGTGGGACTACGCCGGACTCGGTAAACCACCTTTACTTTGACTGCTCCTCTACTAGTAGACTGGCAGCATTTTGGGCTACCAAGTGTAACCTCCCTTGGCGAAACAGACCCTGGCAAGCCAATCTAACTTGGGCAAGGAGAGTCTGTGGGGGATCCTCCTTTGCCCACCGTTTATCGAGATTCTCCTTTGGAGCCCTCTGCCATATCATATGGTCTGAAAGGAACAACTCCATTTTCAGGAACAAGACTATCTTCATCCCGGGAATGCGCAAGCATCTTATTAAAATAGTGAAGGATAAAGCTATTTCTCTTGGTAGAATCGCTGACACACACAGAAACCGGCATCTTCAAAGGAATTGGGATCTCCCCACTACCATCTTTGATGTGATCGGTCCTACTTAGATTTGGTTGTACTGGTCCTGTTTGTATTGGATAGCCGGCGGTTAGCTTTTGTATAGGCTCTCCTTGGCTAGCCTTGATCCCATTCGGACATTACTATGTCTTGATTGGCTCGAGGCTACCTTTTGTGTTCTCTTGTAATTGGTGTTTCAAAAGTTATATAAAATTTACCTTACCAAAAAAAAAAAATACAGGACTCTGGATATTAGAATTAATCCGTTTCATGAGGCGTACTTGGCATAGGGAGATAGATTATTCGTTAGATTAGATGTTGACTAGTTTTAGCAATGATGATTTAGCAAAGCGCGAAGAGCAAGAGACCGAGGGGAGTTGTGTATTAGCCCTTGTGTAGAATTGTTTCTACATTTTTCGCGAGTGCCTTGTGATCTGGCCTATCTTATAATTCAGGGAAAATGTAGCCATCGCTCTGCATTTCAATTGAAAAAACAGAATGGAAAGTTAGACGTTTCTTTCAATCAAAGTTTGGCAGACTGAAAGTCCACAAACAACTCCAAGTCAACTCAACGACTTTCGCCCGTCGCACAGTCTCTTGTCTCATTCACGGGGCTGGTCCAGGAGTCTCTCCCTGTCTCTCTCCGTGCAGCCCTGCAAGTGGGCATGCCTCACTATCGTACAGCTTGAAGTTGAAACAGAGCAAGTGCCTTGCCTTGGCCCCCCTGCTTTAAGCCAAGAAATAGAAGTCGTAGCACCAACATGTACGCACTTTGGTGGGGCTGGACTCAACAGCATTCTTGTGGAAAAACTCACGTATGGCCAAGTTTTGCAGTGTTAGACCGCAAGCACCAAGTCATCAAGTCTTGAGGTCCATGTCGTTATGCTATGCAACGACTTGGGTCTGTCTGGTTGCATTTTCCTTTGCATAAATGCAAATTCGGACCGTTTTTTAAGTTCGCCTAATTCAGCCACTACTCAAATGCTCATCATAGATTTTGAGTATAAGGGTCCATTTGTTTGAAGAAAAACTGTTTACGGAAAATTATTTTTCAATTTTTTGGTGTTTGGACGGTGGAAAATTAATTGATCTACAAATTTTTTTTTCCATAATTTGAAAATAACAAATTTTGATTGAGGAAAAATGAAAACTAAACCACCACATAAATGAATAGTAACCATTTTCCTTGAAAATAATTTCATGAAAAATAATTTCCTTTATTATGAAATTTCAAGTAAAACAAACGCAGCTTAAACTCACATTTCTTTTAAAAAGTCCATCTATGTGATATGAAGGAACGATGCAAATTAGCAAGAGGAAAAAATAAGATGTGGTAACAATATCGATCAATTCCTGTAAATATCTCTTTTGGGCCAAAAGAATGCTCTCTTAAATTTTTCTATTGATATCAATTGTTCTTCAGAGGATGACAAGACAGTAGGAGAATTAAGGGTTGGACAAACTAAGATTTTACGATATCACTGTCAACTACTCCTCGTCGCGACCCTCCTAAGACGAATGAAATCCCCGAGGTGTTTAGACAAATTATTGAGGTGGGCGCATGTGCTTGATACGGGCCTCCTAGCTCTATCGATTGCAACGTTAATTTGACTTGATTTATTATGCTATTTGTTTTTGCTTTATGTACCATCACTAATCTATTATAGGTCGATTAGAGTCCTAGGAAAATACAGGAGTTCTCGGTTAACTTCAGCAAACGAGAGATTCTTCAGTATGGGGACTTAGTTATGCAAGTTTTACCTAATGCCCATTATCGGTACCTTTCCTCTTTTAATAAAACGGTGTTTCATGCAATCTTTTCCTATTTTCGTCCCTAAGCATGCAAATCTATATAGCCACACGTAAGTGCGCAATCATTAAAATGAAATCAATCGATTATAAAACAAACAAATGGTGGAAATGATAAGAACCGAGCCATATCGAGCAACATTATACAACGTCTTATTATAAAGCCCCAAGACAAAAGAAGGCCTTGTGATATGAGCAAGATTTACGAAAAATCAATGGTGGTCAAGATTTACGAAAGAGTATTTTGACAGAATCATAAGCACTTGTTTTTAACTAAGAGTGCAAGTGCAACAAAACAAAAGAAGGCCTCTTGTGATATGAGCAACTTCGAGTTCATCTGTACATTACTGTGCATCTTCTCTATTCCCCCTAAGTTTTGAACATTAAAGAGAACGTTTCTCTCTAACACCGATCGACTTCATGCGTCAAAAGATATCAGCAACACCTGTCGAAAAAAAAAAAAACAGAAACATTTCTTCTAAAAAAAGCTTCTCTCACAGGACAATGCAGACAAGAAACACCTTTGCCCGGTGCCTCTCTCAGACATTTCGCGCCAACTCCGGCCCTCCTTATAACATTCAACCTGTGACGATACCAGTGGAGACATATGTCAAACGATGCTCCAGACAATCTGGATGAGCAGTTTGGGTGACAGATTATGACGACTCACACTGAGTCGAATGTCTGGCTGAAAATTACAGATGAATTGTGATGTACAAAACAGTGAAGTGCGAAAAAACTCACTATGTCTACTGTGAATTACTGCATGAAAGCTTTTCTTTAACTTAATTTGTAATTACGATTGCCAGATTAATATAGTTCCAGGATTACCATTTATCCCGTACTTTGAGCTTAATTGCTCCAATGTTGCGCCGAGTCATGGACGAAGGAATGGCTATATCTGTGATCCCACTGCTTAAAAGGAAAAAAAAAACAATAATCCGTGAAAAACTAATATTTGGTAATTGACTGTCGAATCTAAGTGGCAATATGGATGTCAAAAGACTAGTGATAATTACGATCCATTTTTTATGACTAAAAAGTGTTTTGTGCCTTGTATATCATAGAACAAACTCTGGTCAATTTTCGGTCAATCTAGGGCAATTTAAGAATTTTTTATGCAAATACGGAGGCAAATTTGACATGTCAACGGCTGCTCCCTACGTATCGGCCTTCAAAAATTATCTTGGCAAGGAATATCTTATGAATGATCTTAATTGCGAAATGAAGTTTACCACCACAGTTCGATTGAAAAGACGAAGCCATGTGAAAAGCGTGCATTGAGGACCTAGAGGTCAAGAAACAAAAGCTCACGCCAAAATAGATTCGACAATAGCTACGTGAACAAACTTGTAATGAGAAATCGTCCATGACGAACCTTACAATAAAAAATTAGGAAGTGTCGTGCTAACGTGTCAGAAAAACCACCCACATATCTAATTATTGCGTCCAAAACGCATGTAAAAAGCGAAGGAAACAAAACCGAATCAAACCAAGCCGATCGAGACGAGTCAAAGACGAAGTGGATCGACACGAAATCACCAACTTTGGAGGCTACCTCAAGTTAGACTTAACCTCGAGCTTATCATGCCAAAAAGAGCCCCATATCAAGGGGTGGATCGAAATTTTTTCCAAAAGTGAAGGAAATGACACTGAATCAAACAAGACAATCTCTGACCAAATGAGAAACGAGTATTGAATTGAACCAGTGTAAACGTGTGCTGGATTGAAGAACACTGGATTCCTAGAGATGGGACAAGTCAACCAGACAATGGGCGCAAATGATATCCATTGTATTTGTCGCGCCCCGTACCCCACGAAGCGCGAGCATCCCCCTGCGGTCGTTTGTGATGCAACGCTCCCAGGATGTGTCGCGACCCACGCCCAACGGAGATCAAGCACAAGTGAAAGTAATAAATAAACAAAACCCAGACAACTACAATTATGAGCCAAGGATAGCCATACATCAAACATCATCGTAGAAAATAATTACACATTTATATTACTATTAAAAACCATTTGTACAATATTTACAAGTACAACCAAAAGATACAAATGGTCAGCAGCCACTTGATCAAAAAGGGGTAAGCGGCTAGGGAGGTCAGGCTAAAACTAAGGAAGAGGGCTACGGTCCTCACTGCTAGCTATGGACACTGGACGACCCTATGGCTCCTAGTCAGGATCGGACGACTCAGTGGGATCATCTGACAACTCCTCGGAGGCGTCCTCACTAGACCCTGACTTCTCCGAATCCATGGCATGTGCTCGCTCGTCCTCGGAGTCCATCTCCAACTCCGGGTCCAAGTAAATCTCGAACCCGTCCTCGTCTGATCCCAGCTCTGCAATCTCTCCGTCCTCTTCTATGTCCTGTTCCATTGCCTCGGGTTCGTCATCCTCCTCCTCATCCATAGGCTCGGGGTCCTCCACTAGTACATCGAGCTCCTCATCCATCTCTTCCTCCTGCATCATCCACTCGAGCGTGACCTTAAGGTCTATCACCTCTCCAGCAGCTATAATTGGCTGCAACATCCCAATACTACCGACTGGGATATCAAAGGTCCTAAGAGGCTCCCCCTCATTTCCATTGGCATCCCGGTGGCACCATGCCACGTACTCCTGATGCTGGTAAAAATACTCACCTATATTCACAATAAGTTCTGATCGATACCTCACAAAAGCCTCCCCATTTCCTGAGGGGTAGGTACTGGTATACTGCCGGATTTGCATAGGGATCCCAAAAAGTGGCGGTGGTCTCTCCATCCTCATGACTGGGGGTTTGAAAAGTATCGGTTTTACACAACCGTGAGACGAATCTCAGCGAATTCAACCCCTAAACCTAGGCTAGGCTAGCATGCAATTTCCTAACCGGAAACAAATATTTAAATCACAATACAACCATAATCAAACCATTCTCTGACCCTGCAGGTTAGACCGATCAACATATAATAGTCACGGCACATACGTGGCACGCATAATCACACGTATGCCAATCACATCCTCATGCACCGATTCTCACACTTTCACATGCCAGTCCATGCATGTTCATGTAGGCAATTGTCGTCGACATGACATGTGTATTTCCCGACCCACTGGCCCACACTGACACACTAGCAATCGCCTAATTTATTATTTATTATGACTCGAGTCAATAATATTCACGGCCCGGTGCGTCTAGCCTGCTTCAAAGTGCATGAGGCGCAGCAACTGATCTGGCCCAGTGTCTCTAGTCTGCTTCAAAGTGCATGAGGCGCAATACTGATCTCCTTACGAACCAGAGCCTCCTTCAAAGTGCATGAGGATGGTTGTCTTCCGAACGTACCAGGCATCGTCCTGCTTCAAAGTGCATGAGGACGGTATCGACCCGAAGGTCACGACCCGAAGGTCCTTAGGTGATCACACAACTCATTATTATCTTAACTCAGCGTATAACGCTTCGGGGTATTTTAGATGATCACACACTCATGGCAAGCACGCATTCTCGCACAATTCCACCACATGCCTCACTCTAGGCATACATAATGCGTGTCCATGTTATGCGATACAATGCACCATGAGCACCAATGGATTTCAATCACTCATTATCACAACACATGCTCAATTGGCCCAATTAATACAGTGTAGCCCAACGTGTGATCACAATTCAATAATTAATCATTGGCCAATCGCACTCCACATAATTCAGCAACATGACATGCGACATGGTAGTACGAAATCAATCACAATTAAACACAAATTACGTACAACCAGTCAATCCGGACATATCCGGTAATTTTTCAATGGGCTCTTAAATTGGTCATTTAATCCAATTAATCTCCCCAAATAATTCTCATTAATCCACTAAATTTTTCCGATAATAATTTCTACCAATCAGTCCTCAACCCAGTCTAAAATACACACTGATCCTACCTAAGCCAGTCCAAAATACACCGGTAATACCTAAATCAGTCCAGAAAAACGCAATATCAGTCCTAATCCGGGTTTAGGAATTTTACTCACTTAATCCAAGGTCACGACGACTGGAGAACGGCGGCCGATCACTGATGAACAGTGAAACCGGCGACGGCGTACGGACGGCGGCCGGCAGTGTACGGACGGCGGTGTACGGACCTGTACGGACACTATACGGATAGGGTGGAAAACAGTGGCCAGCGAGGTGCCAGTGGCCAGCGCGATGGTCCGTACGGACGGCGACCGTACAGCGCTACGGTACCGACCGTACGGACACTATACGGACGGATACGGTCGGCATCGTACGACGTGCTGGACGGCTGGGGGGCGACGGAACGGCGATCCAAGCTCCGGCGCGGCGGCGGCGAGGCTCCGACGCGGTGGCAGTGCTAATCCGGGAGAGAAAAAGAGAGAAAAAGAGAGAGAAAGAGAGGGAAAGGGGTCAGACAGGGGCAAGGCTGAGGCTGGGGGCTGCGGTGGTCAACGGCGGGGCACGGTGGCCGGCGGCGACGCTCCGGTGGCCGGCGGTGAGCTCCGGCAAGGCCAAACAAGAGAGAAAAAAGAGAGAAAATGGGGAAGAAGCTGCTGGTCTGGTGGTTCTGCCGAAGGGGGAATAGAGGAGAGAGAGAGGGGGTCTTATTTTGGTCAAAAACTAGGGCCTAGGGGTGCCAAGTGTCAAAGATCTAGCAAATTTGACCTTTTTACCCCTCATCCAAGGGCTATTATTAAACCTTATCCAAAAATCCAAGGTCATTTTGGTCATTAGCTGCCATAATTAGGATAAGTCCAAATTTAATTGATTCCTTAATTATCCCCCAAAATTCGGAGACAAAAATAGCTCAGGGGCAAAACCGTCATTTTTCCGGTCCCGGGGCGAAGTTTCATTTTTCGCCCGTACCAACCCTCTATGTGCGTGGCCAACATAATGCGGTGTCGGAATCGCGAAATTCATCGCGCAAGCCCTCAAAAATCCACATCCAAGTTTCGGAAATAAAATAATATTATTTTTTTAATTTTTGTCGAAATTCCAATTTTTGGCCATAACGACTCCTGGTATGCGTGTCACCCTAAAATGGCGTCGGCCTCGAAAAATAACCTCATTTGGCCTCGAAAAGCAACGCTAACGTCCTGAGGGGCAAAATCGTAAGTTTTCACCCCCGGACCGAAATTCCAATTTTTACTCGTACTAACTCTAAACGTGTGTGGCCAGCGTGATATGACGTCAGATTCCCAAAAAATTGTGTCTTAAGCCTTCGAAAATTGACATCGAAATTCGGGTCCAATTCCGTGAACAAAACTCGCTAAATTTTCAATTTCAGGGTCTCTCACTAACGAGCGGCTGTTTAGAGGTTACGCGTATCGACCTAGGGCTATCCGTATCGTGATGGTCTCGATCATTGAGAGAATGAGAAATTATCATTAGTTCCAGAGGTTATGATCGTTTGATTCAAGTTCAGGACTGGTTGGCCACGTGCACTTTTGGTCTTGTAGAATTATCTGCGTCCCAATTGTACATCGTTGGCCTTGGCTAAACCCAATCCATTACTCTTTCCTAAGATCGGTCCACGTTGGCCCAAAATATTTCCTCAGCGTCTCTCATGATCGGTATCCCTTTCGCAATAGGGTCCCCGGTCCACGTACCATTTTCTAGTTAGCCATACCCTAATGGTTAGTATCCCGAGAGTGATCAGCTCTGGGCGAGACTTACTAAAATGAAATGCGAAATAATATCAGTTTTATTGATCCCGAAAATTACATCGAAATTCGGGCTGTTACAATTCTTCCTCCCTTACAAAAATTTCGTTCTCGAAATTTGTAATCTATCCTTATCTACTCAAATAACTGGGGGTGTTGACGTGTTATAGCTTCTTCGCTTTCCCACGTGGCACCTTCTGTTCCGTGGTGCTTCCAGACAACTTTGACCATCGGGATCGTTTTGTTCCTTAGCACACGCTCTCTTCTATCCTCAATCCTAACTGGTCTTTCCACATACGACACTTTATCGTCCACTTCTATCTCCTCATACCTTAAGACATGAGTCGGATCTGGTTCATACTTTCTTAACATCGACACGTGGAAAACACTGTGTACTTGGGACAAATTGGGCGGCAAGGCAAGTCGGTAGGCCATATCTCCATTCTTTTCCAAAATCTCAAATGGCCCGACATACCTAGGACTCAGTTTTCCCTTCTTGCCGAATCTAGATAATCCCTTCATAGGCAACACCTTGAGAAATACATGATCTCCCACCTGAAACTCTAAAGGTCGTCGTCTTCAATCGGCATAACTTTTCTGGCGACTCTGCGCTGTTCTGAGTCTGTCTCGAATGACCTCAACTGCCTCAACTGTCTGCTGGATCAACTCTGGACCCGTGATACTCCGTTCACCCACTTCATCCCAACACACTGACGTCTTGCACGCCCTACCATATAAGGCTTCAAACGGTGCCATCTGAATGCTCTACTGATAGCTATTATTATAAGCAAATTCCACTAAATGCAATTACTCTTCCCATTTGCCTTGGAAGTCCACTACACAGGCTCTCAACATATCTTCCAGAGTTTGAATCGTTCTTTTCGATTGGCCATCTGTCTGTAGATGATAGGCCGTACTGTACTGTAGCTTCGTTCCTAAGGCCGTTTGTAAACTTTTCCAAAAGTTAACCGTAAATCTCGGATCACGGTCTGAAGTGATCGTTACCGGTACTCCATGCAACCTCACGATCTGCCTCACATACAAATCTGCGTATCTTTCTAACTCAAAGTCTTTTCGCACGGTCAGGAAGTGCGCTGACTTAGTCAGTCTATCCACTATCACCCAAATTGAATCATGTCCTCTTTGGCTTCTTGGCAGTCCCGTCACGAAATCCATTGTGATATGTTCCCATTTCTACTCTAGGATTTCTCATGGTTTCAATAATCCTCTAGGCTTACAATGCTGTGCCTTCACTTGTTGACACGTCAAACACTTAGCTACATGCCTGGCCACATTTACCTTCATCCCATTCCACCAATATTGTTGTCTCAAATTCTGGTACATCTTCGTACTCCCCGGGTGGATACTGTAATTGCTCCTATGAGCTTCCGATAAGGTTTCTTTCTTAAGTTTTATATCATCCGGCACACATAACCGCCCTCTAAACTTCAGAACTCCATCCTCGAACACTTGAAAGTCCAATTTCCTCTTAACCGCATCCATCTCAATAATGTTTTGGATTTCTGGGTCTGTAGACTGTAGTTCCTTAATCTTGATCTGAATCTCTGGCTCAATCCTCAAGGCGGCTAGTAAATTCGATACGTGACTCATCTCCAACTTAAACTTTGAATCCCTGAGTCTTTCCAATAAAGTCTATTCCTTGACCATTAGATGCACTAAACTAGACTTTCAACTCAAGGCATCTGCCACTTGATTGGCTTTCCCAAGGTGATACAGGATGTCGCAATCATAATCCTTTATAAGCTCCGTCCATCGGCGCTGCCTCATATTCAACTCCTTCTACGAAAATAGATACTTGAGCCTTTGATAATCAGTATAAATCTGGAACTTCTCTCCACACAAGTAGTGCCTCCAGATCTTAAGTGCAAACACGATAGCAGCTAATTCCAAATCATGCGTCGGGTAATTCATTTCATGCGGCCTCAACTGACGCGACGCATATGCCACCACTTTTCCATGCTGCATCAACACACAGCCCAATCCTCTTAGCGAAGCATCGCTATAAATCTCAAATCCTCCTAGGCGCCCGACGGAATGGTCAATACAGGAGCAGTCATTAACCGGTGTTTCAATTCCTGAAAACTCCTTTCACACCTGTCATCCCACTCAAACTTCACCTCCTTCTTAAGTAGCCTTATCAATGGTATGGCTATTGACGAAAATCCTTCTACGAATCGCCTATAATAACCAGCCAACCCTAGAAAACTTCGAATCTCGGTCACTGATGTCGGTCTAGGCCACTTGGTAACTGCTTCAATCTTAGCTGGATCTACCGAAATTCCATCCCCAGAAACGATATGTCCAAGAAATCCTACTCTGCTGAGCCAAAACTCACACTTGCTAAACTTAGCATATAATGCATGCTCTCTCAGGGTCCGTAGCACTTCAGCCAAGTGTAGTTCATGTTCCTCGGGGCTCTTAAAGTACACTAGTATATCATCAATAAAAACTATCACAAACTGATCCAAGAATTCCTTGAACACCCGATTCATCAAATCCATGAAAGCAACTGGGGCATTCGTTAATCCAAAGGGCATAACTGTAAATTCATAATGCCCGTATCGAGTTCTGAAAGCAGTCTTGGGAATGTCCTCATTTCTAATTCTTAACTAATGGTATACGGTCCTCAAATCTATTTTGGAAAACACTGAGGCTCCCTACAGTTGATCAAATAAATCATCAATCCTCGGTAGTGGATACTTATTCTTCACTGTCACTTGGTTTAGCTGCCGGTAATCTATACACAACCTCAAGGTTCCGTCTTTCTTCCTGACAAACAGAACTGGTGCTCCCCACGGAGACGTACTAGGGCGAATAAAGCCTTTGTCCAGCAGTTCCTGTATCTGAACCTTCAACTCTTTCAATTCTGATAAGGACATTCTATACGGCGCTTTCGAAATCGACTCTGTCCCTGGCGCCAATTCAATCAGAAACTCCACTTCTCGCTCAGGCGGCAAACCCGGCAATTCCTGAGGAAACACCTCGAGAAAATTGCTTACTATAGGTATATCTTCAAACTTAGGTTCCATAATTGTTGGATCCACAACATTCACCAGATATCCTTCACAACCTTCATCCAACAGCTTACTCACCTCAAGCGAGAAAATCCAAGGGATCGAGGTTCCTTCTCGGTTTCCCTAAAATGCAAAACTAGGGCGTCCATCCGGATTAAATTGGATCGTTCTATTGCTGCAATCCACTATAGCATTCTCTCGGACTAGCCAGTCCATATCAATAATCATATCGAAATCGAACATGGCTAATACTGTCAAGTCAATACTCTCCTCTTTACCTCCAATAATTATCTTACAGTTAGGACATCCAAAAGAAACTAGCAACCTATCATTCATAGGTGTTGATACGCAAAGCATACTCTCAAGCAGCACTGGTTTAATATCAACTAATTCAATAAACTGCTCTGAAACAAACGAATGGGTTGCCCCCGGATCAAACAATGCATAAGCGGTATGATCACATAAGGAAATCGTACCTGTGACCACAGCCGGCGCATTCTCAGCTTCCTTGCGCGCCATGGCATAAATCCTTCCTTAAGCTGGCGGTCGTCCCTGAATAGCCGGTGGGGGAGGTTCGGCTTGATTTCCAGTTCGCGGTGGCGGTACTCTGGACGGTCCTGATGGTTGCATCTACGGGCAAGTACGAATCTGATGCTCCATACTCCCACACTTAAAATACGCCCCAAATCTACCCAACTGGGGATTCGATTTCCCAATATTCTGCCTGGCTGGTGAATAAATCGCCTATTTCCAGTCATAGGCCTCTTTCCCAATCGGCGATTATCCCTATTTTGAGTAAACCGCGATCATGAAGCGGCTGCCCTTTCCTGCTGATCTCGTTCCATAATCTGAGCTCGCCTATGCATTTCCCCATAGTCTTTAATATCATGGGACAAAATTAGACTTCGAAGATCCGGCTTCAATCCATCCTGGAATCTTCGCGCTCTATCGCTCGGATTCTCCACCATAGTTGGTGTGAACTTAGCCAACCTCGCAAACTCGGCCTCATACTGATCCACAGTCATTTGTCCCTGACGCAAGCGCATAAATTCCATCAACTTCTTCTCTTGCGCATTTTCCGAGAAATATTTTTCATAAAAATTTTCCACAAACACAGCCCAAGTTGGGGCCGTTCCTACAGGAAATACTCTACCTTCCACGGCATTCCACCAATCATTTGCACCCTCATGTAACTGATAAACCGCCAATGTCACTTTCTCCTCCTCGGTGCACCCCAAAACCCTGAAGGTTTTCTCCAGTTCTTCTATCCATCTTGGCGTAGCTTCGGGGTCACCACGACCATGAAATTTAGGCGGCTTCAATTTCATAAACTGTTCTACTAACTAGGGCATCTGCCTAATCCCGGCTGGCTGGGCCTGTCCAACATTAGCTTGATTCTCATTCCTAGTAGCAGCGGCTGCAGTCTCAGCAGCCCGGGTGGCCACATTATCTCGCCCTTGAGCTTGTCTATCTAACACGTTCCCGATCCTTTCTAATACCCGTAAAACTCCTTCCATACGTGGATCTTCCACCGGTCTAACATCAACTCTGGGGTCTACCGTAGCTCCCACATTAACTCCCAGATTGTTCATTGCTCTCACTCGAGCACGACCTCCACCTCTGGATCCTCTTCCTGCACCCTTTCTGGGAACTCTTCCTATACCTCTCCCCTCGCTACTCATCTAGGCTACTCGGTTCTACAACTACCTGCTATAATTCCACAAAGGAATTAAAGACTTAAACCAATCTATCCCAGTCTAAGTCCTAGGCAGGTATCAAACAACAATTAAACAATCAGCATGCAGCTTAATAGAAACTAGCCAACTCATCACCCAAGGGATTCATATACTCACCTCGGGTCCTGCCGCACCTACACTTATGGGTCACACAATCATAATTCAAACGCAATCGCAAACTGTCAGGAGATACATGTAGCACACGAGGTTACCCAACTAGCTACCCATGGTCTCATCGCTCCTTATCACTCCAGACATCGACTTAATTGGACCGAGGTGACCTTGCTTTGATACCAAATCAAACGGGGATGTCACGCCCCGTACCCCGCGAAGCGTGAGTATCCCACCTGCGGTCGTTTATGATGCAATGCTCCCAGGATGCGTCGCCGACCCACGCCCAACAGAGATCAAGCACAAGCGGAAGTAATAAATAAACAAAACCCAGACAACTACAATTATGAGCCAAGGATAGCCATACATCAAACATCATCGTAAAAAATAATTACACATTTATATTACTATTAAAAACCATTTGTATAATATTTACAAGTACAACCAAAAGATACAAACGGTCAGCAGCCACTTGATCAAAAAGGGGTAAGCGGCTAGGGAGGTCAGGCTAAAACTAAGGAAGAGGGCTACGGTCCAAAAAGTAACTGCCCTCACTACTAGCTATAGACACTGGACGACCCTATGGCTCCCAGTCAGGATCGGATGACTCAGTGGGATCATCTGACAACTCCTCGGAGGCGTCCTCACTAGACCCCGACTCCTCCGAATCCATGGCCTGTGCTCGCTCGTCCTCGGAGTCCATCTCCAACTCCGGGTCCAGGTAAATCTCGAACCCCTCCTCGTCTGATCCCAGCTCTACAACCTCTCCGTCCTCCTCTATGTCTTGCTCCATCGCCTCGGGTTCGTCATCCTCCTCCTCATCCATAGGCTTGGGGTCCTCCACTGGTACATCGAGCTCCTCATCCATCTCTTCCTCCTGCATCATCCACTCGGGCGTGACCTCAAGGTCTATCACCTCACCAGCAGCTATAATTGGCTGCAACATCCCAACACTACCGACTGGGATATCAAAGGTCCTGAGAGGCTCCCCCTCATTTCCATTGGCATCCGGGTGGCACCATGCCATGTACTCCTGATGCTGATAAAAATACTCACCTATATTCACAATAAGTTCTGATCGATACCTCACAAAAGCCTCCCCATTTCCTAAGGGGTAAGTACTGGTATACTGCCGGATCTGCATAGGGATCCCAAAAAGTGGTGGTGGTCTCTCCATCCTCACGGCCGGGGGTCTGAAAAATATCGGTTTTACACAACCGTGAGACGAATCTGAGCGGATTCAACCCCTAAACCTAGGCTAGGCTAGCATGCAATCTCCTAACTGGAAACAAATATTTAAATCACAATACAACCATAATCAAACCATTCTCTGACCCTACAGGTTAGACCGATCAACATATAATAGTCACGGCACATACGTGGCACGCATAATCACACGTATGCCAATCACATACTCATGCACCGATTCTCACACTTTCACATGCCAGTCCATGCATGTTCATGCAGGCAATTGTCGTCGACATGACACGTGTATTTCCCAACCCACTAGCCCACACTGACACACTGGCAATCGCCCAATTTATTATTTATTGTGACTCGAGTCAACAATATTCACGGCCCGGTGCGTCTAGCCTGCTTCAAAGTACATGAGGCGCAGCAACCGATCTGGCCCAGTGTCTCTAGCCTGCTTCAAAGTGCATGAGGCGCAACACTGATCTCCTTACGAACCAGAGCCTGCTTCAAAGTGCATGAGGATGGTCGTCTTCCGGACGTACCGAGTATCGTCCCGCTTCAAAGTGCATGAGGACGGTATCGACCCGGAGGTCACGACCCGGAGGTCACGACCCGAAGGTCCTTAGGTGATCACACAACTCATTATTATCTAAACCCAGCGTATAACGCTTCGGGGTATTTTAGATGATCACACACTCATGGCAGGCACGCATTCTCACACAATTCCACAACATACCTCACTCTAGGCATACATAATGCGTGTCCATGTTATGCGATGCAATGCACCATGAGCACCAATAGAATTCAATCACTCAATATCACAACACGTGCTCAATTGGCCCAATTAATACCGTGTGGCCCAACGTGCGATTCACAATTCAATAATTAATTTCAAACCAATCATTGGCCAATCGCACTCCACATAATTCAGCCACACGACATGCG
The DNA here is from genome assembly GCA_031216405.1 of Syzygium malaccense. NCBI lineage: Eukaryota > Viridiplantae > Streptophyta > Magnoliopsida > Myrtales > Myrtaceae > Syzygium > Syzygium malaccense. The sequence goes on along the minus strand of CM062253.1, from coordinate 6,191,375 downwards.
ACATGGTAGTATGAAATCAATCACAATTAAACACAAATTACGTACAACCAGTCAACCCGGACATACCCGGTAATTTTCTAATGGGCTCTTAAATTGGTCATTTAATCCAATTAATCTCCCCAAATAATTCTCATTAATCCACTAAATTTTTCCGATAATAATTTCTACCAATCAGTCCTCAATCCAGTCTAAAATACACACTGATCCTACCTAAGCCAGTCCAAAATACACCGGTAATACCTAAACCAATCCAGAAAAACGCAATATCAGTTCTAATCCGGGTTTAGGAATTTTACTCACTTAATCCAAGGTCACGATGACGGGGGAACGGCGGCCGATCACTGATGAATAGTGAAATCGGTGGCGGAATTCCCGGCGACGGCGTATGAACGGCGGCCGGCGGTGTACGGACGGCGGCGTATGGACCTGTACGGATACACCCGTACGGACACTGTACAGACAGGGTGGAAACGGTGGCTGGCGAGGTGCCGATGGCCGGCGCGACGGTCTGTACGGACGGTGACCGTACGACGCTACAGTACCGACCGTACGGACACTGTACGGATGGGTACAGTCGGCGTCCTACGACGTGGCTGGACAGCTGGGTGGCGACGGAACGGCGATCTGAACTCCGGCGCGGCGGCGGTGAGGCTCCGACGCGGCGGCGGTGCTAATCCGGGAGAGAAAAAGAGAGAAAAAGAGAGGGAAAGAGAGAGGGAAAGGGGTCGGACAGGGGCAAAGCTGAGGCTGGGGGCTGCGGTGGTCACCGGCGGCGACGCTCCGATGGCCGGCGGTGAGCTCTGGCAAGGCCAAACAAGAGAGAAAAAAGAGAGAAAATGGGGAAGAAGCTACTGGTTTGGTGGTTCTGCCGAAGGGGGAATAGAGAAGAGAGAGAGGGGGTCTTATCTAGGTCAAAAACTAGGGCCTAGGGGTGCCAAGTGTCAAAGATCTAGCAAATTTGACCTTTTTACCCCTCATCCAAGGGCTATTATTAATCCTTATCCAAAAATCCAATGGCGTTTTGGTCCTTAGCTACCATAATTAGGATAAGTCCAAATTTAATTAATTTCCTTAATTATCCCCCAAAATTCGGAGTCAAAAATAGCCTAGGGGCAAAACCGTCATTTTTCCGTTCCCGGGGCGAAGTTCCATTTTTCGCCCGTACCAACCCTCCATGTGCGTGGCCAACATAATGAGGTGTTGGAATTGCGAAATTAATCGCGCAAGCCCTCAAAAATCAGCGTCCAAGTTTCGGGAATAAAATAATATTATTTTTTTAATTTTTGTCGAAATTCCAATTTTTGGCCATAACGACTCCTGGTATGCGTGGCCACCCTAAAATGGCGTCGGCCTCGAAAAATAACCTCATTTGGCCTCGAAAAGCAACACTGACGTCCCGAGGGGCAAAATCGTAATTTTTCACCCCCGGACCGAAATTCCAATTTTTACTCGTACTAACTCCAAACGTGTCTGGCCAGCGTGATATGACGTCAGATTCCCAAAAATAGTCTCTTAAGTCTTCGAAAATTGACATCGAAATTCGGGTCTAATTCCGTGAACAAAACTCGCTAAACTTTCAATTTCAGGGTCTCTCACTAAAGGACGGTTGTTTAGAGGTTACGCGTATCGACCTAGGGCTATCCGTATCGTGATGGTCTCGATCATTGAGAGAATGAGAAATTATCATTAGTTCCAGAGGTCACGATCGTTCGGTTCAAGTTTAGGACTGGTTGGCCACGTGCACTTTTGGTCTTGCAAAATCACCTGCATCCCAATTGTACATCGTTGGCCTTGGCCAAACCCAATCCATTACTTTTTCCTAAGATTGGCCCACGTTAGCCCAAAATATTTCCTCAGCGTCTCTCATGATCGGTGTCCCTTTCGCAATAGGATCCCCGTCCACATATCATTTTCTAGTTAGCCATACCCTAATGGTTAGTATCCCGAGAGTGATCAGCTCTGGGTGAGACTTACTAAAATAAAATGCGAAATAATATCAGTTTTATTGGTTCTGGAAATTACATCGAAATTCGGGCTGTTACACTATTTTCCTATTTTTTCTATTTTTTTGTTTTTGGGAACAGGTTTTGAATTGAAATCCATTTCGTAAAATAATTCATTTTTTTATTTCCGGTACAAATTTTGGCCCAAAAATAGATTTGAAACAGAAATGAGAAGTTAAATTTTTTTTACTTTTCTATTTCTGAAACAGAAATAGAAATAGCAACTCTCTTTTATTGCTCACCTTTGCTACCCACCACTGCCCACTCACCACCACCTGCCGCCGCTCACCGGCTGGCCATCTGTCGCTGCTCACCGGCCGGCCATCTGCCGCCATCGCCTTTCGCCGACCATTCGTCATCGCCGGATTCTAGCCAGCCATCCGTTGCCTCTCACCGGCCATCTGCCATCGCCCGTTGCCACCTCCTTTTGCCAGCTGGCTGTTTGCCACTGCTACCTTTCGCCGGCTGCTCGCTGGCCATCCACCGGCGAGCGTCGCCTGTCGCCATCGCCACTCGTCGGCCGTCCGCCGCCACTACTCATCGGCCGGCGGAAATAGAAATTTTGCGTTGTTATCAAACGAATTTCTATTCCAAGAACAGAAATTTTGTGTCGTTATCAAATGCTACTTTTTGCTCAAAAACTCGTTCGGGAAAGAGAAATAGATTTTTCAATTTCTAGCCAAAAATAGGACCAAGAAAGAGGAACGTTGTCATTTGCGCCCTAATCTCCCCAAGTCGCCAAGTAGAGAGCACATCGTGGAGGTGAGCGTGCGTACCACCGAGTAGAGAGCACCATCCCAAAAGTGGGACTTCAAAAGCTACTGTGATCACCCGCACGATGAACGACCAAGCGGAGAATTGAATAATACTATTTTTAATAAACGAAGATTGGATTTACGGAGAGAAATTGTCCTATCAATCATAAATCTGTCTGTTGTACATGTGCCAATTCAACCATGAACTTTTTCGATTTTGCCAATTTGATTATAAATCTTTGCGCATAATTTTGATGCAGTCATTTTGGCTAATTTTCAGAAAGATTTTGAGCATACCTACATAGCTCGCTCTCGCAACATAAAAGTCTCTGTATTTGGATTTCGGAAAGATTTCGAGCCACTTACGTGAGAAGGTGTGACTGTCCATGGCTAAGATCGAATGAAAAGGAACTAACTTAGGCTTTTGAAAAGAAAGTGTAGAGCGTAAAGACGCAACAATTAAACCAGGGTAAAATATAAGAAGGTACTATTCAATCGTCGCCTTGAATATGGACTTCTTAGTGATGATGCGTTGTTCATGAGTTTGAAAGACGTTACATTCATAACGATAACCATTGGTTCGAGTATTATAACGAATATAGGTCATTTAGTTTGGAATCATCAAAAAGTCATTACTTTGGTCTAAAGTTACATCATATAACAAGATTACAGGATAAAACTAATCAACAGACAACCAAAATTGCCTCCCATTTTCAGTGATCTGTCTATGTTAATAAGTCGAGTGTTTCACTTGTTTAATAGCCCCTGTATTATCAGCTGAGTGATTCACTCTATGCACTCTCCTTGTGTAGAATTGTTTCTACACTTTTCACGAGTCCTTCATTCTGATTTTGACTACTACATGCATGTTTTTTTTTCTTCTGATGTCTCAAGATTGACAAAGGAAACATAACCTAGGAAAGGAATCCATTGAACAATTGTGGGCACTGCGCCTTTGACAAATTATTGTCCTGATGTTGTATTACCCTCTACACGCAATTAGCAGCATAAGCATAGACAGGACGAAATGGAGTTGCTGATATATGTGTACATCATTGAGAAGCAAAACATCATGAGTATAATAGCAAGAGGCACTGCTAAAGAGCTGAGCAACACTAAATTTACAAAATGACATGATTTGCACTTACCATGCCATTTTATTGACGACTTGCCCAGACAAGCATGAAACTGAAGAAAGCAAAATATTGGCTACCACTCATAAGGAGAAACAAGCCAACTCCAAAGATGGTTCTGCTTAAACAAGAAAGCAAGAATTTCAGTGAGATCAATGAACGATTGGACTAATTGATGCGGAGAACGGGCCTGTCATGCTCTTCTCAATCTTCTCCTCAACTCCGCTGCCTTCACTACGACAATCACATACACCACGTCTGTTTTATGATCCACATAGTCGAAGTAGATGCATCTCCAATTCTTCTTTTTTTTTTTTTTTTTTGGTAAGGAATCTCCAATTCTTCTTGTACACCAGAACTCCAATAACTCCCTGAAACCCAATCGCAAACCCCAGCATTATGACAACGCAGAACATCACCATTTCAAGCTTACCTTCTTCATCAGTATCTTCTTTTGGCGATTGAGGGGCCTATGCACCGGGGCAATTCTTTTTTAGAGGATCGCTGCAAAGTAGGGGATTGTCGGCATAAATGCAAGGATCATCAAGGGTCTGGATTTGATTTCCTTTGGGAATTGGCCCCGTGAAGTTGTTGTGCGACAAGTTTAGTTTGCTCAATGATGTAAATGTAGAAAAGCTCTGTGGGATTATTCCTGAAAGGTGATTATTCGAAAGATCAAGTGACTCGAGTGATTTCATGTATCCAATCCTAGACGGGATGCCTCCAGAAAGAAAGTTGCGGGATAAGTTCCAGCCTCGCAATTTGGAGAGCAAGGTAAGCTCTTCAGAGATTGGCCCAGTCAATTTGTTGCTTGAGAGATTCAAATTGACCATAAGCTGTAGATCAAGTGTTGTGTAATCAAGGTCTATTACCTTCACGACCTGCTCCACATGCTGTCGATTCCAAATTGTTTGAGACACATCCGTAAGCGGGGAAGGTCCAGGAGGGTATGGTAAGTTGCCATCATCTATGCTTTTGAGCAGTTTCATAACGCTCTCTTGATTCCAATCCGTTGGAGACATCGGCGCAAGCATGGGAGCTGCAGGCTCATACACAGGGGAGAGTGAGTTGCCATCATCTCTGCTTACATGTAGTTTCATACCGTTCATATAGCCTAGACAATTTGGAATCATTCCTATTAGATTATTCATTGCTAGGTCCAATATTTGCAGTGTAGAGAGGAAGCATAGCTGTGGAGGAATACTGCCATTGAACATGTTATCTCGCAGTCTAAGAATCCATAGAAACTGAAAGCTTCATCCAAACCAATGCGGAACACTTCCAAAGATTTCGTTCGTGCCAAGATCCAAAATCAGCAAGTTCATACGATTTTTCATAGCCACAGGAATTCGTCCATGGAGACTGTTGTTCAAGTGTAATGACCCAAGCCCAAATAAATTTCCCAAAGAACTTGGTATGACTCCGGACAATTTGTTGGATGATAAATCAAGGAGACTCGTAAAATTCTCCTTCCAAAATGCAGGAATTTTGCCAACTAATTCATTCCTTCCAAGGTGCAACACGTCTAGTAATTCTATCTCGCATAATGAGGTTGTTATTGGAACACTCAAGAGATTATCATTTAGAAACAAGAAATTCAAACGAGGCATCGCTAGGCCAATATCTTGCAGAAAAGTTCCTGAGATGAAGATGTGAGAGAGATCTAGCGAATTCAATATGGAAGGAAATTTCGGCAGAGATCCATTTATTTGGTTATAAGAGAGATCCAGGGAGTGGAATGAAATGAGACCTAGCCAATCTGGGAGAGCTCCTGTGATGAAGACATTGGACAAAACTATCTCTGTTACATTGACTTGCGTTCTTATTCATCGTGGAAATTCCATTCCGAACTCACAGGACGTCATCCCAATGTACAAGAGATTGAAGGGCGGTATCCAGTTGGAATCCACCTCGAGAGCAAACTAATTTTTGCCGATATTTAAGTACGATAGCTTCGAGAGGTTGGAGAAGTGGATTTCAGAAAGTGTTCCTCTCAAGGAATTTGCTGAAAGATCTAAATGGTGAAGATCTTGAAGTTTTCCGAGACTATGTGGAATAGTGCCACTTAGAAGATTGTCACTAAGATCTAAAAATGATAAGACTTGCAATCTTCCTAATGCCTCTGGAATATCCCCTATTAATTGATTTTGTGATAGATCAAGTATTGTCAGGTTTTTCAAGTGCACCGGCCAGTCTAGTAAAGCTCCTCGAAAAAAATTGTTATTTATCTCCAGTTGGTCCATGTTTTTCCCGATAAGCCCTGAAGAATTTCCCTCGACTAAAAACATCTCCTCATGAAGTTCATTATGGCCTAGCGATAGTGACTAAAGGAATGGTTTGTTCCTTAATAAAGAGAATAACCCTCCTTCAATGTTTTTGCAAAAGATTTTGTGCGAGATTGAGATCGACAAGACTTCTCAAGTTATCGAAGCACCTTGGTATTGAAGAGTTGAAGAAGTTTGATGAAAGATTGAGGTGCTGGAGAGAAGTCATGTTTTGAAATATAGTGCTTGGGATGGGACCTTCGAAAAGATTCCATGAAAGATGGAGGTGCTAGAGAGAAGTCGTGTTTTGAAACATAGTGCTCGGGATAGGACCTATAGAAGAATTCCATGAAAGATCAAGGTGCCGAAGAGAGGTCATGTTTTGAAATATAATGATTGGGATGGGACCTTGGAAAAAATTATATGAAAGATCGAGGTACTAAAGACGAAGGAAAGTGGGCTGGTGAAATTCATAAAGCTCGCAATTTGATGGGCTCAAATGTGATAAAGATGGGAGTTTGCTGATCACCTGCATGGGGACTTCATATCCTGTACTATTCAAGCTGCTCATGTCAAGGACTTCCAACTCGGTGAGATTTCTCCATTCACAAGGAATAATTGCAAAATTGAAGGAGTAGGACAAGTTAAGGTACCTCAACTGCTTCATCGAGCCAATATAATTGAGCATGTTCGCATTTTTGAAATAGATCTCGCTCAACTCTAGGTACCTCAAGTATCTCAAGTTGAGGAAAGAAGAGTTCGGATCACTAGTTGTGGAAAAAATCAGTGGGAAATTAGTTCTTGATGTGATCTGGAGCATGACAACATGTCCATTTACTTGGTTACACTTTACTCCGGTCCATTGGCAACAATTTTTGCTGTTCCAAGAAGAAAGGAGGTGAAATGGTCAGAGAGACTTTGTTTGAACTGGACTAGAGCATACCTGTCTTCTTCAAAGCAAATGGAGGATGAGCTCCTATTTCTGCATAAACATACACGTGCATTGTATGAAATTAACAACAGACTTACTAAGACAAGCATTTTCACACTATCGTGTCTCACCATGACTGATGATGAAAATGAAAACAATTACTATATCGCACACGAAAGCCACTCGATTAGGCTGCATGTTTTTTGGCTTGGGTGCATTTGTTTAAACTTTGAGAAATTTGTTTTGGAGTGGGTTCTTAGGAGTAGATAAATGGCATTTATAGAGGGCAAGGGAAGGAATAAAATTGAATGTAACCAAATATAACGTCAGTGTAGTGTCAAAGTAAACGTAACCATCAATTTTTGATTTTTAGTAGCGTAAAGAAATTATCCACCAACATCCCGATGACTTGACTCCAAGGTGACCGTCTCCCATAAAGGTCAAACTCAATATCATCTTTAGAATTTGGTGCTTCGACTGATGGGAGTACTTCAAAGATGGTCCTGCACAGTTGCTTTTCATCGCCATTGAGTGGAATGATGGAGTGGAGGCCTACATCAGCAACATGCGTATGCCCTTAAATAATTGATGAGGCAATAAGATGATTTCAAAATCTCACTTTTCAATTTATTAGCTAGATGAAAACCCAAGAGGTTATCATTACATCCCATCGTCGAGTAATGTCGGATAAGGTTAGATTATGTGCAAATTGGATTGGGTATACATCACTGCGTAAACTTGAAAATTAAGGAATAAAATTAGCAAGAACGTCACAAATAAGTTGACGTTAAACGTAAAAAAGAGTGATGTGAAGAAATTGAGGAACTGGGCTCTGATTTAAAGTTGGATTTCACCAGAAAATGTTTGTTATGTGGGAGAGGACACATAAACTTTGCAGTCAAGACGCGCAAATGTCCTGTCCCTCAAGTCTCTTGTTCCTATTGTGCTCCATTATTGTGTTGTAGGTCTTGAACAGATAGAAATGGCTTTTCTCGCTTGTTTAGTAAAGCAAAGTTGTTGGCCTTACCTTCCAGGTGACGAGTCGACGTCGAGAATGTCGAGTTCTTATTGTTCATATTGGCTCAAATCCATTTTTCAACCCTCGCGAATTTGGCGGCTCTCTATGATTGTTAATGTGATCGAGAATGTCAAGTTCTTGTTCCATTTATTCTTAGAAACTCACACCCGAGTATATCGAATAGTTAATGTGATCCTTTAGCCCAAGACAACAAGAATCAAACCTAAAAGGAGTACTCATTTAGTGATCATTTAAGGGTGTATAAATGACATTACCGACTTTCTCTCATATTATATGGGACTCTGGATCTTAGAATTAATGCGTTTCATGAGGCATACTTCGACTTGGGTCTATATTTATGAAACAGAGCAAGTGCTTGGCTTTGCCCCCTGCTATAAGCCAAGCAACAGACAACATCTTAACCAAATCGTAACACCAAGATGTACGCACCTTGGTGGGGTTGGTCCAAGTTTTGCAGTGGAAGACCCGCAAGCACCAAGCCAAAAGGTCTTTGAGGTCCACGTCGTTATCCTATGCAACGACTTGGGTCTCTGTCTATATTCACCTGGTTGCATTCTCCTTCGCATTAATGCAAAATTCTAAGGTGTGCCTAATTCTGCCACTACTCAAATGCTCATCATGGTTTTTGAGATTTCTTTCTTCAAAGTGCGTCTATGGGAATTTATTATGAAGGAATGATGAAAGTTAGCAAGAGGGAAAAATAAGATGTGGTACAATATCAATCGATTCCCGTGAATATTTCTTTTGGGTGAAAAGAGCGCTCCCTTATGGGTGGAAAGAATGCTTTCTTAAATTTTCTTATTGATTTGAATTGCAAGACGGTAGGAGATTTAAGGACCTTACACATGGTAAAATTTTGCGAGATCACTGTCAAGTCCTCTAAAAAATTAAACCATCATATGAATGCCTGATTTAATATTTAAATATTCTAATACTCCATGTCGCGACCTTCCCGAGACCAATGAAATTCCTGAGGTGTCTGGACAGATTATTGAGCAAATTCCTCTTGGGAGGTAGATGCTTGTGCTTGATACGGGTTCTCCCAAACTCTATCAGTTGGAATGTTAATTATATTTGATTGATTATGATATTCATTTTTTTAAGAGTCGTCATTAATCAATTATAGGTTGATTAAAGCCCAAATAAGATAAAAGAGTTCACAGTTACTTCCGTGAACTAGAAATTCGTGGGTATGGACACTTAGTTACCTAAGTTTTACATATAGCTCGTTATCGGTACCTTTCCTCCTTTGATAAGGGTTTTTCATGCAATCGTTTCTGATTTTCATCCCTAAACATGCAAATCTACATGGCTACAGGGCGCAAGCAATAAAATGACATCAATCGATAATAAAACGAGTAAACAGCGGAAATGATAAGATCCCGAGCCATATCGCGCTACATTATCCAACATTTTATAATAAAGCCCCGAGACGCAACCTCGTCAGCTATTCATAAAAGGAGAGCGAATATGCAAATGTGATATGCTATGTTAAATATACTAAACAATGTATTTTCTTGCAATGAGCCAATTAACATGGAAATATTTAAAATTGTGCAACAAATAATGCATAAATCTAAGTCTTTTTAAATGCAACCCTAGGCATAATTTTGTAATTTTTTCTGACGACATCCAATCTAAAATTACTAGCATGCAAGATATGATTTTTATATTTTCCAATTTATGACATACGGCCTATTGAAAATAAACGTGCGAATATAGCAATTAAATAATAGCACAACCTAAATATCCTAGACGTGCATTGAAAAATCTATTCATGGGAAGTTCCAATTTTTCTAAGATGGGAATTGTGTGTGCATAGGAATGTTGTGTTAAGAATATGTAAGATAGCATGATGCAAAGTCTAACATGGGCCTGACATGAGCAACTACTTGCATGGAATTGAATCCTCCACACATGCGGTGGGATAAGCTGAGCCATGATCAACGAAGCTTTGGAGAGAGTATATGAAGTTGGAATATACAACTCTTAATTATTTACAAAAGGAGATTCATATCAATGATGGTCCTAAAACTTATCATGAAAGTGCAATTGAGTATTAAAATTTTCAAAAAGTGCAAATAAATCCTAAAACTTATCACGAAAGTGTAATTGAGTCCTAAAACTTATCAAAGTGATTCAATCAAGTCCTTCCGTTAACTGTATTATCTTGAAAATTTTAGGACTTTATTGTACTTTCGTGACAAGTTTTAGGACTTGATTGCACTTTTTGAAAGTTTTATGTTTCTATTGCACTTGCATATCAAGTTTTAGGATTTCCAGTGCACTTATCTTTTGTTTTGAATTAAGAGTGCAGGTGCAACAACACAAAAGAATGCCTCTTTGTGATATGAGCAAGCTCGAATTCATCTTTACATTCCTATGCATCTTTCTCTATTCCCCATAGTTTTGAACAATCAACAGAACGTTTCTCTCTAATACCGATCAACTTCATGTGTCAAAAGATATCTGCAACACCTGTCAAAAGAAAAGGAACATTTCTGCTAAACGAAGCTTCTCTCACCGGACAATGGCAGACAAGAAACACCTTTGCCGAATGTCTATCATAGTCGTTTCGCGCCAATTCTGGCCCTCCTTGTAACATTCAACCTGTGACGATATCAGTAGAGAAGTATGTCGAACGATGCTCCAGAAACAACCCGGATGAGCAGTCTGGTTGACAGATTATGACGACTCACAGTGAGTCGATTGTCTGGCTGAAAATTACAGATGAATCATGACGTACAAAACAGAGGAAGGGCAAAAAAACTCACCATGTCTACTGTGAAGTAGTGCGTGAAAGTTTTCATTAACTTCATTTGTAATTTCGCTTGCCAGATTATTATGGTTCCAGGGGTACATTTATCCCGTACTTTGAGCTTAAGTGCTCCAATGTCGCGCCAAGTCATCAACAAAGGAATGGCTATATCTGTAGACTGTAGTCTCACTGCTCAAAAGGAAAAAAAAAACAATGATCCGTGAAAAACAGATACTCGGTAGTACAGATGTCTAAAATAGAAAAAGGCATCTCGATCATGAATTAGAAGATAATATTCATTTTCATCAATGAATGTTTATGCACTGATCCTACCAATTCAACACAATCACGAGCATATCTCAGATTAATCAAATGTTGCAGGCTGGAGATTTAATGCATTGGCCTGATTTTCTCTTTTATTGTTTCTAAATCTAATACACCTCACCCATATTTCCAAATCCGCGAATGGGCCTCTTTGAGTTCTTTAAGAATTGGCGACACAGACGAAGGTCTGTCGCTTTTCTAGTAGTTTTTTCGAACCAGGGCACTGCATAAGCCAAACCGCATGATTTATTATTCTCCAGAAATTTCCCATGCCCCTGATTTGAGCGAAGTTTTTGTATCATCAACAATACCTGTCTAGAGTGTTGTAGTAGGTGCTTATTATAAGAACTCTCGAGTGACCTAAAATTACATTATACAGTTGCATTGCCACAGAATATGCACGCCTGCATAGCTCTCTCTGGCAACATAAAATTATCTGTATTTGAAATTTCGGAAAGATTTCGAGCCATTTATGTAAGAATGTGTGATTGTCCATGCCTAAGATCGAATGAAAAGGAAATAAGTTGGGCTTTTCAAAAGAAACTATAGAGGGGAAGACAAAAAAAAAATTAAACCAGTGTAAACTGTAAGAAGTTAGAGCAAGTCATAAGTCCGGAACGGTGCTATCCAGGAAGAGCAAATTGGCCTCTAGGGAAAAAGGAAAAACCATAATATACTACTATTCAATTTTAGAATATGGGCTTCTTATGGCGCACATGATAACTATTCTATTTTTCTATTTTTTTTATTTCCCAGAACAGAAATCCGTTTGATAACGCAATTTCATTTTTTTTATTTTTGAAACAAATTTTGATTTCAGAAATAGGTTTATAACAGAAATGAGAAATAAAGATTTTCGACTTTTCTATTTCTGGAACAAAAATGAGAAATAAAATTCTTCTCATCGCTCGCCCTCATTACTAGTCGGCCGCCCACCCGTCGTCCGTCGGCTGCCTCTTGCCTCCTGTCGCCGGCCACCTCCGGCTACTATCTGTCGTCTATCGTTCTCTGCCGTTGCTTGCCATCCACTTCTCGCCGCCATCCACCGCCGAATGCCAGCTGCCTCTTGCCACCGTCCACCGCCGGCCGCCTCCCACTGCTGTCCGCTGCTTGCTTGCTAGCCTCCTCTCACCACCATTTGCCGCCTGCCTACTAACCGCCTCCTACAGTCGGCCACCGCCTCCCATCGCTATCTGTTGTCCGCCGCCGTCGCTCGCCTTTTGAGGCCGGCCGTTCGGAAGGGAGAAATTTTGTATCATTATCAAACGAATTTCCACTTTGTGAGCAGAAATTTTGTTTTGTTATCAAACATGTATTTTAGCTCAGAAACTAGTCCTGGGAATAGAAATAGAAAAATATATTTTGGGCTAGAAATTAATTTCTGAAACAGAATGGTTATCATTTACGCTCTAGTGATAATGCGTTATTCAGGAGTTTGAAAGAAGTAAGCCATTGATTTGAGTATAATAATGAAATTGGATTATTTAGTCTGTAATCATGGAAAAATCGTTACTTTTGGTCAAAAGTTATATCATATAACGAGTTGACAAGAAAAAACTAATCAACAGATACACTAAAAATATCTCAACCTCCCTACTATAATCTATACACTAGTTATATCACTATTTAAACATGGCACCCATAATGTAGACCAAATTCAAACACTTCCATAAATTCTCAATTGAGTTTCGTCTGAGAGCGAGGCGGGCCTAAATTTTCCTTAGTTTGATTTTCCCTTATAAATAAAATCAACCAGCAACTCATGATAATGTTGAGGACTTACTTACATGACAAGCAAGTTACCGGGTCATATTTTTTCACCAGTGGAATTGGCAATTACCAGCAACTCCAAAAATCTATCAATGATCGAATTTCGATTTTCCCATGATTGGACCCTGATCTGTCAATGTTAATAAGTCGAGTAATTCACTGGTTTAATATCCCCTGTATTATCAGCTGACTGATTCAATCTATGTACTCTCCTTGGTTAGGATCTTTTCTACGCTTTTCACGAGTCCTTCATTGTGATTCTGTTGACATGCACGTTTTTTCTTTTTTTTTTTTGATTTCTCAAGATTGAGAAAGGAAACATAACCTGGGATGTACCCTAAACATGCAATTAGCAGAAAAAGCATAAACAGGATGGAATGGAATTGCTAACAGAGTTTTACATCATTGACAAGCAAAATGATATAATGAGTACAATAACACGAAGTACCGCTAAAGAGCTGAGCAACACTAAATCACAAAAAGACATGATTTGCAATTACCATGCCGTTTTATTGGCGGCTTGTTCGAACAAGCTTGAAACTGAAGAAAACAAAATATTGGCTACCACTCATAAGGAAAAACAAGCCAACTACAAAGATGATTCTGCCTAAACAAGAAAGCAAGAACTTCACGAGATCAATGAAGGATTTGACTGATTGATGTTGAGAACAGGCCTGTTATGCTCTTCTCAATCTCCTCCTCAACTCGGCTACCTTCACTACAGCAATCACGTAGACCATGTCTGTTTTACGATCCACATAGTCGAAGTAGATGCATCTCCAATTCTTCTTGTACACCAAAACTCCAATAACTCCCCAAAATCCAGTCGCAAACCCGAGCATTATGACAAGGCAGAACATCACCTTTTGAAGCTTACTTTCCTCATCGGTATCTTCTTCTGGCGCTTGAGGGGCTTCTGTAATGGGGCATTTCTTTTTTAGAGGATCGCCACAAAGAAGAGGATTGTCGGCATAAATGGAAGTATCATCAAGGGTCTGGATTTGATTTCCTTTGGGAATTGGCCCGGTGAAGTTGTTGTGCGACAAGCTTAGTTTGCTCAGTGATGTAAATACAGAAAAGCTCTGCGGGATTGTTCCTGAAAGGTGATTATTCGAAAGATCAATTGACTCAAGTGATATCATGTATCCAATCCTAGACGGGATGCCTCCAGAAAGAAAGTTGCGCGATAAGTTCAAGCCACGCAATTTGGAGAGCAGGGTAAGCTCTTCAGGGATTGGCCCAGTCAATTTGTTGCTTGAGAGATCCAAATTGACCATAAGTTGTAGATCAAGTGTTGTGTAGTCAAGGTCTATTCCCTTCGTGACCTGTTTCACATGCTCTTGAGTCCAATCCGGTAGAGACATCGGCGTAACCGGGGAAGCTGCAGGAGGGGAGACCGCAAGCGCGGAAGGTGCAGGAGGGGAGAACTAAGTTGGCATCATCTATGCTTTTGTTCAGTTTCATACCGTTCTCTTGATTCCAACCCATTGGAGACATTGGCGCAAGCATGGGAGGTGCAGGCTCATATGTAGGGGAGAGTGAATTGCCATCATTTCTTCTTCTGTGCAGTTTCATACCGTTCATATAGCCAAGACAATTTGGAATTATTCCTGTTAGATTATTCATTGCTAGGTCCAATATTTGCAGCACGGAGAGGAAGCATAGCTGTGGAGGAATACTGCCATTGAACATGTTATCTAAGAATCTGTAGAAACTGAAAGCTTCATCCTAACCAATGTGGAACACTTGCAGAGATTTTGTTCTAGCCAAGATCCAAAATAAGCAAGCTCGTACAATTTTTCATAGTCACAGGAATTTCTCCATCGAGACTGTTGTTGTTCAAGTGTAAAAACGTAAGCCTAGAGAAATTTCTCAAAGAACTCGGTATGACTCCGGACAATTTGTTGGATGATAAATCAAGGAGACCCATAAAATTATCCTTCCAACATGCATGAATTTTGCCAACTAATTCATTCCTTCCAAGGTGCAACACTTCCAGTTCCATCTCGCATAATGAGGTCGGTATTGGACCACTCAAGAGATTGTCATTCAGATACAAGAAACTCAAACGAGGCATCGCTAGGCCAATATCTTGCGGAATAGTTCCTGAGATGAAGTTGTGAGAGAGATCTAGCAAATACAATTCGGGAGGAAATTTTGACAGAGATCCATTTATTTGGTTGTGAGAGAGATCCAGGAAGTCGAATGACATGAGACCTAGCCCATCTGGGAGAGCTCGTGTGATGGAGGCATTGGAATCCACCTCGAAAGCTAAATGGTTTTTGCTGATATTTAAGTACGACAGCTTCGAGAGGTTGTAGAAGTGGATTTCGGAAAGTGTTCCTCTCAAGGAATTTGCTCAAAGATCTAAATAGTGAAGATCTTGAAGTTGTCCCAGACTATGCGGAATGGTGCCATTTAGAAGATTGTTACTGAGATCTAAAAACGATAAGACTTGCAACCTTCCTAATGCCTCTGGAATATCCCCTATTAATTGATTATGTGATAGGTCAAGTATTGTCAGTTTTTTCAAGTGCCCCAGCCAATTTGGCAAAGCTCCCCAAAGAAAATTATCATTTATCTCCAATTGCTCCAAGTTTTTCCCAAAAAGCCCTGAAGAATTTCCCTCGACTGAAAGTATCTCCTCATGAAGTTTGTTATGGCCCAGCAATAGTGACCGGAGGAATGGTTTGTTCCTTAACAAAGAGAACAACCCTCCTTCAATGCTTTGCAAAAGATCCATGAAAGATCAATGTGCCGGAGAGAAGTCGTGCCACGAAATATAGTGCTCGGGATGGGACCTTTGAGAAAACTCCGTGAAAGATCGAGGTACAAGAGAGAAGTCATGTTTTGAAATATAGTGCTTGGGATTATACCATTGAAATCACTCATTGAAAGATCAAGGTGCCGGAGAGAAGCCATGTTTTGAAATATAGTGCTCGGGATTGTACCATTGAAATCACTCATTGAAAGATCAAGGTGACAGAGAGAAGTCATGTTTTGAAATATAGTGATTGGGATGGGACCTTTGAAAGAAGTCCCTGAAAAATCAAGGTGCCGGAGAGAAGTCATGTTTTGAAATATAGTGCTCAGAACGAGACGTCTGAGAAAATTGTATGAAAGACCAAGGTGTTGAAGATGAAGAGAAGTAGGTAGGTGAACTTCATAAATCCCACAGTTTGATAGGCTCAAATGTGATAAAGATGGGAGTTTGCTAATCACCTGCATGTGATCTCTAGATCCGATAATATTCGAGCTGCTCATGTCGAGGTACTTTAATGCTTGAAGATGCGAAACCCACTGAATGTCTTCAACAACACCCATGTTATAATAAGCATGGAGATCAAGGACTTCCAATTCGGTGAGATTTCCCCATTCACGAGGAATAGAAAAACCAGAAGAGTCGGACAAGTTAAGGCACCTTAACGGTTTCATCGATCCAATGAATTTGAGTATGTATGCATTTTTGAAAATGATCCCGCTCAACTCTAGGTAGCTCAAGTATCTCAAGTTGAGCAAAGAAGAGTTCATATCACTAGCTGTGAAAGAAATCAGTGGGAAATCACATCCTGATGTGATCTGGAGCATGACGACATGTCCATTTATTTCGTCGCACTTTACTCCGGTCCATCGGCAACAATC
The DNA here is from genome assembly GCA_031216405.1 of Syzygium malaccense. Classification (NCBI taxonomy): domain Eukaryota; kingdom Viridiplantae; phylum Streptophyta; class Magnoliopsida; order Myrtales; family Myrtaceae; genus Syzygium; species Syzygium malaccense. The sequence continues at coordinate 6,174,756 of CM062253.1, read as the reverse complement.
TTTGCCGCCGTTCCAAGAGGAAAGAGGTGAAATGTATCAGAGAGATTTTGTCTGAACTGGATTAGAGCATCCCTTTCTTCTTCGAAGCAAATGGAGGATGAGCTTCTGTTTCCGCACAAACATACACATGCATTGTGTAAAATTAACAACAGACTTACTAATACAAGCATTTTCACACCATCATGTCTCGCCATGAATGATGATGAAATTGAAAAAAAAAAAGCTATATCGCACACGAAAGACACTCGATTAGGCTCCAAGGTTTTTGGCTTGGGTGCATTTGCTTGAACTTTGAGAAATTTGGTTTGAGTGGGTTGTCCAGAGTAGACAAATGGCATTTATAGAGAGCAAGGGAAGGAATAATAATTAATGTAACCAAATATACCGTGAGTGTACCGTGTATATCACGTGTTAATAATGTCATTTACCATCACAATAAACGTAACCATAACTAGTTGACTCTTACTAGCGTAAAGAAATTATCCAGCAGCATCCCGATGACTTGACTCCAAGCCGACCGTCTACCAAAAAGTCAAAGTCGACATCATCTCTTTAAAATTTTTGAGCTTGGACTGATGGGAGTAATTCAAAGATGGTCCTGCACGGTTGCTTTTCATCACCATTGAGGGGAATGATGGAGTCGAGGCCTCCATTGGCAACATGCGTATGCCTTTAAATAATTGATGAGGCAATAAGATGATTTCAAAGTCACACTTTTCAGTTTATTAGCAAGATGAAAACCCAAGAGTTTATGATTATATACCATCATCGAGCAATATCAGATAAGGTTAGAAATAGAATATGTGCAAATTGGATTGGGTATACATCACTGCATAAACTTGAAAACTAAGGGATAAAATTAGCAAGAACCTCACAAATAAACTAAAGTTAAACTTAAAAAGAGTGATATGGAGAAATTGAGGAACTTGGCTCTGATTTAAAGTTGGATTTCACCAGAAAATGTAAGCTGCTATGTGTGATGAAGCTTCCCCAGTCGGAAGAAAGAGGAAATGTCTTTCGTTGGATTCGTCATCGAATGTTGATCTGACCAACATGTGTGCCCATGGTGGTTCTCTTGCGACACCACTAGTGACAACTACAGAAAACTTTGCAATCAAGACGTGCAAAAGTCTGGTATTTCAAGTCTCTTGCTCCCATTGTGCTCTATATTTGTGTCGTGCGTCTTGACTAGATAGAAATGGCTTTTCTCGCTTATTTAATAAGGTGACGACAACATTGAGAATGATGAGTTCTTGTGTTTCATATTGGTTGAAATCCGTTTTTCAGTCCACGCGAATACGGCAGTTCTCGGGTCTTGCTTACGAGTACATCGAATAGTTAATGTGGTCCTTTAGCCCAAGACAACAAGAATCAAGCCCTCAGAAGGAGTACTAATTTGGTGACGATTCAAGGGTGTATAAATGACATTATCGACTTTCTCTCATATTATGTGGCTGTAGACACCTATTTTTAATTTGCCCAAAATAAATTGCACAAAATTTAGGAGTTAATTTTCTTTAATTCCTAAAACAAAAAAAATATTTCAATTTAAAACGCATTGCATATAGAATTAGGCACATTTGCATTAATAGGGCTTATTAGAGCATATTTTCTTAATTAATCCTTAAAAAATATAATTAAAAAAAAAGAAGAAAAAGAAAAAAAAATTGAATCGGACAGGGCCGGGCCAACCCGGCCCGTTTCTTTCCGCGCGCGGGCCCCCGGCCCGGTCCCTTTCTTTTTCTTTTTTCCTCCGCGCGGGCCCACGGCCCACTCTTTTTCCCTTCCTTTTTCTTTCTCCCCCCCGCGCGCGGCTGGGCCTGGCCCGGCCCAGCCCTTCTCCTTCTTCCTTCCCCCCCGCCGAGCGTCGCTCTCCTCGCCCCTGTTTAGCCCTGTTCCAGGTGTCACGTCGACGCACGGCGGCGCCGCTCCTCGCCGTCGCTATCCGACCAGAGGGCCGGATAAGCACGCCACAGGGACTGGCCATTAATGGCCAGTCCCGTCTCCCCGCTTTCCCGGAGCCCCCTTATCCTCTCCTCTCTCCCGGCGTCCTGTTCCCCCTGTCCTGCTCTGCCCCGGCCTGCAAATGGCCACCGAAGTCATGGGGTGACGACGGCCGTTGCAGGCCCTCGTCACGCTGACGCAGGGGAGGCCCGTCATGGTCATCGTCATCGTCGTCGCCGCCTATAAAAGGCCAGAGAGAGAGAGAGAGCGGTCGGTCGGCCAATTTTGGGGAGGAGGCCCGGTCGGCGAAACAGTGGAAAGAGAGAGAAACACAGAGAGAAACAGAGGGGGAGCAGAGAGAGAAAGGGAGCCCCCGGTGGCCACCGCGCCTCATCCGTCCATCCCCGCCGCCGAGCCGACGGCGGCGACACAAAGAGAGAGAGTAGAGAGAGAAACAGAGAGGGAACAGAGAAAAAAGAAAGAGAGTAGAGAGAGAGAGAGTCGCCGAGGTCCGCCGGAGTCGAAGAAGGGCCAGCAACGTCGCCGTCGCCTACGTAGTCGCCGGAAAGCCACCCAGGCGCGCCGCGGACCGGTGAGCCCCCCGGCCGAGTTCCGCCTCTGTTTTCCCCTGTTCGCGGATACGGTTTGGCCGGGACTCGCGCCGGCCGAGTCGCGCGAATCCCGGCCAATACCGTCTCTGGTCCCGGTCCTTAGTCGCCGTCGGAGGTGAACCGAAGCCGCTGGAGCCGACCGTGCCGCCGGAGGAGGTCGAAATCGGCTGATTTCCACCGCGCACGCTCAGTGTTCGACAAAATGCCTCAATGAGGCCGGTTTTTGTTTCGTCGCCGGCCGGCGAACGGCGGACCGACGGCGGCTCAGGTAAGTGGCGCAGCTTGGCAGTGGTGCCAGGGGGCCGATTTGGGGGCGGCGCTGGCCTGGGCCAGCCGGCGGACGGCCAATTTTGGCCCCGCCGGCGTCTGCCCCCTCCGCGGGTCTGTTTGTTCGGGTCGGATCCGACCCAAATCGACAGATCCGACCCGGGTCAACGCACGGGTCGGATCCGTTGACTCGGGTCGGTTCCGCCCGACCCGGATCGATAGATCCGACCCGGGTCAACTACCGGGTCGGATCCGTTGACTCGGGTCGGTTCCGCCCGACCCGGATCGACAGATCCGACCCGGGTCAACGACCGGGTCGGATCCGTTGACCCGGGTCGGTTCCGACCCGATCCGGATCGACCGATCCAACCCGGGTCAACGCCCGGGTCGGGTCCGTTGACCCGGGTCGGACCCGACCCGACCCGGTTAATATTATATTATTTTTTAATTTTATTTTTGTTTTATTTTATTTTTAATTTTTTTAAATAAAAAATTTTAAAATTTTAAAAAAATTCTAAAATTCTAAAAAAAATTCTAAAAATTTTTTTAAAAAAAAACTTTTAAAACAAGTTTTATTTTTATTTTATTTTCTTTCGGTATTTTTATTTTTATTTTTTTTTCCGAAAAAAAAAAATCAATTTTTTTTTAAAAAAAAAAGAAGTTTTTTTTATGTGATATATATATAAGTGTTTTAATCCATTGTTATATTATTGTGCATGTTATTGTCTTATTTAAATTAGACAAGCCTGAGTTATGCGGTGGTATTTTGCATGTTATTTTTATCACAGTTGCGTTGTTGTTACGCATGTTTTTAATACAATTGCATGAGCTGTTGTATTTTGAATGTCATCTGACTTAGTTAAGATTAGAACCTTAGGCTGCATGAATTGTCGTGTTCCTGATTGCTAATCGTTTCTGATTACGCACTCGCTTGATCACCTCACATGTTAGGAGAAAGGTCCTAAAATCAATCCAAATTGCCTGACAAATGTTTTCAGAAATGAATAGGGTAGAAAGGTACCGAAAGGGGATTAGTTATTTAACTAATGTAATCAAGTCCCCGAACCCAGTTAATCTCTGGTTCGTAGGAATAGGGTGATTCTCCCGTCACCCTATTTAGGTTTCTAATCGACCTACCCCAAATCGATTAGTGGCGACTCCTGCATGTAAATCACCTGCATGTTAAAAAGTTAAACCCTAAGTCGCGATATGGTATGGGCTTGGGAGAGCCAGAGTTAAGTCCTGAACCTAGACTTAGCACGTACCAGGCGAGCCCTCCTTCTTTTTGCATGTCGTCCGATGAAAGAGGCTCCCGGAGAGTTCGGTCGCGACAGACTGGCGACTCCGCTGGGGAATCTTGTTTTTTTTTTTTTTTTTTTAAGTGGACTTAGGCCAAAATTTTTATCCTGTTCAAAATTTTTGTTTGGCAGCAATGACTCCAGGTATGATCCTGACATTAAAGTGTTATTTGTTTTTGCAGGTTCAAATTGATTGTTTATAAATTGTTGTGCATGCTTTAATGATTTAGCACTACACTATTGCACACACAACCACGCTGCCGGACCTGGGCCGCAATAGGATTTTTTAGGATGGTGTTAAGAAAGATACGACCTCGAACGCGAGCCTACAATGTAGAGGTTGCCTTTCTTTTCCCCGAAATTTATTTCTAAAAAGCGTAAAGAAATATCTTTAGCCGCTATTCGCGTGACTATAAGATATTCCTTTCGATTTGGCTGAGGTTAAAAGGACTTGACACCAACGCGAGACTGCGACGATCAGGTACCCTTTTAATTTCATTTTGCTGAGCCAGTCTAGATAGAAATCGAACCTCACTTCTCATGTGCATGTCGTTGTGATTGCCATGGTTTAAGGAAAGGTATATATTCTATCCCTTCTCATTTTTTATACGGCCTACTTATTTAATTGTTTTGTCACTAATGGGCCACTCATTAATTACAGTTTATATACGAGGGATACGCTTATTACGGAATTTGTCCGTGAAAATAAGCGACTCCGAGAGACCGTGATTTCCCCATCGTTTATAAAATGAGTATTTGGAAAGCGCGCCCTTTTGTTAAAAACCCCTATCTTTTATATTTTCCTAGTAATTATGTTCAGGGGTCTTGATTTTCTTCCTTAAAATTGTTTTTGGGTTGTACTAATAATGTTAACATAACTCGGGCCGTTTTTTATTGCCTTAAATGATTTTTTTGCCCCCTTGATGACACCATCGCGGCCTTTGGCCTAGTGGTATCCGGGGGTGAGGCGTAACGGTCCGAGGCGACCGGGGTTCGAATCCCAGGGACGCCGCCTGTAATGAATATATAAATAAAAACCTTTTTTGCTTCTGATTTTTTTTTGTAAATAAAGAAAATACATGATAGACAGATGCAATACTAGACTAAGTCATGGACTGGTCATTTATGAGATTTTATACTCATTTGTTGTCATTTTTTTATCAGGTAATTACGAATTATACCAACCCGCCAAGTAAAAATGGCTGAAAAAGATATGACAACTCGTGTGGCGGACATGGAGACCCGAAATGAAGCAAGTCTTTGCCTTTCTTCAACAACTCTCGAAACAAGTGGAACATTTGGCAATCCGCTTAGACCAACTCACCATGACTCCGTTTTGCTATCCAAGACCATGGGTGATTCAAATGGAGCCCTCCAGTGTCAACCAAAAGGGTAAAGATGTCATAGTTAACAATGTCCACAGGTCCCCTAATTCTAAGGAATTGAGCACCCTATGCCCAAAGTTCATGCAACGTGAACAATACAAACCCAGAATCCCTCCATCACAAAAACAAAACAACCGGAGACAGTTCACTCCCCTCCCAGGATCTCCGTCTCAGATACTGACAATACTCCGGGAAAAAGGATTGCTTTCCACTGAACCAAAGCGACCTAATCCTGAGAATTTTTCAAACTACAATCCGTCCAAAAAATGTGATTATCACATGGGCGAGGTAGGGCATTCGACTGATGGGTGTTATACTCTCAAACACCGAATTCAAAACCTGCTGGATACCGGGACTTTCTCATTTGAGACCGGTGAAGGGAATGAGCTCAAACCTGCTTGAGTATAAATCCTTCCATCCTTTTGCATGAATCCCTGGAAAAAGGATTGTCCTTGTATTTTGCTTTTTGTCGTCATTTCTGTTGAAAGAAGTGTCTTTTTAAACTCTCCCTCTTTTGAGGTTGTAAATCCATGGATTGTAAATAAATAATGTTTTGAGGGCCTGAGGAAGTATCCCAAACCGGCCCGTTGACGATATCCAGCCATGTAAAGGAAAGTGTTCTGAGGCCCGGGCTTCCTCATGTTTCCTCGTTTCTAAGCTTTTGAAAATAAAACAAATCTTTTATCATTTTCCAAAAGGTCAAAAATGGTGGTGAAAAAGCATACTTGTTCATAGTCTTGTTTGTCTTTCTAACTTGCTCACTTCGTGTTTCAGAGCATACTCATTTTTTGTTACAAATGGGACATTTGAAAATGACACAAACTGAAGCGCACATCAGACCCTGATGAAGTTAGCGAACCAACTCATCTAATAGGGGCAGTCCAAGCGAAGATCGTCCAATCTTCAAATGAAACATGGGGCAAATCTCATTATTACCAGTGGGTGACACCAGCCCTAGAAAGTCAATGAGAATATTGAACATTCCCTGATTCCATGATGAGCGAAACATCATCCCGTACAAAAATCGGGGGCAGATCAAGAAAAGATTACCCATTTTAAAAGAAAAGGTATGTCTTATTCCTCAACAAATTTTGGAAATGACATTCTGTCCCTTTTCTTTTGCAGATAATGAACTGAGAAACATGCTAGACTCCGACGTGCTAGCAAGCCGGATGCAACACCAATGTTAGGACTTCTCGAATGAAACATGACGAAGAAGTGCTCAATTGGAAGAGTAGACTAGGGGGCATGCAATCCCCCAGTCCATCAAAAAGGGTGTATTTCGTTCCTAAAGTTTATTCACTTTAGCATAGAAATGACATATATTTTCCTTTCATATAGGACAAAATTGAGTAAACAACACTCATGATGGAAGCAGCAAAGATTGGAGCGGCTGAATATGATTGATGAAAAGCGCCTGAAGGCTCTTTGTCATGGACAACGCTATCAACAGAGGATAGCTAGATCGTTCAATCGGAAGGTACGCCCCAGACGCTTTGAAGCAGGCGATCTTGTCCTAAGAAAAGTGCTACCACTACCTCCCGAGCTTGAAGGTAAGTTCGCTCCAAACTACAAGGGTCCCTATGTCGTGAAAAGGACACTTCCTGGAGGGGCTTTGATTCTGACTGAAATGGATGGACGCCAATTCTCCAACCCGGTCAACTCGGATGCTGTGAAGAAGTACTATCCTTGAAATAACTTTTATGTCTCAATCGATAACAAGGGAATTGGCAGAAAAGTTATTGATAGGAACACTCCTGTCGGCGGATCAAACCTGGAAAGGACTTCGCATATGACAAAATGGCGTCGAAGCCAATCTTGACAACCACAGAAGTCTCGATGGTAGTCACGCCCATACCCGTCAAAGACCTTTAAAGTAGAGATTAGCTTTGTTGCGAAGCTCCCCATGCAAGCAATTGCACATGCCCTGTGCAGTCAAGAATCGAGTCGAGAAACTCCTCAACATACCGGAGCCGCATTGTCACAGCATGCGCTGACAATAGAACTCTCTGTTTGGAAGCATCCTTAATAATAGAGGATTTCATTCGAGTTTCGAGACCAAGAGTATGGAGGAGCAGATTGAGTCAGAGAAGGCTGAACAAAGTAAAGAGTAGAAAAGACTCTGCTAGCTTTGAAGGCAAAATGGAAGAAGGGTAATTTGTATCGTTCTCAATTTACCCTCAATCGCCTCATTTCTAACATAAACTCATGTTTTTGTCAAAAGGGAATTATCAACATCCGAGAAAACTCAAGGAGTTACCGGTTTAATCTCAAATGAAGGGATTCACGAAGGGTAATGTGGTATCGTTCCTAATTCCTGTCCCTCAAAGAACTGTTCATTAACACTGTTTTCCTCATTACCTTGCAGGTTTGCTCTACTATTGCAGCATAGGTAAGTATCTCTTTCCTTAAAAAAAAAAAAAAACTCTTCTCATAAGAGTAGAAAGAAACAAGAAGGAAGAAATAATCAAAGAAAATCGATACTATTTTCTTCCTCAAGTGCATTACGTGGAAAGTAATTTTGCATGGTAATTTTACTTGTTTAATTCACCAATTCTCTGAGAAAATTTTGACAATTCGACGAATGATGTCGAACTGCTCCGAGGTATTGAACGAGGTGTGTCGGGATGATGAGAGGCAACCCTTGATTTATACACATTCTCAAGTACCAAACCCTTGCAAGATGAGTGAAGAGGTTTCATTTCTACAAGGTAAAGGGATTTCTCGCATAAGGTACGGTAGCCAAAATGACAAGAGGCAGTTCATTTCTCTGCCCCATACACTACCATTAATCCTCTGCTTAACCATTTAAGCCCATACACTCAGCGGTTTCTTTTAAATCAACCCTGTCAAGAACCACCCCACATTGGGGCAGCTTGAGGTCCGGCGATCCTCGACAGAGTCCTCCTAGACAAGCACACCGTCGACGGCCGGACGGTCGAGGCTAAGAGGGCTTTGTCAGGAGAGAAACAACAAACTAAAGCCTGTCCAAAATGTCAATATCTTATTGATAACAGCGATGTTTTCACTAAGATGGATGAGGAGTTTGTAATATCTAAAATTTTCTATCATCATCAGCTGCAACAGCTCGCACAAGGTGAAAAGATGAATAGAAGTTTTCTTGCTCTCACTTGCATTAATCTTTGAGTGTTTTTATTGCAAATGAACTCTCACGATAATTTAAGTGCCCTAAGATGATGAAGAGCAATTCTTTTTCTATCCCATACACTTATATCATTTGCTAGCCCAATTGAGCCGACGATTTCATTTCATACAAACCCAGTTGGTGATCATCCCCTACGCTGGGGCAAGGCAAAAATCACCACAATTTGAGCATCAGGGTCCAAAGCATCGAATCAAGATGAAGACTTCAAATTTGTTTAAGCTAGTCCCAACAAAAAAATGTTGAAAATTTGGGGCATGAAAAAGCAGTGTGCCTGGTAAAAGCAAGGCCAATGCCCATGAATGGAGATTTCTGAGCGTGATGAAAGCACTCTCAAATATCTCAAGGACATTAAGTGGTGTAGAATAGATGACCCCAAAGGGTTAAAACTTGAGTTCTTCTTCGATGTAAATTCCTACTTTAGGAACTTTGTCTTGGCAAAGATCTGCCACGTGACAAACGAAGATGAACCTATTCTTGAGAAAGCAATTGGGACAGAGATAGAATGGTATCCAGGAAAATGCTTGACGCAGAAGCTCCTCAAGAAAAGTTGTCAAAGATGCTAAAACACAGGATTACCCAGGGAGTTTGCCAGAAAAATCCTGACGGCGGAGAAGAAGACTGGTGACGATGCTAGATGATCACTAATTTTTCACCCTTACACACATTTTTTAGCCTAACGATCATTTCGTTTCTCAACCTGTGAACCAAACCCACGTTACATCCCTCATAAAGTCTCTTCTGACTAGGGCAATTGAATTAACGTGGAATTTCAAATGTTTATAAACACCGCTCGAAGAGGTGTGAGCAAGACTACTTCTATCTCTTTTGCAGGGTTCTTGACTTGTAAACCCGGAGATAATTGCAAAATATTTTCTTTCATGGCCTTGACTTGGACAGTCACCTTTGTTAAGCCATTGACCAAGCCTACATTACAACCCTGAAGAAGACCTCTCAGATTGGCAGTGTCGTACCGCTTGCGAGAAAACTCAGACCCTTGTTGATATGATAGAGGTCAGATTGAGTGTTTTCAATGTTCCCGCATTAATGGACGGGACAAACAGCCCTTTTCAATGAGAGCGAGTGGAAAGTCCTTTCTGACTGAAGGTCCCTCGTTCAGCGTCTCGAGAAGTCCACGTCGCGAGCGAAAATTGTCTGAATTGACCCTCGGTGGATTTTTGGTGATGCAAACATGGCAAAATCATCATGCATGAATTTTCAAATACACATTCTAGAATAGACTAACTTGTCTATTCTTGATCAATGCATGCATGTTTGCGTTAATCATCTTTGACAGCTCAGAGTTCTAATCCCCAGTGATGGAACACAAAATTCGGGTGTTGGAGAAGCCCTCATTATCATCCCAAAAGAGATGTCCCGAAAAAAGTCGGGTATTCAGCAGATGATGCATTCAACCTCCGGGTAAGAAATCCCATAAAATTTGTCTGACAGGAGACACGCCCGTAGGAGGCAGGAACACACCCAGGTAGGTATATTCTACCCATATCCGGTTCCAAGAATCCATGTACCTATGATTGTTATGGTACCCTCCTGAGCATAGGAATGACCCCCTCTGTTCACATCAAATCCTGGGGCGAGGACCCCCAGGTGCTCATCGTTTGAGCCTTTTCAAGACCTGCTGGCGAGGACCCACCAGGCAAATCGTCAAATCCTTGGGCAAAAATCTCCAAGTACTTTGATAAACAAAAACAATCCAGTCAAGGCGACCGAAGATAGGTTCGGATCCTAGGCAAGCGATTTCCCCAGTCAAGACGACCGAAGAAAGGTTCGGGTCCTAGACGTACAAATCCAGTCAGTCAAGGCGACCGAAGAAAGGTTCGGGTCCTAGACAGACAATCGAAATCCAGTCAAGGCGACCGAAGAAAGGTTCGGGTCCTAGGCAAATGATTTCCCCGGTCACGGCAACCGAAGGTGGATTCGGGTCCGAGACAAACGAAATCCAGTCAAGGCGACCGAAGATAGGTTCGGGTCCTAGGCAAGCGATTTCCCCAGTCAAGGCGACCGAAGAAAGGTTCGGGTCCTAGACGTACAAAATCCAGTCAGTCAAGGCGACCGAAGAAAGGTTCAGGTCCTAGACAGACAATCGAAATCCAGTCAAGGCGACCGAAGAAAGGTTCGGGTCCTAGGCAAATGATTTCCCCAGTCACGGCAACCGAAGGTATATTCGGGTCCGAGACAAACGAAATCCAGTCAAGGCAACCGAAGATAGGTTCGGGTCCTAGGCAAGCGATTTCCCCAGTCAAGGCGACCGAAGAAAGGTTCGGGTCCTAGACGCACAAACAATCCAGTCAAGGCGACCGAAGATAGGTTCGGGTCCTAGGCAAGCGATTTCCTCAGTCAAGGCGACCGAAGAAAGGTTCGGGTCCTAGACGTACAAATCCAGTCAGTCAAGGCGACCGAAGAAAGGTTCGGGTCCTAGACGGACAACAATCCCCAGTCAAGGCGACCGAAGAAAGGTTCGGGTCCTAGACAACAGCAATCCCCGTCAAGGCGACCGAAGAAAGGTTCGGGTCCTAGACAAACCATTTTTTTCGTCGAGGCGACCGAAGACAGGTTCGGGTCCTAGACAAACCATTTTTTTCGTCGAGGCGACCGAAGACAGGTTCGGGTCCTTGACACACAATAGCAACTGTCCGGAATTACTCTACCCTTCAGCAAGGTAAGTAGCCTCAGGTGTGTTTTTATTTGCTTTAGCATGCATCATCTTATATCGCATCATAAAAATGGGACTCACGGTCTCACCAAAAAATAACATTCATTGAGCATGCATGGGTCAAATTTAGGTGTCATTTTATCTTTGAATGTAACCTCTGCGAGCTTAACCTCTGCGAGCTCACCTTCAAAGAGGGGCAGCTGTAGACACCTATTTTTAATTTGCCCAAAATAAATTGCACAAAATTTAGGAGTTAATTTTCTTTAATTCCTAAAACAAAAAAATATTTCAATTTAAAACGCATTGCATATAGAATTAGGCACATTTGCATTAATAGGGCTTATTAGAGCATATTTTCTTAATTAATCCTTAAAAAATATAATAAAAAAAAAAGAAGAAAAAGAAAAAAGAAAAAAGAAAAAAAAATTGAATCGGACAGGGCCGGGCCAACCCGGCCCGTTTCTTTCCGCGCGCGGGCCCCCGGCCCGGTCCCTTTCTTTTTCTTTTTTCCTCCGCGCGGGCCCACGGCCCACTCTTTTTCCCTTCCTTTTTCTTTCTCCCCCCCGCGCGCGGCTGGGCCTGGCCCGGCCCAGCCCTTCTCCTTCTTCCTTCCCTCCCGCCGAGCGTCGCTCTCCTCGCCCCTGTTTAGCCCTGTTCCAGGTGTCACGCCGACGCACGGCGGTGCCGCTCCTCGCCGTCGCTATCCGGCCAGAGGGCCGGATAAGCACGCCACAGGGACTGGCCATTAATGGCCAGTCCCGTCTCCCCGCTTTCCCGGAGCCCCCTTATCCTCTCCTCTCTCCCGGCGTCCTGTTCCCCCTGTCCTGCTCTGCCCCGGCCTGCAAATGGCCACCGAAGTCATGGGGTGACGACGGCCGTTGCAGGCCCTCGTCACGCCGACGCAGGGGAGGCCCGTCATGGTCATCGTCATCGTCGTCGCCGCCTATAAAAGGCCAGAGATAGAGAGAGAGCGGTCGGTCGGCCAATTTTGGGGAGGAGGCCCGGTCGGCGAAATAGTGGAAAGAGAGAGAAACATAGAGAGAAACAAAGGGAGAGCAGAGAGAGAAAGGGAGCCCCCGGTGGCCACCGCGCCTCATCCGTCCATCCTCGCCGCCGAGCCGACGGCGGCGACACAAAGAGAGAGAGTAGAGAGAGAAACAGAGAGGGAACAGAGAGAAAAGAAAGAGAGTAGAGAGAGAGAGAGTCGCCGAGGTCCGCCGGAGTCGAAGAAGGGCCAGCAGCGTCGCCGTCGCCCACGTAGTCGCCGGAAAGCCACCCAAGCGCGCCGCGGACCGGTGAGCCCCCCGGCCGAGTTCCGCCTCTGTTTTCCCCTGTTCGCGGATACGGTTTGGCCGGGACTCGCGCCGGCCGAGTCGCGCGAATCCCGGCCAATACCGTCTCTGGTCCCGGTCCTTAGTCGCCGTCGGAGGTGAACCGAAGCCGCTGGAGCCGACCGTGCCGCCGGAGGAGGTCGAAATCGGCTGATTTCCACCGCGCACGCTCAGTGTTCGACAAAATGCCTCAATGAGGCCGGTTTTTGTTTCGTCGCCGGCCGGCGAACGGCGGACCGACGGCGGCTCAGGTAAGTGGCGCAGCTTGGCAGTGGTGCCAGGGGGCCGATTTGGGGGCGGCGCTGGCCTGGGCCGGCCGGCGGACGGCCAATTTTGGCCCCGCCGGCGCGGGTCTGTTTGTTCGGGTCGGATCCGACCCAAATCGACAGATCCGACCCGGGTCAACGCACGGGTCGGATCCGTTGACTCGGGTCGGTTCCGCCCGACCCGGATCGATAGATCCGACCCGGGTCAACTACCGGGTCGGATCCGTTGACTCGGGTCGGTTCCGCCCGACCCGGATCGACAGATCCGACCCGGGTCAACGACCGGGTCGGATCCGTTGACCCGGGTCGGTTCCGACCCGATTCGGATCGACCGATCCAACCCGGGTCAATGCCCGGGTCGGGTCCGTTGACCCGGGTCGGACCCGACCCGACCCGGTTAATATTATATTGTTTTTTTATTTTATTTTTGTTTTATTTTATTTTTAATTTTTTTAAATAAAAAAATTAAAAAATTTTAAAAAAATTCTAAAATTCTAAAAAAAATTCTAAAAAATTTTTTAAAAAAAACTTTTAAAACAAGTTTTATTTTTATTTTATTTTCTTTCGGTATTTTTATTTTTATTTTTTTTTTTCCGAAAAAAAAATCAATTTTTTTTTTTAAAAAAGAAGTTTTTTTTTATGTGATATATATATAAGTGTTTTAATCCATTATTATATTATTGTGCATGTTATTGTCTTATTTAAATTAGACAAGCCTGAGTTATGCGGTGGTATTTTGCATGTTATTTTTATCACAGTTGCGTTGTTGTTACGCATGTTTTTAATACAATTGCATGAGCTGTTGTATTTTGAATGTCATCTGACTTAGTTAAGGTTAAAACCTTAGGCTGCATGAATTGTCGTGTTCCTGATTGCTAATCGTTTCTGATTACGCACTCGCTTGATCACCTCACATGTTAGGAGAAAGGTCCTAAAATCAATCCAAATTGCCTGACAAATGTTTTCAGAAATGAATAGGGTAGAAAGGTACCGAAAGGGCATTAGTTATTTAACTAATGTAATCAAGTCCCCGAACCCAGTTAATCTCTGGTTCGTAGGAATAGGGTGATTCTCCCGTCACCCTATTTAGGTTTCTAATCGACCTACCCCAAATCGATTAGTGGCGACTCCTGCATGTAAATCACCTGCATGTTAAAAAGTTAAACCCTAAGTCGCGATATGGTATGGGCTTGGGAGAGCCAGAGTTAAGTCCTGAACCTAGACTTAGCACGTACCAGGCGAGCCCTCTTTCTTTTTGCATGTCGTCCGATGAAAGAGGCTCCCGGAGAGTTCGGTCGCGACAGTGGCACTCTGGATTTTAGAATTAATCTGTTTCATGAGGCGTACTTCGACTTGGGTCTATACTTATGAAACAGAGCAAGTGCTTGGCTTTGCCCCCTGCTATAAGCCAAGCGATAGACAAAAGTTAACGAAAGTCGAAGTACCAAGATGTACGCACTTTGGTGGGGTTGGACAAAGTTTTGCAGTGCAAGACCCGCGAGCACCAAGTCATCTTCTATGCGACGACTTGGGTCTTCCTATAATCATCTGGTTGCATTTTCCTTTGCATAAATGCAGGATTCTAAAGTATGCATAATTCAGCCACTTACTCAAATGCTCGTCATGGGTTTTGAAATTTCTTTCTACAAAGTGCATCTATGGGATATTTTATTATGAAGGAATGATGAACATTAGCAAGCAAGAAAAGTAAGAGGTGAAACAATATCCATTGATTCAGTGAATATCTCTTTTGGGTTAGAAGAACGCTTTTTTAAATTTTCTATTGATACCAATTGTTCATTGGTAGATGCCAAGACGGTAGGAAAATTAAGGACCGTACACACCGTGAGATTTTGCAGGATCAATGTCAGCTGCTCTAAAAGATTAAACCGTCATATGAATGTGTGATTTAATATCTAAATATTATAATATTTCATGTTGCGACCAATGAAATCCCCGAGGTGTTTGGACGGATCACCAAGCAAATTCCTCTCGCAACGTGGGTGCTTGTGCTTGACCCAGGCTCTCCCAAGCCCTATTAGTCGCAACGTTAATTTTACTTGATGGATTATGACATTTATTTTTGCTTTAAGAGTTGCCACTAATCAATCACAGGTTGATTGAAGCCCCAATAGGATAAAAGAGTTCACGGTTACTTTTGTGAACTAGAAATTCATGGATACGGACACTTGGTCACGTAAGTTTTACATATAGCCCGTTATCGGTACCTTTCCTCCTTTGATAAGGGCGTTTCATGCAATCGTTTCTGATTTTCGTCCCTAAACATGCAAATCTACATGGCCACACATAAGGGCGCAAGCAAGAAGATGAAGTCAATCAATAATAGAACGAGTAAACAGCGTAAATGATAATCAATGAGTGCTTGGCCTTGCCCCCTGCTATAAGCAAAGCAATGGATAACATGTTAACGAAAGTGTTTGTACCAAGATGTACGCACTTGAGTGGGGCTGGACCAAGTTTTGCAGTGCAAGACCCGCAAGCACCAAGTCAAATTCTATGCAAAATTCTAAAGTATGCCTAATTCAGCCCCAACTCAAATGCTCATCATGGTTTTTGAGATTTCTTTCTACGAAGTGCGTCTATGGGATGTTTATTATGAAGGAATGATGAAAGTTAGCAAGAATTCTCTTTTGGGTCAAAAGAATGCTCTCTTAAATTTTCTTTTCATATCAATTGTTCATTGGAGAATGACTACACGGTAGGAGACTTAAGGACTATACACTCGGTGAGATTTTGTGGGATCTATAAAAAATTAAACCACCATATGAACCATGTTAATATTTAAATATTCCAATACTCCATGTTGCAACCGTCCCCAAGCCAATGACATCACCGAGGTGTTTGGATGGATTACCGAGCAAATTCCTCTCACAAGATGGGCGCTTGCGCTTGACACAAGCTCTCCCAAGCCCTATCGATTGTAAAGTTAATTCTACTTGATTGATTATGGAAATTTATTTTTTCTTTAAGAATCGTCACTAATCAATCATAGATCGATCAGAGCCCAAGGAGGATAAAAGAGTTCACAGTTACTTCAATGAACTAGAAATTCGTGGGTAAGAGTTCACAGTTACTTCAATGAACTAGAAATTCGTGGGTACGAACACTTAGTGTAAGTTTTACACAAACCGTTATCCGTACCTTTCCTCTTTCATGCAATGGTTTCTGATTTTCATCCCTAAACATGTAAATCTACATGGCCACACATAAGGAGGCAAGCAATAAAATGAAGTCAATCAATAATAAAACCTAAACATCCTAGATCTGCATGGAAACATCTATTCAAGGAAAGTTCCAATTATTCTAAGATGGGAATTGTGTGCATAGGAATTTCATGTAAAGAATATGTAAGATAGCATGATGCAAACTCTAACGTGGGCATGACATGAGAAACTACTTGCATGAAATTGAATTCTCCATACATGCAGTGGGATAACCCGAGCCATGATCAATGAGGCTTAGAGAGAGTATATGAAGTTGGACTATACAACTCTTGATTATTCGCGATAGGAGAATCATATCAATGGTGGTCAAGATTTACGAAAGAGTAATTTGACAGAATTATAAGCATTTGTTTTTAACTAAGAGTGCAAGTGCAACAAAACAACAGAATGCCCCTCGTGATATTAGCAAGCTCGAGTTCATCTGTACATTCCGATGCAACTTTCTCTATTCCCCGCTAGTTTTGAACTATAAACAGAACGTTTCTCTCTAACACCGATCAACTTCATGTGTCAAAAGATATCTGCAACAACTGTCAAAAAATACAGAAACATTTCTCATAAAAGCAGCTTCTCTCACGAGACAATGGCAGACAAGAAACACCTTTGCCCAATGCCTCTCACAGAAATTTTGCACCAACTCTGGCCCTCCTTGAAACATTCAACCTGTGACGATACCAGTTGAGACTTAAGTTAAACGACGCTCCGGAAGCAATCCAGATAAGCAGTTTGGTTGACAGATTTTGAGGACTCAGAGTGAATCCAATGTCTGGCTGAAAATTTTACATGAATCATGATGTACAAAATGGAGGGGGGTCAAAAAACTCACTATGTCTACGATGCCTTCATCAGCTTTCACACCTCCAATCACATAAATTGACTCACTAAGGACAGCAGCGGCAGAATACCCTCTAGCGCAATTCATCGGTTCCCCGGCCATCCAACAATCCAGGCGCGGATCATACACTTCAACACTCGCAACCATTGAATTTCCGTCGAAACCACCCAAGGCATATCTATTGAAGGAGTATAGATAAGACACTTACAATGCTCGTGAAAACTAACACTCAAAGTTGAGCAGAGTACAGGTAGCTCCACTTAATTTACAGTTGAAACAATGCAGAAGAAGAAGGGAGACTGCAAGGAATTTGTTTTATTAGACTTAGGTTGTGAGAAACTACATAATACACAAGAAGCACAGATGTGAAACAGTACCAAGTCCACTTCAAGGAAAAATATGACATGCTTTTCCAGGATATATATGCAAATATCATCAAATAAAATTGAACAGCTGCATCAGAAAGAACATACAGGTACACTTACAGTTTTTCATTCAGTGAGACCAGTGAATGGCAGCCCCTCTTTGTGGTCAAGCTTCCAATTTTGGCCCAAGAATGTTCTCTTGGGTCAAATCTTTCAGCTGAACTGAGATAATTCAGTAGAGAAAAAATTACCAACTCTCTGCTGTAGCTAACTCTGATGAAAAAGATTTCATATGCCATTCAAGAAATATATAGATTATTCTCATTTACTGTGAGGAGTATTAGGTCTACAAGGGTATTTTTGAATTTCCGGATATATAAAAGATATGGACAAAACAGTAACTTGCAGTTCACCGGTAAAGGTTTCTTAGGGTAAAATTGCAAAAGCACTTCAGTGTTCATATGAGGAATGACACTGCCATTTTCCATCAACTGCAAGAAAATATGATGGGTCAATCACATGCCAGATACTTTCACAGTTTGCACAGCAGTTGACAAGAATGCCCCCCATAAAAGTAAATCAACTCATGTATTCAGATTTATCAGAAAAAAGGATAACAGTCAGTCAAAAGACAAGAGAGTCACAAGAACGACTAACACTTCAAATCACAAGATAAAAGGATGACACAAAATCCGTCTCTTACTTAAGATAATTATTGCCATCATAGCCACCAGTAGCATATATTGCCCCATTAAGCTCCACTGCAGCCAGAGCAAATCGCTGGGAGAAAAGGAGAAGCACGCCCAAAACATAATTATCAAGTAAAGCAAATTAGAACATGGAATTAAAAAGGACATGTGAGAAGTTAATTAATGCTTAATAGTAAAGAGAGGAAATGGAAGTTCATTTTCCTAAAAGAAACAAGAAGATGGCTGGAGAAGAGATTTGTTAGGGTAAATTTGTGCTCAAACTCCTGCCTTGTCATTAGTGATGGGAATCCTATTAAAGTACCAGTTGTCCCTTCCACAACTAGAAACAAATAATCAGAAAGCACATGTAGTGAATTCGTTACAAACAACTTACTTAGATTACACAGACTCATACCAGGGTCAATATTAAAAATCAGAACACTGCACTACTTTACCGTACTGAACCCTCAAAATAAGTTGACATATATATCAGAAAAATTACCAAATCAGTCCTATACTTATTACATGCATGTCAATTCAAACCTAATCCTTTTAATTTTTCAAATATATTCCTCACTGACGTACCATGTAGGACGGCTGGCGATGATCGACTGCCACGACAACATTTTCGAGTGAAAATTGGCCTGAAGGACTATATTGAAATATCACAAAAAGATTTAGGACTATATTTGGCTTCCATAGAATAGGTATATAACTGATTTGGTAATTTTCTCGATATATATGTCACCTTATTTCCTTTGTATCATAGTAAAAACATGAATAAATTCAAAAACTTCACGATCCATGTAAAGTATTCTATAGAGAACAATGTTAATCAAGAAACTATGCTAAGCATGCATTTGCTACTTCAAGAAGTCAATGGAACCCCTATGCCGAAGCACAATGACCGGAGGACTTAAAAGGAAACACAACAAAAACAAATGAATTTTATAAAATGGCAATCCTTTGTTGTCAACAATGTCACTTGGGTTTAGAACTCCAAGTATGACAGGGGCAAATGTAGACAGTACATAATTTTTCAAAAGATCCTCATATGACCGGAACGTCTGAACCATAAAGTAACCATAAAACAACGACAAATAAGCAATTCGATTCTTCACATTTTGCCTAACTATAGTGAAGGTCTCTCCCTCCCTCCCTCCCAAAATGACCAGAGGACTTAAAGGAAACACAACAAAAACAAATGAATTTTATAAATGCCAATTCTTTCTTGTCAACAATATCACTCAGGTTTAGAACTCCAAGTAAGACAGAGGCAGATGTAGACAGTACATAATTTTTCACAAGATCCTCATATGACTGGAACATCTGAACTACAAAGCAACCATAAAACAACGACTAATAAGCAATTTAATTCTTCACATTTTGCCTAACTATAATGAAGGTCCCTCCCTCCTCTCTCTCTCTCTCTCATTTGAAGTACCTATACGTATGGACATTTTGCATTATAACTTTTTACTACAAGGAATAATATGTACTCCACTGAGAGCACTCTGCCGATAACGCTCTTTGACTCATTAATCACATTCAATACTCAGTCTTTTGTAGCTTCACCAGACAACTTTAAAAGCACATGCAAGCTATGTACTATACCTTTTGTAGCATTGACCGTGCGCAGATCCACTTGCCGATGTCAAAGTCAAGCATCTCAACATCTGAAAAGCAATCGTGTCCATTCCCACCTCCAAGAGCAAAGATTTTTTCCCTTACCACTGCTCCTGCCAAACTTCCTTTTTTAGCATTCAATGATGGTTGAACGGTCCACTTATTTTCAGCCAAACTGTATGATTCAACTGTGCAGAAAGATAGTTATCACATTAGGATAATAGGATTACAATGGCAATGGAGATTCGAAAGATGGCGATTCTAGTACCTGCATCATGCCAGGATTCCCCATCTCCACCACCAAACACAAACAACTCTTCTTTAAACTTTGCAACCGATGCATATGCACGGACAAAGTTCATCGGCGCAAGAGATTTTACTACATTGTGAGAAGGGAAATAGGAATATACTGCAGATAACCATGATGAACCATCATATCCTCCAACAATAATGATGGAATCCTTAAGATCAAGATCCGGTTCCTCAGAAGATTGGATTTCCTCAGGAACAGAATTATGCGATGAAGATTTCAACAAAGAGTCCAACAAATTACAGTGATCTCTCAGATAACAAATTTCGTTTTCTGCCCAAACCTGAACCAAAAATACAGTGAATGATGCATCAAAACATGTAGAAATAAGAACAAGAAACTTCACAACAATGTGAGCCAACAAAGAAAACGTAGGAAAAATGCATATGTTTTGTGCACAACAGACTCAGCAAAACTAAGACTGCCTCAAAAAAAATCACCCAAGGCCATCTTCAAAAGGAAGACCAGTATAAAGGCAGAAAAAATCCTAATTCTGTCCCTCAGCTAGAGCAAGACAAGAATACTCTCTCGTATAACCATAATGGTAACCTAGCAGGAGATATCATTACTCAACATAGAGTTTACACCGAAAAACTCAACGTAACCTATATTTTCCTTCCCCAAGAAATTAGAGAGGGTTTCCCTCATATTTCCCTTTAAGGGACAAAAGTTCCTTTTGAGTATGACCTTTAAAAGCAGCACAAAGAAACGCATAGATGCAACAAATTATACCCAGAAAATGTTTGTAGTTTGCCTTTTAACTCTGTGTCTCCAATGACTTAATATGTTAGTAAAAAACATCGCCTAAATCCGAAAGGTTTTATGTGCAACAATTGTAGCACTGGGCCATATAAGAGTATATGTGATACTTAAAATCCAATAAAATAGTCAACCCGTTCAAACCTGATGGCAGAAGAATCCCCAAAAAACAAATCAATAAGTGATTCTAAGCTTAGAGCTAACAAATGAAACACAGAGGACCAAAGTATGAACGAAGCTTCATAGTACCAGCTTCTGCTCCAAATCAATCATCTTTTGAGTTTGTTCCATCTTAAAGTCCTTGAGCTCTCCCAATTCTCGAATCAACTACACAAAGAGAGGCATCATACAGAATGTTCAGGGAGCATGAGCAGAAGGAAGATTACTAATTATTTTTGCTTGAGATGCCTCACTCCGAACTACCTGGGGAATGATAAGACGATAATCAGAAGAGGAATGAATATCCTGTAATTTCTTCTCTTCTAGGTCCACAGAGGAATGAAAATCCTGTAATTTCTTCTCTTCTAGGTCCACAGGTGCCTCAACGAAGCTGTTTTCTTCGGATTTTATGCCCTCAGTGCTGGAACTACCTTCTGAACAATGATTCAAATGTAAATCATTATATTCCTGGCTAAGAGCCAATTCTTTCAGTTGCGCAATTATTGAATCTCTCTCATCTCCTCCATCTAACTTCATACTTGCACAACCTTCAAATAGCTGATCATCTGCTTCAATAGAAAGTGAAGGATCTGCAGAATCAGATATCCCACTTGAGTGCTCGAGTTTTTCTTCCATTGAAGTAGAAGGCTTCATTTTTTCCCATTCTCCTCTTGTTTCCTCAGAGAGAAGAGGTTGTGAAAATTTTCTCCTCTGGACTATAGACTGGGGAACTGATGGAGCGATCGCTAAAGATGCAAATAGGGATATCAATTTACTTGTTTGAGCATGGTCCAATTCAAACCAAAAATGGCTGCATGTATGGTAGTTGTCCGCAATTATTCGATTGAACTGATCTTCCGGCAGCGGTTGGCATTGCATCCTTATACGAATTTGAACCTTATTGGACAACCAATCAACTCATAATCATACATTTGGTAATGAAAACTAAGAGACAATACATAAAGTGTTGGAAAAATAGATAAGAGATACCTGTGCCGGATATGGAGTCTTCTCTAAAACATCAGTGCTCCAACAATAAGGATCGATATTCATCTGACCACGGCTTGCAGCCTCAAAAATTCCATGAAGTTTTCTGTCTGAGTAGTTGAATAAAAATAGTGGCAAGCCAGGTTCAATATGGTTGACATAAGCAATGTGTGAAGATGGCAAACCTGTTGATAATGTCTCTCATGAGTTTTCATACTTTAAACAAAACTAGTGCAAATTAAAACAAGATAGCATGCGGTGACAATGAATCAAGGAAACAGAAGAAGAATAAACTCTGCTGTACGTGTTCAACAATTCTACTACCTTAACCAAACGATATATAAAAATAAACCGTTGAAAGTTAAGTGCAGTGCCAATAAATCAAATATGAGCCGCCAATGACTTACCAAATAGTTGTTTGGATAGGCATTCCTTCATAGTGTTGTCCTTGCAACCAAAGATTACACCACCAAGATTATTCTTCCCCAAGTTTCTGTGAGCTAAAACACCAGTTGGGATAATTGGAGAAAAAGATGTGTTTCCAAGGTAGGTGTCCCTATTCTTTACTGTCCCCATCCTGTTAGAAATTTCTATCGAATATATATCATGTAACCAAAAACAAAACCAGTATTTGCACTTTGAGATTGCCCCTCTTCATCTGATGAAGTAGAAGGTGAAGATCTAAATAAGCCAAGCCAACCCATTCAGAAGCACATTCTATAGTATGCAAAGGAACCAAGCTTGACGGCAAACGTCTAATCGGTCATCTTGAGACCGAGACAACCACAGGATTGCAAAACTACAGATGCCATTCAAGGCATTAGAAGAAAGGAAACACCCTGAATGAAGGTGCATGCGTGAAATGACACGAGACACCGTGCGCGCATATCTGCACATGAGCACCCACCAATGGGAAACGATAGAAAGACAGAGAGTGAAGCTCAATTCTAATAACTCAACGATTTTTAGTGTTCGCCACCCATGTGCACAAAGCACAAGCCTCACACACACGACAGATTACAGCACTGCTGTCAAATGATCAACTTCATGATTGCAAAACACATCCACCGAGCACAACACTCAAGCACATGATGGCCCTCAATCCTATTCCTACACACACACGCACGCACAATTTCACTGTACACCGTAAATACACTGAATGAACACTCCCGACACATTCAAATTCAACCAGACTAGCGATGTTCCAGTGTCGGTTCCATCAAGAATTCACGGTGAACAGAGATTGATGTTGGGCAGAAACGCGGCAAACGAGAAGAATTCAGAGCTCGAATCAAACGAAATCGCACACGCGATGACGGCACATGAGAACGGCCAATCCGCAGAGCCAAAGCACAGCGAATTCTCCTCGACCCAAAAAACAGAGCGACAAAAAAATCGAAACTTTACAGCAGTCGAGCTCGCGGAACGAACTCCGGCAGCGAGACGGATAGCGCGAAAACCGAAACAACACACAAATGAAGGGCAGGACGAACTCGTCGACGCCGCCTATCGAGTTCAACGAGAGAGATTGAGAGAGAGCGAGAGAGTACCCGGCGAGAGGGAAGCGGGGAACGGCGGCGGCGGGGGCGGCCCTTTGGCCTTCGCGGCGGAGCCGATCAATGCACGGACGGCTCGGGCGGCGGATTGGGAGGTGGCGATGGAGACTTAGCGGAGAATCAAGGTGGGTACTAATGGCGGAGACTGTTGCGGGTTTAAGGAATGCATGTTCACTGTTCGGAGAGAGAAAGTGAGAGAATAGTAAAGCGATCAAAGCATGCTCCCATTCGAAGTTGCTTCTGATCGGAGGTAGCGTTTGATAGCGACTGCTCCTGAAACAAAAAGAAATTCTTTTGGTAGATTATTCATAAATTCCTGTTCTCGGCGGGGCAGCGGCTGATGCCCGGCGGGCGGTGGCGGGCGGTGACCGGCATGATGGGGGGCGGCGGCAAGCAATAAAGAGAATTGTTATTTTCTATTTTTATTCCAAAAATAGAAAAGTATAAAAAAAAATCTACTTCTCATTCGTCTTTCAAACCTATTTCTAAGCTAAAACTTTGTCCTCAAAATTAAAAAAATAAAATTACGTTACCAAACGAATTTATGTTCCAAATCTGTTTATAGGAAAATAGAAAAACAGAAAAATAGAATGGTTCTCGTTCATACTCTTATAATATATGCTTTATTTTCTCAAAAATACATATAGGTAGATGATGTAGGTTAAGACGCATTTTAATTAGTGATTATCCATTATCTGAATTTCGTAACGAAATTCGTATAATTAATGATGGAGATGGTATTGAATTTATAAAATATTGCACCGGAGCTCAAGTTAAGCAAGTCATGAAGTGGAAATGGCATGTCGTGCATCAAGATTCACAAGCTACGCACTTAGTTGTTTTGATGTTGTTTGATTGGACAAGACACCGATATAAAAAAAAATGAATAGTTTGTTTTGGGTTTTGAACAAAAGGTTAATACCATAAAAAAATCCCAAACTGATATACATGTGATAAATTTACCCAAAACTATTTTTTTTACCAAAAAAATCCCAAACCGATACAACTATAACAATTTTAATCTAAACTATTTTTTTGACCACCAAAAAACCTACACTGGTACACTTATTTTTGACCACCAAAAACTTTAAACTGGTGTAGTTGTAATAAATTTACCCTCAGTTAGTTACCGTTAAATTTTACTATCAAATTGATAGGTTTGATGACACGCGGTAGTTAATGGGCATATCAATTTGGGGTTTTACCCCTATGTTTTTTACAAGTTTACCAATTTGTTGTTTTTCGTTATATTAATCCAATTTAATGGACACTAACGGAGAGTAAATTTATTACAAATATATAAGTTTGAGATTTTTAGTAGTAAAAAAATTAGTTTGAGATAAAATTATCACAAGTGTACCAGTTTAGAGTTTTTTGTGGCCAAAAAATTAGTTCAGGGTAGAATTATCAAAGGTGTACCAGTGTGAGAGTTTTGTTTGTCAAAAAAAATAAATCGGGGTAAATTTATCACAGGTGTATCAATTGAGAATTTTTCGTGGTATTAACCCTTGAATAAATAAGGTAAAGGTCCCAGTTTCATTTTTTTTATTTTTAAAACAAATCATACCGCTCATTTTATCTAATAATCGATTATATATACATGTTTGGGTTATATTTTCAGAGACCGTTTCGTATCTTCACATTCATGTATGGTACAACTGTGACAATGTTACACCGAACTGTTTTTTTGACCACCAAAAAACTTACGCTAGTACACCTGTTTTTGACCACCAAAAATTCCAAACTAATATACTTATGACAAATTTACCCTCATTTAGTTTCCATTAAATTTTATTATCAAAATGCTAAGTTTGATAATACGCGGTAGTTGATGAGCTTATCAATTTGGGGTTTTACCCCTATGTCTTTCACAAGTTTACTAACTTGTTGTTTTTCGTAATATTAATCCAATTTAACATACACAAACAGAGGGTAAATTTATCACAAATCTACCAATTTAGGGCTTTTATTAGTCAAAAAATTAATTTGGAGTAAAATTATCACAAGTGTTTCAGTTTGAGGTTTTTGGTGGCCAAAAAATTAGTTCATGGTAGAATTATTAACGGTGTACCGGTGTGGAGATTTTGGTTGTCAAAAAAATAGTTCGGGGTACATTTGTCACAAATGTACTAGTTTGGAGTTTTTAATGATCAAAAAATTAGTTCGGGATGAAATTGTCGCAGATGTACCAGTTTGGGGTTTTTCGTGGTATTAACCCTTGAATAAATAAGGTAAAGGCCCATTTTCATTTTTTTTCTTTTTAAAACAAACCATACCGCTCATTTTTATCTAATAACCGATTACATATACACGCTTGGGTTATATTTTCAGAGACCATTTCGTAGCTTCACATCCATTTATCCTTGTATTTTTACCAACGAAAAATATCTTTTTTTTTCGGAGAATATCCATTTCCAAATTCTAAACTCCCACACCCGTCCAGAGCTTAAATGAGTTTTATAAGGAGAGGCAATTTGGTCTTTTCAATATGAGATTCTACTTAGAAGCATGTGAATCGAATCAAACACCCAACAATGTTTTGCTCTTTCCTTATATTTTTCCATGGATTTCTCTAGAAGATGGTAATTTTTCATTTTCAATACAGCAATCGTATATGCATTTTAGTCATTATTGCGGAACGTAGACATGGCGATTTTCCAAACTCGTGTTGGTTTCCATGAAAAATTAAGGAATTATGATTCATTTGTACATGCACTCTTGTGGAAAAGAACTCAAAATCATAAACAATTTCATGCACAAAATAATCTTCATGAGAGCATGTACAGATCATAATTTTTTACACGACATAAGAACATAAATCCTAAGATGAAATGGACTATGTTAGACTCTATTTACGACTTATGAGCAATAATTATTGTCGTGAATTAGAATAAATTCTCGTGATATTAGTAACAATTTTATCACTAATTTATTAATCAACAAAAGCAAAAATCACTGAGACCGACTTAAATACACAAGAAGGATGACCAACAAAGCCAGCAATCACACATTTCTGATGAATCAGTCCTCATGATCCCAGAGATCAGCCACGCTTCTGAATGGCCCTGCTTCCTTGTTCACAAACAATTCTTCTCCATCAAGCACTCTTCTCTGTGCTCCCCCACATTGCCAAGCCATCAATTCTTAATTAGTCATTTGAGAAAATAGATTTGGAGAAAAATTAAGAGACATACTTAGCAACTAATTAATAAATTATGATGTCCAAATTGATGTGGGGCCATCTCACACAATGAAGAGATCGAACCCGGACGACTTGATCAGGGATTAAGCTCGACTTGGTCTGTCGCGTTAGACAATAAGATTAAGCTCGTGCAAGATATTGACATTACCTAATCAGGGATTCTGCAAAATGTTTGGAAGTCTTGCTCCGGGATTTCCCAACCAAAGACGTGCGCATTCTCTTTGATTCAGTCAGGGTGGGTCGACTTCGGGATGACGCTCGTGCCTCTCTGGAGGGCCCATTTCACCAGCACCTGCCTAGGGCTCTTGTTCAGCTTCCTCGCTATTTTCTCCACCATCTTGTCATGGAATCAGATTGTGGCCTCCTTTGGATGAGCCCAAAGGAGAGTATGCCTGCGATGATTCTCCATCACTGTTAGCTTGTCGTGATGTAGCGCCTAAAAATTCTAAATTGAATTACTCGTAGGCCGGATTTTAGTTTAAGACTAAACATGAAAATATTATTTAAAAGAGGTAAATAAAAATTTGAATTCAAAACCTCTGTTTCTCTTATTATCATGCAAAAGATGACAACTGTGAATCCCAAAAGAGAAAAAAACATTTATGAAATCGTACCGTCACATGGATGCTGTTTTTCTTGCAAAACTCCAGCATCTTATCATTTCGCCATCCTGGATGCATCTCCATCTGAACAAAAGAAAATCCGTCAAGCAAGTGATTGATTGATTAGTTAATTAATTAATTAGTGGCTAATTGATCCCTTCGTACCTGACAAACAGAGGGCATTGTTTCAGCAAATTCCAGAAACTTATTGAGTTTCTTGAGGGTGAAATTACAGACTCCTATGTCCCTAACCAGATTGTCCTTGACAAGCTTTTCCATTTCCCTCCAAACACCTTCCATGTCGAAATCTAAAACTTCGCTAATGGATCTGAAATACCACAAGTCAGTTACAAAATAAGCAAGCCCATGCTTAACTGCAATTCTAAATCATTTTATCTTCGAGAAAAGGATGGGGAGAGACGACCATGGAACTATTCCTTTTGGTATTATCACAAGAGTCTTATTTCGTATGCAGTTCAAGAAATGACAAGCCTTTGCTACTCAGCACCACCGGAGTAGGCAAGCTTGTCACCGTGACACCACCGAGGCACTAGAGCCCTCCACCACCCATTCACCAAACCAAGCCACAAGGCTACTTGATGCGAGTGAGGTTCGACCCGTGACTTGGAGATGGGAATATAAGCATGAGGCCAACTAGGCCACCACCACCGGTGGTCGAATTCAATCTCTAACTAAGAAATAAGAGAGCATGTTGGAGTTGAACAATAACCAGATAAAGGTTGATGTAATCAAGCTGCAATTCTTGGAGAGTGTTGTTCAATGCGGTTCGAACTCTGTCCGACGACAACTCGGTGCACCTGCATATCAAAATGAATTTAACGCAAGTGCAGTAGATAAGCATAGGACAATTGGGCCAATTAATAAACCAGAAAAGTTAGAAGTTGATGATATTATAATCATTTTTACTCTATACCAAAGTTTGATGTGATGAAAAGATCCTTCCTATCAACTCCTGCTTGCATTGCTGACTGGAGCCCATGCCCAACCTACGATAAAAAGCAGCGATACATTCTTTGATATAGCTAGCAAGGATCATCTAGAGGGGGGTGAATAGGTGATCTTAAATAATTTTTAATAGTTTAAGCAGAAATGAATGAACACAGTTGAGTCTGAATAAAATTCAGATTCAAAACAGTTTATATAGACAATGCTCTTGATGTGCAGTATGTAGAGTAAGAGATAAGGAATAGAAAAACTACACACAAATTTATAGTGGTTCGGCTTATAGTAAGTCTACGTCCACTCTCTCACGCTGACAGCCTACCGGCTGGATTTCACTACGTAATTAAGAGGAATTACAGCTTTTGAGTGACAGCACTCTTATATATGATAGGACTCTCTATCTCACACAATCACTCTTACAAAGTATCTCTCAAGATCTTAATGTTTGGCTCAAGAACGACAAGAGAAAGGATCGGAGTATGCTCAGACTTTAGACTTGTTGATTCTTGATTCTGTACTTTCTTCTGCTGCTTGTTGATCTCCTTAAATACTCCTCCACTTCCAAACTAGCCGTTAGACAGCTTTCAGAGGGTCATCTTCCAACCTTCACCTTGGACAAATTTGCATAAAAAGGATTGAGTAGCCGTTGGATGACAGATTCTGAATCCCGCTAATTTTGGTCGTCCATACAATCAGAATCTTAGTTTTCATAAGTAGAACTTTATCCGTTGTAATGCATACTTGTCGTAATATTTGATTGTCAATCAATTAGACTGAGATTGAGACAATCAAAATTTTCCTTCTATGAAATCCATACCAGATCACTAGCTGTTATTTTTCGTTATGAGTTTTGCATCTGCGTCTGAATAACTTCGGCATTTGCGTTTGCATCTGAATAACTTCTGTGTTTGCTTTACAGAACTAAGATTATGTGGGTCTTCAGTAAGATATGAATTTATAAAGTCTGAGTGTAGCATCCTAGGCACACCCCTTTCAAGATTTATCTTCTAATTCTCATTAGTCATCAGATTATTTGCAACCGGAAGATGCTTCTTTTTAAAGAGGTCGGCATTTATATCATGAATGCGGCATAGCAACATAGAATTGTATAATTGTTAGGACACGTGGATTCAGAAAATATCAACCATAACATATAATACTGCGGTTGATACAAGGTGAGTTCAAGAAATGCGAGAAACAACACATCTATTCTAACCCTGCTAATCTATCTTGACCCACCAAAATTTAACCAAAAACTAGCAGCTATTACCCATGCTTTCACGACTCTATCCCAAAAACAAACAGTCGTGCCTTCTCCAAAAAAAAAACGGCTCCCTACTCCTCCTACCGGTGCTATCTTCAAAGGACTCTGCTGCCGGCATCACCATCATTCCCATCCGACTTATGGTATGGAAGGGGCCCTACCAACCATCCCCCGTCGAGGGCATAAACCCCGATGAAGCCCAAAAGAATAAGTCTCTCTAGGGACCCAATATCCACGG
This sequence comes from Syzygium malaccense, assembly GCA_031216405.1. Taxonomy (NCBI): domain Eukaryota; kingdom Viridiplantae; phylum Streptophyta; class Magnoliopsida; order Myrtales; family Myrtaceae; genus Syzygium; species Syzygium malaccense. Next base: position 6,145,017 of record CM062253.1, on the reverse strand, counting down.
TCAGAATAGAAATGCATTTTATGAAAACAATTCCAGGGATTTCTGAGACCACGAAGGCAAATAGACGGCTCTCAAAATCAACCGGCACCCCATAGCTTATCGAGGTGGAGGCAAGGAAGATCGGCATAACTACTAATCTGAAAAAAATGTCATCAACAAACAGTGAGCGAAAACTCAGCCAAGTAAACTCTATCATGTCATACTAAACGGATAACGACAGGCATTTCAATCGAGTCAAATAGGTAGATAGATGAACCAATTCACAACCAACCATAGCATATAAGACTCCCTTTTTTATTTGGGCATAAACCACCGGACAAGATTTCTAATTGACTAACAGCCATTCACCCGAATTCTCAATGCATGTGTTATGTGATCACAAGCAATTTTAATTTGCATTGATTTAGTAACTCAAGCTACAACATCCTCCGGGGAACCCAGTTGCCCCCGGGCATCTCGCACCCATCACGGCATCACAAGGACATATGGGGAACCGTGTTACACCCCTAGGCATCCGAGGGAACCCAGTTACCCCCTCAGGCATCTTGCACCTACCACGGCATCGCGAGGACATCTGAGGAACTGTGTTACACCCCCAAGCATCCGAGGGAACCTAGTTACCCCCTCAGGCATCCCAACTCCGGGGCATCAACATCATGGGGACCAAGGAACAACCACACTTGCAATTTCACATCCTTCGTCATATAAAATACAGAAATTTACAAATGTAATTTACAATATATAACACAAAGGAAACATCTCATCAGAAAGTCCACAGTATATACATTACATTTCCCGAAAACATCCAATCGAAATTATGATGTCTCAAATAAGAATCAATGAAACCTGGAATTTTGGCAATACTGGACAGTTTTGTAGACCCTGGGAAATCAATCTCAAAGATATGGCACATGAGTTCCAAAAATTCCGAAATTTTAATATGATATTAACAAGACCTTAACATATATTTTTCATGAGGAACACAATCCCCAAATCCTCTTGGAAAGGGCACTTTTGAGGGCACGAACACAGACTACTACGGGTTCGCTGAAACAGTAAAACTGAATCCAAAAGTGTTCTCATTTCATAGACCAAACAATCTTCAAACACTTCGAAATTTTTATATGTTATAAACAAGAGAATTATGAACAAATTTTGTGAAGAAACTGTAGCCAAATTCAAAGTGGATATTTTTATAAAAATTCGAGAAAGTCCAGAGGTCGCTGTCTCCACGGAAAACACAGTTCTGATCCGGTAAAAGATTGGCCCTTCGTGAAATCCATTTGAGTACAAAAAAATCTGAAATTTATATATATTGTAGATCAAGATATTCTGAACAACTTTTAAGAAGAACGTTTAGCCAAATTTTGTCCACAACAGAAGCTATAAAAATAAAGAACAATGGTTGTCCAGAGGAGTCAGTTTCTGAAACCCGAAATAAACATCAAGAAATGGTTTCCCATCGAAGATCTACTACCTTCCAGCCACGAATTCATTATTCTAGGGACTCAAATCAACATGCATGGCCTGTTCTAAACTAGTCTGGCACCCTAGACCCACTAAGGTTCGTTATGATGCATCAATCCTTCAAGGACAGCCGTTGCAACTACTCGGACTCGCCTAACACCAATTCAGATCAGTTCAAAAGCTTACCCGAGACCCAACCTTCATGCAACCATTACCGAGGCTAGTATAAGGTGATAGAGAATACTTGCCGGTGAGAGGAAATGGCTGAGATGGCTAAGGCGAAGCTACTGGGTCCGGGGAAGAGCAAGAGAGGGGCTGGTTCAGGGACTGATCTGGTGATGGTTGCTGTTACTGGTTCGACGCGGAGATGGGACTTCTGGGCTGCTAGTCGGTGAACCGGTGGACTCTCGGGCGGACGGAGAGGGGGAGACAAGAGAGTGCTGGGCGAGAGGGAGAGAGCAGGTGAGAAAAATGAGAGGGAGAGTGAGTTGAGGCGAAAAGTGAGCCGGAAAAAATGAGTGAGATGAGGGAAACAAATTTTCTGAAGTCTGTTCGGCTTCCTTGCATGCATGGACATGCTAGGGTGCTAAGTGGCACCTCTCTCCTGTCAAGTGCAGGGGGAAAGAAGACAAGGAAGAGAAGACAAGGGAAGAAAGAGGAAAGGGGCAGTTGTTGGCGTGGGTTCTCGGCGAGAAAGAAAAGGGGAAAGAAAAGATAAGAAAAGAAGGAAAGAAAAAAAGGGGGGCGGTGAGTAAGGGGAAAAATAACGGCGATGGGTTTGACACGGAGTCGGGTTTTGCGAATGACGCGACGTCGATTTAGTCGACTCAATGATAACGATTACAAGATTCCAAACTTGTGATTCCAAAAACGATAATGGCAACGCTAACTTCCAATTTCATTTTCCTAATCCCGTCAACGAGTGCCCTAATCCATTAGGGTCCTTTAATCTTTGGCCATGAAAATTCGGGATGCCACAACTCTCCCATCCTTAAAGAATTTCGTCCTTGAAATTACAAGTCTCGTCCGATCATTCAAACAACTGGGGATACTATCGTCTCATATTTTCTTCACTTTCCCACGTCGCTTCCTCTTGGTCATGATACTGCCATAACACCTTAACAAGAGGAATAGTTTTATTTTTGAGAACTCGCTCTCTATGATCTAATATTTGTACTGGTTCCTCAACATATCTTACTCTGTCGTCAACCTGAACGGCTTCAAAATCCAAAACATGCGAGGGATCGGGCTCATATTTCCTTAGCATGGAAACATGAAATACATTGTGCACGCTGGATAGTCTTGGTGGTAGTGCCAATCGGTATGCCAATTCTCCAATTCTTTCAAGTATTTCAAAAGGTCCGACAAACCTCGGGCTTAACTTTCCTTTCTTTCCAAATCTCGATACTCCTCTCATTGGCGACACCTTTAGGAATACATGATCACCCACCTCGAATTCTAACGGTCTGCGATGTCTGTTGGCATAGCTTTTCTGTCGACTCTGGGCGGTCTTGAGCCTATCGCGTATCACCTTTACTGCATCAGTCGTGACTTGTATTAATTCCGGTCCTGTCAACTTCCGTTCTCCTACTTCGTCTCAACAGACGGACGTCCTGCAAGCCCTTCCATATAAAGCCTCAAATGGGGTTATACTAATACTTTTTTGAAAACTGTTGTTATAAGCAAACTCCACTAGATGTAACTTTTCATCTCAATTACCCTTGAAATCAATCATACATGCTCGCAACATGTCCTCTAACACTTGAATCACTCATTCTGACTGCCCATCCGTTTGCGGGTGGAATGCGGTCCTGTACTGAAGTTTCGTGCCTAAAGCCACTTGAAGACTCTTCCAGAAGTTCGAAGTGAATTTGGGGTCTCGGTCTGACGTAATGGTCACCGGTACCCCATGCAATTGCACTATTTGTTTGACATATAAATCCGCATACTTCTCAAGTGTATAGTCTACGCGCACTACTAGAAAATGAGCAGACTTAGTCAAACGATCTACAATTACCCAAATGGCGTCGTGACCACTTGATGTTCTTGGTAAGCCTTGCACGAAATCCATTGTTGTGTGTTCCCACTTCCACTCGGGAATCTCCAATGGTTTTAATAAACCTGCAAGATTGTGATGCTCTGCCTTAACTTGTTGACATGTTAGGCATTTGGCCACATACCTTGCAATATCCGCCTTCATTCCATTCCACCAATAGTGCTGACGAAGATTGTTATACATCTTCGTGTTTCCGGGGTGAATACTATAATTATTTCGATGAGCTTTCGTCAAAATTTCTCTTTTTAACTCCTCGTTATCAGGCACACACAGACGTCCTCGGAATCTTACAATGCCTTCGTCCGTCACTTGAAAGTCCATTTTCTTTCCTTTCGCCACCTCTTCTCGTATTTTCAAGATTCCAGGATCTGTTTGTTGCAATTGGCTTCTTCATCGGTGATAGGTTTTGGGGATTGGGCATTAGCTTAGGCATAGGTACGCCCCGATCTAGTAACCAAGTCGACATCAAGACTGTAGGATCAAGGGACTGCCTTATTATCACTGTACTCATACGGTTGAGTTATTTCGATCACTATCCCTTCATCAATTGTAGGCGTGCTTACTACGATCTCTTCATCATCGGACGTGTCTTCGAGCGGAGGCATGTCTTCAAGCAAAGGGTCGAGCTTGTCCTTCCCGGTGTTCAATGTAGCAAACTCCTTCTCCCAATTAATAACCACTTCGGAGATAGTAGAAATGATGCCAGTGTGGTCAGCATAAACGATCATCCCAGCTTCTACCATTCTTGAGATTCTTTCTCTCATGATAGCTAGGGGAAGAACCTCATTACTTGAGTAATAACCGGCTTTCACTAACTCACCGTAGACGTCGGTGGTATATACCTTGACATTCTTGATTCGACTAGCATCGAAACTAAAAATGGCATTTACTTTACTCGCATGATCAGGAAGCGGGTTGTTCTGAACATTCGGCCTGGCAGGTTGGAACGAGAAAGCCTTCGTGTCCAGGAGGTTCTGGATTCGGTGCTTGAGGGTAAAACAATCGTCGGTTGAGTGCCTCACCTTACCCATATGATAATCGCATTTCTTAGACGGATCATAGTTATAAAACTGCTCAGGATTGGGTCGCTTTTGGCTCAGTGGTAAGCAAGCCTTTCTTCTGGAGGATCGCCATTACTTGAGACAACGACCCAGGGAGGGGGGTGAATTGCCTCTTGTTGTTTTTCTTCTGAAAGGGTTGATGACCCGTGCTTTGTTATTGAGCTTCTGCTACTTGGATTGCGGGACAGGGTTAGCATTCCGCCGGCCCAGTTGGGTATAAGTCACATTCACTTCAGGTGCCGGTTCTTTCTCCTTTCTTATGCTAAATCTTTTGGTCGAAGAAGACGGCTTCACAAACCACCCATCTTTCGGCACTATCTCAATCTGTTCTCCTATGAGGATGAGTTTATTGAAGTTATCAGCCGGAATGGCTACCATCCGATTACGGTACTCGAACGGGAGAGTTTTAATGAACATTCTCTTCAATTCACTGTCTATGGGTTTTGGGATAATCTGAGCGGCTATATTTCTCCATCTGATAGCATAATCCTTGAATCACTCAGTCGTTTTCATCTGAGCACGCTCGAGGTCTTCGCGGGTGGGAATGATGTCCGTTATGAACCTGTATTGCTTTAGAAATGCTTCACTAACTTCCTTCCACGTTTTGAGGCTATTTATCTTCTTCATGATATACCAGTTCGAGGTAGGACCCATCAAACTTGCTTGAAATGCATGAATTATCAGGAATTCATTATCAACGTACGGGGTCATTTGTACGTGATATAGCTGCAGATGGGCTTTTAGGCAGGAGGTGTCATTGTACTTGTCAAAGTCTGGCATCTTGAACTTCTTTGGGATTTTGATCTGTGTGTATAGAGAGAGGTCGATCGAAGGTGAATCCTATGAACCTTCCAGCTGCTTCACTCTCTCTTCAAGTTTGTTGACCCGTTCATCAGGTTTGTCCTTGTTCACGATAATCTGGACGGGGTCATATACTAAATCGGTAAGATTGTCATCTTCCTCACTATCGGCATTATTTCCACCTTTATGCTTTGGGGTTGATGCCTCAAGGGATGCAGGAATGGGAGTTAGCCGAAGGGCTTTGATCTCAGCGGACATTTGTTGCATTGCGACAAGGACTTGCTTCATCTAGTCCTTGATGCCAATGACACGATCTCGTAAGTCAGTATGATCGGCCATTCTAGTTCTCGACCGCGTATGAATTAGCAATCGTGATTGGTCCGTAATTACCTAATTTCACGGATAAAACAAGCATACATAAGTGTCAAGAAAAATCACACGCTGATTCATGACATTGGTCTAATCGCTTTGATTAAAAATGACCTCTTTATTGAAATGACGAAATTTTTACAACGACTGTAACTTGAAATGCAAAAACAAATGACTCAATTCCTAAACAACGAATCTAGAAAGAAAAATATCTTAAAAAACACAAGCCATTTCATTTGGCTTGATCAATATACAACTGGGATGTGATTTCTAAACGTAATCGCTTATTCTCCTCAGCCAAGTGTGTAACTTGCTCTTGTAACTTCTCAGCTTTTCTCTTGAGACATCTTTTCTCAGCACGGTTGGTGGTCTTCTCAGGCACCATTGGTATCTTCGGGAGTAAATTATTTGGAATCTTGTGTCGTCGAATGTATTCAGCCGTAACATAATACTTTCTTTCTTTACCCTCTAATTCTTTTTCAGGCCATATGAGCATTTGTGGATGGCACATATCCCACGGTGACTTGATTAAAGAAATGCTATCCTCATGGTCGAGGTCTCCGTCGGTGAAGTCGACTCGAATTGAATCAACTTGCTTCAAAGCTGGGAGAAGCTCTTGCACCACTTGATACTGGCGAGTCACCCTGGTCGGGTAATATTCCATTGCCCCAGTGAATCCCAGTAAAGGAATTGGATCAACACATCCACATATTAGTCTAGCCTTACGAACTTGGAACCATTTAGCATGCCATAGGAAACATTTGGACTTTGGATTTTTAAAGAAAGCCAGCCAATTGGAATAATGATAATCTGGTGCATGTTTTTGTTTATTCTCAAATCTCATGATAGGGTGATCAGAGCTGCTAACTTCACGTATAATCATTAAACCACCAAACCCTTTTAAGTGAGATAAGAACCAAATTTATAAAAGCTCAGGAGAAGCATGGAAAATTTTGTCACCATTTTCTTTAAATCGAGAAAGGGAAAGAAAAGTTTATGCCAAGAGGGCATTAACAAAGTTCATTCCCTCGCACACTTGTCCCACTAACTTAGCAATCAAAGGATTAATAGCATTCTTACAGTGAGGAAAAAGTATAAATCCAAAGAAAGCTAATAGGAAAATCCTTCTCATTTGAAATGAGGTTCCATTGTGAATACATTCATCAAAAAATGAAAACGGGCAAGTATTACGGTGACCTTTCAGAACTTTTCTTATCTTTTCTTCCTTAATTATCAGAAAATCAGATAAAATCGAGACAGGATCTATTCCGATAGGTGGACTAATTAATTCTGATTCTAAAGCTTTCCAATGGCAATGCTATATTCTTCCAAGGTAGAAGTGAGCTCATGCTTACCAAAGACGAAAGTAGTTGTCTCTGGACACCAACAATGGGCAAGTGCTTGAATGAGGCCGCCATGAATGTTGATACGCAACAGAGGGAGAAGTCAACCAATTATTGATTCCGCGAACTCATGGCTAGCTCGATCTAGCTTGTCCCACCACGCATTGACTTCCTTCTTGGGAGGACAAATAAGTCGAATGTCGGAATTTCCATTGTATATTGACCAAGACTTGTGATCAACCTAGTGTCATAAACCGACAAGACAATACGATAAAGTAAATAAATTGCAGAGGAAAAGTTCAAAGGACTTACTTTACCAATAACCATGTGGCAATCACATAGACATACGCATGCTACGTGGCTCGATTTCTACTCTAGAAGGCTTAACAAAGTGAAGCCACGAGAATGATCAGACTAGCCACGGGCATACGGACTAGGTTGTGTCCTCGTGACTCCGACATCATCAAAGAGCCGACCCATGTCGCGGGCATGCGGACCGGGGTGGTAATCTCTTTGACATCAAGAAAGTAATATCGGGATTGAGATGGGCAACTCGTACCGCGGGCAGACGGTCGAAGTGGTATCCATCTCAATACCATCCTAGGTGATCCTATGCGGCCCAAGTCCGGCTACAGGTTGTGTGTACCAAAGTGTAGTGAAGATGCATAGGCATGCACGACAATTCATATGCAAACAATGCTTCAATATCAAAATTAGAACATTTAATTCTCAATACCTCCTTGCAAGACAATGGTTAACAAACACTCCACCCCTTATACCTCCCATTCTGCAATAACATTTAACACCTTAGACGTTAGGGACGTACCTAAAATCCTCGCTACCAAACAAAAATACTTTTTTTTTCAAAAAGAGAAATTTCGACCTATGTCCACTAAGAGTTTTAACTCAAGTCCCCAGTGGAGTCGCCAAGCTGTCGCGACCTAAATTTTCTCAAGTTAATAGATTATTAAGACTAAGCCTAACTCGGGCCCTCCCAAGCCCTACCAATTCGCAACTTAGGGTTTAAGCTTTTAACATGTAAAAGTTTTCATGCTTGGAGTCGCCACTAATCTATTTGTGATAGGTCGATTAGAAACCTAAATAAAATATATGGAGATATGTTTTATTTCTACGAATCATAGATTCTAAGCTTAGGGACTTGGTTACGCTAGATCTAGTCTAGCGCCCTTTCGGTACCTTTTCTTTTCAAAAATATTTATGCAGGCAATCTGGATCCATTTTATTACCTAATCACTAACATATGAGGTGTTTATGCGGGTGCGCAAACCACCAATTTAACACCCAAGAAAACAGTAAATAGATTGCAGGATAACATACCTTAAAGCCACACAAGCACATGCATTATTAGTAGAAAATCACACAGACAATCCTAATATGATTTCTAATTAACAAAGCAAGGTATTCAAGGTGTTCATTAGGGTTTGCGCTTTATTAAAATGCAAACTAACCTATATGCAATGACGTGCAAAAAATGACATGCGATTAATGTAACTTGACATGCGATTAATGTAACCTAACATACGAACTATATATCATGCGACGATGTGACCTAATTCTAATGACGGATAAATGATTTATTTTTGGTATTTTTTCAATGAAATTCGGAATAAAAATACTTATTACCTAAGCATGCAATGTTTAATTGAAGAAAAAAATTAATCTATTCTAGAGCAATATTTTTGGTATTTTTATTTAAATTCGAAATTAAAAAATAACCTAAATAATCTATTAGGATTAGAATAACGCCTAATTTAAACTAGGAAATAAATTATCTCAAGTCCTAATTTAAATTAAATAATTATCCTATCTTCTAGATACATTTAGGGTTCCCTAAACATGCAAAACTCCTAATTTAAATCCTAACTAACATATTTTTGGATTTTCTTTCCTTAAAAGGAAACCAAACAAACAAAGATAACACCACACTCAAATAATCCACGCAATCCGCAAAATTCTTCTTACTAAATTTGAATTAGGAAAGAGAATCGAGCTAATGGTCATATCTATAGGGTTATAGATATGAATGGAAAGCTGATTATTCAAATTTGGAAAGCAGATAAAATCTGTTATCATATCCAAGTGATTATGGATAGAATAACGATTTTTCCGTATCGTCACATATCGTACCTTAGGGATAAGGTCGAATAGTCGTCCAGATACGTTACCGAATTAGGAAAAATTCCTAATTTTTGGTATTTTTTGAATATTACAGATATCACAAATATTATCCTAAGATATCTAGTAAACCAACAAAGAATATCCATGAAATATATAAATTATCCGAAAACTAGGAAATTAAATCTTTAAAAGAAATATTCGGATAATCTTACCTAATTTGCGGATAACTTCCAAATTTGAATTTGCGGCCGTTCGGGACGATGGTCGACGGCGAGCGGTTGGCGGGCGCGGCGGTGGTGAGTAGGAACGATGTTGACCGAGGGGCTTGCTCAAAGAGGTGGTCTAGTGAGATTGGCCGCGGGATGGCTTGGTGGATGACCGACGGTGTGATTCTTGATTCGCGACTGGTCCGTGGTGCTCGACTTGCGGACGGCCGCGGTAATGGTGTCCCGCGGCAGTGTTCTCAGTTCGTCTCACGGTAGGGTCTTGACGATGACTCAACAAAACCAGCGAGAGCAGCGGCTAATTGTCACTTGAGATTCGCGGGAAACTTTACTGATCTGGGCGTGACTGGAGCAGATGGCAAGGTCTGACTGCAAGGCTTGCTGGAGATTCTAATACTTCTCTTTTATTGCTCGTCCCCTCCTAGTGGTGGCGTGAATAACTCCAGAGAAAAGACTTTTCTCTATTTTTTCCTCTCTGTGTCATACCTTGACTTTTCAGAGAGATCTTCCCTCCTTCAATCTCATGGCCATCTTTCCCTCTCTCACCTCCTTCGGCCGTGTATTGAATTGTCGTCTCTAAAAAATTCTGATTTCCGAAATTATGAGAGCCTCCTCTTGATCGAAGGGTATAATCACATATTTATATCACAATCCTAGGTTAATTGGCCGGGCTTCCTAGTTCTAATGGGCTTAGACTTAGGCTTTATTCTTTAATTTTTATTTAATTCCAAATGGGCTAAATTAATTCGAGCTGATCTAAGCTCAAATTAAAACAACCAAAACCTTTTAGACTTGTGAATTTTGGCCCCCAATCCCTTGAGTGAGCCGAGTGCTCGAGCTCGGTTTACGCGATGAATTTTCAGCTTTCTCGCCACCGCCGGTCCGATGCGGAATGCAACTAACCTATATGAACTTAAACTATATGCTATGCAATTTTAATATTTTTGTTTAGGGATTAAAATTCAATCCCTAATTTTCTATGCAAATTATTATTAAATGGTCGATGGAAATTTAGGTGTCAACATAGCCCATCAACCCCTTCAGATCTATATGTTTGTACATTACATTGCATTAATGATCAAGTGGTACCAATTGATTGTAATATAGTTAATTAATTTAAAACTCAGTTATAAATACAATTATGACTATTGCATGAAAGTTGTAAATATCACATAATAAGATAATCATTTCTTAAAGACTTGAAGATATTCGGGAAATGAAAGTTAGGAGGTAATCGCTACCAAACCAATACATATAACAGGAGGAAAAAACTGAATATTTCAAAAAAGGGTCTTGTTAAAGAGTGTTTTAGGACACATGCTAACTATAATTAATAAGGCAATGTTTTCATTTAAATGAATTGGTTACACGAAAGTACATTAGAATGTTTAACTAGGTGAAAATCCTTGCAAAAATACAAAGATGAATAACCATTAAATCTATCATCTAAGTTTCGGTATCGAAAAATTATATAAAATCTATGAATCGAAGGGGCATCATTCTAGTTAAGAACTAAAATTAGCAATCTCCCAAAAATTTACGATGAGAAATTCGGAACTCGGAATATAAATTTAACCAAATTCTAAAGATATCATTGAATATCCACCACATTTTTTGGAAAGTGGAAAAATGAGAGAATGCACGAGGTAGAGGAGCAAAAGAGAGAAACCTCTTCTTGAACTTTGTACTGCCAGGCGGTGTCTATGTGCCTGTAACCGGCCTGCACTCATCTCATGACGGTCAAAAAACAAATGTCAAATCCAAAACCAAATAGAAAGCAAGAATAAAAGAGACAAACAACCGGATGGGTCGAGCTCGATCTGCAGAATTACGACCTCGATGATGGCGGCACAGATGGCGGGGGCGGCGCCGGAGCCCGATTCCCAAGTGCCCAGCCGACGGCGGGGATGGCGTGGCCGCTCAACAGCTCAAAGCTCCGGGACTTTAGGTCGACGGCGGCTGGGAGTGTTGCCTGAGCCATTCCTCTATCTCTCTCTGTTCTGTTGATGAAAGTTAGCGTGAGTCTAACGACGAGAATGAAAGTAAGAATCAAAGCGGTGAAATAGGGGAAGGAAGGAAGGGAGGGAGGGACATGGCTCGTTGCATGGCCAACACGTACGTTGGTGGTTTCGTCGACCCACCTTGAAATTGGAAAAAAATTTATATTTCGAAAGAGTCGGGTGTTTCGAAATATAAATATTTATGTTCCCAAAACATGATAAATGAAATTTAACAAATGATTCGGAGGATCTCTCAACATTTTTCCCTTAATATGCTTGAAACTTCTTAGACGAAATTAACTCTCTTGTCTCTCTTGCTCTTCTCTATTTTCCTTCCCATCTATCTATTTATATGTATATATATGTTTATTCCCAACCGAATGTTGTCTCACTTTTATCTCCCTCATTTTGCCCCTGCAACATAAATAAAAAAAGGGAAAGAATCACCAAAAACCCTAAATTGTGCCAACTGCAATACATTTACTCTCAAACTATTCTTGTGACACCAAAAAATCTTAAACTTGTGTGACACATTTACCATATGCTAAGGTTCCGTCGATAAGGCCCCATTAAAAATCTACCTACCTAGATAACAGAAGGCAAACGGAATTGACGCCACTAATCAATTATAGGTTGATTAAAGCCAGATAAGATAAAAGAGTTCACGGTTACTTTTGTGAACTAGAAATTCGTCGATACGGACACTTGGTCACATAAGTTTTACATATAGCCCGTTATCGGTACCTTCCTCCTTTGATAAGGGTGTTTCATGCAATCGTTTCTGATTTTCATCCCTAAACATGCAAATCTACATGGCCACACATAAGGGCGCAAGCAGTAAGATGAAGTCAATCAATAATAGAACGAGTAAACAGCGGAAATCATAAGTCAATCAACGAGTGTTTGGCTTTGCCCCGTGCTATAAGCAAAGCAATAGATAACATGTTAACGAAAGTCGTAGTAACAAGATGTATGCACGTTAGTGGGGCGGGACCAAGTTTTGCAGTACAAGACCCGCAAGCACCAAGCCAAATTCTATGCAAAATTCTAAAGTATGCCTAATTCAGCCCCTACTCAAATGCTCATCATGGTTTTTGAGATTTCTTTCTATGAAGTGCGTCTATGGGATGTTTATTACGAAGGAATGATGAAAGTTAGCAAGAATTATCTTACCAAAAAAAAAAAAAGTTAGCAAGAATTCTCTTTTGGGTCAAAAGAATGCTCTCTTAAATTTTCTTTTGATATCAATTGTTCATTGGAGGATGACTTGATGGTAGGAGACTTAACAACCATACACTCGGTGAAATTTTGCGGGATCTATAAAAAATTTAACCACCATATGAACCATGTTAATATTTAAATATTCCAATACTCCATGTTGCGATCGTCCCTAGGCCAATGAAATCACCGAGGTGTTTAGACGAATTACTGAGCAAATTCCTCTCTCGAGATGGGCGCTTGGGCTTGACACGGGCTCTCCTAAACCCTATCGATCGTAATGTTAATTATATTTAATTGATTATGAAAATTTATTTTTTCTTTAAGAGTCGTCACTAATCAATCATAGGCCAATCAGTGCCCAAATAGGATAAAAGAGTTCACAATTACTTCACTGAACTAGAAATTCGTGGGTACGAACACTTAGTTACGTAAGTTTTACATAGAGCCCATTATCCGTACCTTTCCTCTTTCACGCAATGGCTTCTGATTTTCATCCCTAAACATGCAAATCTACATGCCCACACATATCGGGGCAAGCAATAAAACGAAATCAACCAATAATAAAACCTAAACATCTTAGATGTGCATGGAAACATCTATTCATGGGAAGTTCCAATTATTCTAAGATGGGAATTGTGTGCATAGCAATTTCATGTAAAGAATATGTAAGATAGCATGATGCAAACTCTAACGTGGTCATGACATGAGAAACTACTCGCATGAAATTGAATTCTCCACACATGCAGTGGGATAACCCGAGCCATGATCAATGAGGCTTGGAGAGAGCATATGAAGTTGGAATATACAACTCTTGATTATTCGCGATAGGAGATTCATATCAATGGTGGTCAAGATTTACGAAAGAGTAATTTGACAGAATTATAAGCATTTGTTTTTAACTAAGAGTGCAAGTGCAACAAAACAAAAGAATGCCCCTTGTGATATTAGCAAGCTCGAGTTCATCTGTACATTCCGATGCAACTTTCTCTATTCCCCGCTAGTTTTGAACTGTAAACAGAACGTTTCTCTCTAACACCGATCAACTTCATGTGTCAAAAGATATCTGCAACAACTGTCAAAAAATACAGAAACATTTCTGATAAAAGCAGCTTCTCTCACGGGACAATGGCAGACAAGAAACACCTTTGCCCAATGCCTCTCACAGACGTTTTGCACCAACTCTGGCACTCCTTGTAACATTCAACCTGTGACGATACCAGCTGAGACTTAAGTTAAACGACGCTCCAGAAGCAATCTGGATAAGCAGTTTGGTTGACAGATTTTGAGGACTCGGAGTGAATCCAATGTCTGGCTGAAAATTATCCATGAATCATGATGTACAAAATGGAGGGGGGCAAAAAACTCACTATGTCTACGATGCCTTCATCAGCTTTCACACCTCCAATCACATATATCGACTCACTAAGGACGGCAGCGGCAGAATACCCTCTAGCGCAATTCATCAGTTCCCTGGCCATCCAACAATCCAGGCGCGGATCATACACTTCAACACTCGCAACCATTGAATTTCCATCGAAACCACCCAAGGCATATCTATTGAAGGAGTATAGATAAGACACTTACAATGCTCGTGAAAACTAACACTCAAAGTTGAGCAGAGTACAGGTAGCTCTACTTAATTTACAGTTGAAACAATGCAGAAGGAGAAGGGAGACTGCAAGGAATTTGTTTTATTAGACTTAGGTTGTGAGAAACTACATAATACACAAGAAGCACAGACGTGAAACAGTACCATGTCCACTTCAAGGAAAAATATGACATGCTTTTCTAGGATCTATATGCAAATATCATCAAATAAAATTGAACAGCTGGCATCAAAAAGAACATACAGGTATACTTACAGTTTTTCATTCAGTGAGACCAGTGAATGGCAGCCCCTCTTTGTGGTCAAGCTTCCAATTTTGGCCCAAGAATGTTCTCTTGGGTCAAATCTTTCAGCCGAACTGAGATAATTCAGTAGAGAAAAAATTACCAACTCTCTGTTGTAGCTAACTCTGATGTAAAAGATTTCATATGCCATTCAAGAAATATATAGATTATTCTCATTTATTGTGAGGAGTATTAGGTCTACAAGCGTATTTTTGAATTTCCGGATATATAAAAGATATGGACAAAACAATAACTTGCAGTTCACCCGTAAAGGTTTCTTAGGGTAAAATTGCAAAAGCACTTCAGTGTTCATATGAGGAATGACACTGCAATTTTCCATCAGCTGCAAGAAAATATGATGGGCCAATCACATGCCAGACACTTTCACAGTTTGCACAGCAGTTGACAAGAATGCCCCCCATAAAAGTAAATCAACTCATGTATTCGGATTTCTCAGAAAAAAGGATAACAGTCGGTCAAAAGACAAGAGAGTCACAAGAACAATCGAGCACCTCAAATCACAAGATAAAAGGATAACAAAAAATCCGTCTCTTACTTAAGATAATTATTGCCATCATAGCCACCAGTAGCATATATTGCCCCATTAAGCTCCACTGCAGCAAGACCAAATCGCTGGGAGAAAATGAGAAGCATGCCCAAAACGTAATTATCAAGTAAAGCAAATTAGAACACGGAATTAAAAAGGACATGTGAGAAGTTAATTAATGCTTAATAGTAAAGAGAGGAAAAGGAAGTTCATTTTCCTATAACAAACAAGAAGATGGCCAAAGAAGAGATTTGGTACGGTAAATTTGTGCTCAAACTCTTGCCTTGTCATTAGTGATGGGAATCCTATTAAAGTACCAGTTGTCCCTTCCACAACTAGAAACAAATAATCAGCAAGCACATGCAGTGAATTCGTTACAAACAACTTACTTAGATTACACAGACTCGTACCAGGGTCAATATTAAAAATCAAAACACTGCACTACCTTACTGTACTGAACCCTCAAAATAAGTTGACATATATATCAGAAAAATTAACAAATCAGTCCTATACCTATTATATGGATGTCAATTCAGTCCTAATCCTTTCAATTTTGCAAATATAGTCCTCGCCGACGTACCATGTAGGACGGCCGGCGATGATTGACAGCCACGTCAACATTTTCAAGTGAAAATTGGCCTGAAGGACTATATTGAAATATCACAAAAAGATTTAGGACTATATTTGCAAATTGAAAGGATGAGAACTGAATTGGCTTCCATAGAATAGGTATATAACGGATTTCGTAATTTTCTTGATATATATGTCACCTTATTTCCTTTGTATTATAGTAAAAACATGAATAAATTCAAAAGCTTCACCATCCATGTGAAGTATTCTATAGAGAACAATGTTAATCAAGAAACTATGCTAAGCACGCATTTGCCACTTCAAGAAGTCAATGTAACCCCAATGACGAAGCAAAATGACCAGAGGACTTAAAAGGAAACACAACAAAAACAAATGAATTTTATAAAATGGCAATTCTTTGTTGTCAACAATGTCACTTGGGTTTAGAACTCCAAGTATGACAGAGGCAGATGTAGACAGTACATAATTTTTCACAAGATCCTCATATGACTGGAACGTCTGAACTACAAAGCAACCATAAAACAACAACTAATAAGCAATTCAATTCTTCTCATTTTGCCTAACTATAATGAAGGTCCCTCCCTCCCTCTCTCTCTCTCTCATTTGAAGTACCTATACATATGGACATTTTGCGTTATAACTTTTTACTACAAGGAAAAATATGTACTCCACTGAGAGCACTCTGCCGATAACACTCTTGACTCATTAATCACATTCAATACTCAGTCTTTTGTAGCTTCACCAGACAACTTTAAAAGCACACGCAAGCTATGCACTATTCCTTTTGTAGCATTGACCGTGCGCATATCCACTTGCCGACGCCAAAGTCAAGCATCTCAACATCTGAAAAGCAATCATGTCCATTCCCACCTCCAAGAGCAAAGATTTTTTCCCTTACCACTGCTCCAGCCAAACTTCCTTTTTTAGCATTCAATGATGGTTGAACGGTCCACTTATTTTCAGCCAAACTGTATGATTCCACTGTGCAGAAAGATAGTTATCCGATTAGGATAATAGGATTACAATGGCAACGGAGATTCGAAAGATGGCGATTCTAGTACCTGCATCATGCCAGGATTCCCCATCTCCACCGCCAAACACAAACAGCTCTTCTTTATACTTTGCAACAGATGCATATGCACGGACAAAGTTCATTGGCACAAGAGATTTTACTACATTACTACATTGTGAGAAGCGAAATAGGAATACACTGCAGATAACCATGATGAACCATAGTATCCTCCAACAATAATGATGGAATCCTTAAGATCAAGATCCAGTTCCTCAGAAGATTGGAATTCCTCAGGAACAGCATTATGCGATAAAGATTTCAACAAAGAATCCAACAAATTACAGTGATCTCTCAGATAACAAATTTCGTTTTCTGCCCAAACCTGAACCCAAAATACAGTGAATGATGCAACAAAACATATACAAATAAGAAAAAGAAACTTCACAACAATGTGAGCCAACAAAGAAAACGTAGGAAAAATGCATATGTTTTGTGCACAACAGACTCAGTAAAACTAAGACTGCCTCAAAAAAAATCACCCAAGGCTGTCTTCAAAAGGAAGACCAGTATAAAGGCAGAAAAAATCCTAATTCTGTCCCCAAGCTAGAGCAAGACAAGAGCACTCTCTCGTGTAACCATAATGGTAACATAGCAGGAGATATCATTACTCGACATAGAGTTTACAGCTAACCATGTGAAACTCAACGTAACCTATATTTTCCTTCCCCAAGGAATTAGAGAGGGTTTTCCTCATATTTCCCTTTAAGGGACAAAACTTCCTTTTGAGTATGACCTTTAAAAGCAGCACAAAGAAAGGCATGGATGCAACAAATTATACGCTGAAAATGTTTGTAGTTTGCCCTTTAACTCTCTGTCTCCAATGACTTAATATGTTAGTAAAAAACATCGCCTAAATCCGAAAGGTTTTATGTGCAACAATTGTAGCACTGGGCCATAAAAGAGTATATGTGATACTTAAAATCCAATAAAATAGTCAACCCTTTCAAACCCGATGGCAGAAGAATCCCCAAAAAACAAATCAATAAGCGATTCTAAGCTTAGAGCTAACAAATGAAACACAGAGGACCAAAGTATGAACGAAGCTTCATAGTACCAGCTTCTGCTCCAAATCAATCATCTTTTGAGTTTGTTCCATCTTAAAGTCCTTGAGCTCTCCCAATTCTCGAATCAACTACACAAAGAGAGGGATCATACAGAATGTTCAGGGAGCATGAGCAGAGGGAAGATTACTAATTATTTTTGCTTGAGATGCCTCACTCCGAACTACCTGGGGAATGATAAGATGATAATCAGAAGAGGAATGAATATCCTGTAATTTCTTCTCTTCTAGGTCCACAGAGGAATGAAAATCCTGTAATTTCTTCTCTTCTAGGTCCACAGGTGCCTCAACGAAGCTGTTTTCTTCCGATTTTATGCCCTCAGTGCTGGAACTACCTTCTGAACAATGATTCGAATGTAAATCATTACATTCCCGGCTAAGAGCCAATTCTTTCAGTTGCGCAGTTATTGAATCCCTCTCATCTCCTCAACCATCTAGCTTCATACTTGCACAACCTTCAAATAGCTGATCATCTACTTCAATAGCAAGTGAAGGATCTGCAGAATCAGATCTCCCACTTGAGTGCTCGAGTTTTTCTTCCATTGAAGTAAAAGGCTTCGTTTTTTCCCATTCTCCTCTTGTTTCCTCAGAGAGAAGAGGTTGTGAAATTGTTCTCTTCTGGACTGATGGAGTGATCGCTAAAGATGCAAATAGGGATATCAATTTACTTGTTTGAGCATGGTCCAATTCAAACCAAAAATGGTTGCATGTATGGTAGTTGTCCGCGATTATTCGCTTGAACTGATCTTCCGGCAGCGGTTGGCATTGCATCCTGATATGAATTTGAACCTTATTGGACAACCAATCAACTCATAATCATACATTTGGTAATGAAAACTAAGAGACAATACATAACGTGTTGGAAAAATAGATAAGAGATACCTGTGCCGGATATGGAGTCTTCTCTAAAACATCAGTGCTCCAACAATAAGGATCGATATTCATCTGACCACGGCTTGCGGCCTCAAAAATTTCATGAAGTTTTCTGTCCGAGTAGTTGAATAAAAATAGTGGCAAGCCAGGTTCAATGTGGTTGACATGAGCAATGTGCAAAGATGGCAAGCCTGTTGATAATGTCTCTCATGATTTTTCATACTCTAAACAAAACTAGTGCAAATTAAAACAAGATAGCATGCAGTGACAATGAATCAAGGAAATAGAAGAAGAATAAACTCCGCTGTACATGTTCAACAATTCTACTACCTTAACCAAATGACATATAAAAATAAACCATTGAAAGTTAAGTGCAGTGCCGATAAATCAAATATGAACCACCAATGACTTACCAAATAGTTGTTTGGATAGGCATTCCTTCGTAGTGTTGTCCTTGCAACCAAAGATTACACCACCAAGATTATTCTTCCCCAAGTTTCTGTGAGCTAAAACACCAGTTGGGATAATTGGAGAAAAAGATGTGTTTCCAAGGTAGGTGTCCCTATTCTTTACTGTCCCCATCCTGTTAGAAATTTCTATTGAATATATATCATGTAACCAAAACAAAACAAGTATTTGCACTTTGAGATTGCCCCTCTTCATCTGATGAAGTAGAAGGTGAAGATCTAAATAAGCCAAGCCAACCCATTCAGAAGCACATTTTATAGTATGTAAAGGAAACAAGCTTGACGGCAAACGTCTAATCGGTCATCTCGAGACCGAGACAACCACAGGATTGCAAAACTACAGATGCCATTCAAGGCATTAGAAGAAAGGAAACACCCTGAATGAAGGTGAATGCATAAAATGACATGAGACGCCATGCGCGCATATCTGCACTTGAGCACCCACCAATGGGCAACGATAGAAAGACAGAGAATAAAGCCAAATTCTAATAAGTCAACGATTTTCAGTGTTCGCCACCCATGTGCACAAAGCACAAGCCTCACACACACGACAGATTACACCACTGCTGTCAAATGATCAACTTCATGATTGCAAAAAACACATCCACCGAGCACAACACTCAAGCACATGATGGCCCTCAATCCTATTCCTACACACACACGCACGCACAATTTCACTGTACACCGCAAATACACCGAATGAACACTCCCGACATTCAAATTCAACCAGACTAGCGATGTTCCAATGTCGGTTCCATCGAGAATTCACGGTGAACAGAGATTGATGTTGGGCAGAAACGCGGCAAACGAGAAGAATTCAGAGCTCGAATCAAACGAAATCGCACACGCGATGACGGCACATGAGAACGGCCAATCCGCAGAGCCAAAGCACAGCGAATTCTCCTCGACCCAAAACAAAAGAGCGACAAAAAAATCGAAACTTTACAGCAGTCGAGCTCGCGGAACGAACTCCGGCGGCGAGACCGATAACGCGAAAACCGAAACAACACAGAAATGAAGGGCAGGACGAACTCGTCGACGCCGCCTATCGAGTTCAACGTGAGAGATTGAGAGAGAGCGAGCGTACCCGGCCCTCCTCGATCTTCTTCAATGTGCAGGCAGCGGCGAGGGCCACCGACCCTCAAGAATGGCCGAGGGTCGCTCCCTCGCTATAAATTTGAACAAGGATCACGGCCCTCGTTGCCGGAGTGATGATAGTAGCGAGGTCATGGCAAACGTTGCCGGCAAGTGGCGAGACTATTGAGAGTCATCGAACTAACTTGCCCCCACACACTCTCATGTTGCTTTCTCGGCGGCGGCGGCGGCGGCGGTCCGCCTCAATTGCAATTACATCTCCACTCCTTCTCGTTTGTTTTTATTCCTTTTTTCAGATTTTTATTTACTTTTGAAATTTTAATTTTCCTGGACTTTTGAAAATAATTTCATATATTTTAATTGGCATATAAGATACCACGTGAATACCACGCCAACATCTCCATTTATAACTTCAATGGAAAGACCATCAAGTCAAACAAAGAGTATATACTTTAAATACCTAATTACACCCAAAAAAAAAGTCGAGAGACCTGGCTGAACATTTTGGCGATAATTCGAACATCTCGTGTGCCTTTATTCAAATATATAAATCGAGAGACTATAATATATTTTAAAGGACAAGCACAGTAATACTACTTCTACTTACATAATTTTTCAACATTTTGCATATTATCTTCTCGTACAAGCATATCCCTAGTTTCGTTTACAGCCCTGACTAATTATTTTGCATTACACGCACAGCCTCAAACATATTATGGAACACCAATCAACAACCATCGACCCCAGATCTTATTTATCCTTATATCGATCGTCTCTGGGGAAGGAAAACGCAAGAACTTCTATGCCATGGACCATGTAACATCCTCTTCACCCACTTCTATGTCCAACTTCAAAGCATGCCACACCGCGTTTGAAGCATCGACAATGTTGCTCCTACACGGCGGCTGATAATCATGTTCATCATCGCACCCATTCATAGAGTCGCACTCGTCGACCACCTTAGCCATTACGCTCCTCCCGGTCTTCGTAGATGTTATTTTAATCCTATGCCCGCATCGAGACCCATCGGCATACCACCCTGTCGACAGTGCAACAATCAGCTCTGAGTTTTTGTGGTAATGGTCGTCGCACTCCGACGGGCCCCCGCCTTTGCTGAAATCATTGTTCGTCAAGGTTGCTCGAGTGGAAGACGTTACCGGAGGTGAGCAACGGTATTTAGGGTAGGACTTGCCTTGGCAGCTCATAGTGCCCGAGGGCTGACATCCCCCACCGGACGGTGATGGAGTCTTGGGACATGTGTGTGTGCCTACGTCGGGATCGTCATTGCACTTACCGTTGATGCATATCAATTGGCCGGTGCAATCATCCAGGGTTTGACAAGGGCCATTGCATGAGGAGATGGCCCGTGATGGAGAAGAAAAGAGGGTGATGCTTATGGCAATTGGAAGAGCTAGGAAGAGAGCCACAGAGTAGTCCATTGTTCAACTCTCGAAATTGAACGCTCAAGTTGATTTGGTGACGAGAGAAGAAAGCTTGGAGGTGCTTATATAGAGTCTCTCATGCTCCAAGTTGGCTCTAAATAAAAAAAGAGCTTAACTATTCAATTGGCCTTTTGTTGACTCATAGTCTTCATTTGTGTAATTTAATCAAAAATCACTATATCATCCCACAATTTCCGTGCCTTACACGTTACGAGCAAGTATTCGATCCTCAAAAGAGTAAATATTTCTGGGCACTCTGAAATCGATCAAAATCATCAATTATATAATGATGGGATATCGAGACTAACATGAGAAGATATTAGTGTTTAAATTATGTCCTCTAATGAGAAATAGAATATCTTTTTACTGCCTTATGCTCGGGGTCGTATCTCTCTTAAAATAATTAGTAAGCTTTTATGTTATGATCGTAAACTACCGTGAAAGCCACGATGGAGTATTGAATTTATAAAATATTGCACCGGAGCTCAAGTTAAGCAAGTCATGAAGTGGAAATGGCATGTTGTGCATCAAGAGATTCACAAGCTACGCAGTACGCAATTGGTTGTTTTGATGTTATTTGACTGGACAAGGCACCGAGATAAAAAAAATGAATAATTTGTTTTAGGTTTTGAATAAATAAGGTGAAGGCCCATTTTCATTTTTTTCTTTTTAAAACAAATCATACCGCTCATTTTATCTAATAACCGATTACACGTACATGCTTGGGTTACATTTTCAGAGACCATTTCGTATCTTCACATCCATTTATCCTTGTATTTTACCAACGAAAAATATCATTTTTTTTCTAAAAAATATCCATTTCCAAATTCTAAACTCGCATGCTCGTCCAGAGCTTAAATGCTAAAATGGGTTTTACAAGGAGAGGCAAGTTGATCTTCTCGATATGAGATTTTACTTAGAAGCATCTGAATCGAATTGAACACCCAACAATATTTTCCCTTTTCCCTTTACTTTTCCATGGATTTCTTTAGAAGATCACAATTTTTCATTTTCAATATAGCAATCGTACATGCATTTTATTCATTATAGTGGAACGTAGACATGGCCATTTTCCAAACTCGTGTTGCTTTCCATGCAAAATTAAGGAATTTTGATTCATTTGTACATGCACTCTTGTGGAAAAGAACTCAAAATCATAAACAATTTCATGCACAAAATAATCTTCATGAGAGCATGTACGGATCATAATTTTTGACACGACATAAGAACATAAATCCTGAGATGAAGTGGACTATGTTAGACTCTATTTACGACTTATGAGCAATAATTATTGTCATGAATTAGAATAAATTCTCGTGATATTAGTAACAATTTTATCACTAATTTATTAATCGACAAAAGCAAAAATCACTGAGACTGACTCATACACAAGAAGGATGACCAACAAAGCCAGCAATCACACATTTCTGATGAATCAGTCCACATGATCCCAGAGATCAGCCACGCTTCTGAATGGCCCTGCTTCCTTGTTCACAAACAATTCTTCTCCATCAAGCACTCTTCTCTGTGATTCCCCACAATCCCAAGCCATCAATCCTTAATTAGTCATTTGAGAAAATAGACTTGGAGAAAAACTCAGAGACATACTTAGCGACTAATTAATAAATTATGATGTCCAAATTGATGTGGGGCCATCTCACACAATGAACAAATTGACCCGAGATGGCTTTTTAGGGTCATGATCGACTCGATCTTTCGCGTTAGATAATAAAATTAAGCTCACGCAAGATATTGATATTACCTGATCGGGGATTATGCAGAGTGTTTGGAAGTCTTGCTCCGGGATTTCCCACCCGAAGACGTGCGCGTTCTCTTTGATTCGGTCAGGGTGGGTTGACTTCGGGATGACACTCGTGCCTCTCTAGAGGGCCCATTTCACCAGCACCTGCCCAGGGCTCTTGTTCAGCTTCCTCGCTATTTTCTCCACGTCGTGGATCAGATCCCGGCCTCCTTCGGATGAGCCCAATGGAGAGTATGCCTACAAATTAATGATTCTCCGTCGCTGTTAGCTTGCTGTGATGTAGCGGCTAAAAATTCAAAATTGAATTCCTCGTAGGCCGGACTTTAGTTTAAGATTAAGTGTGAAAATATTATTTAAGAGAGGTAAATAAAGATTTGAATTCAATCCGTTTTTGGATACCATGTAAAAGATAACAACTGCGAATCGTGAAAGAGAGAAAAAATTTATGAAATCGTACAGTAACATGGATGCCATTTTTCTTGCAAAATTCCAACATCTTATCATTTCCCCATCCCTGATGCATCTCCATCTGAACAAAAAAAAATCGTTAAAATCGACATTAATCCAAATTTCAAACTCAATCCAAGTAAGTGATTGATTGATTAGTTAATTAATGAATTGGTGGTTAATTGATCCCTTCTTACCTGACAAGCAGAGGGCATTGTTTCAGTAGATTCCAGCAACTTATTGAGCTTCTTGAGGGTGAAATTACAGACTCCTATGTCCCTAACCAGATTGTCCTTGACAAGCTTTTCTATTTCCCTCCAAACACCTTCCATGTCGAAATCTAAAACCTCACTGGCCTCCGGAGGCCGGCTGGATCCGTCCTTGAGGCGAAATAGCCAATGGATCTGCAATACCACAAGTCAGTTACAAAATAAGCAAGCCCATGCTTAACTTCAGTTCTAAATTTTGTCAACTCCCTGAAAATGATGGTGAGGGACGACCATCTAGCTACTCTGCTCAGCATTATCATAGAAGTCTCATACACGTTACAAAATGTTCATTTTTAGGCAATGACGAGCCTTCACTACTCAGCACCACCGAAGTAGGCGAGCTTGTCAACGTGACACAGCCGAGGCACTATTCCACCACCCATTCACAAAACCAAGCCACAAGGCTACTTGGTATGACCGAGGTTCAACCTATGACTTGTAGATGGGAAATATAAGCGTGAGGCCAACTAGGCCGCCACCACCAATGGTCAAATTCGATCTCTAACGAAGAAATAAGTGTTGAAAGCATGTTAGAGATGGACAATAACCAGATGAAGGTCGAGGTAGTCAAGCTACAATTCTTGGAGGGTCTTGTTCACTGTAGGTCGAACTCTGTCTGGCGACAACTCGGTGCACCTGCATATCAAAATGCATATACACAACTGCAGTAGTTAAGCATAGGACATTTAGTGCAATTAATAAACCAGAAAAGTTAGGAGTTTATGATATGATAATCATTTTTACTCTTTACCAAAGTTTTGATGTGATGAAGAGATCCTTCCTATGAACTCCTGCTTGCATTGCAAACTGGAGCCCATGCCCAGCCTACAATAAAAAGCATCGAGACATTCTTAATTCCCTTGACATCAAGAACGTTCAATATGAATTGGAGAAAAGATTTGTTAAAAATGTTTAAGAAATTGTTAAGCGAAGTAATTAATTAATAAAATGTTACAATTTGCTATATATGAGCTCTGATCCATGTTTTGGATCTCAATTCCTTCCTTATCTTTTCCTTTTTGGCCATCTTATATATATACACACACACATTGCTGTAGAAGTCCATGCAACATGCAAGCTACCAAAATCATTAATCAACACCTGCTTTTGTAGCCTCCCAACCCTTTCAGATCTATATGTTTATATATTACATTGCATTAATGATCAAGTGGTATCAATTGTTTGTAATATAGCTAATTAATTTAATTTTCATTTATAAATAAAACTATGACTGTTGCATGAAAGTTGTAAGTATCACATAATAAGATAATCATTTCTTGAAGACTCGAACATATTCAGGAAATGAAAGTTAGGAGGTCACCGCTACCAAACCAATCCATGTAACACAAAAGGAAAAAACTGATATTTCAAAAAAGGGTCTTGTTAAAGAGTGTTTTGGGACACATGTTAACTATAATTAATAAGGTATTATTTTCATTTAAATGAATTGGTTACACTTAACACTTGAACGACAATATATTCAAATGTTTAACTAGTTGCAAATCCTTGCAAAAAATACAAAGATAAATAACCAATCGCCTAAGTTTCGGTATCGAAAAATTATATGAAATCTATACATCGAAGGGGAATCAGTCTAGTTCATCACTAAAATTAGTAATCTCCCAGAAATTACGATGGTAAATCCGGAACTCGGGATATAAATTTAACCGAATTCTAAAGATATCTTTGAATATCCACCACAGTTTTGGAATGTGGAAAAATGAGAGAATGCACGAGATAGAGGAGCAAAAGAGAGAGACCTCTTGTTGAACTTTGTACTGCCAGGCGGTGTCTACGTGCCTGTAGCCGGCCTGCACTCTTCTCATCCCGGCCAAAACACATGTTAAATCCAAAACCAAATGGAAAGCAAGAATAAAAGAGACAAACAACCGGATGGGCCGAGCTCGATCTGCAGAAATTATGACCTCGACGGCGGCGGCGTGGACAGTGGGGAGGCGCCAGAACCCGATTTCCAAGTGCCCAGCCCAACGGCAGGGATGGCGCGGCCGCTCGACAGTTCCAAGCTCTGGGACTTTAGGTCGACGGCGGCTGGGAGTGTTGCCTGAGCCATTCCTCTATCTCTCTCTGTTCTGTTGTGAAAGTTAGGGCGAGTCTAACAACGAGAATGAAAGTAGGAATCAAAGCGGTGAAATAGGGGAAGGAAGGAAGGGAGGGAGGGACATGTCTCGTGTCATGGCCAACACGTACGTCGGTGGTTTCTTCGACCCACCTTGAAAATTGGAAAAAATTTTATATTTCGAAAGAGTCGGGTGTTTCGAAATATAAATATTTATGTTCCCAAAACATGATAAATGAAATTTAACAAATGATTCGGAGGATCTCTCAGCATTTTTCCCTTAATATGCTTGAAACTTCTTAGACGAAATCAACTCTCTTGACTCTCTTGCTCTTCCCTATTTTCCTTCCCATCTATCTATTTTTATGTATTTATATGTTTATTCCCAACCTAATGTTGTCTCACTTTTATCTCCCTCATTTTGCCCCTGCAACATAAATAAAAAAGGGAAAGAATCACCAAAAACCCTAAATTGTGCCAACTGTTATAAATTTACTCTCAAACTATACTTGTGACACCAAAAAATCTTAAACTTGTACCTGAGTGACACATTTACCATCTGTTAAGGTTCCATCGATAAGCACCCATTAAAAATCTACCTACATAGATAACAGAGGGCAAATGGAATTGATGTGATGCCTAGGTGGCTTAAAAATCATTCAATAGAATCTTAATGGAGGTTAAATGTATCACATGAGTACAGATTTGGAGTTTTTGATGTCACAATAAAAAGTTTAGGGTAAATGTGTTCACAATTGATATAGTTTGAGATTTTAACCATCACAATTGATATAGTTTTTTATGTCACAATAAAAAGTTTAGGGGCTCGCCAGCCCTGGCCTCCAACTGATGGCTGGATCGGCGACCAACTAGAGGAAGAAGAAAGGAATAAAAAAAAATTTAAAATTTTAAAATTTTAAAAAAATTCGAAAATATTAAAATATTATAAAAAGTTATCTACGTCATCACCAACAGTGCCACATAAGCCGGCCAACGTCCACGTCAGCAAAATCAGATAAAAATTAGTCGGAAGGACTGAATTGGCACAAAAAAAAAATGTTTAGGACGAATTGGTACAAAAAAAAATGTTTAGGACTAAATTAGCACTAATGCAAAAAGTTTAGGACTTTCTTAACACTTTTCCCCATCTAATTTTTGCATCCAAAATCCATGTAAAAAGCGAAGGAAACAAACCAAATTGAATCAAATCAAGCCAATCGAGATCAAGTCGACAGAGCCGATATCACCAACTTCGGAGGCTACTTAAGGGCAGACATAACCTCGGGCTTACCATGTATCGAAATTGTGTCCAAAAGTGAAGGGAATGACACTGAATGAAACCAAGAGAAGCTCTGACCAAATGGGAAACGAGTCTTGAACCGAACCCGTGTAGACGTGTGTTGGATGGAAGAACACTGATTTCTAGAAAAATGGGACAAGTCAACTGGACAAACAAGAACCCCAGAGTCACCGAAGAGTGAAGAAGACCAACCACCCAAAATGCACTCATTTGGTGGAGGTGAGCGTGCGTGCGTACCACCGAATAGAGAGCACCATCCTGAAAGTGGGCCAATGAAAGCTACTGTGATAACCCGCAAGATGAACGACAAGTGGAGAATTGAATAATATTTGCAAACAAAAATAGACGAAAATTTTTTCTAATGAACGAAGAGTGGATTTACGGGAAGAAATTGTCCAATCAATCCTAAATCTATTGTACGTGTGCCAGTTCGGTTTTAAATTTTTCAATTTTACCCATTCAATTATAAATCTTTGCGTGAAGTTTCAATGGTGTCCTTCCAACCAACTTTTGTCAAAAACCGCTCACCAGCGATGACTGGACTCCCATGTCGGCGATTCTTGACAAAAATTTACTGGAAGGACTTATATTGGAATTATGCGCAAATATGATAAAATTGAAAAGTTTAGGATTGAATTAGCATATGTACAATAAATTTATGTGTGATTGGGTCATTTTTCATGGATTTATCATCACTAGAAGTAGAGATCATTGAGTACTGTACTGCGTTCCATTCCATTCTCCTCCTATTGCCTCACTTGGCCGCTCTCATCCATAACCTTGTATGGTATAGGATTGCCTTCGAAATCCTTATTTACCATATTTGATGAAGGATTATTCAAATTTTTGGGAAGTATTGATTAGATGTGTCGCGAGAAGAGTCCATACGGTAATTGTTGTAGCACTTTTTTATGGGGGGATAGCTTTTCAAAACGCACCTAATCTTTCGCATTGTTATGCATTTCCCCCGAATTTCAAAATCTTACAGATTTTTCTCCTGAATTTTAGAATCTAGGACATTGAAAATATAAAGATCACCCCAAACATTGATTTTTGCTCTCGTTTGTATAGCCGTTGAATAACACTTTATTCTTCTTCTTTACTGAATAACCTTAACTAGAAGGTAACGCGTAATTGATGAAGTTAAGAAAACTTAATAGATGTTTTTTATGGTTAAGAGAATGAGTTTGTTTTTATGAAGCAAGATAAATCAAACTGCATGATGTTTTTATGGTTAAGAGAATAAGGCTATACTTCATATTTAGTTAATGTTCACTTGTAGATTCGACACTAATTGTCTCACCAATATTCCCTTCAGATTCATAATTGGTTGCACGATCCCCTCGTTTTGATTTACAATCGGTTGCGCGAGTTGAGGCACATAATGTCCTGAAGTAGGTGTTTAGTATTTGAACTCGTGAGTGACCTAAAATTGCATTGTATAATAAAATGGCCACAGCACACGCATACCTGCATAGCTCGCTCTAGCAACATAGAAGTCTCTGTATTCGAAATTTCAGAAAAGATTTCGAGCCACCTATGTGAGAATGTGTGACTGTCCATGGCTAAGATCGAATGAAAAGGAACTAACTTAGGCTTTTGAAAAGAAAGTATAGAGCGCAAAGACACAAAAATTAAACCAGGTAAAATATAAGAAGGTACTATTCAATCATCGTCTTGAAGATGGACTTCTTAGTGATGATGCCGTTGTTCATGAGTTTGAAAGGCGCTACATTCATTATGATTAGCCATTGGTTCGAGTATTATAATGAATATTTAGTTTGCAATCATCAAAAAGTCGTTATTTTGGTCTAGAGTTATATCATATAACAAGTTTACAAGATAAAACTGATCAACAGATACACCCAAATTACCTCCCATGTTCAGTGATCTGTCTATGTTAACAAGTTGTGATTCACTTGTTTAATAGCCCCTGTATTATCAGCTAAGTGATTCACTCTCTGTACTTTCTTTGTGTAGAATTGTTTCTACACTTTTCACGAGTCCATTCTGATTTTGATTACATGCATGTTCTTCTTTTTTTTCTGATGTCTCAAGATCGAGAAAGGAAACATAACCTAGGAAAGGAATCCATTGAACATTGGTGGGCACTGCACCTTTAGCAATTTCATGTCCTCATGTTGTATTACCCTCAACATGCAATTAGCAGCACAAGCATAGACAGGATCAAAATGGAATTGCTGATATATCTTTACATCATTGAGAAGCAAATCATCATGAGTATAATAGCAAGAAGCACTGCTAAAGAGCTGAGCAGCACTAAATTTACAAAATGACATGAATTTGCACTTACCATGCCGTTTTATTGACGAATAGCTCAGACAAGCTTGAAACTGAAGAAAGCAAAATATTGGCTACCACTCATCAGTAGAAGCAAGCCAACTACAAAGATGGTTCTACTTAAACAAGAAAGCAAGAATTTTAGGAGATCAATGAACGATTGGACTGATTGATACGGAGAACGGGCCTGTTATGCTCTTCTCAATCTTCTCCTCAACTCCGCTGCCTTCACTACGACAATCATATAGACAATGTCTGTTTTACGATCCACATAGTCGAAGTAGATGCGTCTCCAATTCTTCTTGTAAACCAGAACTCCAATAACTCCCCAAAACCCAGTCGCAAATCCCAGCATTTTGACAATGCCGAACATCACCCTTTCAAGCTTACGTTCTTCATCGGCATCTTCTTTTGGCAATTGAGGGGCCTCCTCTCCGGGGCATTTCTTTTTTAGAGGATCGCCACAAAGTAGAGGATTGTTAGCATAAATGGAAGGATCATCAAGGGTCTGGATTTGATTTCCCTTGGGAATTGGCCCCGTGAAGTTGTTGTGTGACAAATTTAGTTTGCTCAGTGATGTAAATGCAGAAAAGCTCTGTGGGATTGTTCCTGAAAGGTGATTATTCGAAAAATCAAGTGACTCGAGTGATTTCATGTATCCAATCCTAGACGGAATGCCTCCAAAAAGAAAGTTGCGTGATAAGTTCAAGCCTCGCAATTTGGAGAGCAAGGTAAGCTCTTCAGGGATTCGCCCAGTCAATTTGTTGCTTGAGAGATCTAAATTGACCATAAGCGAGAGATCAAGTGTTATGTAGTCAAGGTCTATTCCCTTCACGACCTGTTCCACCTGCATTTGATTCCAATCTATTGGAGCCCTCGCCACAATATCTAAAGGTGCAGGCGCAACAGCAGGGGAGAGCGAGTTGCCTTCATCCAAGCTTTTGTGCAGTTTCATACCTTTCATATAGCCAAGACAATTTGGAATCATTCCTGTCAGATTATTCACTGCCAGGTCCTATATTTGCAGTGCGGGGAGTGAGCATAGCTGTGAAGGAATACTACCATTGAACATGTTTTCTCGCAGTCTAAGAATTTGTAGAAACTGAAAGCTTGGTCCAAACCAATGTGGAACACTTCCAGAGATTTTGTTCTCGCCAAGATCCAAAATCAGCAAGTTCCTGCAATAGTTCAAAGTCCCTGGAATTTCTCCATGGAGACTGTTGTTGTTCAAGTGCATTGAGTTAAGCCGGATTAGATTTCCCAAAGAACTTGGTACGACTCCGGACAATTTGTTGGATGATAAATCAAGGAGACTCATAAAATTCTCCTTCCAACATGCAGGAATTTTACCAACTAATTTATTCCTTCCAAGGTGCAACGCTTCTAGTTCCATCTCGCATAATGAGGTCGGTATTGGACCACTCAAGAGATTATCATTCAGATACAAGAAACTCAAACGAGGCATCGCTAGGCCAATATCTTGCGGAGTAGTTCCTGAGATGAAGTTGTGAGAGAGATCTAACAAATACAATTCGGTAGGAAATTTCAGTAGAGATCCATTTATTTGGTTGTAAGAGAGATCCAGAGAGCCGAATGACATGAGACCTAGCCAATCCGGGAGAGCTCCTGTGATGGAGGCGTTGGACAAAACAATCTCTCTTACGTTGACTTGTGTTCTTATCCATTGCGGAAATTTCGTTCCAAACTCGCAGGACATGTCCTGTTCGCTCGTTTTCACGAGGAATTTCCTTCACTGAAACTTCGATTTTCGGTTTTTATTAAAGTAGATTCTATGGTTTGATTACTAGGAGAGTTGTGGCGAAAAATAAAGTGTGATACAGGATTATATGAAATGGATAGAAATCGGATGGATTGAAAATGGATCTGGGATCAACAGAGTTTCAAGTTACGTTACAATACTCCTATGAAAGCTGTAAAGGACTCGAAAGTTAACTAAAGTTACAGGAAACTGTAAATACAGAAAGTAAAGATGCATAGGAAACTAAAGTACAGATAAGCTCGAGTGTTTTTGCATTATTGTTCGTGCTTTTTTCTCTTTGCTTCCTCTGAATATTTGTATCTCCTCCTATCCTGCAACTGCTTGTCGGTTGCTTCTATGTTTTCAAACTTTGAATATTTTGGCACTTCCAATAACTGTCTTTTCTAACCACGTTTTTCCACTTTTATTGTCCGCCAAAACTTGATCTCAACCGCTAAGATGATTTCAAATCTGAACAAGTAACTTCCCATAAAATGCTCATGCTCATTATCCCCACTCCTGCTCATAACTTCTTACTGTCGTAATTTACATGGCTTGACCGTTATTCTTTAGTGTATTCCCGAAGTGTGAACCTCCCGAATTTCGGGAAAGGATCGCTGTCCTGAAGCATAAATATTTCAACGTCCCGAATTATAACTCTCCATATTTCGGTAAATATACATATTTTCATTAATTACCAAATTCGGGATACGATGCCATTCACACTTACTTCTCAGCATATTTCCGAATTTGGTCCAGACGTGTTTTAGAAGATGGCTGATTTCCATAATATGCCGGATTCGGCATTAAAGCCGATTCGGCACTTATGCCGATTCTTATTTTGTTGTCAACATATGCCCCTTTTTAAAAGAATTAAAAGAATTTTTAATTCTTTTAAATGCCAAAAGAAAAGACACTCACGTTTTATTATTGTTGTCGCTTCGTCACCTTGCTTTGCGCGTTCTGCCTTTTCGTCTTCAAAACACTTCTTCTAAAAATCGTTCCTTTCTCCATGCCCTTACATTCTCACCTTTTCGACTCTCTGTAACTTTTCGATTCTCTACACTCTCTCTCGATATTCATATGAAGCCAATGGCTTCCAAGGCTTCCAAGGAGTAAACTTTTTTCTTTTTCTGCATCAGACGTTCTTGATCGCTACCATATATTCCGAGATTATGAAGATTTCAACGAAGAATTTCATATGTTCTCTGTGGAGAATGATTTCGAGGATTCTTTCATCCTTGGTCCAGCAGTTCACAATCATTTCTCTATTTCGAAGTGCCTATCAAGCCACTTCCCACGTCATCAATTTGAGGTGCTTCCAGTCCATGAGTCATCTATCTTGACGTATCATTGGCATTCTCGTCCTCCTCGTCTTAGGGCTTTCTCCCACTTTAAACCAGATTTCTACCAATGGTATCTTCGACTCCTTCCTTTTAAGGGTCCCCTTTGGGATACCCTTTCAATTCATAATGCTCTACGTCTTAGCTGTTTTGATTACCATGTGAATCGTGAGCTAATCGAAGTATTATCTTGCTTTTGGTCGACTTCCACTAATTGCTTCTTTTTCCCTTTCTCTCCTATATCGGTAACTTTACTTGATGTATACTGCCTCACTGGGCTCTCTCCTTTGGGTACAGACCCATCTACCCTGTCTTCCGATTCTCGTTCAATGCTTGGTAAATTATCTGATTCTGAAATGGCCTATGGGGCGTTTATAAAAAAGTATTTTAAGAAGGAGAGCATAGTTACCGACGAGGAGCATACTGTTTTTCTTTTATATTTGCTCTATAAATTCTTTTTCTGCTACTCCATAGTTAGGATTTCAAATGATTTTGTTGTTGTTACCTCCACTCTAGCATCAGGGACCCCAATGGCTTTGGGCAAAACCATGTTAGCCTTGCTATATCGGGGTTTAGCCCATGCTTCCTCCTCTATTGCTTCAGAAGAAGTTAGTAGAGTTTTTGGTGGTCCTCTCTGGCTCCTTCAAGCATAGGCGGCTTTCTATTTCCCTGCCTGATTTTCTAAGGATCAAGTTATCCAACCCCTTTCGATTTCCATTCCTGACCACTCAGTCTGCCAGGCCTTGAGTAGGAAATTAATTCCTGTTTCCGAACAGCCATCTTCTTATCTTCGGTATTTTATTTCTTAAATCTATTCTGTTGAGGAAAACCCATATTCCTTCACTCCTTTCTTTATTTCCCAATTCAAGTCCTACCTCCCAGCTTTCCAGAAAAATAGGATTGACTTTTAGTAGACCGTTCTGACTTCTGTTGATCTTCCTGTAAAATTTTCAACAAAAGGCAGATTTGTTGCTAGTTTTGAAATTTACTCTCCCCAATACTGTGCCAAACAGCTTGGGCTGATTCAAGGGGTTCCTGTTCCAGCCATTTATACTTTCTCTTATGCTTCCTTTGACAAAATATCCTACAAGCTAAAAGATAATCAACCTTTTATTGAACTAATCACACTGGTTCGGGGTATTCATCGATTGTCTCGTTGTCGAATTCATTGGATATCCCAACCGTTCTTCAGCCGATTTTGATCTCTGGTGGGATAGTCATCGAAATACCGTATTTTTAGATCCTCTGGATCAAATTCTTCTGGAGATAAGGGATGATATTCCTCTTACATTGTCAAAAACAGTCGAAGCTGCCAATGTACCTTCAACTAAACCAGTAGAGATTTCTAAAGGTAACTTGATTCTGCTTTTTCATATCCATATATTTTGTCCGATACTCAACTTTCATCACCATTGAGGGGAATGATGGAGTCGAGGCCTACATTGGCAACATGCCTATGCCTTTAAATAATTGATGAGGCAATAAGATGATTTCAAAGTCACACTTTTCAATTTATTAGCAAGATGAAATCCCAAGAGTTTATGATTATATACCATCATCGAGCAATAACGGATAAGGTTAGAAATATAATATGTGCAAATTGGATTGGGTATACATCATTGCATAAACTTGAAAACTAAGGGATAAAATTAGCAAGAACCTCACAAATAAACTAAAGTTGAACTTAAAAAGAGCGATACGAAGAAATTGAGGAACTTGGCTCTCATTTAAAGTTGGATTTCCCCAGAAAATGTAAGCTTCTATGTGTGATGAAGCTTCCCTAGTCGGAAGAAAGAGAAATGTCTTTCGTCGGATTCGTCATCGAATGTTGATCTGAGCAACATGTGTGCCCATGGCGGTTCTCTGGCGACACCACTAGTGACAACTACAGAAAACTTTGCAATCATGACACGCAAAAGTCTGGTATTTCAAGTCTCTTGTTCCCATTGTGCTCTATATTTGTGTCGTGCGTCTTGACTAGATAGAAATGGCTTTTCTCGCTTACTTAATAAGGCGACGACATCATCGAGAATGATGAGTTATCGTGTTTCATATTGGTTGAAATCCGTTTTTCAGTCCTGGCGAATACGGCAGTTCTCGGGTCTTGCTTACGAATACATCGAATAGTTAATGTGGTCTTTTAGCCCAAGACAACAAGAATCAAGCCCACAGAAGGAGTACTCCTTTGGTGACGATTCAAGGGTGTATAAATGACATTACCGACTTTCTCCCATATTATGTGGCACTCTGGATTTTAGAATTAATCCGTTTCATGAGGCTTACTTCGACTTGGGTCTATACTTATGAAACAGAGCAAGTGCTTGGCTTTGCCCCCCGCTATGAGCCAAGCAATAGACAAAAGTCAACGAACGAAAGTCGTAGCACCAAGATGTACGCACTTTGGTGGGGCTGGACCAAGTTTTGCAGTGCAAGACCCGCGAGCACCAAGTCATATTCTATGCGATGACTTGGGTCTTCCTATAATCATCTGGTTGCATTTTCCTTTGCATAAATGCAGGATTCTAAAGTATGCCTAATTCGGCCACTTACTCAAATGCTCATCATGGGTTTTGAAATTTCTTTCTACAAAGTGCATCTATGGGAAATTTTATTGTGAAGGAATGATGAACATTAGCAAGCAAGAAAAGTAAGATGTGCAACAATATCCATCGATTTAGGGAATATCTCTTTTGGGTCAAAAGAACGATCTCTTAAATTTTCTGTTGATACCAATTGTTCATTGGTGGATGAATAGACGGTGGAAGAACGAAGGACCGTACATACGATGAGATTTTGCAGGATCAATGTCAACTGCTCTAAAAGATTAAACCGTCATATGATAGCGTGATTTAATATTTAAATATTATAATATTTCATGTTGCGAGCAATGAAATCCCCGAGGTGTTTGGACGGATCACCGAGCAAATTCCTCTCGTGACGTGGGTGCTTGCGCCTGACACGGGCTCTCCCAAGCCCTATCAGTTGCAACGTTAATTATACTTGATGGATTATGACATTTTTGCTTTAAGAGTTGCCACTAATCAATTACAGGTTGATTAAAGCCCAAATAAGATAAAAGAGTTCACGGTTACTTTCGTGAACTAGAAATTCATGGATACGGACACTTGGTCATGTAAGTTTTACATATAGCCCGTTATAGGTACCTTTCCTCCTTTGATAAGGGTGTTTCATGCAATCGTTTCTGATTTTCATCCCTAAACATGCAAATCTACATGGCCACACATAAGGGTGCAAGCAATAAGATGAAGTCAATCAATAATAGAACGAGTAAACAGCGGAAATGATAATCAATAAGTGCTTGACTTTGCCCCCTGCTATAAGCAAAGCAATAGCTAACTGTTAACGAAAGTCGTAGTACCGCACTTTAGTGGGGCTGGACCAAGTTTTGCAGTGCAAGACCCGCAAGCACCAAGTCAAATTCTCTGCAAAATTCTAAAGTATGCCTAATTCAGCCCCTACTCAAATGCTCATCATGGTTTTTGAGATTTCTTTCTACGAAGTGCGTCTATGGGATGTTTATTACGAAGGAATGA
The DNA here is from genome assembly GCA_031216405.1 of Syzygium malaccense. Classification (NCBI taxonomy): domain Eukaryota; kingdom Viridiplantae; phylum Streptophyta; class Magnoliopsida; order Myrtales; family Myrtaceae; genus Syzygium; species Syzygium malaccense. The sequence goes on along the minus strand of CM062253.1, from coordinate 6,108,487 downwards.
TGAAAGTTAGCAAGAATTCTCTTTTGGGTCAAAAGAATAATCTTTTAATTCTTTTGATATCAATTGTTCATTGGAGGATGACTAGACCGTAGGAGACTTAAGGACCGTACACTCGGTGAGATTTTACGGGATCTATAAAAAATTAAACCACCATATGAACCGTGTTAATAAATAAATATTCCAATACTCCATGTTGCGACCTTCCTGAGGCCAATGAAATCACCGAGGTGTTTGGATAGATTACTAAGCAAATTCCTCTTGTGAGATGGATGCTTTCGCTCGACACAGGCTCTCCCAAGCCCCATACTTGATTGATTATGGAAATTTATTTTTTTCCTTAAGAGTTGTCACTAATCAATCATAGATCGAGCAGAGCCCAAGGAGAATAAAGAGTTCATAATTACTTCAGTGAACTAGAAATTTGTGGGTACGAACACTTAGTTACGCAAGTTTTACATAGAAACCGTTATCCGTACCTTTCCTCTTTCATGCAATGGTTTCTGATTTTCATCCCTAAACATGCAAATCTACATGGCCACACAAAAGGGGGCAAGCAATAAAATGAAATCAATCAATAATAAAACCTAAACATCCTAGATGTGCATGGAAACATCTATTCATGGGAAGTTCCAATTATTCTAAGATGGGAATTGTGTGCATAGGAATTTCAGGTAAAGAATATGTAAGATAGCATGATGCAAACTCTAACGTGGTCATGACATGAGAAACTACTTGCATGAAATTGAATTCTCCACACATGCACTGGGATAACCTGAGCCATGATCAATGAGGCTTGGAGAGAGTATATGAAGTTGGAATGTACAACTCTTGATTATTCGCGATAGGAGAATCATATCAATGGTGGTCAAGATTTACGAAAGAGTAAGTTGACAGAATTATAAGCATTTGTTTTTAACTAAGAGTGCAAGTGCAACAAAACAAAAGAATGCCCCTCGTGATATTAGCAAGCTCGAGTTCATCTGTACATTCCGATGCAACTTTCTCTATTCCCCGCTAGTTTTGAACTGTAAACAGAACATTTCTCTCTAACACCGATGAACTTCATGTGTCAAAAGATATCTGCAACAACTGTCAAAAAATACAGAAACATTTCTGATAAAAGCAGCTTCTCTCATGGGACAATGGCAGCCAAGAAACACCTTTGCCCAATGCCTCTAACAGACGTTTTGCACCAACTCTGGCCCTCCTTGAAACATTCAACCTGTGACAATACCAGTTGAGACTTAAGTTAAACGATGCTCCGAAGCAATCCGGATAAGCAGTTTGGTTGACAGATTTTGAGGACTCAGAGTGAATCCAATGTCTGGCTGAAAATTATACATGAATTACATGAATCATGACGTACAAAATGGAGGGGGCGAAATGGAGGGGGCGCAAAAAACTCACTATGTCTACGATGCCTTCATCAGCTTTCACACCTCCAATCACATATATCGACTCACTAAGGACGGCAGCGGCAGAATACCCTCTAGCGCAATTCATTGGTTCCCCAGCCATCCAACAATCCAGGCGCGGATCATACACTTCAACACTCGCAACCATTGAATTTCCGTCGAAACCACCCACGGCATATCTATTGAAGTAGTATAGATAAGACACTTACAATGCTCGTGAAAACTAACGCTCAAAGTTGAGCAGAGTACAGGTAGCTCTACATAATTTACAGTTGAAACAATGCAGAAGAAGAAGGGAAACTGCAAGGAATTTGTTTTATTAGACTTAGGTTGTGAGAAACTTCACAATACACAAGAAGCACAGATGTGAAACAGTACTAAGTCCACTTTAAGGAAAAATATGACATGCTTTTCCAGGATCTATATGCAAATATCATCAAATAAAATTGAACAGCTGCATCAGAAAGAACATACAGGTACACTTACAGTTTTTCATTCAGTGAGACCAGTGAATGGCAGCCCCTCTTTGTGGTCAAGCTTCCAATTTTGGCCCAAGAATGTTCTCTTGGGTCAAATCTTTCAGCTGAACTGAGATAATTCAGTAGAGAAAAAATTACCAACTCTCTGCTGTAGCTAACTCTGATGTAAAAGATTTCATATGCTATTCAAGAAATATATAGATTATTCTCATTTACTGTGAGGAGTATTAGGTCTACAAGGGTATTTTTGTATTTCTGGATATATAAAAGATTTGGACAAAACAATAACTTGCAGTTCACCGGTAAAGGTTTCTTAGGGTAAAATTGCAAAAGCACTTCAGTGTTCATATGAGGAATGACACTGCCATTTTCCATCAGCTCCAAGAAATTATGATGGTCAATCACATGCCAGATACTTTCACAGTTTGCACAGCAGTTGACAAGAATGCCCCCCATAAAAGTAAATCAACTCATGTATTCAGATTTATCAGAGAAAAGGATAACAGTCAGTCAAAAGACAAGAGTCACAAGAACAACTAACACTTCAAATCACAAGATAAAAGGATGACACAAAATCCGTCTCTTACTTAAGATAATTATTGCCATCATAGCCACCAGTAGCATATATTGCCCCATTAAGCTCCACTGCAGCAAGAGCAAATCGCTGGGAGAAAAGGAGAAGCAAGCCCAAAACATAATTATCAAGTAAAGCAAATTAGAACACGGAATTAAAAAGGACATGTGAGAAGTTAATTAATGCTCAATAGTAAAGAGAGGAAAAGGAAGTTCATTTTCCTAAAAGAAACAAGAAGATGGCTGGAGAAGAGATTTGTTAGCATAAATTTGTGCTCAAACTCCTGCCTTGTCATTAGTGATGGGAATCCTATTAAAGTACCAGTTGTCCCTTCCACAACTAGAAACAAATAATCAGCAAGCACATGCAGTGAATTCGTTACAAAAAACTTACTTAGATTACACAGACTCATACCAGGGTCAATATTAAAAATCAAAACACTGCACTACTTTACCGTACTGAACCCTCAAAATAAGTTGACATATATATCAGAAAAATTACCAAATCAGTCCTATACCTATTATATGGATGTCAATTCAGTCATAATCCTTTCAATTTTTCAAATATATTCCTCACTGACGTACCATGTAGGACGGCCGGCGATGATTGACCGCCACGACAACATTTTCGAGTGAAAATTGGCCTGAAGGACTATATTGAAATATCACAAAAAGATTTAGGACTATATTTGGCTTCCATAGAATAGGTATATAACTGATTTGGTAATTTTCTCGATATATATGTCACCTTATTTCCTTTGTATCATAGTAAAAGCATGAATAAATTCAAAAACTTCACGATCCATGTAAAGTATTCTATAGAGAACAATGTTAATCAAGAAACTATGCTAAGCATGCATTTGGTACTTCAAGAAGTCAATGTAACCCCAATGCCGAAGCACAATGACCAGAGGACTTAAAAGGAAACACAACAAAAACAAATGAATTTTATAAAATGGCAATTCTTTGTTGTCAACAATGTCACTTGGGTTTAGAACTCCAAGTATGATAGAGGCAGATGTAGACGGTACATAATTTTTCAAATGATCCTCATATGACTGGAACGTCTGAACCATAAAGCAACCATAAAACAACGACAAATAAGCAATTCGATTCTTCACATTTTGCCTAACTATAGTGAAGGTCCCTCCCTCCCTCCCTCTCAAAATAACCAGAGGACTTAAAGGAAACACAACAAAAACAAAAGAATTTTATAAATGCCAATTGTTTCTTGTCAACAATATCACTCAGGTTTAGAACTCCAAGTATGACAGAGGCAGATGTAGACAGTAAATAATTTTTCACAAGATCCTCATAAACAACGACTAATAAGCAATTCAATTCTTCACATTTTGCCTTCACATTTTGCCTAACTATAATGAAGGTCTCCCTCCCTTCCCTCCCTCCCTCCCTTCCCTCCCTTCCCTCCCTCTCTCTCTCTCTCTCTCTCTCTCTCTCATTTGAAGTACCTATACATATGGACATTTTGCATTATAACCTTTTACTACAAGGAAAAATATGTACTCCACTGAGAGCACTCTACCGATAACACTCTTTGACTCTCTCTCTCTCTCTCTCTCTCTCTCTCTCTCTCTCATTTGAAGTACCTATACATATGGACATTTTGCATTATAACCTTTTACTACAAGGAAAAATATGTACTCCACTGAGAGCACTCTACCGATAACACTCTTTGACTCATTAATCACATTCAATACTCAGTCTTTTGCAGCTTCACCAGACAACTTTAAAAGCACACACAAGCTATGTATCTCTCTCTCTCTCATTTGAAGTACCTATACATATGGACATTTTGCATTATAACTTTTTACAACAAGGAAAAATATGTACTCCACTGAGAGCACTCTACCGATAACACTCTTTGACTCATTAATCACATTCAATACTCAGTCTTTTGTAGCTTCACCAGACAACTCTAAAAGCATACGCAAGCTATGTACTATACCTTTTGTAGCATTGACCGTGCGCAGATCCACTTGCCGATGTCAAAGCCAAGCATCTCAACATCTGAAAAGCAATCGTGTCCATTCCCACCTCCAAGAGCAAAGATTTTTTCCCTTACCACTGCTCCCGCCAAACTTCCTTTTTTAGCATTCAATGATGGTTGAACGGTCCACTTATTTTCAGCCAAACTGAATGATTCGACTGTGCAGAAAGATAGTTATCACATTAGGATAATAGGATTACAATGGCAATGGAGATTCGAAAGATGGCGATTCTAGTACCTGCATCATGCCAGGATTCCCCATCTCCACCACCAAACACAAAGAGCTCTTCTTTAAACTTTGCAACAGATGCATATGCACGGACAAAGTTCATCGGCGCAAGAGATTTTACTACATTGTGAGAAGGGAAATAGGAATATACTGCAGATAACCATGATGAACCATCGTATCCTCCAACAATAATGATGGAATCCTTAAGATCAAGATCCAGTTCCTCAGAAGATTGGATTTCCTCAGGAACAGCATTATGCGATGAAGATTTCAACAAAGAGTCCAACAAATTACAGTGATCTCTCAGATAACAAATTTCGTTTTCTGCCCAAACCGGAACCAAAAATACGGTGAATGATGCAACAAAACATGTAGAAATAAGAAAAAGAAACTTCACAACAATGTGAGCCAACAAAGAAAACGTAGGAAAAATGCATATGTTTTGTGCACGACAGACTCAGCAAAACTAAGACTGCCTCAAAAAAATTCACCCAAGGCCATCTTCAAAAGGAAGACCAGTATAAAGGCAGAAAAAATCCTAATTCTGTCCCTGAGCTAGAGCAAGACAAGAATACTCTCTCGTATAACCATAATGGTAACCTAGCAGGAGATATCATTACTCAACATAGAGTTTACAGCTAACCATGTGAAACTCAACATAACCTATATTTCCTTTCCCAAGGAATTAGAGAGGGTTTTCCACATATTTCCCTTTTAAGGGACAAAAGTTCCTTTTGAGTATGACCATTAAAAGCAGCACAAAGAAAGGCATAGATGCAACAAATTATACCCTGAAAATGTTTGTAGTTTGCCTTTTAACTCTGTGTCTCCAATGACTTAATATGTTAGTAAAAAACATCGCCTAAATCCGAAAGGTTTTAAGTGCAACAATTGTAGCACTGGGCCGTATAAGAGTATATGTGATACTTAAAATCCAATAAAATAGTCAACCCCTTCAAACCTGATGGCAGAAGAATCCCCAAAAAACAAATCAATAAGTGATTCTAAGCTTAGAGCTAACAAATGAAACACAGAGGACCAAAGTATGAACGAAGCTTCATAGTACCAGCTTCTGCTCCAAATCAATCATCTTTTGAGTTTGTTCCATCTTAAAGTTCTTGAGCTCTCCCAGTTCTCGAATCAACTATACAAAGAGAGGCATCATACAAAATGTTCAGGGAGCATGAGCAGAAGGAAGATTACTAATTATTTTTGCTTGAGATGCCTCACTCCGAACTACCTGGGGAATGATAAGACGATAATCAGAAGAGGAATGAATATCCTGTAATTTCTTCTCTTCTAGGTCCACAGAGGAATGAAAATCCTGTAATTTCTTCTCTTCTAGGTCCACAGGTGCCTCAACGAAGCTGTTTTCTTCGGATTTTATGCTCTCAGTGCGAGAACTACCTTCTGAACAATGATTCGAATGTAAATCATTATATTCCTGGCTAAGAGCCAATCCTTTCAGTTGCACAATTATTGAATCTCTCTCATCTCCTCCGTCTAGCTTCATACTTGCACAACCTTCAAATAGCTGATCATCTGCATCAATAGAAAGTGAAGGATCTGCAGAATCAGATATCCCACTTGAGTGCTCAAGTTTTTCTTCCATTGAAGTAGAAGGCTTCATATTTTCCCATTCTCCTCTTGTTTCCTCAGAGAGAAGAGGTTGTGATATTTTTCTCCTCTGGATTATATACTGGGGAACTGATGGAGCGATCGCTAAAGATGCAAATAGGGATATCAATTTACTTGTTTGAGCATGGTCCAATTCAAACCAAAAATGGCTGCATGTATGGTAGTTGTCCGCAATTATTCGCTTGAACTGATCTTCCGGCAGTGGTTGGCATTGCATCCTGATACGAATTTGAACCTTATTGGACAACCAATCAACTCATAATCATACATTTGGTAATGAAAACTAAGAGACAATACATAACGTGTTGGGAAAATAGATACGAGATACCTGTGCCGGATATGGAGTCTTCTCTAAAACATCAGTGCTCCAACAATAAGGATCGATATTCATCTGACCACGGCTTGCAGCCTCAAAAATTCCATGAAGTTTTCTGTCTGAGTAATTGAATAAAAATAGTGGCAAGCCAGGTTCAATGTGGTTGACATAAGCAATGTGCGAAGATGGCAAGCCTGTTAATAATGTCTCTCATGAGTTTTCACAGTTTAAACAAAACTAGTGCAAATTAAAACAAGATAGCATGCGGTGACAATGAATCAAGGAAACAGAAGAAGAATAAACTCCGCTGTACATGTTCAACAATTCTACTACCTTAACCAAATGATATATAAAAATAAACCGTTGAAAGTTAAGTGCGGTGCCAATAAATCAAATATGAACCACCAATGACTTACCAAATAGTTGTTTGGATAAGCATTCCTTCATAGTGTTGTCCTTGCAACCAAAGATTACACCACCAAGATTATTCTTCCCCAAGTTTCTGTGAGCTAAAACACCAGTTGGGATAATTGGAGAAAAAGATGTGTTTCCAAGGTAGGTGTCCCTATTCTTTACTGTCCCCATCCTGTTAGAAATTTCTGTTGAATATATATCATGTAACCAAAACAAAACAAGTATTTGCACTTTGAGATTGCCCCTCTTCATCTGATGAAGTAGAAGATGAAGATCTAAATAAGCCAAGCCAACCCATTCAGAAGCACATTCTATGGTATGCAAAGGAACCAAGCTTGACAGCAAACGTCTAATCGGTCATCTCGAGACCGAGACAACCACAGGATTGCAAAACTACAGATGCCATTCAAGGCATTAGAAGAAAGGAAAAACCCTGAATGAAGGTGAATGCATAAAACGACACAAGACACCATGCGCGCATATTTGCACATGAGCACCCACCAATGGGCAACGATAGAAAGACAGAGAATAATGCTCAATTCTAATAACTCAACAATTTTCAGTGTTCGCCGCCCACGTGCACAAAGCACAAGCCTCACACACACGACAGATTACAGCACTGCTGTCAAATGATCAACTTCATGATTGCAAAAAACACATCCACCGAGCACAAGACTCAAGCACATGATGGCGCTCAATCCTATTCCTACACACACGCACGCACAATTTCACTGTACACCGCAAAGACACTGAATGAACACTCCCGACACATTCAAATTCAACCAGACTAGCCATGTTCCAATGTCGGTTCCATCGAGAATTCACGGTGAACAGAGATTGATGTCGGGCAGAAACGCGGCAAACGAGAAGAATTCAGAGCTCGAATCAAACGAAATCGCACACGCGATGACGGCACATGAGAACGGCCAATCCGCAGAGCCAAAGCACAGCGAATTCTCCTCGACCCAAAAGAAAGAGCGAAAAAAAATCGAAACTTTACAGCAGTCGGTATCACGGAACGAACTCCGGCAGCGAGACCGATAACGCGAAAACCGAAACAACACAGAAATGAAGGGCAGGACGAACTCGTCGACGCCGCCTATCGAGTTCAACGACAGAGAGAGAGAGAGAGAGAGAGAGAGAGAGAGCGTACCCGGCGAGAGGGAAGCGGGGAACGGCGGCGGCGGCGGGGACCGGGCGGCCCTTTTGGCCGTCGCGGCGGAGCCGATCAATGCGCGGACGGCTCGAGCGGCGGATGGGAAGGTGGCGATGGAGACTTAGCGGAGAACCAAGGTGGGTACTGATGGCGGATACTGTTGCGGGTTGAAGGAATGCATGTTCACTGTTCGGAGACAGAATGTGAGAGAATAGTAGAGCGATTAAAGCGTGTTCCCACATTCGAAGTAGCTTGTGATCGGAGGTAGCGTTCGATAACGACCGCTACTGAAACAAAAAGAAATTCTTTTCATAGATTATTCATAAATTCCTGTTCTCGGCGGGACGGCGACAGACGCCCGGCGGGCGGCGGAGGCGGGCAGTGACCGGCATGATGGGGGGCGGCGGCAAGCAATAAAGAGAATTTTTATTTTTTATTTTTATTTCAGAAATAGAAAAGTAAAAAAAATGTACTTCCCATTTATGCTTCAAACCTATTTCTGACCTAAAACTTTGTCTCCAAAGTAAAAAAATGAAATTGATTTGCCAAACGAATTTCTGTTCCAAATCTGTTCCCTGAAATAGAAAGATAAAAAAACTGAATGGTTATCGTTGATGCCCTTATAGCATATGCTTTATTTTCTTAAAAATGCAGCTAGTGCAATTATAGTAGATGATGTAGATTGAGATGCATTTTAATTAGTGATTATCCATTATCTGGATTTTGTAACGAAATTCGTATAATTAATGATGGAGTATTAAATTTATAAAATATTGCTCTGGAGCTCGAGTTAAGCAAGTCATGAAGTGGAAATGGCATGTTGTGCATCAAGAGATTCACAAGCTGTGCACTTGGTTGTTTTGATGTTATTTGACTAGACCAGACATCGAGATAAAAAAAAATTGAATAATTGGTTTTGGATTTTGAAAAAATGATTAATATCAAAAAAAACTTAAACTGGTATATCTGTGATAAATTTATCTCAAACTATTTTTTTACCAAAAAAACTCAAAACTGGTATACCTGTGACAATTTTACACAGAACTATTTTTTTGACCACCAAAAAACCCATATTGATACACCTTTTTTTACCACCAAAAATCTCAAACTAATACACTTATGACAAATTTACCCTCCGTTTGTTTCCGTTAAATTTTACTATCAAATAGCTAAATTCGATAACACACAGTAGTTGATGGGCATATCAATTTGGGGTTTTACCCCTATGATTTTCACAAGTTTTCCAATTTGTTATTTTTCGTAATATTAATCCAATTTAATGGACACTAATGGAGGGTAAATTTATTACAACTGTACCAGTTTGAGGTTTTTAGTAGTAAAAAAATTAGTCTGAAGTAAAATTATCACAGGTATACCAGTTTGAAGTTTTTAATGGGCAAAAAATTAGTTCAGGGTATAATTATCAAAGGTGTACTAGTGTAGGATTTTTTATTGTCAAAAAAATAGTTCGGGGTAAATTTATCACAAATATACTAGTTTGGAGTTTTTGGTGGTCAAAAAATTAGTTCGGGATAAAATTGTCATAAATATACCAGTTTAGGGTTTTTAATGGTATTAACCCTTGACTAAATAAGGTAAAGGCCCATTTTCATTTTTTTCTTTTTAAAACAAATCATACCGCTCATTTTTATCTAATAACCGATTACATACACATGCTTGGGTTATATTTTCAGAGACCATTTTGTATCTTCACATCCATTTATCCTTGTATTTTTACCAACGAAAAATATAATTTTTTTTTCTAGAGAATATCCATTTCCAAATTCTAAACTCGCACACTCGTCCAAAGCTTAAACAAGTTTTACAGCGAGAGGCAATTTGGTCTTTTTCAATATGATTTTCTACTTAGAAGCATGTGAATCAAATTGAACACCAAACAATGTTTTCCTTTTTCTTTTTACTTTTCCATGGATTTCTTTAGAAGATCATAATTTTTCATTTTCAATATAGCAATCGTATATGCATTTTAGTCATTATAGCGGAATGAAGACATGGCCATTTTCCAAACTCGTGTTGGTTTCCTTTCAAAATTAAGGAATTTTGATTCATTTGTACATGCACTCTTGTGGAAAAGAACTCAAAATCATAAACAATTTCATGCACAAAATAATCTTCATGAAAGCATGTACGGATCATAATTTTTTACACGACATAAGAACATAATCCTAAGATGAAATGGACTGTTAGACTCTATTTACCACTTATGAGCAATAATTATTGTCATGAATTAGAATAATTTCTCGCAATATTTGTAACAAGTTCCCTACTAATTTATTAATCAACAAAAGCAAAAATCACTGGGACTGACTCATACACAAGAAGGATGACCAACAAAGCCAGCAAGCACACATTTCTGATGAATCAGTCCTCATGATCCCAGAGATCAGCCACGCTTCTGAATGGCCCTGCTTCCTTGTTCACAAACAATTCTTCTCCATCAAGCACTCTTCTCTGTACTCCCCTACAAGGCCAAGCCATCAATTCTTAATTAGTCATTTGAGAAAATAGATTTGGAGAAAAATTAAGAGACATACTTAGCAACTAATTAACAAATTATGATGTCCAAATTGATGTGGGGCCATCTCACACAATGAACAGATCGAACCCGCACGACTTTTTAGGGTCATGATTGACTCGGTTTATCGCGTTAGACAATAAGATTAAGCTCGCACAAGGTATTGACATTACCTGATCGGGGATTCTGCAGAGCGTTTGGAAGTCTTGCTCCGGGATTTCCCACCCGAAGACGTGCGCGTTCTCTTTGATTCGATCGGGGTGGGTCGACTTTGGGATGACGCTCGTACCCCTCTGGAGGCCCCATTTCACCAGCACCTGCCCAGGGCTCTTGTTCAGTTTCCTCGCTATTTTCTCCACCGTCTTGTCGTGGATCAGATCTCGACCTCCTTTGGATGAGCCCAATGGAGAGTATGCCTACAATGATTCTCTTTCGCTATTAGCTTGTCGTGATGTAGCGGCTAAAAATTCTAAATTGAATTACTCGTAGGCCGGACTTTAGTTTAAGACTAAGCGTGACAATATTGTTTAAGAGAGGTAATTGAATTCAAAATCTCCGTTTCTAATACCATGTAAAACATGACAACTGCGAATCACGAAAGAGAGAAAAAATTTATGAAATCGTACAGTAACATGGATGCTGTTTTTCTTGCAAAACTCCAACATCTTATCATTTCACCATCCCAGATGCATCTCCATCTGAACCCAAAAAAATCGTTAAAATGGACATTAATCTAAACTGAATCCAAGTAAGTGATTGATTGATTAGTTAATTAATGAATTGGTGGTTAATTGATCCCTTCTTACCTGACAAACAGAGGACATAATTTCAGCAAATTCCAGCAACTTATTGAGCTTCTCGAGGGTGAAATTACAAACTCCTATGTCCCTAACCAGATTGTCCTTGACAAGCTTTTCCATTTCCCTCCAAACACCTTCCATGTTGAAATCTACAACCTCGCCGGCCTCCGGAGGCCGGCTGGATCCGTCCTTGAGGCGAAATGGCCAATGGATCTACAATACCACAAGTCAGTTACAAAATAAGCAAGCCCATGCTTAACTTCAGTTCTAAATTTTGTCAACTCCCTGAAAATGATGGTGAGGGACGACTATCTAACTACTTTGCTCAGCATTACCACAAAAGTCTCATACTCATTACAAAATGTTCATTTTTAAGCAATGATGAGCCTTCACTAATCCGCACCACCGAAGTAGGCGAGCTCGTCAACATGACACAGCTGAAGCACTAGAGCCCTCCACCACCCATTCACCAAACCAAGCCACAAGGCTACTTGATACGACCGAGGTTCGACCTGTGACTTGTATATGGGAAATATAAGCATGAGGCCAGCTAGGCCGCCCCCGTCGGTGGTCAAATTCGATCTCTAACAAAGAAATAAGTGTTGAGAGCATGTTGGAGATGGACAATAACAAGATAAAGGTTGAGGTAGTCAAGCTGCAATTCTTGGAGGGTGTTGTTCAATGCGGGTCGAACTCTCTCCGGCAACAACTCGGTGTACCTGCATATCAAAATGCATTTAACACAACTGCAGTAGATAAGCATACGACATTTAGTGCAATTAATAAACCAGAAAATTTAGGAGTTTATGATATGATAATCATTTTTACTCTTTACAAAAGTTCTGATGTGATGAAGAGATCCTTCCTATCAACTCCAGCTTGCATTGCAGACTGGAGCCCATGCCCAACCTACGATAAAAAGCAGCGAGACATTCTTAATTCCCTTGACATCAAGAACGTTCAATATGAATTGGAGAAAAGATTTGTTAAAAATGTTTAAGAAATTGTTAAGCGAAGTAATTAAATAATAAAATGTTACAATTTGCTATATATGAGCTCTGATCCATGTTTTGGATCTCGATTCCTTCCTTATCTTTTCTTTTTTGGCCATCTTATATGTATACACACACACATTGCTGTACAGGTCAATGCCACATGCAAGCTACCAAAATCATTAATCAACACCGGCTTTTGTAGCCTCCCAACCCTTTCAGATCTATATGTTTATATATTACATTGCATTAATGATCAAGTGGTATCAATTGATTGTAATATAGCTAATTAATTTAATTTTCATTTATAAATAAAACTATGACTGTTGCATGAAAGTTGTAAGTATCACATAATAAGATAATCATTTCTTGAAGACTCGAACATATTCGGGAAATGAAAGTTAGGAGGTCACCGCTACCAAACCAATCCATGTAACACAAAAGGAAAAAACTGATATTTCAAAAAACGGTCTTGTTAAAGAGTGTTTTGGGACACATGTTAACTATAATTAATAAGGTATTATTTTCATTTAAATGTATTGGTTACACATAACACTTGAACGACAATACATTCAAATGTTTAACTAGGTGCAAATCCTTGCAAAAAATATAAAGATAAATAACCAATCACCTAAGTTTCGGTATGGAAAAATTATATGAAATCTATGCATCAAAGGGGCATCAGTCTAGTTCAGCACTAAAATTAGTAATCTCCCAGAAATTACGATGGTAAATCCGGAACTCGGAATATAAATTTAACCGAATTCTAAAGATATCTTTGAATATCCACCACAGTTTTGGAATGTGGAAAAATGAGAGAATGCACAAGATAGAGGAGCAAAAGAGAGAGACCTCTTCTTGAACTTTGTACTGCCAGGCGGTGTCTACGTGCCTGTAGCCGGCCTGCACTCTTCTCATCCCGGCCAAAACACATGTTAAATCCAAAACCAAATGGAAAGCAAGAATAAAAGAGACAAACAACCGGATGGGTCGAGCTCGATCTGCAGAAATTATGACCTCGACGGCGGTGGCGTCACGGTGTGGACGGCGGGGGAGGCGCCAGAACCCGATTTCCAAGTGCCCAGCCCAACGGCAGGGATGGCGCGGCTGCTCGACAGTTCCAAGCTCTGGGACTTTAGGTCGACGGCGGCTGGGAGTGTTGCCTGAGCCATTCCTCTATCTCTCTCTGTTCTGTTGATGAAAGTTAGGGCGAGTCTAACAACGAGAATGAAAGTAGGAATCAAAGCGGTGAAATAGGGGAAGGAAGGAAGGGAGGGACATGGCTCGTTGCATGGCCAACACGTACGTCGGTGGTTTCTTCGACCCACCTTGAAAATTGGAAAAAATTTTATATTTTGAAAGAGTCGGGTGTTTCAAAATATAAATATTTATGTTCCCAAAACATGATAAATGAAATTTAACAAATGATTCGGAGGATCTCTCAGCATTTTTCCCTTAATATGCTTGAAACTTCTTAGACGAAATTAACTCTCTTGACTCTCTTGCTCTTCTCTATTTTCCTTCCCATCTATCTATTTTTATGTACTTATATGTTTACTCCCAACCTAATGTTGTCTCACTTTTATCTCCCTCATTTTGCCCCTGCAACATAAATAAAAAAGGGAAAGAATCACCAAAAACCCTAAATTGTGCCAACTGTAATACGTTTACTCTCAAACTATACTTGTGACACCAAAAAATCTTAAACTTGTACCTGGTAACACATTTACCATCTGTCAAGATTCTGTCAATAAGCCCCCATTAAAAATCTACCTACCTAGATAATAGAAGGCAAACGGAATTAATGTGATGCCTAGGTGGCTTAAAAATCATTCAATAAAATCTTAATGGAGGGTAAATGTATCACACAAGTACAGGTTTGGAGTTTTTGATGTTACAATAAAAAGTTTAGGGTAAATGTGTTCACAATTGATATAGTTTAGGATTTTAAACATCACAATTGATATAGTTTTTAACGTCACAATAAAAAGTTTAGGGGCTCGCCAACCCTGGCCTCCAACCGATCGCTGGACCGACAACAAGCTAGAGGAAGAAGAAAGGAATAAAAAAACAAAAAAAAATTTAAAAATTTAAAAAAATTCGAAAATATTAAAATATTATAAAAAGTTGTCCACGTATCGCCAGCAGTGCCATATAAGTTGGCCGGCGTCCACGTTAGCAAAATCCGATCAAAATTAGTCGGAAGGATTGAATTGGCACAATGACAAAATGTTTAGGACTAAATTGGTACCAAAAAAAGGTTTAGGACTAAATTAGAACAAATGCCAAAGGTTTAGGACTTTTTCAACACTTTTCCCCATCTAATTATTGCGTCCAAAATCCATGTAAAAAGCGAAGGAAACAAAACCGAACCGAGTCAAATCAAGCCGATCGAGATCAAGTCGACGGAGCCGATATCACCAACTTGGAAGGCTACTTCAGGGAGACATAACCTCGGGCTTACTGTGTATCGAAATTGTGTCCAAAAGTGAAGGGAATGACACTGAATGAAACCAAGAGAAGCTCTGACCAAATGGGAAACGAGTCTTGAATCGAACCCGTGTAAACGTGTGTTGGATGGAAGAACACTGATTTCTGGAAAAATGGGACAAGTCAACCAGGCAAACAAGAACCCCAGAGTCACCAAAGAGTGAAGAAGACCAACCACCCAAAATGCACTCATTTGGTGGAGGTGAGCGTGCGAGCGTACCACCGAGTAGAGAGCACCACCCTGAAAGTGGGACAATAAAAGCTACTGTGATAACCCGCAAGATGAACGACAAGTGGAGAATTGAATAATATTCGCAAACAAAAATAGACGAAAATTTTTTCCAATGAACGAAGAGTGGATTTACGTGGAGAAATTATCCAATCAATCCTAAATCTATTGTACGTGGACCAATTCGGTTATAAACTTTTCAATTTTAGGTCCCGTTTAGTTCAGCATTTGGGAAAAGCCTTTGGCCAAATGCAAAGGTCTTTAGCCTAAAAGAATTTGGGAAAATGCTAGACTGTTTGGTAAACTATAACTGAAAAGGGCTTTGAGGAAATGCTAGACTGTTTGGTAAACATATATTTGCAAAGCTCTTTGGTGTAACCAAATTAAGTTTTTAAATTTTTAATTTTTAAAAATTGAAAAAAAGAAACAATGATTGTAACTTCTACATTTTCGCGTTGAGAGCAATGTAAAAGATACATAATAACATTTATAGAAAAAAAAATCACATCCTACAAATTCGATCGTAGCTTGCACACAACTATTATGATATCTCATCTCATACAAATTTGATTAGAAGAGAGTTTTAGTTTGCTTCCTAACAGTCAACTTGTGCTTCTTGTAATAGCTAGGGAAGGAACGTAATGTGCGGATGCTCGCTATTTCTATTTAACCAGTATAAATGCCAATGCGTGCAAGAACTTTTCAGGAGCTTAAACTGCACACAGAGACCTCTGTAATGTAAGCATCGTGTAGCAACATCAGTGGATCTGTTAGTGGATAAAAGTGAAGGTATTTGTGGAAAATTGGTTTGTTTCATTACATCTCAGACACGCTTAAAGCAATTTCATGTACAGAACATAACAGCTAATTTTTCTAGCTCCCCCTCAACGTGTAAATGCTGATTTTTCTGACTTCCCTCCTTGGAAAGGAGTGGATAACAACAAGGCAGAATGAAAAGCAGTCAACTTTAACAAAAGTATACGAACATCTACCTCATCAACTCTAGTGAGACATACAATGAAGCAAATTTTCATGTCTCAATCTCATGTATCATTTCCAGTTCATCAAGTTCATATATCTCTGGTACAAGAAAAAGTTAATATTTCTCCAAGGTTCCATAGGGCCTGTATATGCTATTGCAAGTTGGAGAGTGCTAACTGTTAAGGGTTCTTTCTGGCCTGTTGATGGCCGCTTCAACTGCTTGTTTTCTTGTTGCTCGATATTCCTAGAAGAGTTGCCTTTGTTAACCACGGATGCCTCAAATCATATATGCAGGGAGTATAATAGCTCAGTGAATCACATTTGCTACATCCATTGTCCTTTGTCACGCCGGAAGGTCTAGAAAATAAATGAATAGTTTTATTTAGTTGAGATAGATGACTAATTCACACAAATAGAATCTAATTATTTTAAAAGTAAAGGAAGTGAGCATTGCAAGGGAAAAAAGTATACTTTCCAGCGCAGAATGAAAAACATTAAGTATGACGTAAATTGTCGCGAACTAAGGGTAATTATAACAATTTGACACAACAAAATAACTCTTTTGGTAGTCTAACCAAAACAGACTATATGCATAAATAAAGATACTTACCTTTTGTGATAGTTTATATCATGAAGATAACAATAGCACAAAATCCACCAGCTATAGCATATCAACATGCCAATTGACAAGCTTTACACAAACATAAAATTGTGGTGATTGAGGACAAAATGGAAAGACATTATCGAAGTAAGATCTTTGTTTACTCTAATGTAGCTTACTGATTTTCTTCTGAGAACTGTGCTCTTTTTCATTGCACTGCTGGGCTTGATGTCGAAACAGAAAGCTCATTTTCTCTTCAAGAAATGCCTAACGAAGAGTTTCTTGAAAAGCGGAATGTAAGTGTGGATATGACTATCATATGTTGGATAGCAGAAGAAGCAATCGAACTTCCCCACAACTACTCATGCACCAGAAACCCACTGAAAAAGACAAACTTCCCCAGAATTTGCGTTAGTTTTTGGGTCATCCTTTCTTACCAATACAGGGAATACCAAGCAAAGCACATAAGCAATCGAACATATAGAACCAATTTGAGCAAAGCGAATCAGCAACAATACGTCTGATAACAAAACACTCTCAATTCGTCACTCAAGAACTTCATCAAGAACAACAACAGTAGGCAACGGAATTGAAATCAAGCTTTTACAAGTTACGCTCAACACGAAGTTATCCAAAAATCGGAGAAACTACCATAAATTTAGGGAAGAGAGGCGAGCGGCGTCGCGAGCGGGGAAGAGAGGCGAGCGGTGTCGAGAGCGTGGAAGAAAGGCAGCGGCGAAGCTATGAGCGGCGTGAGTGAAGAGAGGTGAGCAGCATCACAGCGAAGATGATCCATGGAGAGTGAAATAGCAAGAGAGGAGACGTGAAAGAGGAGTGGTCTTTAGGGTTTGTTTTAAAAAGGGGTAAAAATGAAAGTAAACTTGATAAATGAGGGTAAAATAGGAAGTTTCGAAATTTTCATTAAACCATGGATCAGCATTCCAAGAATGCAACTTCCCAAAGCCCCTTCCACCTTGCATTGGCCAAAAGTCTCTTGAAGAGTATTGAAAATGCAATTGCATCTTTCAAAAGTGAGCAAAAAATGTTATCAAACACAATTTGCATTTGGCCAAGGGACTTTAGAGTCCAAATGAGCATTCCAAATTCTGAACTAAATGGGCCTTACCCATTCAATTATAAATCTTCGAGCGAAATTTCAATGGTGTCCTTCCAACCAACTTTCGTCGAAAATCGCTCACTAGCGATGACTAGACTCCCACGTCAACAATTCTCGCCAAAAATTGACTAGAAGGACTTATATTGGAATTATGCACAAATATGATAAAATTGAAAAATTTAGGATTGAATTGGCATCCGTGCAATAGATTTATGTGTGATTGGCTAATTTTTCATGGATTTATCATCACTAGAAGTAGAGATCACTGAGTATTGTACTGCGTTCCATTCCATTCTCCTCCTATTGCCTCACTTGGACGCTCTCATCCATAACCTTGTATGGGATAGGATTGCCTTCGAAATCCTTATTTACCATACTTGACGAAGGATTATTCAAATTTTTGGAAAGTATTGATTAGATGTGTTGTGAGAAGAGTCCATACGGTAATTGTTGTAGCACTTTTTTATGGGGGGATAACTTTTCAAAGCGCACCTAATCTTTCGCATTGTTACGCATTTCCTCCGAATTTCAAAATGTTACAGATTTTTCTCCTGAATTTTAGAATCTAGGACATTGAAAATATAAAGATCACCCCAAACATTGATTTTTGCTCTCGTTTGTATAGCCGTTGAATAACACTTTTTTCTTCTTCTTTACTGAATAACCTTAACTAGAAGGTGATGCGTAATTGATGAAGTTAAGAAAACTTAATAGATGTTTTTATGGTTAAGAGAATGAGTTTGTTTTTATGAAGCGAGATAAATCAAACTGCATGATGTTTTTATGGTTAAGAGAATAAGGCTATACTTCATATTTAGTTAATGTTCACTTGTAGATTTGACACTAATTGTCTCACCAATATTCCCTTCAGATTCATAATTGGTTGCACGATCCCCTTGTTTTGATTTACAAGCGGTTGCGCGAGTTGAGGCACATAATGTCCTGAAGTAGGTGTTTAGTATCTGAACTCGTGAGTGACCTAAAATTACATTGTATAATAAAATGGCCACAACACACGCATACCTGCATAGCTCGCTCTGGTAACATAGAAGTCTCTGTATTCGAAAATTCAGAAAAGATTTCGAGCCACCTATGTGAGAATGTGTGACTGTCCATGGCTAAGATCGAATGAAAAGGAACTAACTTAGGCTTTTGAAACGAAAGTATAGAGCGCAAAGACACAAAAATTAAACCAGGGTAAAATATGAGAAGGTACTGTTCAATCATCGTCTTGAAGATGGACTTCTTAGTGATGATGCCGTTGTTCATGAGTTTGAAAGACGCTACATTCATTATGATTAGCCATTGGTTCGAGTATTATAATGAATATGGATCATTTAGTTTGCAATCATCAAAAAGTCGTTATTTTGGTCTAGAGTTATATCATATGACAAGTTTACAAGATAAAACTAATCAACGGATATACCGAAATTACCTCCCATGTTCAGTGATCTGTCTATGTGAATAAGTTGTGATTCACTTGTTTAATAGCCCTGTATTATCAGCTGAGTGATTCACTCTATGTACTTTCCTTGTGTAGAATTGTTTCTACACTTTTCACGAGTCCTTCATTCTGATTTTGATTACATGCATGTTTTTCTTTTTTTTCTGATGTCTCAAGATCGAGAAAGGAAACATAACCTAGGAACGGAATCCATTGAAACTTGGTGGGCACTGCACCTTTAGCAATTTCATGTCCTGATGTTGTATTACCCTCAACATGCAATTAGCAGCACAAGCATAGACAGGATCAAAATGGAATTGCTGATATATCTTTACATCATTGAGGAGCAAAACATCATGAGTATAATAGCAAGAAGCACTGCTAAAGAGCTGAGCAACACTAAATTTACAAAATGACATGAATTTGCACTTACCATGCCGTTTTATTGACGAATTTCTCAGACAAGCTTGAAACTGAAGAAAGCAAAATATTGGCTACCACTCATCAGGAGAAGCAAGCCAACTACAAAGATGGTTCTACTTAAACAAGAAAGCAAGAATTTCGGGAGATCAATGAACGATTGGACTGATTGATGCGGAGAACGGGCCTGTCATGCTCTTCTCAATCTTCTCCTCAACTCCGCTGCCTTCACTACGACAATCACATAGACAATGTCTGTTTTACGATCCACATAGTCGAAGTAGACGCGTCTCCAATTCTTCTTGTAAACCAGAACTCCAATAACTCCCCAAAACCCAGTCGCAAACCCCAGCATTATGACAATGCAGAACATCACCTTTTCAAGCTTATGTTCTTCATCGGTATCTTCTTCTGGCAATTGAGGGGCCTCTGCTCCGGGGCATTTATTTTTTAGAGGATCGCCACAAAGTAGAGGATTGTCAGCATAAATGGAAGGATCATCAAGGGTCTGGATTTGATTTCCTTTGGGAATTGGCCCCGTGAAGTTGTTGTGCGACAAATTTAGTTTGCTTAGTGATGTAAATGCAGAAAAGCTCTGTGGGATTGCTCCTGAAAGGTGATTATTCGAAAGATCAAGTGACTCGAGTGATTTCATATCTCCAATCCTAGACGGGATGCCTCCAGAAAGAAAGTTGCGGGATAAGTTCAAGCCTCGCAATTTGGAGAGCAAGGTAAGCTCTTCAGGGATTCGCCCAGTCAATTTGTTGCTTGAAAGATCCAAATTGACCATAAGCGAGAGATCAAGTGTTGTGTAGTCAAGGTCTATCCCCTTCACGACCTGTTCCACATGCATTTCATCCCAATCTGTTGGATCCATCACCACAATATCTAAAGGTGCAGGCGCAACAGCTGGGGAGAGCGAGTTGCCTTCATCCAAGCTTTTGTGCAGTTTCATACCTTTCATATAGCCAAGACAATTTGGAATCATTCCGGTCAGATTATTCACTGCTATGTCCAATATTTGCAGTGCGGGGAGTGAGCATAGCTGTGAAGGAATACTACCATTGAACATGTTTTCTCGCAGTCTAAGAATCTGTAGAAATTGAAAGCTTGGTCCAAACCAATGTGGAACACTTCCAGAGATTTTGTTCTCGCCAAGATCCAAAATTAGCAAGTTCCTGCAATAGTTCAGAGTCCCAGGAATTTCTCCATGGAGACTGTTGTTGTTCAAGTGCATTGACTTAAGTCGGATTAGATTTCCCAAAGAACTCGGTATCACTCCGGACAATTTGTTGGATGATAAATCAAGGAGACTCGTAAAATTCTCCTTCCAACATGCAGGAATTTTGCCAACTAATTCATTCCTTCCAAGGTGCAACATGCCCAGTAATTCTATCTCGCATAATGAGGCTGGTATTGGACCACTCAAGATATTATCATTTAGATACAGAGATTCCAAATTAGGCATCGCTAGGCCAATATCTTGCGGAATAGTTCCTGAGATGAAGTTGTGAGAGAGATCTAGAAAATACAATTCAGTAGGAAATTTCGGCAGTGATCCATTTATTTGATTGTAAGAGAGATCTAGGGAGCCAAATGACATGAGACCTAGCCAATCCGGGAGAGCTCCTGTGATGGAGGCATTGGACAAAACTATCTCTCTTACATTGACTTGCGTTCTTATCCATCGCGGAAATTCCGTTCGAAACTCGCAAGACATCATCCAAATGTACGAGAGATTGAAGGGCGGTATCCAGTTGGAATCCACCTCGAAAGCTAAATAGTTTTTGCTGATATTTAAGTACGACAGCTTCAAGAGGTTGGAGAAGTGGATTTCGGAAAGTGTTCCTCTCAAGGAATTTGCTGCAAGATCTAAATAGTGAAGATCTTGAAGTTGTCCGAGACTATGCGGAATGGTGCCATTTAGAAGGTTGTTGCTGAGATCTAAAAATGATAAGACTTGCAATCTTCCTAATGCCTCTGGAATATCCCCTCTTAATTGATTATGTGATAGGTCAAGCATTGTCAGGTTTTTCAAGTGCCCCAGCCAATTTGGCAAAGCTCCCCCAAGAAAATTATTATTTATCTCCAATCGCTCCAAGTTTTTCCCGATAAGCCCCGAAGAATTTCCCTCGACTGAAAATATCTCCTCACGAAGTTCATTATGGCCCAGCAATAGTGTCTTGAGGAATGGTTGGTTCCTTAAGAAAGAGAACAACCCTCCTTCAATGCTTTGGAAAAGATTTTGTGCGAGATTGAGATCGACAAGACTTCGCAAGTTATCAAAGCACTTTGGTACTGAAGAGTTGAAAAAATTCCTAGAAAGATCAAGGTGCTGGAGAGAAGTCATGTTTTGAACTATAGTGCTTGGGATGGGACTTCCGAAAAGATTCCATGAAAGATCAATGTGTCGGAGAGAAGTCGTGTCATGAAATATAGTGCTTGGGATGGGACCTTTGAGAAAACTCCATGAAAGATCAAGATACCAGAGAGAAGTCATGTTTTGAAATATAGTGCTTGGGATTGTACCATTGAAATCGCTCATTGAAAGATCAAGGTGCCGGAGAGAAATCATATTTTGAAATATAGTGCTTGGGATGGGAACTTTGAAAGAATTCCCCGAAAGATCAAGGTGCTGGAGAGAAGTCATGTTTTGAAATATAGTGCTTGGGATTGTACCATTGAAATCACACATTGAAAGATCAAGGTGCCAGAGGGAAGTCAGATTTTGAAATATAGTGCTTGGGATGGGACCTTTGAAAGAAGTCCCTGAAAAATCAAGGTGTCGGAGAGATGTCATGTTTTGAAATATAGTGATTGGGATGGGACCTTCAAAAGAACTCCATGAAAGATCAAGGTGCCGGAGAGAAGCCATGTTTTGAAATATAGTGCTTGGGATGGGACCTTTGAAAGAAGTCCCGGAAAAATCAAGGTGCCGGAGAGAAGTCATGTTTTGAAATATAGTGCTTGGGATGGGACCTTTGAAAGAAGTCCCTGAAAAATCAAGGTGCCAGAGATAAGTCATGTTTTGAAATATAGTGCTAAGGACGAGATGTTTGAAAAAATTAAATGAAAGATCGAGGTATTGAAGATGAAGAGAAGTAGGCAGGTGAACTTCATAAATCCCGCAATTTGATAGGCCCAAATGTAATAAAAATGGGAGTTTGCTAATCACCTGCATGGGGTCTCTAGATCCGGTAATATTCAAGCCGCTCATGTCAAGGTACTTTAATGCCTGAAGATGCAAAACCCACTGAATGTCTTCAACAACACCGATGTTAGAATAAGCATGGAGATCAAGGACTTCCAATTCGGTGAGATTTCCCCATTCACGAGGAATAGAAAAACCAGAAGAGTCGGACAAGTTAAGGTACCTTAACGGTTTCATCGATCCAATGAATTTGAGTATGTTTGCATTTTTGAAAAAGATCCCACTCAACTCTAGGTAGCTCAAGTATCTCAAGTTGAGCAAAGAAGAGTTCAGATCACTAGCTGTGAAAGCAATCAGTGGGAAATTAGGTCCTGATGTGATCTGGAGCATGATGACATGTCCATTTATTTTGTCGCACTTTACTTCGGTCCATCGGCAACAATCTTCGCCGTTCCAAGAGGAAAGGAGGTGAAATGTATCGGAGAGATTTTGTCTGAATTGGATTAGAGCATCCCTTTCTTCTTCGAAGCAAATGGAGGATGAGCTTCTGTTTCTGCACAAACATACACATGCATTGTATAAAATTAACAACAGACTTACTAATACAAGCATTTTCACACCATCATGTCTCGCCATGAATGATGATGAAAATGAAAACAAAAGCTATATTGCACACGAAAGACACTCAATTAGGCTTCAAGGTTTTTGGCTTGGGTGCATTTGTTTGAACTTTGAGAAATTTGGTTTAAGTGGGTTGTCCAGAGTAGACAAATGGCATTTATAGAGAGCAAGGGAAGGAATAATAATGAATGTAACCAAATATATCGTGGGTGTACCGTGTATATCATGTGTTAATAATTTCATTTGCCATCACAATAAACGTAATCATAATTTGTTGACTGTTAGTAGAGTAAAGAAATTATCCACCAGCATCCCGATGACTTGACTCCAAGTCGACCGTCTACCGAAAAGTCAAAGTCAACATCATCTCTTTAAAATTTTTTAGCTTCGAGTGCTGGGAGTAATTCAGAGATGGTCCTTCACGGTTGCTTTTCATCACCATTGAGGGGAATGATGGAGTCGAGGCCTACATTGGCAACTTGCGAATGTCTTTAAATAATTGATGAGGCAATAAGATGATTTCAAAGTCACACTTTTCAATTTATTAGCAAGATGAAAACCCAAGAGTTTATGATTATATACCATCATCGAGCAATATCGGATAAGGTTAGAAATAGAATATGTGCAAATTGGATTGGGTATACATCACTGCATAAACTTGAAAACTAAGGGATAAAATTAGCAAGAACCTAACAAATAAACTAAAGTTAAACTTAAAAAGAGCGATATGAAGAAATTGAGGAACTTGGCTCTCATTTAAAGCTGGATTTCACCAGAAAATGTAAGCTTCTATGTGTGATGAAGCTTCCCTAGTCGGAAGAAAGAGAACTGTCTTTCGTCGGATTCGTCATCGAATGTTGATCTGACCAACATGTGTGCCCATGGTGGTTCTCTGGCGACACCACTAGTGACAACTACAGAAAACTTTGCAATCAAGACGCGCAAAAGTCTGGTATTTCAAGTCTCTTGTTCCCATTGTGCTCTATATTTGTGTCGTGCGTATTGACTAGATAGAAATGGCTTTTCTCGCTTATTTAATAAGGCGACAACATCATCGAGAATGATGAGTTCTTGTGTTTCATATTGGTTGAAATCCGTTTTTCAGTCCTGGCGAATACGGCAGTTCTCGGGTCTTGCTTACGAATACATCTTTAGCCCAAGACAACAAGAGTCAAGCCCACGGAAGGAGTACTCCTTTGGTGACGATTCAAGGGTGTATAAATGACATTACCGACTTTCTCTCATATTATGTGGCACTCTGGATTTTAGAATTAATCCGTTTCATGAGGCTTACTTCGACTTGGGTCTATACTTATGAAACAGAGCAAGTGCTTGGCTTTGCCCCCCGCTATGAGGCCAGGAATAGACAAAAGTTAACGAACGAAAGTCGTAGCACCAAGATGTACGCACTTTGGTGGGGCTGGACCAAGTTTTGCAGTGCAAGACCCGCGAGCACCAAGTCATATTCTATGCGATGACTTGGGTCTTCCTATAATCATCTGGTTGCATTTTCCTTTGCATAAATGCAGGATTCTAAAGTATGCACAATTCAGCCACTTACTCAAATGCTCATCATGGGTTTTCAAATTTCTTTCTACAAAGTGCGTCTATGGGATATTTTATTGTGAAGGAATGATGAACATTAGCAAGCAAGAAAAGTAAGAGGTGCAACAATATCCATCGATTCAGTGGATATCTCTTTTGGATCAGAAGAACACTCTCTTAAATTTTCTGTTGATACCTGTTGTTCATTGGTGGATGACAAGACGGTAGGAGAATTAAGGACCGTACATACGGTGAGATTTTGCGGGATCAACGTCAATTACTGTAAAAGAATAAACCGTCATATGAATATGTGATTTAATATTTAAATATTATAATATTTCATGTCGCGACCCTCCCGCGACCAATCAAATCCCTGAGGTATTTGGATGGATCACCGAGCAAATTCCTCTCGCGACGTGGGTGCTTGCGCTTAACACGGGCTCTCCCAAGCCCTATCAGTCGCAACGTTAATTATACTTGATGGATTATGATATTTATTTTTGCTTTAAGTGTCGCCACTAATCAATTATAGGTTGATTAAAGC
Source organism: Syzygium malaccense (assembly GCA_031216405.1). Lineage (NCBI taxonomy): Eukaryota > Viridiplantae > Streptophyta > Magnoliopsida > Myrtales > Myrtaceae > Syzygium > Syzygium malaccense. The sequence continues at coordinate 6,082,788 of CM062253.1, read as the reverse complement.
CAGATAAGATAAAAGATTTCACGGTTACTTTCGTGAACTAGAAATTCGTCGATACGGACACTTGGTCACGTAAGTTTCACATATAGCCCGTTATCGGTACCTTTCCTCCTTTGATAAGGGTGTTTCAAGCAATCGTTTCTGATTTTCATCCCTAAACATGCAGATCTACATGGCCACACATAAAGGCGCAGGCAGTAAGATGAAGTCAATCAATAATAGAACGAGTAAACAGCGGAAATGATAAGTCAATCAATAAGTGTTTGGCTTTGCCCCCTGCTATAAGCAAAGCAATAGATAACATGTTAACGAAAGTCGTAGTAACAAGATGTATGCACTTTAGTGGGGCTGGACCAAGTTTTGCAGTGCCAGACCCGCAAGCACCAAGTCAAATTCTATGCCTAATTCAGCCCCTACTCAAATGCTCATCATGGTTTTTGAGATTTCTTTCTACGAAGTGCCTCTATGGGACGTTTATTACGAAGGAATGATGAAAGTTAGCAAGAATTCTCTTTTGGGTCAAAAGAATGCTCTCTTAAATTTTCTTTTGAAATCAAATTTTCATTTAAGGATGACTAGACGGTAGGAGACTTATGGACTGTACACTCGGCGAGATTTTGCGGGATCTATAAAAAATTAAACCACCATATGAACCGTGTTAATATTTAAATATTCCAACACTCTAAGTTGCGACCGCCCCTAGGCCAATGAAATCACCGAGGTGTTTGGATGAATTACTGAGCAAATTCCTCTCGCGAGATGGGCGCTTGCGCTTGATACGAGCTCTCCCAAGCCCTATCGATCGTAACGTTAATTATATTTGATTGATTATAGAAATTTATTTTTTCTTTAAGAGTCGTCACTAATCAATCATAGATCGATCAGAGCCCAAGGAGGATAAAAGAGTTCACAATTACTTTAGTGAGCTAGAAATTCGTGGGTACGAACACTTTAGTTACGTAAGTTTTACATAGAAATCGTTATCCGTAACTTTCCTCTTTCAGGCAATGGTTTCCGATTTTCATCCCTAAACATGCAAATCTACATGGCCACACATAAGGGGGCAAGCAATAAAATGAAATCAATCAATAATAAAACCTAAACATCCTAGATGTGCATGGAAACATCTATTCATGGGAAGTTCCAATTATTCTAAGATGGGAATTGTGTGCATAGGAATTTCATGTAAAGAATAAGTAAGATAGCATGATGCAAAGTCTAACGTGGGCATGACATTGAGAAACTACTTGCATGAAATTGAATTCTCCACACGTGCAGTTGGATAACCTGAGCCATGATCAATGAGGCTTGGAGAGAGTATATGAAGTTGGAATATACAACTCTTGATTATTCGTGATAGGAGATTCATATCAATGGTGGTCAAGATTTACGAAAGAGTAATTTGACAGAATTATAAGCATTTGTTTTTAACTAAGAGTGCAAGTGCAACAAAACAAAAGAATGCCCCTTGTGATATTAGCAAGCTCAAGTTCATCTGTACATTCCGATGCAACTTTCTCTATTCCCCGCTAGTTTTGAACTATAAACAGAACGTTTCTCTCTAATACCGATCAACTTCATGCGTCAAAAGATATCTGCAACTGTCGAAAAATACAGAAACATTTCTGATAAAAGCAGCTTCTCTCACGGGACAATGGCAGACAAGAAACACCTTTGCCCAATGCCTCTCACAGACGTTTTGCACCAACTCTGGCCCTCCTTGAAACATTCAACCTGTGACGACACCAGTTGAGACTTAAGTTAAACGACGCTCCGGAAGCAATCCGGATAAGCAGTTTGGTTGACAGATTTTGAGGACTCAGAGTGAATCCAATGTCTGGCTGAAAATTTTACATGAATCATGATGTACAAGATGGGGGGGGGGGGGGCAAAAAACTCACTATGTCTACGATGCCTTCATCAGCTTTCACACCTCCAATCACATATATCGACTCACTAAGGACGGCAACGGCAGAATACCCTCTAGCGCAATTCATCGGTACCCTGGCCATCCAACAATCCAGGCGCGGATCATACACTTCGACACTCGCAACCATTGAATTTCCGTTGAAACCACCCAAGGCATATCTATTGAAGGTGTATAGATAAGACACTTACAATGCTCGTGAAAACTAACACTTACAATGCTCATGAAAACTAACACTCAAAGTTGAGCAGAGTACAGGTAGCTCTACTTAATTTACAGTTGAAACAATGCAGAAGGAGAAGGGAGACTGCAAGGAATTTGTTTTATTAGACTTGGGTTGTGAGAAACTACATAATACACAAGAAGCACAGATGTGAAACAGTACCATGTCCACTTCAAGGAAAAATATGACATTCTTTTCCAGGATCTATATGCAAATATCATAAAATAAAATTGAACACCTGGCATCAAATAGAACATGTACAGTTTTTCATTCAGTGAGACCAGTGAATGGCAGCCCCTGTTTGTGGTCAAGCTTCCAATTTTGGCCCAAGAATGTTCTCTTGGGTCAAATCTTTCAGCCGAACTGAGATAATTCAGTAGAGAAAAAATTACCGACTCTCTGCTGTAGCTAACTCTGACGTAAAAGATTTCATATGCCATTCAAGAACTATATAGATTATTCTCATTTATTGTGAGGAGTATTAGGTCTACAAGGGTATTTTTGAATTTCCGGATATATAAAAGATATGGACAAAACAATAACTTGCAGTTCACCAGTAAAGGTTTCTTAGGGTAAAATTGCAAAAGCACTTCAGTGTTCATATGAGGAATGACACTGCCATTTTCCATCAGCTGCAAGAAAATATGATGGGTCAATCACATGCCAGATACTTTCACAGTTTGCACAGCAGTTGACAAGAATGCCCCCCATAAAAGTAAATCAACTCATGTATTCGGATATATCAGAAAAAAGGATAACAGTCAGTCAAAAGACGAGAGTCACAAGAACGATCGAGCACTTCAAATCACAAGATAAAAGGATGACAAAAAATCCATCTCTTACTTAAGATAATTATTGCCATCATAGCCACCAGTAGCATATATTGCCCCATTAAGCGCCACTGCAGCAAGAGCAAATCGCTGGGAGAAAAGGAGAAGCACGCCCAAAACGTAATTATCAAGTAAAGCAAATTAAAACACAGAAGTAAAAAGGGCATGTGAGAAGTTAATTAATGCTTAATAGTAAAGAGAGGAAAAGGAAGTTCATTTTCCTATAAGAAACAAGAAGATGGCCGGAGAAGAGATTTGTTAGGGTAAATTCGTTTTCAAACTCCTGCCTTTTCATTAGTGATGGGAATCCTATTAAAGTACCAGTTGTCCCTTCGCGACTAGAAACAAATAATCAGTAAGCACATGCAGTGAATTCGTTACAAACAACTTACTTAGATTACACAGACTCATACCAGGGTCAATATTAAAAATCAAAACACTGCACTACCTTACCGTACTGAACCCTCAAAATAAGTTGACATATATATCAGAAAAATTACCAAATCAGTCCTATATCTATTATATGGATGTCAATTCAATCATAATCCTTTTAATTTTGCAAATATAGTCCTCGCCGACGTACCATGTAGGACAGCCAGCGATGATTGACCGCAAACACAACATTTTCGAGTGAAAATTGGCCTGAATGACTATATTGACATATCACAATAAGATTGAGGACTATATTTGCAAATTGAAAGGATGATGACTGAATTGGCTTCCAATAGTTATATAACTGATTTGGTAATTTTCTCGATATATATGTCACCTTAATTCCTTTGTATCATAGTAAAAACATGAAGAAATTCAAAAGCTTCACGATCCATGTAAAGTATTCTGTAGAGAACAATGTTAATCAAGAAACTATGCTAAGCATGCATTTGCTACTTCAAGAAGTCAATGTAACCCCAATGCTGAAGCAAAATGACCAGAGGACTTAAAAGGAAACACAACAAAAACAAATGAGTTTTATAAAATGGCAATTCATTGTTGTCAACAGTGTCACTTGGGTTTAGAACTCCAAGTATGACAGAGGCAGATGTAGACAGTACATAATTTTTCACAAGATCCTCATATGACTGGAGTGTCTGAACCATAAAGCAACCATAAAACAACGACTAATAAGCAATTCGATTGTTCACATTTTGCCTAACTATAATGAAGGTCTCTCCCTCCCTCCCTCCCAAAATGACCGGCGGACTTAAAAGGAAACACAACAAAAACAAAAGAATTTTATAAGTGCCAATTGTTTCTTGTCAACAATATCACTCAGGTTTAGAACTCCAAGTATGACAGAGGCAGATGTAGACAGTACATAATTTTTCCCAAGATCCTCATATGACTGGAACGTCTGAACGACAAAGCAACCATAAAACAACGACTAATAAGCAATTCAATTCTTCACATTTTGCCTAACTATAATGAAGGTCCCTCCCTCCCTCTCTCTCTCTCTCTCTCTCTCTCTCTCTCTCTCTCTCTCTCATTTGAAGTACCTATACATATGGACATTTTGCATTATAACTTTTTACTACAAGGAAAAATATGTACTCCACTGAGAGCACTCTGCCAATAACACTCTTTGACTCATTAAAACATTCAATACTCAGTCCTTTGTAGCTTCACCAGACAACTTTAAAAGCACACGCAAGCTATGTACTATACCTTTTGTAGCATTGACCGTGCGCAGATCCACTTGCCGATGTCAAAGCCAAGCATCTCAACATCTGAAAAGCAATTGTGTCCATTCCCACCTCCAAGAGCAAAGATTTTTTCCCTTACCACTGCTCCAGCCAAGCTTCCTTTTTTAGCATTCAATGATGGTTGAACGGTCCACTTATTTTCAGCCAAACTGTATGATTCGACTGTGCAGCAAGATAGTTATCACATTACGATAATAGGATTACAATGGCAATGCAGATTCGAAAGATGGCGATTCTAATACCTGCATCATGCCAGGATTCCCCATCTCCACCGCCAAACACAAAGAGCTCTTCTTTAAACTTTGCAACAGATGCATCATGCACGGACAAAGTTCATCGGCACAAGAGATTTTACTACATTACTACATTGTGAGAAAGGAAATAGGAATATACTGCGGATAACCATGATGAACCATCGTATCCTCCAAACAATAATGATGGAATCCTTAAGATCAAAGTCCAGTTCCTCAGAAGATTGGATTTCCTCAGGAACAGCATTATGTGATGAAGATTTCAACAAAGAATCCAATAAATTACAGAGATCTCTCAGATAACAAATTTCGTTTTCTGCCCAAACCTGAACCAAAAATGCAGCGAATGATGCAACAAAACATGTAGAAATAATAAAAAGAAACTTCACAACAATGTGTGCCAACAAAGAAACCGTAGGAAAAATGCATATGTTTTGTGCACAACAGACTCAGTAAAACTAAGACTGCCTCAAAAAAAATCACCCAAGGCCGTCTTCAAAAGGAACACCAGTATAAAGGCAGAAAAAATCCTAATTCTGTCCCTGAGCTAGAGCAAGACAAGAATACTCTCTCATATAACCATAATGGTAACCTAGCAGGAGATGTCATTACTCAACATAGAGTTTACAGCTAACCATGTGAAACTCAACGTAACCTATATTTTCCTTCCCCAAGGAATTAGAGAGGGTTTTCCACATATTTCCCTTTAAGGGACAAAAGTTCCTTTTGAGTATGACCTTTAAAAGCAGCACAAAGAAAGGCATAGATGCAACAAATTATACCCTGACAATGTTTGTAGTTTGCCTTTTCACTCTGTGTCTCCAATGACTTAATATGTTAGTAAAAAACATCGCCTAAATCCGAAAGGTTTTACGTGCAACAATTGTACCACTGGGCCGTATAAGAGTATATGTGATACTTAAAATCCAATAAAATAGTCAACCCCTTCAAACCTGATGGCAGAAGAATCCCCAAAAAACAAATCAATAAGTGATTCTAAGCTTAGAGCTAACAAATGAAACACAGAGGACAAAAGTATGAACGAAGCTTCATAGTACCAGCTTCTGCTCCAAATCAATCATCTTTTGAGTTTGTTCCATCTTAAAGTCCTTGAGCTCTCCCAATTCTCGAATCAACTACACAAAGAGAGGCATCATACAGAATGTTCAGGGAGCATGAGCAGAAGGAAGATTACTAATTATTTTTGCTTGAGATGCCTCACTCCGAACTACCTGGGGAATGATAAGACGATAATCAGAAGAGGAATGAATATCCTGTAATTTCTTTTCTTCTAGGTCCACAGAGGAATGAAAATCCTGTAATTTCTTCTCTTCTAGGTCCACAGGTGCCTCAACGAAGCTGTTTTCTTCGGATTTTATGCCCTCAGTGCTAGAACTACCTTCTGAACAATGATTCGAGTGTAAATCATTATATTCCTGGCTAAGAGCCGATTCTTTCAGTTGCGCAATTATTGAATCTCTCTCATCTCCACCATCTAGCTTCATACTTGCACAACCTTCAAATACCTGATCATCTGCATCAATAGAAAGTGAAGGATCTGCAGAATCAGATCTCCCACTTGAGTGCACGAGTTTTTCTTCCATTGAAGTAGAAGGCTTCATTTTTTCCCATTCTCCTCTTGTTTCCTTAGAGAGAAGAGGTTGTGAAATTTTTCTCCTCTGGACTATAGACTGGGGAACTGATGGAGCGATCGCTAAAGATGCAAATAGGGATATCAATTTACTTGTTTGAGCATGGTCCAATTCAAACCAAAAATGGCCGCATGTATGGTAGTTGTCCGCAAATATTCACTTGAACTGATCTTCCGGCAGCGGTTGGCATTGCATCCTGATACGAATTTGAACCTTATTGGACAACCAATCAACTCATAATCATACATTTGGTAATGAAAACTAAGAGACAATACATAACGTGTTGGGAAAATAGATACGAGATACCTGTGCCGGATATGGAGTCTTCTCTAAAACATCAGTGCTCCATGAAGTTTTCTGTCTGAGTAATTGAGTAAAAATAGTGGCAAGCAAGGTTCAACGTGGTTGACATAAGCAATGTGCGAAGATGGCAAGCCTGTTAATAATGTCTCTCATGAGTTTTCATAGTTTAAACAAAACTAGTGCAAATTAAAACAAGATAGCATGCGGTGACAATGAATCAAGGAAACAGAAGAAGAATAAACTCTGCTGTACATGTTCAACAATTCTACTACCTTAACCAAATGATATATAAAAATAAACCGTTGAAAGTTAAGTGCAGTGCCAATAAATCAAATATGAACCACCAATGACTTACCAAATAGTTGTTTGGATAAGCATTCCTTCATAGTGTTGTCCTTGCAACCAAAGATTACACCACCAAGATTATTCTTCCCCAAGTTTCTGTGAGCTAAAACACCAGTTGGGATAATTGGAGAAAAAGATGTGTTTCCAAGGTAGGTGTCCCTATTCTTTACTGTCCCCATCCTGTTAGAAATTTCTGTTGAATATATATCATGTAACCAAAACAAAACAAGTATTTGCACTTTGAGATTGCCCCTCTTCATCTGATGAAGTAGAAGATGAAGATCTAAATAAGCCAAGCCAACCCATTCAGAAGCACATTCTATGGTATGCAAAGGAACCAAGCTTGACAGCAAACGTCTAATCGGTCATCTCGAGACCGAGACGACCACAGGATTGCAAAACTACAGATGCCATTCAAGGCATTAGAAGAAAGGAAAAACCCTGAATGAAGGTGAATGCATAAAACGACACAAGACACCATGCGCACATATCTACACATGAGCACCCACCAATGGGCAACGAAAGAAAGACACAGAATAAAGCTCAATTCTAATAACTCAACAATTTTCAGTGTTCGCCGCCCACCTGCACAAAGCACAAGCCTCACACACACGACAGATTACAGCACTGCTGCCAAATGATCAACTTCATGATTGCAAAAAACACATCCACCGAGCACAAGACTCAAGCACATGATGGCGCTCAATCCTATTCCTACACACGCACGCACGCACAATTTCACTGTACACCGCAAAGACACTGAATGAACTCTCCCGACACATTCAAATTCAACCAGACTAGCCATGTTCCAGTGTCGGTTCCATCAAGAATTCACGGTGAACAGAGATTGATGTCGGGCAGAAACGCGGCAAACGAGAAGAATTCAGAGCTCGAATCAAACGAAATCGCAAACGCGATGACGGCACATGAGACCGGCCAATCCGCAGAGCCAAAGCACAGCGAATTCTCCTCGACCCAAAACAAAAGAGCGACTGAAAAATCGAAACTTTACAGCAGTCGAGCTCGCGGAACGAACTCCGGCGGCGAGACCGATAACGCGAAAACCGAAACAACACAGAAATAAAGGGCAGGACGAACTCGTCGACGCCGCCTATCGAGTTCAACGAGAGAGATTGAGAGAGAGAGAGAGCGGGAGCGTACCCGGCGAGAGGGAAGCGGGGAACGGCGGCGGCGGCGGCGGGCAGGAGGCCCTTTTGGCCTTCTCGGCGGAGCCGATCAATGCGCGGACGGCTCGGGCGGCGGATGGGAAGGTGGCGATGGAGACTTAGCGGAGAACCAAGGTGGGTACTGATGGCGGATACTGTTGCGGGTTTAAGGAATGCATGTTCACTGTTCGGAGAGAGAATGTGAGAGAATAGTAGAGCGATTGAAGCATGCCCCCCGTTCGAAGTAGCTCCTGATCGGGAGGTAGCATTTGATAGCGACTGCTCCTGAAATAAAAATAAATTCTTTTGGTAGATTATTCATAAATTCCTGTTCTCGGCGGGGCAGCGGCAGATGCCCGGCAGGCGGCGGCAGGCGGTGACCGGCATGATGAGTGGTGGCGGCAAGCAATAAAGAGAATTGTTATTTTCTATTTTTATTCCAGAAATAGAAAAGTAAAAAAATTCCACTTCTCATTCATGTTTCAAACTTGTTTCTGGACTAGAACTTTGTTCCCAAAATGAAAAAATGAAATTGCGTTATCAAACGAATTTCTGTTCAAAATATATTTCTGGGAATAAAAAAATAGAAAAATATAATGGTTATCGTTCATGCCCTTATAATATGTACTTTAGTTTCTCAAAAATACATCTAACTAGATGATGTAGATTAAGACGCATTTTAATTAGTGATTATCCATTATCGGAATTTCGTAACGAAATTCGTATATTTAATGACGGAGATAGTATTGAATTTATAAAATATTGCACCAGAGCTCAAGTTAAGCAAGTCATGAAGTGGAAATGGCATGTCGTGCATCAAGATTCACAAGCTACGCACTTAGTTGTTTTGATGTTGTTTGATTGGACAAGACGCCGAGATAAAAAAAAAAGAATGAATAGTTTGTTTTGGGTTTTGAACAAATGGTTAATATCATAAAAAAAACCCCAAACTGATATATCTGTGATAAATTTACCTCAAATTATTTTTTTTTTCCAAAAAAAATCCTAAACTGGTACACTTGTGACAATTTTACCCCGAACTATTTTTTTGACCACCAAAAAACCCACACTGGTACACCTATTTTTTATCATCAAAAACTTCAAACTGGTACAGTTGTGACAAATTTACTCTCAATTAGTTTCCAGTTAAATTTTACCATCAAATTGCTAAGTTTGATGACACGCGGTAGTTGATTTGGGTTTTACCCCTATGTTTTTCACAAGTTTACCAATTTGTTGTTTTTCGTTATATTAATCCAATTTAACGGACACTGACGGAGAGAAAATTTGTCACAAACGTATTAGTTTGGGGTTTTTAGTAGTCAAAAAATTAGTTTAGGGTAAAATTATTACAGGTGTACCAGTTTAGAGTTTTTGTTGGCCAAAAAATTAGTTCAAAGTAGAATTATCAAAGGTGTACCAGTGTGAAATTTTTTGTTATCAAAAAAATAAATTGGCGTAAATTTATCACATGTGTACCAATTTAGGATTTTTCGTGATATTAACCCATGAATAAATAAGGTAAAGGTCCCATTTTCATTTTTTTTTCTTTTTAAAACAAATCATACCGCTCATTTTATCTAATAACCGATTATATATACATGTTTGGATTATATTTTCAGAGACCGTTTCGTATCTTCACATCCATTTATCCTTGTATTTTTACCAACGAAAAATATCATTTTTTTCCGGAGAATATCCATTTCCGAATTCTAAACTCCCACACCCGTCTAGAGCTTAAACGAGTTTTACAAGGAGAGGCAATTTGGTCTTTTCAATATGAGATTCTACTTAGAAGCATATGAATCGAATCGAACACCCAACAATGTTTTGCTCTTTCCTTATTTTTTCCATGGATTTTTTCATTTTCAATACAGCAATCGTATATGCATTTTAGTCATTATAGCGGAACGTGGACATGGCGATTTTCCAAACTCGTGTTGGTTTCCCTGAAAAATTAAGGAATTTTGATTCATTTGTACATGCACTCTTGTGGAAAAGAACTCAAAATCATAAATAATTTCATGCACAAAATAATCTTCATGAGAGCATGTACAGATCATAATTTTTGACACGACACAAGAACATAAATCCTAAGATGAAATGGACTATGTTAGACTCTATTTACGACTTATGAGCAATAATTATTGTCGTGAATTAGAATAAATTCTCGTGATATTAGTAACAATTTTATCACTAATTTATTAATCAACAAAAGCAAAAATCACTGAGGCTGACTTAAATACACAAGAAGGATGACCAACAAAGCCAGCAATCACACATTTCTGATGAATCAGTCCACATGATCCCAGAGATCAGCCACGCTTCTGAATGGCCCTGCTTCCTTGTTCACAAACAATTCTTCTCCATCAAGCACTCTTCTCTGTGCTCCCCCACAATGCCAAGCCATCAATTCTTAATTAGTCATTTGAGAAAATAGATTTGGAGAAAAATTAAGAGACATACTTAGCAACTAATTAATAAATTATGATGTCCAAATTGATGTGGGGCCATCTCACACAATGAAGAGATCGAACCCGGACGACTTGATCGGGGATTAAGCTCGACTTGGTCTGTCGCGTTAGACAATAAGATTAAGCTTGTGCAAGATATTGACATTACCTGATCGGGGACTCTGCAGAATGTTTGGAAGTCCTCGCCGGCATCGGGCGAGGGCCCCCTCGCTGGAAAAAGGAAAAAGAAAAAGAAAAAGAAAAAAAGACGAAAATGCCCATGGACTAAATGTATTGGGGTAAATGTGTCACAAATAGCAAAGTTTGGGGTTTTTGGTGTCACAAAAAAAAATTCGGGGCAAATATGTCACAAGTGGGAAAGTTTGGGGTTTTTGGTGGTTTTTTCCCATTAATAAATTATGATGTCAAAATTGATGTGGGGCCATCTCACACAATGAACCGATCGAACCCGGACGACTTTTTAGGGTCATAATCGACTTGGTCTGTCGCTTTAGATAATAAGATTAAACTCGCGCAAAATATTGACGTTACCTGATCAGGGATACTGCAAAGTGTTTTGAAGTCTTGCTCCGGGATTTCCCACTCGAAGACGTGCGCGTTCTCTTTGATTCGGTCGGGGTGGGTTGACTTCAGGATGACACTCGTGCCCCTCTGGAGGGCCCATTTCACCGGCACCTACCCGAGGCTCTTGTTCAACTTCCTCGCTATTTTCTCCACCGTCTTGTCGTGGATCAGATCTTGACCTCCTTTGGATGAGCCCAATGGAGAGTATGCCTATGATGATTCTCTTTCGTTGTTAGCTTGTCATGATGTAGCAGCTAAAAATTCTAAATTGAATTACTCGTAGGCCGGACTTCAGTTTAAGACTAAGAGTGAAAATATTATTTAAGAGAGGTAATTGAATTCAAAATCTCCATTTCTAATACCATGTAAAACATGACAACTGCGAATCACCAAAGATAGAAAAAATTTATGAAATTGTACAGTAACATGGATGCTGTTTTTCTTGCAAAACTCCAACATCTTATCATTTCGCCATCCCGGATGCATCTCCATCTGAACCAAAAAAATTGTTAAAATGGACATTAATCTAAATTTCAAACCGAATCCAAGTAAGTGATTGATTGATTAGTTAATTAATGAATTGGTGGTTAATTGATCCCTTCTTACCTGACAAACAGAGGGCATAATTTCAGCAAATTCCAGCAACTTATTGAGCTTCGTGAGGGTGAAATTACAGACTCCTATGTCCCTAACCAGATTATCCTTGACAAGTTTTTCCATTTCCCTCCAAACACCTTCCATGTCGAAATCTAAAACCTCGCCAGCCTCCGGAGGCCGGCTGGATCCGTCCTTGAGGCGAAATGGCCAATGGATCTGCAATACCACAAGTCAGTTACAAAATAAGCAAGCCCATGCTTAACTTCAGTTCTGAATTTTGTCAACTCCCTAAAAATGATGGTAAGGGACGACCATCTAGGTACTCTGCTCAGCATTATCATAAAGTCTCGTACTCGTTACAAAATGTTCATTTTTAAGCAATGATGAGCCTTCACTACTCAGCACCACCGAAGTAGGCGAGCTTGTCAACGTGACACAGCCGAAGCACTAGAGCCCTCCACCACCCATTCACCAAACCAAGCCACAAGGCTACTTGATACAACCGAGGTTCGACCTGTGACTTGTAGATGGGAAATATAACTGTGAGGCCAACTAGGCCGCCCCGCCGGTGGTCAAATTCGATTGCTAACAAAGAAATAAGTGTTGAGAGCATGTTGGAGATGGACAATAACCAGAAAAAGGTCGAGGTAGTCAAGCTGCAATTCTTGGAGGGTGTTATTCAATGCGGGTCAAACTCTGTCCGACGATAACTTAGTGCACCTGCACATCAAAATGCATTTAACACAACTGCAGTAGATAAGCATAGGACATTTAGTGCAATTAATAAACCAGAAAATTTAGGAGTGTATGATATGATAATCATTTTTACTCTTTACAAAAGTTTTGAGGTTATGAAGAGATCCTTCCTATCAACTCCAGCTTGCGTGCATTGCAGACTGGAGCCCATGCCCAACTTACGATAAAAAGCAGCGAGACATTCTTAATTCCCTTGACATCAAGAATGTTCAATATGAATTGGAGAAAAGATTTGTTAAAAATGTTTAAGAAATTGTAAAGTGAAGTAATTAAATAATGAAATGTTACAATTTGCTATATATGAGCTCTGATCCATGTTTTGGATCTCGCGATTCCTTCCTTATCTTTTTCTTTTTTGGCCATCTTATATATATACACACACATTGCTGTAGAGGCCAATGCCACATGCAAGCTACCAAAATCATTAATCAACATCGGCTTTTGTAGCCCCCCAACCCTTTCAGATCTATATGTTTATATATTACATTGCATTAATGATCAAGTGGTATCAATTGATTGTAATATAGCTAATTAATTTAATTTTCATTTATAAATAAAACTATGACTGTTGCATGAAAGTTGTAAGTATCACATAATAAGATAATCATTTCTTGAAGACTCGAACATATTCGGGAAATGAAAGTTAGGAGGTCACCGCTACCAAACCAATACATATAACACAAAAGGAAAAAACCGATATTTCAAAAAAGGGTCTTGTTAAAGAGTGTTTTGGGACACATGTTAACTATAATTAATAAGGTATTATTTTCATTTAAATGAATTGGTTGCACTTAACACTTGAACGACAATACATTCAAATGTTTAACTAGGTCCAAATCCTTGCAAAAAAATACGAAGATAAATTACCAATCGCCTAAGTTTCAATACCGAAAAATTATATGAAATCTATGCATAGAAGGGGCATCAGTCTAGTTCAGCACTAAAATTAGTAATCTCCCAGAAATTACGATGGTAAATCGGAACTTGGAATATAAATTTAACCAAATTCTAAAGATATCTTTGAATATCCACCACAGTTTTGGAATGTGGAAAAATGAGAGAATGCACAAGATAGAGGAGCAAAAGAGAGAGACCTCTTCTTGAACTTTGTACTGCCAGGCGGTGTCTACGTGCCTATAACCGGCCTGCACTCATCTCATCCCGGGCAAAACACAAATGTCAAATCCAAAACCAAGTGGAAAGCAAGAATAAAAGAGACAAACAACCGGACGGGTCGAGCTCGATCTGCGGAAATTACGACCTCGACAATGGCGGCGTGGACGGCGGGGGAGGCGCCGGAACCCGATCTCCAAGTGCCCAGACCAATGGCGGGGATGGCGCGGCCGCTTGACAGCTCGAAGCTCTGGGACTTTAGGTCGACGGCGGCTGGGAGTGTTGCCTGAGCCATTCCTCTCTCTCTCTCTGTTCTGTTCTGTTGATGAAAGTTAGGGCGTCTAACAACGGGAATGAAAGTAACAATCAAAGCGGTGAAATAGGGGAAGGAAGGAAGGAGAAAGGAAGGGAGGGAGGGACATGGCTCGTTGCATGGCCAACACGTACGTTGGTGGTTTCTTCGACCCACCTTGAAAATTGGAAGATTTTTATATTTCGAAAGAGACGGGTGTTTCGAAATATAAATATTTTATGTTCCCAAAACATGATAAATGAAATTTAACAGATGATTCGGAGGATCTCTCAACATTTTTCCCTTAATATGCTTGAAACTTCTTAGACGAAATTAACTCTCTTGTCTCTCTTGCTCTTCTCTATTTTCCTTCCCATCTATCTATTTATATGTATTTATATGTTTATTCCCAACCTAATGTTGTCTCACTTTTATCTCCCTCAATTTGCCCCTGCAACATAAATAAAAAAGGGAAAGAATCACCAAAAACCCTAAATTGTGCCAACCGTAATACGTTTACTCTCAAACTATTCTTGTGACACCAAAAAATCTTAAACTTATATCTGAGTGACACATTTACCATCTGCCAAGGTTCCGTCTATAAGCCCCCGTTAAAAATCTGCCTACCTAGATAACAGAAGGCAAACGGAATTGATATGATGCCAAGGTGGCTTAAAAATCATTCAATAGAATCTTGATAGAGTGTAAATGTATTACACGAGTACAAGTTTGGAGTTTTTGATGTCACAATAAAAAGTTTAGGGTAAATGTGTTCACAATTGATATAGTTTGGGATTTTAAACTTCACAATTGATATAGTTTTTTATGTCACAATAAAAAATATAGGGGCTCGCCTGCCTTAGCCTCCAACCGATCGCCGGACTAGCAACCGGCTAGAGGAAGAAGAAATGAATAAAAAAGAAAAAAAATTTAAAAAAATTTGAAAATATAAAAATATTATAAAAAGTTGTCCACGTCATCGCCGGCAGTGCCACATAAGCCAACGTCTATATCAGCAAAATCTGATCAAAATTAGCCATAAGGACTAAATTAGCACAAAGACAAAAGGTTTAGGACTGAATTAGTACCAAAAAAAGGATTATGACTAAATTAGCATCAATGCAAAAGGTTTAGGACTTTTTCAACACTTTTCCCCATCTAATTATTGCATCCAAAATCCATATAAAAAGTGAAGGAAACTAAACCGAACCGAATCAAATCAAGCCAATTGAGACGAAACCAACTTCGAAGGCTACTTCAGGCAGACATAACCTCGGGCTTACCGTGGGTCGAAATTGTGTCCAAAAGTGACGGGAATGACACCGAATGAAACCAAGAGAAGCTCTGACCAAATGGGAAACGAGTCTTGAACCGAACCCGTGTAAACGTGTGTTGGATGGAAGAACACTGATTTCTGGAAAAATGGGACAAGTCAACCGGACAAACAAGAACCCCAGAGTCACCGAAGAGTGAAGAAAACCAACCACCCAAAATGCACTCATTTGGTGGAGGTGAGCGTGCGTGCGTACCACCGAGTAGAAAGCAACATCCTGAAAGTGGGACAACAAAAGCTACTGTGATAACCCGCAAGATGAACGAAAAGTGGAGAATTGAATATTATTCGCAAACAAAAATAGACGAAAAATTTTTCTAATGAACGAAGAGTGGATTTACGGGGAGAAATTGTCCAATCAATCATAAATCTATTGTACGTGGGCCAATTTGGTTATAAACTTTCCAATTTTATCAATTCAATTATAAATCTTTGAGCGAAATTTCAATGGTGTCCTTTTAACCAACTTTCATCGAAAACCGCTCACTAGCGATGACTGGACTCTCACGTCGGCAATTCTCGGCAAAAATTGGATGGAAGGACTTATTTTGGAATTATACGCAAAAATAATAAAATTGAAAAGTTTATGATTGAATTGGCATCCGTGCAATAGATTTATGTGTGATTGGGTAATTTTTCATGGATTTATCATCACTAGAAGTAGAGATCACTGAGTATTGTACTGCGTTCCATTCCATTCTCCTCCTATTGCCTCACTTGGACCCTCTCATCCATAACCTTGTATGGGATAGGATTGCCTTCGAAATCCTTATTTACCATACTTGATGAAGGATTATTCAAATTTTTGGAAAGTATTGATTAGATGTATCGTGAGAAGAGTCCATACGGTAATTGTTGTAGCACTTTTTTATGGGGGGATAACTTTTCAAAACGCACCTAATCTTTCGCATTGTTATGCATTTCCCCAGAATTTCAAAATGTTACAGATTTTTCTCCTGAATTTTAGAATCTAGGACTTTGAAAATATAAAGATCACCCCAAACATTGATTTTTGTTCTCGTTTGTATAGCCGTTGAATAACACTTTTTTCTTCTTCTTTACTGAATAACCTTAACTAGCAGGTAATGCGCAATTGATGAAGTTAAGAAAACTTAATAGATGTTTTTATGGTTTAAGAGAATGAGTTTGTTTTTATGAAGCAAGATAAATCAAACTGCATGATGTTTTTATGGTTAAGAGAATAAGGCTATACTTCATATTTAGTTAATGTTCACTTGTGGATTCGACACTAATTGTCTCACCAATATTCCCTTCAGATTCATATAGTTGGTTGCACGATCCCCTTGTTTTGATTTACGATCGGTTGCGCAAGTTGAGGCACATAATGCCCTGAAGTAGGTGTTTAGTATTTGAACTCGTGAGTGACCTAAAATTACATTGTATAATAAAATGGCCACAACACACGCATACCTGCATAGCTCGCTCTGGCAACATAGAAGTCTCTGTATTCGAAATTTCAGAAAAGATTTCGAGCCACTTATGTGAGAATGTGTGACTGTCCATGGCTAAGATCGAATGAAAAGGAACTAACTTAGGCTTTCGAAAAGAAAGTATAGAGCGCAAAGACACAAAAATTAAACCAGGTAAAATATAAGAAGGTACTACTCAATCATTGTCTTGAAGATGGACTTCTTAGTGATGATGCCGTTGTTCATGAGTTTGAAAGACGCTACATTCATTATGATTAGCCATTGGTTCGAGTATTATAATGAATATGGATCATTTAGTTTGCAATCATCAAAAAGTCGTTATTTTGGTCTAGAGTTATATCATATAACAAGTTTACAAGATAAAACTAATCAACGGATATACCGAAATTGCCTCCCATGTTCAGTGATCTGTCTATGTTAACAAGTTGTGATTCACTTGTTTAATAGACCCTGTATTATCAGCTAAGTGATTCACTCTATGTACTTTCCTTGTGTAGAATTGTTTCTACACTTTTCACGAGTCCATTCTGATTTTGATTACATGCATGTTTTTCTTTTTTTTCTGATGTCTCAAGATCGAGAAAGGAAACATAACCTAGGAAACGAATCCATTGAACATTGGTGGGCACTGCACCTTTAGCAATTTCATGTCCTGATGTTGTATAACCCTCAACATGCAATTAGCAGCACAAGCATAGACAGGATCAAAATGGAATTGCTGATACATCCTTACATCATTGAGGAGCAAAACATCATGAGTATAATAGCAAGAAGCACTGCTAAAGGGCTGAGCAACACTAAATTTACAAAATGACATGAATTTGCACTTACCATGCCGTTTTATTGACGAATTGCTCAGACAAGCTTGAAACTGAAGAAAGCAAAATATTGGCTACCACTCATCAGGAGAAGCAAGCCAACTACAAAGATGGTTCTGCTTAAACAAGAAAGCAAGAATTTCAGGAGATCAATGAACGATTGGACTGATTGATGCGAAGAACGGGCCTGTCATGCTCTTCTCAATCTTCTCCTCAACTCCGTTGCCTTCACTACGACAATCACATAGACAATGTCTATTTTACGATCCACAAAGTCGAAGTAGCCGCGTCTCCAATTCTTCTTGTAAACTAGAACTCCAATAACTCCCCAAAACCCAGTTGCAAACCCTAGCATTATGACAATGCAGAACATCACCTTTTCAAGCTTACGTTCTTCATCGGTATCTTCTTCTGGCAATTGAGGGGCCTCCCCTCCGGGGCATTTCTTTTTTAGAGGATCGCCACAAAGTAGAGGATTGTCAGCATAAATGGAAGGATCATCAAGGGTCTGGATTTGATTTCCTTTGGGAATTGGCCCCGTGAAGTTGTTGTGCGACAAATTTAGTTTGCTCAGTGATATAAATGCAGAAAAACTCTGAGGGATTGTTCCTGAAAGGTGATTATTCGAAAGATCAAGTGACTCAAGTGATTTCATGTATCCAATCCTAGACGGGATGCCTCCATAAAGAAAGTTGCGGGATAAGTTCAAGCCTCGCAATTTGGAGAGCAAGGTAAGCTCTTCAGGGATTCGCCCAGTCATTTTGTTGCTTGAGAGATCCAAATTCACCATAAGCGAGAGATCAAGTGTTGTATAGTCAAGGTCTATTCCCTTCACGACCTGTTCCACATGCATTTGATTCCAATCTATTGGATCCCTCCCCACAATAAGTGAAGGTGCAGGCGCAACAGCAGGGGAGAGCGAGTTGCCTTCATCCAAGCTTTTGTGCAGTTTCATACCTTTCATATAGCCAAGACAATTTGGAATCATTCCTGTCAGATTATTCACTGCCAGGTCCAATATTTGCAGTGCGGGGAGTGAGCATAGCTGTGAAGGAATACTACCACTGAACATGTTTTCTCGCAGTCTAAGAATATGTAGAAACTGAAAGCTTGGTCCAAACCAATGTGGAACACTTCCAGAGATTTTGTTCTCGCCAAGATCCAAAATCTGCAAGTTCCTGCAATAGTTCAGAGTCCTAGGAATTTCTCCATGGAGACTGTTGTTGTTCAAGTGTAATGACCCAAGCCCAAACAAATTTCCCAAAGAACTTGGTATGACTCCGGACAATTTGTTGGATGATAAATCAAGGAGACTCATAAAATTCTCCTTCCAACATGCAGGAATTTTGCCAACTAATTCATTCCTTCCAAGGTGCAACACTTCCAGTTCCATCTCGCATAATGAGGTCGGTATTGGACCACTCAAGAGATTATCATTCAGATACAGAGATTCCAAATTAGGCATCGCTAGGCCAATATCTTGCGGAATAGTTCCTGAGATGAAGTTGTGAGAGAGATCTAGCAAATACAATTCGGTAGGAAATTTCGGCAGAGATCCATTTATTCGGTTGTTAGAGAGATCCAGGGAGCCGAATGACATGAGACCTAGCCAATCCGGGAGAGCTCCGGTGATGGAGGCATTGGACAAAACTATCTCTGTTACATTGACTTGCGTTCTTATCCATCGCGAAAATTCCGTTCGAAACTCGCAGGACATCATCCAAATGTACGAGAGATTGAAGGGCGGTATCCAGTTGGAATCCACCTCAAAAGCTAAATAGTTTTTGCTGATATTTAAGTACGACAGCTTTGAGAGGTTGGAGAAGTGGATTTCGGATAGTGTTCCTCTCAAGGAATTTGCTGAAAGATCTAAATAGTGAAGATCTTGAAGTTGTCCGAGACTATGCGGAATGGTGCCATTTAGAAGATTGTTACTGAGATCTAAAAACGATAAGGCTTGCAATCTTCCTAATGCCTCTGGAATATCCCGTGTTAATTGATTATGTGATAGGTCAAGTATTGTCAGTTTTTTCGAGTGCCCCAGCCAATTTGGCAAAGCTCCCCAAAGAAAATTATTATTTATCTCCAATTGCTCCAAGTTTTTCCCAATAAGCCCTGAAGAATTTCCCTCGACTGAAAATATCTCCTCATGAAGTTCGTTATGGCCTAGCAATAGTGACCGGAGGAATGGTTGGTTCCTTAACAAAGAGAACAACCCTCCTTCGATGCTTTGCAAAAGATTGTGTGCAAGATTGAGATCGATAAGACTTATCAACTTATCGAAGCACCTTGGTACTGAAGAGTTGAAAAAATTTCCGGAAAGATCAAGGTGCTGGAGAGAAGTCATGTTTTGAACTATAGTGCTCGGGATGGGACTTTCGAAAAGATTCCATGAAAGATCAATGTACCGGAGAGAAGTCGTGCCATAAAATATAGTGCTCGGGATGGAACCTTTGAGAAAACTTGATGAAAGATCGAGGTACAAGAGAGAAGTCATGTTTTGAAATATAGTGCTCGGGATTGTACCATTGAAATCACTCAGTGAAAGATCAAGGTGACAGAGAGAAATCAGACTTTGAAATATAGTGCTTGGGATGGGACCTTCAAAAGAACTCCCTGAAAGATCAAGGTGTCTGAGAGAAGTCATGTTTTCAAATATAGTGCTTGGGATGGGACCTTTGAAAGAAGTCCCTAAAAAATCAAGGTGCTGGAGAGAAGTCATGTTTTGAAATATAGTGCTCAGGACGAGACGTTTGAGAAAATTGTATGAAAGATCAAGGTATTGAAGATGAAGAGAAGTAGGTAGGTGAACTTCATAAATCCCGCAATTTGATAGGCTCAAATGTGATAAAGATGGGAGTTTGCTAATCACCTGCGTGTGATCTCTAGATCCGATAATATTCAAGCCGCTCATGTCGAGGTACTTTAATGCTTGAAGATGCGAAACCCACTGAATGTCTTCAACAACACCCATGTTATCATAAGCATGGAGATCAAGGACTTCCAATTTGGTGAGATTTCCCCATTCACGAGGAATAGAAAGGCCAGAAGAGTCGGACAAGTTAAGGTACCTTAATGGTTTCATCGATCCAATGAATTTGAGTATGTTTGCATTTTTGAAAAAGATCCCGCTCAACTCCAGGTAGCTCAAGTATCTCAAGTTGAGCAAAGAAGAGTTCATATCACTAGCTGTGAAAGAAATCTGTGGGAAATGAGGTCCTGATGTGATCTGGAGCATGATGACATGTCCATTTATTTCGTCGCACTTTACTCCGATCCATCGGCAACAATCTTCGCCGTTCCAAGAGGAAAGGAGGTGAAATGTATCAGAGAGATTTTGTCTGAACTGGATTAGAGCATCCCTTTCTTCTTTGAAGCAAATGGAGGATGAGCTTCTGTTTCTGCACAAATATACACATGCATTGTATAAAATTAACAACAGACTTACTAATACAAGCATTTTCACACCATCATGTCTCGCCATGAATGATGATGAAAATGAAAACAAAAGCTATATTGCACACGAAAGACACTCGATTAGGCTTCAAGGTTTTTGGCTTGGGTGCATTTGTTTGAACTTTGAGAAATTTGGTTTGAGTGGGTTGTCCAGAGTAGACAAATGGCATTTATAGAGAGCAAGCGAAGGAATAATAATGAATGTAACCAAATATATCGTGGGTGTACCGTGCATATCACGTGTAAATAATGTCATTTACCATCACAATAAACGTAACCATAACTTGTTGACCTTTAGTAGAGTAAAGAAATTATCCAGCAGCATCCCGATGACTTGACCCAAGTCGACCGTCTACCAAAAAGTCAAAGCCGACATCATCCCTTTAAAATTTTTGAGCTTGGACTGCTGGGAGTAATTCAAAGATGGTCCTTCACGGTTGCTTTTCATCCCCATTGAGGGGAATGATGGAGTCGAGGCCTACATTGGCAACATGCGTATGCCTTTAAATAAGTGATGAGGCAATAAGATGATTTCAAAG
Organism: Syzygium malaccense; assembly: GCA_031216405.1. Lineage (NCBI taxonomy): Eukaryota > Viridiplantae > Streptophyta > Magnoliopsida > Myrtales > Myrtaceae > Syzygium > Syzygium malaccense. The sequence continues at coordinate 6,061,001 of CM062253.1, read as the reverse complement.
TCACACTTTTCAATTTATTAGCAAGATGAAAACCAAAGAGTTTATGATTATATACCATCATCGAGCAATATCGAATAAGGTTAGAAATAGAATATGTGCAAATTGGATTGGGTATACATCACTGCATAAATTAACTAAGGGATAAAATTAGCAAGAACCTAACAAATAAACTAAAGTTAAACTTAAAAAGAGCGATATGAAGAAACTGAGGAACTTGGCTCTGATTTAAAGTTGTATTTCACCAGAAAATGTAAGTTTCTATGTGTGATGAAGCTTCCCTAGTCGGAAGAAAGGGGAAATGTCTTTAGTCGGATTCGTCATCGAATGTTGATCTCACCAACAAGTGTGCCCATAGTGGTTCTCTAGCGACACCACTAGTGACAACTACAGAAAACTTTGCAATCAAGACGCGCGAAAGTCTGGTATTTCAAGTCTCTTGTTCCCATTGTGCTCTATATTTGTGTCGTGCGTCATGACTAGATAGAAATGGCTTTTCTTGCTTATTTATTAAGGTGGTGACATCGTCGAGAATGATGAGTTCTTGTGTTTCATATTGGTTGAAATCTATTTTTCAGTCCTGGCGAATACGACAGTTCTCGGATCTTGCTTACGAGTACATCGAATAGTTAATGTGGTCCTTTAGCCCAAGACAACAAGAATCAAACCCACAGAAGGAGTACTAATTTGGTGACGATTCAAGAGTGTATAAATGACACTACCGACTTTCTCTCATATTATGTGGCACTCTTGATTTTAGAATTAATCCGTTTCGTGAGGCGTACTTCAACTTGGGTCTATACTTATGAAACAGAGCAAGTGCTTGGCTTTGCCCCCTGCTATAAGCCAAGCAACAGACAAAAGTTAACGAACGAAAGTCGTAGCACCAAGATGTACGCACTTTGGTGGGGCTGGACCAAGTTTTGCAGTGCAAGACCCGCGAGCACCGGGTCATATTCTATGCGACGACTTGGGTCTTCCCATAATCATCTGGTTGCATTTTCCTTTGGATTCTAAAGTATGCCCAATTCAGCCACCTACTCAAATGCTCATCATGGGTTTTGAAATTTCTTTCTACAAAGTGCGTCTATGGGATATTTTATTATGAAGGAATGATGAACATTAGCAAGCAAGAAAAGTAAGAGGTGCAACAATATCCATCGATTAAGTGAATATCTCTTTTGGGTCAAAAGAACGCTCTCTTAAATTTTCTATTGATACCAATTATTCATTGGTGGATGACAAGACGGTAGGAGAATTAAGGACCGTACACACGGTGAGATTTTGCAGGATCGACGTCAACTGCTCTAAAAGATTAAACCGTCATATGAATGCGTGATTTAATATTTAAATATTATAATACTTCATGTCGCGACCAATGAAATCCCTGAGGTGGTTGGACGGATCACCGAGCAAATTCCTCTAGCGACGTGGGTGCTTGCACTTGACACGGGCTCTCCCAAGCCTTATCAGTCGCAACGTTAATTATACTTGATGGATTATTACATTTATTTTTGCTTTAAAAGTTGTCACTAATCAATTATAGGTTGATTAAAGCCCAAATATGATAAAAGAGTTCACGGTTACTTTCGTGAACTAGAAATTCGCGGATACAAACACTTGGTCACGTAAGTTTTACATATGGCCCGTTATCGTTACCTTTCCTCCTTTGATAAGGGTGTTTCATGCAATCGTTTCTGATTTTCATCCCTAAACATGCAAATCTACATGGCCACACATAAGGGCGCAAGCAAGAAGATGAAGTCAATCAATAATAGAACGAGTAAACAGCGGAAATGATAATCAATAAGTGCTTGGCCTTGCCCCCTGCTATAAGCAAAGCAATGGATAACATGTTAACGAAAGTCTTTGTAACAAGATGTACGCACTTGAGTGGGGCTGGACCCAGTTTTGCAGTGCAGACCCACAAGCACCAAGTCAAATTCTATGCAAAATTCTAAAGTATGCCTAATTCAGCCCCTACTCAAATGCTCATCATGGTTTTTGAGATTTCTTTCTACGAAGTGCGTCCATGGGATGTTTATTACGAAGGAATGATGAAAGTTAGCAAGAATTCTCTTTCGGGTCAAAAGAATGCTCTCTTAAATTTTCTTTTCATATCAATTGTTCATTGGAGAATGACTAAACGGTAGGAGACTTAAGGAATATACACTCGGTGAGATTTTGCGGGATCTATACAAAATTAAATCACCATATGAACTGTGTTAATATTTAAATATCCCAATACTCCATGTTCCGACTGTCCCCAGGCCAATGAAATCACCGAGGTGTTTGGATGGAGTACTGAGCAAATTCCTCTCGCGAGATGGGCGCTTGCGCTTGACACAAGCTCTCCCAAGCCCTATCGATTGTAACGTTAATTCTACTTAATTTATTATGGAAATTTATTTTTTCTTTGAGAATCGTCACTAATCAATCTCGATCAGAGCCCAAGGAGGATTAAAGAGTCCACAATTACTTCAATGAACTAGAAATTCGTGGGTATGAACACCTAGCGTAAGTTTTACACAGAAACCGTTATCCGTACCTTTCTTTCATGCAATGGCTTCTGATTTTCATCCCTAAACATGCAAATCTACATGGCCACACATAAGGGGGCAAGCAATAAAATGAAATCAATCAATAATAAAACCTAAACATCCCAGATGTGCATGGAAACATCTATTCATGGGAAGTTCCAATTATTCTAAGATGGGAATTGTGTGCATAGGAATTTCATGTAAAGAATATGCAAGATAGCATGATGCAAAGTCTACCGTGGGCATGACATGAGAAACTACTTGCATGAAATTGAATTCTCCACACATGCAGTGGGATAACCTGAGCCATGATCAATGAGGCTTGGAGAGAGTATATGAAGTTGGAATATACAACTCTTGATTATTCGCGATAGGAGAATCATATCAATGGTGGTCAAGATTTACGAAAGAGTAATTTGACCGAATTATAAGCATTTGTTTTTAACTAAGAGTGCAAGTGCAGCAAAACAAAAGAATGCCCCTTGTGATATTAGCAAGCTCGAGTTCATCTGTACATCCCGATGCAACTTTCTCTATTCCCCGCTAGTTTTGAACTATAAACAGAACGTTTCTCTCTAACACCGATCAACTTCATGCGTCAAAAGATATCTGCAACAACTGTCAAAAAATACAGAAACATTTCTGATAAAAGCAGCTTCTCTCACGAGACAATGGCAGACAAGAAACACCTTTGCCCAATGCCTCTCACAGACGTTTTCCACCAACTTTGGCCCTCCTTGAAACATTCAACCTGTGACGATACCAGCTGAGACTTAAGTTAAACGACACTCCGGAAGCAATCCAGATAAGCAGTTTGGTTGACAGATTTTGAGGACTCAGAGTGAATCCAATGTCTGGCTGAAAATTTTACATGAATCATGATGTACAAAATGGAGGGGGGTCAAAAAACTCACTATGTCTACGATGCCTTCATCAGCTTTCACACCTCCAATCACATAAATTGACTCACTAAGAACGGCAGCGGCAGAATACCCTCTAGCGCAATTCATCGGTTCCCCGGCCATCCAACAATCTAGGCGCGGATCATACACTTCGACACTCGCAACCATTGAATTTCCGTTGAAACCACCCAAGGCATATCTATTGAAGGAGTATAGATAAGACACTTATGATGCTCGTGAAAACTAACACTCAAAGTTGAGCAGAGTACAGGTAGCTCTACTTAATTTACAGTTGAAACAATGCAGAAGAAGAAGGGAGATCGCAAGGAATTTGTTTTATTAGACTTAGGTTGTGAGAAACTACATAATACACGACGCACAGATGTGAAACAGTACCAAGTCCACTTCAAGGAAAAATATGACATGCTTTTCCAGGATCTATATGCAAATATCATAAAATAAAATTGAACAGCTGCATCAAAAAGAACATACAGGTACACTTACAGTTTTTCATTCAGTGAGACCAGTGAATGGCAGCCCCTTTGTGGTCAAGCTTCCAATTTTGGCCCAAGAATGTTCTCTTGGGTCAAATCTTTCAGCTGAACTGAGATAATTCAGTAGAGAAAAAATTACCAACTCTCTGCTGTAGCTAACTCTGATGTAAAAGATTTCATATGCCATTCAAGAAATATATAGATTATTCTCATTTACTGTGAGGAGTATTAGGTCTACAAGGGTATTTTCGAATTTCCGGATATATAAAAGATATGGACAAAACAATAACTTGCAGTTCACCGGTAAAGGTTTCTTAGAGTAAAATTGCAAAAGCACTTCAGTGTTCATATGAGGAATGACACTGCCATTTTCCATCAGCTGCAAGAAAATATGATGGGTCAATCACATGCCAGATACTTTCACAGTTTGCACAGCAGTTGACAAGAATGCCCCCCATAAAAGTAAATCAACTCATGTATTCAGATCTATCAGAAAAAAGGATAACAGCCAGTCAAAAGACAAGAAAGTCACAAGAACGACTAACACTTCAAATCACAAGATAAAACGATGACACAAAATCCGTCTCTTACTTAAGATAATTATTGCCATCATAGCCGCCAGTAGCATATATTGCCCCATTAAGCTCCACTGCAGCAAGAGCAAATCGCTGGGAGAAAAGGAGAAGCACGCCCAAAAAGTAATTATCAAGTAGAGCAAATTAGAACACGGAATTAAAAAGGACATGTGAGAAGTTAATTAACGCTTAATAGTAAAGAGAGGAAAAGGAAGTTCATTTTCCTAAAAGAAACAAGAAGATGGCTGGAGAAGAGATTTGTTAGGGTAAATTTGTGCTCAAACTCCTGCCTTGTCATTAGTGATGGGAATCCTATTAAAGTACCAGTTGTCCCTTCCACAACTAGAAACAAATAATCAGCAAGCACATGCAGTGAATTCTTTACAAACAACTTACTTAGATTACACAGACTCATACCAGGGTCAATATTAAAAATCAAAACACTGCACTACTTTACCGTACTGAACCCTCAAAATAAGTTGACATATATATCAGAAAAATTGCCAAATCAGTCCTATACCTATTATATTGATATCAATTCAGTCCTAATCCTTTCAATTTTTCAAATATATCCCTCACCGACATACAATGTAGGACGTCCGGCGATGATTGACCGCCACGACAACATTTTCGAGTGAAAATTGGCCTAAAGGACTATATTGAAATATCACAAAAAGATTTAGGACTATATTTGGCTTCCATAGAATAGGTATATAACTGATTTGGTAATTTTCTCGATATATATGTCACCTTATTTCCTTTGTATCATAGTAAAAACATGAATAAATTCAAAAACTTCATGATCCATGTAAAGTATTCTATAGAGAACAATGTTAATCAGGAAACCATGCTAAGCATGCATTTGCTACTTCAAGAAGTCAATGTAACCCCAATGCCGAAGCACAATGACCGGAGGACTTAAAAGGAAACACAACAAAAACAAATGAATTTTATAAAATGGCAATTCTTTGTTGTCAACAATGTCACTTGGGTTTAGAACTCCAAGTATGACAGAGGCAGATGCAGACAGTACATAATTTTTCAAAAGATCCTCATATGACTGGAACATCTGAACCATAAAGCAACCATAAAACAATGACAAATAAGCAATTCGATTCTTCACATTTTGCCTAACTATAGTGAAGGTCTCTCCCTCCCTCCCTCCCAAAATGACCAGAGGACTCAAAGGAAACACAACAAAAACAAATGAATTTTATAAATGCCAATTGTTTCTTGTCAACAATATCACTCAGGTTTAGAACTCCAAGTATGACAGAGGCAGATGTAGACAGTACATAATTTTTCACAAGATCCTCATATGACTGGAACATCTGAACTACAAAGCAACCATAAAACAACGACTAATAAGCAATTCAATTCTTCACATTTTGCCTAACTATAATGAAGGTCCCTCCCTCCTCTCTCTCTCTCTCTCTCTCTCTCTCTCTCTCTCTCTCTCTCTCTCTCTCATTTGAAGTACCTCTACATATGGACATTTTGCATTATAACTTTTTACTACAAGGAAAAATATGTACTCCACTGAGAGCACTCTGCCGATAACACTCTTGACTCATTAATCACATTCAATACTCAGTCTTTTGTAGCTTAACCAGACAACTTTAAAAGCACACGCAAGCTATGTACTATACCTTTTGTAGCATTGACGTGCGCAGATCCACTTGCCGATGCCAAAGTCAAGCATCTCAACATCTGAAAAGCAATCGTGCCCATTCCCACCTCCAAGAGCAAAGATTTTTTCCCTTACCACTGCTCCCACCAAACTTCCTTTTTTAGCATTCAGTGATGGTTGAACGGTCCACTTATTTTCAGCCAAACTGTATGATTCGACTGTGCAGAAAGATAGTTATCACATTAGGATAATAGGATTACAATGGCAATGGAGATTCGAAAGATGGCGATTCTAGTACCTGCATCATGCCAGGATTCCCCATCTCCACCACCAAACACAAAGAGCTCTTCTTTAAACTTTGCAACAGATGCATATGCGCGGACAAAGTTCATTGGCGCAAGAGATTTTACTACATTGTGAGAAGGGAAATAGGAATATACTGCAGATAACCATGATGAACCATCGTATCCTCCAACAATAATGATGGAATCCTTAAGATCAAGATCCAGTTCCTCAGAAGATTGGATTTCCTCAGGAACAGCATTATGCGATGAAGATTTCAACAAAGAGTCCAACAAATTACAGTGATCTCTCAGATAACAAATTTCGTTTTCTGCCCAAACCTGAACCAAAAATACAGTGAATGATGCAACAAAACATGTAGAAACAAGAAAAAGAAACTTGACAACAATGTGAGACAGCTAAGAAAACGTAGGAAAAATGCATATGTTTTGTGCACGACAGACTCAGCAAAACTAAGACTGCCTCAAAAAAAATCACCTAAGGCCATCTTCAAAAGGAAGACCAGTATAAAGGCAGAAAAAATCCTAATTCTGTCCCTGAGCTAGAGCAAGACAAGAATACTCTCTCGTATAACCATAATGGTAACCTAGCAGGAGATATCATTACTCAACATAGAGTTTACAGCTAACCATGTGAAACTCAACGTAACCTATATTTTCCTTCCCCAAGGAATTAGAGAGGGTTTTCCTCATATTTCGGTTTAAGGGACAAAAGTTCCTTTTGAGTATGACCTTTAAAAGCAGCACAAAGAAAGGCATAGATGCAACAAATTATACCCAGAAAATGTTTGTAGTTTGCCTTTTAACTCTGTCTCCAATGACTTAATATGTTAGTAAAAAACATCGCCTAAATCCGAAAGGTTTTACGTGCAACAATTGTAGCACTGGGCCGTATAAGAGTATATGTGATACTTAAAATCCAATAAAATAGTCAACCCTTTCAAACCTGATGGCAGAAGAATCCCCAAAAAACAAATCAATAAGTGATTCTAAGCTTAGAGCTAACAAATGAAACACAGAGCACCAAAGTATGAACGAAGCTTCATAGTACCAGCTTCTGCTCCAAATCAATCATCTTTTGAGTTTGTTCCATCTTAAAGTCCTTGAGCTCTCCCAATTCTCAAATCAACTACACAAAGAGAGGCATCATACAGAATGTTCAGAGAGCATGAGCAGAAGGAAGATTACTAATTATTTTTGCTTGAGATGCCTCACTCCGAACTACCTTGGGAGTGATAAGACGATAATCAGAAGAGGAATGAATATCCTGTAATTTCTTCTCTTCTAGGTCCACAGAGGAATGAAAATCCTGTAATTTCTTCTCTTCTAGGTCCACAGGTGCCTCAACGAAGCTGTTTTCTTCGGATTTTATGCCCTCAGTGCTAGAACTACCTTCTGAACAATGATTCGAATGTAAATCATTATATTCCTGGCTAAGAGCCAATTCTTTCGGTTGCGCAATTATTGAATCTCTCTCATCTCCACCATCTAGCTTCATACTTGCACAACCTTCAAATAGCTAATCATCTGCATCAACAGAAAGTGAAGGATCTGCAGAATCAGATCTCCCACTTGAGTGTACGAGTTTTTCTTCCATTGAAGTAGAAGGCTTCATTTTTTCCCAGTCTCCTCTTGTTTCCTCAGAGAGAAGAGGTTGTGAAATTTTCTCCTCTGGACTATAGACTGGGGAACTGATGGAGCGATCGCTAAAGATGCAAATAGGGATATCAATTTACTTGTTTGAGCATGGTCCAATTCAAACCAAAAATGGCTGCATGTATGGTAGTTGTCCGCAATTATTCGCTTGAACTGATCTTCCGGCAGTGGTTGGCATTGCATCCTTATACGAATTTGAACCTTATTGGACAACCAATCAACTCATAATCGTACATTTGGTAATGAAAACTAAGAGACAATACATAACATGTTGGAAAAATAGATAAGAGATACCTGTGCCGGATATGGAGTCTTCTCTAAAACATCAGTGCTCCAACAATAATGATCGATATTCATCTGACCACGGCTTGCAGCCTCAAAAATTCCATGAAGTTTTCTGTCTGCGTAGTTGAATAAAAATAGTGGCAAGCCAGGTTCAATGCGGTTGACATGAGCAATGTGCAAAGATGGCAAGCCTGTTGATAATGTCTCTCATGATTTTTCATACTCTAAACAAAACTAGTGCAAATTAAAACAAGATAGTATGCGGTGACAATGAATCAAGGAAAGAAGAAGAATAAACTCCGCTGTACATGTTCAACAATTCTACTACCTTAACCAAATGACATATAAAAATAAACCATTGAAAGTTAAGTGCAGTGCCGATAAATCGAATATGAACCACCAATGACTTACCAAATAGTTGTTTGGATAGGCATTCCTTCATAGTGTTGTCCTTGCAACCAAAGATTACACCACCGAGATTATTCTTCCCCAAGTTTCTGTGAGCTAAAACACCAGTTGGGATAGTTGGAGAAAAAGATGTGTTTCCAAGGTAGGTGTCCCTATTCTTTACTGTCACCATCCTGTTAGAAATTTCTATTGAATATATATCATGTAACCAAAACAAAACAAGTATTTGCACTTTGAGATTGCCCCTCTTCATCTGATGAAGTAGAAGGTGAAGATCTAAATAAGCCAAGCCAACCCATTCAGAAGCACATTCTATAGTATGCAAAGGAAACAAGCTTGACGGCAAACGTCTAATCGGTCATCTCGAGACCGAGACAACCACAGGATTGCAAAACTACAGATGCCATTCAAGGCATTAGAAGAAAGGAAAAACCCTGAATGAAGGTGAATGCATAAAACGACACAAGACACCATGCGCGCATATCTACACATGAGCACCCACCAATGGGCAACGAAAGAAAGACACAGAATAAAGCTCAATTCTAATAACTCAACAATTTTCAGTGTTCGCCGCCCACGTGCACAAAGCACAAGCCTCACACACACGACAGACCACAGCACTGCTGTCAAATGATCAACTTCATGATTGCAAAAAACACATCCACCGAGCACAAGACTCAAGCACATGATGGCGCTCAATCCTATTCCTACACACACACGCACGCACAATTTCACTGTACACCGCAAAGACACTGAATGAACTCTCCCGACACATTCAAATTCAACCAGACTAGCCATGTTCCAGTGTCGGTTCCATCAAGAATTCACGGTGAACAGAGATTGATGTCGGGCAGAAACGCGGCAAACGAGAAGAATTCAGAGCTCGAATCAAACGAAATCGCAAACGCGATGACGGCACATGAGAACGGCCAATCCGCAGAGCCAAAGCACAGCGAATTCTCCTCGACCCAAAACAAAAGAGCGACTAAAAAATCGAAACTTTACAGCAGTCGAGCTCGCGGAACGAACTCCGGCGGCGAGACCGATAACGCGAAAACCGAAACAACACAGAAATAAAGGGCAGGACGAACTCGTCGACGCCGCCTATCGAGTTCAACGAGAGAGATTGAGAGAGAGAGAGCGGGAGCGTACCCGGCGAGAGGGAAGCGGGGAACGGCGGCGGCGGCGGCGGCGGGCAGGCGGCCCTTTTGGCCTTCGCGGCGGAGCCGATCAATGCGCGGACGGCTCGGGCGGCGGATGGGAAGGTGGCGATGGAGACTTAGCGGAGAATCAAGGTGGGTACTGATGGCGGATACTGTTGCGGGTTGAAGGAATGCATGTTCACTGTTCGGAGAGAGAATGTGAGAGAATAGTAGAGCGATTGAAGCATGTCCCACATTCGATGTAGCTTCTGATCGGGCGGTAGCATTTGATAGCGACTCTCCTGAAAGAAAAAGAAATTCTTTCGATAGATTATTCATAAATTCCTGTTCTCGGCGGGGCAGCGGCAGATGCCCAGCCGGCGGTGGCGGGCGGTGACCGGCATGATGGGGGGCCGCGGCAAGCAATAAAGAGAATTTTTATTTTCTATTTTTATTCCAGAAATAGAAAAGTAAAAAAATATATATATACTTCTCATTTCTGTTCCAAACCTATTTTTAGGCCAAAACTTTATTCTGAAAATAAAAAAAAATGAAATTAATTTGCCAAATGAATTTCTGTTCCAAATCTGTTCCCTGGAATAGAAAAATAAAAAAACAGAATGGTTATCGTTCATACCCTTATAATATATGCTTTATTTTCTCAAAAATACAGCTAGTGCAATTATAGTAGATGACATAGATTGAGATACATTTTAATTACTGACTATCCATTATCTGGATTTTGTAACGAAATTCGTATAATTAATGATGGAGTATTGAATTTATAAAATATTGCACCGGAGCTCAAGTTAAGCAAGTCATGAAGTGGAAATGGCATGTTGTGCATCAAGAGATTCACAAGCTACGCACCTGGTTGTTTTGATGTTATTTGATTGGACAAGACACCGAGATAAAAAAAATGAATAATTTGTTTTAGGTTTTGAATAAATAATGTGAAGGCCCATTTTCATTTTTTTTCTTTTTAAAACAAATCATACCGCTCATTTTATCTAATAACCAATTACATATACATGCTTGGGTTACATTTTCAGAGACCATTTCGTATCTTCACATCCATTTATCCTTGTATTTTTACCAACGAAAAATATCATTTTTTTCCAAAAAATATCAATTTCCAAATTCTAAACTCCCATGCTCGTCCAGAGCTTAAATGCTAAAATGGGTTTTACAAGGAGAGGCAATTTGGTTTTTTCAATATGAGATTCTACTTAGAAGCATGTGAATCGAATCGAACACCCAACAATGTTTTGCTCTTTCCTTATATTTTCCATGGATATCTTTAGAAGATCATAATTTTTCATTTTCAATACAGTAATCGTATATGCATTTTAGTCATTATAGTGGAACGAAGACATGGCCATTTTCCTAACTCGCGTTGGTTTCCATGCAAAATTAAGGAATTTTGATTCGTTTGTACATGCACTCTTGTGGAAAAGAACTCAGGATCATAAACAATTTCATGCACAAAGTAATCTTCGTGAGAGCATGTACGGATCATAATTTTTGACACGACATAAGACATAAATCCTAAGATGAAATGGACTATGTTAGACTCTATTTACGACTTATGAGCAATAATTATTGTCGCGAATTAGAATAAATTCTCGTGATATTAGTAACAATTTTATCACTAATTTATTAATCCACAACAGCAAAAATCACTGAGACTGACTCATACGCAAGAAGGATGACCAACAAAGCCAGCAATCACACATTTCTGATGAATCAGTCCTCATGATCCCAGAGATCAGCCACGCTTCTGAGTGGCCCTGCTTCCTTGTTCACAAACAATTCTTCTCCATCAAGCACTCTTCTCTGTGTTTCCCCACAATGCCAAGCCATCAATCCTTAATTAGTCATTTGAGAAAATAGACTTGGAGAAAAATTCAGAGACATACTTAGCGACTAATTAATAAATTATGATGTCCAAATTGATGTGGGGCCATCTCACACAATGAACAAATTGACCCGAGATGGCTTTTTAGGGTCATGATCAACTCGGTCTGTCGCGTTAGACAATAAGATTAAGCTCACGCGAGATATTGACATCACCTGATTGGGGATTCTGCAGAGTGTTTGGAAGTCTTGCTCCAGGATTTCCCACCCAAAGACGTGCGCGTTCTCTTTGATTCGGTCAGGGTGGGTCGACTTCGGGATGACGCTCGTGCCTCTCTGGAGGGCCCATTTCACCAGCACCTGCCCGGGCCTCTTGTTCAGCTTCCTCGCTATTTTCTCCACCGTCTTGTCATGGATCAGATCCTGGCCTCCTTTGGATGAGCCCAACGGAGAGTATGCCTACGATGATTCTCTTTCCCTGTTAGCTTGTCGTGATGTAGCGGCTAAAAATTCTAAATTGAATTACTCATAGGCCGGACTTCAGTTTAAGACTGAGCATGAAAATATTATTTAAGAGAGGTAAATAAAGATTTGAACTCAAAATCTCCATTTCTATAACCATGTAAAAGATGACAACTGCGAATCCCAAAAGAGAAAAAAACATTTATGAAATTGTACCGTAACATGGATGCTGTTTTTCTTGCAAAACTCCAGCATCTTATCATTTCGCCATCCTGGATGCATCTCCATCTAAACAAAAGAAAATTCGTTAAAAGGGACATTAATCCAAATTTCAAACTCAATCCAAGCAAGTGATTAATTGATTAGTTAATTAATTAATTAGTGGTTAATTGATCCCTTCGTACCTGACAAACAAAGGGCATTGTTTCAGCAAATTCCAGCAACTTATTGAGCTTCTTGAGGGTGAAATTACAGACTCCTATGTCCCTAACCAGATTGTCCCTGACAAGCTTTTCCATTTCCCTCCAAACACCTTCCATGTCGAAATCTAAAACCTCGCCGGCCTCCGGAGGCCGGCTGGATCCATCCTTGAGGCGAAATGGCCAATGGATCTGAAATACCACAAGTCAGTTACAAAATAAGCAAGCCCATGCTTCACTTCAGTTTTAAATTTTGTCAACTCCCTGAAAATGATGGTGAGGGACGACCATCTAACTACTCTGCTCAGCATCATCATAGAAGTCTCATACTCGTTACAAAATGTTCATTTTTAAGCAATGACGAGCCTTCACTACTCAGCACCATCGAAGTAGGCGAGCTTGTCAATGTGACACAGCCGCGGCACTAGAGCCCTCCACCACCCACTCACCAAACCAAGCCACAAGGCTACTTGATGCGACCGAGGTTCGACCTATGACTTGTAGATGGGAAATATAAGCGTGAGGCCAACTAGGCCACCCCCACTGGTGGTCAAATTCGATCTCTGATAAAGAAATAAGTGTTGAGAGCATGTTGGTGTAGGGTTTCTCTAGTGCTAAAAACGGAGCGGAATCTATAAATCGAAATTTTAGACAGAATCCATGCGTATATTGAAATCTAAACAGAAATTCGACACATACCTTTTGCAAATCGAAAGTAAATTGACAATCGATTGTGTCTGGATTAGCGCCTCAAGTATTGCTCCTCTACCGGTATTCACACACATGAATGGAAGTCTCCAACGATCCAAGTGCTAGCTAAAGATCTTGGACTTCTTTTTCCTGATCGCCTTTGATGTTTGAGACTCTCTCAAATATCTCTGAACAGAGAACGATTTTTTTCGTATTCTCTTGGAGGCGTTTTTTCTCTCTCTTAGGGTTTTTCGTCATCCACACACACACACACTATATATATATATATATATATATATATATATATATATATATATATATATATATATATCCTCATTATCTGCGTGAATTAAAAGAAGTGGGGCCGAGCGATTTGGGCCCGCCAAACTGTCCACCTTCAATCGTATGTTTAATCGTTATCTCATAACGTGCACGACCGCGTAGATAAGTTGAATAGAAAATAAATTAAAATCTACTTCTTATTTTAAATAGATCTCGGCGCACAGAAAATATTAACTCAGTTCGCTATTGTGTGCGACCCTGTAGGTTTACTAAACATTAGCAGTGTGCTCAAAACCATTTTTTACCCACAAATCATAAGCAGTCTCTAGCAAGACATTATAACTACCTAAGTATAGTGAAGGTCGATTTTCTGACACAACCTAATCCACAAACTAATATTAGAATATCAACCTTGATTAATTTCTAGGGCAAACCACTAACAGTTGGAGATGGACAATAACCAGATAAAGGTCGAGGTAGTCAAGCTGCAATTCTTGGAGGGTGTTGTTCAATGCAGGTCGAACCCTGTCCGGCAACAACTCGGTGCACCTGCATATCAAAATGCATTTAACACAACTGCAGTAGATAAGCATAGGACATTTAAAGCAATTAATAAACCAGAAAAGTTAGGAGCTTATGATATGATAATCATTTTTACTCTTTACCAAAGTTTTGATGTGATGAAGAGATCCTTCCCATCAACTCCTGCTTGCATTGCAGACTGGAGCCCATGCCCAACCTTCGATAAAAAGCAGCGAGACATTCTTAATTCCCTTTGCATCAAGAACGTTCATTATGAATTGGAGAAAAGATTTGTTAAAAATGTTTAAGAAATTGTTAAGCGAAGTAGTTAAATAATAAAATGTTACAATTTGCTATATATGAGCTCTGATCCATGTTTTGGATCTCGATTCCTTCCTTATCTTTTCCTTTTTGGCCATCTTTTATATATACACACACATTGCTGTAGAGGTCAATGCAACAAGCAAGCTACCAAAATCATTAATCGACACCGGCTTTTGTAGCCCCCCAACCCTTTCAGATCTTTATGTTTATTTATTACATTGCATTAATGATCAAGTGGTATCTGTGACATCCGGAAAATTTGTCCATTTGAGATTTATGAAATGCTTAATTTTATGAATGTACTCGTAGTTAGTTCTCGCCCGGAACTGATCATTCCTGGGATACTAACCATCAGGGAAAGGCTAATCGGGGATTTAAATTTGTGCGACTAAGAGAAAATTCGTTCGTGAATTGATTTTCGATCATAAAATCGCCAATGTGACATTTTGAGCCACTGTTGGCCGATCCAAGAATAGCCAGGGGTTAGTTCGCCATTGTCATAGTAGTGGATCGTGGGTGATTCCGCCGAATCACGAAATGAATTGACAAATGGCCCTGAACCTATACCAAACGATCGTGCCCCTCAGATCTAGTGATCGATCCTTGCGATTTTAATGACAACCGAAGTCGTCATGAACCGAATGAACTTGCACGTGACTCGAATTATTATCAGTCACTGATCGAATATACGAATTTCCCCAAAAAGTTGCCCATTAGTTTGAAAAACGCTCGAGTTGCGTTTAATAAAATTTAATTGTTTAATTGAGCCCAAATTGGGCATCGGAAAATTAGGAAGTCACAAAGGGACCTTAGGACGACGTAGTGATTGGAACGTGCAATTTTGGATTGTCCCGAATCCTTCAAAAAAATTCAATTTCGGTGAGAAATGAGGAAAGTGACCATTTTACCCCTAAGAATTTGTAAAGGGCAAGTTTTAAGAAGGAATGGCATTTTGGTCATTTTGCCTTAACTTTTTGGTTAGACATTTTTGCTCTTGGAATTTTATAAAATTCCCAAATTGCCCTTGGATATTTTTAGAAAAGATTCGATCTCGACCGTCGGTTTCAAGATAAGATCGAATCTGGGCCGTCGATTTGGATTGAGAGATAAGGGCATGATGGTAATCTGCCATTTGGTCAAAATTTGGACTATTTTTGTCCAAATTTCTCTTTCTCTCTCCTCACTCTCTCTCCCTCATCTCTCGGCCCCATCTCTCTCTTCCTCCCGATCGCTCCCGCTCCCCTTGGCCACCGCCCGCCGTCTCCGCCGGTCATCGCCCGCTGAGCCACCGCCCGTCCGCCGCCGTACCACACCACCATCACCACCCCCGCCGCCATCCCTCTCTTTCTCTCTCTCTCTCCCACCCGTGTGGCCGTGGGTCACGGCCAAGGAAGCCGAGGCCGCCGCCGCTCGCCGCAGCCGCCCCCGTCGATCGCCGCCGCTTTCCACTCTAGCCGCGCTAGTCTAGAGTTTGGTAAGTCGCGCCCTAAACCTTATTTAGGACGTCGGGTATCAAAGGATAATTTTCGGGTGGATTCGGGTTTTAATAGACGCGGTTTAGTACGGTTTTAGGAACAGAATTGATTAGCGGGCTTAGAGATGAAAGTGGGAAATTTTGGTGGAAAATTTGAGGTTAAAAGTTGGCTGTAATTGGCTGATAGGCGTGCTGTGATGTGCCATTCGGCGTGTAAATTGGGCATTTGGATTCGGCAATTAATTGTGAGAAAATGTCGTGAAGGGCCGGAATTGATTCACCGAAATTTGGAGGTGGAAAAATGAGAATTTGTAGGTCTATTGTGTGTTTGTGATATGGCTCAATTGTGGTGATAAAATTGGGTGCATTGGTGTGCAATCGATTGATTGAAATGTGCTTGATTATGTGCACGCCCGGGCTGAATTGAATTATTTGTCAATTGGCAGTGCTGAATGTGTATTGAGCATGAGAACGTGTGAAATGAGTGCGTGCATGGGTCACGTGTGATTGGCCAATTTGTTTGGCAAGTGGGTGTTAAGCGTGTGAAAGAATGAGAGGCCGTGTGTGATATGGCATTTGCAATCGTGGAAATCCCTAAGGCGATATCACTACGCGGGGATGTTTCCATCCTAAGGCAGTACGACTACGCGGGACGATACCCAGTATTACCGGAGGACGGCCAACCTGAGGTGGTACCATTATGCAAGTTGTGTCGTAGGTGGTAGGTGTTGAGCCTGAGGCGGTACTACTACGCGGGCAAGATACATGGCCTGAGGTGGTACCATTACGCGGGCCCTGGAATGTTGTGATAAGTTGGTCGCAGTAAACCTGAGGTGGTACCATTACGCGGGTTACTGGAGAGTGGTGTGGAAAAGAATGTGATGAGGCAAGCGTGAATGCGTGACATGTGATTCGAACGTGCATGTGATTGGAAAATATAAAATTATGGCTAACGTGCAGGTTGCACGCTGGGAAGGCCAGGTAAGTGCTGATTGTATGCCTGCTATGTGATGGCTGGGTGTGTGATTGTGTTTTGCAATTGTCTGGAGGTACGTGATAGCCTAGGTGGAGTTTAGGGTGTGTGCTTGCTCAGATGAGTTCTCATGGTTGTTTCAACCAAACATTTCAGAACTCCGGCCGGAACAATGAATCCCCCTCCGCCGCCGTCGCCAGAGCGTTTTGGAGTACCAATGCACACCGAACACGATTTTGTAGAGTTTTCTATGGATGACCATATGACCTGGATTAAGCATATCACTGTAGTATTTGTAAATACAGGATTACCCTTATGGGAGGCCCATACAAACACCGCGTGGTTCTTCGAGACGGGATAGATGAGTTCGGTCCCGTTCGTGGATTTGACGTCCCCTTTGATGGAGTTGGGGACTGGGACTCGTCTGCTATACCTTCTCCTGATGGCGAGTTGACTAGTGTGGAGACTAGTCTAGCGCAGTTAGGACTGTAGCTAGCGCCTGCAGCACCAGAGTCTTCAGGGGCTGAGCACGAGCCGGAGCCGGAAGAGTCTTTAGCAGGAGACGATCCGATGGATGTGGATCTTGAGCCGATCCCAGAGGAGGAACTAGGAGAGGAGGAACCCGAGGCGGAACCTGTGGATGAGCCGGTTGAACCTGAGGGAGAACCGGAGTACATCCCTCCGTATGAATACTGGATGGACCCTAATTTTGTGCCAGAGGACGATTTCTTTGAGGAGTCGATTGAGGAGGAACAGGACGAGGTTCCCGCTGAGTCGGGTGATATAAACAATGCGATTGAGATTGAGGCTGAATCGGAGTCTTTGGAAGAGCAGACTGTCCAAGGGAGCTCAGATTTAAAGGACGAAGAATTAGACTCAGAATGGACGCCGAGTAAAGGACGTAGGGGTTAGCGTAGGGGTTGGAATTAGACTTTTTGGAGGTGTACCATTTTTGAGGATAGGACATCCAGGTCATCGGTCCTTTTTGAATATCGATGGATTATAGTACGGTGTGCATATGTAAATGGTGGTTGTAAATTGTGAATATTATATAAGTTTGATAATGGGAAATGAATATGTAGATTCTCCCTATTCTCCCCAGTTTTAATTGTCCGGTTGTTTATGATTTCCGCTGAGCAATTAAAATATCTGATATTTATAAGGGAGGTCGGCGATAACCTGGGACATCGCATTAATCGACCAGAGAAGTGTGTCGCGTGCTCGATAAGGTTCGGGGCGTGACAGTATCAAGTGATTGTAATATAGTTAATTATTTTAATTTTCATTTATAAATATAACTATGACTGTTGCATGAAAGTTGTAAGTATCGCATAATAAGATAATCATTTCTTGAAGACTCGAAGATATTTGGGAAATGAAAGTTAGGAGGTCACCGCTACCAAACCAATACATATAACACAAAAGGAAAAAACCGATATTTCAAAAAAAGGTCTTGTTAAAGAGTGTTTCGGGACACATGTTAACTATAATTAATAAGGTATTATTTTCATTTAAATGAATTGGTTGCACTTAACACTTGAACGACAATACATTCAAATGTTTAACTAGGTGCAAATCCTTGCAAAAAAATACGAAGATAAATTACCAATCGCCTAAGTTTCAATACCGAAAAATTATATGAAATCTATGCATCGAAGGGGCATCAGTCTAGTTCAGCACTAAAATTAGTAATCTCCCAGAAATTACGATGGTAAATCGGAACTTGAAATATAAATTTAACCAAATTCTAAAGATATCTTTGAATATCCACCACAGTTTTGGAATGTGGAAAAATGAGAGAATGCACAAGATAGAGGAGCAAAAGAGAGAGACCTCTTCTTGAACTTTGTACTGCCAGGCGGTGTCTACGTGCCTATAACCGGCCTGCACTCATCTCATCCCGGGCAAAACACAAATGTCAAATCCAAAACCAAGTGAAAAGCAAGAATAAAAGAGACAAACAACCGGATGGGTCGAGCTCGATCTGCGGAAATTACGACCTCGACAATGGCGGCGTGGACGGCGGGGGAGGCGCCGGAACCCGATCTCCAAGTGCCCAGACCAATGGCGGGGATGGCGCGGCCGCTTGACAGCTCGAAGCTCTGGACTTTAGGTCGACGGCGGCTGGGAGTGTTGCCTGAGCCATTCCTCTATCTCTCTCTTGTTCTGTTGATGAAAGTTAGGGCGAGTCTAACAACGAGATTGAAAGTAAGAATCAAAGCGGTGAAATAGGGGAAGGAAGGAAGGAAGGGAGGCACATGGCTCATTGCATGGCCAACACGTACGTTGGTGGTTTCTTCGACCCACCTTGAAAATTGGAAGATTTTTATATTTCGAAAGAGACGGGTGTTTCGAAATATAAATATTTTATGTTCCCAAAACATGATAAATGAAATTTAACAGATGATTCGGAGGATCTCTTAACATTTTTCCCTTAATATGCTTGAAACTTCTTAGACAAAATTAACTCTCTCGTCTCTCTTGCTCTCTTCTATTTTCCTCCCTATCTATCTATCTATTTATATGTATTTATATGGTTATACCCAACCTAATGTCGTCTTAGTTTTTATCTCCCTCATTTTTCCCTTGCTACACAAATAAAAAAAGGGAAAGAATCACCAAAAATTCTAAATTGTGCCCACTGTAATATGTTTACTCCCAAACTTATTTTGTGATACCAAAAAATCCTAAACTTGTACATGGGTGACACATTTATCATCTGCCAAGGTTCCGTCGATGAGCTCCGTTAAAAATCTGCCTACCTAGATGACAGAAGGCAAACGGAATTGATATGACACCCAGGTGGCTTAAAAATCATTCAATAGAATCTTGATGGAGAGTAAATATATCACACGAGTACAAATTTAAAGTTTTTAATGTCGCAATAAAAAGTTTAAGGTAAATGTGTTCGAAATTGATATAGTTTGGGATTTTAAACGTCACAAAAAAATTCAAGATAAATTCATCACAATAAACATAATAAGAGATTTTTTTATGGCTTTTTCCCATCTTTTTATGAAGGGGCAATTAGATGTAATCTGTAAAACGTGTAAATGACCCTCGAATTAGTAAAGGTCCACATTTAGTTCCCTTGAACTTCGGCTTAAAAGGGGAACTCCCTTGAACACGACCGGCTTGAAGGGAGATTATTCAATGATCGATATTAATAACAAACATAAAAATAAATTTCGAAAATATTCCTTTTTCGAAAAAGGAGATAAAAAAAGAGATTTATTTAATAGTTGCCTTTTAGGACTTTCGATGCACTTATCCTTAAATAATAAAATATATTATTAGTAGTTTGAATTATGGGAAGGAGAAACTGCAATACACCTTTATTGTAGTTGAAGCATACGAGCTTATACGTCATATATAATCAAGCCCTTACAGCCATCACTTTCCTAATTTTCTTTAAAAAAATTGCACCAATTAAAAAGATTCAAAAGGAGATTTGATTGCAATTTGAACACAACGTTGAGAAATTCTTCATTCTTATGGGAAAGTTCCTCTCCAATGTCATGTCTCGAATCCTCAACTATCCACGATTGCAATGTCATTTGGATGTCATGTCAAAAAGTTTATGGACCATCATTTTATCTTGATTGATGATGGAAATAGACGTTGGCAACATTGAAATTGCTACAAGTTCATCATCGAAATCTATTTAGATTCACTGGCATAAAGCACATGGTATATACACCTTTCAATCTTGGATTATCTATAGATACTTAATATACACGATGAACGCGTCTTCGTGCGTAACCTGTCTAATAGGACATGTTCAACGAGATCCAGACGCGATGCGAAACATGAATTATCAGCCACTATTCCTGTCTTCAAAACTAGCAGAAGCGTCAGACCAGACATTAACATGGAGTCACAGAGTAACCAGAACATGGAAGAAGCACAGAACAAATAAAAAAATCCCGTGATGTGTTGTAATTGTCCTAAAAGTTTCCAAACTAGTGCATTTCTGAAGCAGCTGATTATCCTGACCTCCTCGAGTTCTCCTGTTGTATGAAGAACGCATCGATCTTTTGCATGACGGAACGATTTCGCTTCTGCACGTGTTTACAAACCTAGCAATTTCGTCTTTCGGTTATGGACTCGACGACCCTCTCGAGCTTCCATGAGAACAAACATCAAGACCTAATGGACTTCAACGTGTTCGGGCTCCTTAACCGCCCTCCGCTGACTCAAATCACCGCTTTTACGAGCAACTCTGATGAGAGAATCTACCCTGCTCACTTCGTCGACTACAGAGGACTCCTCTGCAATTGCAGCAAGCATGGTGTCCGGGTTTGCCTCGCTTTCATTGGACCCGGAGTTTTTACCGACTCCATTCTCTTGCCGGACCAGGTTGCCACCCGAAGTGTCAGCTATGGATTGGCATGGCGGTCGATCATTCTTGAAGAACAAGCACACGACCGCACAGTCGTCGACCTTACATCCTGGGTACTTGGTCCTCCATGCTAGAACAGCGTGAGCAACCAATAGTTTAGCAGCCACGGATCTCTTCTTTGCGGATGCAACAATCCTCACGACCTCTGCATTGCTTAACACATCCCACACCTTGAAAAAGAAAGGAAAAAGTGAGGTCTGTGTCTCACTGAAAGGAAAAGAAAAGAAGAGTATAGTATCAATGATAATAAACAATAACATCGTCTTAACACTATGTACAGGTAATTTGCAGTCACAGCAAGAACAGTAATCTAGAAATCTACGTGATCCTGCAATTGCGCAGTATAATCTGTACACCGCTACAGATAGATTTCTTTACTCTTACCCCATCAGTGGCTAGAACCACGAATTCATCATCTTGTGTAAGCTTTCTATAGGACACTTCGGGGGTGGATATCAGGCCATAATCTTTCAAGCAGAAATCTCCGAAAGCCCGAGCCATGGCAAGACCGGGGCAATTCTCCTCAGGCAACCATACTCTGAACACCTCTGGCTCTTCATCCATCGCAAAGACTCTGCCTTTGCATTTCTTGATCCTCTCTGCTTCACCTAAGCAGATTGTTGAATGGGAGAAAAATTGCACAAGGTTAGGATGAGATATTTACTTGCTTTGAGAATGAACGAAGAAATAAAACCCACTTTTGATATTCGGCTTCAGATCAACCGTGAGTTGGATGGGAACGAGCTGATTTTTCTGGCCTCTCGTGCACAGAACTGCTCGGGAATCTCCCAAATTGGCAATAATAAGATGATCTCCCTGAAAATTTTTAATGGCACATTAGTGGATATGACGATTGCGCTCGTCAATACTCTTCTACTACTTCGTATTCTTCATCGTAGCTATCGCGTCTCTGTTTCGTACCTGCTTAACCATGGTTACTGCAGTTGAGCCGCTGCAGAAGCTGTCAATGGAGGAGTCAAAGCTTAGCTCGTCATCGATTTCTTTGAAAGACTTGACGAAACTAGCCTCCCATGAAGAGAGAAGCATGTCATGACAAAAATCATCCTCCCAACTATCTCCTGCATCTTCGCTTCTTTCTTTCTCCCCATTTTCTTGGCCGTCATCATCTTTATCTACGAGATCAGGGTCCTTGCGATGGCTGCCCTTGTTCTGCAAGGATTGGATCACTGAAGAGAGCTTGGAAGGCAAACTGTCGCGCACGTGTCGTGCAACTCTATGACCCGCGGGACCATGGCCATCGAACACCCCGCAAAAGAATGCACCTTTTTCGCCAGTAAAGTCCTGAAAATTTTTTCAAGTTTTCGTTAGCCGCAGCTATCATCATGAAACGAAACCCTTCAGTGTAGTTTCCCAAGGTTCCAATTAAGCCATATGGTAGCACGAATCTACAGAATTGATGGGTTCATGCGTTTGATTTCTGAACATCTTTTCCTGAAAGGTGCAACTTTCCAGTGCAGATTATGATCATATTTGACTAATGACTTGATTTTTGAATCCATTTGCACCTCCCCCAACCATACGTTACATGCACAAAAACATTGAAACTTGTCTGGCAAGTAATTTAAAACCTCAAAAAAAAAGAGAAAAAAAAACACCAAGATCATACACGATCGTGACAGAACAAGATATTCAATTATCAAGAACACGACCATCTGCTCCAGAAAAAGAGATAGAAAATTGAACCCAGAAAATCGTATGGCTCATAGAAAAAAAGCAGAGCATTCCCCCAAAGCAATATCGAACAGAGAGGCCAGCCAAGAAAAGTTCTCAAGAGAACATGGATAAAACAGAAACCAACGAGAAAAATTTCCTTAAAAATTTACCTCCCACACGGTCATGGCGTCTTGATTGATCCCTTTCTTTCCTCGCTTGCTGAACATGCAGCAAGAATCGTTAGATCCCCTCAGCCTCACCCGGGCCCCAAGATCTCCTTCTCTCACGCCTCCTCCTCCTCCTCCTCCTCCTCCTTCATCATCACCCTCAACCTCATCATCTCCGTCAATGTTCACAATCCCGATCCAGTCCCGACCCACGTCGTGGTCCGTGCTGCAACACGCTCCCATCTTCCACAATCCACACAAAAGGAAAAGAAAAGAGAAAAAAAGAGAAGAAAAAATCAAATCTTTCAGGAGGAAAAAAGAAGAAAATTCACAGCAACCGATCACCCCCCAGCAGAAATTTCTCCACCCTCATCCCCGGCAGGTTCTGCCCGGAAAAATGGCGCCAGGAAACGACGGGTAACAACGAAATCGGGTTCGTTCCTAGGAGGGGCAGGCTAAGGGAAAGGGAGGTGAATCCGAGGTGGTGGCGGTGGTGGCGGCGGCGGCGGCGGCCAGTGTATCTTTCGATGGCATGCGTTTCTTTCCTGAAGAAACAAGAACGGGACAAGACATCAACACACGAATCGTGGGCAAGAAACAAGAAACGACGACAACGTTGGCAACATCGTAAAGAACAAAGAAGCGGCGTGCTCCTCGTTCTTTATGTCCTCCGAATCTCCCTCTTTTTCCTCCCTTTCAATGTTTTGTTTATTTATTTATTACAAGTCAAAGCCTCAAAATGTCACGGCTCGTGAGGGAGAATTTGTGGGAGATTTGCTGGGTGACGAAAATGGTAATTATTTTTAAGGTTAATATCACCCAAAATCTCAAATTAAAATGCTTGTGATAAATTTACCAAAAACTAATTTTTTTACCACAAAAAATCTCCAAACCAATACACATACGATAAATTTACCCTCCGTTAATTTCCGTTAAATATTATTATCAAATTACTGCATTGAACGACATATAACAGTTGACGGGTGCATCAGTTTAGAGCTTTATCTCTTCCGTTAGTCACAGGTTTATCAATTTGTAATTTTTTGTGATATTAATCCAATTTTACGGAGGGTAAATTTGTCACAAGTATATCGATTTGTGTTTTTGGTGAAAAAAATAAGTTTAGAGTAAATTTGTTAATTGGAGTTTTTGGTGGTATTGACCCTTATTTTTATTTGAATCTTTCTCTCCATTTTTTTCCTTCTTTCTTTTTTCCAATTTTGGTGAAAATAAAATTAAATATGACAACTCACCTTATCGAAATCTTTTACGAAAAGAAAAAAAAAGAACATAAAAAATTAGCTTAATTAGAGGAGTCATTCCTCGTTTGGAACCAAACCCAATCCCTATCGATCGGGGTCAGTTTTTAAACATCAGATCTCTTCGTATCTTGAATTCCTATTTTTATTTTTTTGGGTCTAAATCTCGAATTCCTATTTAGGAGGCTTACTAATTCTGTGCTTCTAGAAAAGAATTCACTAGTTTTTTTTCCTATTATTAAACGTGCTATACTTGTTGTAATATACTATAATCTCGACTTAGTCTTATCGTTGTTTCTTTCCATACGAAAGTGTGCGAAATATGACATTACATGAAGATTCGCGAAATTCGATTTATTGAGCGTGCGCCCTTCTTATTTGTAGTACTAATGGTAACTAAATCATGTTGCCAAACATCGGCATAGACGGTAATTATTTAGAACTAATTACGATTAATATTCGTGCCTACTAGCAAAATAATCCCTAAGGACATGAATTTTTTACGTGATATTAATCAAATGGCATGCATTTAAGTTTTGCATATCCTTATCAATTGGTCAACGGGGCATGTGCAATGAATTTTTTTTAATTGGGACATTTAGATTGCTCTTGTTTGCCATTGGTCAACCAAAATCTATCAAATATTTTTTTTTTCTTTTAATTCCTCAAGCTACTCTTGCCACTTTGGTTGCTTCGAGCGAGATTCTAATTCCTTCTTCGTAGATTTACCGAAATTTGCGAGAATAACGTATGAGATACTAAAGAATCGATGGAATAAGGAATCGTACGCACTTATCCTTTTTTCCTATTCTAGGTTTAGAGACATCTCGTGACTTACATGGCGTGTTCTGAGCCGAGAAATGTTACTTTGTCTCCTCGTCACGACGGATTATTTCCGTTTATAACGACATAAATGCAATCGGGATGATGTATTATCCGAAAAATGAGATTTTATACTTAAATTTCGAATCCAATGCAAAGTATGATTTTCCAATAAAATGATGAGATGTGTTTATCCAAGTAGGCTAGCAACTTCAACGATTGGAAGAAGTCAACACAACACCCAACAGGTGGTTAAGCAGGGATTGGAAAATGAGAATTAGGAACAGGCATGTGGGTTGGGTAGTTGACCTTGATTAATTTACAGCAATTAAGCTTAATCAGGGGGATTATAAGTCTTTTGGGGGAGCTTACGAGCATGAATTCACTGAAGACTCGAGACAAATTAAACACGGTTCATTGTTTCGTCACGCAATCTATAATGTACTAAGTCAAGTCGACTCTGCCTATAATTCAATCATTGGCTAAGTCAATTGTGAGTTCAAAGGTCATTATTATCACCAAGCCTTTGGCATTCTTCTGCACTTTACCATTATTGTTAAGATCGACTTAATTTCGTGATTATTTTCACCTAACCTTTGTTGTTCTACCATACCGATATCTTCCAGATCCATTTTAGATCGTACAACCTAAATGAGACAAAACGGAAGTTGATTGAGTCAATCGCTCGGAGCTTGCCCGTTTGTTTGCTAATCAAGGCTAAACTTCCCCCCCAAGATTCAAAACATGTTCTACCGATCTAACCGCGTTGCATATCTGGACTTTAGCTTCGTGATCTTCCCAACTACCAATAATCGACTTAGTTGCTTTGGGGCGAAACTAGTTCGGTGGGGTCTAATTGGATCGGCGCCACGCCCACTGACGCAATAGGCCGAGCTGTTGGCTATCCGCTATGGAGAGTGAAAATCGTCGCGCAAGCTCACTCATGATTGGAAAAGAAGAAATCCCTAAATCCTCCTAAAATCAGGGTCCGGCTCGGAGAGCCCAGTTGGATCTACTAGGTTTGGGCAGGTCCTGGAAAGGGTTACCTCCTGCGCAAGCCTGGCTATACCTCGAATAGTACTCAATGTTGCTCGGTTTGGCTCGACCTCAAGGGTCTGAAATCATCGTCCGAACCTGTCCACCGGGAAAGTCAGGCCGTCGAGGCCCGTGTGATCGGAGATCCTTCGCGGCTGAACGGGGAAAGCTTACTCGCGGAATGCATCCTGAATCCTGGTGGGCAAACTCACTCCGGAGCCTCCTTGGTGATGTTCGTTGCCAGGAGCGCACCAAAAGAAACATGTTCTCAGCTTTAACCCCACCGTTCACGAAAGACCCAATTGAAAATTGTTCCTGATGTTGTGAACAGTGTATAGTTCTCACAACGTATGCATTACATAGAATTCATCCAGGAAAATTTGAGAAACTAACCAAATCAGACGGTTCATCGTTGCCCTGAAGATGCCAGCCACTTTGATCGATCCGACTCGCAAGTACATGAAAAGCGAAAAATGTCTTGTTCACGACGGTCTCAGGATACTTATTAAACATGCCTAACGAGGATAAATTCGGTTTTTAAGTATTGACTATACATATTACTAAAACAGTCGATGCATTAAAGATTGCGATATCGCTTTATTTGGTTGCTTCTCGAGGCACTTTTTGAACAAAATCCATATAAGAAATATTGAACCCATGGTAAGAGTCCGCAAAACGGGCCCTCAAAAAGAACAAAGATAAGAAACTGCAGGCCAACCAAAACAATGCATTACATCGCAATCAATGGAAAGGAGAGGGGCACACAAAAAGACATTCCAGACAGCAGGACACACGAGACATGCCCTTTTGGCTCTCGGGCAACAAGTCAAAAGCAGCAGCATATGCACTCGACCTCCCTGGAGTCTGCACTTTCCGAGCGAGCATTCTATGAAACTAGTACAGATAATGAATTGAATTCGGACAATCGGATCTGGTGAGACCCGCGTGAAACTCGCCATCTTCGATGGTACAGATTAAATTTAGCATATGTGCGACATTCACACAATAATTTCTCGCACCCTCCGTTTTGACAAGACAGCACAACCATACTTTTTCGAATGCCCAGCTTCCTCGTGCATCATCCAGTTGGCCTAGGGCCCTCAATGCCCTTCAAGTCCTCCAAATTCGACCAAACCTAAAAACCTCAAGCTTAGAGAGAGAGAGAGAGAGAGAGAGAGAGAGAGAGAGAGAGAGAGGAAATTTGGTCCTCAACGGCTACTTGCAATTAGCAGCAAACTTCGTAAACTAATGGGCAACTCAAGGTTGAGGGAAAGGGGAAGGTGGACATCTCACACTGTTCCATCGAAAAGAATGAGCACTACTACCACTCCCGCTTGTGGTCCTCAAATCGCGAAAAGGACATAAAGTGAATGGCAGTAAGTGGCAACGGACCAACATGATCTATAGAAGCAAACTGTAATGGCAAGGTAGCAACAGCTAAAGCCACAGAAGCCTCATGCCTAACCAGTTCATAAGCGGAAAGAGAAGCTGCAAAATGAAAAGAACGAGTACACATTCGATTCGGCTGCAAGAGAAACCATGCATTCGTTGGATTTCATTCGAGCTATTTCACTACAGCACTTCATACAATGAGTAATCCAGGACAAAAGCCTAAACTGAAGCAGTACAATAAATGCCACTGTAAGAGGAGAATCACAACATCAAAAGAAAACATATGTGGTGAGCATTGGCAATAATGTTGCTTGTTTCCAAGAGTTACTACCACCATTGATGTACAAGAACTCCACTCTGTCTCAGGGATGTGAAAAGGTCCAAGCATTGCCCATATGTTTTCTCGTACTTGGAGCTTCTCTCGCCGGGACAACATCTCTGCCATCTGTTGTAATGGCACTCGAGAAACAATTCATCGATCAAACAGATAGCCCCAGTCTCAAACAGCCTCGGAATCAAATCGAACTCGGTCCCCTCCACATCCATCTTCATCACCACGAAATCCTTCTCTGTAACCGTGTTTTTCAACCATTCCGCAAAATCGAATCCCTGAATCGTAGCTACCTCCCCATCGCTCGAGGACTGAACTGGCTGAATCCTGCCCATCCCTCTACCTTTGTCCTCCGATTTCTGACCCGGGTCTCGGTTTATTTCGAAGGACAGAGTCTCGTTCTTCACCCACGCAGCATATGGCAGCAAAGTGACACGCTTCTTCGACTTGTATTCCTCGTAAAAATGCTCATCGGCCTCGATAGCATACACTTCGAAGGTCTTGTTCTGTTTCGGGTACTGTTTTCTAAACCAACTAACTATACTAGAACCGTAACTCCGAGCTCCGACATCTACATAAACATACCTATTCTTGAAACTGACATCGACCATCGACGGCAGATACTTTATGTTCTTTATATTCCTTTTCAGTGTAATCCATGGTTTCAATGGCTCCTCTACGATCAATGGCTCGGCGTCCTGGACCAATTTCCGCTTACTCAACGAGACCGAGCACTTATTCACCGAATCACCACCGGAATTCTTCACCGAGTGGCTAAGAATGCTAAAATCACTAACTTTCTTCAGAACAATCTCACGTATCTTAGGCAATGAAGCATTGAAACCGGCCAAATCGCGCGATCTCACTAGCCGGCAACAATTGAACAAATCAATGAACGAATCGAAACTGTATGTATCGTTAGCCCTCACATGGAAAACCGCAAACCCTTCGGGCTTCAGCGTCCGGGAGATCTCGGCGGCGGCGTCCAGCGGCCTCAGCACCTTGTCGAAGCGCCCCCCGCCGGAGAACACGAAATCGAAGGTCTCGTCGCCGAACGGCAGGCGATGCGGCCTGCCCGAGATCACCAGAGGCCGCGAGGCCTTCTTCGAGACCCCGACCGCGCCCGCCACGCCCATCTCCTTCAGAGCGAGCACGTCCTGCCCGCTCCCCGACTCGAAGCACAGGGCCCTGGCGCCCCGCGACAGGAACCCCTCCGACGCCAGATCCCGGAACACGGAGCCGTGGAACCGGACGGCCTCGACCCAGCGATCCTCCCCGCCGCCGCGGCGCGGGGGGCTCGCGACGGTGGACCGGACGGAGTTGGCGGCGGCGGCGGCGGCGGCTGCGCCGGAGACGACGAGGTTGAGATTCTCCGGCGGGGAGAGGAAGCAGAAGTCGCCGAGCCTGCAGGACTCGCCGGCGGTGGTGACGACGTAGGCGAAGCGGACGAGGAGGAGGAGGACGCCGAGGACGAGGGCCCGCACGAGGACGTTCCTGACGGAGTTGGGCTTGCCGGCGAGCGGCTCCATCCGCGGGGTATGTCACGGCACGGCACCGCACGTATCTACGTATTGGTATGCGGGTGCGCGTGTTAATGTACAGGGACGAGGAAGGAGGAAGGAAGGAAAAAAAAAAAGAAAGAAAAAATCGGAGCGAGATTCACAGAGTCGGAGAGGGAGAGGTGGCGGTGGTGGTGGTGGGGGCCGGTTAGCGGGAGCAGAAGCGGGCGGAGGTGTGGTTGGCGCCGACGAGGGGGAGGCGGCGGACGGGGGAGGGCGGAGCAGGTGGGGAGGGAGGGGCAAATCGGGAAGACATCGGTTTTCTTGTCCTCCTTACTTCCCTTTTTTTTCCGGGAGAGAGAGAGAGAGAGAGTTATTACGGCGGCGCCGGCGACATTGCCGGCGGCGGAGGTTGAAGAGCCGTGCTCGCCTGTAGAGAGAGAGAGAGTTTTTGGGAGGAGAGAGAGAGAGAGAGAGAGAGATCGTTGCAGTCGTGGAGGGAGGGCGGGGGTGCTGAAGAGAGGGGATGACGCGGCGGGGTGACCGGACGACCGGGGCTAGCAGGTCGCCACGCGGGGGATACAACCGAGTGGGGGGAATCGAGTGGAGGTTGATGGAGAGGGAGAGAGGGAGAGAATCTCGGGCGCGACCCACATGATGTCAAAGCGCGTCGTTCTAATAAGTAATTTCACGCGAGCTAATAATGAATTTTTTTTTAATCTTTCTGGGAAATTTGCTCCTCCTGATAACCTGTTTTGCATCATCCAAGGTTGGGAAACGACACGAACGGTCCTCGAACTTTAACCCGACACAACGTGGTACATAAACTTTAGATTGGCATGTGATGTCGTCATTAAATTTTTAATTTGTTTGATGCGGTTCCTTAACGTTTGGTAAATGTTCAAACTAGTCCATAGATTGTATGAAGATAACCAATGTTATCCTTTCATTAATTTAAGTTTAGGGATAACATTAAACATTTTCATATAGTCTTAGGACTAGTTTGAGCACGTAGCAAAAGTTCAGAGACTATATCAAACAGATTAACAGTTCAAGGACGATATTGCACAATGGGTTAGAGTTCGGAGATCAAATTGAACAAATTGAAAGTTCGGGGATCATGTTGCACGTCGGATAAATATTCATGGATAATTTGTGTCATTATCTTTACCAAGATGAATGCCTACTCATATCGATAATGTACTTAATAAAAAAATTCCCTTGAAAATTTAAACGTTGAAACATGATCCGTTCGATGACTTCGCGTTAACATCGCCGGCCGAAAACCAAAAAAGTTTCCGGGACGAGTGTTCGGGGGGGCTTGCTGGTTCAGTTCGATAGATCTGAATCACACGACACCCCCGCCGGGAGCCGCCGGAACTTATATGAGCTAGAGCCCGAACCCGGTTCGTGGAACGCTCGAGCGTCATCTCAGTAGGCACTTTTAATCTAAAACAATTACCGCGGCGCATCTGTCGTGCCCCAACTCCTAGGTGGCCCGGCTGACGAGATTCATGGGACTTCGGCCAGCGCTATTTAGGCGCGGATTGGACGCTCTGAACGGCAAAGCGACACGGACTTGCTGCATCGGGCCAAAGGGAAAAAGCAAACGGAAAAGGAAAAGGCCAACCGAACGAACGAACCTCATTTTTAATGCTCTTTGTCTCTCCGCCAACCGTCCCATGCGCAAACGAATTTTCTCCATTATTATTATTATTATTTCCATTTTTTAACAATGGGTTGTTGCTGTTTTTTTTCCATTATTAAAAATGGGGTCCCACTCGCTTTGTTTCTATTCGGGGGCAATTTCTCCAAAAAAAGCGATCCTCCTCCTCCTCTTCCTTTGCATTCTATACCCCTTCTTGGGCAAGCAAGAATTGCGGATGGATTCTGCGGTCCTGATCCCTGAACTTTGATCCGACATAACGTGGTACATGAATTTTAACCTGGTGTGTGATGTCGTCTCTAACTTTGTAATTTATTTGATGAGGTCCACGGACGTTTGGTAAATATTCAAACTAATCCCTAGACTGTACGAAGATAATCAATGTTATCTTTCCATTAATTTAAGTTCGGGGACAACATTAAACATTTTCATATAGTCTTGGGACTAGTTTGAGTAAGTACCAAAATTTCAGGGACCACGTCGAACAAATTAAAAGTTCGAGGACGACATCGCGCATCGGGCTAGAATTCGAGGATCATATTGAACAAATTGAAAGTTCAGTAATCATATTACACGTTGGATAAAAATTCATAGATTATTTGTGTCATTATCTTTACCGAGATGAATGTGTATCCATATCGATAATGTACTTAATAAAATTCTCTTAAAAATTCAAAAGTCGAAACATGATTTGTTCGATGACTTCACGTTAACATTGCCGACCAAAAACGAAAAATTTTTCGAGGACGAGTGTTCAGGGGCTTGCTGGTTCAGTTCAATAGATCTACGATGGATCTGAATCACATGACACCCCGCCGGGAGCCTCCGGAACTTATATGCGCTGGAGTCTGAACTTGGTTTGTCGAATGCTCGAGCGTCATCTTAGTAGGCGCTTTATCTAAAAACAAGCGCGCCTGAGAGTGACGATCCCTATCCCAGGCAATGATTCGAAATTGTCTTCTTTTTCTCTTTTTTTTTTTTTGAAAAGGGGATTTCAGTTTCTTTAACTTAAATTGATTGTACACAAATTTCCTTGTACCGAAGTCGCGATACAATCATGCCAGCGTGTCGTGTGAAAATGAATAAACACGACAACACAGGCGCGCGGCGCATTTGTCGTGCCCCGACGCCCGGGTGGTCCGGCTCATGAGATTCGTGGAAAATCCGATGATTCCGTTGGAGGGTCGGATTTATTGCATCGGGGCGAAAGGAAAAAGGAAAAGGAAAAGGCCAACCGAAAAAACGCATGAGGAGCAGCACCGTTTACGCCGGCCAAACGAACGAACCTCATTTTTAATGCTATTTGTCTCTTCTCCGCCAGCGAATTTTCTCCTTTTTAATAATAATAATAATAATAATAATTATTATTATTATTATTATTATTATTTCCATTTTTTAACAATGGGTTATTGCTGTGTTTTTTCCATTATTAAAAATGGGGTCCCACTCGCTTTTTTCTATTCGGGGGCAATTTCTCTAAAAACGCGATCCTCCTTCTCTTCCGTTGCATTCTATAACCCTTCTTGGGCAAGCAAGAATTGCGGATGCAATCTGCGGTCCTGATCACGTCTGGGGAACAACCGGGGGCCGGCGTCACCGTCCATCGTCATCCCACCCCCCATGATCAGACAATCGATCCAAAGTACAACTGCAGCAAGTCCGAATCAGTTGTTGTCAGGTCGAGAGTCAATCCATCCTACTTATATATATTTTTTTTCTGTCTTTTGAATTGCGAGAAGGAGAGTTATTTGATCGGGATTTCGTATAATACTTCGTGCTCAAAATGAAAATTCAGAATAAATGGATTTTTCTTTTCAAAGACCGGATGCGGTTACTAATTCATTATTTGAGATGTACAGATTAAATGCTTCGTTCTCGATTTTACGAGAAAAAAATAATATAAAAATTGGATTGATTATTTGGAGGATCCAACTAGTTATGAAATTGCACTGATACTTTTAATTTATCTTTTTGAAAGTTTTAAGATTTGATTATATTTTTTGAAAATTTAAAGACTTAAGTGTACTTTCGTGATAAGTTTTATGACTTTCAATACATTTATTCTTTTGTGATAAGGAGAATTATTTGATTGGGATTCTGTATATATTTCACACTAAAAATGAAAATTCAAATTAAATTGGAATTTTCTTTTTAAAGCTCGGATGATGTTACTAATTCATTATTTGACATGTGCATATCGAAAACCTCACTCTCGGTGTTACAAGAATGATACCGAAATTCAATCGATTATTCGGGATGTTTCAACTGATTATGAAATCGCACTGACAGCCTCGGCTTGTCTTTCATTTTATTTTATTTTGCGAAATCATGACTTAAAAGTAACCGTGGTCTCACTTGGTAATTTTTTATATTTTGTTTTTTCATCATGACATATTGAAAGGTTTAATTAGGGTTAGCATCGAGATAAATATAATTTTTTTTCTTGCACACAAATATGAGTATGGATTTTGTCTAATTCATCTCTCTCTTTTTTTTTGGGAAAGAAATCATCTAATCCAGTTTTAAAGTATATCGAGATTCAAATTTGATCTACGACATAATAAATTTCTTAAATATAGATAATGAATAAATATTACGAAATACGATTGCTAAGCTAATTTCCTATGGAATTTATTTATATTTAGTTTTAAGGCATGCTCGAAAAGTTCGATTAGTTGAATAAAAAAAGTTTAAATTTTTTTACGATCAAAGAAATATTTAGTGCGCTTAAAATTGAAAGGTAAAGGTTATTGGCCTCTTTTAAAAAAAAATTAGCGCTGAAAGTTTAGGTAATGAATTAGTTTATATGTTGATAATCTTAAGTGCGGAAAATTGAAATAAAACATAATGGTTTGCTATTAAATGAAAATTGGTCAATGACGATGATTAATTTCTTCCAAACTGTATAATTGGAGAGAGTCTTATGACTATTGGTTTCTGTTTAGCGTTACTAACCATTCGCCATTGATCTAAAAAAGCAAAATTTAGACTAAACCGATTCTTTTGAGCCGATACTAACTAGGGTTATAAAACAAACTCAATCTCGTTGCGTTTTGAACATTAATTTTCAGCACCAAATTGAACTATCGGATACCCAAAAAGTATAATAAGAAAACTTGAAATCTGTAACAAAGGTGCAATCTAGTTTATATATATACATATATAAATATAAATTCATGATGAAATTACAGATGATTGTTTATAAATATATGCACAATCCTTCTGGCATGTCGGTGAAATACATCGTCTAGGTGAATTTAATGCGCTCTAGCGCACCTCTTCGATTCAATCAAGCGAGATGATCCTTGTTTCGAAATCTTATTACCATCGTACCTAAACTCTCGAGATCCCATTGGCGAATACCAATCAAATTACGGTCGAGGCACTATATTTAAATCCGTGAGATGTCGTAGAATCTGTACTTTCCCAGCTGTGGATCCAACTAAAAGTATATTGTCAACTCAAAAAGAAAAAAAATAAAAGAAGAAGAAAACCCTAACTAAGTACACTGTAGATCTTGAATGCAAGCAACCTTCCTCGCGTTGCTATCTACGCATTACATAAACTTCTTGATATTTGTACTGTAATCTCTATTATAATATATTTATTATTATTATTATTATTATTATTATTATTATTATTGGAGTATGTAAATGACTTAATGCCGAGGGACCATTCTCTCGGATACCTGACCTTGATTCGTGCATGCAATTACTGCTAGTTCCATCGTGGAAAGTTGAGGCTGAACCCCACCGTCCCGGCAATCGCGAGAGGATGATGCGCGGTTTCCACATCCGCCCGCCCATGCCGCCGCGAGAACAGCCGCACTCGACGGCTGCTTCGATTTGATCAGCCCCCCGCCCCTTCCTTTTGCCCCCTCTTTTCCTTCGTGATCCCATCGACCCCGACCCCGGTTTTCCGAAGACGTGCTTCTCTCTTCGGAGGGTAAGTGATGAAGTTGCTCACGGCTGGCCGAGCAAAATCTAGGGCCGTGCTATTTTTATCCGAACGCATGCCTCTAATTAGTGGGTAAATCAGGAGTTCGAAAAAGACGTCGCCTATGGGTAAACTTGAGGGATAAGTGCATTGCGAGTCCTGAATCTTGTCGAGAAAGTCCTCTACGTGGTGTTAGAGTTAACTAAAGCACTAAAACGGCATCATTTCAGTCTACATCCTAATTTTTTTTTACACCAAATCTTATCTAAATTAGGTTAATAAAAGTCCAAAAGCTTTTTTTTTTATAACCGAGGTGTCCGCGTAGCCGGCGAGTTAGGGCTCAAACAAGCGGTGATGCTCGATTAGTCCTTGAGGGGGGCTAGCGCAGCATCGCACTGCCACAACCCCCCACTTAAATCACCGATGGGCGAGTTTGAACTTAGGACCTCTCGTGAAAGGAACTGAGCGCAAACCAATGCGGCCACCGATGGGTGGGTGTTTTTTTTTTAATAAAAATACAAACTAAAAAAATAGAAATAGAAAAAAGTTTACAAGTGGGAGATGTAGGGCCTTCGCCCCATCACCGGAAAGCACTGTGAGGCGTCGGTGATAACCAGCCGGGGCCGGCCACCGCCTTTCATGGGAGAGGGTGCCAAATCTGCCCGAGGGTGGACCTAGATCTGGGAGAGTGTCGCGGCCCCGTCCCATACCTGACGAGGGTCGCCGACCATTGCCGACTCCCCACTAGCCTTTCTAACGATGGGGCGATGGCCCACAGGGGGAGGGCTTGGCCCTCTTCTCGCATGTGGTTTTTTTTTCTTTTTTTTATGTGTTTTGTTTTTAACTTTTGGCCTTTTTTTAATTTTGTCTTTCTTTTGGAAAACATTTAAACTTTTTTTAACCTAATTTAATTAAGATTTGGTGTAAAAAATAGGATTTGCGCTAAAAGGACATGGTTAGTGCTTTAATTTAACTGCAATGCCTAGTAGGACGCCACATATGAGAAAGAAAGCAGTAAAAAGATCATGTCTTGATTGCACTTTTGAAAATTTTAAGATTTAATTGCACTTCACTGACAAGTTTTAAGACTTCTAGTGCACTCATCCCATAAGTTAACTAAAATTTAATGCAGGTCACTCCCATGGTTGTAATTCATACATCAAAAGATTAGTTAGAGGAAGTTTTCTTCAACTAGGGACGAGGGAAAATATGATCCAAAAATACTATCCTCTAAGCGTGGTCAACAGTGAGTTAGATTGTCACTAAAATTGAAATTAAGCATAGGATTTCACACGTTGAATTTGATGAGGGCAGTCAACTAAATTAATTTCTTCAGGTCTTAGACAAACTAAATTAATCTACGAATCACATAATATCATGTACGTATAATTGAGGTGATTAGAATCGATACAATCTTCGTATAATTTCAAACCTTTGTTATGATTTCTAATCTATATGTTGCTGGGTAGGTCGTGGTGTAAAGTCGAGATGGTAAAAGAGAGCCGGACTATAGATGGGTACTTCACATGGAAATTATTTGAACTCCAAGTCCTAACATTACACTTGCTAGGCGTGGACTAGGTAACATTATGACAAAAGGTGGCAAACAATGCAACATCGGGCCTAACGCTATCTTCTTGGTCGGCCTGGATTCGGCTAGGTAACATAATGGAAATGTATCCGACTACAAATCCTGGAACGACGGTTTGCAATTTTTTTCATTGGCTTACCGGTCGATGAAATCGTAGGACTATATGATTCGTATTCAATGTGGTGGCCTAACAAGTGAAAAAATATCTTATGAACTAATTATGTTGTCCGAATTGTCTATGACTGTGCGCTTAAAAGTCAATTTGTCTATGACCCAGCTCCAAATTCACTCTTTTAGAGTCGCAGCTGTCACATGTGATAATGACTGGATGTGGAACCCTCAAGCCTTGTTCTGGTGTTCCTGCTGGAGTTGATCTTCACGGGCTGTTCTTCGGGAGGAAGGGGTTTCGTTGGAGCTAAAGGGCAGAGAGTCTGAGTGGCATAGACTGGTGGAGTCATTACATGGCTTTGCTGTTTTAAGTAGATTGCAAACATTGGAGAGGCTCAAGAAGTGGTGTTCTGTTGATTAGGCTCATGAAAAGGTGTTCCGTTGATGGAAACTCAGTTGCACCCGACTACAGGCAGCCTTTGTTTGTCGATCGCCACTTCTCTAACTCGGTATGGCAATCCTTGCTGCCGTTCTCGTGGTTATTCTCGATCTACCGGTGGTCGGGATGTTGAGCTCGCCCGGATTATGCAGAACTCAAAGGGGAAGTCTTTTCCTAGAGCTCTGATAAAGCTTTCGTCTTTCAAGGGTACAATCTACTTCGTGTGAGGAAACCTAGAAATGGTTCCTTCCTCGACCCCAGCATGTTGTGAAGACTATATATATAGAGCTTGATTTCGGAGTAAAGATGACTCGATTGATTCATGACAGGAAGCTGATGTTATCTAATGCCAAGAAGCTGTTACGTGAGACTAGGAATGGTAGTAATGTGGTTTTGTTGACTTCCTTTGGCTCATTGAGATGGGCTTGGATGGTTGCTTTAGTTTTGGGGGCTTGTAGTGGGTGCTGCTCCCTCACGTCTCTATGGTGTTGAGCAACAAAGTTACTTATCGCAAAAATGATCAAGTGAAAACCATACGTTGTCTTGTATTGTGCGCATATATAAATTAAAACATATGCATGCACGTTACGCAGGAGTCATTAGTTTCAAGATGAATAGGGTTCAGACAAATAATTAGAACCTATCTTGTTAGAGTCGGTTTCTAGTTCCCTAAGAAACCGCCCTGGAACCGAAGCCGACTGGTTCCCCGATTGCTTGGGAATCGAGTATAACTATAACTATTATAACTATTAATATAGGCTCCGTTTATTTTACGGAAAATGAATGGTTTGGAAAATATTTTTCAAAAAACGATTGTTTATATCGCTTACAAAAATGAATGACCGAAAAATATTTTTCTCACTCACAAAAATATTTAGATAAACTATTGTCGATAATGAAATTATTTTTCATTAATTAATTATTTTAAGCGATATAAGCAATCATTTTTAAAATTATTTATTTTTTACAAAAAAAACCGGAGCCTCGGGAAAACAAACCATATGCAATTATGCATAATTGGTGGCATTGTAGTTAAAGTATTGATGGATTTCCTAGGTTTTCTGAGTTCAACCGAACCGGTCAGGGCTAGTTACCCTCAATTCTTAGCTAGGAACCTTCCTAGTCCTTGTGTGAACCGGTTTAGAACCGATTAGGTAAGGTCAGTTCGGTTCGATTCCTGAGTTGAACTGGCCAGATTGCTTATCCTAATGTTACAAGCATGTCGTTCACTGATTTTTTTTTAAAATCAAAACTTGAAATTGAAGGAGCTATTTTTGTGGTCAAACTCTCTCCATATTAGAAAATATGAACATCTATACTAGGGGTGTCAATCGGTCATGTCGGGTTGGGCTTTCATGATTCCCAACCCGAAACCTATAGGGTCATGCTTGACCCGCCCAGACCCGCCTAAGACCCTATTCAGTGTACACCCCAAGGCCCAGGTCAGGTTGGGTCGAGTTGGGCCGAGCCGGGTTGGGTTTCAGTTTTTTTTTTTTTTTTTACGTGGATAAATTGGAATTGTGAACCCGCCGCAAATACAAAACCGAATCATCATATGACTGACCAGGTTAGGTTGGCTCTGTTCTCTTGTTTTTTCTTTTCATATGCAAAAGACAGAAAAATGATAATAGAGACGATTTCCAACATTACGCCAGAATCTCTTTTCTTCCCACTCTCGTTGCGTGAGTACCATCACAGAACAAGTT
The DNA here is from genome assembly GCA_031216405.1 of Syzygium malaccense. Classification (NCBI taxonomy): domain Eukaryota; kingdom Viridiplantae; phylum Streptophyta; class Magnoliopsida; order Myrtales; family Myrtaceae; genus Syzygium; species Syzygium malaccense. The sequence goes on along the minus strand of CM062253.1, from coordinate 6,022,040 downwards.
CTGTAGTGCAAAGTAACTTAAAAAAATAGAAGAAAGAAACTATAACAACATTAACGGACGGCAATGATTGGAATTTTTTCACTCCTATGCAAGACTGGCTTGCTTCCAATTACTAATACATCATGATGGGTCGACATTCCAAAGATAAAGCTAGTGCAAAAGGGTTGGACTTAGAATTGCTTTTCCACGTCGACACAGTGTTGCCTGAAAATGGATAGACACAGCGCATTAGTATGACACAGGCTTGATCAATTCAAAGCATGAGAGACAATTCTCATTATGTAGAGAGAAATTGTTGAAAAATCACTTACCACTAACAAGAAGTCAAGGACATTGCTCATTAATCATAAGACAAAATGGAAGCACTAAATCTGAAAAGAACAATATCATGTAATGTTACTGAGAAATTTCATTATGAATGGTAACATTATGTTAAGTAAATTTAACTTGTTATCACCAGGAATTGAAGGCACCACGTGAGAGTAACACATAATATAGAAAATTTCAAAAGCAACATCACAAATTTAATTTCTTTGATTGGAAGATAAGGCTGGGTTACTAACAACACCCAACACATTCTGGAATCCAAAATTTCCTCGAAAAGAAAAATAGAACGAACACAGCAAAACAAATAGGAAGAGCATTGGAGGAAATCTAGTAATGTATTTAATTATATTACCACTTGTGCAAGTAGATGGACAAACAGAAACCCAAAGTTCAGTTCATCATCAGACTATTAATTGTACCGTGAAATCAATAAACAAGAAAATTTGAAAACCCATCCAAAACAACAGTAATTGCCTTCTTTCGGGTGACCAGCAATCGTGGCAAAAGAAGAAACTCAAGATTTCACTAAGGATAAGGTCAAAGAATATGAAAAGAGGATCCACTTCTATGTATTTAGTAGTGAGATCACACTTTTCTACTCTTTTCGAACCCCATGAATAACGGCTCAAGAATCTGCTTAGACAAACATCATCACCTGAAATAACTCAGGAAGTAGCACCCAAGGTACGTTCATGCTTTTACAAATTGACATACAGATACGAGCAAGCATCCTATTACATCCTGTCTTGTCCATGAAGGTTTTACTAATTGACCTACATATACAAGCAAGCATTCAAGTATGTAATGAGGATGAAAGGGTAAATAAATACAACACTCGTCTCTTACTTAACTTTAGATAGAAAAAATCTCAAGGAGGAAGGCTTGTTCGCAGATATACCAGAGTGTTACTGTAATTTGTAATAGAAAACCGACACTCAATAAATCTCAGACCTACAGACGTATGGGTCCAGATCGATAACAGTCCTAAATTTGTGCCCCTTTCCCACCATAACGAAAACAGTGACCAGTATGGGCTCTAAACATGGAATCCTAATGATATATTAAGCATATTTGAACTCTTTCTTAATCATTTCCAGTAAGAGGGTTTCGCAAGACTAACTTAAGCAAGCGAAAGACTCACTTAATAATAAATTATAGCGTCAGCAGACATCATCTCTTTCGACTTATGCCAACGAAATAGGTAGGATGCAATTCCTAACTTCTTCAAGTTACAAATTCACTAAAAGATGTGAGGCCTCACCATCCAAAGTGCAGAATCATCCTCACAAAGCCAACCAGAGCCACCGTGTCCTCCAATATCTTATCCTCCCAATCAACCCACTCCTCCACCTCCTCCTCCTCCTCCTCCTCCACTTCCTCTTCACTGTCTTTGCTTCCTTTGCCGCTCAAATCAGCCTTCTTCACTCCTCCGGATTCCTCATCCTCCACCTAATCCCTGGCCAAATCCTTTGTCGGCCACACAATCGGCCTCCGCACGCTGTCCGAGCCCAGCACCTCCCGGCTCCGGACTCTGCTGCCCCCGGATCCGGTCCTCAGCGCGCAGACGGTTCCATATACATGAGTAGCATCGGTGAATCAACTTTTTGCTGGAGAGCGAGCGGAAATCAACAGATAAGAAAAGGGACGGAAGAATTTATGACCCGGGAAAAACCGGAACCCACCAACCCCATCGGTCATGCCGGAGGGTGGACGAGGAGGCCTTGGTTTCCTCGAATTCCCACAATACCGTGAAAAACCTCATTCAAGATGAAGCCAATTTCCATAGTTCCAAGAAACGAACAGTGAAATTAGCAAATTTTGAGAAATTTTTCATGGAGCAAGAAGCGTAGATGCGGCGACTTCATGACAGAGAGAGATCGCTCGTCTACTTATTCGGTTGCTAAGGCTGGTAGAAGAAACTTGAAGCTATCGCGAAACAACAAAGGGAAGCGAACGGCAACGGAGGCAATCGATTTCGGCATCGTTCGGCTGGCTTAGATCTACAGTTTTTTCATCATGCTCTGCGCGCAGAGAGGGGAGAGAGAATGGGAGAGAGATTGAGAGAGGGCGATGGGTCGGCCCAGAGTGTCAATGGGTTGACCTGACCTTACCCAACCTAAATTTTAGAGCTATATTCGAAGGAGATTAAGGCCCGACCTCAAAATATTCCAAATTTTAGGGCCGAGTCGGCCAGCGCAGTCTGGACGGGGCCAGCCCGGATTTTGTTGACACCCCTAATCTGTACAATTCATTAGTCCACATACCGACTCCCCTATCAATACTTTAATAGCTACTCCTTCCCCACATCTTCAATCACTTGCTCAATGGAAAAGTTCGTCAATTTCTTTATTTTTCATGTGTAAGGAAGGACTGACGTACACGTCAGATGGAATCTTGAGTAATAAACATTGAGTATACCAATTTTTTACCTTTTATTTCTGTTTTATATATACCTCTAAGTTTTCACGAGAACGGTTGCTCAAACTTACAAGGAAGTATCGATTTCACTGTCTTTATCTTGTATTTGAGGAATTCAATCATGGGAGTAAGTAAACGACCTCGGGATCAAGATGAAAGAAAAGTACGTGATCGATGAACTTTGAACCGGAGGAAGCTCCCTCTAGGCCTAGGTTGAAGATCAGACCGGAGTTCATTGTCACTGGGGGCCTTGGCGGCCTGTCTTGCAACCAGGCGAGCTCCACTCATGTGTTACTTATTTTAACGTGCAGATGCTCGACATGGCTAATTCTCCCTTGTTGGGTCAGAATATTTTTCTTGTCCCGACTCTAATAATACCCAAACTTATTTTTACACCTTGTGGTCTAGGTGTAGCATTTTAGGGACATGCTAAGGTCCGAGTAATATGTTGAGTATACCATTTTTTTAATTTATTTCTTTTTTATATAGCTCTGAGTTTTTAGAAGATCGGTTGTTCATACTTATAAGGAAGTATCATTTCACTGTCTTTATCTTTGTATTGAAAATTCAATCATGGGAGTGCACCTGGTCGTATTGGACAACGTTAATTAGGATCAAGACGAAAGAAAAGTATGTGACGATGACAAAAAGGCCAGCCCCAATAATGTTGGTCCGTTTGTTTCGTAAAAAAAATGAATGATTTGAATGATGTTTTTCCGAAGGTGAATGCTTGTACCGCTTGAATTATTAGTCAATGGAAAATCTTTTCATCATCAGCAATAATTTACATTTAAATACTTTTATAGACGATGAAAATATTTTTCGTTCATTTATTTTTGTAAGCGATACAATCAATCATTTTTCAAGAAAATTTATTCGAAATTATTTATTTTTCGTGAAATAAACGGACCATTTATTATTTTTCATTAAGTATAGTCCTACTTCGACAGTGTGAAAAAAAGATATTTACGGAAGTGTCTTTCTATATCATTAATTTGAGAGAGCCGTAATTCAAATAGAGGATGAATAAGGTTTTGCTTGTGTAAGATTTCGTTTACGCCGATAGTATATGGTCCATTATTCGTAATTTTTTCCCTCGATTTTCTTTTTACCATTAATAAGTAGTGAGAAAGGCCACCCAATTTCCCTAATAAGTAGTACTTCGTGCGACGGCCACGGCACAGCACGTGAAGAGTGTCTATACCATCACCTGTAACCTTTGTACATAGTACCTTTTCCGCCATCTAGAGATGGCCACGGTTCGGAACCGACCGGTTCCGGTTCGGAACCGGCGGTTCCGGTTCGTGGCCAAGTGTGAACCGGAACCGGAACCTCCTCTGGCGGTTCCGGTTCCGGTTCTGAACCGTACGGTTCAGGGCCGGTTCCGGTTCGGAACCGGTTCCGGGCCGGTTCCGGTTCGGAACCGGTTCCGGGCCGGTTCCGATTTTTTTTCTATTTTTTTCTTCCTCCGCCCGTCCGCCGCGGCCGGCCATAGCCGGGGTCGGCGCGGAGGTCGGCGGCCTCAGGCGAGGCGGCCCTCGCCGGCGTCGGGCGAGGCCGGCCCTCGCCGGCGTCGGGCGAGGCCGGCCCTCGCCTGGGCTGGGCGAGGCCGACCTCGCCCGACGCTGGCGAGGTCGAGCCTCGCCCGACGCCGGCGAGGTCGAGCCTCGCTAGATCTGGCGAGGCTCGACCTCGCCGGCGTCGGGCGAGGCTCGACCTCGCCTGGGCTGGGCGAGGCCGACCTCGCCCGACGCTGGCGAGGTCGAGCCTCGCCGGCGTCGGGCGAGGCCGGCCCTCGCCGGGGCTGGGCGAGGCCGACCTCGCCCGACGCTGGCGTCGCGAGGTCGAGCCTCGCCCGACGCCGGCGAGGTCGAGCCTCGCTAGATCTGGCGAGGCTCGACCTCGCCGGCGTCGGGCGAGGCCGGCCCTCGCCTGGGCTGGGCGAGGCCGACCTCGCCCGACGCTGGCGAGGTCGAGCCTCGCCGGCGTCGGGCGAGGCCGGCCCTCGCCGGGGCTGGGCGAGGCCGACCTCGCCCGACGCTGGCGTCGCGAGGTCGAGCCTCGCCGGCGTCGGGCGAGGCCGGCCTCGCCCAGCCCAGGTGAGGGCCGCCCTCGCCCGACGCCGGCGAGGGCGGCTCTCGCCCGACGCCGGCGACCTCCGCGCCGGCCCCGGCCATGGCCGGCCGCGGAGGAAGAAAAAAAAATTGTAATATAAATTATAATTTTAAAAAACAGAAACAAGAAAAAAAGACAAAAGAGAAAAAGAAAAAACAGAAAAGGTAAAGAAAAAGAAGAAAAACAGAAATGAAAATAAAAAAAACTTAAAAAATACTATTCTTGTGAATTGTGGTACAACATTATTCAATATAAATTGTGATTAAAATACAAATTGTACTCAAATTTGATGACAAAAAGATAAGAGAGAAAGAGAGGGCTTCAAATTAATAAATTATCATTAAGCACGTTACAATTCGTTACAACGATCTTAAAAAAAAGGAGTACAATATATATATCCTAAAATTATCCCAAAACCTAAGCATTCCGTGCGTAGGGGACCAAAGGTCACATATCGTCGGATTATATTTCGGTTTCCCTAAGCTCACGTGGGCGTACCCGGTATGAGAAACAAGAGTTCCCGAAATATTTGCCAACTCCAATAGTTCTTTTACCCTCAATCGTCACTACCCGTTTCAGTACCGATACTGGTAGCGGTAGTATCTCCGTCGTTAAAGAATTCGGATTCATTATTCCGATCTATCTCTTGTTGCCGGTATTGAGCCTTTGTCCAATCAGCAACACAAGCTTGCATCTCCACTGATTCTGGATCTAATCTTGAACGATGTTCGTTCAAAATATTACCTCCGGCACTGAATGCTTGTTCGACCGCAACTGTGGAACAAGGGGTTGAAAAAATCTGTTTTGCAATAAGAGAAAGGATTGGGTATTGGCTTGCGTGCCTCTTCCACCAATCCAAAATTAAAAAATCTGTACCACCTTCGGCTTCAGTAAACTCAAATAAAATGGTTAGATAACTCTCTAATTCAGAAATATTTCCCATTACTCCCTTTTGTTTTTTTTGTCTATGTAATAAAAGTTTGTACCCTCTACTAATTTTACCTGTATTGTCATTTTGTATATCCGTAGATTGAGAAGATCCAATATCACCTAAATTATATTTAGTATAAAATTCATTATATAATTCTATTATTACGTTTTTAACCTCACGTACAATGGTTGTAATATTTATCGCGTCATAATGTAAACATTGATAATATACACGTAAAAAATCATTTAAACCATCCAATTTGCAACGTGGATAAAAAACACAAGCAACTAAATAAATCATGGGAATTTCACTATAATAATGAAGCCATTTCATTTTCATTGCAACTATAGTATGTTGTAATTCAATATCATTTTCATATTCATCAAAAGTTCCAACAATATTAGTACACTCTACTAAAAATAAATGTGTAGTTGGATAATAAACACCGGACAAAGTATAAGTTGCATCATTAAAAACCTTTAAAACATCTAAAATTTTTTGGCAAATATGCCACTCTTGTGGGTATAAATTAATATGAGGTATATTATTAGAAATGAATGCACATAATAAATCTTTATATGGTAAAGATTCATTAAGCAAGTGGAAAGTAGAATTCCAACGAGTTGGAACATCTCTTGAAAATTTTTTTGGCTTTGCCTGATTTTCTCTACAAAATTGACCCCATTCTTTCATTTTTTTGGGATGTTTCCATAAAAATTGAATCGCCGTTTTTATTGGTTGAAGAAAAATATCAAGAGTTTTCAAACCATCTTGTACACATAAATTTAAAACATGACAAGCACATCTAATGTGAAAAAATTTTCCGCCAAAAGCAGGTTTACAAATATTTTCTAACTCGGCAATTGAAGCGGTATTTGCTGCGGCATTATCAAAACCAATTGAAAAAGTTTTGTTTAGCAAATAATATTCTTCTAAAACTTGCCTAATTATTCTATAAATATTATTTGCCGTATGATGATCATCGAAAACTCTAAATGCAATAATTCTTTTTTGAATAGTCCACTCGTCATCTATCCAATGACATGTTATACCCATGTAAGAATGACTTTGCCAATGATCACTCCAAATATCACTACCTATATGCACGCATCCATTAAATTGCATAAAAAAGTTTTTTAAATCTTTTTTTCCATTTTTGTAAAGATCTTTAATTTGTCGTTTAATTGAATTTCTAGGAACACGTTTTGCTTGTGGAGCACATGCTTTTTGTACAAATTCATTAAAACCAAATCTTTCTCCAAAATTAAATGCTAAATGCTCAACGGAAATAAATTTGCCTAATTCTTCCTTATAAGTTTTTTCATTAAAACGAAATAAAGGGGAAGTGTTAGGATTGACGTACCCGGAAATTTGTTGTTGCCTGATATCGATTCCCGTTTCGGTTGGATGTTTGCTTCTAAGATGTCGTTTAAATGTTCCATATCCTTGTCCACCTGTATGTTTATATATTTTTCCACAATATTTACAAATTATATCATACCTTTTTTGACCGATATCAAACCTTTCCACTTTCGTGAAGTGATTCCAAATGTCAGATGTAAATTCCCGTTCCGCTTCCTTTGTTGTAGATATTTCGGCAGGAGGATGAAAACTTTCTTGCGTCGGGACGTGCTCCACATCAGGAAAAATGTTGATTCCATCATTTTGAAAATCTGCATATTCACGAGGATCAAAAGAATGATGGGATTCCGTCGCGATATTCTTACCTTTGTCAGTTGGCACTCGACTTCCACTTGCCATTTTTCGAATGGATTGAGAGAATTGAGCGGATTAATTGGGAGAATTAAGAAAAAATTGCGTGGATTGAGAAAATTGAGAGAATTTCAGAGAATTTGAGAGAATTTTGAGTATTGAGAAAATTTGAGACTTGAGAGAAGAGAATTTGAGAGAATTGTGTGTGTATTGTGAGAATTTGAGAGAATTTATAGGGAAAAAATAGAAGAAAATTTAGAATTAAAAAAATAAAAACATAACCGTTGCAATTTGCAACGGTTATGTCTTTTTTTTTTTTTTATTAAAAATGCCCGTTGGGGCGTCCGGCGTAGCCGTTGGCGCCCCAACGGGCCGCTGCAGCAGGGCCTGCACGTCTGCAGGCCCTGCTGCAGTTTTTCTTTTTTTTTTTTTTATTTTTTGGCCGTTGGGCCGTTGCCAGGGAGGGGCCTGGCAACGGCCCAACGGCAACGGGCTGCTGCTGCTGCTGCAGCGCGCCGTGCACGTGCAGCCTGCAGCAGCAGCGGAAAGGCCCTTTTTTTTTTTTTTTTTTTTCGTAGAACCGGCCCGGAACCGCCGGTTCCGGGCCGGTTCAAGTTTTTCTGGAACCGGAACCGGGCCCGTATGCCACGGGCCGGTTCCGGTTCCGAACCGTTGGCCCGGTCAACGGGCTGGGCCCGGGTTTGACCGGGCCGGTTCCTGGCCGGTTCCGGGCCAAACCCGGCCCGTGGCCATCTCTACCGCCATCGAGCCTCGCACACGTACCGAAAAACATAACCCGAGTCATGAATGCTCGGCATCATCCTAGACCACATAAAGGTCCGACATCGGCCGGCACGTCGCTGCATCCTCATCAACATGTCGACGGTCCCGTAATTCACCTCGAGTAGAGCCGTCGACATGACTCGCTCTTGTGATCTTGAAGTCCGCGTGGCGAGAGCCAGTTTTGTCGGGTCAATCCCCGTCGCGATCGGACAGAAGAAAAACCAATCGTTTTCGCCCGCTCGACCCGACCAATGCCACGATTTACCAATTGGCGAATTGACCGCGCCGACACGTCGTCATATCTTAAGGGTCCATATAATCGATTTGATTAATTGGATTGAAATTTTGATTAAAAAAAACCCGGGAACAATTGTTTTAAAAGCCTGTCACTCCGATCCGAAACCGAAGTCGGTTGGGTCTTGGTCCCGCGGGGGGTGGGGGCCCAGCGGGTGGCAATCGCCTGTTCTCGACAACCTCCAAAACCGTCTCCACGTGTCGGCAAGACCGGCCAATCAGGACCTCTCCCAGAATCCCATTAAGACGAGCTGTCGGCTGGCTATTGGCCGGAAGCTTCGTACCGCGGTGTTCCCCACCGCAGGTGATCACAGCCGCGTGCTGCGAAGGAACAGGGAAGATCTGAGCTGTCAGAAAGGGGGAGACGACGCAGGCGAAAGAAGGAACGACAGACTACTTCCTCCTCCTTCCTCGTCGCGCATACCTTACGCCATCCGAAGGATTCCCGATTCCCCAGAAGCAAATCGTCGGCGCGATGTCGGGCACCGAGGACGGGGAGGCGCCGCCGCCGCCGCCGCAGCCGGAGAAGAAGCACGTCCAGTCGCCGCCGCCGTCCGCCCCGCCGGCCCCGGACGTCGAGAGCTGGGAGGCGGCCGCGGCGGCTCCGGCGGCGGCGGGCGGCGGGGGGTCGGGGATGGGGGTGTCGGCGATCGTGAGGCGGTGGAGGAGGGAGGATCTGATCCGGAAGGGGTCGCTGGTCCTCCGGGGCCTGGCCTTGCTGTTCTCGCTGCTCGCGTTCATCATCATGGCGAGCAACAAGCACGGCGGGTGGAAGGACTTCGACAAGTACGAGGAATTCAGGTTCGGACTTCGACGTCTCTGTCTCTGTCGCCGTCTCTCTCGATTGATTTTGGGATGTGGACTCTTTGGTTGTTTTTGTCGATTTCCGGTTTTTGATTAGATTGGAGAGAAAGCGGACGAGTCCTAAATCCTAGAAAGTGCGAATGAGTTCCTAAACTTGGCGATCAATCGTTTCGGGTGTATTGTCATCACTTGAAGAAATTTTGGCATTCGAATGATCGGTTGAAAAGATTTAGGATTGTACCCCGTACAGAAATTTTTAGGATTGGAATGCACCTTTTTTCGCTGGATTCGGAAATTTTGGGATTGAACTGGGAGATTTGCGGGCAGGTATCTATTGGCGATATCGATCCTGGCGACGCTGTACACGGGAGTGCAGGCGTTGCGGCACGTCCACCAGATTTCTACCAGGCAGGAGCTGGTTCAGCGCCAGACGTCGGCCCTGATCGACTTCGCCGGCGACCAGGTGGGTAATCTGTCTCTGTTGTGCTTTCGTTTCGTGTTCTAGGCATTTGCTTTCTCTGTTGTCTGGAACGTGGCAAGGACAAACGACCCGTTCTTTCATCCATGTCATTTTCCTAAACAGTGTCCTATGAAAAGCCGTTGCTTTGCTTGGAATGACAGATTCCTGAAATGTTTGAATCAATAGAGAGTGAAGAGAAACAGAACATTTTTGCCATTTAAGTGCCCGAAAGCTTACCAAAATTAGAAGAAAGGTTTGGCTAATGAAGTTTTGGATATGGAGAGAAGGATTACTCTGAAATTCATCGATAACTCATCCTTATGCTGTTGACTCTTCGTGTGCCTTTTTGGGGCCAACTTCCTATCCTTTTCCACCAAGGTGACAAAGTCCCTTTCCTTTGTTAAAAGTAGTTTTCAATTCAACCCGAGTTACATCATTACCAGTACTCGAGAGCAGGGGACCCAGTTCCATCTGTAAAGAGCAAGACCCATTTTTGTTGGACAGCTAGACAAAGAACAGATCACATGGAGGTTCCAAGTTCTCTCTTAATCATTGGGTATCCCAATCATTTTACTGGCAGAAAGCTTACTCTTTGTATGGTCCTATATGGCAATCACTTGCCAGAGGAGCTGGGATGGAGTTGACGGAAAAGGATCCAGGGCCCATATGTTCCCAGTAGAGCATTTCAATCTTAAACCATGATCTCGTCTGATAGCTTGGCCTTCAACATAGCAGCAATCTGACAATTTCTACATGATACTGGAATGATCATGCTTTTGTTTCTTTTTGATCATTTGCCTCCTTGTATACAATTCGATTATTGCGCTTTAGCCTCGACAGCGGTCTCACAATTTCACGTGCCCACATGTTCACCTCCCTATGGAGACTGGCTATGTCATTTCACAAGTGAAATGAATCTATGCGATAATATTGTTTTGATGTATTGGCTTGGATTTTAATTTGCTTGGGTTGCATTAGGTTGTGGCATACCTCCTGATATCAGCAGCATCTACAGCAGTGCCCATGACCAACAGGATGAGAGACAATGTGGATAATCTGTTTACAGACTGCTTAGCAGCTTCGATAAGCATGGCCTTCTTTGCCTTCCTCACGTTGGCTTTCTCCGCTCTTATTGCCGGATACAAACTCTCAACCCAATCCTACATTTAGTTTACATGTCCATCGTTTGCAATGTTGTTATACCTTCATTCTTTGTATGCATGGGGTTTGATTATATCTTGTAAATTGATGATTTCATAAAGAAAGTGCTGTATTTCGGCTTGCCTCTTTATTCTAGTTTTGGGTGTTTCTCTAGGTAAAAATGTACGATGAAGAAAGGATAAAAGTTGGTCACTCTCTCTCTCTCTCTCTCCAATTCTCTGGTTATGATGTAGAGACGCATATGATGATGAAATCTGTTCCAGATTCTATTTGACTTCTCATAAACCAAACCATCCGCAGACGAGAAGTAGTACCATGATATCTCTCCATGAGCGTTCATTAACAGTTAAAAGATAATAAGTTGCACCTTTTGTTGTGAATTGTTATATTAAAGATGCGAAACTGTCTCTTTTGCAGAAGAAAATAAGAAAAGTAAGTTAAATGACCACGAGGATTTTGCAAATGCAGAAGCAGCAATTCATGTTCTTAACACATTGAAATACGGTCGCCGTTTTCATCTCTCAATCATATTAAAATCTTATGTACGACAGTTGAAATTGCTATATATAGATATATCTGACTGCAGAGAATTGTCACCTGTGATTCAGCTCTATAGGTTCTTGCAGGTTATCCTAAACAGCACGAAATATATAAGAAATTGCTCACACGTGCTTCAACTCTGACAATCATCCGAAGGTCGTCTCATCAACCACCTGCCCAGCCGAATGATCTTTTCAAAATGAATGAGATGCTTACGGACGCGATAAACATGTGAAGTATACAGAATCGCCGACATTGTAACCGCCATAAAAGATAACAGCATCAACTTCCAGAAGTCCTGATGCAACAATAACAACAATTTGAGAAGTTAGATTCTGAAGCAAAAGATACCCAAAAAAGAAGTTCACAAACGGTATATAATCCATTTAATTGCAGCAGCAGTTGGAATAACCTGTGGGTTCGAGATGAATATTCCCATAACATAAGCCATCAAATCCAGAAAGGACTGGAGTGAGTTCTGAACGCCTCCAACGACGCACCGGTCGGATTCTGGTACCTCATCCTGCCAAAGCCAATTAAAGAAATGAGAAAAGAGGAAAAAAAAAAGATTCTTTGGTCCAAGCAACGAACAACTGCTATATCTGTCTATGTTCCGGATATAACAAATCTACAATCATGCTTGCGAGATGTTCCGTAGAATCAACCACTTGTACTGTCCTATAGGGGACTAGAATTTTTTCAATAATCAAAGTAAATAACCTGCATCTGTTGAATAACAGCTAAATCGAACATCCACAGTCCCAGTCGAGAAGTTGCCACTCCTGCCATCAGCATGTAGGCAGCTACCAAGCCGTTTTGAACCCATATTGAGCCGACACATAGAAGCAGGAAGATCCACTGCAATAGATTTTAACAATATATCCATGTCACGCTTTAAAAATTATGGATGAAAAATCCCTCCAAAGTTGGAACTCTGAGAACCATACTTGGGACCAAACAGACCAGAGCCCTGTTCTTAGTGTATAAATGCGGGATTGTAAGAATGGATAAACCACAGTGGCTGCAATGCCAATTGTTGCACTTATGCCGCGTGCTATTCCGATGACAAAGGCAGGTATACCTTCCCACTCCAATGTAGCAGTCATCAAACTTCCGAAGCTGTAGAATTTGAAACCAAAAACAATAAAATTCTTCTACTTGTAAATGCAATCGAATTAGAGCAACAAAGCCCAAAGATAACTTTCACACTGACTAGACGATTGAGAAGCAGTGACAAATGCCTTCTCATAGATAGTACGAAAAAAATGGCAATAACATTGAGACAGCCTCAAATTTGATGCAAGCACGAATCTATCATACACATCCTCCACAAAAGACAAATTTTCTAGACAAAATAGTCTAACTGGGGGGAAATTCCTGTTAGCCGCTCTACCTATAACTCAGCCAAAGAAAAATGAACATTTGTAGGCAGATCGGTCTTTTCACTGGAAGGTGAAATGCAAGTTCCATGACTAGTTCCAGATATATAATTGCAGAGTGAACTAATTTCTAGTACATCACCTGAGGACTGTAAAATACAACAAAGCTAGTGATACCCCAGGGAGCACTACTTCTTGCTCTAAATACACTTTCCAAGCACCAACGAAGGGAATCTTTGAAATTTTCTCCCTGAAATTCCGCTTTTGGCTGCTCTCTGCTGATCCTGGATCGTCATTTTGAATCAGTGACCTCTCTAACAGATCAACCGGAGAAGGTCTCGAGGTTCTTCTCAGGTTTCTCTCAACAAGAGCCGGAATCCCGCTATATACAGACATGAAAAACCAGTACTCCAGCCAAACACATGTTGTGCTCAAGACGGCTAAAGTCATAGCAGATACTCTTAACGAAACAAAGCTGATTATGAAGCCGGAAACAACCGGAGCAAATAATTTGCAGATCAGATCGATCCTTCTGATGACCGAGTTCATCTGGGTCAGAAGCCCTGGAAATTGGCCTTCTGACATCACCACCACCCTGCAATTAGAGGCATAGTTATGAGGCAAAATAAATTAAAACAAAAGTTTGTGGCAAAACGATACCAGAAGACTGTTCTCAACTCAATTCGCCAAAAGACTAAAGGCATACTATTAATTAGCCAATACATGGAAGAGACTATAACTGTAGATCTAAACTCTGTATTACCATTCTCTTTCAATCAAAATTGTTCCAGCCAGAGTAGAAAGCATGCCCATAGCTCCCGAAACATTGGTCAAGATGACAAGCACAATGAACAATCCAGAATTTGTGGATTTCAGATCTGGATAGGCCAGCATACCAAAGACTGTGGCTCCGGCTACCACGAACGAGAAGTTTTGTGTCATGAGCCAGAGCTGTAGAACCTGCAACAAGTATGTGACTTTACAAAAACAATTTGAACTCATCCTAGTATTCCAAGCAATTATTTTCTCTCTGAAAAATGCTTGTGTGGTTCCAAATTTTCGGTTGCGGCATTTGGACGTAAAGTGCCATCCAATTTTTTTTGTTTTGGTCCTGAATTGGGAACTTTGAGAATTGAATTTGTCGGACCTTGACATAACTCAACTTATCTACCCACTCTCCAATGGTTGGACCAAGCAAGGCAATGGAGCCAGATTCTACCACTCCATAGACAGCAGCCAATAGCAAAGAGTCTGGCCAAATACTGATCATGTACAAACCTACCGAGAATTCCCACATCCTGCAAGACAAGAAGACATTAAATTACTTCATTTCCTTATATGGACGGATAACACATCCAATTGCCTCTTTTCTGTTTCATTCAAGTCAGATTGAAATGAATCGTGACCTTGCCAAGGTTTGATTTTTCTCAAGAATTGCACATACCAAAATTTCTGGAACTACTGAATTGGTTGGGTCAAGATTTTATTTCACCAAGAACCATGTGAAGGATATGTATGCATGCATAAACAAAAGAAGAAAATGACTGTTTGATTACTAATTCTGCTACATGATCCTGCTATATGCATCTTGCATACTACTGAAAGGCACAAGCTTTTTCTGTTGCTTTTTGTTTTTTCCATTTTCGTTTTTACCTGATAAATTTAGGCTAGTAAATCCATACCATACAGCAGCTACTCGAACAACTGCCTTTTTTCGCTAGGTAGAACTAGTAAACATCAGTTTGCGACTGTTTTTCAATTTTTGGCCATGGAAGGGAAACAAATTACTTTTTTTTGGCTGATATAATTGAATTAAGTAGTTGAAACTCTCTTCTAAATTCAAAAACTATGATGTTGAAGTGATAATAGCAAATCAGCCTTTCTAAACAATGAGAGGAAAATGGAAGAACAAAAAGGAAAAGCTTGCGAAAGTTCCAAACATCTCAAACTTGAACTGTATGAAGAGTAGTATGCTAAATTGTGCCCCATGAAGAACATGTTCTCTTTCACATTATTAGCAAGTCGTATTTATTATGGAGGAATCCGAGCTATTGCCAAAGTCGAAGCGAAATGAGAAGCGTAACCTGGCACCCCATCTGGCCAAGAAGTGGCCCGAGTACAAATATTTGGCGAGGAACGACGGAAAAGATGGCCGTTGAGGACCTGATTCGCGGTCAAGGAGCGGCTCCCTCACCATTTTATGTGGCTGTAATGACTTCCTGAATCATATCAAGTCACTCCTCCTCTTCTTCTTCCAATGAATTGTCGATTGGATGGACGATTGGGATGTGGATCTTTACTTTATATCCTGACCACTCACTGCATGCAAATGATGATAGGCTTTTAGTTGTACTGTACTGTTGTGATGAGTGCCCTGTTTATTGGTGTGAATGATGAAAGTGAAAGCAAAACAGAAAGAAGGAAAGCAGAAGGGGGAAGGTCTGAGGAAGTCGGCCATACCCGGGTCCGCAGCTGGGGAAGAAGCCGAAGGTGCCAAGAGAGCATCGAAGGGCCAGGGGGATCCACCATTATCCGGGGCACGGTCTCGTTAGCTCTATTACGAAACTTTTTTTTTTTCCAATGGGAACCTAAAAACGGGAGTGGACCGCATAGGGCAGAAGACGATCCACAAAGCGAAGGCTTACCCAGCTGAAGGAAGGAGCTTTGGAATCTGACCTCCAATATCCGTCTTAGAAGACCGAGCGTCGGTTTCACCAAAAAACAAGGGTAAATCCCGAAAACTGAGAAGAAATCGGATCAAGAAATCAGAACCGTAGGGGTTAGGTACATGTTACTACTAAGATATTGTCTACAAGCTGTCTGACTGTTGATCTTTGTTTTTTTCGCATGTGAACAAAAGAAGAAAAAAAACAACAACCTCAAAAACAATGTTCAAATCCTTGGATTAGGTAGGATCCGAAAATGGTGGGACCTTTGACCAGAGAGCAAGTACATGGCTTCAAATACAAAATGTAAAAACGTAAAATTATATCGTAATTTTTATGAATGTATTTGCACATCTTTATCTCTCTTTTCAATTTTTATTTATAAGAAGTTAAGGATATAAATAAATCAATAATAAATCAAAAAGAAATCAAGGAGTGATTGCAAGAGATTCGCTGAATATCGGGAGCAATTGCTGAATATCGGGAATGATTGTTAGAGATCTGCTGAATATCAAATTCTAAATTTGATATCTTTTGACAAAAAAAAAGAGGAGCTATGAGCAATGGTCAAACCTTTGGATTACAAAATGCCGAATGCCTGAAGTTTGAAGAGATTACACAGAGTGTTCCACTGAGAAGAAATCGGATCAAGAAATCAGAACCGTAGGGTTAGGTGTATGTTGCTACTAAGATATTGTGTACAAGCTGTCTGACTGTTGATCTTTGTTTTTTTCTGCATGTGAACAAAAGAAGAAAAAAAACAACCTCAAAAACAATGTTCAAATCCTTGGATTCGGTAGGATCCGAAAATGGTGGGACCTTTGACCAGAGAGCAAGTACATGGCTTCAAATAAAAAATGTAAAAATGTAAAACTATATTGTAATTTTTATGAATGTTTTTGTACATCTTTATCTCTCTTTTCAACTTCTATTTATAAGAAATGAAGGATATAAACAAATCAACAATAAATCAGAAAGAAATCAAGGAGTGATGGCAAGAGATTCGCTGAATATCAGGAGCGATTGCTGTATATCGGGAATGGTTATTAGAGATCTGCTGAATATCAGATTCCAGAGTAGATATCCTTTGACAAAAAAAAAAAAGAGGAGCTATGAGCAATGGTCAAACCTTTGGATTACAAAATGCCAAATGCCTGAAGTTTGAAGAGATTACAGAGTGTTCCACTGGAAGATGATCCAAATGGGTTTTGTATTTTTTGTCAGAAGGTTAGATCCAAGAACAGCGAAACAGATGTTTATGTCTCATCCGTAACACCAGCAGCCACAAAGATCCAATGTCGGAATTAGCAAGCATATGGTTTTTCGTTTCTCCATTTTGTTTGTCAGATTCCTTTCGTTGTCCTGAAGCACATTCACTTTGTGGGTATCTTTTAATTTGGACTTCTTTGAGCCTGTCATGCCCAGATAGTTAACCTGGTAAGACACCCCATTGTTGTAAGGAAAGGAGCCCAGCTTGAGAGGACAGAATTGCTGGGGAATACTGGAGAAGAAGTTGCAATATCAATTCGCTGATTGTTGACACAGATCAAGTAAGAGTTGCTCATTTCTAAGAATAGGCCATTAGATGACGTTGATCGAATAATAATATAAAAGACAGAACGAGGAACAGTGGATTGAAATGGTTAGATTGGAGTGACCTATTACATGGAGAGAGCAACATAGAATTCCAATATAGATAAAGTGATGCAACATAGATTACAACCACACTCGAGTTATTCTAACTTTCAATAACTCACACTTGTCTCTTGAATGCAATCCACGAAGAAGACCCACTTTTGAGAAAAAACCTCTTATTTATAGAGAGGCTAAGACACCAAACTAGAAAACATCAAACTAGAATCCTTACACTAGGAAATATTAAACTTGGAAACATAAACTTAGGAAATCTTAACTAGGAAATTTCAAACTAGGAAAAATCAAATTATAAAACATTAAACTGGGGAACTAACTTTAATCGGAACCTTTGACCATAAAAAGAAACCAAATTTTAAACTAGGAAACCTTTAACTCAAAAACTTGGGATGCAAAATAGAAAACCTCATCACAAATCCTATTTGGATCAGATTTCTTTACAACCTTAAACTCGAGATATATTTTTAACAAATGATTACCAAAAATAAAAGGAAAAAGAAAGAAAGAAAAGGAGCTATCAGACGATGAGTTTAAGACATTCATCTCCTAGTTTCTCGTGTACAAATTCGACTGGAGCAAGAAACCATTTGGATGAGACCCTTTTTAATCACGGTTAGATCACTTTCATATGCAAAAAGTTGTAGCACGAAGAACATGGAAACGTCTGGAGATGATAATACGTCCGGTATAATCATCATTTTGATCGCGAAAAGAAAAGGAAATGCTACAAAGTCGGATGTCATTTATCAGAACCTGAAAGAAACAGGCACATACATATCATTGTAGCTCGATCATGACGCAGCCAATCGACCTTTCTTAGGAAGTAGCTGTTTTATCATCTCAATCAACCTGAGCCGATTGGCACCCGGATCGTTGTCATGGACGAATCTTTCCTCAGGGCGAACTCTGTGGGTAAAACATTTAAGATGACTGTTAACTAGCATATGATAAAGCTGCCGTGATAAACTAACTGTAGATGAATATCAAATCAGAGCAAGTAAAACATACATATCATGACAAAGACATCCATCGATTCTTTGCATGTAGTTAGGGGGAAAGAACATTACAAGTGTCAAAAGTTGTATACGGTGTTCACTTTGTTGTCAAAAGTTTCATTTGGATCACTTAAGTGCCAACTCTGATCTGATTGGCCGAAAATTCGACATGGCCTTTTTTTATTAATTTTTGATGCCGACGTGGGTCACCGGAGGTCCAGTCAGCATATCAATAATAAAAACGACGTCGTTTGGCAGATTTCCCCCAAAGAAGAACCTGAACCCCAATTTGAAAACCCTAACTAGCCAATTTGAGCATCTATTTCAGTTCGCTCCCAAAATTACCAGCTCATCCTTGCAAATGGAGGGCATGAGCTTCTACAACAACTCACATTCGTCCCAACAAAGTATACTACATGGTGAGTGTTACTGTTACTGTGGGTTACCAAATCTAATAAGAACATTTTGGACTCGGTTGAATCCCGAGAAAAGATTCCATGAATGTGCCAGGTATAGAGAAGGCTTGAAGTGCAAATATTTCGAATAGGTCGATACATTCTCCAGTCGAGCGAAGGAGGTGATCTTGGAGCTACTTGAAGGATAACATCAACCGTCACTTACATTAATGGACGTGTTGGAGGATGTCGACTCAATGCAAGCTCAAATGAAGGCTTTAACATGTCTGGCCAACCATTTGAAGAAGGAAGTTTCAAGACTGAAAATTGAAAAGAACTTTTATCAAGCATTGATAGTATTATTGTTCTCTTGTGTAGCCTATTTTATGGTCAAATGTCAAGTGAGTAATGAGAAGAAGTTTGTATGTCTACCATAGTTGAAGATTAGTGGAATATGTACTTGTATTGGGTTATTTGTAAGTATAATTGTGTTGTTGGTTTGCTACAATTGTTATATGGAACAAAAGGTTTGCTGCAATATATGGTGAAAATTGAAGGTCGGAATTTATTGGTTGTGAGCACTTAAAAGTTTTCTTGCTTAGTTGTGTATTGTCAATGTTAATTTGCTTAGTTTTTGCTTCGGATATTTGGTTTGCTCCACATGTAACGGTTTGCTGTATGTTTTGCTTGGCAATGGTTTGCTGGTTTGCTGCAACTATTGCTGCAAACCATGGCCAAATTAATGAGTGGTAACAAATTCACGAGTGACTATTTCAGTACCATAAGTTGTAAATAATGATCGTTTGAGTGCAAAGTTTTTCTGAAAGTGATAACTTAATTACTAGTCATGGTTGAAAATGATCATTTAAATTAGTTGTGGTTTTAAAAGGTGCTGGTGCACAAGATGCACTAGTAAAGTTGCTGGTGCATACCCAAAACTGCACCAGCACAGCTAGTGCATCTTGTACTTACACCAGCACATAAAACTGCTAGTGCAAACACTGACCAGCACCCACAAACACACCAATACCCATAATTTCCACTAGTAACAAAACATGAGCCCATCATTTCCACAAACAACATCAGCCTCATCACAACCTTGCACTAACATACAACATAACAATCATTCGCATCACCAGCCAAAACCACCAACACCATTCTCGGCCACTAGCACCACTCTTAGCCACCAGCATCACCATCACTATCACCACCGCCGCCGCCGCCACCACACACACCACCACTCAGCCACCAGCAGCACCAAACTGCCGATGCAATCTTATGCTTATTGGTGCAAGCACAATACTCTGCACTAGCACGTTCTGATGCATATTGTGCTTGCACCAGCACATAAAATCAAGTACAACCTGTACAACCCAGTTAGACACACCAATACAACTAGCACAACTACGAACATCAACAAAACCAGCACAACCAAAAGCAAAATATGGAAATGGCAAAAACATAGACAAAATAAATATCGATCCATTGACATTGAACGTAGTCTTTACATTTGGTTAATTTGAATAATTGACTAAAACATATGACCTCCCAATAAAAAACAAAAATTGCCATATGTACAACCTCCCAACAAAACACAGAAACTACCATATCTAGCACAACCTCCTAGCAAAAAAATAAAAACTACCATACCTAGCACCCCCTCCCATCAATCGTCAATATGCACAACCCCCAGTCTCTATCCCTTTAGATGGACCTCTGGCTTGAATACGTGCACTCTTTCTAATTGGAATTGAATTTGGAGGTTATTATATTGGACTTGAAGATTGTTGCACTAGACTTAGAGGTTGTACTGAAACTACAATTGGCTTTTTCTTTCTAGCCTATGCTCTTGTCTTTGGACTTGCTTGTGCTGTTGTCTTTGGACTTGCCTGTGGTCTTGTCGCTGGCCCTGCCTGTGCTCTTGTCTTTGGACATGCCGCTCGTGTCATTTGTTTTAGAGCACTTTTCTTACTGGATTATGCTCTAGTTAACCTTGGTTAGGTTCTTCTTTTAGGTGTAGCCCTTGACTCTTGACTTAGGCCTCCTTGAGGGATAAACACTTTGAAGTTCTCCCAGGCTACCAATATATAACCATATTGTCAAAAACTGTTATCGTTTAGTGGAAAAGAAAGCACATACATTATTTAATGGAAACAAAGCAACATCGAATTGTTTAAACAAATTGAGGTCCCCACCCACAATTGCAGCATCACTATTGATACCGTGATTAAACAAATTGAGGATCCCGCGACTGCAAGTTGATACCGTGATCAAACAATTCGATGTGATTAAACAACGTTACTATGATTAAACAAATTAAGGTCCCCACGAGTGCAAGTACCATTGTCCTCACGAAAGAAAATGATACCATGATTAAAGAAATTGAGATCTTCACCCACAATCACAATCTTACTTTTTCCCGAGCCCTGAATTTGCTCTCCAAGTCCTAATTTTTCCCTCTGAACCCTAATTTTGCCGTCGGATCCCCAATGCAAGATGAAAAAATTATCAAATAAATTAACAAAAAATGACCAAAAAAAATCAGAAATTTAGGTAGTTCGATCTGAGTGTTAGTACCTACATCCCATATCAATGCAAGAGTTAAAAGAGTTAGGAATAATTATCCAAAAAGTCATAAACTTATCATAGGACAGTCAATTCAACCATAAACTTTTAGTTTTAAACCTTTTGATGATTTATCAATTAGTCATTCCGATCAATTTTGCTTAGAAATTGCTGACATAGTTGATTTTTGCAAATTTTTTTGAAGTTTTTCACTATTATACTTTCTTTTATTTTTTTTCTTATTTCCCTTCGTCGCTCGTCGGGTCTCAGCGATAGCCAGCATAGCCAGCGGAGGCTGTCGACCACAAGTGAGGGTTGGGACAAGGGCCAACAAGGGTTGGGACGCCCTCGCTGGCCATGGTCCTCACCATATTTGGGCAAGGGGTGGCCAGTGAGGGTGGCCTTCGCCAGATCTGGCAAGGGCGGCAACTAGTGGAGGGGATAAAGAAAAAAGAAAGAAAAAAAAAGATTCAAAAAATTTAAAAAAATTGCAAAAAACATTAATTTCAACATTGGCCGTGCCATGTAGGATGGCTATCAATGACTGGACCGCCACGTCAGCAATTTCAAGCTAGAATTGGTTAGAAGGACTAAAGTGACAAATCATCAAAATGTTTATAATTATATTGATCAAATTGAAAATTTTAAATTTGAATTTGTTACCGTACAATAAGTTTAGGACTTTTTGGATAACTTTCTTTATAGAGTTAGAATCAATCAATCAATCTCTTGTGTGTTTCGAATATTCCAATGTACAAATCCTCACAAGCCTCGTGATTATCACACCAAGTTTCGCTAGATGATAAGAAAACATCTCGGCTGCATTTGTGTTCTCGAAAAAGAAAAGGTAAAAAGCAGAATTTTAAGCCTGAGTTCAGGATCCATACGACTCATGGGCGATCGCTGGATGACCAGTAGCGAAATTAGGAGGCTAGGTGCGGTAAGGCAGGCAACTCGGCCACAAGCTGGCCAACCACCTGGCCCCTGCCTTGTAACTTCAGCTACTAGGCTTAATCCAACCGGCATCCCCGGCCTTTTGGCCTAGGTGCCGAGTCCCTCCTTTTATCGCACCCCGAACACCTCCAAACTTGTCCTTAGGCTCCGATGTAAACTCCAATTCAGCAAGAATTTGAGCCACAAACTCAATAGGCCGAATGGCTAGGTTCAGACCGTGTCCTATTAATTCTGTTATATGAACAGTGAAAGCAGTTTCCTTCTTGTCCCAACCAACCCTGTCCCGATCATTTTTGTCCAGATACTTATTGATGATCTTCATGGACGGAGTTGGGCAAGCGTTTTGAGGCTACATTGCATGGCTTGTCCTTTCTAGGAGCTCAGTCCAAGCCCCCTTCATTGATCAGATCCATCCAGTGGTCCAAGTACTCATGCAAAACCACTACTTGCTAACAAAATCACAGAAAATTTTCTTAATCGACAATATGGGCCTATGCAGGAGATTTCGATGCAAATAGAGTAAATCTGCAACGCAATTAATGGAACGGATTTTTCCAAACCTCAGCTCATCATGCATTAGGAATTGAAGTTGAATAACTTCATCAGAAGTTATCTAAGGTGTCAGGAAATTGAAGTTCAGTGGCTTAATAAAAGTTACTCAAAGTACAGTAACCTGGAAGTGTAATTGTTTTCAGATTGCATCTTAAGCATGTGAAACAATCACTCTGCAGAGTGTAGAAGAAAGCTTGTAAAATGAGCAGATAAATTTTGCAAATGGAAAAGCAGCAGCCCATATTTTTATAAACATCCCAAGTCCCTGACTGTATTTTTCAATCCATTATCAAAATCCTATTATGACAGTCTGAATTGTCATCCTTTTCTATTTTACACAGGGTCGTCAGACGTCACGACATAAGCAGCTTATCCTGGAATATGATATTGATCGACAAATACAACAAGATTCTCAAGATGTCCTAGAAAAGCACTAAATAAAGTTCACGCGCTCTGACTCTGGTAGGTATCTGTAGACCGTATGATCGACCAACTTCCCAGCAAAATGAGCTTCTCAAAATGGATCAGGTGCTTGCGGACACGGTACACATGTAAAGTATATAAAGATGCCGATAGGGTAACAGACAGAAATGATAACAAAATCAACTTCCAGAAATCCTGATGCAGTAGCCACAAATTAATGTTCAGTTAAATTGTAAATCAAAAGTTAGACAAACTTTAGGTAATTACCACACATGATATAAGTAACATATTATTAATACTAACATAGGAAGTAGAAGCAATGGTGATCACCTGTGGATTTGAGATGATTATTCCCATACCATAAGCCATCATATACAAGGTGGACTGAAGTGAACTTTGAGCACCTCCAACAACGCAACGATCGGATTCTGGAACCTTATCCTGCCAAAGATGATAAAAGGGCCGGAACAGAAAGTGAAATTTCAGGTATGAGACTTTGAGAACAACCGCAAGAAACTATTTTTGGGTTGAACAGCATCAAAGTATCCCACCAAAAGTTTAAGCTAGTAAATGTGATGAAACCCTTTGAAGAACGCACAGGGAGTTGAGAATGGGGAAGAAGATGAATAAGGAATTGACTCACAAAATGAAATACTAAATGGTTAGTGAAGATAACGAATCTGTGGGTTTGATACCATGTAAAAGGATCCTAACCAAAAGCTTAAACAAGTAGGTGAAAGAGGTCAAGCTAAACCTCAACCAAAACTACATCAAGAATGCTTGTGAGATGTCCAGGCAATGAGCGACTGGCACTGTTCTTTAGAGTAATAGTTGAAACGAAAGTAGATAACCTGCATCTGTTGAATGACGGCTAAATCGAACATCCACAATCCGAGTCGAGATGTTGCCACTCCACCCATCAACATATAGGCAGCTATTACGCTGTTTCGGACCCATATTGACCCAACACATAGAAGCAGGAAAATCCACTGCAATAGTTTCTCATAATGCAGAGTTCAGTTGTTTTCACTAATCCATACACCCAAAAAAGTCCTAATACAAGTTGATACTCGAGAATTATACCTGGGACCAGCTGGACCAGAGCCCAGTTCGGAGCGTGAAAATATGAGAATGCAAGACTGGATAAACCAAAGTGGCAGCAACGCCGATGGTTGCGCTTATTCCGCGCGCTATTCCGATGACAAACGTAGGTATACCTTCCCACTCTAATGTAGCCGTCATCAAACTTCCGAAGCTGTAAATCCATACAACAATCCTCGAATTGTCAATGCATTCAAATCAGAGCAAGAAAGACTCAAGACCGCCAACATTTTGCACAGTTCCCAAATGATGCAGCAGTGCAATAGTAACTGTCTAGCAGATGATACCAGAAATGACATTACAATTAAGACAACCTTAGGTTTTGATGCATATGTAAGTTTCCACCTAATACTATATCAGGAACTTTGATTGGTCACCTTGTTTTTTACCCTTTACCAGGAAAGCAAAACGTCAATCATAGAAGATTATAGGTAAGTCCCGTAAACAAGTGTGAAATATATGAACTTTGAGGGTGCATCAGTTTCTAGGGTGTTACCTGAGAACTGTAAAATACAACAAAGCTAGTGCGATTCCAGGAAGCACAACTTCTTGATCAAAATACACTCTCCAAGCACTGACTAGAGGCAGATTTGCAATTTTCTCACCGAGACTTCTCTTTTGGCTTTTTTCTGCATTTGCTAGATGATAAGCATCTGGAACAGAAGAGCTCTCTGCCAGTTCAGCAGGAAAAGGTTTCTGGGTCCTTTGTTGGTTTCGCTCAGCTAGAGCAGGAATCCCCTGATATACTGACATGAAAAACCAGTACTCCAGCCAGACACTTATGGTGCTCAAAATTGCCAAAGTCATAGCGGATGCTTTTAATGAACCAAAGCTGATTATGAAGCCTGAAACAACAGGGGCAAACAACTTGCAGATCAGATCAATCCGTCTTATAACCGAATTCATCCGAGTAAGGAGCGTAGGAGTTAGGCCTTCCGACATCACCACCACCCTGCAATTAGAGGCACATTAAAAGAAAATTTGAAAGGGAAAAAACAAAAAGAGAACAGTATGCCTTTGGATGCAAGTATTTAAGCTCAATACTATTACCATTCTCTTTCAATCAAGATTGTTCCAGCAAGAGTGGAAAGCACACCAACAGCCCCAGAAACATTGGTCACAAGGACGAGCAAGACAAAAGCTTCGACACTTGTGGACTTCAAATCTGGGTAGGCTAGCAAACCGAAAACCGTGCCTCCAGCGACTATGAACGAAAAGTTCTGTGTCACGAGCCAAAGCCGGAGAACCTGCAACAAATATTTGCCCCTTCATGAATGTAAAATCACTCAATTATCATATTCAAATAAATTCGTATACTGTGAAATTCGGAACTAAAGTCCCGTTCAATGTTTTCTTAGGTGCCATAGTACATGGAGAAATTGTAAGTTCATCGGACCTTGACATAACTCATTTTATCCACCCACTTTCCAATTATTGGGCCGAACAAGGCAGTGGAGGCATTTTCCACCACTCCATAGATAGCGGCCAACAGTAAAGAGTCTGGCCAAATGTTGATCATGTATAAGGCTACAGAGAAATCCCACATTCTGCAAGACAAGCAGACATGAAGGATAATTCATTTCCAAATGGAGAGGTATCAATAGAAAACATAACCTGAGAATAGAGCCATTAGTTTATTGAGAATTGCCGCACTTATATGGTCAATTAAAGTAAAGGACTGAAATGAAATTTAATCAGTAATAGGATCAATTTTCCTAATGAACAGCATAAGATGAAGTTTTCACTGTCTGTTCATTAATTGGGGCAAATCTATGTTTTCACTATCAATCATGTACCAGTTATGAATTGAGGTATAGCGGAACACAAAGATGCTATCCTGTAACGCGAGTACTACTGAAAGGAAAGTAGTATATTCTCTTCATCATTTTTCCCATCACTGTTCACCAGATAACTTCAGGATTTATACCTAGAGCATGTAATTTTTTGTCGGAACAAGAATTATACTACCATCCGCACTTATCACAACTAGGACAACAACTTGTGTATTTCCCACTAAACAGGGAGTAACCTCCCATCTGGCAACTAGAAAGCATTTCTTTGGTTGAAGTGATTACGTTTCATAGTTCAAACAGCAAAACCTTCAATTAAATTCAAAAACTTTGATGTTCCAGGGATAGTACATCAGGCATGGAAGAGAAGGACGAATAGGTGATGATACCAATTGGGACAATTTGAAATGATGGAAAGGTTTTGATATATCCGAAATAGGAATGATACAGAGAGTACGCCAATACACTAGTATAAATGACTCCAAAATATTGCATAGCCAAAATTAAGAGCAAGTCATCATATCCTAAGGAGAGCATATTCAGAACAGCAACAGGAGTTTTAGGAGAGTTGAACCAAAGAGGATCGCAGAACCTGGCACCCCATCTGGCCAAGAAGTGTCCCGAGTACAAATATTTGGTGAGGTGCGATGGGAGAGAAGGCTGTGGAGAAGACGTTTCATGGTCGAGGAGCGGCTCCCCTGACATTTCTGTAGTAGGTTAAGTGACTTCTTGAATCTTAGCAAGCGACTCGTCGTCCTCCTCCTGCTCCTCCTCTTCTTCTCCTTCTTCCTTCTGCTTCTTTGTTGCAATGAAATCAGAATCGACCGAACCAAATAACCAACGTGTTGATCTTGACTTTACCTGTGCATTAATTATAGGTTGTCTCTACCAGCCTTTACAACTGTTGGACGTGTTAAGTCACTCTGTTCTTCCCCTATAAAGAAGAGAAACCCTAAAGAAGTCAATTAAATAGTTGGCTTTTGCAAGGGTCGGATGTGTATTTGCATAAACTAAACTCCTGCCCTTGACTTTTCCCCTTTTTGTCCGCCGGACAATGTCTCTTTCCTCTGTTTGGATTGTAAGAGTTTTTTTAATATGACCTAAATTTATCGAGATTGATATTAACCGTTTTTTTGGATAAATCTAATAAGGTAAGATATAAAGATTATTAATTAGTCTAATATGGGCCTAGCTAGAGTGGGCCGAATAAAGCTTGGACTTTGATGAGAGGGTCTGTGGCTTAAAACTCTATAAATAGTGCCCAAGTCTCTGTTTTATCCGTGATGCACAAATTACCTCACTTAAGAAGCTATTAAAGAACGTTATTCATGAGAGGTAGTCTCGTTAAGCCAGTGATACAAAGTAGGGGTGAGCATGGTCCGGGTTGGGCCGATCCACCCCCTAACTCTAGGATCAACCCGCATAGTGTTGGTCCTCAATTTTGGGACTGAGGACCGCCCGTCGATTCCATGGACCCGCTCGGGAACCGAACCGGACCGTTCCCGGGCGGGTCCATAGAACCGGTCCCACCAAGTTTTCCTGGACAAATAAAAAAAATATGTGGACCAACATCGGATTAACGAAACAAAAAGAAAAGAACATAACTTTCCATACAATTCCTATACTATGATCGGTTCTATTAACCACATCATCCATAAATCAAGTGGGTACCCATCAAATGAGTTTCCAGAGATAAGAGAGCAGGGAGTTATGAGTGTCTAGTTATATTTTTTTTGTCAGATTTTTTTAATTAAAATTTTAAAAAATAAATATATTATTATTATATTACCGGTCCGGTCTGGATGGGCGGGTAGGCGGTTCTACACCGGGAACCAGGAACTGAGAACCGGATCGATACCCACCGGTTACAAAAAATTGGAACCGGGAATCGGATCGGTCCCCTTGGGAACCACTGGTTCCGGTCCGGTTGTCACGCCCCGAACCCTACGACGCATGAACATCCCTCCGAGGTCGATTACAAGTGCGACGTCCCAGGACACGTCGCCGACCCAACTCCCAACACAGAGATTAAAGCACACGCGGAAGCAATACAATACCCGAACAGTTTTGAACCAAATAACCAAGGATAGCCACTCGGCAAACAACATGAACAATTACACTTGCGTTGATACTGGGCACCATACACAATATTCAATTACAGCCCAATTCAAAAATCAAAAGCGGTTCAAGGCCACTACAACTAGCCGGGGCTCCTCCCAAAACACTTCGGTACGCCTGCCATCCTTAAGGCTGGGGGTTTGAAAATGTGGTTTAAACAACAATGAGAATCATCTCTGTGAGTAATTCCCTAAACCTAAACTAGGCTAACGTGCACCTCCAGAGGGTAAATAAAACACTTAAGTCAATGAACTAGTATAACAATCACTATAAGTTCACCCCGGGCCCATAGCCCAATTTAATACTCCGCCATGCAGGTTAAACTTTTAATATCATTATAAAACATATGCGATTAAATCGACCCGAAGGTCACGATCCTGAGGTCAACAACAGTTAAACCGACCCGAAGGCCACAGTTTATTCCGACCCGAAAGCCCGATCCGAAGGCCACAGTTTATTCCGACCCGAAGGCCATAGTTTATTCCGACCCGAAGGCCCGACCCGAAGGCCACAGTTTATTCCGACCCGAAGGCCTGACCCGAAGGCCACAGTTTATTCCAACCCGAAGGCCACGACCCTAAGGCCACAATTTATTCCGACCCGAAGGCCACAGTTTAAAAGGCTCATCACACATACCAATGCACTCTATTTTGGCTAATAGTAAGCATATGTGCCATTCACACGCTCGGGAATTCAAAATCAATTACCCATGCCAAGATGCCAGACACAATTATTCACAAATTTGACAATATCAAGGCATTAACGGTATGTTCAATCTACTCCATTTTTGCCCCAAATAATCCGGCACTTATTCCACACACTCGCTCCCATTTCAATTCAATAAGTCCAAGGCCCGCCACGACCAATTAAACCTAGCCATTCAATCTTCGCACATGGCGCCACCACTAAGATTCCAACAAGTCCTAATAAGTTCCAAAAACACCTAAATTCAACCCGATCCACATAATCCCGCGCGATCAAGGCCCATCAAGGCCCGCTAAGCCACTCCGTTCTTAGCCATACTAAACATGTCATGGCATTGCCAAATCACTACCAATTAGAGACAATTCAATCACTAACTCAGTCTATCCATCAATTTCGCCAATTACACTACTAAGCCCCAATTTAATCGCGCTTGGCCCCAGTCGGCCCTAGTGTGGACAGCCCCCACACGAGTCTTCCTAGGCCTATATATATCTTCAAAGGCTCGATTTAAACTCCCCAAAAACACCAATCCAATCGGCCGCCACAAGACCAAATACTACGCGCACTAAAGTTCACATTTCCAGTCCGAATTTTCCCGAACTTGGGCTATTCCATTCCAAACCTGACCAGCCATCTCTCAGCACTTACGTAGCTGCGAAACCTCATCAAACGGTCACTATAATTCACCAAATCAGCCGCGACATCAACCCCTACCATCCTTTGCACAATAACCCCTAAATTACCCTAATTTAACCCCTAAACTTGTCTAAAAATGCAAATAATCCTAATTAGGGTTTAGGGTCAAACTCACCGGGTGTCCTAAGCTTCAAACCGAGCCGAACACGCGGCGATGGCAGCTGGACAGCGGCGATCCCGGGCCGGAACAGTGCAGCGAGTGGCGATTCCGGCAAACGGCGCGAACGGTGGCAACGGACTAGACGATTCCACGGGTAAGATGGACACGGCCAGAGAGAGTGGGACGGCTGGACAAGGCTGGGTGAGGCGGTGGTGGTGGTGGGACAGCTCCGGCGGCGGCACCGGCGCTCCGGCGAAGGCCTTCCACGGCCAAACAAGGGAGGAAGAGAGAGAGAGGAGTGATGGCTAGGGTGGAAGGGCCGCCGGCTGAGGTGAGGGGGACGGCGGTCCACGGCGACGACACCGGCGACCTCGCGGCGGCGACGGGGCGGCGCGGCGAGCTGCAGCGGTGGGGAGAAGTCCAGAACAGGGGAAAGCCTTGGGGGAGAGAAAAACAGGGGAAAGGGTAAGGGAGAGAGGAATCGGGGCTGAGGGGGGTTGCGGACCGGCGGTGGCTGGCCGGACGAGCCGGCGACGGGCGAGCTGGCCGGCGGCGACGCGCTGGTCCGGTGAGCTGAGGCGGACGGCGACGGGCAGCAAGGAGAAGAAACAGAAGCAGCAACGCCGGGCGAAGGGGGAAGGAGCAGAACCAGGGGGTTCGGCGGTGGCAGTGACGGTGGCGGTCAAAGGGGGAGCTGGGTGGACGATGGGCGGCGTCAAGTGGAGCTGGTCCGGCGAGGGGCAGAGGAAAACCAGAAGCAGGAGCGTCGGGGGAGAAGCTAGCGAAGGAGAAGAAGAAAGAAGGAGGAGAAGAGAAAAAGAAAAAAGAAAAAGGAAAAAGAGAGAGAGAGAGAGGGATAGGTTGGTGGGGCTGGTGGGGCTTGTCAGCCCCGTGGGTGAACCGGCGGAAAAGAGGGGGAGGAGAGAGAGAGAAAAGTAAAGGAAATTTTAAACATTCAAATATTATTTGCAAACCGAAGGTCCAAATTCAAAACTGAACATGATCTATCGGTCCAAAATATGCTTCGCACATAAAAAGGGACAAAGACCAAATTAATTAGACCAAGTTATAACGAGAGAGGTCTACTTGTCCAAATTCGCACCTGGTCAAAAACTCCCCTTTTTTCCATCATTCCTGACTATCTCAACGTTGGCTACCATAATATTGACACCGTCCAATTTATTTCGTCCCGAAACTCCCGAAAATTGACTGCCAAGCCCGGGGTCTAAATAACGGCCAAATTTGATCAAGTGCGATTCTAGCGAAATCTCTAATTTAAAATGATAACCGGGAGTGATCAGTTCCCTAACGAGATTTTACTATAAGCACACTGACAAATTACGCATTTTATAAATCCCAAAAATGGGCCGAAATTCGGGATGTCACACCGGTCCCGGGCGGTCTTGGGCGGTCCTGGGTTTTTTGCACACCCCTAATACAAAGGGTTACAGAGGAGAAGCACTTGTACTCAATATCGTCGCTATTTCACATCAAGAATGATGAATCCTAAATCAGGTGCGCAAATATCTTTTTATCAACTACCATGTTATAGATTCTAGCCAGAGAGATCTTGGGGTGTTGTTTTCGCGGCATACCTATGGTATCAAAGCAACCATAGACTAGATTTAGAACATACAAATTTGACCTATTTTCCGGAATTTTTTGTTCGGTGAAAATTGATTTTGATCACATAAACGGAACGTACTCGTCGAGGCGAGCATTTTAATGGGCAGTGCACCTCCAGGGGATGCCGCACGCACGGCCATGCCCTGCAACACGAGTCGACTCGATTGGTTGTGGGTGACTCGATCGGTTGTGGGTGACTCGATCCGACACGGGACTTGACTCAGTGACCCCACTCGAATTGACCATTGATCGGATTGTCAAACCGGTCAAACTGGTGATCCAGACCGGAGCAGTCGAATCAGCGATCCAAGCCGGTTCAAGCACACTGAGCGTGTGCCACACGTGCCGCACACTCAAGTGGCGAGTGAGGGCGCGTATGGCCTTCGTTTGGAGCGTTCTTAGTACCAGTGTTCTCGTATTGAGATGCTCTACAATGTGGTGTATTTATTTTACATGTTTGATGCTTTTAATGATGTGAGAATACATACAGAACCCTATTTATGGGTATTTTTTAGGATATTTTTGTGTATTTTCTTGTATTTCTCTATGGTTTTGGAAATACAGTTGCTAGCTCACATGTATATCATCACAAAAAGAATGTGTAGAGCGTGATTCATTGATAGCATGTATAAGATTTCACATGTAGCAATGAATGGAACAATGTAATTGGCATGACATGTGATTTTAGTAACAAATTGCCATTGTCTTCAAGTCTAAAATTATATGTATATGGTAAATGTGAGACATAAGTTTTATATCCCTAGTAAGAGAGAGTTTCAAGGATTCAATTGTGTTGTGATAGCTAAAGTGGCACACTTGATTCAGTTTAAGAAATATCAGTATTTTATTGTGATAAGATGTCTCCTATTCAATGCGTAGTCATACTCCCAAAGAAGATGATTGTCTATTGGTTCCTAGAGGGACACATGTACAGCATATGGTTGAGAAGTGACTGATCCTAGTGGTTCATACAATCAAAGGTGATGAATTCACGAAGGTTAAAATATATTCTCATAGCCTCTATCATGTGGAGAGTGTACTACCGTGTGTCATGTATTTTGCCCAAAAATGATTATATGATGATGTATGTAACTCTCAGGATGTGTACTTATGTGGTTTTAAGTTACATAGTACTCACATGATGTTAATTGTATATATTGCTTGTTTTTCAATCACTTTCTTATAAACGGCAACTTCATTGCGATTGAGATTCTTACTTGTTCAAACTTTGAAAAATGGAAAGAGGATTTTTTGTTTGGGATGGAGTTGGTGGATGTTCTTATTGCTCTTACTAATGATAAGAGGAAAGCACACTTTGTTGCTTGGGAAAAGAGGAATTGGATTTGCTTGTTATCTATGAAACAATCCATTCGAGAACACTTGGAGAGTGATTTGTCAGCTAACTGCATTACTAAACTGATGATGACAGCCTTCGAGTCTAAGAATCGTATCTCATCTAATGCTAAGACTATGATACATTTGAAAGTACTCTTCAATATGATGTGTGATCGTTCTAATGGGGTTGGGGATTATGTCCTTAGAATGGTAGACCTAGTAACAAAACTTCAGGCTCTTTAAGTTACTATTCTTGTTACTTGCATTGTGCATCAAGCTCTAAACACCATTCCACCTAATTTTGGAATTATCAAGACTTGGTCAATTAATGACCTGATCGTTAGGGTGGTGGTAGACGAAGAGAAATTGAAGAAAGAAAGAGAGCACCTTGCTCTGTATGCCTCTAGTTCTAGCAATAAGAAGACTAACAGGTCCAAAAATCATGCTCATAAAGGAACTCTTGAAACCATCGGTCATTATGATAGTCTAGGATCTAAGAAAGCTTCCTTCAAGAAGGATGATGATCGTTGCTCCTTCTATAAGAAGAAATGTCCATAAAGAAAGACGACGACAAATATAAAATTTGGTTGTCCAAGAGTGAGTCTGCTTTTAATGATTCTTTGGCATTTGTTTTTTAATCCAACTTATCAGAAGCCCCATCCAGTTCATGGTGACTAGATAGCAATGCAACAAATCATATTTCATTTACCATATAGGGATTCATAATCCGAAAAAAGCCAAATCAGAATGAATCAAAGCTTATAGTGGGAAACGACATTAAAATCGACGTCGAGTTCGTGGGAGATTGTCATTTTGATTTCTAGATTCTAGTTTTAACTTGATGTTAAGAAACAATTTTTATGTATCTTTCTTTAGACAGAACTGAGTTTCCGTATTATGTTTGGACATGTGTAGCTACTCTTTTGAAATAAAGAATAGTACTATAATTATTTTTTTTAATTCTAATAATGTTAGGTGCTGCAATATGTCCAATAGATTGTATAGATTGTGTTTAACTTCTAATGATATATACGTCGCTTATACGGCTAAAAATGTTGTTTCCAAGCGACCTTTGCCTAAGGAACATTCTTATCTGTTGTGGCATAAACAGCTTGGTCACATCTCTTGGGAAAGAGTGGAAAGGCTAATATCCTACATGCTCTTAAAAGCGATCTAGATACCTGCGTAGACTGTATAGGGGGAAGATGATTATAATAAAGAAGAAAACTGTAGTTCGTAGTTATGATATGTTGGAGGGCATTCACACTGATATCAATGGACCGTCTATGATAATCTTGTGTAGAAATTTTTATTTCATCATATTTATTGATAAATATTCCTGATATTATTATCTATACTTGATTAAGGAAAAGTTTGAATCTCTTGACAAGTTCAAGATTTTTCGGACTGAAGTTGAGAAGCGGCTGAGAAAAATCATAAAGGTTGTTAGATGTGACCGAAGTGATATGTATTTTGGCAGTCATGGCAATGCTGGACAACTTAAAGGTTCATTTGCCAAATACTTGAATGATTCTGAGATAGTAGCTCAATTTACTATACTTGGAAATCATGAACAAAATAGTGTGGCTGAAAAGAGCAATCGCATCCTTGTGAAAATGATGACGAGTATGAATAGTATGACCAATTTACCTAGTTTTCTGTGGAGAGAAACTTTGAAAACAATCATTTACATTCTAAACAGGGTTCTATTAAAGCTGTTTTATTGACTCATTTTTAATTATGGATTGTACGTAAACCGAAGTTGAACCATCTTTAGGTTTGAACTTCCGGGACAAATAGCATAAAAGTTTCGTTGTCTCACTCCACTAGAGCTGATCGGCTCCTTAATCGTCATGCATGACGGATTGACAAGTGCAGACCTTCCCTTAGATGCTTTGAGTCAAGCGCCTTGAATGGCTTGTAATTAGCGTCTCAATAAGCTAATATCATAAACAAGATTGCAGCTAAATAGTAATCAAATCAGAGTCGATAGAACTTATACATCATGGCAAGGACATCCCTGAATTTGCACATTATGATTCAACTGCTACTCCTAGATCCTCTGAGTAAATGCATGTACATGGGCCTTCCAAGTTTTAAATAGGTAGTCTTTTTGGAACTGCTGTTATGTACAATTTTTAACGGGCATGATCCCCTAAATCGTCAAGTTTGGGTCTCAACATTCAAAGAAATCCTTCATCAGACAACTGTGAATGACCAACATCTTTCATTACAATCCTTTCGACCATTGCTCCTCACGAGGGTTTTCTGGACCATTTGACCATAATCAATAGCTTCTCCATGTGAACAAGGTGCTTCCGGACACGGTAGACATGCAAACAGTAGAGAATTGCAGCTAATGTTACCGCCAGAAATGATGCCAATGTCAATTTCCAGAAATCCTGTAGCAAAAAAAAAAAACAAAAATGAGCGTAACTGAAGGCAGGTCCAAATGGGCTTTATTTGAGAAAAGAGAAAATAATTTACATGTAATATATTGAACTAATCTCATTCGACAAATATCATCAATTTTAAAACTATATTAACCACCAAACAAAGCTCGCTCTCTCTCTCTCACTCTCATGCGGGCATGTGCAATTATTTCATGAGTTCCAAAGTGTGCCCATCAATAGTACCTTAGTGAGCAACAGTTGACCCAACAATACTTAAGAGTGTCCTGGTTTAGATAATACAACAGCAGAAAGGTAATTTTACCCGTGGATCAGATAATATAATTCCCATGACGCTGGACATCAAGTCCAGAGCAGACTGAAGAGAGTTCTGAACTCCCCCAACAGCGCCACGGTCGCATTCAGGAACATTGTCCTATACAAAGTTTAGGAAAATGCTGAGCATGCCAGTTCGATGTATTATTCATGGCAGAAAAAGTTTCCACTTCATTAGAGGGATTCAGCTAGATTGATGCATGGTATCCTCACCTGCATCAGCTGTGTCACAGACAAGTCGAACATCCACAATCCTAATCGAGATGTTGCCACGCCCCCCATCAACATGGACACTGACAAATGCTTGTCTTGAACCCAGATTGAGGCAACGCATACGATTAGGAAGGCCCACTGTGTCATTATCATGCAGTATCAGACAATTTAACTGTGTCTGAGCCTAAATCAGAAGTTGCAATGCCAAGCTGAAAGTTGTGCAAGTACCTGGCACCAAATAGACCAAAGTCCAGTACGAAGTGTCGAAATGCGAGAATGCAAGAAGGGGTACAAAAGAGTCGCTGCGATTCCGATTGTGGCGCTTATTCCACGGCCTATACCAATAACATAAGCAGGTATTCCTTCCCATTTCAGGTCCACCACCATCAAAGTCCCATAACTGCATTGAGAAAATTAATAAAATAACAACACTTAAAAACGGGAACTTGAGTCACAACCACAAGGAAATGATTGCTTAAAAATATCACAATCAACTATGATCTCAAAGCAAGAGAAAACGGACCAGGTAAAGCTAATTAAGTTCAGTACAATACAGTTTACCTAGTAATATATTCATACTCCGTCTTCCAAAGTAGATACTACATACTGCACAATTTGTTCTAAATGCTAAACGTACATCAACAAGTTGAAAATCATGTCGCACCTATAAGCTGCAATTGCCAGCACAATTTCCAAACCGCATACTTTGAAAATGTTGTTACCTGAGAACTGTAAAATACAACAAGGCAAGAGCTACGCCAGGGAGTACCACCTCCTGCCTTAAGTATGTCCTCCACGAAACCATGAAAGCGCTATTCATGACTAGATTCATTTTCCTCCTCATCAAGCTTTTCTTTTCCGTCCCATGAATACTTGCCTCATCATGACGCGTCCCACCTTCTAATGTAGATACTCCACCTTCGGTGCCACCCAAAGGAATCTGCTGTCTTCTCCTCTGGTTGCTCTCTCTCAGTGCGGAGATGCCGCTGTATACGGAACTCATAAGCCAATACTGTAACCAAACAGCTGCGAAATTCCAAAGTGCAAAAGCCGCGGCTGAAGCCTTCAGCGATGCAAAGCTGACAAAGAAGCCCGACACTACCGGAGCAAATAGTTTGCAGATTAGGTCAATCCTTCTGATGACTGAGTTCATATGCGTCAATGTTTCTGGTGGATGCCCTTCTGATATCACAACCACCCTGCAAACTGTCTTTCATCAGGTTTCTTAGGTGAGAATTTTTGCGCTTTATGGTGACAAGCATTTTATGGTTCCACCTTGCCTGTTACGTGCTACACGAGGGAACAAGAAAGCTGTAAATTCTTAATTTTCAGAGTCATGACCCCTAAACCACATTCAACGGAACTTTTGATGGAATGACAGAAAATGTTTAGAACTCAAATATTGGACAGTAACAATTAGATGCAATCACCATTCCCTTTCAATCAGGATGGAACCGGCAAGAGCAGACAGAACACCAACGGCTCCAGAGAAGCATATTAATATGACTAGAGAGATAAAGGCCACAAAGTTTGTCGACTTTAAATTCGAGTGAAATAGTAGCTCCATCACTGTTCCCCCAGCAATGAAAAAAGAGAAGTTCTGGGTCAACAACCATATTCGAAGAACCTGCAAATAATTGAAGGCATTATATTGTTGCCAGCTTTTGTGACAAAACCAATAACCCAAACCACAAGAAATAAAAAAAAAACTGCTTGAATAAGATTAGAATACAAAATCAGACTTTGGACAACTATGTGCATATATTATCAATCAAGAGAATTCCTCCAAAGTTGCCAAGAGCAGGCGAAAACATGGATATGTTGAACGAAGCTGATTTTCTCCAGGTTATTTTTCAGATGTGAGAGATGTCAGTTGTAAGAGATGTCAGTATGTGGCCAAGGCTCGACGTAAGTAATGCTAATCTTGAATGAAAATATTATAAGATTCTTAAACTACGAGGAGTCAAAATTGTATATGGAAATTCAGAAAATATTAAATAGTCGAGAAGTTATTCAGTCTCAATACGGCATGTATTTTTTAATGAAACATATCTACAATCGTAACAAGCAACCTTTGCAAACCTTTGTATAAGTCGATGTATCCACCCATTTTCCAACAACCGCCCCAAATAGTGCAGTAGAGGCCGACTCCACTGTACCGTAAATAGCAGCGAAAAGTAAAGAATTTGGCCAAAGAGTAACGAAGTATAAAGCAACAGAGAATTCCCACATCCTGCAAGCAAATGACTAGTGTCGATGATCATGGAATTTAAGCTGCACGACCTCCTGATAATCTGACTATTATTCTATATAAATGTAGACATTGCATGGAAAGGGCCAGATGATTTGACACATCCGTTATCTGCTGAACAGTTTTAGAAAGTTATTGACAAAATAATGGAATTCACCAACATGAAACTGCTAAGACATTCGAAAAAATTACCATCACCTGTAAAAAATTACCAAATCGCAGATATTCAGCTCATGGAAATTTAAAGTTTTGTGCTGTTATATAATAGATTACCTTATTTTCATTTTGTGCTATTTGCTGCTTAAATTGAATGTTACCTACAACATATTTGCTACGTAGTATAATGAACCATGAGAAGATACTTCAATGTTCGCTATACGGCACATCATCAGGTAAATGAGGGGTGTATGATGACAAAAATATTATGCCGGTCGTCATTTCGCTTGTTCTTCTTGGCTGTCTTAAACCAGAAGCTGATGACATGGTGTACGACTGACCCCAAAACATTTTCTCATAAACCACAGGCAGAGAATGGCAAGGAAAGGACACAACAAAAGAAAACACTGAAGGACTGATTGAGAAACTTGTGCATGATGTAGATACCCTCTCAGCTAAAGAAAGCAGTCTGGTGCATCTCCCAACTCATCGTTATTCCATCCGCAGTGCGTCAAAGACAGCTCTCATCCCACATTACCCTTGTTTAGACTGTTGCACCAGTAGACAAGCCTCGCCCAACATCAAATTAAAAAATCGCGATTTAAAGCCATAAGGACACGGGTGAGTCCAGACCAGAGCGAGCAATATGGTGTTAGCGACACACTAGGGCTTTGCCTGCCTATGGTGGTATTAGAGTCATATTAGGCGTCATTCACACCTCTATTCCCACAACAACAACAACAACAACAACAGAGCCTAGTCAAAGCAAAACCAGAGAAACAGAATCATAGTTGATACTCGAAATGTCAGTTTCTGTTTTCGTTCTACAGTTAGAGAGAGAGAAACCTGGCACCCCATCTGGCCAAGAAATGGCCGATGTACAAGTATCTAATGAGAAGTCTAGAAGGTGGGGCGACTGTTTCTTGACTTTCTATCATTTCTCGCTCTGGGTCTTGATGATCAACAACATTAAACTCTCTAATCGCCACATCTCCACCTGTTCCAACTCCACTTTTGGTGCGCCCTGAAGCTGAACTCTGAGCAATTGCACTAGCAATTCTGTTGCTCTGTCGAATTGCATGATCTTGATCGCAACCTGATCTCTCCATCTCCATTCTGAGAAATTGCACACGGAATACAGAAATGGGTCACCAATACACGTAACGGGTGAACCTGAAATCATCGCCTTTTTTTCCACTTGTACGTTGTAGCACCATGAGAGCCTTCACGTGTAGCAAGTTAAAGCATATTGCAAAGAGCCAAGAAAACAGGGGAATAGCAGAAAAGTTGGCCGCGGCAATATTTTATAGTTGACTTGTGGTGGTGAATGAATATTTTAAAAGATGATAGAACTAGAGATGAATGAATCTCCCGTTCGTTCTGCAGTTTTTCCGTTGCTTATGATATTAACGGGGCTTTGGTTTGAACAGTTTAATCTGGGTATCACTCAGACTATGATTAAAGCATGAAGAGATCTGTTTCGTGTTCAAGTCCACTTTCAAGACTCCAAACAGGAGGTCCCCACCAGAACCCGAGTGGGAAAGGACCACCACGATCCATTCCACTGACTGAGATTGCTCAAGTGCAGAATAGCTTTTTGCATTCGCTGTCGAAAGTGGCCTTTTCACTGGATTCGAGCTTAATCCGAGATGCCAAGTTGCCTCTGTCCATTCATTTCGAGTGGAGCAAATGAAATGCCTCGGATGCAATGTCAAGGAGCATTTCAACGACGACCTGTATTTCTCATCTTGTTCGGGTTCGCCATGGACCGGACCGGATGACCACGGTTGAATGGTCTAAGCCCTGAATCAAATAGAACCCACCAGATCAACGGTTGAGAGTTGATCAGTCCATGGTGGATTTCGGGTAAGAATTTCCTTTGCGCGGGCAGAGTCGACTCTGTATTTCTCGAGAGCATCCGAACTTGCAGAACCAACGAGCATTTCTGCATTTGGTGCAGTGAATGCGAGGACAAAACTCACGTACAGACCAAAGCCAGCTTTCTTACACTGACAACAAAATGAAGCTCGTCATCCTGTCACTACCGAGCCTTGTTAATACATTAAGAAAAAATAGCAGCTTCTCCCTTCTATCGCTTCTCATTTAAGCCTCAGAGATTCAAACATTTCACAGAATACCAGGTATTCATTTTCGTGACTGCGAGGTACCCGAAACATCATTCAGATAGCTAACTCCCACAGAATATGTCAAATGATGAGAAATCTAGTAAAACTGTTCCCATCGTTCACCCACCTTGAGTCTAACACCATAAACTTAATTAAAATTTAAAATTTTCTTTCCCACAAGCTGCTCAAATCGTACTTGGAGATCGTCAAGACCGTTTCTTCAGGTCCTGTCCTGTTAAAATGGCATATTCTGGCACGAAGCAGATTTCTTGGCATAGTCTGACCGAAGCAAATTACAAAGTATGGCAAATCATGCATGTTGACATCGAAATTTCGCGCTCTTTTTAGTAAGGGTTAATATCATGAAAAACCCCAAACTGGTACCTATATTACAATTTTACCCCAAACTAATTTTTTTTTTGGTAAGGTGCCCCAAACTAATTTTTTGACCACAAAAAACCTCAAAGTGGTATACCTGTGATAAATTTACCTCGAACTAATTTTTTTACTACAAAAAACCCCAAACTGGTACACTTGTGACAAATTTGCTCTCCATTAAATTGAATTAATATAACGAAAAATCACAAATTGACAAACTTGTAACAAACAGAGGGGTGAAACCCCAAATTGGTACACCGGTCAACTATCACATGTCGTCAAACTTAACAATTTGATAGTAATATTTAACGGAAACTAACGAAGGCTAAAATTGTCACAGATATACCAGTTTGAGATTTTTGGTGGTCAAAAAATTAGCTTGGGGTAAAATTATCACAGGTATATCAGTTTGAGGTTTTGGTGGTCAAAAAATTAGTTCAGGATAAAATTATCATAGATATATCAATTTAGGGTTTTTTATAGTAAAAAAAATAATTTGGGATAAATTTGTCACAAGTGTACCAGTTTGAAATTTTTTTATGGTGTTTACCCTTTTAGTAATTGCTTGCATAGAAAACTATGAATCGAGCCCGATCCCTATACAAAGATATTAAGCTACATCTTGGCCATGCATTTAGGATTATTAATTTGATCAAGCAAATTGCAGAAAAGGATTACTAAACGGATTTATGTTCCAAACCTATTTCTGGAACAGAAATAGAGAAATAGAATGACTATCATTCGTAGTCGAAGAGTCCTGAAATTTCTCCAAAAGTGGCAAGGTGGTTCTGCTCCCTTTCGGTTTGCTCTGAGGATGTTCCCGTTGGTGTTGCTCTTGCAATGCCGCCACCTCCGCCAACCCCTCCCCCTCTTCCACCTCCCTCAACCTCTTTGAGCGCCACCTCACCTGCCAAGAACCTCCGACAAGCCGACGAGGAGACCCGCCATCTTCTCATCGCCCTGGCCAGCGACACTACCATTAAGCGCAGTTACATCTTCTTCTTCGAGGTCCAATTCATCATTGTAGCCGACCTCAAGGCGATCAGCGACCTATGGCGTCGCCACAACAATGATCGCTTTGGATACAACAACCAGAAAATGCCTTGGGACAAAGCCAAGAAGGATTTCATGAGGTTCTTCATCAAGGTTGAGTGGTTGAATAAGCCGGATACTATGGTTGAGCAATACAATTACAGTTCATTCCCAATTGAGTTCATGTGGGAGCTAAAGGAGGACACTCATGAGGGTCACTTGCCACTCACTGATGCCCTAAGAGGAACTTAGTTGTTCAATGGCATCCTCACTCACCCTGTTTTCGCTGACATTGAAGATGAAGAAGCAGCGGAAGAAGAAGAGGCACAAGAACAAGATGATTCAGCAATTAAGAAGGGTGGGTTGTTGAAGGGGTTGAAGGACAAGAATGCCTCCTCAAAGCCACAACCCAAAAGGGTGTTCAAACAAGACTACAATAGAATTGTTCAACTATAGGCATTCTTTACTAAGGAATGCTATTGATATCATTTGTGGCAAGAATCGCTTCTTCATTTTGCGATACATGCCTTCATTAACAATTCAAAAGTAAGCACTTATTGTAATTGCATATTGTGCTATCCGTAAATTCATTAAGACAGGAGGGAATTTTCCCTATATAGAGATACAAAGTACCCGTTTGGACCTACACAAAATGAGGTTATGGATGATACATCGAATGAGGAGGGAACCAAGATGAACATGCTTAGGAAAAGTATTTCCAATAAAATGACAAGGGATTATAATATGCTGGAGATTCCATGGATATCCTATGAAATAAAAATTTATGCTGTTATCAAATGAATTTCTGTTCCGGGAACGGAAATTTCGTGTCGTTATCAAATGCGTTTCACTACTTATAAACTCGTCTATAGAATATAAATAGAAAAATCTATTCGCTAGATATTGTTCTCAAGAACACAATTATTATCATTTGCGACCTAAATAGCTTCAGCCTTCAGTTACTACATTCCTTGGTAATTGTTTGATGGGAAATGAGAGCTTTGTATTTACATATAATGGTAATGTAAAAAGTATCGAGAAGGAAGCTAGAAAGCAGATTGAGAATGCCCGAATAGCCACATGAAAGAAAATCCACACCTATTAGCACAGACCTCCCTTGTATCTTCCAAGAAGCCAACTACTGTGTTCTATGTATCGTCTGCCTCATTTACGAAACTGTGAACTACATTGTGATGAAATGTTGTAAGCCTTTTGATGCGCGTGCGGGATGGGCGATTAATGTCTTGAGTGATGTCGAAAGAAGTACAGATAGATCAAAACATATGGAATGGATGTCGATGGATAAGTGAAAATGCAGAATAGAATACGATCACCACCAAGGCCTAAAGGACGAATCACCAATCAAGGATAAAGATCGGTATTAACGAAGTTCACTAAGACTTAAAGGACGAATTACCAGTCAAAGATAAATGATTTCGGATAAGAGAAGCTCACCACTAAGGCCTAAAGGATGAACCAGCCAACTATGAAGGGCCTCTTGGTCCACCATCAAGAATAATCCACTTTTCCAGGTCTAAAGGAAAATCCACGAGGGAAGTGCTTCCTATTCTAATATGACATACATTAGATAATCCTAACATATACTTGCTAAATGACATGCGAGCAGTCACATAGCATATGTGATGACATAGAAGATGACGTGGCACATGTTATGACATGGCATACATGACGTAGCATGATAACATGGCATACAATGACATATCATAATGACATGGCATGGATGATGCCATCTAAACAACATGACATGCGCATCATATTTTTGGTATTTTCATTAAAATTCGTAATCAGAAAATAATGAAAATAAATTACCTATATTAAGATATCATCTAATTCATATTAGGAATTAAACTAGGCCAAAAACTAATTTAAATTGGAATAGAATCCTAACTAAGTAGTCCTATCTTAGCATGCAATCTATCAACAAAAAGATGCTAAGGGCGCAAATGATAAGCATTCTATTTCTAGAATAGATTTATGGCCAGAAATAGATTTTTTTATTTCTATTCCTGGATGAGTTTCCGAACAGAAATATGCGTTTGATAACGACATAAAATTTTTCTTCCCAGAACATAAATTCATTTGATAGGCCTTCTTAAATATCTCTCTCTTATGCTCTTTTCCATTCATCAGCGGCCGACGGTCAGCGGTGGGAGGCAGCGATCGGCAGGGGTTGGTGGCAGCCAATGGAGGCAGCGGGCAGCAGGAGGCAAGGGCAAGTGATAAGAAGAGTTTTCATTTCTCTTGTTGTTCTAAAAATAGAAAAGTATAAAATTTTTACTTATCATTTATGTTCCAAAGATATTTCTGAACTTAAAAATTGTTCCAAAAATAGAAAAATGAAATTGTGTTACCAATCGGATTTTGGTTTCAAACACGTTCTTAAGAGTAGAAAAATAGATCTTGCTAGAAATAAAATGATTATCAAGCACGCCCTAAAGTTTATTCTAATTTATTATGAAATATTATCTAAACATGCAATCTAGTTTAAAAATACTTCGTTATCTAAAAAATCTACTCAAATCTTATTGACTATCTATTCTAATTATATCTAATCTTTTTTTTTTTGGTTGATATTTTCTAGATAAGAATCAATCAAATCAAACCAAGCAAATCAACTAAAGAAAACACCGAATTACTAAAGCACATCCAATCAATCCATATTTGGTAACAAAAATCGTAACAAAGAATTATAGATAGGATTAGCTAATTTTCCGTGTAA
Organism: Syzygium malaccense; assembly: GCA_031216405.1. Taxonomy (NCBI): domain Eukaryota; kingdom Viridiplantae; phylum Streptophyta; class Magnoliopsida; order Myrtales; family Myrtaceae; genus Syzygium; species Syzygium malaccense. The sequence goes on along the minus strand of CM062253.1, from coordinate 5,977,819 downwards.
TCAAGAATCGTATCTCAGGATTAGAGATCGGATTTCCAACATATGCACGTTGTTAATTTCCTAATTTAATTTATCCTAAAAATCTTGGAGATAGACAATATCACTTGAAAATAATGAAAATCAATCAAATTTGGTAACGAAACGTAATTCAAAGGTTCACTTTCCAAATTTGAACTCGACGGACGGCCTCGAACGATGACCAGCAGCTGGCGGTGGGTGGCCCGTGGATTGGCCAGCGCGGTGGTGCTAGATCGGCGGTGCTCATCTCGGAGGTGGCAGCTCACGGGGCCAGGGGGTGCTGCGGTGGTGACAGCCGCGGTTTGGCCGTGGATTTTCGATGGCCGGACCTGTGCGATTGGATGTGAGGTGTCATGAGATAGACGAGACGTGGAAGATAGTAAGCAAACCACTTGAGTCCTCGTGTCGAATGCGATCACAGGCAGATGGTTTGACCGAGTGGGTTTATCCCTTCTAGTTGACCGAATCATGGCCTCTGTCCCCAATTCTCCACTTATCTCCTAATGATTTTCATCAAAATTCCAGCAAGTGCTTCCTTTTCTCATTTCCTGCGTGGGTCTACCTGCAAGAAACTCAAAGTACACGAATTTATACGACCAATTCATACCCTCCTTCTGAGTTTTTCCAATGACCGAGCCTCCCGTGATCGCCTTCGATTGGACACCGGGACCGGGCACGGCACCGAAACCTGCAGGGACTGCGGTTACTAGCTACGTGCCGGAACCGCGTCTGAAACCGACTGGGTTACACCTAGAGTCGCCGGGGCTCGCCGCTGAGGAATGCCGCAGACGATGGACAGGGCTGTCGCGTGACAATGCAGGAGTGGAAGCGAGACGCCACGTGACAGTTTGCAAAGCGTAGCGGAGCAAAGGGCAGTCACGGCGGTCTGGGAGTGAATGGAATACCGTCGGATGATCTCGACTCACACAGACTTCAAACTTTTCAAGGATTGGCCGAATGAGATCCGAATTCCTCATGTGGCCGAATTCTCAAGATCTCCATGAAACTCTCTCCAAGTTTGCTCTAACTATTCACATAAACCCGTCTAACGCCAGTCCAATTATTATGCAAACTATATGGGCTTAATTAACTAATAATACAAATGCTCACAATATTTATATGCCGTTTAATAATTATTTTTGCTAGGGGTTGGGGTCGATCCCCAATTTTTCATGCAATGAATTACCAAACGGGATACCAAAATTTAGATGTCAAGATTTATTAGGTACATTTTAAAGCTCATATTTTTTTTTAAGGTGTTGAGTACAGTTTACTGAAAGTACCTTAGCCTTCTCCCCAATAACTTAATTACTAACTCTTCTATACATAACTTACTAACGTTTCAAACTTACTGCAACTCTTATAATAAATTATCACCTTAATTTAAGTGATACCATTTTTCTCTAATTAAGTTACCAACTAGTCTAGCCTTAACGGTTCGAGTGACTTCCGCAGAAAAATTAGAGTTCTCAGTGAGTTCAATTCCAAGATTACTCGGACATTGATTCGAGTATTGCAAGACTTCAAACAGGAGGTCCCCACCAGAACACGAGTGCTAAAAAGACTACCATGGTCCATTCCACTGACCGAGACTAAACATTCGCACTAGTGCCGAATCTCTTTCCATTCGCCGTTGAAAGCAACCTGTCCGCTGGATTCAAGCGTAATCCGAGATACCAAGTCACCAGAGTCCACACAATTTGAGGTGAGCAAATGAAATGCCTCAGATGCAATGTCAAAGATCATTTCGATGACGACCTGTATTTCTCATCTTGATCCGGTTCGCCATGGACCGGATGACCACAGTTGAATGGTCTAAGCCCCGAATTGAATAGAACCCGCTAGATCAACGGTCAAGAGTTGATCAGTCTGTGGTGGACCAAATTTCAGGTAAGAGTCTCCTTTCTGCGAGCAGAGTCGACTGTGTATTTCTCAAGAGCATCCGAACTCGCAGAACCAACGAGCATTTCTGCATTAGGTGCAGTCAATGCAAGGCCAAAACTCACGTACAGACCAAAGCGAGCTTTCTTACACTGACAACAAAATGAAGCTTGTCATCCTGTCCCTACCGAGCCTTGTTAAAGACTTTAAGAAAAAAAAAAAAAGCAGCTTCTCCCTTCTATCCCTTCTCATTTAAGCCTCAGAGACTCAAACATTTCACAGCAAACCAGGTATTCATTTTCATGACTGCGAGGTACCCGAAACATCATTCAGATAGCACTCCCACGAAATATGTCAAATGATGAGAAATCTAGTAAAGTTGTTGACATCATTCACCCACCTTGAGTCTAACACCAAATAACTTCGCTAAAAATAAAATTTTCTTTCCCACGAGCTGCTCAAATTAATCAAAAAGCGGAGAGGTCACTGCACAAGCTGCCACAGTGGCCAGGAGGGGTGGGCAAAGATGGTCAGGGGTCCAAGTTGCTGACCTCTAAAGACGAAAAATATCGTAACACTGGATGAAAGGTATACACTATACACAAGCACTTCTCTCTATTGACAACGGTTTGTCAGTGCAGCTTAATCATCAATTGTAACTCTGAGATTCTTACTCCATCGAGTATATACCCCCACATAGTAAGCAAAAAACAAAAAGAAGAGAAAAAATAAGCCCCCAAACCAACCTCTCACTTGATCATTAGCCAAAAGGCCGAAAAAGGTATCCGAACCAACCTCGCGCAAATGTGAAATCAGATAAAGTGAAATAAATGTACCTTCCTTGACTAAAACAATTGGAGTAGGACTGATTACATGGTAGATGAAGGGGAAAAAGTGAAGAAAAGGTGAAACTTGCCACAGAGACATGCACGGCCCCAAGTAGTTCCTAGTACCTACAGCAGGCAACATTACAAGATTAGACAAAAAGAGTGCTAAATGCCAGTTCATCAAAATCACAAAAAAGAATGCTACATCCCCAAACAAAGCAATTCACAGCCTATTGAACATGATTAAATCAACAACAGAAACGTAAAGCAGACAATCAGCCTGAAAATCATGTAAGTAAACAGGCACAAAAGTAGCCTCTCGACCAGGTCTGTGAGAGGGAAAAGTAAAAGTATTATTCAATAAAGTTCAATATATACATCAAAATAAACCCTAATGGTTCTAAAGACAACTTTACCCTTTATACTTCTAACAAGGTCAAATTCAAAATCAGGCTAACAAATGATGCCCAAGCAGCCCTGATCTTGATATCAAAACTTCTCACATAAAATTACAGCCAACTTTCCTCACCACATAAGAATATCAACTCAAAGTAATTCGGTCATTACTTAATAGTTGCACAAGTGTCTCTACTCAATACAAAGGTACAGATATAGGGCTCTGCTACCCATTAGCTTCAGCTGCAAATGATAGCATTAAACAAAGAAGACCATGGGTCCTTGTTTCCTTCTGCCTGATCTCAGACAACAGGTGATTTGACAGAAGTTGAGAATACTCTCATACTACAAATGTCTCCCGTGAAATAAGGGATACACTTTCATTTAACCCAAAAGTAAAACTTGGCTTTGAAAGCACAACAAAACTCGTCTTTGTAACAATTGGCTACCATACCCTAAAGGAAAAAGGTCCAAGCCTGAACAATTCCGATGCAAGATGCAAGCACCACAAAGACAAATTCAATCAGTGCATCGTCCATCATAGTGAAAATCTATGGACCCAGAAATCTAAGCTTCTAACATTTTCTAGGGTTTATCAAAGGCTATCTCTTATATCACGGGAGACATTTGACTACCCAGATATCTATGTACCCAGAAATCTATGGACAAATTCAATCAGTTCATAAGATTCTCCTGCAATAGGAAAGCCATTTCATCAAGTTCAGATGTGTTTATCAAAGGCTACAGGTGAAACAAAATCAAATTCTGGTAGGATGATTTGGTGAATTTGAGTTCCAATCCATCATGCCCTGTTTAAAATCAAATTCTTGGCTACAAAGCTAGCCTTTCATGCATTGTCAAGTAAAGGTAGCTATTCTCAACATCTAGTTACAAAAGCTAGTTCTTCTGGCAATAAATTTGCCTCTTTATGCTTATAAAGTTTCACGAGGAAAACGTCATATGGACTGATAATCACGCACATCAATTCTAATTCAAACCATCATAAATTAGATTTATATGAAGGAAAAAATGCTATGGTGAAGGAAATAGAGACAGGTAGCAAAATATCTTAGGTATTATGGCTAATTAACAAAACTTCTTAAGAGGAGAGATCAACCCTATACTTACATATGCCCCAATATAACTCCTTAATCTAGAAATCAAGCACAGAAAAAAGCTGAAGACTCTAGCACAAAATGGTAATTTTTGCACTCCCCTTCAATTCCAATGAAAGCCAAAACCTTGTCACTAGTACCATAAAGACACATGCCTAACTTCTCGACAAATGATCAACTACGTGAAGTACAAACATTGGCAGCAGCAGATCAACAATGTCATTACACAAGAAATAGAGAATCTACCAACAAAGAGCAACTACACCATGACTAGACAAATAAAGAGGGCAAATGGTGGAAGAAAAAGTATTCAGCTTTCAGCTGAAAATATAAACGCACCAAGCTGGTCACCACTACTAACATGAGATGCTAAAAGAAGTCGAAGAATTCCATGAAAGAAAGAAGTCTCAGGACACAATCAAAGATGGATTTCACAAATTCCTAGGCAAGGACCATGATATATGCTAACTGAAAGAGTGAGAGGTTAAGAAATGAAATTACCAACAAACATCATGAGCGCTTCGGCCCCTCGGAATTGTCTTTTATGTCATCTGAATCCGAGTCACTGGCATTATAACCTAATAATATGACCAAAGTACCAAACAACAGCACCATAAGTAACCATTGATTGCATTGAAAACCAGGAAAGTATCATGTATAATCAGTGACTGCAAACAAAAATAGGTCTGAATCACACAAATGTGCATAATCAACCTGGACGCTTATCGCTAACTTTCCATACAGAAGAACGAACCCTTGATGCCCTGGTCATCCAAATTCTTCCCTAAACTCACAAAAAAAAATCAAAAGTTAGAATCACTCTTCATTACAAATACATAGATAGAAAAACAAAATAAACATAGAAATAAACATGCAAATCTGGACCTGTAAAGACAATAAGAAAAGTGAAAAGCTACATTGTGCATCTCATAGAGCAGACATAATTACACTTAGCATCTGCATTTCCAAGAACACTTTTCTTCTTTCACCCTCATATAATATTATTGATACTTGAAAACATCCTGAAGAATCAGATAAATATAGCGAATCACGGAAATAGTGTGTGGTGACAGTATGAGAGTAGAAAAATAGAGGAAGTGAGCATGTGCATCAGTTGGTTTCCAAACATAAGAAATTGTCGTTGTCCAGAAGACAGATTTAGTTCTACAATTGTAACAGCACCATAAGGCCTTTTGCAGTTCCAGGGCTGAACTCGGGATTTAAAACGTCAGTCACTACTACACAAACAACATGCTGCAAAGTGTAACTTTTTAAAAACACGGATCAAAAGTGTAATTTTAAAAACCACAGATGAATGCGTAATTACATGAAATGAACAATTAACTTAATTTTGCAAGGTTCCCTTACGACTGAGCAACCATAGACGTTTAGAACTTAAGACATCGTTCAGTCCGAGAGAGAGGGCCATGTCAGCCATCACTGTTCCGCTTTCTTGCAACTTCAGGTTTAAAGAAGACTCCTTTTGCATATAAATGGTAAATTTCTAGTTCTTGCTATTCTCTTCCTCTCCTTTTGTTGTCCCCTGACTCCCTACAACATGTGTTTGAAGTTGTTTCGTTGAAATTATGATTAGCTTCATTCTAATATGAGTTTTGTTTTTCAGTAACTAAGACCAGTGATCAATGAGAATGAGGATTTGAAATTCGAGCAATAGTAGACAAAAACAACAAATTCCACATGTCCCTATCGAAATAAACACATCAGAAATCTGCCGAGCCAATCACAAACAGGAAAAATCAGGGGCAAACTTCAAATTCTCTCCTTTGATGCCCTTGTGCAAAGCTCACGAAGCAAAACGCAGCTAAATACCCCCTACAAGCAGCCTAATTAAAGAGCAAAAACCAATAAGCAAACCCTACAACACCACCGACATAATTCCCTCAAGCAGAACAAGAACTACACAACGAAATTCGATACCTTCTGAGCATCCCGGGGAATTCCATAGCCGCTGTAATACATCTGACCCACCAAGACCTGCATATTCACATCCCCGGCCTTCGCCTCCTTGAGCGAGTCCTTGAACCACCGCTTCACGCAGTCGGACACCACCTCCGACAGGGGCACGCGCCCGCTGCCCTCCTTCTCGCCGCTGGTCTCCACCTCCATCGCCGCCGCCGCCCTCCGGCTCCCCGATCTCCGATCGCCGCCCGGCGCGGCCCTGGCCGACTTTAGGGTTCTGGCGGCGGACTGCGGCTGGACGACTCCCGCTAGCTGGCGCAACCTCGTCGCAGAGGGGAGGGATTTCCCCATAAAAACTCTTAGGAGAGGGAACCCATCACGCAATTTCTTTAAAAAGAAAAAGAAAAACGACAAACTACAAAGAGAAGATTTGACTCCTCTATGGTGCATCTGTATCGCATCAATCTCACCTGTTTCAGCGGCGCTATCGAGGGTCCACGAGCTTGACCTTCGTCGCCGTCGCCGTCGCCGTCGCCGCCGCCGTCGTCTTCTTCCTGCGGCGGTGCTATGCGGACAGCGAGCACGTTTCGAGCTTTTTAAGGACGCCGTCGAAGGTCGGAGGACGGGAGCGACGAGAGCCGAAAAATGTAAGAATTAAGAAGGGTTTACGGGTGGAGCGGAATTAGCGAAGCAGGAGATTCTTATCTTATTAAAAAAATGATATTAAATAGAGCCTTGCTATTTAAAATCCTAAATTGATCACCGCCACAAATTTACCCAATATAAGATATCCCAAACCGATACGTCAAGACATATTTACTCTAATTTAATTTTTCTCTGACGAAAAATCAGTACTCCATTATCGAATTTAACCTTCAAACTGATTCCCATTTCGTGGAAAATAATCCACGAATTTGGTACTCCCAACCCATATCTATCCTCCTTAAGATGTTTATGTGTCAACGCGAGTGGATTTTTCACGTCGGATATGTCGCTCTCCACATTGGACCCGTCTTATAGTCATTTGCCACATGCATTGACATGTATTGACTTTAGCGAAAATATTGAATGGAATGCTAACGGATGGTAAATTTATGTCAGGATACCAATTTGGGTTTTTTTATGAGACGAAAATTAGTTTATGGTAGATTAGTAATTTGAAATTTTTTTTAATTTGCGATAAGCTTGTCACAGTGTACCGGTTTGTGTTTTTTTTTCACAATGAAAAATAGTTTAGGATAAATATGTTATTGGGTACCGGTTTTGGATATTTAATGGTATTAATCTTAACTTAAAAAGATTGTCGCGCCATAAATTTATGTATTTTCATGGTCAAAAATAAAATCCTAGAAGCAATTAATTTGGATCATAACTATCTAAATTGTAAAATATAGTTTAAGGTGATGCATTTACTAGTAATATTTTCTAACACTGGTACGAGGGCTATGTGGATCTTAAAAGGATGGAGGATTTTACAACCGTTTGAAATTTCCACGTTTTAAATTCGTGAAAAACTCTCCTGAGTGAGTCAACTATAAATTTTGACCTTCTAATTTCCAGGAGAGACATCAAATTGAGGAAAGGCATGAATTGCAATCATTTACTTTACTTAAATTTAGGGGTGATCGGTTCCTGGTCCAATCTGAAACTGGAAACCTAATCCAGTTTCCGAAATTATGAACCCGACCGGACCAGTTAGTCCTAGAACTGGAAATCGGACCGGACTGGGTCTGGTCTAACCGAACCGGTCACTTTTTTTTCACTACTTATACTCATTACATAATTTTTAGGAGAAAGTAACCTCAAAGTTTTAAAGTGGAGGATTAATCTTCATAAGGGAACATAACCTCATACTAATTTCCCTGAATGAATTCTACTTTTGCTCCATACAACTCAATAAAAAAAATAAAAAATATATATATGTAGTCAGTCCGGTTCGACTTGGTTCCTTTTGGAATCGGGAACCGGACCGACACTTTCGAGAGCCGGACCGTCGATCTGGTCTGGTTTGGTTTGGTCCGGGTAATTTCCAGTTTGAGCGGTCCATTTTGCATACCCCTTCTTAAATTAGGACTATCAATGTTTTAGAGTTGATAATTTGACTTATTAACAAATTAAGTTGCTTCAGTTGGCTAATCGATTTGGCTTCATGCATGGTCCAATACATCTTTGACATGTCTTAATTAAATAATTAAAAAAATGAGCTTTGCTTAGCGTGTTTATGCATTTCCTTTTAGACTTTGCTTATTTCGGCTGTAATGTCAAAATCATATTCCAGATATTTTAGCCAGAGATTAGTGGATAACTTCGAAGAATCACTATTTTTAGAGTTAATACTATCAAAATTCCAAAATTGATATACATGTGTCACATTTATCCCGAATTAATTTCCGTATTGCAAAAAATCTCAAACCGGTATATCCATACCACATTTACCCAAACTAATTTATATGTTTCGACATAAAAAAAACTAATTTATGTGTCACATAAAATCTCAAACCAGTGCACCTATACCACATTTTATCTAAACTTATATTTACATCACAAAAAAATCTCAAACCACCAAAATCATAGATTGGGAAATCTTCTAAGGTTGCTCTAAGAGCTTCCTTAAGTTTTGAAAATCTGGTAAAATCTCTAATTTTTTGTAACAAGAAAATTAGTTTGGCCTAAAAGTGAGATGGATATACCAGTTTTGGTTTTTTTTTTACACAGAAATTAATTTGGGATAAATGTGTTTAGGGTGCATCGGCTTGAGAATTTTTGTATTAGTTTGGGATAAATAGGACACACGTATACTAATTTGGAATTATTGGTATTATTGGACGTCTGGAATTCCTGTTCTTGGAAAAAACATATTAGTCATCATCTGGGTCACTAGAGTAGTCAATGTCGCTGGTCTCCGAAATGGTTTGGATGGCACAGATGATTCTTTTTAGAAGGTCCGTCTTCCAATTGATTTAAGATCATCTTCCCAGAGAGGAAATCCTATCTTCATTTCAAGGGTCTGCGGCATGTGTATACCTTTCTTCTTGGCTCGAGGGCAATTATTTGCAAAGTGGCCTTTGCGTCCCCTAATGAAAGTTGCAATTATTATGAAAATTGCAAGAGTTAATACGAGTTCACAAATAGGTTATTAAAATATAGATCAGAGATAAGAAAAATGTATTAGATATTGATTGCATGTAGAGAGTTGACTGTTAGGTCTCAAGTTGCACAAGTAGTTCTACATATATCCTTAGTTAATCTTCGTTCAATCAACCCTGCCATCAAGGCTCACTCGGACTTACCATCTTCAGAAGAAATGAGAGACCATACTGACGCAGAGAAAAAGCGTAAATTTGGAACAACTCCAAAGAGCTCGAAATTTTATTCAATAATAATGTGATTTTGATTACAAGATGGACATCTTATATATAGAAATAGGACTTCTAATACTAATGGAAACTTCCTGAATGGTAATATAGGAAACTGCCTGACTGGTAATATAGGAAACTGCCTGATTGGTAATATAAGAAACTGCCTAACTGGTAATATAGGAAACTGCCTGACTGGTAATATAGGAAACTGCCTGAATGGTTGTTTTCCCCAAAATCAGAAAAACTGCCGAGATTCCTGATGATTACGGCGATCACATTATTCAAGATAATCACAGACTAACTGTTCTACATCATTCCCTCCCTCTTCGAAAAAACTCGCCCTCGAGTTATGATCAGAATAGAGGGGTGTATCGGAAGCATGATACTCAAATAAGTCTGCCACATTAAATGTAGGAGAAATATTGAGATCACCAGGAAGGTCAACTACATAGGCATTGTCGTTGATCTTCTTCAGGATGCGGCAAGGACCAATCTTCTTGTGCTTCAGTTTATTATAGGTACCTACAGGAAAATGGTCCTTTCGCAAGAAAACCATTACCTCATCGCCTACCGCAAAAATTTTCGAACATCGCCGTTTGTCAACATCCTCCTTATACTTTGAATTAGAAGCAGCCAATTGACTAGCCACAGCAGCTTGGACTTCATTAATTCTGGTCGCCAAATTCTCTGCCGCGATACTATAGCCTGGAATCTTGGGCAAGGGAACCAAATCAAGAGTATGCTGTGGTGTACGCCCATAAACGACCTGAAAGGGAGATGTACCGGTAGAGCGGATAACCGAGTTGTTGAAGGCGAACTCAGCAGGAGCAAGATACCGGTCCCACTGCTTAGACATATCACTGCAGAGGCAACGAATGATATCCGCCATAGTACGATTCACAACTTCCGTCTGACCATCCGTTTGGGAATGGAAAGAACAACTATACTGTAAATCAGTCCTAAACAAACGCTATAAAGTATTAGGTGCATTAGTGAGTCTAAACGGTATGACAAACCATTCGTACAAACCCGCACTTGTCTTGAAGGCCATTTTCCATTCGTCGCCAGGGCGGATGCGAACTTGGTGGTATCCGCTTCGAAGGTTGATCTTCGTAAAAATCCGTGATCCAGCAAGTCTGTCTAGCATATCATCAAGTCGTGGAATCAGAAACTATACTTGACAGTAATCCGGTTAATGGCACGACTGTCTGCACACATACGCATGGTGTCATCTTTCTTTGGTGTGAGAAGCGCAGGAACTGCACATGGACTTTTGTTTTCACGCAAGAAGCCCTTTCGAAGGAGATCTCCCACCTGCTCCTGTATAATCTGATTCTCCTTCGGATTCATCCGATAATGCGGCAAATTAGGAAGACTAGTTCTTGGAAGAAAATCAATCTCATGCTAGGTATCCCTCAAAGGAGGTAATCCGTCAGGTAAATCCTTAGGCATAACATCACTGAATACCTTTAATAAGAGCTTAAGAATGTCGGGAACACGAATCATAACTTGCTGGTCGCCCTTGTCCACGATCATATACATCCCTTTACGCTTTCGGATGTTCATCATAATCCCTGCATTCTGCTTCTTCACAATCTGAGGGGAATTACTCTTTGGTCTCAAAGTAATTTTAGTCATTTTCCATACAAAAGAATACGTATTCTCCCTAGCTCGGTGTGCAGCATCAGCATCATATTGCCATGGCCAACCCAGTAAAACATGACACGCATCCATCTCCACAACATCACAGACAATAGTATCTTGATATGATTCCCCGATCGAAATAGGTAAACGGCATAATTGGTTTACCTTAAGTTCTGCTCCCTTGCATATCCACCCAATCGTGTAGGGCGCGGGATGCGGCTCCGTCTTTAGTTGCAAGTGATCCACCAAGGCCTTTGACACTATGTTCTCACAACTTTCGCTGTCAATAATGATATCGCATACTTTGCCATTGACAGTACAGCGAGCGTGGAAAAGCTGATTCCGCTGGGTATCTTCTATCCGCGGAGCAAACAATAGACGACGCACAACACAATTAACTTGCTCGCCCACTTCATCTCCACTCCCACTTCTTCTTCATGTTCCCAATCTTCCTCGTACACATCTTCATCATGTTCAATGATATTGGCCATTCTACGACGAGGACAATCGCTGGAACGATGGCCCAACTCGTTATACTTGTACCACTTGATCGGTTGGAGTTTGGCATATGGATTCTGGGTATTCTGATTGGGAGTGCGATTGCCTGTTGCGACTGCTTTCTTAGGCGTCCCCGTAGTACTTTCTAGAACTCGGCTTGAATCAGGGGTTTGTTGACTAGAAGAACTCGTAACATTAAACTGTCTTCCTTTCGCAAATGACCCACGATCCAAATAATTTCTACCACGAGTACTAGGGCTAGTCCTCTCCAATTGCATCTCAATTTTTCGTGCCATATCATGGGCGTCTTCGATAGAGAATAGTCGATACAAAGAAACCCGATCCTAGATATTAAGTCGCAAACCATTAATGTACCTAGCAGTTTGTTGTGCCTCGGACTCATCCAGGTTCTTGCGAGCGAAAAGTCGAAGAAACTCTTCCGTATAAGCTTGGACCGATCTATTTGATTGTCGACAATTTTGGAATTGCTGAAATAACAGTTGCTCATAGTCTATTGGGAAGAACCTCTTCTTCAACTTCTATTTCATCTGACCCCAAGATCGAATAGGAGCCTTGCCTTGTCGACGTCGTGTCAATTGAGTTTGTTCCCACCAAGCTGAAGCGCCACCCTTCAACTTGTACGCCACAAGTTTCACTTGGCGATCCTCGTCAATATCCATGGTGTCGAAGAATTTTTCAACCTCCCAAAGCCAATCAAGGAAATCTTCAATATCCAAATTCCCATTGAAAGTAGGGAGATCTATCTTTAGTTGATACTGCTCAGGATCTCATCAATATCCTCCCTAACATCGATTTCCACGAACATGCTCCTCCTGAAATCCCCTGTATCGGCGACCACCACGAATCTGCATCTCCTGGAAATCATCGTTTTCGTCTTCCATATCCTCGACATAGTCTTGACGCCTTTGTCGGAGAATTCCTCCACGCCCCATAACATCTTCAGGATCACGAGCGATAGGATTTCGCTCGGCTGGAAGAACGCCAGGTACATGACTTGTGGACAAACGCTGGATGGCATCAAGGATCTCTTGAAACCTCCGATCGGTTTGATCCATGAACTGATTGAACTCAGCCCGCGTAATAGGCTCGTTCTCACGGCCCTCAGCAGCGGGGAGATTGACATTCACGTTATTCACCATCGTCACAGGAGAATCCTGCTCTGATACCAAATGACGCAGAGAGAAAGCGTAAATTTGGAACAACTCTAAAGAACTCGAAATTTTTATTCAATAATAATGTGATTTTGATTACAAGATGGACATCTTATATATAGAGATAGGACTCTTAATACTAATGAAAACTTCCTGAATAATAATATAGGAAACTGCCTGACTGGTAATATAAGAAACTGCCTGACTGATAATATAGGAAACTGCCTGAATGATTGTTTTTCCCAAAATCAGAAAAACTGCCGAGATTCCCGGTGATTGCGACAATCACATTGTTCAAAATAATCACAGGCTAACTGTTCTACATCACTTACCCTAAATTGCCCGGAAGGAATTTAACTGGATAGTTCCCATGATTGAGTTTTAGAATCTAATGGCAATGTCATTCGGGTCCAGTTAGGCAGGAAGAGCAGTTACGGGGTTGCTAATTAAAGAGTTTTGGAAGTTTTGAAGAAACTCGGGTTTGTTTTTTCAAAACAGGGATGGAGTCGTAACCAATCAATTTAAAGAATATAGGTTGATTCGAAACCTAAATGCACATGTAAAAGGATTGCTCATTTATGAAAACCAAGCTTGCGGTCCGAAGATTAGGTTACGTGTGGGGACAGGTCAGGTCAGCATCCTCACGATGCCCTTTCGGTATCACACTTTTTAATTAAATCCTTCGGATGCCATTATCGAATAATTTCGTAAACTTATTATCCGAAGACGTAATCATGAAAATTCCTTCATCGTTTTACATCCCGGCATGACTTCCCATACCATATGTGTATTAGTGTCATGGAAGTATGCACGGAGTTACAAAAATACGCGTTGAGTCCCCATTCATTACGTGTATGCTTGTGCAATTGACTAGAGACGCGTACTTAGACAGTGCTTGCTTTAGTTTTAAAATAACGTAATTTCGAAAGTTATTCTAAAAAATCATTACATGCGTGGGGCCTTGGCTCTCTAGCCTTCGGGTTTCCCCGAACCGATTCTGTAGAGCATTTCAACCCATGAGTTGGCTTTCCTGCAATGTGTTTTCTGAAGCAAATAATTAAAGAAGCAAAACAACAACCTCAATAAATTATCATATGGATGTCCTGTAAAATATGTCACTCAAACTTTAGCCGCACCAAAATCAATATTATCTTTTTCCACTAGATGGTAGCTCTGTTTATTTTTGAAAGGGTGTCTAGTTCCTATTACATCGATCCATATATATATATATATATATATATATATATATGATATATATATATATATATGTGGAAGTTTATTAGGTGGGTTCACACTTCACATAACGTCAAACATTAACCTCATGATAAGAGTTCGAGTACAAAGTAGATGGATAAGCTACAGACAGTTCTGTTTTTGAACATGTCCCTGTGGGCTCCTGTGCGACTTTATCACCCCTCCAAAGTGGCCTTAATTCGTTGGGACTAAAGAAAAGTTAGTTGCAAAGTTGAGACTAATGTTTATTAATTTCACTAATTGTTCTTCTACGAATAGGAAGGAGAATGTTCAAGCGTGCATGTTTAGAGCTCAAAGGAGTAGTTGATCAACTAATTGGTCTATAATTCAATATAGCTTAGACTTTCAACTTTTGAGTCAAGGTGAGTTCAATAAAATATATTCATGGACTTGAATTTAAAAGGGATAATGATACAAACAGTCCATGTACTTTGGTCAAATGTGCAATGTGGTCTCTGAACTTTTAATTTGTTCAGTGTAGTCCTTAAACTTTAGCCTAATGATCAATATGGTCTATGAATTTTTAATTTGTTCAATGTGATCCATGGACTTTCGGTACATGTTCAATTTAGTCCCTGAACTATATGAAAATGTTCAATGTAGTCCCTGAACTTGAATTAATGGAGGGACGGGAAAAGTGCCAAAAAAGTCATAAACCTTTTGTATTAGTGCCAATTTAGTCTTAAACCTTTTTTTTATGCAAATTCAGTCTTAAACATTTTGTATTGGTGCCAATTTAGTCCTAAACCTTTTTTTAGTGCCAATTCAGTCCTAAACCTTTTAAATTTGTGTCAATTCAGTCCTAAACCTTTTGTTTTTGTGCCAATTTAGTCCTTTCGGCCAATTTGGACCAGAATTTGCCGACGTGGACTCCTACCGGCCGGAGGCCGGTCACCGGCGCCGACGTGGACAACTTTAATAATATTTTAATATTTTTTTGAATTTTTATTTTTTTTCCGTCGGGCGAGGCTCGACCTCGCCAGATCTGGTGAGGTCGAGCCTCGCCTGACCAAGGCGAGGCTCGCCCTTGCCGGGCGAGGCCACCCTCACCAGTGGCCGGCAAGGTCGAGCTCGCCGGCCTCTGGCCTTTGGTCGGTCGCAGGACCGACGACCACCCAGAGGAAGGAGGGAGAGACAAAAAAAAGTGGAAAAAAAAGAAAAAAAAGGAAAAAATATTAAAATTCAAAAAATATTAAAATATTATTAAAGTTATCCACGTTGGCGTCGGTGACCGGCCTCCGACCGGCAAGCGTCCACGTCGGCAAATTCCGGTCAAAATTGATCGGAAAAGACTAAATTGGCACAAAAACAAAAGGTTTAGGACTGAATTGGCACCAATTAAAAAGGTTTAGAATTGAATTGGCACAAAAAAAGGTTTAGGACTAAATTGGCACCAATGCAAAAGGTTTTGGACTAAATTGGCACAAAAAAAAAGTTTAGGACTAAATTGGCACTAATGCAAAAGGTTTAGGACTTTTTTGGCACTTTTCCCATGGAAGGATTATATTGAATATTTTTATAAACTTCAAGGATTAAATTAAATATATATTGAAAGTTGAGGGATCAGATTGCACAAATTAAAAGTTCAGAGACCACATTGCATATTAGGTTAAAGTTCGTGGATCATATTAAACAAATTAAAAGTTCAAGGACCAAATTGCATATTGGGCTTGATGGACTATTTATGTCAGTTTTCCAATTTGAAAAACCCCAAGTGTGTGTTGGTATTTGGACTCGGTAGGAAATCTCATTAATCATTACAATTACTAAATTTGCTATCGTGGTTTCGGCAGGAAGGAGACCATGGGTGAAGGCATATGTGAACATATTTCACCGAAAAGTCGATAGCGTACCTTCTAGAATATGAATGGATTAGCAGTGATCAATTCTCAGGCAATTCGATTCTCTAGGAATCGAGAATTGGACATACCAATTGTCAGTTTATGGAATCGAGAATTGGACTGGTGCCCATTGGAATCAATGGCATATTTATTTTTTTATTTGTCGTTGTTCTCGATAATCAGTGCGTATCTATAATCAGTGAGTTACACGTAATATTATAGGTTTCACAGGGATTTTTCTAATTTGTGGCAAAATTTAGTTGGAATGAGCAACTACTATTGTGTTTTGATTTGTTATTGTCATTTTGCTCACATGTATAAATAAACGTAGCCACTTCAACTTTGAAGGGCATTCATTTGTGAAATGGGAGATAGATTAGGGTTTTTTTATTATATTTTTAAGAAATAAAAAATTAAAAAATTTGATCCAGTCTGAGTGGTCCGGGGGGGCGATTCCACACTTAGAACTGGGAACCAAACCAGTACCTCTAGAAACCACTCAGAACTGGCCAGTTAGGTTCAACCCGGGCAGTTTCTTTTGCTCACACCTAGAATGGATCGATAAGTGAATTGCCAAAGGCTTTGAAAGGTCCTTTGTTACTTTTGAACAAGAAAGTAAATGACAAAAAATTTAAAGGTACGAAGATTGGAGGCAATCACAGCCAAATTACAAGAAAGATAAATTGCACGAAGTAAAGATAAAGATAAAAATGTTGAATGAATTTTGTGAACGATTGAAGGGGCTTTACAAAGAGTACACTTATGATATTTATAACCCATAATCAATGGTTGCAAGAATTTACTACAACTTTACTACTTGACGGTTACATCAACTTCACTACTCAATGATTATATCAACTCCACTACTCAACAATTATATTGACGGTTATATCGAGTTCACTACCTTGATGGTTGTTGATAGTTACATCGACTCATTTGTTCCAACACTTAGCCGCTGCATGTTGACGTTTCCGTCGATAAGAATTAGGTCTTCTTGTCGACTGACTACATTTTCCTCACTAATTATTCCCAACACTTGGCCATTTTCTTTTTCCGTCGTCATGCTAGTAAGCCCATGTTGACCAAATCGTCGACTACAACACTTGAAACATTTTTTGTTGTCAACAGGATGAGTCCACATTTGTTGGAGATTTGCGTTGAGATTTGTTGGTGCGGCAAAATACTTAACTTGGATTAAGAAGGAAATATTGAGTGTAGTCGGCTGATAGGGGAGAAGAATGGCGAATGCACGTGTGGTGTGAAAATCTGGACGTCGGATGTTTGGTTGATTATTTGATATATACCTAGTTGGTCCATTACTCGATAGATTAGGTTTTTTAAGCGAAGGTTGCCCAATTAGGTCTATTGTAGCTCAAGTTCCTCTTGGATCTACCCATAATGAAGGTATTGGACTTCTATTAAACTTCTCCAATCTAAAATGAGGTAGAATTGATTTTCGGACACGCAATATAAATTCAACATCTTCATATGAAGATATCATCAATAGAGAGCCTAAATTTGGGCCCATTAGTATATTCAGTTGAATTCACATTCACTCGAAAACTTAAATCAATGAGTCATAAACCAATTATAATATATTAACCGTTTCATATTACACCAATCCTCCGATGTTGGACTTTTTCTACTGCATTTATATATGCTAGGATGCTTAAGTGACTTATTTTCATACCAATTGAATTTCATGTAATGTTTAAGGCTTAAAATATTATAACAAAATCCGAACATTCACATACATTGTAATTCTCGACTGTTCCTGTCTTCTGGTTGTTGTCAAACTTGGAGGTTATTTTCAATTTATTTAGCTTGGAAGCGGTTAATTGAGTGTCAAATATTAGGTTCAAAAGTGCCAAATTAATCCCATATTGAGGCGCAAGTCTCATGCTTAAAATAACCCCTTAGATCAATGTTGGCCATTGAGAAAATTGTAATTGCTTGCTCGTATTGTTCATCGTACTGTATAAATATTTATACAAGGTATTGCTTAATGGAAAAGGAAAAGAAAGAGTATTTAAATATTAAACCACGCATTCATATAATGGCTTAAACTTTTAAATCTGACATGGTATCAGAGCATGAGATCCTGAGTTCGAATCTATCTAGGCTCTTATTTGCCTCCCCAATGAGATATTTCCACATTTAGTGCTTAGCAAAAAGACCAGACTAAGCGTGAAGAGAGTGATAGAGCAGTTAAATATTAAATCACGCATTCATCTAACAGTTTGAACTTTTAAAACAGTTGACAGTAGTCTACAAAATCTCACACCCTAATACGGAGCCTTATGCATGCAAGTGAACCGGATATTTTGCACCCATCTACAATTAATTAGTTGAACCAAATATTCGGACATGTTCGATCATAAAAATATCAGAACTTATAATCAATCATCGAACTGCCAAAAGTATGAGTCACTTGCACCCAATATATTTCGTTACAATACTATCAAAACCACGTATCTCACGTCAACCTCCGTTCAATTACAATGTTCTTCTACCTTTTGATTTTCAAAAAAATGGGTAGTGGATCGATGAAAAGTGACTTGATCAAAAGTTGTGAACGCACTTAATCATAACACAAGTAGAAAATTCAATTGCGTTTGTGATAGACTGATAGTATGAACGTGGAACGATCCACGAAGGATCAATCGTGTAAATCCGAGGTCTAATGGTTCTGGATATTGACCCGCACCTCACTGCTCTTTTGGGTCTCCCACTCGGTCATTATTTAAGGCCGATCCGGATATTCATGCGATATAAATTTTTCTATTTTATAATATATAAGCATATTATAATATAGTTTATTGAATATCTCATAGACTATAATAAGACAATAAGACAAAGACTTCTTGATGGTGTCCCAATCAATAAATTACGTGGACTTGAACATATAGTGTGAAAACCCGAAAGGAAGGAATTGACCAATTAAATTGACTGGATTTGAAATTGTAAAATTATTATTTTGTACTTAAAATTTGGTACATTGGGTCAGCAAGTTTCGACTTGGAACTTCGGTCATCTTCTACAGGTGTGAATACATATTTTATAACGCATAGTATATGTTCTATTGAATCATCAATATTGGTAGATATGAATTGAATGTGTCGTTCCGGTGTCAACTTATTCGACTCATTCTTATCCGCCCTTAACCACCCATATCCTCTTTGATCATGATCAGGAAGCCTATCATGGAGATTGCTCCTATCAGGATAACGACTATTACCGCCTTGTGTTTATCTCTACTTACACTTTGCATTTCCTATTTTTGAAACACAGGCATCGGCATCTAATTTGTCATTCACCACCACGGACCATATCTCAAAGTCTAACCAAGGTCGCCAATAGGGGAAAAAAGGGGAATTTATTTTCTTGGTAATTAAACCTATTGTTATGTTTTTAAGAATAGATTGAGTAAAGTATTTGACAACGTTAGTGGTGTGTTTTATGGACGTGAGATTTACCAACCTCGACTACCTCACATTAGAAAAGAAAGTTACTCCTGTCATCACATGATAGGTCTCTTGAAAAATTCAATCGAATGCAATGTCCATTAGGAGAACAAAATGTCAATTCGAAGGATTTTGATAAAAGAGTCATGTTTTCCTCTATCTGACGGAAGAAAACTTTAAACGATCTCTTGATCGTTGAGTTACCAATAAGGACGTCATCCATGTTTATATTTAATCAAGCTTGTACGTGTTATCCATAACTTGTGGCTCACCAACCAGAATAGCAGTTGGAAATGGAGGAAAATATAACTCTATGTTAAAAAGTATCCTAGGGCACTTGTTAAGTAATAAAATAATAATTGTTACAATTATCAATATAAAGTAATCCTCACGGTATGCACAATCACTACTTCAAGAATCAAATACTTCTCACGCTAATATGACCCTAAAAAGAAACATTTATATTACTGCTGATTTTTAGCTAAACTTTAAAAAAGTAAGAAATAGAAGCACCAGTTGTTGTTGTATTTTTTTAGGAAAATTTCAATTAAGGACCCCAAGTGGGGTCAAATTCTCAAAAAAGAGCCCAAAGTGAACATTATGTCAAATAAGGGCATGAAGTGCTCAATCAGTTTCAAATAAGGATCCGAAATACTCAAAAAGTCTCAAATAAGGACCTGGGTCACTCGCCGGTCAAAACACCCGCCGGCCGGCGAGAAAGTTACTGTTCCGGCACCGGCACCGGAACAGTAACTTTTTAATTTTTTTATTATTATTATTTATTTTTCCTTTTCTTTTTTTTATTTTCCTTTTCCTTTTCGTTTTTTTTTGTTCTTCCTCCACCGGGGCTGGCGGAGGTCGCCGGCGTCGGGCGAGGGCCGCCCTCGCCGGCGTCGGGCGAGGGCCGCCCTCGCCGGCGTCGGGCGAGGGCCGGCCTCGCCTAACACCGGCGAGGCTCGACCTCTCCGGCGTCGGGCGAGGCCGAGCCCGACACTGGCGAGGCCGAGCCCTTGCCAGATCTAGTGAGGCTCGCCCTCGCCTGACGCCGGCGAGGGAGGCCTCGCTTGAGGCCGGCGAGGGCGGCCCTCGCCCGACCCAGGCGAGGGCGGCCCTCGCCCGACGCCGGCGAGGGCGGCCCTCGCCCGACGCCGGCGAGGGCGGCCCTCGCCCGACGCCGGCGAGGGCGGCCCTCGCCCGACGCCGGCGAGGGCGGCCCTCGCCCGACGCCGGCGAGGGCGGCCCTCGCCCGACACCGGCGACCCCCGCCGGCCCCGGCGGAGGAAGAAAAGAAAAAAAAAGGAAAAGGAAAATAAAAAAACAAAAAAGGAAAAACAAAAATAATAATAAAAAAATTAAAAAGTTACTATTCTGGTGCCGGAACAGTAACTTTCTCGCCGGTCGGCAGGTATTTTGGCCGACGAGGGACCCAGGTCCTTATTTGAGACTTTTTGGGCACTTCGGGTCCTTATTTGAGACTGATTGAGCACTTCAGGCCCTTATTTGACACAATATTCACTTTGGGCCCTTTTTTGAGAATTTGACCCCACTTGGGGTCCTTAATTGAAATTTTCCCTATTTTTTTAGTACCGTTGATTTAGACTTATAAAAACTGAAAACAACCTTTTTACCTTTCCCCCAAACTATGAGATGTCTTTCAAATTCTCAAGAATTACGAAAAAAACTAAACATCAATATGCAATGTCAGTATTTATATATTGTAAAAATTTCAAGCATTTTAAAATATAATTAAAGTATGTGCGCTGCAAACTGATATTAGGTTTAGTGTTTTAACAAAAGAGAAGAAATAAAAAGTAAAAGTCACTCTAGAAACACCATCAAATTATGTAATTCAATCATGAATATTTTTTGGCCAATCGGGCCTTCGAACTATATATTCTTTTGTTTTTATTGCTCCTTCCATTAAAATAGTAAATGAAAAAGCTGACATGACCGTTAAATTATTGTTAACCGCCACTGTCATTAGCATTCACACATGGTATAAAAATGGAACTTCATGAAATAAACCAAGATAATTTTCAAAATATATATAATAGAAATTTGGAAATAAGAACAGAGAAGCGAGGAGAGAAGCTATTGTCACAACACGGACATGGCGTGGACACCCAAGCAATGTCAATTGAGCGGTGGATGCTCGAACAGAACGCGACACGACGCTGCTGGAGAGCCAGATATTGTCATTCTTCATTTTAGAGGCGTTGTTTGAGCTCATATTCAGATCGCACTAAAATTACAAATCAAGGTTGCTCGAGTGCCGTCGTGTTGTCATCACCACTTCAAGGAGAGGGCTGCAGCCCCACCAAAGACCTGGCTAGGGCGGTCGTCGCCATCAAAGAGGCAAGGGCCACGATTGACCTCGCCTTTACTAGCGAGGATCGCTGGACACTTATTGGTGGCTAGGTGGCTTCGCCACAGCTGCTTGGGCCTCGTCCCTTTCCCGTGGTGTCCCCGATCATCAGCCCTCCACCACTTAGCTGTATCAATATCTTTTCTTATTCTATATCGGTGTGGTGTTAACATAGATGTCCATGCATGATGTGGTCCATGGGGAATAATTGTCCAGAGCTGGGGCCACTGGATCTGGTGCATGACAATTGTAGATCTTGTGGACATGCATACAACCCACAAAATTAACAGTTGCGAGCTACCTAATCCAGTAACCGGTGTAGAAAAGAAATTCCCTTGGTTTAGACGCTAATTTATCGGTCAAAGTGCACTTGGCAATAATCTTAATTATCTGCCTCATGGAGCATAATATCATAGAAATGGGTACGGACAATCCGACCACATTTGTTTCTCTTTCCGGTTAAAACAACTATAAATATCTTTTTGAAACACAAGCACACGAGTGTGGGTGTATCGATGTTGCGTACTTGTTTATATATATATATAGGTCACTGCTGGTACCTGTTGCATGCCAGCTAAGTTTAGTTTGGTAATGACAGCTTTTGGATAATAAAGATATATAAAAAGATCCAGTAACACTTGCAATTTCTACGCAGCAACAACCCACAAAGATTCAGACTTTGCCATTAAGACTTTGACTACGGTTCATACATAGTTCCTCAATTCCATGGACATTGTTTGTTCTCTCTTTCAGACACACACACATATACGAATATGAAGGAAAACTATGAAATAATTTCGAAGTTTCAAACCTTGATCAAACTGACAAGTCAATCGCAATTATTAATCCTTAGATGATGATCTGATCATCACGTGCGTTCCATTCATCCGAGATGGGCTCATTCGACAGTCAGTCAAAAAGTGGACAGTCACGCTCCAATAATCCATTGGATTTATGAGGTTCGAGTGAGAAGGCAGATCTTTATACAATCGAAACTGGTTTATGTGCGCAAATGGGATTTTAGATGATGCGTTTGGCAGACGCGGGTCATGTGAAAGAACAGTTCTTTCAGATGGTCCCCTTTTCAATCTTCAAAAAGGATCCTTGACGCGCAAGCAGAGGGCTAAAAAGTCAAGGTCAGCTTCGTGGAAGACGCCGCGAAAAAAGAGAAGAAGCACAGTCAGCTCACGCCTGCACCTCCTATAAATCCTCCCGTTTCTCCCATCAAACATTGAAATATCTTCATTGGAGCTCTCTCTCTCTCTCTCTCTCTCTCTCTCTCTCTCTCTCTCTCTCTCCACCATGACTGCTCAAGTTTTGCCCGAAAAGGTTGTCCAGGATATCAGTCTGAAGCTGGGAAATGAAAATACTACTCCTTGCCCTAGAAGGTAAGAAAGAGGTCATCAGTGCATCATTTCATACAATATTCTGGCAAGAATGCACTAGCTCGGATTGATTTTCACAATCTATGTGCCTGCCGTGCATAGTAATATACTGCACATATCATCTTTTGAATGCAGAGTGCATAAGAGCAACCTTCCACTGCTATAGTCCCAACCGGTTGTATTGAATGCAGTACTTTTCTCATGTAGGTTGGAAGGGAAAATAGCAATTGTAACCGGCGGAGCAAAAGGAATTGGAGAGGCCACGGTTCGAGTATTTGCAAGGCACGGGGCGAAGGTCGTCATCGCAGATATCGAGGATCTTCTTGGGACCGCACTCGCCAACTCGCTATCTCCTTCTGTTACCTACGTCCACTGCGACGTTAGCTCGGAAGAGGATGTCGAGAACTTGGTGAGCTCCACGGTCTCCCGCTATGGACGCCTCGACGTCATGTTCAACAATGCCGGGTTGCTTGGGAACCAGTCGAAGCACAAGAGCATCATGAATTTTGATGTGGGGGAGTTTGAACGCGTGATGAGCGTTAACGTGAAAGGCTCGGCGCTTGGGATAAAGCACGCAGCCCGTGTCATGGTGCCAAGGAGGAGCGGGTGCATAATCTCCACGGCGAGTGTGGCCGGGGTCATGGGAGGGCTCGGCCCTCACGCTTACACTGCTTCAAAGCATGCCATTGTGGGGCTCACCAAGAACGCGGCTTGCGAGCTCGGCAGGTATGGGATCAGGGTCAACTGCATATCGCCGTTCGGCGTGGCAACGTCGATGCTCGTTGACGCGTGGAGGAGTGGTGATGAGGAGGAAGATGAGGGCATGAGTTTTGGGGTGCCTAGTGAGAGAGAGGTGGAGAAGATGGAGGAGTTTGTGAGAGGACTGGCCAACTTGAAAGGAGGAACACTGAGGGCTAAGGACATTGCTGAGGCTGGTCTGTATCTTGCAAGTGATGAGTCCCAGTATGTTAGTGGGCACAACCTTGTTGTGGATGGTGGGATAACAACCTCAAGAAATTGTGTTGGCCTGTAGAAAGTATCTCTTCCTCTTCAGGGTTCTCTGCTTGCTATGGAGCTTTCTCATTGTTCACTTGTTTTTTTTATAAATAGCTAGTAGCATTCTTTTAATTGGCTCTCAAAGGGAGATCTATTTACAATTATATCTCTTGTATGTCTTTCTTATATGTATATTAATGAATTATGATTTGGAAAAATCAACGTCATTTGGATTGAACATTTTATTTTGCAATGTCGTAGCAAGTCGTTTCATCAACAGACCTAACCTGTAACGACTAATGTCATATATGATATAAAAAGAATTATCATTCTCCCAATTTATTTATGGCTATGAACAGCGATCTTACTACAGTCACATATAGAATTTTGTTGTTGATTCGCTGCCTAAGTTGATGATCCACTTCAAGGTCCACCTCTCATGTATTTTGACCAGTGAACACAAACTTCCAAATCTATGTAGTCTCTTGTGGAAATGCTGACTCCAGTCAATTCATGTCATAAGGTCAAAGCGTTTGTATCTGAATCCCATTAAAAAGGGGAAAAGTAGTAAGTCAAATTTGGACCGGCATGCTAGTTGTACTCAACAAAATAGTTCCATTCAAATAATGTAGGGACAAGAAAGTGAAAATCGGTGTATTGTTTTGTTACCAATTGTTGACACCTAAATTTTGGCGCATCACTTAGTGTAATTTGCATAGAAAATTAGGGATTAAATTTTTTAACTCCTAAACAAAAAAATATTTAAATTGCATAACATATAGTTTAAATTCATTTTAGATTAATTGCATTTTTTTTTTTTGCATCGGACCGGCGGTGAATGAACGAGCTTAATCGAATGTGACTCGGCTCGCTTGAAATGCAAGGGCCGGGAATTACAAGTCAAACGGGCTCAGTTATTTTAATTTGAACTTAATTCAGCACATTATCATTAATTAATTCAGCCCATTAAAATCTAAGCCCATTAGGACTAAAGAGCCCATCTAATTGACCTAGATTAGCATTATATATACATCATTAGGTCAGGATTTGGGGGGGGTCACTCATAATTTTCAGAACAGAATTTTTGAGAGCGCGAGAGACACACGTGAGCGAAAGTAAAGAGCAAGAGAGACAGTCAGTTGCGCAGGGGAGCATCCGCCGCGTCTGCGCTGCCCCTCCGTCGTGCTCGAGTCACTGCCACTACTGTTCCGCAGTGCCCAAAGGACTCTGCAGTTGATCCCCGGCGGTGCTGCTCTTCCTCGTGGTCACCTTGAACGCCCGAAGCACCTTCACGCAGTCTCCTCCCTGGTCCACCTAGTTGCAGTCTACGCTCTCAAGTTGACCTTCAAGTATTGTTACTGAGTTTCCACGATCTGCATAAGAAAAAGCCAAAGAAAAGCGTGGAAGAAGTGGTGGAATTTGTCCCTTCTTGGCTGGTGAAACAGGGAAAGTTGACTGTAAGTCCCCATGAAGAGACCACGTGGAATTGAAGGCATAAGAAGATCGTGACTTTGCGGTTCAATTGAGGATCAACGGGTGTCCAACGATTTTTCCGGTGATTCCGATGAGATTGGTTTCAAGCCACAGCCTTCCCTCATCAGTGGCCGTAAAACTTCTTGCTGCCATTCCTTCGTGAAGCCGGAGAAGTCCACACTACTGCAAGCCACCGTCCTGCGAGGAGTCGTTGCCCGTCGCCGATCCGTCCGCCGCCAGTCCACTTGCCGCGATCCCGATCCGCCGCGAATTCAAATTTGGAAAGTAATCCGCAAATCAGGTAAAAATCTCTATCCGGTATATTTTCAAAATATTTAAATTCTTAGTTTGAATATTTTGAATATTCCATGAATATTGCATGATTGATTAGATACCTTAGGATAATATTTGCGATATCCGCAATATTCGAAAACATTCAAAATTAGGAAACTTTCCTAATTCAGCAACGTATCTGGATAACTATCCGACCTTATCTCTAAGGTACGATACATGGCGATACGGAAAATTGTTATCCTATCCATAATCACTTGGGTACGATAATGACTTTTATTTGCTTTCCAAATTTGAATGATCAACTTTCCGTCAATATCTATAACCCTATAGATATGACTGATAGTTCGATTTTTGTGCCTAATCCGAGTTTGAAACAAATCTTGTGGATCGCGTGGCTGTTTTAAATGTGGATGATGTCTCTGTTTAAATTGTCTTTCCTTTTCAAATAAAAAAGAAAATTCAAAAAAATATCAGTTAGGATTTGAATTTGAGTTTTGCATGTTTAGGAATCCTAAATATATCTAGACGATAGAGTAATTATTTAATTTAAATTAGGACTTGAGATAATCTATTTCCTAGTTTAAATTAAGTAATTTTCTAATCTTAATAGATTATTTAGGTTATTTTTTAATTCCGAATTTTCATGAAAACCCCAAAAAAGAATGAATTGTTTTATGGCAGATTAGGATAGATTGCATTCTTAATTTAAGTAATTTATTATTTCGAATTTTAACAAAAATCCCAAAAAATAAGTCATGTTAGAATATGTTAAGTCATCATAGGTTGCATGTTAATTTAGGCATATTTTTATTCCGAATTTTATTAGAAAATACCAAAAAATAAATCATTTGCCTGTCATCAGAATTAGGTCATATCGTCGCATGACATATAGTTTGCATGCTAGGTTGCATTACTTGCATGTCATTTTTGCACGTCATTGCATGTAGATTAGGTTTCATTTAAATAAGCGAAAACCCAAAAAATATTGAGTGAATGGCTTGTTAACTAGAAATCATATTAGGATTGTTGATGTGATTTTCTAGCGAACAACGCAGATGCTTACGTTGCTTCGAGGTAAGTAATTCTTCCAACTTGCAATTTATTCGATGCTTTCTTGGGTGTTAAATTGGTGGTTTGCGTACCCGCATAAACACTTCACATGTTAGTGATTAAGTTAAAATGGATCCAAATTGCTTGCCAAAATATTTTTGAAAAGAAAAGGTACCGAAAGGGCGTTAGACTAGATCTAGCGTAATCAAGTCCCCGGGCTTAGAATCTCTGGTTCGTAGAAATAAAACATACCTCCCTATGTTTTATTTAGGTTTCTAATCGACCTACCACAAATAGATTAGTGGCGACTCCGAGCATGAAAACATTTGCATGATAAAAACTTAAACCCAAAGTTGCGAATTGGTAGAGTTTGGGAGGGCTCGAGTTAGGTTTAGTCCTAATAATCCATTAGCCTGAGAGAAATATTTAGGTCGCGACAGCTTGGCGACTCCGCTGGGGATTAGTGTTAAAACTCTTAGTGGACTTAGGCCAGTTTTTCTTTTCAAAAAATATTTTTGCTTGGCAGCGAGGATCCCAGGTACGTCCCTAACATTTTAGGTGTTAAATGTTTTTGCAGAATGGGAGGTATAAGGGGAGGCGTGATTGTTAACCCTTGTTTTGCAGGGAGGTGTTGGATGTATGGTTTATTTTATGCACGAAGCGCTGTATGATATAACCTGCTGTGCATGCCTTGCATTTACACTGCACCGCACACACTTCCCGCTGCCGGACCTAGGCGGCACAGGTTTAGGATGGTACTGAGAAAACGGACACCCCGACCACACCCGCGTGGTATGGGTCGCCTTTCTTGGTTCCGAAAGTTCTTTCATGGTGTCATTGAATACCTACCACGGTTGCACCCTTTGCAACCCGGGTCGGCTCTTTGACTAAGCCGGAGTCAGGGGAATCCCAGCCTAACCACCACCATGACTGGTTTAGCTCGGTAATCCTCATGTCTCCATTTTGCAAGCCGGAGTCTAGGTAGAAATCGAACCTCACATTTCATGCGCATGTCTTTGTGATTGCCATGGTCCTATTGGTGAAGTAAGTTTTTCTCAACCTTTATCTAGCAATTTATTTATGTTTCGTATTTTCTTTGGTCGGTCCATGATAGGTCTAGGTTGGTTTTAAATTTGAAAGTAATAATCATTGAGGCCTTTTTAAAAAAAAGAAAGAAAGAAAGCTCTTTTAGAGAATTTATTTTCAATCTATGTCTTTATTTTCCTAGATGTGTCATAGGTAATTATTTTCCTACAAAGTTTGCCGTCATCTTTTTTTACAAAAAAAGGGCTTTAGAGAATTTGTTTTCGGTCCATAGTTTCTAGGGAGTCTCACTTTTTGTTTTTCATAATTTTATGATTAGGGATTTTGGTGCTTCTATTTCCTAGGTTGTGTCTAAGGCGTCATTTATATTTCTTTTCCTAGATCACTTTTCATAAAGTCTCGTCCATGTACAAATATTGTCATGAATAAACAAAAAAAGACTGGAAGCGTGTCATGGACCAACCTTGTCTTGACCATGTGCTTATTTGGTTCATTTCCTTTTCATTAGGTTATTACGGACTGTCAACGTTCCCCAATCCGTACTCGCTCAAGAGCAAGAATGACTGACCAAAATGAGCAAGCTCGTGTTGCTGTCCTTGAAACCGAGATGAAGCAAGTCCTGAATGTGCTCGAGAATCTCACCAAACAAGTTGCTTCTCTAAAGACAAGCATTTCCACACTGTCTGCACCCGCTCAACCGAGTGTAGAGATTGTACTGCCCGATGACTCTCCTCCTATTAAGTCAAAAGATAAAGGAAAAACTGTTGCCATTGGCACTTCCTCGACCGAGAATGGTGCAACTTTAACTGACAAAGCTCGTCCGATCATTACAAATGGGGGTGACGCATCTTCTAAGCCACCAAAGAGTGATGAGGCTGAGCGTATTGATAAGCTTGAAGAAAAATTCCGTCAAATGCAAGGCTTTGATGATCAATTCTCACGAGGTCTTGCTCACATTGTCAAGGTTCAAGTCCCTAAGAAGTTCAAGGCGCCTGAGTTTAATAAGTTCGATGGCCTTTCCTGTCCTAAGGTCCATTTACAATACTACACAGCAAGGATGGCGCCGTATGCTGATAATGTGCCACTCATGATTCACACTTTCCAAGATAGCTTAACCAGACCCCCCTTACAATGGTTCGTTTTGAAAAAGATTCATTCGCTCAAGACATGGGAGGATTTGTCTGATGCTTTCATTCGTCAATACAAATTCAATATTGACGTGGCCCCGTCACGTGAGGATTTGATTCGCACTGAGAAGAAAAAGACTGAGACCTTCAAGGCCTATGCTACTAGGTGGAGAGCTCTAGCTGTGCAAATTACCCCTGAGTTGACTGAGAAGGAGATGCTTGATACCTTCATGAAGACTTTACCATTCGAGTTTCGTAATCGAATGTTGGGTTCTAATTTCAATTCTTTAGCTGAGTTGATACCTGCGGGAGAACGCATTGAGATCGCTCTGCGCGATGGTTGGGCCACTGAGCAGGCTACCTCTGCTAAGAAGTTCACCCTCAAGAAGGATAAAGAACCGACACCTGAAGTGAATGTAGTTTATTCTCAACAAAGCCGTGACACTGCCTCGACAATGCAGTCTATTGGCAAACAAGGTGGACGCCAATTCACTAGTCGGCAACAAGGTACTAAAAGGAACTTCACGCCTCTGCCTGGGCCGTTATCCAAAGTTCTACCTGTTCTCCAAAAGAAAAATTTGCTTTCAAGTGAGCCGAAACGCCCGAACCCCGAGCGGTTCTCTGGTTATGACTCCTCTAAGAAGTGTGAGTATCATATGGGGGAGGTCGGTCATTCTACTAATGATTGTTACGTACTGAAGCATAGAATTCAAGACCTCTTGGACAC
Source organism: Syzygium malaccense (assembly GCA_031216405.1). Classification (NCBI taxonomy): domain Eukaryota; kingdom Viridiplantae; phylum Streptophyta; class Magnoliopsida; order Myrtales; family Myrtaceae; genus Syzygium; species Syzygium malaccense. The sequence goes on along the minus strand of CM062253.1, from coordinate 5,947,969 downwards.
AAAGGCATTCTCTTTCCGCAGTGATCAACCAAATGTCCAACGGAACCCTCTACCCAACCATGCTGGAAGCACGGATGCTGTTATTAAGTAGAGAAATTTCTGTTTTTATACTCCTCTGCGAAGGAGTCTTTCATGCCTTCTAGGATTTCAAGTATTTTCTAGGATTTCAATTCATGTTTATGTTTTGATTCGTATGGCTTTGATTATTTGCATTTCCCTTCCAATAATGTAATTCATTTGATTCTATTCAATGCAATTGCAAGTTTGTTTTCATTTTGAGGACATGTTAAAGTATATTAAACTAGCCCAGTGATGATATCCAACCATGAAAAGAAAATATCATCCAAGGAGAAATTCTGAGGGCTGGGCTTTCTCATGCTCCCTAAAAAAAAAAGACTTTTCGAAAATTAAAACATTTCATTGCTTTTAAAAAAAAACTTTCCAAAGCGTGCATCAAATAAACCCTGTTTGTTTATCTGACTCATTTACTTCATGTCTCAGAGCATAATTCTCCAGCTTACTATGATAAGGAATTGACACATCGAGTTCTATTGATGATGAACCTATGGGGCAAAGGATCACCACCTACTTGGGCATGATGCTAGAGCGAAGATGAGTGCTCAACAGTAAGGGATGACGAACTGATGGACATGTTGAACTTTGATGATGATAATGGACTGACAAATCCAACAGAGATAATGTCATGGTTCTAATTGGAATCTTCTGAGTCTCAATTCACATTTGCTTAATATCCAATTCATGCACGTTTTCTTGTGCAGGGGCAAAAGCAAAGATGGAGTGTTCATGTGTCCATCCATTCCAAATAAGAGCAATCAAAGGACTCTCATTCCTAAGGACACTCTTCTTGTTTGATATTGTTGAGCGATGACATGTTCTTGAAATGGATGTTATGCTTCTCATGCATTTAATGAAATTTTTGAATTATGAACCTTTGCATGCCTAAAGCCGATAGGTATTTAAAATACTAATATCCTTCGAAAGAGGGTTTTGCATGATAATTTACCTGTTTAACTCACCAAGTTCATTGAGAATGATCCAAATGGACAATTTATTGAATGATGTGGCATTATTTGAGTATGCTAAATGAGATGTGTCGGGATGATGAAAGGCAAGCTATATCCTATACACAGTCCCATGCACTAATCCCCAGTGAGTTGAGTGAAAAAATTTCATGTCTGCAAGGCAAAGGGTTATCTCGCAAAAGGTACGGCAACTGAAATGACGAGAGGCGGTTCATTTCTCTATCCCAAACACTACAGTTTATCCATTGTTTCGCCACTTTGAGCCTAAACACTTGGAGAAATTCATTCAAATTACCCCTGTTAAGAACCACCCCACATCGGGGCGAACTGAAGGTAAGTCAGCATCATAAGATGAAAAATGAGTAGAAATTTTCATGCTCTCACTTGCATCAATCTTCGAGTGTTGCTTTTTCAGATGAATTCACGTGAAGTTCAAGTGCCTTAGGATGACGAAGAGCATTTCTTTCTCTATCCTATACACATTTTATCCTTTGCTAAGCCCAATTGAGCCCGCAAATTCGTTTCATATAAACCCAGTTGGTGATCATCCCCCACACTGGGGCAAGGCAAAAGTCATCATTGTTCAAGCAGCATATCCGGAGCGCCGATAAAAGACGAAGACCCTGAGAGTCCAAATGTTAGTCATTCGATCAAAACAAGCCAAAGTGTGGCTGGCCAATGTATGCATTGTAGACAGTGTGTGTTTAAAAAAAAAAATGAAAGCTAGGGGGCATAAAAAAGCAGTGTGCCTGGTAAAAGCAAGGCCATGACCCTGAAAAAAAAAGTCAAAAAAAAAAGAGGGAGAACTTTAGAAAAAAATGTCAAGATATGACATGTCAAAGTCATGAATCCCAGTGGAGCAGTAGTCCTACAAGTTTCGAAGGAATCAAGTGATGAACTCTCAAGGCCAATGGAGCATCTACCAAGAAGACAACCCCTAAAGCAAAGAAGAAGATCGGTGATTATGCCTAGATGATCACCAACTCTCACCCTTATACACATTTTTGAGCCTGATATATCCTTTCGTTTCTCAACCCGTGAACCTAGCCTACGTTACGTCCCTTGCAAAGTCTCTTCTGATTAGGGCACTTGAATTAACGTAGAGTTTCAGATGTTTATAAGCTTAGCTCGAAGAAGTGCGAGCAAGTCTATTTCTTTCTCATTTTGCAGGGTTCTTGACTTGTAAACCCGGAGATGATTGTGGAGTATTTTCTTTCAATAGCCTCGACTCGAAGAGTCCCCTTTGTTAAGCCATTGACCAAACCGACACTACGGTCCTGATAAAGACCTCTTAGATTGGTAAAGTCGTACCGCTTGCGAGAATACTCGGATCCTTGTCGACATGATGATGGTGAGACGGAGTGATTCTCATAGAATAGCCCTTCCGAATAAGAGTGAGTGAAAGCCCTTTCTAACTGAAAGTCTCTCATTTAGCACTCTTAAGAAATCCACGTTATGAGTGAAAATTGTCTTAATTAATGATTCTCCCCAGTGGAAATTTGGTGATGCAAATATGGTAAAACCATCATGCATAAACCTCAATTGAATTGATGAATTCTGAAATGTGAGTTCTAGAATAGCTGAGATTGCTAATCTCCTTGAATGAATGTATATGTGTTTTGCTCTAATCATGTCTGGCAGGTAATGTTTCCTCGAAGACTAAAGAGTTCCTGACGCTACAGTTGTTTTTTGAAGCTTCGTGTTCGTCTAAATATTTGTGAATATTCAATTACCTGATTGTAGTTTCAGGTATCATTTCCGAAAATCTGAAGAGAATTTTCGATCCTATTAATCATATCTGATTGCAGTTTCAGATATCTTTCTCGAAGATCCGAAGGGAATCATCGAGCCCATATTCAATTACCTGATTGTAGTTTCAGGTATCATTTCCGAAAATCTGAAGAGAATTTTCGATCCTATTAATCATATCTGATTGCAGTTTCAGATATCTTTCTCGAAGACCCGAAGGGAATCATCGAACCCATTCAAATATCTTATTGAAATTTCAAGTATCATTACCGAAAATCCGAAGGGAATTTTTCGAGTCTTTCAAGCATTTGAGTCGCCTTTCAGATGACTTTTTCGACTACTTGAGAGGGTTTCCAGATACTTGGTAAGTTTTCAAAAGTTGTTCACTACCCCAAATTTGCTTTCCCGAATTCACAGGTAAGTAAGTGCACGTATGTTTTCTATCTTTACATTAGCATTTGCATTTTTACATCACATTAAAAAATGGGTGTGGGCTCACTGAATTCCCATTTACTCGACAAAAACAACATTCATTGCACTTTCATGGTCGAAATTTAGGTATCATTTAGTCTTTGAATGCAACCTCTACGAGCTCACCTTCAAAGAGGGGCAGCTGTTGACACCTAAATTTTGGCGCATCACTTAGTGTAATTTGCATAGAAAATTAGGGATTAAATTTTTTAACTCCTAAACAAAAAAATATTTAAATTGCATAACATATAGTTTAAATTCATTTTAGATTAATTGCATTTTTTTTTTTGCATCGGACCGGCGGTGAATGAACGAGCTTAATCGAATGTGACTCGGCTCGCTTGAAATGCAAGGGCCGGGAATTACAAGTCAAACGGGCTCAGTTATTTTAATTTGAACTTAATTCAGCACATTATCATTAATTAATTCAGCCCATTAAAATCTAAGCCCATTAGGACTAAAGAGCCCATCTAATTGACCTAGATTAGCATTATATATACATCATTAGGTCAGGATTTGGGGGGGGTCACTCATAATTTTCAGAACAGAATTTTTGAGAGCGCGAGAGACACACGTGAGCGAAAGTAAAGAGCAAGAGAGACAGTCAGTTGCGCAGGGGAGCATCCGCCGCGTCTGCGCTGCCCCTCCGTCGTGCTCGAGTCACTGCCACTACTGTTCCGCAGTGCCCAAAGGACTCTGCAGTTGATCCCCGGCGGTGCTGCTCTTCCTCGTGGTCACCTTGAACGCCCGAAGCACCTTCACGCAGTCTCCTCCCTGGTCCACCTAGTTGCAGTCTACGCTCTCAAGTTGACCTTCAAGTATTGTTACTGAGTTTCCACGATCTGCATAAGAAAAAGCCAAAGAAAAGCGTGGAAGAAGTGGTGGAATTTGTCCCTTCTTGGCTGGTGAAACAGGGAAAGTTGACTGTAAGTCCCCATGAAGAGACCACGTGGAATTGAAGGCATAAGAAGATCGTGACTTTGCGGTTCAATTGAGGATCAACGGGTGTCCAACGATTTTTCCGGTGATTCCGATGAGATTGGTTTCAAGCCACAGCCTTCCCTCATCAGTGGCCGTAAAACTTCTTGCTGCCATTCCTTCGTGAAGCCGGAGAAGTCCACACTACTGCAAGCCACCGTCCTGCGAGGAGTCGTTGCCCGTCGCCGATCCGTCCGCCGCCAGTCCACTTGCCGCGATCCCGATCCGCCGCGAATTCAAATTTGGAAAGTAATCCGCAAATCAGGTAAAAATCTCTATCCGGTATATTTTCAAAATATTTAAATTCTTAGTTTGAATATTTTGAATATTCCATGAATATTGCATGATTGATTAGATACCTTAGGATAATATTTGCGATATCCGCAATATTCGAAAACATTCAAAATTAGGAAACTTTCCTAATTCAGCAACGTATCTGGATAACTATCCGACCTTATCTCTAAGGTACGATACATGGCGATACGGAAAATTGTTATCCTATCCATAATCACTTGGGTACGATAATGACTTTTATTTGCTTTCCAAATTTGAATGATCAACTTTCCGTCAATATCTATAACCCTATAGATATGACTGATAGTTCGATTTTTGTGCCTAATCCGAGTTTGAAACAAATCTTGTGGATCGCGTGGCTGTTTTAAATGTGGATGATGTCTCTGTTTAAATTGTCTTTCCTTTTCAAATAAAAAAGAAAATTCAAAAAATATCAGTTAGGATTTGAATTTGAGTTTTGCATGTTTAGGAATCCTAAATATATCTAGACGATAGAGTAATTATTTAATTTAAATTAGGACTTGAGATAATCTATTTCCTAGTTTAAATTAAGTAATTTTCTAATCTTAATAGATTATTTAGGTTATTTTTTAATTCCGAATTTTCATGAAAACCCCAAAAAAGAATGAATTGTTTTATGGCAGATTAGGATAGATTGCATTCTTAATTTAAGTAATTTATTATTTCGAATTTTAACAAAAATCCCAAAAAATAAGTCATGTTAGAATATGTTAAGTCATCATAGGTTGCATGTTAATTTAGGCATATTTTTATTCCGAATTTTATTAGAAAATACCAAAAAATAAATCATTTGCCTGTCATCAGAATTAGGTCATATCGTCGCATGACATATAGTTTGCATGCTAGGTTGCATTACTTGCATGTCATTTTTGCACGTCATTGCATGTAGATTAGGTTTCATTTAAATAAGCGAAAACCCAAAAAATATTGAGTGAATGGCTTGTTAACTAGAAATCATATTAGGATTGTTGATGTGATTTTCTAGCGAACAACGCAGATGCTTACGTTGCTTCGAGGTAAGTAATTCTTCCAACTTGCAATTTATTCGATGCTTTCTTGGGTGTTAAATTGGTGGTTTGCGTACCCGCATAAACACTTCACATGTTAGTGATTAAGTTAAAATGGATCCAAATTGCTTGCCAAAATATTTTTGAAAAGAAAAGGTACCGAAAGGGCGTTAGACTAGATCTAGCGTAATCAAGTCCCCGGGCTTAGAATCTCTGGTTCGTAGAAATAAAACATACCTCCCTATGTTTTATTTAGGTTTCTAATCGACCTACCACAAATAGATTAGTGGCGACTCCGAGCATGAAAACATTTGCATGATAAAAACTTAAACCCAAAGTTGCGAATTGGTAGAGTTTGGGAGGGCTCGAGTTAGGTTTAGTCCTAATAACCCATTAGCCTGAGTGAAATATTGAATTTCTCTTCACCAATACTCTCTCTCTCTCTCTCTCTCTCTCTCTCTCTCTCTCTCTCTCTCTCTCTCTCTCTCTCTCTCTCTCTCTCTCTCTCTCTCTCTCTCTCTCTCTCTCTCTCTCCATCACCTAATAAAATGAAGTAATGCAAGCACATCAAATTCAAAGTTATTAGGGGAGCCTAAGAAATTAATGAGAGTAGCGCGAAATTTCTAGTTGAGTAAATGAAACCCTAGCTCATGGACAAAGTTCATGAAGCAAGAATTTTTATCTATTGACACATAAACTTAAGTACAAGTACTTAGTGGGATTATTGATTACTCGTTCTTTCGCATATGGCAATGTGCTTACCAAGAAAAAGTTTCATCGCATTATCTCTAAGCATATGAATCTACCCGAAAAGCCATTTAGTGAGCTCTGAAAGAATACCTAAGGAATTTACCAGTCCCAATGAATGTCTTTAAGGACCCTTGAGACTATGGTGATTCTACTATCAGACTCATAAATATGGATAATTGGCTACAATCAAGCCTCATATTAAGATCAGAAGCTAGCATACAGGACAGGTGGCAACCAGATTTTAAATCTCATATATCTCCGGTTTCTCGATAAAAGAGATGCTGTCAATTTTCTCAATATGTTAATGATTTTCTCAATAAATTACTTTCAAAATGAGTATAGAACTTGGCAAGAAACCTCCGGAAAAATTGATTTTTATTGATGTTAAGACTAATCTCAAGAGTCACTCGTCTAAGAAAGACAGCCCATACATTTGTCAGCCTTACATGTATCTAAATCTAGTCCTGCAATCTTTTTGCTTTTTTCCAAACTTTGGAAAGTCCCACTTTCCAAACTTTACAGGATAAACAATGAGGGAGGCCATTCCTTGGTCCAGCTTTATGCTTTGAGAAATGAATATTCAAAGAAAGAGAAGAGAAAAAGGTGAAAATGGGAGACGTGTGCCCGCGCTGTCCTCAGATGTTACCCTCCTGAAATCCTTGAATTGACCTGTGATTATGAGCTGGGTATGTATGTATAGATCGTTGGAACCAGAACAACACATTTATAAATTAATTTAGTTCAAGAAAAATTCGCCCCAGACAGGCGTGGAAAGAAGCCAAAAGGAGACCGAATTTTAAGAACCAAGAGTCACCACTGACTTTGGCAAGTTTCAAACATTTCCAAGTGGCTTTCTTTTCCCAATTTCTTTAAATTCTTTTATGGGTCTTATTAATTGGTGTCATCATGGCACTAGGTAAATCAATTTGGTGATAAATAACATTTATCGAGATTATTTGAAGATACGTATTCTAGTGAAGTTACTTACTTTGAGTGGACAACTTTATATTTTTAAGGGTTAAATATCCCCAAAAATCCTAAACCTATGCATTCGTACAATATTAATTTCAAACTAATTTTCGCATCACATGAAAATTTCAAATCGATACACATGTACCACATTTACCAAAAACTAATTTTAGGGTCATGAAAAATTTCAAATTAGTGTACTCGTGCCATATTTACCTCCAATTTTGCCCTGAGATTTTGGTAGATTTGTCAATAGCGTACTATTTTGAAATTTTTAATGACATGAAAATTAGATTTGGGATAAATATGGCACAAGTATACCAATTTGAAATTGTTGTTGGTATTAGCCCTATTTTTAAAGCATATAATAGGGTTTGAAAAAATTCTGAAACTACCCTTTAACACGACTCTCACAGTATTTATATCAAGTCAAGTCTTTGCTTTGGATACTTTGATGAACTTCCACACTGAAAGATTCAATGTTTAGTCAATGTTTCATATTGATTTAGGCTGCCTCACTCTTTAAGAAGACGTGTTCTTTTTTATTTGGGATAAGTGCATTGAAAGTTCTAAAATTTGCATTGAAAGTACAATTTAGTCATAAAACTTTCAAAAACTGCAATCAAATCTTAAAACTTGATTAATTATCGATTCAAGTTCTTCCATTAATTGTACTTTTTGAAAGTTTTAGGACTCAATGATAAGTTTTAAGATTTGATTACACTCAATAACACTTTCGTGACAAGTTTAAAGACTTGATTATACATTTTGGAAGTTTTGAGACTCAATTGTACTTTCGTGACAAATTTTAAAACTTTCAACACATTTACTCCTTTTTATTTTATTTTATTTGGCAGTCAAAGGCTTCGGTGGTGTGCAATTGAGAGTTGATATATATATATATATATATATATATATATATATATATATATGCATGCTTGGCTAAGGCAACTTAATCATGTCTTAAATCTTAAATTACACAGATGTACGACTTATCATGAGTGCGCGCCATGCACAATATTTCCTTTGCTGAAAAGAGGAAAAAGTGGATGCAGGGACCAGGGCGGACTTACCAATTTGGGCTAAGCCCACCATTCTAAAAGGAGTACAGATTTTTCAGTTTTTGGGCTTGGGAGACCACACCAGCCAGGGAAGTATCTCCAGCCTTACTGGACTTTTCCATTTGGAACATTTTTCAAATGAAATGTTATTTTTATAATATGCATAGCACCTCGTGCGATTACATGAGTTATAAAGGTTATTACAATGCACCCTCTCTATCATATGGGTTCATTTTTGCTTGTGTCTTTATGATCACGTAGCCTTCTACTTGTTTTTTTTTTTGATATGTACACTAGAAGTCCTAAATTTTGTAATGAAAGTGCAATTTAGTCCTACAACTTACAAAAAGTGTACTCAAGTTATAAAACTTATCAAATTAGTACAATCAAGTCCTTATGGTTAATTTTGTCCAATTTGGCTAGCGAAAAATGTTGATGTGGCTTCTTTTTTAAGTTTTCTCTCTCCTACGCCGTGATGACGTGGCTATATCATAAAACATAAAGCTAAAACGATGTTTTGGTACAAATATGATTTTTAATATAATTTATTCAAATTAAATTTTAAACATAAGCTAAATTTAAATAAATAAATAAGAGAGAGAAGGGTGGAAACAGGTGGGGAGGGCTACAGCCATTGCCAGGACGGTCGACGAGGATGGGTGATAGCCGACGACCCTTGCCGACCCTTGCCTGATTTGGGCCTATGGTCGGCGACCTTGCCTGATCTAGGCCTACGGTCGGCGAGGGTTGCTAGCCAGTGGCTGGGGCCTAACGACCCTTGTTAACCCATGGCTAGCCATCCCCCACCATGGTGGTGGTGAGGGCCGATCGCCATTTTGAGTTCCTTCCTCCTTTTTTTTTTCAAATTTAAATTATTTTTTAAACATAATTAAATAATACTTATATTAAAAAATCATATTTGGATCAAAGCGACGTCATTTTAGCCTTATCCTTTTTGTTTTAGCCACGACAGTGCCACGTGAGAGAGAGAGAGAGAGAGAGAGAGAGAGAGAGAGAGAGAGAGAGAGAGAGAGAGAGAGAAAACAATAAAATAACTATGTCAGCATTTTTGTTAGCCAAATTGGATGGAGTTAATAGAAAGACTTGATTGCACCAATTTGATAAGTTTTATGACTTCATTACGCTTTTTGTAAGTTTTATGATTCCATTGTATTTTTGTGACAAATTTTAAAACTTTCAGTGCAAATATTCTTATTTTTGTTTTTGTCAAGAGAATAATAATATACGAAACATCAACTACCACTTTCTCGTACGCGGGAGAAAATTGTTCTCCTAAGCATCGGGTGCACATCGCACTCAAATTTGCTAATTGCATGATAAAGCCATGCTCTCATGTCACGTTGTACTTATGCGATAGACTCTCGCAACAACTTGAGTTGGATGATGCCAATGAAAGAGGAGGGAACTCCTACATATGCACGAGCTCCTCAAAAAACAACCGTCCCTTTCCGTTCAATCTAACGCCGGAGATTCCGTCTCCCCAATGGCCCGAACCACCCCATAAATCACAGAAGACTCGACATAGTGTTCAAGAGTGCACATAAGAACCCAAAATTCTTGAAAGTGTCACGACGCTAGGCTTGGATCACCTTGGCCACTTTCTTGGTGAATGATACCTTAGAGAGCGTCCGGTGCGTTGTTCCAAGACATGGATATGCTCGTGTGTCAGAACTCAGAGAGAAGCACACAGAAGATCCCTATGAGACTGTCGATCCATTGTCTCCAAGGGAATCGGGGCAAAACGGCAATGCGTGGATTCTCGCGCAGCAAAATCCAAAGTGCCCACATGACTATGCTCTCTTCTTGCACCCTCAACCAGCAACCCAGCATGGGCTTCTAGCTTCTTCATCTAGGGTTTCAAAAACGCCATTCATATCCTATTGTAATAAATAATCTGGATTTCATCCGATACATTTCATGTAATAGAAATTTGCTCAAGATTTTCTTGTAATATTCCTCATTTTGGCTTTATATTCTAGACTGGTTACTGTCTCTTTGTTGGCTAAGGCAGTCACATCAGCTTGTCTCGTGCCTGAGATCTGGAGTAGCCATCTTGTTAAAACCGTGGATCTCATAGGACCGCTCTCGTTTACAACAGGAAAATATTTTTTAGCTGAGGGATTCAAAATTATTATGAAAAAAATAATACCATTGTTTCCTTCTTGTAAAGAGAGTTCACTCAGTCAGGCAACCCCTGTTCTTTAGAATTTTGCTTCTGCAACAGTTTCGGAGGTCACTCGATGTCTGTCCTCCGTGACCAGTCTCACTGATTGAGAGGACCAACTTAATAGTAAATTTGTTTACAAATTACTTTCTCCACGAGGAAAAGGTCCATTTTGTATAGGACGACGCCAAATCATTTGGCATTGAACTACAATTCTATTCATCATCTCATGTATAATGCTGTTATCGAGAGTATGCGTTCATAGTGTCCTTCATTGCGGCTTGCCATTGCATTGCCACTCACTATTGCAATTACGGTTGAGGTCATGACATCAGATCGAAGGTCGCTACCTGCAAGCAACCCGTGAACTCGCTAGCTATGCCCTTTTTGCACCCTGGTCTATGAATTTCTTGAGACATTTTCTCCGTTACGTACATGGGATTTCGTCATTAGGACCAATGTCGTTTTGATTTCAACAGGTATATTTAATCATCGCATGTAAGAGACTAGGAGACATGGATCGAGTCTTGAGATAAAATAAGAGGACGAATGATTCTTTATCCCACATAAGAGGAAACGGACATGTCTTTCTAGCAGTGGATGGCAATTAAACAACGTTTTTGCATGTGCAGGTTCTTGCTAGACGTGCTGCGTAAAGACCTACGCTAATTGTAGCCTGATCATGGAAATCAAAGCGAAACCCTAGACAAACTCTCCTTCGTACGATTTGAAAGTTTATCCATAAGATTGAAATTAATCGATCGGCCAATGGTGGTCCTTCGAGTAATTTCCATCATTTTGTTTACTTGTGAGCCCTGTAGGATGTTTCCTTCAGACGAAGATTCATAGTCCGACACATGCATGATTTTAACATTCACATAATTGACACTTCATTGACTACAACTCTTTCCACTTTCCTTCAACTTTGACATGGGCGGTCTTGATTTTCTTATCAAACATATTGAACGCACGGACACACTCACCAGCCCCAAATTTTCATTCCCATCCACCTGGATGCATGCACAACCCTCCTCATATTGCGAGCAAAAGCGCTGGCAATGACCGGTTGAAGCGGTCCCTCGGCTGGCTCTGCCACAGCGTATGACTCGCCCGCGCCACCTCCCACCTCGGCGACGACACCTCTCTCACGGTGAGCCATGTGTTGAAATACTCCCTGAACTGCATGATCAGCCCGTTCTTCAGCGTCCAAGCATGGACCCAATATGCCTGCGCCCCTTCCCACCCCTCCGCGATCACACAGTCGTCGCCTATAGCTGTTATGCTACGTGGATGGAACGTAAACGCCGAGTGGTCCGATTCCCCAGTGACCACCCACATCATGTGCTGGCAGCCAGGCGGCCCGTGGAACCACCATTCGAGATCGCTGGCCAGGAGCTTGGCCACCTTGTCGGAGTCGCCGAGAGCCAATGCAGCGTAAAGGGCCTCGACGGTAGCTTTGTTTTTGCCGGATTCCGGCGTGGTAGGTTCAATGTCATTGGTCGCCATATTGGGCTATGAATGAAGGAATGTAATGCGATAGGGAATGGTCTACAAGCTACAAGGACAGTGGGATGGATTTTGTATGGAATGTGGTTTGTTTTCTTGCCTGGGAGCGTTTGTCTTGGTATTGCACTATAGGCCTAGCGGTGTGAACCTATATATAGCATGCAATTGGGATAGGAACAGGAGATTGGGACCCATTCTGCTGATCAGTCAGAGATCAACGGTGGTGATTCGTGGTGGTGATGACGTGGAAGATAAGACGGTCATTTCTTGCTCCCAAGATGGGGATGTCCTTTGTGCTACGCTTGATGCCAAGCAAGAGCTCACGGCGGCCGCGATAATACAACTCTAAATTCAATGCTCTTCTGGGGACAATCGATGGGGATTGTACCGGAACCAGATGAATCCTAAAAACCATAATCAGACATTTCTCCGGAAAATGACAATTCTACCCCTTGCAGGATTGATCTATCCGGTCGCACCTTAGTTGTCTTCCTTGTGGACAGAAAATTCACCTTCGATTGGTGCCCTGAATTCATAAAGTAACTCATTAATTTCAACAAACTAGGAGTGAGCCAAAATTTATGTGGGTAACTATAAATTAATATCGTTTACACTTTGGTGAGGCGTGAGAAGTCAAAACATTATGCTGTTTTGTGATGTGGGTAATCCATCCAAACATGTTTGATGCATAATCTTCGGACAATTCAAAGGAATATTATTGAGTGCATGGGGTGCATATGAGTCCAGTGCACCTTGTAAATTTTTGTAAAACCGCTGCCAACCGTTTTAAAAATGAATGCATGGTTCAATTTTCCCTCACATGTAAGTTGGACTTTGGCTCAGATTAAGCGTGGAAATACTCAATAAGAAGATCAGATGATGGGTTTGGAATATTTCAACTCAAGACCTCATGTTTTGTTACCATATAAAATTTCATGGGATCATTTTTAACTATTTTACAAGTTCAAGTTGTTCAATGAAAACGTTATTCTAACACACCTTAGGTCTTACATCACGTGGGATCCATCAAAATCAAAGACTGTAATACATCAGATTCACGTGCATTCTCGGCATATAAGAATTATTCCACTCAAAAAGGTTGGTCACTAGTCAATTTCTCGTTCTGTTCTTTCCTAAGTGGCCACGTATAGATAGAGGTAATATAACAGTTTGTATATTCCTTTATTCTTCAGGTATCTACTCACCACTTTAGGCTGCTTAGTGAGAGAGAAAGCGAAATGGGATGTTCCTCTTTTTGTCCGGATTAAACTCGACGATTTTGCATGCTCCCAAACTCGAGGAAAGTGCAAAGAGAACATTCCACTCCATATCTCGTTGACAATTAAGTTTTTTTTTTTTGGTAAGGTCGTTGACAATTAATATTTTTTTTTTTTTTGATAACCCAGGGAACCCCCGCACGGCCGACAGCCGGGGAGTAAACCCTGGGGGCGACACGTGCTAGCCACCACACACGTGCCACCGGTTAAGTCACCCTGCGGCGCCCGGGATTCGAACACTCAACCTTTTGCGAGAGGAAGAGTGCGCGCTCCAGCAGCGCCACCCAGGCGGGTGGTGTTGACAATTAAGTTTGTTCACTCTTTATTCAAAAATTTTACTGAATGTAGAGCTAAGACAATGATGGTGATAATCATGTGGGTACTTATGGAAAGTTGACATTAACAAAAAGTTAGTGGATGGATTTCTTAGATTTGTTATTCTTTGGATTCTCATACAAGAAATTGACAACAAATTGACCTTTATGATGATAACATTCATGAAAAGTGTCAAGTGTTTCGCTTTCCTCCAATCCAAGAAGATGCGTGCTAGCTAGATGAATGGCTTGGAAGGTTTTCAAATGTTGTCTAGTGAGTCTTGGCTTTATTAGGAGAATTGTTTCTGAGCGGCAATGACAAAAGGTCGCTTGACATCTCCGTTTGGTCATTAGTCATTTTCACCATGACTAGAAACTTAATCAAAGTCGGGGATGCCACTTGGAAAATCATCATAGTATAGATGATGAATAGGAAGTTAGCTATAGGAGAGGTGAACTTCATTGCCATATAATGGATGAGCTAGCTTGCAACATGCGAGCTAAAGTCCGGATGGGTAGCTCAAAAATAGATTTGTTTGCCCTTGGTGCATACATAATCGAACTTATATCGTGCATTTAATGTACACATAAAAGTCTGTACCCTAACCATTAGACTGATATGGATTTATTTTTTCTGTTTCTATATCTCTATTCAAGCAAGTTGACTTGTAAGCATATCATAACCCATACTTTATTTTGCTCATAAGTGGAATGGCAATATGGCCTAGCTTATTTGCCTATTTTAAGTGAAAAGTTACTGACATTTTCACCAAAACTTACAATATTATTGAAATTTAATAAAACTATGAAAAATGTTATATACTAATTCACTTGTCAATATCTGTATGATTTGAAAAGTTTCAAGTACTTCACGTTTAACTAAAAGTCATATCGCGCGAGTCAAAATGTATTAAACGATAATAAAAAGTTAAAAAAAAGGTCACTTATAATCTAGGTGTTTGCTTAGATGGTTAAACTTACTCCCGTGTGATTTGGAGTTATCTCGGTCATAGTTTCAAATCTTTCAGTCATCTCTCAAGCTTCAAAAACTCTAATTCTTCTTAGGCGTGTTAAGTGTATTATAATATTGTTATTCATGATATAAACTGATTCAATATCATCAATGTGTAATTTACAGGCCAAAGATTTATCATATTTATAAGATTAAATCCTGAGTTATTGCCAAACAAAATAATAATGACATTTACGCGAGTAAATACTCTCCCACTAATTGGTACTGCACAATTCAATCTTGGACCGACTGCTTTTTGACTTACAAGGTACATAAAGACAGTTACTCAAAGTGATTAATTTGAATAAAACTTGAGTTCTTATCTTAGTCAATGATTGAAGAAACTGAAGAAATTGAAACGATTTTCATCTCATGTCTTAAATGAAATGAGCAGTTAAGTAGTATAACATTCTATGAGATATGATAATATGTTACTAAATTACTTGTCGTCGATATTATTTAGTTTTCTGTTGAGGTTTATCATGTGGAAAGACTCAAATTGGATTAGTTGATTGATTTATAGGTTTAATCACCCTCAGATTTTCCAACCCACTTTCGAAGAGTTAGGCAGAGAATTGCTAAGTACAAAGCTAGCAATACCAAGGAGAGAGAGCTAGACAATGAAATTAGATAAATGCAATCGCCAACCTCAACTTAATCAAACAATGACCAGGTAGGTGTTGGAGGAACATAAAATTGATTATTGGTGTGATTGAGTATGTCGGTTGCTGGGAGCTACAAGCGTTAAAAGAGAGTCATAAAGACTTCAACATGACTTCATTTTTCTTCAACAAGCTGTTTTATTGTCTTTCTTAATAGTTGTAGATTGTTATGTTTTCTTTATTAAATGTAATCATTGGAGTTTGTGAACTTCAATTCCTATATAAAGGGATGAAGTCGTGAGTTGTAAATCAAGCAAAACACGAAGCCATAGAGACAAAGCATTCTAAATAAAAAGTTCTCCCTCAAGTAATTATTTGTACTCTTAATTATTTGTACTCTTATTCCAAGTTTCCAAAGTTTATTATTATTCTTTTGGTTCCAACATTTGGTATCAGAGCTAGAAATGGCATCCACTAGTTTCGTTTAGTTACTACTTCCAAAGTTGAACAGGAGGAATTTCAATAAATGGTCCGTCCAGATGAAAGTTCTTTTCAAATTGAAAGATTTGTAGAACTTAGTGGAAAACGGCTACATCGAAGTGGCCAATGCTGAAGAATTCGATGCTTTGAGAAGGGAGAAGAAAGACTCTTTGGTGGAATCTCGGAAAAAAGATCAGAAAGCATTGTTTGCGATCTTTCAATCTGCAGAGGAAATGATATTTGAAAAACTATCGAGCGCGGAAACTGCGAAAGCAGCGTGGGATATTTTGCAACAATCCTACAAAGGCGATGATCGTGTCAAATGTGTGTGGCTTCAAACACTTTGAGGAGATTTTGAGTCTTTATGTATGAATGACTCTGAATCAATCTCAGCATACTTTGATCGTGTGCGGGCCATTGTTAATTAATTGAGGGTTAATGATGAAGAACTCCAAGATGTGCGAGTTGTAGAAAATATCTTAAGGTCTTTAACTGAAAGATTTGACTACGTTGTCACGGCGATTGAAGATGGGCAAGATGTGTCAACCATGACGTTGGAGCCGTTGATGGGTTCATTGTGCTCGCATGAGCAAAGAATGAATCAAAAGTCCATCGGTTCAACTCCCGAGCAAGCATTGCAGAGTCGGGTCACTCAATCAAGCCGAGGAGGCTATCAAGGTGGCCGAGGGTCATGGAGGTGGTTGAGGACGTGGACATGGAAATTTTAATTTCACCGGAAAATATAAAACACGTGACAAATCAAAGGTCAAGTGTTTTAAGTGTCACAAATTCAGACATTACAAATCTGAATGTAAAGCAAAGGTGGCGTATGAGCAAGAACAACAAGCACATGCCATTATGCCGAGGAAATGTGATGCTAGCATGCAAGAAGGATGACTCAACATCGTGGACACCAACATCTGGTACCTTGATACTAGGTGTAATAATCATATGTCTGGCCAAAAGGAGTTATTCTCGCAATTGGACGAGACAGTTCGTGGTGAAGTTAATTTTGGGAATAAATTCAAAGTTCTCGTAAGAGGCAAAGGTAACATTAATATCAAGTCAAAAGATGGTACTAATGTTACTGTTGCAGATGTTTTCTTTGTTCGGGGACTTTTTTGGAATTTGTTAAGTAGTGGACAACTTTCCGAAAGAGGCCATAAAGTCCATATTGAAAATGGAGTTTGTACAATCAAAGGTGTGAATGATAAGTTGATTATGAATGACGAAGAACCGAATGTTCCCTTTGACTCTTCAGATGAGGAATCTTTTGAGTTTTCAAGCGATGATGGAAACTACAAGCTGGTTGTGGCATCTTCGATTCGGTCATCTAAATTTTTGTGGACTTAAATTACTAGTCCAGAAAAAGATGGTGATCAATATGCCTCTGATTGATAGTCCATATCGACCATGCGAAGGATGTATTGTTGGAAAACAACATCGAGAATCCTTTCCAGTTAGAAAAGCCAGAAGAGCAAAACAACCATTGGAGTTGGTACATATAGACATTTGTGGCCCTATTGAGGTGGAATCAATTGGACAAAAAAGGTACATGTTAATTTTTGTGGATGGTTTTACCAGAAAAACATGGGAGCTGGTGAATTAGTAAATCTCACTTATTTTAAAAGCATCGTTGGCAATTTAAGATATTTGGCTTCTATTAGGCCAAATATTACTTATGGCTTGAGAATTATTAGTCGGTTTATGGAGAAACCATACCAATCACATTTGCAGGGAGCAAAAAGAATTTTACGGTGTGTCAGTGGAACTCGTAATCATGGAATTTTATATTCTTATATCGATAATTTCAATTTGGTGGGATACACAGATAGTAATTGGTCAGGTGATATTGAGACTCGAAAGAGTACTTTTGGAAATGCTTTCTTTCTTAGATCAGGAGTAATTTCTTGGTCTTCGAAAAAATAACAAATCGTTGCACTTTCAATAGTTGAAGCAGAATACATAGCATTATCTTTAGCGGCATGTCAAGCAATATGGTTTCATAGGATGTTGTGTGAATTAATGTATGAACAGACAAGTCCTACCAAAATATTGTGTGATAATAAATCGGCTATGGCTTTAGCCAAGAATCCAGTTTTTGACGGCAGGAGCAAACACATAGACATCAAGTATCACTATATTCGTGATAAAGTCAAAGATGGCGAGATTGAACTTAATTTCTATAGGTCAGAAGATCAGATTGCAGATATTTTGATGAAACCAATGAAGACGAAGACGTTCAAAAAATTAAAGATGACGCTCGGTGTTGTTGAATTCCAAAATTAATTTTAGGGGAGGCTGTTGGAGGAACATAAAATTGATTATTGATGTGATTGAGCACGTCGGTTGCTGGAATCTACGGGCGTTAAAGAAGAGTCATAAAGACTTCAACTTGGCTTCGTTTTTCTTCAACAGATTAAGCTGTTTTATTGTCTTTCTTAATGATTGTGGATTGTTATGTTTTCTTTGTTAAATGTAATCATTGGAGTTTGTAAACTTCAATTCCTATATAAAGGGACGAAGTCGTGAGTTGTAAATCAAGCAAAATACGAAGCCACAAAGGCAAAGCATTCTCAATAAAAAGTTCTCTCTCCAATAATTATTTGTGCTCTTATTCCAAGTTTCCAAAGTTTATTATTATTCTTTTGGTTCCAGCAGTAGGCCAGTCAACTAGAATACTTGGTTTCCTAAATGGAATAAGCTGAACTGGAAGATTTTCCGAAATATTGAAGACCTTGATAGTGAGGTATTTAACTCGACAATTATTGAAGTTGTGTGCGCTCAAACTAGCAATGACTGTGGCAACCTTCAAGGAATGGCCAATTCTGGTCACCCTTTCCCACCCTCTTCTAACATAAAATAAAAAATGTATAAGATAGGCAAGAATGCACTATCGTACAACTTTGGTATTGAGACGGTATTGAGTCCTCGTCAAAACGATCCATTACGAATAGCGACAATGATGGCGAATATAGAACTCCTATGATAATGGCTAAGGAGGTCTTCATGCTAGCCGACACTTCCTACTCTTCTCTACTAATATGATCAAAGGAACATTGACAAATGCATCATGGCCTAGTTCTTTAATTATCATTTGATTGATTGTTGATAAACCCCAAAAGCCAAGATTGGTGATGAATCTGTTAAGGGGCAGGTTCAAAGTTCCACGTCACCAAGTGCCAATGATATCATGCTCGGGCCACCCTATGGGGACTCTTCGATCGGTACCTATAGAGTCGAATTAGTGAAGAAAGTGAGAATATATTAATTTTCAGGCGTCTATAGCAATGTCATAGGCAATTTCATTAAATTGTAAATTGTGCTCTATTTTAATAACATGATGACGTGAAGGTATTAGGGTGTGATTGATACTCCCCATCGACAGGAAAGTACAAAATTCCTACTTCTCGGCGAGCAGGCGAGAGACCAAGAAGGGCTGTCTTGGCAAGGTTCATTGAGGGCAGTGCTCCCACGATGCCAAAGTGCTTTTATAGTTTAGGCTAGTATTTTATTGGTAATTTGGACTTGGTTCTATGGATAGCTATTGAGCATATATACAATCCATTTCTCTTGTAATTGGAAATTGTAATAGAAAGGTAGGATGTGCTAATTATAATTGAATTATCTACGAGATGTAGCTCTAATTTAATAATGAATCAAGATAAAATCTCGTGTCTCGATTTTTCTTTCTTGCTTCTACTCGCTGTTTCGTAATATTTGTGCGACTAATTCTACCGGAAGGAATCCATCGAAAAGAACGTGAAGAAGATCGACAATCGATATTGTACATTCAGAACTTCGAGACATTATTGTCTTACACTTAGAACAGTCGACTCACTCTATGCAAATCTTTAGATCATGTGAAATCCGCATGGGGCTCCAAATAAACCCAATCGACCTGATGCGCCACATGCTTCTGGTGCACCTAAAAGTTGCACTTGAACTCTTTGAGCCACAAAGAAATGGATGAAGGAGGGAATCGTCATTTGCGGAAAATTAGTGGTGCTGTCGGCTTGCGGGCTGCCAGCCTGGCAGTATCTTTGACTGCTTTGACTCGTTTTATTCTTTCTTTTTTGTCTTGTTTTTCTGGACAGCAACGTCGGAAGGAAGGCCGTCCAAACCAAAGAGGCCGCTTTTAGCGTACGGGGGGCAGCACGTGAATTTCCCGAAGTGCCCCCTCCAGTTCCGGACGTGTTAGGATTAGCACGAATCACAGCTAGCTGCCAGCCATTGACACGACATTGAAATTCGAAAAGGTCGGCACGGAATTCGCGATCCCTCCCCCCCTTCCCATTTCCATTAGGTGATATATCAATTGTCAAATTAAATTAATTCCGACATCTGTGTCTCCATCCCATCCGATGTCGATTTGACCTCTTTAAGACGCTCGTCCAAGCTATAAGAAATGTGCATACGGAAAAAATGGGAAAAAGAAAAAGATTCATGCAATTCTTTATATGATATGTGAAATCATAACATTTTTCCCAATTTAACGACATTCTATTTATAAATCACTGAGGATTAGGATTAAGCATAATTCTAGGGTAGAATCGAAAATCGGAGCGGTAAGAGCCGATCTAGTCCCAAGTTCAAGGATATGTGAGGTAGCTTTTGAGGTTCTAGGTTGCGGGAACCGGTCTGGTTCCAAATTCCAGAGTATGCAGAGTAAGTTTCAGATTTCATATTCAGCAATCTGGAATCTGAAATCTAAACAAGTCTTTGTATTTTTCTTGTTTTATGTCTTCACGCAATCCTGCAGTATTTCATTAATAATAAATGTGTAATTTGGAACAACTGGTCTGAACTTTCATCTCCAGCGATATTAATGATTGCAACTTTTATATTGTTAGTATTTTATATTTTTCGTGTGTTTAAATATAAGTTGTGGTCAGTGGATTATAATAGCAAATTGTGATCATTAGAGGTGATGATTCACTGTAAGGTAGAACCTAAGTAGATCATGGAACCGACCTTAAAACTTGTGACAGAGTAGGTTTTAGGTTTTAAGGTATGTAGATTAGGTTCCTGATTTCAAAAACTGATGAACCTATGTCCAACAGATAAGTTCCAGGTGGAACTTGGAACCGCTTACCTCTACGGCGGGTTGCCCTAGAAAGGTGGCGAGTTCAATTCCCCACTTTTCGGGGGGCTGGTGATAGGGACGCGTGAGTGATGGAGTAGGGTTTCGAAACCTGTGCATAACATATAACACACAAAGTGGCTTATAAAATAGAAATATAAATATGATAGAACGAGACAAAAAAAATACATTCTATTTATAACAATGTCAAGCAATTTTATAACTAAATAAGACAAAATTATCCATACAATTACGGCATTTAAGGACAAGTGTTATTTTCTCTACCATCACCACGCAAGTACGCAAGTAGTTTTTGCCTTGTGCTAATCTCGAGTTTACAAAATTCAATACATATTATTACCCTATCAAATATTAATACATAATAACAAGTTCTTACAGAAGAATTATGTTTAAAAGGGATATATATATACATATATACATATATATATACATATATACATATATATATATATATATACATATATACATATTTATATATATGACTCTAATTTGTAGGGGATTGATCATTTTCCTACTTTCCTTATATTTACATTTTTCTCCCAATTAAGATTTGTGTTTGCCTTATTCATACCATTAATTCTGTTTGCCTAAAAAGAAGATCAGCACAAATTAGCAATTATTACATTTACCATAACTCTTCCTGTAAGGTATCTTATAAGAATATTGATGATTAGATACAACATTGCCCTAAATCATATACCGACGATAATTATGAATTTTCAAACTGTTATCGTGTCCCTTTATTTTACGTTAATATTATATTATGAATTAAGAATCCCACCTTCATTTTGTTCCAAAGAAGAAAATTCATGTAAAATAGGATAGACTTTAACGAATTACATTTAATATATACACATTCCACAACCTTTGGCAGCTGTTAATGGTCAAGTCGAATCATAATACTTATCGTCCAGAATAATCGTCCATTATATCATTTGGTAAGCGTGTTCCATTAACATGTAATTTTGCAATCGTTAGTGAGATTGGTGAGGAACAAGAGTAACACGTTATTCACCGGAGGTTCTCAAGGCACAAAAGGCCGAAGGCAACTGATATAACTGGGATGGTCTTAAAACTCCTAGAGGTTTAGGGTTTTTCTTGAGTATTGTAAAGTGTTCTTAAAAAAATTATGGCAAACGATACACATATTCCAGAGCATTCTTGCATGAGAGTAATTGATAGGTGGAAAGATTGTGTCTCTCCCATCAAATCGAGCGAAAATTTACCGTTGTAATTTGAGGAGCGCATGCTTATATAAAAATGCCATCTCCTCATTTTTAACATACAACATTTGAAGAGCAATAGAGCATTCTCTCTCAAACACCTCTCTCTCTCTCTCTCTCTCTCCACAATTCGAGGGTGCAAGTGAGCGATTGATCGAGTGATTAGGGAAAGGCTAAGCTTAGGTGAGGAGTGCACTAATTAAAGGGGTTTAAGCGCCACATGGTCGTGATCTTAAGTGTCAGCTTATAGTAATCACGCATCTGCTCATTGTAATGTTAGTCCAAGAAATTCTTTCACGAATTACAAACAATCTTTTGCACAAGTTGGATGCACATGTTTGTAACTTGTGGAGGACCACAAAACGCTCATATGAAGACGATGACCACATCTTTTTCTTGCTATATGAAAATCATGAAGGGGCTCACTCATCCTCTTAAAGATTAACGCATAGTTTGTTCTTTCGCGGTGTTTTGCAAAACCCTTTTCGATAAAGTTTAGTGATGACCCCAAACTATTACATGTTACTTAGTGGGAAATTTACTCAATCAGTCTCAAATGTATTGTATGGATATCGGTTCAGTTTTAAATATTTTAATGTTGCCAATTTAGTTCTAAACTTTTGCACAAAATTTCAATGTGGTCCATCCAGTCAATTTTCATCGGAAATTATTAATGTAGTAGTCTAGTCATCGCTGGCCGTCCTATATGGTACATTGCCAAGTCAACAATTTCCAATGAAAATTTGTCGAAATGACTATATTGAAATTTCGTACAAAGGTTTATAATTAAATTTGCAACATTAAAAGGTTTTAAACTGAATTTACATCCATGAGATAGGTTTAAGACTGATTGGACAATTTCCCCATTAATCAGTACCAATGATATAATTAAATTAGTTTTTCCGGTTGAGTTTGACTTTTATAATAATGCACTATTTCTGTTCAAATTCTCAGCTTAAATATGCAATGGTCCCTCCGAAAAATTGAATATAGTAGCTCATGAGTTGTATATTAGTGGAGCCTTCCCTTAACTTGGACAACTTTAAAATATACAGCTAATGAGTTGGATGTTAGTGGAGCTCTTTCTTAACTTGGAGAACTTTGATTCTTCAAGCGTAACCAAACAATCTTTTGCCATTCAATCCTCAAACTCCTCTCTTTACACCACGAATTGAGATGGGTGCATGAGAGTGCTGCTTCGATTCCACCTTTGGCTAATAAGTTCAAATCCTCCCTCACATTTTTCGTTAGTACATATTCAGTGCGAGGGTCGGGGCGCTCCTGATATCTCATAAGAGAGGTTTACCCGCCACAATCAATTTACGTAAGGATGGTGCAAGTTCCTCTCACAGTACAAGGTGTTAGAATATCAATATACGCACGACTAGATTGCTTTTATGCACCATGGTCAAGTGCATTAACATATGCTGCTAAAAAAAATGACAATAGGCGACGGGCCAAACCGTCCCAAGTCCAGAGAGGGAAACACATGTCTGTCGAACCTTCTGCTTTCAACCACTCCCAAAAATACACATTAACCACCCTATTCACAAGCATAGTATATAACTCAACACAAAGTATTAGGGAGTGCCTCCCAAGGTTAATATGAACCAAGACATCGTGATTTTAATACAAAAACTCCTTGTCAAATTTCCTGTGTGCGGGATTTATCCTTAATACTTACTCACAAGTGCATATTAATATACTAATAATTCAAAAACAAAGTATGTGCATAGTTGCTACGTGTATACATACCAATCACATCCTATTGCAGGCCAATAAAGCCAGCATTTACGAATGCCAACAGTTGGATCCAACCGGGAGGCGCTTGTGTACTTAGGACATACATTCTCAAAAGACATGAACCCACACGAATGAGAGAGAATTATTGGCTCTTTGCAATCATCTGCGAACCCGAATGCATGGGGCTCCTCATTATTGTGTTTCGATCGACTCTTGTCTTGTGTCCCCAGTTCCGATTCCAACATGAAAGCATAGACCCATTGCACATGACCATGAGATAATAAATGATACCTAACATTTTCAATGAGAGAGAGATCTCTCTTCTTGGTAGGAGGAAGATCGCTTTCATGCTTATAATCATGGTAGAAATGCATTAGGGTTAAATGTTCTTACGGCCCCTGTACTTGGGGTTTTCTTATTCTTCTTTTTCTTCATTTTGGGAATGATCCAACTAATATTCAATGGAAATGTACACACATATACGTAAAATCGGAATCAGCCCCCGAAAATCTGATGGGGGAAAGTTATATATCACAACTCGATCTCTCCATCATAATAAATTTGGATAATATCTCCATCAAAGTCAATATGGTTAGTCGTATTTTTAGGAATTCAACAAATTTTCCTAATGAATAGTGATAAATGCAACTTGTGCTAAAAGAAACTTGGGTACTATGTAGAGCTAGCTGCAATTAAACGTAGCGCACATCCAGAACAAGAAATCGGCCATGCACCATCCTCATTGCTACTCCTGGGATTATCCAATTTTCGGGTACAGTTGAAAAGCATCCTTTGGCATAGATCGAGTGAATTCGATCCACCCCTCTATGAAGGCGTCCAGTTAGAGGATATAATGGAGAGCTGCGGCTGAATCTCTCATTGATACTTGTCAATGGATTCTGCACAGAACGCCGCTAGACAGAAGTGATTACTGCAATCTTTGTTAGGAAAATGCGGCTCTTCTAGGGAACAATTCTTCATTGAGTTCAAAGGTAGGCGATGCCACTTTTTACCAAGAAGTTGGGGGACAAGTGATAATGTAGTTTGACCTTGAATCACTAAGCAGGGCTAAGGAGGTGCTACATTTAATTAGCCCAATTCATATGTTTCTCCCATAACATTTCGTGCGGATATTGAGACCAAACGTGTGCTTTTTTCCCTTTTCAATGATATAATAGCAGTATTCCAGAGGCCAACAGATGGCAATGCAACTTCTAGAAAATCGATCTGGTCTTGGGAAAACTTTTCGAATTTGAACGGTTTGGACACGGAGGGAAGGCGAAAGGAGAATCATACGGACAGCTGACACGTTACGCCATATTAATTTCAGCAACGTGAAAAACAGATACAACAAAGCCAAGCGCGTCCGGTTCCAAAAGGGTGTCCAATTGCAATATCCGCATTGCCATCCGGTAATTGAGAAC
This sequence comes from Syzygium malaccense, assembly GCA_031216405.1. Classification (NCBI taxonomy): domain Eukaryota; kingdom Viridiplantae; phylum Streptophyta; class Magnoliopsida; order Myrtales; family Myrtaceae; genus Syzygium; species Syzygium malaccense. The sequence continues at coordinate 5,922,756 of CM062253.1, read as the reverse complement.
CCGACAGAATCGCGGTTCGATCTGTTGACCAAAGTTGATTTAACGGGTAGTACCCAGAAACTTGACAAGCCATGGAATTCACAGAGACCACAAAAACTAAGGCTGGTTGAGTCTCTTTCCGTGCAGAAACTCTTGGACTCAAAACGTGGGTCTCGAGAGAGAGAGAGAGAGAGAGATGAACTGTTTGTCAGGTGGTGAATAGCAATCATCTGACGGTGAAATCACAGCAGCTTGCAAATCAATTCATGGTCATTCTTTTTTTGTGTCGACGTGCTCATTTGTAAAATCAGAAGATGGTTCACTGAGATCTGCTTTGTTGGGTGGTGCTGACTCCTTGACTAGACTCCACCGACGAGATTTCCTTGGCTTGATTGTTTTTTTCCCCTTTTTCCCATTTTAATTTGTTCAATTGGGGCCCCAACATTTGACGTTTTTGCCAATCAACTCCCCATAATGACAAGAACTTCTTCAAATAATTTCATTTGTCAGAAATGACCTGAAAGAAAAGCACCAAATCTCTCCGAGTTTCATTAGTATGATCTTTTCCACTTATTATTAGGGAAAATTACCAAAAAAGTCCTAAACCTTTTGCAATTGTGCCAATTCAGTCCATCCGGCCACTTTTGGCCGGCTGGCGCTGACTTGGACGCTGGCCGGCGCCGGCGAGCTTACGTGACAATATTTTAATAATTTTTTGTTATTTTTCGAATTTTTTGAATTTTTTATTTTTTTCCTTATCTTCTTCCTCGGTCTCCGATCCGGTGAGAGACTGAGGCCGGCGAGTTCCACCTCGCCAACCATGGATGAGGCTGGCCCTCGCCAGCACTGGCAACGGCGAGGCCTCGCCCAGATCTGGCAAGACCTTGCCGTCGCTGGGCGAGCTCGACCTCACCCGGCCATGGCAAGGTCGACCTCGCTCAGCGACGGTGAGGCCTCGCCCGACCATGGTGAGATCGACCTCGCCTAATGACGACGAAGCTGCCCAGATCTGGCTCGATCTTGCCGTCGCCAGGCGAGCTCGAGCTCGGCCGGGGATGGCAAGGTCAAGCCTGGCCATGGCCGGGCGAGGTCGAGCTCGCCCGGCAACAACGAAGCCTTGCCCAGATCTGGCGAGACCTCGTTGTTGCCGGGCGAGCTCAACATCACCCTAGCCATGATGAGTTCGACCTTGCCCATGGCCAGCGAGATGGAACTCGCTGACCTCAACCTCTCGCCGGTTGCTAATCGTCGGACCGGCGACCAGAGAAGAAGATAGGGGGAAAAATAAAAAAAATTGAAAAAAATAATAAAATTTATTAAAATATTACCACGTAAGCTCGCCGGCACCGGCTGGCATCCAAGTCAGCGTCGGCCTGCCAAAAGTGGCCGGATGGACTGAATTGACACAATTACAAAAGGTTTAGGGCTGAATTGATACAATTACCTAAGGTTTATGACTTTTTTTGGTAATTTTCTCCTTATTATTACTATAACCCAATCTTTCCATTTTGCTTCGAGTTCCAATCACAGAAACTGTGCCTTACATTGATTCACTCATGAAATGATCAAAATCAAGGCTGCGTGTCAGTGTTGATGAGTAAGAGAAACTTTTTGGTTTCAACTTAGTACGATCTCTCTTGTCACGATAATATACCTTTTCATTTCACGCCAATCTCGCCTTAATGTCCTCCATCGTAGGTTCCATCAGTTATATTGCCAAAGATGCAACTACTTATGAGATGATACGCTTCAAAGTTGTTTTTGATAGACAAAACTTGGACATTGAAAATACGTGAAATTTTCTTCTGTGTGAGCTTCTCCTATCCTGATTCTTTATCCTTGGAAAGAGGATTCTTCCTTAATGGTGATCCAAGAGGTACTTTATCCTTGGCTGGTGGTTCATTCTTTAGGCCTTGAGCTTCTCTTATCTCGAAACCTTTTATCATTAGTTGGCAGTTCATCCTTTAAGCTTTTGTGGTGAATTTCGTCAATTCCAATCTTTATCCTTGATTGGTGGCGCATTCTTTAGGCCGTGGTGATGATTGTAATCTATCCTTCATCTATTATAGATCATCCCATTATCACTCAAAACACTTTCGCCCAACCCGCACCTACATCAACCATGGAGGCTGCCATCAGGACCACGTTGCTAACAACAACGCCCACAGCCCAAATAACGAGATTTCTTCCTTAACCAAACACTGTAATAGATTAGGGCATAACAATTTACCATAGGCGCTAATACCACTTGTTGGGAGCACGCAGGAGCAGATTGATACCTTCAACTAGGGCGATCACCAAGAGGAAGCCCAAATCTAAACTCGTCAACATATCCAGTTAGATCCACCTTCATTGAAAAGCTTAAACTAATGAGTTATAGGCCAACAATAAAAATATTAACTATTCTAAACCACATCAATTTTTCGATGTGAGACTTTTTCTATCAAAACTCACGGGTGTATGTCAACATTTTTTAAGTTCCCTATTGTTTTGCATCGAGTATTTCAAGTTAGGATTTTCTTCACTTTAAGTTGTGTCCATTTTTCTCTCATGCTCATATATGGCACAAAAGGGCAAAGAGGTGGGCATGCCACAAAAAATTGTCTATCAACATGAGAACTGTTTTATTGATTAGACTGTAGCATTTCCAAACCTTCTATTGAGCTAGACGTCCACCAGTCATCGTACTTTATTTGTCTTTTTTATTGATGGATTTAATTTGTATTGCTTGATTACTTATGCATGGGGACTTGGAAGCATGTTAGGAGTAAAATTGAAAACATTGCATGCAAAATGATTTTATAAAAGAGAGGCACTAATAACATATAGTAGACTTATCTAGCGTAACCAAATTTCTAGGCTCACGAATCTCTTGTTCACATTTCAAGAGTCAGACGGGCCCCTGCATCTTACTTGAGCCCTTAAACAGCCCACAATAGTTTGGTGGCGACTCTTAAGTTTAATATCGAACGAATAATTGAATGAGAAAATCGAGTCATGATCGTAGGGCTTGGGAGAGCCCGTGCTAAGTATAAGTGCCACTTCATAAGAAGAATTATTTGTGCTTGCTTAGTAATCTGTTAAATTCCCTCGAGTTCACCTCAAGAAGGTCACTAACATGTTTACATTAGACACATCTTAAAATGACATGTGGTAAAAATGGATACCAACGGGCATGCATTATAGAGTACACATGTGCGTGCACCTATATTTGTCAGTCTTTTTTCACAGCCTAGGGGCATGAGTGCGAAGGCTAAACTTCTTAAAAATCCATAAAACGTCCTGTAAGCCCCATGTACTTGCCAAGTCAAGACCTTTGGTCAATACAGATGTCCTTGATCAGTGGATAGAAGTTGAAAAAGTGACCTCCTATTAATAAGTTGAAAATCCCATGACGCCCCAACCAAAATAGGCCAGTCCTGGAGGGTTTGTATATCAAGATCCTGAACCTATACAGAAGTACAGAATCTGTTTGAGTACCATCATATATAAAAGGCTGGATTTGGCTTTTATATAAGTGTTTTAAAAGCATGGTTCCGGATTGGGACCTTCTATGTTATGTATTCATCTACCAAATTTAACTCTTTAAGAGAAAGATACAGCACAGAGAACGCTCTCTTCTCTCGGAAGAGCTTTCCTCTGTCCATCGGGGTAGCTTAGCAAAAGGAAACCCTAACCTCACAACCTCCAGCTCAACTCGCTTGTGAATGATTCCCTCTACCCTTGAAGTAAGTTCAGTCGAGGTAAACCCTAAATGTTCCTCTAACTCTCCCCTCTTCTGGCTCTTTCTCTTTGAGTCTATATCTAATTCTCGGCAACCCCATGAGTCGAAATCTTCATACCCACCCACAACCCTTCAACTTGTTTTCTCAAAAAGATCCAAACACGCAAATCCAACCCTCAGAACTCTCGCTGTAGTTGGAACCCTTTGGTGAAGGCGAGAGATCCTAGTCTCGTCCAGTTCAGGGCCTCATAGTTGTGGAGGGGTTTGTTCACTGCAATGGAGTCGGATGATGACGCAAACCAAAGGCTTGCCCTACTCTGCAAACGATTAGGAAGATTGTGGTCAGACAAAGTTACTAAGAACGTGGAAGGTATTTTGACATCAGCGAAAGGTAAGGATGGTAGACTGACGCTGATAGGGCAACTTCTTAAAAATCCAAAAATCAACCAAAAAAAACTTTCAAGCTCTCCAAAACACTATGAGGAGAGCGTGGAGAGTGGACAGTGCTATATTCACACCTCTAAAGCAGGGTATTTTTGCTATAACCTTTGATTCCATAGCTGTGAGGAATAAAGTGATGGACCTTGGTCCTTGGTCTTTTATGAATAATCTCTTGATCCTGAAACCATGGGAACCAAACACCTCGGCTTTGAGCTATAGATTTGATTCATGTGAATTCTGGGTTCATATTTTGGGGCTCCCTTTCGAGTGGCTTTCTGTGGAAGTTGTTCGCGAGATAGTTGGAAATATAGGCCAAGTATAAAAAGTTAAAATTGAAACAAGAGGAATGGTGTCTTATGGAAGGGCACGAGTGACATTGGATCTCAACTTACCCCTACAGTCAGGCATGCTTGCTGATAATGGAGGTAAGAAAATTTGGCTAGATTTTAAATATGAGAGGCTCCCTTATTTTTGTTTCTCTTGTGGAAAAATAGGACATTATGCTTCAGAATGTGAGGAGTTGCCATTTAGTGTCGACGATGTAAACTCAAAGGAGGACAGACTTTTCGGCCCTTGGCTGAAGGCTGAAGTAAGCAACGATAGTCCGTTTCGGAAGTTTTTTCATGGCAAAGACTTAGCACGACCGATGGAAGAGGAGAGAACCCCGGACACACCAACCCACTCTGGACAAATCGTAATTTATGGAGAAGGCAGCTCGACCCACATCTAGCAAATTCCTCAGTTAGAGGAGGATAACGCAAAAACTAAAATCACTGAAAGGAGCAGCACAGAAGATCAAAGTGAGAAACAGGTTAAATTCCCCGTGTTCTTGGTTCGTGACCAAGGACTTCCTAAAGAACCAAACTCCATCATGGTTCAAGCTGGCCCAAACAAAAAGAAATTAAGTGGCAAGAAAACTCCCATGCGGAAGAAGACCAAAAGGTTTAGCCCATATGACTCTCATGGGGATAAACAGTCACTATTAGATGAAGATCAACTGCTGGAAACACCAATTCATGTAGTGGAAGGTACTGGAAAATGGGCTGTGGTGGCTAGCCCTAATAAGCCACCGGAGCCATTATGAAAATCATCAGCTGGAACTGTCAGGGGTTGGGCTCACCTCTGACAGTCCAGTATTTGAGAGCCCTAGTGGCTCGGGAAAGGCCCGAACTACTTTTTCTTATGGAAACAAAAAACCAAGAAGAAAGGATCCAAGGGGTACGGAGAATGTTGAAGTTTGACGAATGCTTTGTTGTCAATCCAAAGGGAACAAGGGGCGGCTTAGCAATTTTGTGGACTGCTCGTGCGGCACTATCAATCCTACACGCTTCAGATGAAGTAATAGATATCGAATGTGAAGAGGAGACCTATAAAACGAAGATGAGAGCTACGTTTGTACATGCACCATCAACTTTCCAAGAAAGATCCAAGACATGGGATGAGATACATAGAATTAGCCAGAGCAACCAACTGCCTTGGGTATGCTTGGGGGATTTCAATGAAATAATGTACCATTGGGAGAAGGTGGGCAAATGTTTGGCCGAGCACTACAGACTTCATGCATTTAGGGTGTTCCTACACAATTGTGAACTAATGGACCTCGAGAGTAAGGGTTGTGCATATAGCTGGTCTAACAATCGTGAAGGAGATGAGCTGGTTAAGGAAAGACTAGATAGAGCAGTCAGCACCATGAGATGGAGGTTACAGTTCCCTGAGGCAGAAGTGCACGCATTATCGGCTGTTGGTTCTAATCACTGCCCGATCTTAGTAACTATACAACGTGCCCGAAGAGAAAAGAGAAGAGTTTCAGCTTTGAAGCATACTGGTTAGAGGACGAGGAATGCAGAGAGGTAATTAATAGGGCATGGTTTTCTTCAGCAGCAGTAAACGAGGGCCTAGGGACAAGGATGAGAAAGGCTGCTGTTGCCTTACAAAGCTGGAGTAAGGGGAAGTTTACCAATGGGCAGGGGAAAATAAAGATCCTAATGGAACAAATTTAGTCCATCACAAACCAGCCAACCGCAGGGAAGGAAAAAGTACAACTGCAAAGGTTGAGCAATGAGGTTCAAAGGCTATGGAGTCAGGAGGAAATGTATTGGGCTATGCGCTCAAGGATTAACTGGCTAAAGTGGGGGGGACCAAAACACCAAGTTCTTTCACGCCTTAACCATACAAAGGAGACAGAGAAACAAAATCTCAATGCTGAAGGATAATATAGGGAACTGGACCCATGACCAAGAGCAAATAAAGACGATGTCCTATGACTTCTTTAGGGATATGTATACATCAGTTGGTCAAAGACAATTCACCCCACTTCTTCAATATTGCTCATGTAGAGTCAAGGAGGAAACAAACATCAGGCTGCTCGAGGAAGTTACTCTAGAGGAAGTCAAGCAAGCTACCTTCCAGCTTGGTTCTTCGAGGGCCCCAGGTCCGGATGGATTGAATGGACAATTCTTTCAACATTACTGGGAAGATATTAAGCAGGAAGTAGTATCAGAGGTCAGGAATTTCTTTCTTAATGGCATGCTTGATCCTCAGTTGAATAGAACACTTATCTCATTGGTGCCAAAAGTAAAAAACCCAGAGAAGTTGGAAGAGTTTAGACCCATCAACCTATGCAATTTTGCATATAAGATCATCTCGAAAGTACTAGCAAATAGGCTGAAACCATGGCTCCCAGAGTTGATAGAAGTTGAACAGAGTGCCTTTGTAGGAGGACGGCAAATTCAGGATAATATTCTTGTTGTCTAGGAAGTCTTACACCAAATAAGGGTTCGGAAGCGTAAGCGAAAATTTCAGGCGGTTTTAAAGCTGGACATGCAAAAGGCTTATGATCGGATTGAATGGGATTTCTTAAAGGCTTGTATGCTTACAATGGGGTTCGATGAAAAATGGGTAAATTTGATAATGCAATGCGTTACAACAACCTCACTAAGTGTGAAACTTAATGGAGAACCCCTGCCCTGCTTCCAACCTACAAGAGGAATAAGGCAAGGTGACCCCTTATCCCCATATCTTTTCATCCCGGTTGCAAATTTCCTGTCCATGATGATGAAAAAAGCTGTGCAAGATGGCACATTAAAAGGGATATAGCTGAATAGAAACTACCCTGTACTTTCTCACCTACTCTTTGCCGATGATTCAATTTTCTTTCTAGATGGGAAGATACAAGAATGCCAGAATCTAGCGAGCATCATAAACCAGTACTGCTTTGCTTCTGGACAAGCAGTCAACTTGAACAAGTCGGGAATATTCTTCAGCAAGGATTGCCCTAGTGATCTAAGAAGGAACATGGCTAGAGAACTAAGGGTCCCGGAGATTGAAAAAACAGGAAAGTACTTGGGAATCCCCTCTGATTGGGGAGCTTCCAAAAAGCAAATGTTTGCCTAGATCCTGGCAAGGGTAAATATGAAGCTTGAAAGAAAATACTATGTGGAAAGCGGGGAAAGAAATCCTGATAAAAACGGTTGTCCAAGCATTACCACAATATGCCATGTCAATCTTCAAGATTCCAGTTTCAGTATGTCGGGCAATCGAACAAAAAATAATAACCTTCTGGTGGAAGAATCAAACCGCAACAAAGGGAGTTCATCGGAGGAAAGCCGAAATCTAAAACAGAGAAAAGACAGGGGAGGCCTTGGGTTTAGGGATTTAATCTCCTTTAACAAGGCAATGTTGGGAAAACAGGCTTGGAATCTAGCACAAAACCATCAAACTCTGTGTAGTCAGGTGTTAAAAGGTATCTACTACCCTACTAAATGTTTCTGGAAGGCAGAGAAGGGATCCAAACCATCGTGGGGATGGCAGAGCATTCTTATGGGAAGAACATCAATTAAAGACTCGGTAATGTGGCCAGTAGGGAACGGACAGAACATCAACATCAGGGAGGACAAGTGGCTAAGATGGGGAAGGATAGGGGGACCGGCGAATGCAGGGGATCCAAGATTGGTCGCTGAACTGATAAACCAGGTCGATCACACATGGAAAGAATCAGTCCTACGAAGAGTATTTGATGAAAAGGTAGTGCGAGAGATCCTCACGGTGCAAATTAGACCGCAGATGAACGAAGATAAGCTCATCTGGACTAGCACGAAGGAAGGGGAGTACTCTGTTAAAAGCTGCTACAACAGCATTCGCAAGAATGAAAACATGGAAACTCAGAGCGCATCCTCCTCATATCAACCCCCAACTAAGATTTGGAATAGAATATGGAAAATGAAGACTCCACACAAAATCAGAAATTTCATATGGAGTGTGTGTTAGAATGCACTTCCGACGAAGGAAAACCTGTTTCAGAAGGAAGATGGTACCTAATCCGAACTGCCCATACTGCGAAACTCATGCAGAGACGCTGGAACATCTGTTTCTTCTCTGCAGATGGACAAGGGAAGTCTGGGAAGTGCCTGCTCTAAACATACATAATTCAAAATATCAGATTTCTAGAATAGATGACTGGATGCTGAAATTTTTACCCAGACACAACAAAGACTCTCCTTATTTCGAGCTAGTCTCGATCATTCTCTGGGAAATATGGAAAGCAAGGAACTGCCTAGTATTCAAAAATCATCACCCGGACCCAGAAGCGTTGATCGAGAGAGGACAACAAACGCATAGGAACTTCAGCAAATGGAACAACACAAACAGGAAAATTGAAGCCGAGATTTGGGATGACAACGAAGCCTGGATCCCTCCAGAAAGAGGAGAAATCAAAGTCAATATAGATGCTGCTTACCAACCTGGTTCATTCGAAGGATCGATCGCCTGCGTGTGCCGCAACTCATCTGGGATCATGATAGATGGATTCGTGAAGGATGTCCTCGTCTCCTCCGCAGAGCAAGCTGAGTGTTTAGCTTTGACAGAAACCCTCAATTTCCTCGTCTCGGGCGGGGGATAAAATGACTCTGGAGTCAGACTGCCTTTCCTTAGTCAACAGCGTGGAAGCTTCACAGAAACTGCCGTGGGAACAGGGGGCCCTCATCTGTGAAGCACGCCAGCTGCTTCTTTCTTTCTCTAATATTAAACTCCAATATTGTAATAGAAATAGGAATAGGGTTGCCGACTGGGTAGCAAAGGCTTACAGGAAAAAAAAAAAGCTCTCTCAACATTGGTTGAATAGTCCCCCGCAGACCCTCTCTGAACTTCTTTGTTTTGATACCCCGGTAGTGGGTTCCTCTGTCTCTGGTTATTAATGTAAAGAGTTTAGTTCTGACCAAAAAAAAAAAAGAGAAAGATACATCAATACATTGAATTGATATCAATGACTAACACTATATCTGTTTTAAGTGATTAGAAGAGAGAGAAATGGTTCTAAAGACACAATCATGTTTTGATGAAGAAAAACAGATACAAGGAAAACATTAGGAGGAATTTGGAGGAATTTGTGCATTAATAAAGAATTTTATTCTTCTTTCTCTCTTTTACCATTTGACATTTATTTATAAATACATAAAAAGGATATTGTTAAATATGTCTTGAATTTTATGTATTTGGTCCGGTTCATGACCCGACCCGACATATTTTTTGTGCGACCCGAAAGTGGAGAGAAAATTGAGATTTGGTTCGCGAAGCGAAGGGTTGGGCTGATAGGCCCAATCCGCAGTAAGCGAACAAATCTCTATAGCGGACCGCCCGAGCTGGAGGAAGCGAATCAATGTCTCGGGGGGTTTGGGGGCTACACCCCCGAGGAAAATTTTTGAGAGCCCTATTTATACTGCAGTTAGGTTTTCTCATTGATATACAGAAAGAATTTTGTTTATAGAGAGTTTTGTGAGCCGTGAGCTTTAGTCGTTATTTTCGACTTCTGAAAACTGTACTCTCTTTGATTATAGTGGAACATTGTCTTGCCTCGCCCGTGGACGTAGATCATCTTGTGATCGAACCACGTAAATCTCTGTATTCTGTCTATTTATTTTTCCGCATCAGTTTACAACAGATATTGATGTCATAATGCATTCTTTTCCTTTCTTTTTCCCTTCCTAGCATCTAAACAACATCATTACTCAACCCATTCACATATTTTTTTCCTCAATTCCTCATAATAACTTAAATTCTTTCTTTTCCTTTCTAATCACTCCGTCCAAACTTGGTGTAAGATGTTTCCTTTCCTTTTTATTATTTTCTCCCGGATCAGAGGTTGGTGACCTCCTGGATGCGTGGAATTCTCCTATGCTCACCATCCCGTGAATTCCCTAGCTATGCCATTTTCGCACGTTGGTTTATGAACTTCTCATACCATATTCTCTGTTACGTATATGGGATTTCAACGTTGACCAATGTGGTTTTGATTTCAAAAGGTATATTTTGTCATCCCATGTAAGAGACTTGGAGACATGGATTGAGTCTTGGGATACAACAAGAGGATAAATGATTTTTATCCCTGTGAAAGGAGACAGACATGTCTTCTAACAGTGGATGGCAATTAAATTATGTTTTTTGCATGTGCAGGTTCTTGCTAATCGTAGCCTGATCATTTAAACTCTCCTTTTTAAGATGTGAAAGCTTATTTACAAGATTGAAATTAATCGATCGACCAATGATTTCCATCATTTTGCTCGCGTGTGAGCCTTGTAGGAAGTTTCCATCAGACAGAGATTCATAGTCCGACACATGTATGATTTTAACATTCACGTAATTGACACTTCATCGACTTACAATTCTTTCCATGTTGCTCCAACTTGACATTAGTGGTCCTGATTTTCTTATCAAACATAGTGAACACACGAACACACGCACCACACCCCAGATTCTCACGCCCAACCATTTGAATGCATGCTTAACCCTCCTCATATGGCGAGCAACAGCCCCGGCAATGACTGGCCGAAGAGCTCTCTTGTCTGGCTCTGCCATAGCGTATGGCTCAGCCGAGCCACGTCCCACCGCGGCAACGACACTTTCCTCACGGTGAGCCACGTGTTGAAATACTCCCTGAACTGCGTGATCAGCCCATTCTTCAGCATCCAAACATGGACCCAATATGCATGTGCCCCTTCCCACCCCTCGGCAATCACATAGTCGTCGCCTATAGCCGTTATGCTACGTGGATGGAATGTAAACTCAGAGAAGTCCGATTCCCCTGTGAGCACCCGCATCATGTGCTGGCAACGGGGCGGCCCATGGAACCACCACTCGAGGTCGCTGGCCAGGAGCTTGGGCACCACATCGGAGTTGCCAAGAGCCAATGCGGCATAAAGGGCCTTGACGGTCACTTTGTTTTTTATGGATTCTGGCACGTTAGGTTCATTGTCATCGGCTGTCATTTTAGGTATAAACGGAGGAATGTAATGCGATAGAGAATGGTCTATGAGCTAAAAGAACAGTGGGATGGATTTTGTATGGATTGTGGCTTGTTTTCTTTGTGAGCATCGGTCTTGGTATTGCACTATAGGCCTATCGGTGAACCTATTTATAGCATGAAATTGAGAAAGGAAGAGGAGATTGGGACCTACTATGCGGCTTAGTCAGAGATCAACGGTGGTGATTCGTGGTGATGACGACGTGGAAGATCGGACGGTCACTTCTTTCTCCTAAGATGGGGATGTCCTTTGTGCCACACTTGATGCCAAGCAAGGACTCATGGCGCCCACAATAATACAACTCTAAATTCAATGCTCTTCTGGGGACAATCGATGGGGATTGTACCGGAACCAGATGGATCCAAAAACCATAATCAAACATTTTTTGGAAAAATGACCATTTTACCCCTTGTAGGGTTGATCCATTCGGTCATACCTTAGTTCACCTTGTGGACAAAAAGTTCACTTTTAGATAGGCAATCCAGAATTCATAAGGTAACTCATTAATTTCGCAAACTAGATAAGAAGTGAGCCGAAACTCAAGTGGGTGACTCCAATATGAGAAGTCGAACTGTTATGCTTCTTGCGATGCATGTAATCCACCTAACATGTTTGGTGCTTAATCTCTTACCAACTCAACGTAATATCGAGCACACGACTATGTATGAGTCAAGTACTTCTTAATCCTTAGTTCACATGAGATCCATCAAAATTAAAAGTTAGGATTATTGTGACCATGTAAGATTTCTTCCACTCCAAAATGATTTGTCACTAGTCAATTCTCTTGCTCTTTGCTTTCCGAAGTGGCCATGCATAGACAGAGGTAATGTAATAGCTTCTATATCCCTTTATTCCTCACGTATCTACTCACCATGTAGGGCTGCTTAGCAAGAGAGAAAGCGAAATGGAGTGTTCCTATTTTTGTCCGGAATGAACTTGATGATTTTGCATGCTCCCAAATTTGATGAGTTTACAAAGAGAACATTCCACTCCATGTCTTGTAGCCTATTAAAGTTTGTTCACTCTTTCTGTAAATTACTAAATGTAGAACTAAGACAATGACGATGATGACCGTGTGTGTGTCTTCAGTGGCATCAACAAAAAGTTAGCGGGTGGATTTCTAAGATTTGTTTTTCTTTAGATTTTCATCCAAGAAATAGACAACAAATTGACCTTTATGATGACAACATTCATTACAAGTATCAAGCGTTGGCTTTCCTCCACCACAAGAATATGCGTGCCGGCTAGAAGAATGGCCCGGAAGGTTGACAAGTGTGGTCTAGTCAGTGTTGGCTTTATTAGGAGAATTGTTTCTGAGCGGCAATGACAAAGGTCGCTTGACCTCTCCTTTTGTTCATTATAGATTATCACCGTGAGTAGAAAAGAATTATCTAAAAAATTCTAAATCTATTACACTTTGGCTAATTCAATCATAAACCTTTCTATTTTACCAATTAATTTATAAACATTTTTATGTTTTACCAATTGAGTCTATCCGATCAATTTTAACTGGAAATTGCTTTTGTGGATTAGGGGTGTGCAAATGGGACCATTCGAACCGAGAATTGCTCGGAGTAAACTGGCCTATTAGGTTCAGTTTTCGAGAGTGTAGATCCGATTCTTGGTTCCTAAAAGTGGAATCGATGTTCGGACGGTCCGATTCCCAGTTCTAAGAGGGAACCCAACTGAATTGGATCAATTACATGTATATAATTTTTTTATTTTTTTAAAAAAAATAGTAAAATGTGAACTAAACCCCTACTCAAAATCTTCTTGGAAGTGTCCCAGCTCCAGCTGAAGTTTCTCCCCCTTCAAAATTAAAACAGTAGCATCAACCACCTCCCACTAAATAATGTGAACACTCTAAACATCCGGATGGGACCCCACCTCATGGAAACCATGGAAATGTCAGGCCAGCTTCTTTTCTAAAACAAAAGCATCTAGTTTTTATAATAACTAATATACTGCCATTCGAAAACAAAAAAAAGACACAAAAGTAACCGGTTCCATTAGACCGGATCGGACCAGTGGTGCGGTCCTCGGTTCTCAGTTTTGGAAACTAAGAACCGATCACCCCTAATGTAGACATTGGTATTGTCACATAAAATGGCCAACGCTGACATGAATAATTAAAAAAAAATTATAATTTTTTTATTTTTTCTTTTCCATTCTTTCTTTTCCTTGTTTTTTATCAAATCCTCGGCAATCGCAGGCAAGGACCCTTGTCAACCATTGTTGGCCACTAGCTTGTGACCGGCGAGGTTTGGCCCTAGGCTTGGCAAAAAAAAAAGAAAGAAAGAAAGATAAAAAAAAAAAGAAAAAAGAAGAAACTAATAATAAAAATTTCATAATTTTAAAAAAATTATAAAAAATTATACACGTTAGCGCTGGCTGTGCCATATAAGATGGCTAATGTCCAAGTCAGCGATTTTCAACTAAAATTGGCCATATAGACTCAATTGGCAAAATGTGAAAATGTTTACGACTCAATTGACAAAATTGAAAGGTTTAAGATTGAATTTGTCAAAGTACAATAAGTTTAAGACTTTTTGGACAATTTTCCATAACATAATTAAATCATGGATGCCACTTGGAAAATCATCGTAGTAATAGATGATTAATAGGAAATTAGCTATACTAACCACATTGTCATCATTTTGCTTCAGACCGTTTCACCAGTCAAAAGGATGATCTATTCAGAATTTCTTTCTTTACTTCATGACCAGAAAGCCCATTTAGACAAATGAACCTTCGGGGGGATGAAATTTTCCCCTAACCGATTAACTAGCTTTTAGGATGTGAGCTATAAAGTCCAAGCGGGCAACCAAATGTGGACTTGTCGGCACTTGAAGCATAAAAAATCGAACCTACTCGGGCATTTGATCCACACATAGAAATCCGCACCTCAACCACTGAATCGACCGGGATTCATTTATGAGTTTCTTTATCTCTGTTCAAGCAAGTTGATTTGTAATCATATTGGGCAAAAGTACACAAGAAATGCCATAACTTGTGTACGGCGATCACTTTGATGCCATAACTTTTTTTCGGATCATTTTGGTGTCAAGTCGGAGGAAAAGAGATCACTTTAGTGCCAATTTGGCCGGAAATCCTACATGGCATTTTTTTTAATTTTTGACGCCGGCGTGGCTCGCCGGAGGCTGAGTCAGCGTGTACAGTCAGCATTTTTTATTTTAAATAATTTTTTCCATCGTGTATAGTCAGCATTTTTAATTTTAAATATGTTTTTCCTTTTTCTTTTCTTTTTTTTCTCCCCTCGCCAGTCGGTTGTCGATGGCAGGCCGGCCACCGACAAAGCCTTGGAAGGGCTGGGCGAGGGCGGCCTTGCCCATGGCCGGCGAGGGGCGGCCTCGCCAAGATCTGGCAAGGCCAGCCCTCGCCGGCGACAGGCGAGGCCGGCCCTCGCCGACCCAGGCGAAGCCACCCCTCGCTGGCCCAGGCAAGGGCTGCTCTCGCCGGATCTGGTGAGGGCGACCCTCGCTGGCGTTGAGCGAGGGAAGCCCTCGCCTAGGCCGGCGAGGGTCGCCCTCGCCTGAGTCGGGCGTGGGCAACCCTCGCCCACCTAGGCAAGGGCTTCCCTCGCCTGGGCGAGCGAGGGTCACCCTCGCCAGATCCGGCGAGGGCAGCCCTCGCTTGGGCCGGCGAGGGACGGCCTCGTCTGTTGCCGGCGAGGGGCAACCTCGCCAGATCTTGGCAAGGCCGCCCCTCGCCGGCCATGGGCAAGGCCCCTCGCCGGCCATGGGCAAGGCCGCCCTCGCCGGCGTCGGGCGAGGGAAGCCCTCGCCGGCCAGGGCGAGGGCAACCCTCGCCCATCCAGGCGAGGGCTTCCCTCGCCCGACGCCGGCGAGGGCCTCCCTCGCCCGACGCCGGCGAGAGCTTCCCTCGCCCGACGCCGGCGAGGGGCAGCCTCGCCTGTCACCGGCGAGGGGCGGCCTCGCCAGATCTTGGCGAGGCCGCCCCTCGCCGGCCATGGGCAAGGCCGCCCTCTCCTAGCCCTTCCCGGGCTTCGCCGGTGGCCGGCCAGCGAGGGGAGAAAAAAAAAGAAAAAAAAAGGAAAAAAATATTTAAAATTAAAAATGTTTACTGTACACCATGGAAAAAATTATTTAAAATAAAAAATGCTAATTATATATGCTGACTCAACCTCCGGCGAGCCACGTCGGTGTCAAAAATTAATAAAAAAATGCCACGTAGGATTTTCGGCAAAATTGGCACTAAAGTGATCTCTTTTCCTCCGACTTGACACCAAAGTGATCCGAAAAAAAGTTATAGCACCAAAGTGATCGCCGTACACAAGTTATGGCCCTTCTGGTGTACTTTGGCCAATCATATTGTATACCAAAGCTTTATTTTGCTCATAAATGGAATCGTATTTGGGACTAGTTTATTTGGCCCCATTTTAAGTAAAAGATTACTAATTGACTTTTCCACCAAAACTTACAATATTATGGAATTCCAAAATAAGAACCGTGAAAAATATCGTACACAAATTCACTTGTCAATGTTTGTATAATTTGAAAGGTTTCAGGTGTTTCACATTAAGTAAAGGTCAAATTGAGGAGTATACAATTTTAAAAGATAATAAAAAGTAAAAGAAAAGTCACTTATAATCTAGGTGTTTAATTAGATGGTCAAGACTTACTTGTATATTGTTTGGAGTCACCTGATCATGAGTTCAAATCTTTCGGTCGCGCCCCAAATCTCGCAAAATCATAGTTCTTATGAGGCGTTGGTTCATCTTATGCCAGATGTATTATAACTCTACCTTCATGATATTATTTTTTATGATATAAATTGATTTGGTATCATCAAGGTATAATTCATCCCATTGAATTTATAGGCAAAGAATTTATCATCTTTGTAGGATTAAATCCAGAGTTATTTCCAAATAAGAAAAAATGAGATTATGAAAGTAGATATTCTCGCTTTTATTGGTACTGCACAATCGGTTCTCAGTCCTACTTCATCTTTACTTATATGCTAACACATAAATTTAACTACTCATTTAGTGATAAATTGTATAGAAAAATAGATGTTAAACTTTATTCCATGAACAAAATAGTACATTAAATTGCATATCATATAATTTAATCTATTCATTGTATTTTAATTGGACCGGCGATGGTAAATAGACCCGAATTAATCGCGTGAACCAGGCTTGCCTCACGTGGAGAATTCGGTCAAGGCATGAGCATAGTAGCCGAAATTTCTAGCCCATTAGACAAGGTCTCGAGCTTTAATTGACTTGGTTTAGCCCCTAATGATATAAGGCTTGAGTTTAATCAAAACAAGCCCTATATTGGTCAAAGGCTGTCATTCATCGAGCTTGCAAGAAGCCAAAATTCGGCTAAATTGAGGACAAGGGAGCTAGCCGAAGTTTACAAGGAAAGCGGACCCTAATTGAGCTTTAGTTAACTTGATTCAACCCATTAAAGTTCAATTAGATATTGATCTTAGGATAATTCAGCCCATTATGTCAGAAAGGCCAAAGCTTAAGTCCGTAAATTAATATTGAAACCTATTTTAACGTTATAAATATTACGTTATGCTTCAAAAGTAAGGGTCGGCAATTTTATTCTTAGAACATTAGAGAGAAATCACGTGACAAAGAGAGAGGGAGAGAGATGAGTCGTAGCCAAGTTTCACGCCCGCATTGCCTGGCCAAGCATCCTCAAGGCCACAACCTTGTTGCCATTGCTGCATCGAATAGAGACGACACTACCTCTAAATTGAGTATTTACCAATAGTTCACTGACTGTATTAAACAGATTAAAAATTTAGCAATGATAGTGCATATTAAGCTAAAATTTAAGGAATACATCGTGCAATGAACCAAATTTTAGAGGTCATTTGTGTCACTTTCCTGTTTAGTAAATTGACAATTATACTTGTATATTTATAGCCTAAAGGTAGACTTGTCGAAATTGATCATAAACATATTTTTTAACCCATATATGATAGGCTAAGTCGTTAAAAGGGTTAGTTATACTTAGTAAATGGATTATAAATGAGTTTAAACGTAATTTTGATTAAATGATTCATAAATGGATCGTAAATGAATTAAAAACTTACTTAGCCCAATCTATGTCTATGACTCTCTCTTTATTCTCTTTCTTCTTCACTCGATCTCATGTATACGCACTCCGCACTTTCACCTCAAGTTGAGTATAAGTTTTCCTATATTAAACTAAATATGAAAGTATTTTAGTAATATGGGTCGGATCGAATATAAATCACTAAATTTATATTATATAAAAATAAGTCAAATCAGATTAAATAAATTTTTTGGGTCGATCAATTTCGATCCAATCCAACTCAATTCAATTGTTTGACGAGTCTACCTAAAAGAAACGGGTCAAAGAGAGAATATCGTCGTTTGTGGAAAATTCGAAGTGGTGGCGGCGGCTTTCATGATGCCAGCCTGGCTATATCTTTGACTGCTTTGACTCGTTTGACCTTTTCGTAGTGTTTTTTGTCTGGATTTTCAACGTCGAGCGGCTGTCCGAGGTCGGCTCCAGCGCGAGCGCAACAAGGAATTTCCTAAAGTACCCCCCAGTTCCAGACAGATTAAGATCAGTGGGTATCACAGCTGCCATTGACATGACATTGGAAACTTTGGAAAGGATGGCACGTGATTTCCGATCCACTAGGAATCCCTGTCTGTATCCCATCAGATATCAAAATTGATTTTTCTAAGGCACTTTCCCCAAGGTATAAGACATGTAAAAGGAAAAGTATACCGCAGAAATTGGTAAAAAAGAAAGACACAAAGAATTTGGCAATTTTTTTTTATATAATATGTTCAACCGAGCTAAAATTGTAATTTGAAGGGCTTCTCTATATGTAGGGTCCCTTTTTTAAGGTGAGCAGTTTCAGGTTCTATACGGATTCTACTCGAAACCTACTCGTTAGAAAAGGTTCTTCATTATTTGGAACTTGGAACCTATTTTGCATATCCTAAAACCTAGAACATATCATGTCACAAGTTTCAGAGTCGGTTTTAAAATCTATCTAGGTTTTACCTGGTATCATTAATTGATTGATTGCAATGAATCATCATATTTCATGATTACCACTTGCTGTTACAATTCACTAACTACAACTTTTATTAGACATACGAAAAATATGAAATATTAACAAAGTAAAAGTTTCAATCATAAAAAGGAAGCTTAGACTAATGATTTCATATTATACATTCATCATCGGACGCCATGAAATACCGCAAGATCACACGAAGACATATACACAGAAAAACACAAAAACTTCTTCTAGATTCTTGGTTTCAAATTCCATCTATCTAGAACTTGGAACTTATCCGTCGAAATAAGTTTCTCAATTTTTTGAACCTGAGATCTATCCTGCATATTCTGGAACCTAGTTTCCACCGTTCTAGTTCTCTGGCTTCAGATTCTATCGTGGAACCACACCCCTACCCTTTCCCCTTGTTTCTAACATCCTACATGTAACACTCGAGAGCAATATGTTTCACCAATGCACTATTTCTGTTCAAACTCAGCTTAAAATATGCAATACTTCCTCCGAAATTGAATATATAGCTCATGAGTTGCATATTAGTGGAGCCCTCCATTAACTTGGAGATCTTTGATTCTTCAAGCGTAACTACAATCTTTTGCTATTAAATCCTTCACGTCCTTTCTATACACCAAGAATTGAGGTGTGTATGGAGATGCTGAGTTAATCTCCCCTTCAGGTAATGAGTTCAAATCCTCTCTCAAGTTTTCGATTCGTATTTACCCAGTGCCAGAGGTGGGGACCCTTGTGATATCTCGTGAGGGGTCTATTCACCGAAAAAGAATATCATTTGCCAAAAAAAGGTTTATTCTAGGCTTCCTCAACCCTGGCCATCGGCATAGGGGAAGAGAACATATGATAAAACAGTGATCTCAATACAAGGAGTTAGCGGGGCATATGCCTGACTAGAATGTTTTTATGCACTACGATCAAGTCCATTACTTAAAAAACATGACAACAGGCGATCGGGCAAAACAGTCCCAAGTCCAAAATCACTAGGGACGCTCATTTAAGCTGTCACCAAAAGGCACTTCCAATGGCGGATTTCATTGCCCGACCTCAAAGATGGTCGCTTGTTGTCATCTCTTTAGTAGTGATACGTTTATTAATCATGTATTAAAGGGTCATTCTTGTTTATGACACGAATATGAGTAAGACATCAACTTTAACATATATGTTCTATGCGAATTAAATATTAAATCATGATTTCATCTAATAGCTTAAACTTTTAGAACAGTTGATAGTTGTTTCATTAAAATCTCACATGATATTAGAGCAAAAGGTTCTAAATTCAAATCTTTGAAACTCCTATTTGCCTCCCAATATGAAATATTCCACATTAGTACTTGGTAGAAAGACTAGACTAAGGCTACGCATAGCAACCATTCTGTACCCGGGAACAGATTCTGATAAAAAATGATTCTTTTTTATTCTGTGCTTGGAAACTGATTCTGAGCATTTAAAGGCGTTTGGTAACAGCCCAAAATTCTGTGCCCGGGAACAGAAATGTGTTTGGTAACGGCATAAAATTTCTTTTTATTAATAATATTTTAATAACATTTTAAATATTTTATTATTTCTTTCTTTTCTTTTTTTCTTCTCCTCCTTGGCCATGGCCGGTAAAATATTTTTTAATTAATAATACTTTTATTAAAAATAATTTTTTTTATTTTTTTGGCCATGGCCGGTAAAAAATTTTCTTATAAAATTTTTTTTATTAATAATTTTTTAAAAAAAATATTTTACTAAAAATTTTTTTATTGAAAATATTTTTTTCTTTTTTTTTCGCCATGGCCTGTTCGCTGGCCATGACCGGTAAAATATTTTTTTATAAATATTTTTTATTAATAATATTTTAATAAAAAATAATTTATTGAAATTATTTTTTTATTTTTTTCCATGGCCTGGTTGCTGGCCATGGCTGGTAAAATATTTTTTAAAATTTTTTATTAATAATATTTTAAATAAAAAATATTTTTATTGAAAATATTTCTCTCAAGCCAGAGGAAGGCCAGGGAAGCACACCAACAGGATTGGCATTGATGGCTAGTCCCGTCCTCCCCGAAAACCTGACTCTCTCTCCTTCCTTCTTCCTCTCTTCTTCTCTAGCGTCAAAACCGGCCCCCCTGCACTGGCCGAAATGACCACGAAAGTCACGGGATAGAATAGGCCGGTGCAAGCCGTCATCAGCAGACGCAACGGAGCAGAGGGGACACGCCAGTCGTCGGCTATATAAGCCGGAGAGAGAGAGGGAGGCCAAGTTGGCCATTTTGGAGAGAGAAATAGAGACAGAGAGAGAAGAGA
This sequence comes from Syzygium malaccense, assembly GCA_031216405.1. Lineage (NCBI taxonomy): Eukaryota > Viridiplantae > Streptophyta > Magnoliopsida > Myrtales > Myrtaceae > Syzygium > Syzygium malaccense. The sequence continues at coordinate 5,901,960 of CM062253.1, read as the reverse complement.
GAAAACTGAGAGAGAAAGAACAAACCGAGGGTTTACCGACTATGAGGAGGTAGCTAGTCATCTCATCGAAGCCCCTGGACCAGCTGGAAGCCCCCCCAGAAGTGTCGCCAACCGGTGAGCCCTTCCGGCCGAGACACCCCTCTATATTTCCCCTGTTTTTTGGTGTGGTTTGGTCGAGACTCGCGTCGGCTGTTTCGCGCGAATCCCGGCCCATACTATCGTCCCTCACCGTTCGTACGTCGTCGCCGAAGGTAATTCAGGTCACCGGAGTACGTCGGATCCCCGAGGTAGGTCGAAAACCATCTGTTTTGGTCGTGCACGCCGGGTGTTCAATGAAATGCCTCAATGAGGCCGATTTTGATTTAGTCGTCGGCTGGCGAGAAGGCGGTTGGATGACGATCTTGGTGGGTGAGGAGACTCGGTGATGGTCCTTAGAGGTCGATTTTAGGTCGGTGCCGGCCTGGGTCGTCAGCGAGAGGCCAATTTTGGCTTCGCCGGCGTCCCCGCGTGTTTGTGCACGCGGGATTGACCCGACCCGGATCAACCGACCTGACCCGGGTCAATGCCCTAGGTCAAATCCGTTGACCCGGGTCAATTCTAACCCGATCCAGATCAACTGATCCGACCCGGGTTAACATCCTAGGTCAAATCCGTTGACCTAGGTCAGATTTGACAGGCCCGGATCAACTGACCCGACCCGGGTCAATGCACTGGGTCGGATCCGTTGACCCGAGTAGGATCTGATCGACTCGGATCCGCGACCCGATCCGGTTTTAATATTATATTATTATATATATTTAATTTTTTTAAAAAAATTAAATTTCTAAAAAAATTTTAAAAAAAATTTCGAATTTTTTTAAAATTAAGATATAATTTAGATATAGTATTGTCTAATATTTTTCTAAATTATGTGACATATCTGAATGTTTTGATATGTTGTTGTATTATTATTATACATGTTATTTTTAATTAAATTATAATTACATAAATTGTCATGTTTAAATTAGATAAACCTATAGGGTTATATGGTAGTACTTTGCATGTTTTTTTACTGCTGTTTTATTATTATCATTATGCATATTTTTAATTAGAATATAATTGCATGAATTACTTTGTTTTGATTATTGTCCGCCTTAGTTAGGGTTAGAACCTTAGGCTGCATATTTATCTTGACTGCTAATCGTTTATAATTATGCACTCGCTTGATCACCTCACATGTTAGGAGAAAAGTCCTAAAATCAATCCAAATTGCCTGACAAATATTTTCAGAAATGAACAGGATAAAAAGATATCGAAAGGGCATTAGTTATTCAACTAGTGTAACCAAGTTCCCGAACTCATTTAATTTCTGATTCGTAGGAATAGGGCGATTCTACCATCACCTTATTTGGGTTTTTAATCGATCTACTCCAAATCGATTAGTGACGACTCCTTAATATAAATCACTTACAGGTTAAAAACCTAAACCCTAAGTCTCGATATGGTATGAGTTTGGAAGAGCTCGAGTTAAGTTCCGAACTTAGACTTAGCACGTACCAGGCGAGACCCCTTTTTGTATGTTGATAAAAAAAGGAGATCGGTCGCGACAACTGAGATATGCTTTGTTAGGTTGTGCAGACTCCTTGACAAGACTCAACCAATGAGATTTCCCCGTCTTGCGTGCTTTTTTTTTTCACCATTTAAATTTGTTCAATAAAATTAGGGCCCTCCTTCTTAAAACCATGCAAGACTTTAAGCTAATTCCAAGGCAATTTATGACCGGACCAACTTAAATGCAATTTATATGGGTATATTATAATTATATTAAAATACTCCTAGTGCCTATAATGTAAATGCCAATCACGATAATGATATTTTTGTTTAGAAGTAGGGGTGGTCTCATAATTTTGTTATGCAATAAATGATTAAATATGATAGATGAAATTTAAGTGTTACCAACACTTTATACGATTCTAACCACAAAAGTGCAAATTCCACATAAAATAACATACACAGCCCACAGCAGGACAAGTGGTCAACACAAAGGCAACTATGAGAATGGTATGCTCGGGTATTGTATAAATGTTCACAGAAATGGGTACTCTTGCCCTAAAACTCTTGTCTTCAGCATGGAGCGTTGTGCCTCTGCCACGTGACGCATGAAAGGTGCAGAAGTCGATGACAAGATTGTACCCAACAATGCCAATGATCTCCCTGCAATGGTACTGCGCCAGACGCATCCATTAATTACAAATGGACATCCTCCTCCAGTGATGTGTCTGAGGCACAAAGGACTGGCAAGTGTGTGTCTCCATACACGGTTGGAAGTCTTGTCAATCACACGTACAGTCTCATTTCGACTGATAATTTTGTCGTGGCATCATGCTCCCTGCTTCGCCAATTAGTTTTTTCGCCACACTGGACACACATCAAAATAAAGAAGTCACATACCACTGCATTTCATGCAAATTAATATGGAACTTATAAACATAACCCAACTTACAATGTTCGTGCAATCCACAAACCAAAATTGACAGTTCTGCTGATATCATCATACAAAATGTCCATAAATCTATCAGCTTCATATTTAAGCAATTAACGTGTAACACTAACAAACTGAGATGGTGGCTAATCTTCTTACGAGCCAATATAACAATGTTATAAGCATGGAGAAAAATGAAAGAACCAAGATTGGATTAGAGAAGCTCAACACTAGCATTATCATCAAACAACACTCAAATCCTCCCTAAAGAAACATTTCCCTACTTATTTATAACAAGACCTCATGAGAGGATGAAATGCAATATACGTGTGATGTATTTGCTTAATTACTTTACTTGTGTTGACAATAGTGCTTTCGGATCAAGTGTTTTTGTAAGACAAACCTCCTCCCTGGATAGGAAATCTTTTTAACTCAAAGATTAAGGTTTAAAAAAATCAAAACAATTAGGGTATTGATATAGAAAAAGTGTGTAAAAGTTTCTTTAGTGAGGATTTGGGTGTTGTGCGATGACAGTACCGCTTGAGCTTCTCTATTTCTCTATTTCTACGTTTCTTTACCGTTCTCCCCTCAACATTTACAAGCCATTTATGAAGCTACATGTCTGCCAGTCGTTGTACTTTATTTTATTTATTTATTATGGATTTAATTTTTGTTACTTGAGCACTTAAGCCTGGATACTTAGATGCAGTGAGGGTGTAATATTGAAAAGATCACATGCAAAGCTTATTTATAAAAGAGAAAATTTACCAATAACAGGCATTAGAGTATCTAGCGTGATTAGGTCTCCAAACTCACAAATCTCTTGTTCCAGAAGTAAAATGAGCTCCTAGTTTCTCTCAGGTGTCTAACCGGCCTATAATAGTTTAGTGACAACCCTTAAGTTTACTATCAAATGAATAATTGAATTAGAAAACCAAATTGGGACCGACATGGCTTAGGAGGGCTCGTGCTAAGTATAAATGCCAGTTCGTAAGAAGATCATTCATGCTTCCTCAGTAATATGTTAAAGTCCCCTAGGTTCATCTTGGGAGGTTACGACAATATTTACATAAAACGTGTTTTAGAATGACATGTGGTGAAAATGGATACCAGTAGGCACACATTATAGATCACACATGTGTGTGCACCTACATATCATGATGTTTTTTGAATAATCCAACGGCATGAGTGCAAAAGCTTAACTACCGGAAAGTCCATAAAATACTCTGTAAGCCTTATAAATCTGCTAATTAAGTCTGGACTTTTGGCCCATGCAGGTAGCCCTGAAATAGAGCTTTGCACGTAGTTAATAAGATTGGAAAAAGTGACCCCCTATCAATGAATTGAAAATCCCTTGACGTCCCAACCACCGAGGCTAATCCTATATGGTGGAGATCAATCTACCCCTAAAAGCCCGGATGTGGCTTTCCTATTTAGTGGTTTGGACGCATGGCTCTGGATCGGGACGTTCTATATCATGAATTTATGTTCAAAACTTAACTATCTAAGAGAAGGATACATGAGTATAAAAATAGAATTTCAATGATTAATTCTATGTTTGTTAGGAGAGATTGGAAGGGAAGAGAAATGGTTCTAAAGATACAAGCGTGTTTGGATGAAAAAAAACTAATTGAGGAAAAAGATTAGGAGGGATTGATATGGCCAATTTATTTTGAATCGCTCCAAAACTTTCTAATACGAAGGAATTTGGAGGAATTTGTGTACTAATAAATAATTTATTCTTCTTTTTCTCTTATACCATCTCACATTTATTTATAAGCACATAAAAATATATCTATGTCACAATGCATTCTTTTCCTTTCCTAACATCCAAACAACATTATAACTCAATTCCTTCAAATCCAATTCCTCATAATTATTTTAAAGAGTTTTGCCAGCATATCAGTCTTCTGGTCACTGAGAAAGTAACGTCATATTGTGAGTAAAACATTCTTGAAGGAATGGAACCACAACAATTTATGATTATATTGGTGGCTAGCACGTGTCGCCCCCAGGGTTTACTTCCCGGCTGTCGGCCGTGCTGGGGTTCCCTGGGTTATCAAAAAAAAAAACAATTTATGATTATTTGTTACTATTTTTTTGGTGGCCCCGAAGAGGCCGTTAATCTTATAGTGTATTAAGGACGGTCACTTAGGGTGCATTGTTCGCGGAAAATAAATTATTTGAAAATTATTTTCCTAAAAATGATCGCATGTATAGGTTACAAAAATGAATCAACGAAAAATATTTTTGGCATAAATGAAAATGTTTAAACATAAATTGTGATCAATAATGAATTTTTTTTTCCTTTTTCTAACCAATTTAAGCGATATAAGCGTCAATTTTAAGAAAAATATTTTTCAAACTATTCATTTTTCGCGAATCAAACGAAACCTTAATTATTGCTCTTTTTTAAATTCTCTCTTTACCTTTCTAATCACTCCATCCGAACTGGGTGTAAGATAGTTGCCTTTCTTTATTGTTTCCTTTTATTTTCGTTTTTCTTTCCCCTTTTCCCCTCCTTCCTTCTCTGTGTGCGGCCGTCAACGTTGCTTGCCCTCCATTGCCGCTTGTGGTTGCTGTCACCTTTCACTATTGCCACCGCTATCTGCACCGCCCTCACTTACCGCCTGCCCCCCCCTCTCTCTCTCTCTCTCTCTCTCTCTCTCTCTCTCTCTCTGTGTAAAGTTGAGGGTCGTGACATCAGATCGAAGGTCCACTAGCCTGAAGCTACCCAGGTCAGAGGTTGGTGACCTCCTGGAGGCGTGGACTTCCAATATAATCATGCATCCCGTGAATACGCTAGCTTTGCCCTTTTCAGTTTTCAGACCCTGGTCTATGAATTTCGTATATCGTTTTCTCTGCTACGTATATAGGATTTCGTCATAGGGACTTCAAGTGGTTTGGATTTCAAGAGACATTGGTACATGGAGTGAATCTTGAGATACAATAGACAACAAGAGGATAAAATGATTCTTGTTCCCTGTAAAAGGGAGACAGACATGTCTTGCAGCAGCGGATGGCAATTAAATAGTGTTTTGCATGTGCAGATTCTTGCTGGTCGTACTGCGTAAAGACCTGCACTAATTGGAGCCCGACCATGGATATGAAATCGAAACCCTAGTCGAACTCTCCTTTGCAAGATTTGAAAGATCATCCATAAGACTGAATATAATCGCGGCCCTTGACGTAATTTCCCATCATTTTGTTTACTTGTGAGCCCTGTAGGAAGTTTCCATCAGACAAAGATTCATACTCGGACGTATGCATGGTCTTAAACAATCACGTAGTTGACACCTCATTGACAACAATTCTTTCCATTTTCCAACAACTTGACAGTGGTCCTGATTTTCTTATTAAACATACTGAACACACGGACACACACCAGCCCAGCAGCCCCCCCAAACTGTCATTCCCAACCACCTGAATATGCACAAACCTTCCTCATATGGCGAGCAAAAGCCCCGGCAACGACCGGTCCAAGAGGTCCCTTGGGTGGCTTTGCCACAGCATATGGCTTGCCCGAGCCACCTCCCACCGCGGCGACGACACTTCTCTCACGGTGAGCCACGTGTTGAAATACTCCTTTAACTGCGTGATCAGCCCGTTCTTCAGCGTCCAAACATGGACCCAATATGCCTGCGCCCCTTCCCACCCCTCTGCGATCAAGCATTCGTCCCCTATAGCAGTTATGCTACGTGGACGGAATGTAAACTCGGAGTAGTCCGATTCCCCGGTGAGCACCCGCATCATGTGCTGGCAACGGGGCGGCCCATGGAACCACCATTCAAGATCGCTGGCCAGGAGCTTAGCTACCACGGTGGAGTCACCGAGAGCCAATGCGGCGTAAAGGGCCTTGACGGTTGCTTTGTTTTTGTGGGATTCCGGCATGGTAGATTCAAGGTCATTGGTTGCCATTTCTGGGTATAAATGGAGGAATGTAATGCAATAGGGAATGGTCTATAAGCTAAAAGATCAGTGGGATTTTGTATGGAATGTGGCTTGCTTTCTTTCTTGTGGGTGTTGGTCTTGGTATTGCACTATAGGCCTACGGGCGAACCTATTTATAGCATAAATTTGGGAGAGGAAGAGGAGATCAGGACCCACTCTGCTGATTAGTCAGAGATCAACGGTGGTGATTCGTGGTGGTAATGACGTGGAAGATCAGACGGTCAATTCTTGCTCCTAAGATGGGGAAGTCCTTTGTGCCACACTAAATGCCAAGCAAGAACTCATGGCGCCCACAATATTACAACTTTAAATTCAATGCTCTTCTGGGGACAATCGATGGGGATAAGTACCGGAACCAGACGGACCTAAAAACCATAACCAAACATTTCTCCCAGAAAATGACCATTCTACCCCTTGTAGGGTTGTAGGGTTGACGGTTCCGGTCACACCTCAGTTCTCTCCCTTGTGGACAGAAAATTCAGTTTCAATTGGTTTCTCCGAATTCATAAAGTAACTCATTAATTTCCCAAACCAGGAGTGAGCCAAAAATCTAGTGGGTAACTCTAAGATAGAATTGTTTATGGTTGGTGTAGTGTGAGAAGTTGAAATGTCATGGCTTTTGCGATGCGCATAATCCACACACACGAGGTTTCATGCTTAATCCTGGGCAATTCAAGGGAATATTATTATTGAGTGCACAAGGGTGCATATAATTCCAGTACATCTTGTAAATTTTTATGATGTCACTGCTAAGTGTTCTAAAAATATAAGCCGTTAGATGAAGTTGCGATTTAATATTTTAATATTCACCCTCACAGGCAAGTTGGATTTTGGACTGAAACTGAGTATGGAAATATATAACAAGAAAATCAAATAAGGGATTTTGAAATATTTAAACTCATGATCTCCTGCTTGGTATTCTAGCGTATGTTAGCTCTTGGATCACGTGGAATCCACCAAAATCAAAGGCCTATAATGCGTTAGACTTGCATGCATTCTCAGCATGGAGGAATTAGTCAAAAAGGTTGGTCACTTGTCAATTTTCTTGTTCTTTTCTTTCCGAAGTGGCCATGCATAGACACGGGTAATATTATAATTTCTATATTGGAAAAAGTGCCAAAAAAGTTATAAATCTTTTGTATTGGCGCCAATTTAGTCCAAAACTTTTTTTTGATGCCAATTCAATCTTAAATTTTTTTTTGTCTTTGTGCCAATTCAATCCTTCTTGTCAATTTTGGCAGGATTTTGCTGACGTAGACGCTGGTAAGCTGGTAGCTGATCACCGGTTCTAACCTGAACAACTTTTAATAATATTTTAATATTTCTTGAATTTTTATTTATTTATTTGTTCTTTTTTTTCCCTCCCCCCTCAATCCTCTAGCCGGTCGCTGAACCGGCGATCGACCGGAGGCCGGTAAAGGCTCGAGCCTTCACCAACAGCTGGGCGAGGCACGACCTCGCCAAATCCGGTGAGGCTCACCTTCGCTGTCGCTAGCGACAGTTAGCATCGCCAAGGGTTGGCGAGGTCGACGTCACTGTCGCTGGCGACAGCGAGCCTTGCCAGGGGTCGGCGAGGTTGACCTCGTCGGCGGCTGGGCGAGGCACGACCTCGCCAGATTTGGCAAGGTCCAGCCTCGCCAAATCTGGAAAGGTCTAGCCTCGCCCAGCCATGGCGAGGCTCGCCTTCACCGTCGCTAGCAATGGTGAGCCTTGCCGGCCTATGGCCTCTGGGCGGTCACCGATCCAGTGATCGGCTAGAGGAAGGAGGGGGGTGGGAAAAAAAAGAAAATAAATAAATAAAACTTCAAATAATATTAAAATATTATTAAAAGTTGTCCACGTCAATGCCGGTGATCGGCCGGCGTCCACATCAGCAAAATTCGGCCAAAATTGACCGGAAGAACTGAATTGACACAAAGACAAAAAGGTTTATGACTGAATTGGTACAAAAAAATATTTAGGACTAAATTGGCATCAATGCAAAAAGTTTAGGACTGAATTGACATATAAAAAAGGTTTATGACTAAAATGGCACAAATACAAAAGGTTTAAGACTTTTTTGGCACTTTTCCCTACCTTTATTCCTCATGTATCTACTCACACCATGTAAGGCCGCTTCGCAAGAGAGAAAGCGAAATGGGGTGTTACTATTTTGTCCGGAGTGAACTTGATGATTTTGCATGCTCCCAAACTTGATGAGCGTGAAAAGAGAACATTCCACTCCACATCATATTGACAATTAAGTCTGTCCATTTTTTCAAAAGTTTTACTGAATGTAGAACCGATACAATGAAGGCGATTATCATGTGGGTATTCATGGAAAGTTTACATCGGCAAATTTTTTTTTTTGGTAAGGTTACATCGACAAAAAGTTGGTAGTGGATTTCTTTAGATTTGTTGTTCTTGGGATTTTCATCCAAGAAATTGACAACAAATTGACCTTTATGATGATGACGACATTCGTGACCAGGTTTTAAGTTTTCGTTTACCTCCACCACAAGAGTACTGGCTAGACGAATCGCCTGGAAGTACTAACCAAATATTTTCTGGTAAGTCTTGGCTATATTAGGAGAATTGTTTCTCAGCGGTAATTAAAAAAGGTTGCTTGACCTGTCCTTTTTGGTCATTAGTCATTACAACCATCATTAGAAACTTATCTTAAATTAGGGATGCCACTTGGAGTATATATTACAGTATTAGGCTCTGTTCGTTTCCGGAAAAATATTCTCCTTTTGGAAAATATTTTCCCGGAAGTCATTTTCCTGAAAAATATTTTTCCGAAACATAATTTTCCGATATTCGGCAACCAATATAAAAAAATTTCGGAAAATATTTTTCGCTGGTGGCGGTGGCGGCGAGTGTCCTGCGGCAGCGGCGGCCAGCGACCGGCGGCGGCGGCGGCGGCCAGCGACCGGCGGTGGCTGGTGACCGGCGCCGGCGGCCGACCGGCGGCGGCGGCTAGCGACCGGCGGCGGCCGGCGACCTTAGTGAAGAAGAAGAAGAAGAAGCTTCGGAAAATGATTTCCACTTTTGAAGAAGCGGAAGTCATTTTCCATAGACTTAGGCTATTTTGTGAGAGGGGGAAGGAAAATATTTTTTCACGGAAAACGTTTTTCGCCTCCTGAACATCGGAAAACCCGAAAAATATTCTCCGAAAGAATATTTTTTGCTAAACGAACGGAGCCTTATATGATAAATATGAATCAGCTATCCTACAAGTCTTAATTACATTGTCTTTTTGTTTTCTTTTGACCTTCAGACCGCTTGACTAGTTTAAAGGGATAGTTTGAATTTCTTCTTAGTCGATGATTGAAGAAACAGAAGAAATCGAAAGGATTTTCATCTTATGTCTTAAATGAGCGGTTGTAGCAATATAGTATTGTACAAGATCCGATGATATGCTACTCAATCACTTCTTGTTGTCACTCTTTAGTTTTCTGTTGAGGTTTATCCTATGTAGAGGGACTTAAATTGGATCAGTGATTGAGTTCTAGGCTGCATCATGCTCGGCCTTTCCAACCTGCTTCCAAAGAGTTAAGCAGGGAACTACTAAGTACGAAGCTAGGCATGCCAAGAAGAGAGCTAGACAACGAAACTGGACAAGTGCAATTGCCAACCTCGACTCAATCGAATAACTCGGCCGTGTAGATAGGTCAACTTGAATAATCAGTTTCCTAAGTGGAATAACCTGAACTGGAAGATTTTTTTTTTAAATTAAAGATCTTGATATTGAGGTACTTGACTTGATGACGGTTGAAGTTGGGCCCGCTCAGATGTGCAATTGTGGTAGCAAAGTTCAAGGAATGGCCGATGCTAATCACCCCTTTTCACTCGCTTCTAACATAAGATGGGCAAGAATCCAAGGTATAGTACATGCTCTAAACTTTGGTATAGTGCCGGCACCAAGTCCTCAAATCAACTCATCATGGAATCTCCTTGATCGAGTATAATAAGAATGGCAGCAATGACGGCGAGTGTAGAACTCCTATGGTAACGGCTAAGAAGGTCTTCAAGCTGGTCAACACTTGCTACTCTTCTCTGCTAATATGAACAAAGATACATTGACAAATGCTTCCTCACCCTAGATCTATTATCGATTGCTGATAAGCTGATCTGTTGGAGATATGATTGGAAATATAAAAGGATTTGATTGTGATATTGATTACGGAATAATTGATTCAGTTAATCCGTAATTGATTTAGTAAAATTGGAAATGTAATATTGTATATTGTTTTTCCATTTTTTGTCTTTCCTTCTTGTACTATAAATTGCCTTGTGTACAAGCACATAAATCAGTGCAATACAATACAAATTCTCCAATATTTTTGGTTTCTGTCATGGTATCAGAGCCAAACTATTCTAGCCAAGCTTTCACGAAAATCTTCTGCATTGCCTCCGTTTTATTGATTTGTTGTTGCGATCCTATTTCTGCAAAACAAGTCACCCTTTTGGTAGGAATTCATATTATGCATAACCATGTCAGAGAACCAAAATACAAGGTCCAACGAAATCCGTGATCCTGCTCCCAATTCACCTCAAAATCAGACCTCAGACCAAATCGATATGATCCAAGACGAGCGGTCATCTGCCCAATACCTTGTCGAATCTGGTCCGGCTCCAGTTCAAATTCCCGGCCCCATTCAATGGCAACCAGTCCACTAGTTTCCAGTTCAGGGTCAATGGGCCACTGGCCCAAGCCAGATATGGGGCCAACATAGTGCACTGGGAGAAGAAGCAACTCCAGGCTTTGAAGCACAAACCAATGTAAGTAATCCGATTCCTATTGGGACCAACTCGAATAGTGGGTCGGGCTTGGGGGCTCCGGGTCATAGATCCGAAATTCCGGGTTTGGGAACAAATCCCTACCCGGTTTTGCGCCGTATGCCATCCCAGCCGGTGGCGGCTGTCCGAAACCTGGCGACCTACTCTACACCTCGTCAGCGGACAGACCTGAGCTACGACTTATCAATCAACAATTGATCGAAGTAGACAACTACACAAACTGGGCACGAGATTTCCGGTGAGCCTTGGTCATGAAAGACAAAGACGGTTTTCTCGACGGATTCATCCCTCTGCCGACTGACGATTGACTGCAGCGGCACTAGCGCAAGTGTAACTAGCTGGTCCGAACATGGATCGGGAATTGCTTGACCTCCGACGTCGCGGCCGGACTCCCGCCAACCGAGGACTCGAAGATCATGTGGGACAACATCCACAAAATGTACAGGAAACTCGACCAAGCCAAACTCTTCTCACTCACTCAAGCCCTATTGGAGTTCAAGCAAGGCAACCTTTCAGTCACTGCATGCTTCAACTGACTATTGGCTTTGTGGAACGAGCTTGAAGCAGCCAAGGAACCACTCGAGGGACCCAAGACGACTCTTTGACAATACAGAGCAATGAAGGAGCAAGAGTAGGTGACTCAATTTCTTTTAACTCTAAATGAAACTTACTCACAGTTCCGGTCACAGATTCTTGTGATGGAGCCAGTACCGACGCTTGGTCAAATCTATCAATTAGCCGTCCAAGAGGAAAGCCAATGCCTGGCCACGGTCGAACACGCGCGAGTGGAAGGTGTCGCTCTCACGTCCCCGACGGAACTACCACAGTGAAGCATCGGGAGCTCTGGATCTCACCGAATGACGAACGTGCGGCTGGAGGAAGAGAGAAACCCTAAAGGGTTTCGGGTGGACGGCCAGGATCAAAGATAGGGATCCAATGGCTATTATCTATCCATCCAATCCGCCGAATCATATGGTCCATATCAAGCCACATCAACCCTTGTTTTTAAACCATCTAATGGTTCACGTGGTGCCACGTCATCACAAAGGGGGAGTGGGCAAAATTCCAAAGGGAAAAGTAAATTTTGCGAATATCGCAAGCGTCCGCATCATACAATTGATACTTGCTGGAAATTACATGGAAAGCTAAATGCCAAAGAAAAGAGAGAAAAAGAAATTACTGCTTACCAGGTATCAGCACAAGGGACCGACAGGATGCACCAAACAATTACCCAAAATCAGTACCAGAATATTATGAAAGCTCTAGATCAGTTGAAAATCACCGACAAGGCTGGGAGTTTTTCAGGTACTTCCTTTTCAAGGAATTCGATTTCAGTTGATGCATAGATAATTGATTCGGGTGCCAGTGATCACATAATTTGCGATGAACAATTTTTTTCTCATATTCACAAAAGACCCCACTCTTCTGTGTTAGTACGTCTTCCAAATGGGAACACTACCTATGTTGATACAATTGGCACTATTCATCTCAGTCCAAATATTATCCTAAAAAATGTTCTTTATATACCTGATTTTGAGTTCAATCTCATATCTGTTTCCAAAACCTGTGAGGATGATTCTTGTCGTGCCATATTCAATTCCGAAAATTGCTTCTTTCAGGACATTCGACTGGCAAACTAATGGGTTTGGGTAGAATCGTACAAGGACTATATTTCTGGACTGGTCTTTTGACAGATTTGTCTCAAAAGAAAGTCTCTTGTAATGCTACCACTAGAAATAAAATTCTCCTTTCTCATCAACGTTTGGGTCATAGTGCTCGTTTTCCTCATCCAAAATGCCCAATCTATCCATTGGCTAAGCAATCGTGAACATCATTCCCAACTAGTTCATCTCGCGCTACTAGTGCTTTTTCATTGATTCATATGGATATCTGGGGTCCTTATCATATCCCACATCGTGATGGATCACGTTTTTTTCTCACTATCGTCGATGATTATACCCGCGCCACTTGGGTTTTTCTTATGCAATCCAAAGTCAAACCTTTTCCAATCTGTCGAATTTCATCTCCTTAGTGAAAAATCAATTCGACAAATCTATCCAAAGAATTCGTATAGATAATGGGCGTGAGTTTTTCACTAGTGAATGCAAATCTTTTCTATCCTCTCGTGGGATAATCCATGAAAGCTCCTGCACTTACACTCCCCAACAAAATGGGATTGTTGAGCGCAAACATCGACATCTCTTGGAAGTAGCTCGAGTACTAAAGTATCAAGCTTCGATTCCTGAAACCTTTTGGGAAGATTGTGTGATCACGGTAGCATATTTAATCAATCGCATGCCAACTCAAATTCTCAAAGGTCGAACTCCTTTTGAGATGCTTTTTGGGAAACTGGCTGAGACTAATCATCTAAGAGTTTTTGGATGTCTATGTTATGCGATGATTGTGGGCCCTTGGGATAAAATGGATCCCCGTGCTCTTCAATGTGTTTTCATGGGATATCCCTCTCTGTAGAAAGGTTACCGAGCTATGGAGATATCTTCAGGGCGTTTTTTTGTAAGCCGAGACGTCATTTTCCATGAAGATGTTTTTCCATTCAAAGAACTCATAGCTCCGTCATGATTATCTGTCTCGTCCTTCGATCGCAGGCCATTTTTATCTGAAGATGATTTATCTACGACTCCTCAATACATCCACGTTGCACCAAAGCCACCTATGACAACTAGTACTGATCAAGCAATTGAATCTCTAATGTTATCATTTGAGGAGGATCATTCATCTATGGCATCCCCACCACCTATTATTGACGAATCTTCTTCAGTAGTTCCTGAACAAATGATTGCTGTGCCACCTCGTCGTTCTGGATGTCAAGTTCGCCCTCCTACATGGACCAAAGATTATGTATGTCCTACATTGGATTCTTCAGGTACACGTTATCCAATATTCTCATATGTTTCATTTAGCCAACTATTAGCATAACACATGTGTTGTATCAGTCACATTTCTGAAGAACAGGAAGCATCTTTGTACACGGAAGCAGTACATGATCCACGTTGGCAACATGCTATGGAAGAAGAGTTAAAAGCGCTTATGGAGAATAATACTTGGTATATTGTTCCATTACCCTCACATCGAAAACCCATTGGCTGCAAATGGATATACAAAATAAAATACAAAGCAGATGGCTCCGTTGAACTCTACAAGGCTCGCCTAGTTGCTAAAGGTTTCACACAACGAGAAGGGTTCGATTATCACGAGACCTTTTCTCCAATAGCCAAGGAGGTAACTGTACATTCCTTTTTATCCATAGCTGCTTTCCGCAATTGGCAATTACATCAAATGGATGTCCATAATGCTTTTCTAAATGAGGATTTGGATGAAGAAATCTACATGGAGCTTCCACAAGGCTTACGAAGACAGGGAGAGTCTCGAGTGTGTCGTCTCCGTAAGTCCCTGTATGGGCTTAAGCAAGCTTCTCAGCAATGGTATGCCAAGTTTACTACTGCATTCACAAATGCAGGATTCCAACACTCCAAATATGATTATGCCCTATTTACATGGACCAAAGGTACATCATCAATTTATTTATTAATATATGTTGATGATATACTTATCATGGGAAGCAATGAATCTGCTGTTGAAAAATTCAAAGAATATTTGCAATCTGCTTTTCGGGTCAAGGATTTGGGACCTCCAAAATATTTTCTTGGCATTGAGATAGCTCGATCTAACAAGGGAATTTGTCTTAGCCAGCAAAAATTCGTTTTGGAGATTATTTTAGAAACATGATTGTCAGGGTGCAAACCATCTGTTATACCAATTGAGCAGAATGTCAAGTTAATGACATATGAATATGATGCGGGTTCATCTTCTAATAAAGATCCATTGCTTAAAGACCCGACATGATATCAACGGCTCGTTGGGAAATTGATATATCTCACCATGACAAGACCTGATATATGTTATGCAGTACAGATTCTTAGTCAGTTTATACATAACCCGAAATAGTCTCATATGAATGCTCATTGAAAGTTGTAAAGTATTTGAAGGGATGTCCAGGACTTGGTATACTCCTATCTCGAGATTGTGATATGAAGATGACAACCTATTGCGACACAGATTATGCCACTTGTCCAATAACCAGAAGATCTATCACTGGTTTTTGCATCAAACTAGGAAAATCATTGATTTCATGGAAGACAAAGAAACAATTAACCGTCTCATTATCGTCAACTGAATCAGAATATCGAGCCATGGTGAAGATTGTTTGCGAAATAGTTTGGATACGAGGATTGCTCTCAGATTTTGGAGTGCAAGTTGATGGACCAAGCGAGTTATTTTGTGACAATGATGCCGCACTTACGCTAGCAGCAAATCCGGTCTTTCATGAAAGAACGAAGCATATAAAGGTAGATTGTCATTTCACTCATGATAAAATCTAGGAAGGAATACTTATGACTAGAGGAATTAGAACCATGGAATAACCTGCAGATATATTCACTAAACCACTTTGTCAAAAACAACATACATATCTACTGAGCAAGCTTGGCGTTTTGGACATATACAGGCCGCCAGCTTGAGGGGGAGTGTTGGAGATATGATTGGAAATATAAAAGGATTTGATTGTGATATTGATTACGGAATAATTGATTCAGTTAATCCGTAATTGATTTAGTAAAATTGGAAATAAAATATTGTATATTGTTTTTCCATTTTTTGTCTTTCCTTCTTGTACTATAAATTGCCTTGTGTACAAGCACATAAATCAGTGCAATACAATACAAATTCTCCAATATTTTCGGTTTCTGTCACGATCTTTTGTTTTGGCATCATCTTGGTTTTTCGAATGATTCTACTAAAATGAGCAACTTCAAAATTAGAAATTGGTTGTGAATGTACCATTTAGGTTAGTGCTAAAGCAATGATCTAGTATTTGAATTAGGGGCAAATCTAGTATATAACGTTCCACACAAATATGTGCTAATCATCTCATGCTTGGGCCACTTTATGGGGACATTTTGCTCAGTTCATATAGAGATGGGTTAGCAGAGAAAGCGATCTTATTTTAATCTTTAGATGTCAACATAAATATCACGAGCTATCTCGATTAACTGTAGGTCACCACTCTATTTTCACAATAAGATGACGTCAAGGAAGCTACAACGTGAAAAAGGTGGTTATTTTACATTCAGGACTCCTACACATGATTGCCTGCGCCCGGAACGGTCAGATACATTGCATGTAATCCATGATCAGATGGATTCCATGCGGGACCTAGAACTTAAATTCTTCGGGTTCACCCAATAATTATATCAGAACTCTAGAGCTAAAATAAAAATTGGTGAAGGAGATTATAGTCATTTGCATGATGCCAGCCTGGCAGTATCTTTGACTGCCCTGACTCTTTTTTTTTATTAGTTTATTTGTTTCTGGATAGCAACGTATGGAGGCTGTCCAAGGTCGATTTCAGCGTGCGCGATGCGCGTACGTAGCACATGAATTTCCTAAAGTGAAACCCCCACAGTTCCAGACAGATAATAAGCATTAGCAAGTGTCACAGCTGCCATTGACATGACAATTGAACTTTTCAAGAGGTTGGCACGTGATTTGTGATCCCCTTTCATTACTTAAAAATGTCAACTATTGATTACAAAGTCCCGACATCCCATTAATTTCCTTAAGACACTCTTCCAAGGTATAAGAAACGTAAAAGTAAAATCGATAACCAAATAAATGATTTTTGAACTTTGACTCAATATATAATATGATTCTTGAATTTTTAATTTATTTAATATTGTTTTTGAATTTTATCCTACTGTTTAATGTGGTCCTTGAATTTTTAATTTATTCAATTTAGTCCTTGTACTTTTGATATATATTCAATTTAGTGCATGAATTATATGGAAATGTTTAGTATTATCCTTCCATTAATTCAAGTTCAAGAACAATATTAAATATTTTATATATTTTAGGGACTAAATTAAATATTGACCAAAACTCCAGGGACTATATTGAACAAATTAAAATTTCAAGGATCTCATTATACGTTGGGCCAAAGTTCAAAGACCATTTGTGTTATTTTCTCAAATATCGAAAAATTTTGGAAAAAGGGAAAAGATTTTGGCAATTTTTGTGTGTGTAATTTGTGAATCTATAACGTTTTTTCCCAATTTAAAGACATTCTTTTAATAGCATTGTCGAGCAATCTTATCCAAAATACAGGTTGAACCCACCGAGATGAAAATACTTATACAATTACTGGCTTACATAATTTTGGGACGGGTGTTAATCTTGTGTTTGAAAAATTCGATAATTAAACACAGTCGACACGCCCATGCACACATAGATTTACAAAACAACAAATCTTTTCCGTAAGCATTATCTCTAGAAGTGATACCATAAAACTTCAGTTAGCAGGGGATTGATCTTTCTCTTTGCAAGGAGTAATTTTTGTAAACTCTCTACCCATTTTGCTTCCGACCAGGATTTATGCTTGTGTCATTCAATACAATTAATTCTGTTCAACTTAAAATAATGTACCGGTTTATGATAAATTTATCACAAGTGTACTAGTTTGAGGTTTATTGTGGTCAAAAAATTAGTTTGTGATAAATTTATCACAAGTGTATCAGTTTGGGATTTTTAGTGGTCAAAAAATTAGTTTGTTGTAAATTTATCATAAATGTATAAGTTTAGGGTTTTTCATGATATTAACCCCATTTTTAATGACTTTTACTATTGCAAATGAACAATTACTGAAAATTCTATCATTTTTTGTACCTCTTTCTGTAAGGCAGATTATAATAATATTGTTGCTCAGCTATAAAACATTTCTGATGTCATACACCAACGATAATTAGATTTCTCACACTATTATCAAATTCATTTTTTTATGTTAATACACAATATAAATTAAGAATTCACCTTCGTCTTATTCAAAAGAGAAAGATTCATGTAAACTAGGATACGAATCAACGAATCATTTATAATAAAATATATATTTCAATTTACACGAATGTAAAAATCGACACCAGTGCAACTATTTTATATTATTATGAAGATTGAACTGGCTTTAATGGAAAAGGAACAAAAGAAAAACAAGAAAAGGTCTGAAGGGTTTTTACCAATGTGAAAGTCATCATGAGTGATTGAAGTCTTGACAATTAATTTGCCTCGTTTATCGCCAAACGCAGCATCAATTTTGTTAAGCGAAATTATTATTTACTCAATTACGACAAACTCCTTGGAGCATAGCTCCTTCTGTAGGCACCGATCCTCCTCTAGCTGTAAACCTTGGGCAGCCGTCAATGGTCTAATCGTTAATTCAAAGGGTTGATTGGTCGTAAACGTGTCCTATTAACATGTAATTTTGCAGTCGTTAGTGAGATTGGTGAGGAAAAAGAGTAATCACGTGTCACGGACCAGATCGGAGGTTCTCAAGGCACAAAAGAACTAACGATGGTTGAGATAACCGGGCATGTCTTCAAACTTTTAGTGGTTTGGATTTTCTTGTGTAACCAAGAATGTTCTTAGGGGAATTATGGTAACTTGTGTGGAAAAATTATCTAAAAAGTCATAAACCTATTGTACGAGGGTCAATTCAGTCTTAAACCTTTCAATTTTGCCAATTCAATCCTAAACATTTTGACAACTTGCCAATTCAATCATAAACTTTTCAAATGTGCCAATTTAATCATAAATATTTTTATGATTTGCCATTATAGTCCTAAACCTTTTAAAAAATTATTAATTTTGTCCTTCTAGCTAATTTTGGCCGGAAATTGCTGACGTTGTGGTCTAGTCTGTATCGGCAGTCCTCGTGGTGATAATGTACATAAATTTTTTACTTAAAAAATTCCAATTTTTTATTGATTTCTTTTATCTTTTATTCTTTTCATTTTTTTCCTATCTTCTTCATTGAGCTAGTGGCTAGCTGAGGGCCGCAAAGCCCTTGCCAGCCATAGCAAGGCCGTCGTGGCCCTCGCCCCCCCTCATTGTTGCCGGCGAAGGCCTGGGTGAGGGCCGCGACGCCTCGCCTCGCCAGATTTGGCAAGGGTGTCATGACCCTCACCGAATTTGGCAAAGGCTTGCAAGCCCTCGCTGGCCATAGCGATGGTGTCGCGACCCTCGCCATGGTGGGCGAGGGCCTAGGCAAGGGCTCGTGATGCCCTTGCCGGCCGCAACAAGGGCTTCACGGCCCTCAACCTCCCTGCTCAATGGAGAAGAAAGAAGAAGAAAAGAAAAGAAAAGAATAAAATAAAAAATTCATGGTTAAAAAAAAAATTATCCACGTCAGGGCCATATAGGACAGCTAGTGCTAATTGGACTACCACGTCAATGATTTCCAGGCAAAATTAGCCAAAATGACTAAATTGATAATTTGTTAAAAAGTTTATGACTAAATTGGCAAATTGTGAAAATTTTTAGATGAAATCGGCACAATTAAAAGGTTTAAGACTAAATTGGCAACTTTTCAAAAGGTTTATGAATGAATTTGATAAAATTGAAAGGGTTATGACTAAATTAGCCGCCGTATAATAGGCTTAGGACTTTTTGGATAATTTTCTCGTAACTATATACTTATATACTAGAGCTTTCTTGTATTAAATGAGGGTGGTTGGTAGATAAGAAGATTATATTTCCAGCGTTCCATTGAGTAGAGATATACGATTGAAATTTCAGGGAGTTTATATATATTGAGGTATCTTCCCCTTGTTTGTAATATCTAACGTCCAATACATGAAGAGCAATGAAACATTCTCTTCCCAACATATCTCTCTCTCTCTCTCTCTCTCTCTCTCTCTCTCTCTCTCTCTCTCTCTCTCTCTCTCTCTCTCTCTCTCTCTCTCTCTCTCTCTCTTCATATGGCCAAGTGAGCGAGTGATTAGGGGAAGACTGAGCTTAGGAGACTCAAATAAGAGGTGAACGAGTCAAAGGGGCCTAAGTGCTGCACGATCATGATCTCAAGTATCAGTTCGTGGTAGTCATGCATCTGCACATTGTAATGTTTAATCTTATACAGGATCAAGCATGGACCATTTTCACCGATCCTTTTTTCACGTTTACCAAGTGGAAATCTAATTAGATCCTCCAACAACAGAGAGACCTGCTAATCATAGTTCCCAAGTCTCCAAATTGGGAAACAGTCCAATAATTTTGCACAAGTTGGGCGCACATACCTGGAAGTTGCGGGGGACCGCAAAAAACCCCCACATTAAGATGCTTTTATGAAGACAACTCTCTCTTGCCTTATAAAAACCATGGAGGGGCTTACTCAAAGTTTTCAATCTATTAATGCATAGTCTGGTTTTTCGCCACTATTTGGTGGTCCACAATGTTTTGCTGTAAGAACAAAATAAACATAACAACGTTTTTAGATAAAGTTTGGTAATGACCCCGAACTAATACCCATTAGTGGGTACAGACGATATAAAGATATATATATTTCTGATGGATGCATTGTACTATGATTGAGATCGACTTTTATAATAATGCACTATTTCTATTCAAAGTCTCAACTCGAACATGAAATGCTCCCTCCGAAATTGAATATGTAGCTCATGAGTTGTACATATGCGGAGCCCTCCGTTATATTGGAGATCTTTTGATTCTTCAAGCGTAACGAAACAATCTTTTGCCATTAAATCCTTCACCTCCTCTCCTTACACCACGAATTGAGATGTGTATGGAGATGCTGCTTCGGACCCATCTTCAGATGTCGAGTTCGAATTTTCTCTCAAGTTTTCAGTTCATATTTACCCACCTTATATTTTGTGAAGGGTTTACTCACCAATGAAATAAGGATGGCACGAGTCCCTCCCACGGCCATAAAAAAAAATGTCATATGCCAAAAAAAGATCTTGTATTCTAGGCATCCTCAACCCCCGCTATCATATGCATAAAACAATTATCTCAATACAAGGTCTTAGAATATTGAGATACTCACAACAAGAATGTTTATATGCACCACGGTCAAGTCCATTTACAGACACTGCCAAGGAAAATGGCAACAGGCAAACGGGCAAAATCGTTCCAAGTCCAAAATCCCGTTGCCATTGATTAAATAGGTGAGAGAGATAGAGAGAGGTGTACTGACATGTTTATTACTCGCGTATAAAATGTCTATCCTAGTTTATGACACAAATATGAGTATGGTAAACTTTAACATATATGCCCTTGTGAATTGATTGGTATTGAAAATTGCCAACACTATTTCCTTGTCAACTCTCTCTCTCCCTTCTTGATAACACGGGTTTGCCGAACCTTTTGCTTCAATTACTCTAAAGAATGCACATTAATCACCCCATTCATGTGCATCACATATGATTGTACACAAAATATCGTCGAATGACCCCAAGATGATTATTATTTGGAGACATCGTGATTTGAACACAGAATTTGTTGAGTTATGAATTGGCTAAGTAAGTTAAATTCTTCATCGCTCCTCAATTTCCCAATGCGTGGGTTTCGTCCCTAATTCATGCTCACATGTATCTTAACGTACTAATAACTCAAAAAAAAGTACATGCATAATTGCTGCATGTACATAGCATTGCAAGACCAGTCACATCCTACGACAAGCCAATAAAGCCAGCATTTAAGATACCAACAGTTGGATCCGACTAGGAGGCACTCGTGTGCTTGGGACATATATTCTCAAAAGACATGCATCCACACGAATGAGATTGAATCATTGACTTTGTAGTGTACAATCATTTGCGAACCCGAGGGCATGGGGCTCTTCATTATTGTGTTTCGATCGACTCTTGCATCCCCAGTTCCCGATTCCAACATAAAAAGCATCGATCCACTGCACATCGAGCATGAGATAATAAATGATGCCTAACCTTTTCAATGAGAGAGAGATCTCTCTTCCTGGTAGGAGGAAGATCGCTTTCATGCTTATCATCACAACATTAATGCATATATAGTTCTCAATTGTTGTCACTTGCTCAATTGTTATTATTCTTTCTGCACATTATTTGGGTCCAAATTTTCTTACGGACCATGTACTTAGTATTCTAATTATACGTCATTTCATAACTTGATCTCTTCATCTTGTCAGGTAAAAGGTCTTTATGTACATCATAATAGATCAAGATAATATCTCCATCATAGTCGATGTGGTTAGTCATACTTTTAGAAATTTAATAAATTATCCAAGTGAATAGTGATGCATGTGACTTGTTAAAAGAAAATTGTGTATCATATAGCGCAAGCTGCAATTAAAAGTAGCGCACAGCGAGGACAAGAAAGAGACATTGCACCATCCTTAATGCTATTTTGGGATTATCTAACTTTTCCGGCTACAGTTGAAAAGCGTCCCTTGGCATAAATCGAGTGCATTTGATCCACCGCCCTATGATAGGCGTCCAATTAGAGTATATAATGGAGAGCTGCAGATGAATCTTTGTTTGATAGTTGTCAATGGATTCTACGATAGAATGCCGCCATGCAGAAGTAATTACTGCAATCTTTCTTAGAAAAAGGCAGCTTTTCTTAACCAACATTGCTTCATTGAGTTAAAGGAAAAGTACCAAAAAGTCCTAAACTTATTGCATTGATATCAATTCAATTCTAAACTTTTTTTTTAAATCGAAAAGTTCTAAACTTTTCAATTGGATCAATTTAGTCCTAAACTTTTTCACATTGGTACAAATTCAATCCACTCGACCAATTTAAGTTGGAAATCTCCAATGTGAACGTCAGCCAAGCTACGTAGGACGGCTGGTGCTGACGTAGACATTTTTAATAATATTTTAATATTTTTTGAATTATTTTTCTTATTTTTTTCCTTTTCTTTTTGCCGATGGCCAATCACCAACCATAGGCCATAGCCGACAAGTGCTGGCCTCGCCTAGGCGAGGGCGAGCACCAGCAAGGCCCCCCTCGCTAGATTTGGCGAGGCCGACCCCCATTTAGGCCAGGGCGGCTTCGCCACGGCTTGCCTAGGTGTGGTTTGGCCTTATTGGGCCTCGCCTGGGTGAGCACGAGGCCAGGTGAGCCCTGCCTAGGTGATAGCAAGGCCTGGCCTCGCCTCGGTCAAGCAAGCTACAGGGAGGCCCCCCTTGTAGGGATATATCGAGAACCGAAAACAGAACAATCACGTAGAAATCAGAAAAATAGACGATGCACGAGTTTACCCAGGTCCACCCTCGAATAGGGCTACGTCCTGCAAAGAGATTTCACTATATTTTCGGTTTACAGCCACTTGACTCGTTACAATGATCAGAAAAACGAGCAAAATATATATATGCCCCAAACGGGCCTAAAACCTAAACCTATATGAAATCTCTTAATTTCGCACCATACGGGCCAGCCCAAACCCGTTGAGGTTTCGGGGGCGCTGCCCCCGAGCCCCCGCCCGCTCACCGGCGAGCGGGGCAGCCGTCCGCTGACCGGGCAGCGGAACCCCCGTCGGGGGGCGCTGCCCCCGAACCCCCGCCCGCTGACCGGGCAGCGGGGCACCCGTGTCGGGGGCGCTGCCCCCGAACCCCCGCATTCCGCACGCATGGGTCACATGTCGTTGGACAACACTTCAGTTTCCCTAAGCTCACGTGGGCGTACCCGATGTGAGAAACAAGGGTCCCCGAAGTATTCGCCAACTCCAACACCCCTGGCCTAGGCGAGGGTGAGCGCTCGCCTAGGCATGGCCTAGCGAGGCTAACCCTTGACTGTGGCCAGCAATGGGCGATCGGCAAAATAAAAAGGAAAAAAATTTAAAAATATATAATAAAAATATATTATAATTTTATTAGAAATATTCACGGTAGAGTCAATCATGCTACGTAGGATGGCCGGCATCTACGTCAGCGATTTTTTATCTAAATTGGCCGGATTGACTAAATTAGTATTGATTGTAAAAGATTTAGAACTAAATTAGTTCAATTGAAAGGTTTAAGACTAAATTGATACCAATGCAATAGATTTAGGACTTTTTGGACTTCTCTCTTGAGTTAAAAGGTAGGCGAGGCCACTTTCCACCAAGAAGTAGGAAGACAAGTGAAACTGTAGTTTGACCTCGAATTATTAAGCAAGGTTAAGGCGGTCCTGCATTTAATTAACCCAATTAATATGTTCTGGTATGTGTTTGATTGATGCATCGAAATGGGCCGATAACATTTCTGTCTCATCAGGACTTTTAGTTCATGTTTCTCCGAAATTGTAGATGTCTTTTCCATTTCTCTATTTGCCCTCATTTAGATCATCTGAAGGAAAAAAAAAAAAGGCACACAGATTATCTCTTCGGTTGTATAAGAGTAATATTCAAACGGCCAACAAATGGCATTATGCAACTTCAAGGAGCTTGATTTCAAAAACCGCACTGCCATCCGGTAGTTGAGAACCCGACGGAATAGAGGTTTGATCTGTGGACTGAAAATAATTCAAATGTTTAGTAGCCAAAAACATGACAAGCCATGGAACACACAGAGACCACAAAAACTAAGGCTGGTTCAGTCTCTTTCCGAACAGAAACTCTTGGACTCAAAACATGGAGAGAGAGAGAGAGAGAGAGAGAGAGAGAGAGAGATGAATGAATTGCACGTTAGGTGATGAGTGGCAATCGTCTGATGATGAAGTGGCAACAGCTTGCAAATCAATTTATGCTCATTCTTTTGTGTCAACGTGTTCATTTCGAAAATCAGTAGATGGTTCGCCCAGATCTGCTTTGTTGGGTGGTGCAAGACTCAACCGACGAGTTCTCCTAGGCTCGAGTATTTTTCTTTTCCCATTTAAATGTGTTCAATTAAGCCCCCTACATTTGATGTTTTTGCCAATCAACTCACCATGATGACATAAACTTAGCCGTTGTTGTTTCTTTTGCCCTAACAGGCCTCAATATTGGACAGACGTAAGACTTGTCGAGCGATATTTTTGCTACGGTCACTTCCGTGTTTTCACCGGAGTCAGAGTCATCTTCCGATTCATAGTTGTCGACCAAGGCCGTACTTTATTTGAACTCTCTATGTGGCTTCTTATCTCTTCCTCGTAATAACTGCTCGTATTTAGACACTCTTGTCGCCAATTGAAACGAATCAACAAAGTCTTGATCTTCGAATCTTTCTCTAATGTTTAATTTTAACCCGTTAAAGGCCAAAAGCTTAGCACGAAAGTGCAATTAAGTTCTAAAATTTTCAAAAAGTGCGATTGAGTCCTAAAACTTATCTAGTTGGTGCAATCAAGTCCGTCCAACTTAACAAATGAAAAATGCTAACAAGTTTTAGGACTTGATTGCACTTTTTAATAGATTTAGAACTCAATTGCACATTTGTAACAAGTTTTAGAACTCAATTACACTTTCGTGACAAGTTTTAGGACTTCAAGTGTACTTATCCCTAAATTTATTTAGCGTAACCAAATCTCCATACTCATGAATCTCTAGTTCACAAGAGCAAGGTGGGCTCCTTGTCTTACTCGAGCCCCCTACCAGCTTGTAATAATTTAGTGGTGACTCTTGAGTTCAATATCAAACGAATCATTGAATGAGAAAACCAAGTTGTGATCGGCAAGATTTGAGAGGACTCGTGCTACCCATAAGTGCCACTTCACAAAAAGGATCATTTGTGCTCATTTAGTAATCCATTATAACTCCCTTGGGGCTCACCATGGTTGTGACAACCTTTACAGAAAAGCATATCTTAAAATGACATGTGGTAATTTGTATATCAACATGTACGCATTACAGACTAGACACGTGTGTGTGCGTTCTCCTATATATCACAATCTTCTTCTTTTTTTCTTTTTTTCCTTTTTTTTGTAAACCGGGGCATGAGCTCAAAAGCTTAACTATTTGAAAGTCCATAAAGCATCCTATAAGTCCCATGAACCTCCTATGTCCAAACCTTTAACCTATGCATATATCTTCGAATCTGAGTAGTAAGCGCGTAGTTGATAAGATTCGGAAAGGTGACCTCCGGTTAATGAGTTGAAAATCTTATGACATCCCAACAACCTAGGCAATCCTGAAGAGTTTGTATATCAATATCTTGAACCTATATAAATGTACAAAATCTGGTTCATGTTTAATACTATAAGATGGAGATTAACCTACCCCTAAAAGCCCAGATTTGGCTTTTATGTAAGCAGTTTAGAATCATGGCTTCAGATTGGGACCTTCTATATTATGGATTTACATTCCAAATTTAACTCTTTAAGAGAAGGATACATTAATGCGTTGAATTAATTTCAATGATTAACACTATGTTTGTTAGGACGGATTAGAAGGGAAGACAAATGGTTTTAAAGACATAATCGTGGTTGGATGAAGAAAAAGAGACCAAGGGAAAGGATTAGGACAGATTGATATGGTCATACATTTTGAATCCCTCCGAAACTTTCTAAGTATTGGAGGAAATTGGGTATTACTAAAGAATTTTATTCTTCTTTCTCTCATATACCATATTAAATCTATTTATAAATAAAAAAATGACATTTATGTCATAATGCATTCTTTTCCTCTCTTTTCCCTTCCTAACATCTAGGCATCATCATAACAAAATCCCTTCAAACCCTCTATTTTCAATTGCTTATAATTATTTAAATTTGTTCTTTTTCTTTCAAATCACTCTATCCAAACTGGGTGTAAAATGTTTTCTTTTCTTTTATTATTTAATTTTGTTTTTTTCCCCTTCTTCCTTCTCTGTGTGTGGCCGTCGTTGTTGCTTTGCTGCTTGTTGCGTCACCATTCACTATTGCCACCACTATTTAGTCATTGGGACTAATGGGGTTTTGATTTCAAAAGGCATGTTTTAATATCCCAAGTAAGCACTCGGATAAATGAATTTTTTCCCCCAATGAATGGAGACAGGCATGTCTTCAATCAGTGGATGGCAATTGAATTATGTTTTTGCGCGTGCAGATTCTTGCTAGTCGCGCTGCGTAAAGACCTACACTAATTGTAGCCTCATCATGGAAATTAAATCTAAACCCTTGTTTAACTCTCCCTTGTACGATTTGAAAGCTTATCCATATGATTGAAATGGTGGTCCTTCAATTTATCCATATGATTGAAATGGGGGTCCTTCAATTAATTTCCGTCATTTTGTTCACTTGTGAGCTCCGTAGGAAGCTTCCATCAGACAAAGATTCATAGTCCGACAGATGCATGATTTTAATATTAACATCAGTGACACTTCATTGACTACAATTCTTTCCGCTTTCCTCCAACTTGATATGACAGACGAGTGGTCCTGATTTTTCTCATCAAACATATTTACGCATGCGCACCCACACATCGCCCCCCGAATTTTCATTCCCAACCACCTGAATGCACGCATCACCCTCCTCATATGGCAAGCAAAAGCCCCGGCAACGACCCGTCGAAGCGGTCCCTCACCTGGCTCTGCCAAAGTGTATGGTTTGCCCGCGCCACCTCCCACCGCGGCAATGACACTTCTCTCACGGTGAGCCACGTGTTGAAATACTCCCTGAGCTGCGTGATCAGCCCGTTCTTCAGCGTCCACGCATGGACCCAATATGCCTGCGCCCCTTCCCACCCCTCAGCGATCACACAGTCATCGCCTACAGCCGTTATGCGACGTGGATGGAATGTAAACGCGGAGCAGTCCGATTCCCCGGTGAGCACCCGCATCAAATGCTGGCAACCGGGCGGCCCATGGAACCACCATTCGAGATCGCTGGCCAGGAGCTTGGCCACCTTGTCGGAGTCGCCCAGAGCCAATGCGGCGTAAAGGGCCTCGACGGTGGCTTTGTTTTTGTCAGATTCCGGCGTGGTAGGTTCAATGCCAATGGTTGCCATTTTGGGTTATAAATGAAGGAATGTAATGCGATAGAGAATGGGTCTAAAAGCTAAAAGAAAAGTGGGATGGATTTTGTATGGAACGTGGCTTGCTTTCTTGCTTGGGAGCGTTGGTCTTGGTATTGCACTATAGGCCTTTGCGGTGAACCTATTTATAGCATGAAATTGGGACTTGGGAGAGGAAGAGGAGATTGGGACCCACTCTTCTAATTAGTCAGAGATCAACGGTGGTGATTCGTGTCGGTGATAACGTAGGAGATCAGACGGACACTTCATGCTTCTAAGATGGGGATGTCCTTTCTGCCACGCTTGATGCCAGGCAAGAACTCATGGAGCCCACAATAATGCAACCCTAAATTCAATGCTCTTCTGGGGACAAACAATGGCAATTGCACCGGAACCAGATGGATCCGAAAACCATAATAAAACATTTCTGGGCGTAATGACCATTCTACCCCTTGTAGGGTTTCTCTATCCAGTCACACCTTTATTTCTCTTCCTCATTGCAGAAAATTCACTTTAGATAGGTAATCCCTAATTTGTATATGTTGATATCTAAATTTTAGCTAACCATTTAAGAATTAATTGCATAAAAAATTAGGAATTAATCTTTAACTCCTAAACAAAAATACTAAAGTTAAATTACATAGCATATAGTTTAGGAGCACATAGTTTAATTGCATTGTGCATCGGACCGGTGGTGGCAAATAAACTCTAATAAGTTGCGCAGATTTGGCCCAAACATCAAGCAAAACTCAGTCAGGCTAGGGGCATTGTGGCCGAAAATTTCAAGGCAAGATGGGCATAATTGAGCTTAATTTGGTTATATATCAACCCATTGAAGTTTAAACACAATTTAGCCTTAGGTTGTTAGAGCCCGTCACATTAGAAAGGCTTAAATTAACCCACGACAGTGACATAAACCTAGGTTAATGCTATATATAGATAGGTATGCCTCTTAATTGAGAGGTCGGTAATGATAATTTCAGAATATGGAAAGTGAAACATGTGAGGTCAAAAAGAGAGAGGAATGGGTCTCTTGGTCAAACACCTTCTAGCCGAGGCTCCTCCATCGGTGCCACCCTAGGCCGAGCCCCCACCAGCCGACTCGACGTTGCTATTTCCCCTTGCTGGCAACACCTTAGTCCAGACGACCAACTGCTTCCACCGCGACAAGCCTCACTGCGACGAGTTGGCCTGACGCTGCTTTTTCCCCGCTCGACACTGAAGATCACCAGCTGCTACCGCCATGCTGCTCGCCAACCTGTTGACACCCCAACCAAGATGACGTCGAGCCCGCAGCTGCTTCCCTCTCGATGACAACACCTGCTGCGACTTGCTGCTCCTCCGTGGCGTCTGCTGCTGTCTCCTGACCTGATGTTGAGCCAAAGCTGTTGATCCCTGTTGTCTTGTGCTGTTCAATCTGCACCTGCCGCGACTTGCTGCTCCTCAATCCAATAATGCTTGTGGCTCCCGTCTAGAGTTGAAATTGCACATCACATCTCATGCACATATCTATGTGATTGACATGGTTCTACTAGATGAAGTCTTCTAAACCTTTGCTTTGCATTTTACTTATTTTTCCATATCTTTTTGGTTGGTCTATGACATTAGGTTAATCATAAGTCTTGGTCTATACACTATGGGAGGGGTCAACATCCGAATTATTACTACTCTTAAAGACGAGCCCACAAAATGATGGAGTAGACTCAAGCCGACCAGCCATATTTTCGCTAAGTCCAAGATAGGACAATTACTCCCTTTGTTGGAAATAAAGGTCCGTTGTGGCCTCATTCGAGCATTGGTGCATTTCTGGTGTCCGGAAACCCCTTCCTTCATATTTGGTGAGCATGAACTTACTCTTGCTTTGGAAGAATATAGCATCGTCATTGGAAAATCTTTGGACTTGGAATTAATTCCCATATTGATTTTATTTGAATTTTTTAGTATCAAGGAAGATGAAGTACGAAGAATTTTGAAAGGGAATTGTGGGACATGTACTTCCTCATTTTTGGGTCAATGCTTTAATAATGCTACACCATTTCAAAAGAGTAAGATCTTCTTGCTAGCTTTCTTTGGATTTGCAGTTTTTCCTCATTGCAAGAATGCAATACTATTTTAGTTGAAATTTTTATTTCCCTTACTAAATACAAGCAAAATGATAAGAAAACATTTCATGCTCCTCCCAAGTTTTTGCAAATTTAGTTTCTTTCTCACATA
Organism: Syzygium malaccense; assembly: GCA_031216405.1. Lineage (NCBI taxonomy): Eukaryota > Viridiplantae > Streptophyta > Magnoliopsida > Myrtales > Myrtaceae > Syzygium > Syzygium malaccense. The sequence continues at coordinate 5,871,829 of CM062253.1, read as the reverse complement.
AAAGGGTGTGGAAACCTATTGACAATACCTGAGGTTAATAATTCCAATCACCCCATTTTGAGATTTAAAGATAAGCAAAAATATGCTCCGGATTATCACTATTCTAAATGGCTACCTTTTATGGAAAATCTGAGTCCCAAAGGTTTCTAGTGGCATGCTAACTAGTTCCAAGTCTAGGAGACACAATTCACATGTGATGGTATTAGACCAGTCTCCCTGCTAAGCTTTACTGGCGCAATCGAGTACTACTCCTCCTGAGTAACTCGTCAGTATCAAGTTGTGCAAGAACTCCTACAAGCATTACAGCCGGAGCTAATCTGGGCCGATTTCAATGATGAGGATGACTACCATGAATGGACCATTAGCTTGATCAAGCCGATGTGGGGCATGTGCTGATCGCTGAAACTTGTACGGCCCCAAAAAGAGTTGAAGGGGAAACAGAAGATCTATCATGCATCAATTGAATACATCTTATTGCACAAGACTCCAAAGAGGTTACTCCCGAAGATACCCAAACTGCCTGTCAAGTCTACTAATCATGCAAGGAACAACCTTCTTAAGAGGAAGGCCGAAGAAGCCCAAGAACATGCCTCCAAGCTAGCTCAAGCATATAAGTAGTTGCAAAAGGAAGTTGCCTATGATGTATATTAGATCATGCTGAATAAAAAGGCTTGAATCTAGCTATCTTTTGGTTTCATTTTTTAGATTCGTTGTTTAGGAAGTTGAGTCATTTATTTTCTAGCATATTTGTTTAGGGGATGTCAGGTTGTTGCTTTCATAGTTATTGTTCCAGAATTTCATCCGAATAAAGGATTATTTCATTAATGAATAAATCAATGCGGTTAGACCTGTGTCATGGACTGGCGTGCGATTTTTCTTCGATGCTTATGTATGCCCAATTGTTTGCGAATTAGGTGATTACGGAGCGATCCCACTCACCTATTCGAACGAGGTCAAGAGCAAGAATAGGTGATCAAACTGAATTGTGTGAACGCATTACCAATATTGAGGAAAGTGATCTTATATTACTTTTTAGACATCTATAGAAATTTCATGTGCAATTCCATTCAATTGAAAATCGCCACTCTATTATCATAATATGATGACGGTTAGGAACCCATTGAGAAAAATGTGAAGGAGACGATTATGCATTTAAAACTCCTAGATGAGGTTGTCCATTTACGCCTGGAATAGCCAACCCGATATACATAATCCATTAGATCATATGAATTTCACGTGGGACCTAAACGGTCCAACACATGTGATCTAGTGGACTTACATGCTTCGAGTTCACGTAACAATTATACCTGAACTCTAGAGCCCAAAAAAGAACAAAATAGGAAGGAGAATCTTGTAATTTGGGGAGCATTCGGGTTAATGGCGTGCGGTATGATGCCAGCCTGGCAGTATCTTTGACTGCTTTGACTCGTGTTTTCATTAGTTTGTTTTTTTTCTGGATAACAACGTGTGGAGGCTGTCTAAGGTCGCTTTCAGCGTGCGCGTAACACATGAATTTCCTAAAGTACCCCCAAGCTCCAGACGGATTAGCATTGGCCGGTGTCACAGCTGCCACTGACGTGACAATTCAACTTTGAAAAGGGTGGCGCGTGATTTGTGATCCCTCCCATTAGGTAAAATATCAATTATTAATTAAATAATCCCAACATCCCTGTCTACGTCCCATGCAATGTCAAAATTAATTTTTTTTGAGGCACTCTTCCAAGGTACAAGAAATGTTAAAGAAACAGAGTTAATTAATGCCACAAAAAACTCAAACTATATTCATTGCGGCATAAATATTCTGAACTTTTGTTTGTATCACTAAAAATTTTAAATTTATCCATCGTGATATGAACATCTCAATTTTTTTTTGTGTTGTAAAATATCATGAACTTATATTAACATGACAAATATGTTTTAGATGGAATTAAAATAGAAAATATATATATCACATATGTATAAATTTAGATTTTTTTGAAATAAAAAAAATTAGGGATAGCTGCGTCATGGTGGATTCTTGTCTAATTTGGGGTATAGCTCCTTCTATAGGCATCGATCCTCCTATAGCTATAAAACCTTTGGCAACCGTTAATTGGTCGAATGATGACGCTCACCATCCATAACAATCGTCCATCATAGCATGTCGTAAAGGTCTTCTATAAACATTTAATTCCCTAATCGTAGGTGAGATTGGTGAGGAACTAGAGTAATCACGTGTGACAAACCGTAGTTTCTCAAGGTATATAGGTCCGATGGCAAGCGAGATAACTGGGCATATCTTCAAACTTTTAGTGGTTTCGGGTCTCTTAAGTACCCTAGAATGTTCTTAGGGGAATTATGGAAATTGTTCACTTATATTTTAGAGCATTTTATATTAAATTAGGGCAGTCGATAGGTGAGGAGATTAGATATCCACCGTCACATTAAGTAGAGTTCTACGGTTGTAATTTCAAGAGAGATTCTCTCTGCAATCTGGATAGACCAAGTGAGTGAGTGATAGAGTGATTGGGGGAAAACTGAGCTTAGGCGACTAAATAAGAGGTGAACAAGTTAGGGGCCTAAGTGCCACATGATAATCATTTGTATGCCAATTGTAATTTTTAATTATCTTCACAATCAAGCATGGATATTTTTCGCTAATCCTTTTCTCACATTATCCAATAGATATCAAATTAAATCCTCCAACAACAGATAGACCCGTTAATCATAGTTCCCTAGCTATCTCCAATTTGGAAGAAAGTCCAAGAAATTTTTCATTTATTATAAACCATCTTTGGCGCAAGTTGGATGCACATATTTGGAAGTTGTGGAGGACCGCAACAAACCCACATGAAGATGCTTTTATGAAGACAACTTTCTCTAGCTATGCAAAGATCATGAAGGGGCTCACTCGGAGTCTTCAAGCTGTACTAATGCGTAGTATGGTTTTTTGCAACTATTTGGTGGTCCACAACGTTTTGGTTGAAGAACAATAAAAAAAAAAGGCCTCAAAATAAAGTTTGGTGATAACCACTAAGTAATCCTCATTAATTGGTACCGACGGTGTATTGAATTTTTTTTCTTTTTATGATGGATGCATTGTACTATGATTGAGATCGACGTTTATAATAAGGCACTATTCCTGTTCAAACTCTCAAACTCATATATGCAATGCTCCCCGGAAATTGAATATGTATCTCATGAGTTGTATATAAGTTGAACCCTCCATTAGCTTGGAGATATTTGACTCTTCCAGCGTTTCAAAACAGTCTTTTGCCCTTCAATCCCTCACCTCCCCTCCTTACACCACGAATTGAGATGTGTGCGGAGGTGCTGCTTCGATCCCACTTTCGCAAACCGAGTTCGAATCCTCCCTTGCGTTTTTAGATCGTGGTTATCCGACGCTAGGTGTCTGAGCCCTCCTGATATCTCATGGGGAGTTCACTTGCGCAATTGACACGAATAAGAGCGGCGCTAGTTCCTGTTGCCATATAAAATATATATCTTTTGCCCAAAGAAGGTTTTATATTCTAGGCTTCCCCCAACTCTCTACTGGTGAGGGGAAGAAACATAAGAAGAAAACAATTATTTCAATACAAGGTGACAGAATATTGATAGATAAGCACAACTAGAAATGTTTCTAAGTGTTTTTGGGGATTGGAAAAATGTATAAGTAATAACAATAATCAGTAGGGATGGGCCAACTAAGAAAATAAATTCATGTATTTGGACTGGGCTTGGAAAATGGATAATCACTTGGGATGGCCGTTTAAGCCGTCGCCGAGAGGCACTTTCAAGGATGGATCTTATTGCCTTTCCTTAAAGAGTCGTAGCCTAATTATCATTGTTTTAGAGAAAAATGACATAAATAGTCTTTGAACTTTGATCCAATGTGCAATATCAACTGTGAACTTTTAATTTGTTTAATATAATATATGAACTTAAGCTCAATGTGCAATGTAGTTCTTGAATTTTTAATATGTTCACTGTGGTCCCCATACTTTTGGTACATATTGAATTAGGTCTTTGGAATATATGATAATGTTCAATGTTGTCCCTGATCTTAAATTAATAAAAAGACAATACTCAACATTTATATGTAGTTCAGGGACTACACTGAACATGTATCAAAAGTTCAGAGACCACAATAATAAATTAAAAATTCAAGGATCGCATTGTACATTGAACTAAAATTGCCAAATGTGAATGGGTTGGTCTTGACAATTGCCAACTCAACTTCCTCATCAAATCTCTCTCTCTCTCTCTCTCTCTCTCTCTCTCTCTCTCTCTCTCTCTCTCTCTCTCTCTCTCTCTCTCTCTCTCTCTCTCCTTGAAAACATGAGTCAACCTTTTGCTTTCGGTTCTCCAAAAAAATGGACATTAACAACCCCATTTACGAACATTGCATAAGACTCTACATAAAATATTGAAGAATGACCCTCCAGGTGGATATGAACTAGAAACATCATGATTCGAATCGATATCTGTTTGTTTTGTAAAAATGAATAATTTAAAAAATATTTTTTGTAAAAATAATCGCTTACATTCCTTGAAATAAGTAATTAATAAAAATATTATTGATAGTAATCTATGTTTAAATATTTTCATAAACGATAGAAATATTTTTCGTTTATTCATTTTTTATAAGTGATCATCTTATGAAATTTTTTTTTTAAGTCATTCATTTTTCGCAAAATAACACAATCCTAAGAATTCTAAATGATTCATCCCTCTCACTCGGTGCGTGGGATTCTATCCTTAGTACATACCGGCGAGTGCATCTTAACTTACCAAAAATTCAAAAATAAAAGAACATGCCTAATTTCTGCCCACGTATGATATTGCAAGATCAGTCACATCCTGGGACAATCCAATAAAGCAAGCATTTAAGAATACCAACAGTTGGATCCAGTCAGGAGTTGCTCGTGTGCTCAGGACATTCATTCTCAAAAGATATGAATCCCCACGAACGAGAGAGGATTATCGACTCTGTACGATCATCGGCGAGCCCGAGGGCATGGGGCCCCTCGTTATTGTGCTCCAATCGACTCTTGCGTCCCCACTTTCCGATTCGAACATGAAAAACATCGATCCATTGCACATCGACCATGAGATAATAAACGATACCTAACATTTTCAATGAGAGAGAGATCTCTTTTCTCGGTAGGAGGAATATCACTGTCATGCTTATCATCATGATATAAATGCATTAGGGTTAGATGTTCTTATAGACCCTGTACTTGGAGTTTTCTTCTTTTCTGTTTTTCTTCAATCGGGGAATGATTCAACGAAAAGGAAAAATTCCAAATAACAACTTGAAATATCCTCCTTTTCTCAAATAAGATTCTGAAGTAAATTTTATATTAAATAAGAACCTGAAGTGACCGTGACAGTTTCAAATAAGGGTCTAACCTTGCTAGTCGCCGGCCGGTTAAATATTTTGATCAATCAATGACATTTTTGTCAAAAGATAATTTTAATATTAAATTATTTTTTCCTTTTTTTTTTCTTCTTTTCGGTGAGGGATCGGTGACACTCACTGGCTGCTAGGTGGAGGGCCAATATGGGCGAGGGTTGCCTCGTCCAGATTTGGCAAGGGGCGGACTTGCCCGAAGCAAGGCCGTCCCTTGCCGGCTACTGGCAAGGGCCGATCTCGCCTATGGCCGGCAAGGGCCACCCTTGCCTAGCCCTCTCCAGGCATCATTGGTGCCTAGCAATTGGCCATCGGCTAAGAAGAAAGAAAAAACTAGAAAAAGGAAAAAAGTGAAAAATAAAAAAAAAACAGGGTAAAGGACGGAAATGCCTTTGACAATTTGGAAAGTAAAACCATTCTTCGAAACTAACATAGCCACTTCATAAGCTAATTTGAAATAAGAGCTTAATACAAGATCCACTTTAAGCCCTTATTTGAAATTTTCCCAACAAAAAATCTCAAGTTATTCAATAGATATGAACTCACGTATATATAAAATCGGAATACACCCCCGAAAATCTAATGGAGAAGAGTTATACTTCATAACTTGATCTCTTCGTCTTGTCTGGTAAAAGTTTTCTCTATTTATTATAATAAATCTATATAAAGTCTTCATCAAAGTCGATATGGTTCGTCATATTTTTAGAAATTTACAAATTATTTAGATGACTAGTGATAAACGTGACTTTTGTTAAAAGAAACTTGAGTGCCATATAGAGTTAGTTGCAATTAGACGTAGCACACAGCTATTGGGAATGCGCAACAGAAGCTCAATACCTTCACCTGGGAAGATTGCCAAAAGAGAGCTCAAGTCCGAGCCCGTCAGCATATCCAGTTGGATCCACCTTCACTCAAAAACTTAAGCCAATGAGTTATGGGACAATTAGGATATATTAATTGCTCAGCACCACATCAATTATTCGATATGAAACTTCTTTAACACAACTCATATGTATATCTCAACAATCTCTCCCTCACATGTGAGCTCAGTATTAGATTTACTCCTCTTAATTCAGGTATTTTTCTACATCAGCTTATCTCAACTTAAATCTTCAAGCCATTGTAATGCGCCCGCAACTATACACAACAACCATCATCAATTGCTAACTTAGAATTGCATCACCCATGGTTTCTATATCGCGTCACTTCTCACCAAACCAACCGAGATGACAATTTCCACCTGAAAATAAGTATCGATCATGAGATTTATTTATTGAGATATTCACTAAACACCTGAATAGATTGGAGGCCTGCCAATCAATCATCGGCTCTGATAACATTTGTTGGGAATGTGCAGCAAAAGCCTGATATCTTCAGCTAAGGAGATCGCTAAGAGAGAGCTCAGGTCCGAGTCCGTCAACATAAGGAGAAATAAGCGATGCACCATTCTCAATGCTATTCACAGGGCCAATATTTTGGCCTCGGTTGAAAACCATCCTTCTATATAAATCAGATGCATTCGATCCACCGCCCTATGAAAGGCGTCCAATTAGAATATATGAGTGAGAGCTGCTGCTCAATCTTTCATTCCCACAATACAAGGTCCAAACTTACTCGGTGCTCACAAGAAGACAGTAGCTCTTTAGCTGTCAATGGACAGTGTGAAAGAAAGATGCAACAAAGCCAAGCACGTCGGTTCCAAAAGGGTGTTCGATAGCAAAAGCCGCGTTGCCATCCGGTAGTTGAGAACCTGACAGAATCGAGGTTCGATCTGTTGACCGATAATAATTTAATGTGTAGTACCCAAAAACATGACAAGCCACGGAACACACAGAGACCACAAAAGCTAAGGCTGGTTCAATCTCTTTCCGTGCAGAAACTCTTGGACTCAAAACATGGGTCAGAGAGTGAGAGAGAGAGACATGAATGAATTGCATGTTAGGTGACGAATGGCGATCGTCTGGTGGTGAAGCCACAGCAGCTTGCAGATCAATTCATGCTAGTGTCGACGTGTTCCCTTCCGAATCAGAAGATGGTTCACTGTGATCTGCTTCGTTGGGTGGTGCTTACTCCTTGACAAGACTCAATCGCCGAGATTTCCTTGGCTCGAGTGTTTACTCTTCCCCGTTTAAATTTGTTCAATTAGGCCCCCCAGACATGATGTTTTTGCCAATCAACGCCCCATGAGGACATGAACTTCTACGAATAATTTCATTGATCAGAAGGTATTAGAAATTATATATCCGACCTAGAATCTATTACAGTTCCATCCGTTTCTTCCCTTCAAATTCTTTTGTTCCTAAATTTGAATTTTCTTTTAATTCTCTAAGCAAGAAACCGAAATTTTAACGAAAATTTTCATCGCTGTTTGCAGTTGAAGTCCTGACTATTAACAGATAGAAAGAGGCTTTTGTTAATTAAGAGTTTGTTAACTGGTTTGGGTCCACTACTGGATGGGTATAGCTTGAAAAAAATGCAGAGCGAGACAAGCCAGGTATGCTCAAGAATACAAAAGAGATGGATCATAAGAGATGCTGAGAAAAGTCTAACGCCATCATAGATGTAAGCGTGAAGTTCTACCTGTCTTGGCGACAGTAGTGTGCGTAACACTTGAATTATATTACACATTCTTTGTTTTAATGACAGGCAAATAACGCCAAAGAAAGGCCCCAGATGGGTTCTAGTTTTATTAGTATGATCTTTCATACTTCAATTCCATAATCCAGTATTTTCATCCGGCTCCAAGTTTGGATCACAACAATTGCGCCTTAAACGAATTGACTCATGAAATGATTTACTTCAAAGCTCCATTTGTCATTGTTGATGAGTATGGGAAACTTTTTGGTTTCAACTTTAGTATGATCTCTTACTTATTCACGATAATTAACCTGTTCATTTCACTCCAATCTCAACTCAATGTCCTCTATCCTAGGTTCCATCAGTCAAATCGCCCAAGATGCAACAACACATTAAAGGACTTTAACATAAAATTATCAGATGATGGAGTGAGACCACACTTACTGAAATCTCCAGCTTTTCTACATAAGCCATAGGAAGAATTGTGCCCGACTATTGCCACAAAAAAGAAAAAGCAAAAGAAACGAAGAGCCTGCCACAAAGGCAGCCTCAAGGTTTTCTGTCCAATGTAGTATACAATGTGGAGCTAAGACCTTGGTTCTGTAACTTCTAATTAGCTAAAGGATCATCAACTCACCATTACACTAACATATAGAATGCAGATTATAGGCCACAATGGTATTGAAACCTTGTCATGGCCGCAACATTGTCAAGCTGCAAGATATAACTAGAAACTTTCCTAGTCTGAATGCATGCATGTGAAGGAGAGGAAAAGGGGAAGCCATTGATTTCCTCCACTTAAAAGTAGAGAAACGGAGCTTTGCTCTGCAGTTAGAAAGCATGCTCACCTGTATAAGTACCTGCAAAGAACCTGAGTTCAGCGATTTAGATGTGTGATCAAGCTCGAATGCCTCCTACTCAATACCTCATGCACAACCTATAACTTAGAGTTACAACATCTATGTATCAAATTACATTCCCAACCCCAGAAAAAGAACTGAAAAACTACTCCATGAGGGCCAAAAACAGCGGTTGCCCCTCCTTCAAAGAGCAATGAATGCTGAACCGATCTACTATGCATTCCAGGGAGATATGAACTTAGGGGCGTACCGAGAAAATTAAAATATCTTTAGATTGAAAGAATTTTGAAGAAAATCGAAAACCTCAATATTCCAAATGGCAACGTACAGTGAGCTCTTCACCATTCATGCATCTAACTAGCCTCCAAGATGAATAAAGAGTACAGATCAGGCAGCCTTCCAAAAACAAGAAAATTCTCGCTTCAGTAACTCGAACTTCCATTTTTCTGTGAGAAGGAATATTCTGTTGAAGCAGATATATATATCATAATTGAAAAGATTTGGCCATACCAATTGCTGACAAATAGTTCCACTAGCTGCATAAATTGGGATTGTCTTTGCTCTGTATGAGGGGAACGCCGTCTTCCCTCCAAACTATTCGCTCTTGACATATTGCGGCGACTGCCTCCACATATAAACGATGCTCCTATAGACAAACAAGATGTCACCTAATGACTAGCTGAATGCGTTCTCTGTTTTCTTTTTTAGCTCAAAATAAAAGTGCATTAACAATATTTATCTAGCACCTGCTAGTTTGATAATATTGAATAGAACAGAATCATAAATAGCACAATAATGAAATTCTTGGGTAGAACTTCAGCAAAATCGTTATAAAGGTATCATTACCTCTTTGAGAACCCTTGCAGCCAGTTCCTCTGCAGTGTCAGTAGCCAACACTGGGACAACTCTTTGAGCAAGAATGCGTCCCGTGTCATAACGCTCATCAACAAAGTGAATCGTAGGTCCTGAATATCTACCAAGAGTATGCAAGAGAATAAATTGCAAAGGAATGATAAGGAACCAAAAAAGTCTGAAGAAGGACGAGACAAACAAGGACATGTGGCGTCAAAGTTGGGAATCTACCTAGCCCCAGAAGCAATGACTGCTTTGTGCACCTTCATTCCAAAGTAACCCTTTCCTCCAAAAGCAGGAAGGAGTGATGGATGAATATTAAGAATGGATTTGTGATACGCCTGAATCAATTCCATAGGTATAAGTTTCAGGTACCCAGCAAGGAGAATGAAATCAACCTCATATCTCCTGATCAACATTAAATAATAAGTGAATGTTATTATCGCTGCTAAAGTTTAATCTAATTTGCTAAGCGCTTAAAAGATCAACATGACAGCTATCTTGTGAAGCGAGAAACAGGATTTCTTCCAGGATAGTGAGGTTAAATCTAAGCAACTGAATACATGACACCATCTATGAGACCCCTTGTCCAGAAGCAAATGTTATTGAAGGAAAACAGAATGTTTGACTCCCTGCACTTCCATTGTTATTTCCCCTTTCTACTTTGACCCCCAAATAGAAAACTCTGCACTTTTATTGCTTTTTCCTCCTCTCTAATTTGAACAATTAGACAATTGTAACCACCAATGTGCAAACCCCACGTAAAATAACACACAGCCCACACAGTAGATCAAGTGGTCAACACAAAGCAACTACGAGAATGACATGCTCAGGTATGTCTACATGTTTACATTAATGGATATTCTCGCCCTAAACTCTTGCTTTCTGTATGGAGCATTGTGGCTATGCCATGTGTTGCATAAAGGAGCACTCAGTGACAAAATTATACCCAACAGACCCCGCTACATGTTCACAACAATGATCTCCCCGCACCAATGTTGCGGTAGGTGCTGGTCAACATCTACCTACTCACAAAATCAACAGGTGAATCCAGATCACCCTTTCTCACAAGCACCAAACTCACCCATTAAATACAAATGGACATCCTCCTGCAGTGATGTCTGAAGCACGAAGGACTGGCAAGCATGTAGCTCAATACATAGTTTAGAAATATAGGTGTCTTGTCAATCACACATAGGTCTCATGTCAATTGACAATTTGTTGTGGCATGCTCACCTCTTTGCCTTCTAGTTTTTGTGCCATAGATAAGCATGAGAGAAACTGGACATACATCAAAGTAAAGAATATTATAAATCAATATATTTCATGAAAAATAATATGGACATAATCGAACTTACAACTTTCGTGTAATCAATGAACCAAAATTGACAGTTTTGCCAATTTCTTCACACAAAATGTCCATGAAACTATCACATTCCTATAAACCATATAACGTGTATCACTAACGAACTAACAAGGTGGGCTAAAATTTTTACAAACAATTGTGATAGAGCTATAAATAGGGAAATCAGTGAAAAAACCAAGAATCAGATTAGAGAAGCTTGACATCGACACTATCATTGCACAACACCCAGATCCACCCCAAAGGCTCATTTCCCATACTTATTGTATCCCAAGACCTCATGAGAGATGAAATGCATTATGCATGTAATATATTTGCTTGAAAAGTTTGCTTGTCTTGACAATAACTCTTTCAAATCCAGTACCTTTGTAAGAACCTCCTACCTACATAGCAAATCTTGTTTAATCAGAGATTGAGGTTAAACAAAAACCAAAATTAAGGTCTTGGTATAGAATAAGTGTGGAAACGTTCCTTTCGGGAGGATTTGGGTGTTGTGCGATGATAGTACTGTTGTTGAGTTTCTCTAAATATGATTCTCGGATTCTTCACTGCTCTCTCCTCAATTATATAGCTTAATTGCATTGGTTTGTGAGTACATTAGCCACCTTCTAAGTACGTAAATGATGCACGATAAATGATTTATACGAAACTAATAGTTTCATGGACATTCAGAACGAAGAAATTGGCAAAAACAATCAATTTTGGTATACAGTTACAGGAAAATTGTAAGTTCCATTCTATTTTTCAATTTCCATATTGTTTTGCATTAAAAATTTTGATTTATGATTTTCTTAACTTTGATGTGTGTCCACTTTTCTCTCATGCTTGTATATGGCACATAAAGGCAAAGAGGTGAGTATGCCATGACAAATTGTCCATCAACATGAGACCTACGTTTGATTGACAAGACACCAGAATTTCCAAACCGTCTGTGGAGCTAGACACTTGCCAGTCCGCCATGTTTTAGACATCAGTGCCGGAGGATGTCCATATGTATTGAATGAATGCGTCTGGTGCTTTTGGAAAAGGACAAATTGTCCCATTGATGTTGTGAGTAGTTGAATGTTGACCAGCTCTACCGCAACATCAATGCAGGGAGATGATTTGTGCTTACATGTCATGTGGGCAGGAAGTAAAATTTCATCAAAGTAGATTCACATTCAATTTTTTCATAATCATTTCAAATTTGAATAATATATTTTAACATTTGCCAGAAAGGCAAAAAATTACTTTTTACTTTTACTTAAGCTGAAACAAATAGGCTAGTGTTCTTTGTAAAAGCAAAAAAGCAAACTCCAATATCAATGGTAGATTCTTCATTAAAAATTCTAGACATGATTAAACAAATGAGTGGATCGTCCTTTCACATGAAACAAGCACAGCATGCAAAGATTAGAAAACTAAATCAATACGTTAATGCTATAACGGCTCACCTAAGAGCAGCTACCAGATCACTTGCGAATAGTCCATTGGGTTCTTCTTTAGTTCTAGGGAATAAAACAACTGGGATGTCATTGTCTCTAGCATAAACTGCACCTCCGCAGCCTGTCATGCACGACATTCAGGAACATTAGCCATTACGTAATTACCGAAATCAATAGTGACTAAGGACCTTCTTAAGTAGTTGAATATGTCCTTGCAACACATATGGTAAATAGGACTGCATGCAGCAAACAGATATGAGAAAATCCATGGCACTCAAATCAAGGAATGGCATTAAAAATCAGTTAAGCAGGCAAATTCGAATATTAATTCAAAATGCTCCTGGTACCAATGCTGTAGAGTGAGTGATAAATATAAACTACACCAAATGGTGAATGCCGTCAAATTTCATTTAGCAACTCATAGAATTGTTTTCAAATACAAGATCTTGTAAATAATCAGCTTATAAAAGAATATCAAACTGGAAACATGTACAAATAGATAAGCATGATGAACCCAGTACTTGTTACTCAGTATGCAAAGGTAGAGCTTTCAAGACAATTCCACAAAATTGTGCTTTTGTATCAAACAGGACCAAAACATACAGAGAGCAGAAGACAAATTTTGAAAGAAGAATGCCATAATCAAACAAAAGAAGTTGACTCATAAGCAGCAGACGAAGTGACAGCTGGGTTATAAAACAGATGATTATACATTCCAAAGTCACTCTTAGTACTTTCGAAAACACAGAACATAATATTCCTCCAAAAACTCCTTGCTTTTAGAATTAACAATAGGTATCCAAGTACAAAACATATATCTGATTGAGGATGATAAATGCTAAACTGTAAAGGCTGATGAGATATGGTGAAGCCATACCTCCTTTGTTAGTCACTAAAATGACGACTTCACCATGAACCGATCCTGCAACACAAGCCTCGTGGATGGACCGAAAGTTCGATCCCCCTCCCGACACAAAAACTGCCAACTTCTTCTTCGCTGCGTGTTTCGCATCCCCACCCTCAGAACTCAAACTCGCCATTATTCCCACGCCACCACCAGATTCTAACCTATTGCTCGGACAAGAACCTCGAAAAGCCAACCGGTTCTGGGTTCTCAGCGACAACCCATGGCTAGTTCGAGCAAGCGGGCGAGACCAAAACGAAGGCGGCCGCAAAAACAACGAGTCTTGTGTGTTTCGGATTACCGGAAGTTTTAAACTTGTGCGAAACCCAGGACCCAACGACTCCATCTTCACCAACTCTGGTCCGGGGATTGAATTTCAAGAAACTAGAGTCTAAGTCAAGCACTCAAATTTCCATTTCAGCAATATGCAAAGGTAAAGGTGGTTTAAACAACTAATTCAGCCCAACACAAATTCGACCTGCAAAAGGAGCGAGAAGTGATGATTCCACGCTCCAGAGTTGATCCCCGGCTCTTGTGAACGGAGCTTGGCAGCGAAAAGACAGGCGGGGAAATATGCGGGCGCGTACCGTCGAGTTCGGCTTCCGTTCGCGGTGGCCGCCTCCTCGGTCGCCGCCGCAGTTCAGCGCCGTCGTGGGCGGCGACGGCGGTCGGCGAGACGAGACGGGGGGAGGGAACGAGGCAGGAGGCGGGGACAGCGGAATGGGAAGTGGAGAGAAGGGAGGAGAGGAGACAAGAGGGGTTTTGACTTTTGGAGTTTTGACTTTTTGAGTTTTGACTAGGTGTCACCAATAATCTCTTATTTCTTTTAATTTATTATATTAACACCAAAAAATTTATTAATAAGTATTAAATATGTATGATGTAGGACACTGTAAATATCATTCTTTGTAGAAGTTTATAAATATATTTTACTATATGTTAACTTTATAATGCACTTTTTGTGTTTCGACATTGTATAATTTTTTTTTGTATGAAAAGATTATATTTCTCAAGTTGTTGGTAGTTATGAATAAGATGATAAATAATGAAAAGAGTGGGAGGGACTAGGGGTGAGCGGTTCCCGATCCGGTCCGGTCCCACCCAAGAACCGGGAACCGGACCGGAAGGACCGAGTCCCATTTTCTAAGATCGAGGATCGGACCGGCTAGTCCTAGGACAGTGGATCGGACTGGATCGATGGTTCAATCCAGTTCCAATGGAACCGATCACGTACTTTTAAATTATGCTTTTTATTTTATATAAATAAATGTATTTATTTTTCTATTTTCAAATGGAACCAATCACATTCCAATGGAAACAAGTCCATTTTCCAATGGAACCAATGGAACCAATCCTTAAAAAAATTGGTAAAGGCAATAGGGAATAGATTAGGCTTTCTTTTTTTCTTCAAAAAATTTTAAAAGTAAATATATATTTATCGGTCCAATCCGGTTCCTACCCTAGAACCGGGAACCGGATCGCCAGGAGACCGGTTCCATTTTTAGGAATCGGGAACCGGACCGATACTCTCGAGAACCGGACCAAACCAACCGGTCCGATCCGGTCCGGTCCAATCCCGGTTCGGGCGGTCCATCATGCCTCACCCCTAGGAGGGACTGAGGGGAATGTAAAAGTCATAATCAAACAAAACTGAACATACAAAGTAATGGTATAGAATTGAGAGGGAGAATTTTGATTTCAAGTGAGAGTACGGGAACTTTTATGACATTTATTCTCATTATAGTTTAGTGAAAAAATGATAAATATTATATCTTGAAGAAAAAAAAACAAAACACAAACAAAGCGCGTCAATTATACATATCATATTGACCCGCCCCGTTCCACATTAACCAAGCCCTTCAAAGGATTTACTTTCAATAATTACACAAGACATGAGACATGTAATGTAAATATTGACTTATGAATCACTGAACATGACTTCTCACAACTACTCGTGAGAATAGATCGAATCATTACAACAATCATGCGAGTAGTGGAAGTTTGCTAGTCAATCTTTAACTTCGAGCTTCAGTGAGAACATAATTATAACCCAATTTGAGAATATAAAAGCTTTACATACTCCAAGAGCATGAATATAGTCTCATGTACTCAAGTTCTGAATCAATTCTTGAAAGTGTTATCACTTTTGAAAGAAAAAAAGAAGGGACGAAATTCATAATATTTGACATGTGATGATTGACTTAGATGACAAATAGACCATTCACTTGGAATGCCCAAGAATTTTCGTAGAAGGGGGCAAACTAAGTCACAGAGAGTTTAACAATACGAAGAACTCACAATGGCCAAGAAGAAAGTGACCCGACTTCCTCCTAATTTCATGGTTCCGCTCATGTCTAGGTTATAATAACACCGCACCTGACGAAATTAGCCGCGAAATCATGCGACAGGTGCATAAGATCATAAAGATCGCGAGGCACTCGTTCAAAGCAGCTAGTTATTCTAGCAGAAAGGATGGAAATGATAGTGATAAACCGTTTCTAATGTACCGGAGAAATACAATTGCGAGAGCTGATTTTCCAGAGGGAATAGATACGATTCAGCATCACAAATCCTCAGTAATTTTGGTTATTCGCCCTCGAGATTTTGTACTTGATACATGGAAACTTCGCTAACTTAAGAATTTATGCAAACCTCTCCGAACCCAAATCAAGGAGGGTACGGAAGAATTCATGGGGGTACATGGGAGGCTTCTCAGCGAGCGCCTGAGATAAAAACACAAAGCATGCTTCTCAGGGAAATCAACACAAGGGATGTATGACAATGCAGTATGAACGCTAACAAAGTTTGACTTCGAATTAGACCACATTGGCACAACATTGTGAGCACATTCGATCGCCGGTCTAGAGATCAATCATGATTTTCTCGTAAGTTGCTTTTGAGTACTTGCATGCATTTCTTTCTTGAGAGGGATCACAGGCAAACAATGCACCAGTTTACAACAAGCAAATTCATCAGTTTGGAATCCCGTGCTTATAACTGGTGAAGGACAAGATTAAATTTGGACTATAACGCAGGTTTGGCTAATCTACTGCTCATTGTTCCTCCTCACTGGACCGACTCATGTATCGTCTTTTTGGTTATTGTGTTCTATTTTATGCATGTCTGCGGTCACTCATGCATTTGTTTATGAATTGAGAACTTGAGAATTACCTGATGAATCAACACGGTGGAAGGAGTCATTCCGGGTACAGTATTGACCTCAATAATTAAAACCTGCAAATAAATGATACCACATGCTTTACATAGAGAAAGCAAGAAGATAGTATAAATCATCACAAAGTAGTTGTCAGGGTGACCCACTTTAAATGACATTAGGTTCTACCAAAATCAATCTCACGTGAAGAATAAGGATTATGATATCAGAGACTGAATCGAGCCAGATGATGTTCTCATCCATTTTATATGTCATAAACCAAAAATCTTTTACAGGAAACAAAAATAGTCTCAAACTTCTCAATGTATCTTGAGATGCTTAAATGCACGTTAGACCCATTCTATGAGAATTCAAAAACGATATCAGAATAACCTCTTCCATTTAGTTTCATATATGGAGGTACTCCTAGGTATGCAGTTAAGAAGATTTCACCTATAATATTAAGAAATTCATTTAAGATGGCCACACCATATAGAGTACTTTTCCTATAGGAGCAGTGTGGGGTGGTCTTGGGTCTCCCTCACCCCAAAAGGATAAGGCTTTCTCTAGCCTCTCTCACCCCAAAAACCTCAAATGATAAGGCTTTCTCTCACATTTATAAAGTGACCACCATCCCTTTCCACAACCGATGTGAGATAGACCCCAACAATTTCCCTCTCACACATCAGGCTATCGGAGCATCAACAACCCTCTCCGAGGGACTGTTGGGTCTAAACTTGTTGTTAAGCTAGGTTTTAATACCAGTGTTGAATGACCTTGGGCCTCTCTCACCCCCAAAAGTTAACTCAAAGGGTGAGACTTTCCATCACACTTATAGACCGACCACTAGCCCCTTCCACAACCGATGTGGGATAAACCCTAACAAGGAGGGACTTAATTCTTGGTTCCCTTGAACGATTATCATGCTGAATATCATCAGCAATTGGCCTTGGAATTAACAAGCAAAAACACAGCAAAAATAAGGAGAAAGCTATGTTTTCACTCCAACTAATATTTAGGACACCATGCACTCTTGAAATAAGAAGTACCTCTCCTGTATCAACATTGACAAATGCATCAATGCGTGAAAATCCTTCTAACTGCAGAGTGTTTGCGATCAGCTCAATCCTTTGTTTACATCTCTCTAAGGCTTCACCACTGCATCAATCACAATCCACTCAGATGAGTGGAAGAATTAGAGGATAACAACTACCTGGCAGTATTGCACAAAAGAAGATAGTCCTCAAAAATCAAATGTCTCGATGGAAGCAGATACAATTTCCCATTTTAGAATAGCAACAACAGTGGAAGACATTAAGTACAGAGACAAATCATATGAATATGCAGCTAAGAATGTCTGAAATGCCAGAATTTGTGAAATCCACCAGTTTGCTTAGCTGAAAATAACAAAACAACGTAAAACTAAAATGACATTACTGAATTTGCTGCAGTCTTTTCACTCATATTATATCCACACAGACAATTTAGTAAAATATCAAGGATTTCCTTAATAAATCTCAAGTTCAGTATAATACGAGGATCATACATGAGATGGGCACTTAAATACTAGGTAGTTCATTTAACCTACTTGATGCTTAGTGATAAATATACTGATTCACCATCAAAGCAGAAATCATCTCGTGAAGGACCTTATTGTCCATAGTGAGAGTGATGCGTATCCAAAATGAATAGATATTCTTAACAAACCTCATAATCGACAATGGTGGCGGGGTCAAATTTATGCCAGTTCCACCTGTCAAACAAGTTCAAGCTATGTTAGACTATAAAGATCAGATATATGGCATAACTTTCAGGTAAAGTTTGAACAGTTCCACCACATGAGAAAACGAAAATGCAACCAGCACAAAAAATCTGGAAAAAGAGTAAAAAGGGATTATTCTTCTCACTTTGTTGTTTGACATTACCTTTTGAGTGTTAAAGAGCAAAAGCGCAGATTTCAAAGCATTATACCACCAAAAATAATCATTAGCAACACATGCAAAGCTTGAATTGAACAAAGTTTCATTTCAAGATCCATTACTATCCTCACTGAAGTTTGTCTGGCCATTGGAGACAAAATAATCAGGTAGAGATTTAGGTAAAGTCATGAGGCATGAATGAAGCAATTATTGAAAGCACACCTTGGAACTTCTCTTCAAGTGATAGAATGTCTCCAGTTTCCTTGACAGTTACGCTAGGACTCAGTGAGTGCATGGATCCTCGCTTTCCTATTACTCCGACTGTAATTTCTACCCATCGACTGCGTCCCTCCCACATGAGGTGAGAAGCATTTTCATTCGTAGATTTAGACGACATAATGATCTCATCAGTCTCAATAAATGGTTCAAAAATTAGGAACTCTGGAGGAGGGTTTGGCATCTCAATCATTCCATGAGCCTAAAAAGTAATAAAAGGGAAAAGGTTAACTCAAGTATGGCTAATTGCAAATACACTTCCTTTGAGTCGATACTTATGAAGAGACAATGTCATTGCATGGTGAATAGACGAGTCAAGGAAATTTCAGCAAAATTATTTATTAGGCAAAAGACAGTTACTAGTGAGTTTATTGTGCTCTACACAAGCAGCAAGAAGAGTTCATGATATTAAGCCAGGTGCTCCAACAGATTAAAAAATGCAAAGCAAATAGATAACATTTATCAGCTTCAAGGATGCAAGCATTGTATTAACTACTTAGCTATGAGAATTGAAGGTTGTCATCATGTCCATAAAAAGGTCGGAATGCCATCAGCATAGGAAAATCTTTCATTAGATTATGAAGAAGAAGTTAATCGAAACAGACCATATATTTTCCCATCGTTCGAAGCACATAATTGTTGAAAATGGACAAAAAGCCTCTATTTAAGTGTTGGTGGTTGGTCACATATTGCATATTGCGAAAGATTTTCACTTCTCTATTTGAAGAAATTTGATTCATCTTTGACTTGGGCTCAAGAAATTCAGAGAATTCTAGAACCATCTATGGGACCACAGACAAGCAGATGCACGTGCAATCTATAGCTAACATGTTTAATCCATCATTCAGAAGCACCAATAACATTTCCTTTTTTGTGGCATGTATGTATCTTGAATTGTTGTTTCTTGTATTGTTTCTTCTTATAGCACCAGGGGCATTAAGTTCTTCCTCAATTCAACGAGATTAGTTATTTTTCTTTTCAAAAGGCATTCCCAAACATGACAACAGCCTTAGGGCAATTGATCACTGATGATCATGCACAGAAGGATGTTTGGCAGAAGATACTTCCGAAATGAGCAATACATGTGGCAAAGAATGAGTGCATACCTTTGAAAAACTGTTTGAAGGAATACGTAGAAGGCCCTCTTCCAAGGCTTTTACGTACACTTTCAGGTCTTCTATACAACTGAAATGACAACAAGGTCAAACTTCATCTGTTTATCCAAAAAGAAGAAGAAGAAGAAGAAATATCAAGAATACCAATAGAGTGTAGCGGCAAGTTTGAAGAGTGTCAAAAACCTACCGAAGTCTTGCAACCCCAGTAGAGCATCCATCGCTAGCCGGCTTTATGCATATACTTTCACACTGGAGCTTTGAGATTACATCTTGCCATACATCAAGTGTTGGTGTATTCAGCAGATCCTTTTTACTCCATACTTCTTTCTTTATGGTAAGAACTCCCAAGTTTGCTAACTATAACAAATTACAGATTTCAGTCATTTCGTATCAATTGTTGAACCTTGAGACAAAATGGGAAATTAAAAACTTAAGAAGTCCATTGCATTTTCTTCTCGTTTTTCTTCAATTGTTCTTTCTTTCTTTTTTTTTTGTATTCCAAAATGCTTAAGAGCGCCAGCAACATACATTGCTTAGAGAAAGAGATGTTGAAACTTTGTCCATACACGTCCTTGAAGCCATCACACCCGGGCCTGCGTAACAAGACCAAACAAGTAAAAGAATTAAGCAACATAGCAGACATTTACAATCTCCTTGAATTATGTGTTGGTAACTGAAAACCTGTATAAGTAACTCCTTCATTCTCTAGCAAAGACTGTAATGTACCATCCTCGCCAATGCCACCATGTACTGCAGATGATATGGAGGAACACAGAATGTGAGATTACTACATAAGTATCACTAGCTAAAGTTATTACATTGAAGCTTCATGTTCCAGTACGTTGACCTTTCTGCGCTCATCTGCTAAATAAATGGCCAAAGTTGGTGCAACTTAGCGAAAGTACATCTATCATACTCAGAAATAAAATGACTTCTGGAAAAAACCTGCAATGAAAACAGTGGCTTGAACTTCCTTGGCTTGCAGGATCCACTGCTCCAGTGAATATTTGGCCGGCAGTTCATCAGCTATATCGAATCCTGAAAACCACTTTTGTTTCCTCAGACCTTCCATTAAATCACTCATAACCTGTTTCCGTAAAAGAGATGTCAATGCAGCCCGGGATGGTTCAATCGCCTCAACACATGCGGCAAGAACTTCTTCAGTCGTGTGTCTAAGCACCAGGGAGTAACTGCAGCCATCAAAAGAAGAGTGAGATTATAAAACAAAGAACAACATCAGAGGTGAAAAAGACTAAAATTATGCTGTTGATATTACAGTATATATACGGAAGAATTTCATTGTACATTCTTCATGCAGTCATTTATACAGGTCTCAGGTCAAATCATATGAAGGCTGGTCCGTTCCTTAAACACTTGAAATGTCCAGCAACAGTTCGAATCAAATTGATAAACAATTATATTTAAACATTTATTACCAAAATATGAATTACCAAAATATGCGTAAGAATTAGAGATTTGCTAAAGTGACGATCGAAAACAAATTATTGGGTAAAGCTTGCACGTGAGCATGCCACGTGGCTTAACCTTGAACAAGCTTTATAGACATATACTGCTTGAGGAAAAATTAAATGAAAAGAGTGGTGTAGTAACAGAGAGATAAAAGGGTTGAGGCAAGAGGTCCAACAAATGATCATTGGCCCCGAGTCTAGAACGAATGCAGCAAGAACCCTCAAACCGTTGCATAATTTTCCTTGAAAACTCCACAATTTGCCAAAACATGGAACCCTATCTCCAGTATCAAAGTATGTATCAACAAGCTTGACTAATATTTACAAATAGACGAAGAATTACACTCACGGTAGAGACCAAACTGCCCATGAACTCAACTGAAAATCCTCCCCACTCAAAGCTGTGCCCAGGGGATGTTGAATTGAAGGAGCAAGCAAACACGGGATCACTTCAAGCTGTAACCACCAAAGTTCTGCTTAGCACAAATAACATGCACTACAGTAGTAGAAAAAAACATCAAAAACATGAAAATATGGCATAATGCCTTTTTCCTGTAACAAGGATCCCCACGACAAACACTAAATCCTTCAGGAAAGATCAGTCAACACACGAAGATAACGCACGGATAAAAACTGAAAGCACATAAAGTAGGAATATGGTTACTAGCCCTTGCATTCTGGAAATTTGGTCAACGAGATGACTCATGACTCGTTTAGACCAACAGGCAACAGCCATAATCCATTCATAAGGACTGTAATCAAACTCATCCAAGTCAAGGCAGAAACTGATTCATCACAGAAAATTCTTATTGCAGCCTCCTCTTTATTTTAGCGGTTAGCAAGTGGAAGTACAGACAGGTCGAAGAAGGAAAAAGATCCAAAGGCTTCTCAAAAGAAAATCAGAAAAGAAGTACCTTGTGGACTTAACAAGCTACTTAGTTATGATGCAATTAAACAGCTGATGTCAGAATTCCAGGAAAAGTAGGATGACAAAAGCTATTTTAGATATTAAACCTAAGTCTGCCTGGCATTTTTTGCTGCTATGGCTTTTTCTTTTGTCCTTTCACAAAATATACTATTGCTCTCATTGCCATATACAGAGCTATCCCAGGAATAACGCTCCAGAATTTTAACATCTTCCATTAGAGGCTTGCCAACCAGAAAACTCAGAGGAGGGATTTATACATCCAATATGCTGAGTAGACATTCAGTGGTAAAAGAATTGGTATGGATTTATATGATTGTAAGAGATGGCTAAGATGTAGTAGCCTTACATCATCAAATGCTTGCAAGTTGAGCCAAACGTTAGTGCCGCTCATGAGGGATACTTGTCTCTCAGAAGTGCTTCCTCCAAATATAACAAAGATCTTGCGACGTTTTTCAAGTTTTCTGGAAGTTTCAGCAAGTTGTGAGGAGTTGTCGACTCTGGGCAAATGGCCAGATAGATCTTTATGAGATGCAAGACCCGGAAACCTCAAACAAGCATGATTAATAATGCTCCGAAGGATGTTTGAATGAGAGAATCCCACCTGGACATATTAAAGTGCCCATTAATGCAGAACAGTCGTTTAAAGTCTAGAGATGCAATTCTTCTTACCATTTGTAAGAAGCTAGAAAAATGTCCATAAACTTCACTCTCATGCGCATGACCTATTTTCTTATTTGGTTCTCATTTTTAGCTTTGCCATGACACCTTAGAATTCGTGAGAGCACTGCAATTTATCTGAAATCTTATGTTGTTAGATGATGGTGTGACTTTATATTTAAATTCTCTAAAACTACCCTCACCTGTAGGCTTGGATTACATAAAACCTCTTGTCCTGATATGACATATTAGTCGAAAAATTATTGCCAACTTATTCGGCTAAAGCTGTTAGATTGAATGTACGGTTGAATTTTTAAATGCTCTGACATCCATGTATCAAGAACTTCAAGATTCATTGGAACTATAAAGAAATTGTGCCGTATAATATTCATGTACATTTGCAGAAAACTGCATAACATAAGATCCTATAACGTCTGTGCCATTGACTAGCCAAGCTTATATTTGCTAAGAGCCAGCAATACATAAAGCAGAAGTACCTTCGAAGCTTGCTGAAATAGGAAGCTAGTTTGCTCCATCCCACTTATCTAGCTCATATTGGAAAGTTGTGTCAATTGTCAAGTGTAAAATACAGACATTGCTAATATTGGGAGGACAGAATTTGACTCTTCTTACCAGATTTATGTCAGTGAAAACTATCGTACCATAATCGGTCACGCCAAATACTTCCTTAGAAGATGATAAATGGTTGGAAGGCAAAAACCAGCCATCAATCCTGGCAAAGTCACGCAGACCCAACCGTTTAAACAACAGTGATGCTCCTTTGCGTATGTCTTCTATTACATCTACTGGAAAACGAGGCGGAGTGTGGTATGCAACCTGTCAATGATTGGAGACACCTTCTACTGAGTAAAAGAACTAATGGGCATGTGTAAATTTAGTTATGACATCTCAAACTAAAGAACTTTGAAATTGTATAGGGCATCCCAAGATGT
Organism: Syzygium malaccense; assembly: GCA_031216405.1. Taxonomy (NCBI): domain Eukaryota; kingdom Viridiplantae; phylum Streptophyta; class Magnoliopsida; order Myrtales; family Myrtaceae; genus Syzygium; species Syzygium malaccense. The sequence goes on along the minus strand of CM062253.1, from coordinate 5,847,986 downwards.
CCCAAAGCAGATATTCACAGATATGGCTCGTATGCTATCTAATAAAGTAATGAATAAACCTCATAGCAATATCATATGGATATTCCTACCTGTTGAGTTGGAAGATACTTCCTACGGTAATTGAAAATTGCATCTTTCTCCCTCACATCAACATTGCCACGAAACTGGAGCTCCACCTGAACACACATGCTACAACATTGTAAAACACTTTCATGATTTTGACCTTTGAATTCCCAGCAAAATTATTTTTAAAAGCAAATGCTATCTCCATCCCAATTTATATGCATATGTAACAACACTATATCAAGCGGATAACCTGGTCAATAGAATGTGCCTTCCCATGATACTGTCTCATGTGCCAAGGGTTAGTCCAATGGCAAATCATGTCTATGGCCACACCAATGCCAAGGATGTTGAGGAACAATTCCATCTATTACAGATGTTTTAAGGCGTATACTCACAAAAAGTCTTACATTGTAAATTATACGTCGTTAAAGGAGCACAGAAAACCCTGAACATTCAATGTTAAATTTATTTATTAGATTAGGTGTTTGCAATGGTATCTTGCAAATAGTTGTGTATTACTATTTAAGTATATTGAGTAGTGCTACCTATTAGTTGGTACGTGGGTATTAAATAAGCTACCTATGGCTTTATGTATTAAATGTGAGTTTGTCCTTATGCTCTATGAAAATAGTAGTCAATTGAGTAAAGATGTAGTCCTTTGACCTTTGTGATTTCTCTCTCCCTGTCTCTTGCAATCCTAAAATTTTATCAATTACATAAATCCCAGCCATCCAGTATTTCATTTCTCACTTGTTCTTCACTTTCATAGAGGTTAACTTAACTAACCATACAAAGCATCAATTAACCTAAATAGCGCTACAGTTCTTTTCTCTTCTTGCTGCACAATTAATTCACCAAATCAATGACAGTCATCCTTTCAAGGAGTAGATGAAAGGCTTTACAAGTTCAGGCAGTCCAGCATGAAGCCAACTGATAGGGTAAAGACATAATTTTAAAATCTTAAAGTACCTCAGTTGGCAATAATGCAACAGGATGGCTATCGAACCCAGAGCCAACATCAAGTACAATGGCAGTGAATTCATTTCCTCCTTCAAGAAATATCTCAACTACAACCTTATTATCAATTCCCTGCAGATAATTGGATGAAAATAAAGACTGCATGTTTAGAAAGTAACAAGAAACCAATGGTGTATTGATAATTTCAAAGGCTGGCATTCACTTCCTATCATTCAGGCTACTGTACTAAGGGAAGATATGGATCCAAAGACCAGAATGTCAAGTGGATTAAATCAAAGTGCAATTCCTGCTTACAAATGTACATAAAAGAGTGTTCTTTATTGGTTTCTCTGCTCTCATGGCTCTCTGCAGGAGATGTATTTCACCAAACAAAAAGAATGCGGTCACATTAATAAAAAATGTATTTCTTGCCTCGAAGTCTAATTGAAAATAATCTGCACCCACTTATTAATCTTTCTAGGCTCTGCTAGTGGCTTTTAAAGTTCAGAATGAAATACTGCAGAAGTTTTGGACCAAGCTCGAGTACCTCTGAAATAATTTCACTGGCTTTATTGAGAGAATCAGCGGTGCCGTAAGCGACTGTTACACCAATGCTTGATCCAGCTCTAGCTGGTTTTACCTATATGAGAATGAAACAGGGAAATTCAAAACTTGAAATTTGTTTCCTCCTTTTTGAGGCTTTTTAGGCAAACAAAGGTAGTTTTCCTAACCACAACTTTCCCAGAGACAGGATCCAGTTGGTTTCTCTCAAACCACTTTGCAAGTTCAGCTTCGTTCGCCTCCAATCCCTAATGCAAGAGAGAGCCAATGAGAATGATATGGAGAAAAGTTAATTATACAACAGAACAGCACTGAGCGACACTAATTTAACCAGATATCTTGCATTTTTTCTAATTTCCTCGAATCTTCCAAGAAAGCAAGGTCTAAACAAGAATCTGATTGCATATGCAACTTGAGAAATGGCAACAAGGAAACTAGGTTAAACCTTTGTGAAAGCTCGTAGACAATTTAATACAACATAGAAACTTATGCAAATAGAAGATGAGAAATTCTTTGTGCTTGAAATAAATGTGCCACTGTGAAACTTAGATTGAATGTTCGGTCACAAGGACATGCATACATTCTGAAGTAAACCTAAGCCAAAAATCCCCATTGCCGGTCACAAGGCCAATCCACATATATGTGGGACTAATATTGATCTTTACTTGCTGAACTTTCACTGGTTTTCCATGGAAAAATGAAGCTTGAATATACTTTAATATTCTGAACAGATGACTCTAAGCAAAAGGACCTAGCATAGCTACTCCATACCTAATACATGGAAAGGGAGCGAAGACCAACCCAAAAAAAAATGAAATGAAGCGAACAATTCCAAAGTTGTCGTAACATGATTCATATGTAGAATAGATGTGCAGGACAGATGCCATGCCATAATAAAATATTCTGGGCCGAGGTACCAGTTTTATCTTTTCATGTTTCATCAAGCTAGAAAATGAAAGATATAAATTCTAGAAAAAGACCACATAATGACTCTGAATATAATAAAGCAAAATGTTTTTCAACATAATCCTCAACAGAAAAATATAATGATATAAAATAAAGGTACAACAAAATACTTAAAAATAAGGAACTGATAATATAAATCAAAAGTTCCATAATTAGTAACTAAATGACAATGTACATCTATAATAGAAAATTAGAGATACCGATTTAACCCCAACCGAGATGTAAATCTAGGAAATGATTATAGACTATCCATGCTCCCCCGAAAGAACTTGCAGTTGAAAAATAAAGCAACGTCTTTTCTTTTCCAAAAACAAAAATTCAGCAATGCAGAGGCTATCACTGAAAAAAAAAAAAGATTTACCTTATACTCTTGTTCATAGTGAATAAGCAAATAGATACATAAAAAGCCAAATCATTTGACTATTAGCCCAGGAAGAGTCAAGTCAATTTCCAAAATCACTTTTAGATAACACTACAAAGAACAAAGGACCAACAGCAGAAAACATTCTCATCCCACTACCACAGGCTACAGAGGTTCTATCTCAAGCCAGTATATGGATGATCAGGGATAAAAATCAGCATAGGACAAGAAATATCGTATAAAATGAGCAAGCATTTGCACAATACAAACACTTCGAAGCATATCAATGTGCAAAAATGACACTGAGCTACATTGCATGAGAAACTGATGGACCTCAAAGAAATAAACTCATGAATAGGATGGCGAATGTCTTTGAGGCATATCAGTCAGCTAAGCTGATTTACAAAGAAACTTCGAAGCATATCAATGCAAAAAAAATGACACTGAACTACATTAAATGAGAAACTGATGGACCTCAGAGAAATAAACTCATGAATAGGATGGCAATTGTCTCTGAGGCATATCAGTCAGCTAAAGCTGATTTACAAAGAAATAGATACTTGATTTGGAAGAAGCAATTACTTGGACATACGATTTTAATTTGTTATGACCTTCTCACAGCATACTCAGTATGTAATAGCATTCAATACTGAACGTAGAGGTGACTAGTGCATCGTAAACTGAAAAAAGAGAATGACAAGTGGAGATACTGTCTTTCACTATTGGTATTTGACAACCAAGTAATAAAATTCTAAAAAGACATACCTGCACAAGAAAACTGGGTACTGTCACAAAACCATGTTTGTTCAGCTCCAATGATGCATGATACTGCCAAGAATTATGACAAAGAATCTTTAGCATGACAAGCTGAGGAGACATAGCAAATGGTATTGGTCTCACACTGGCCAAGTGTGAAGATCTTTAACATAAATAGCGTCACTCAGAATCATAGAGTTCCTAATTGTACATGGAACTACTATCCAGGAGAATCATTATTCCACAAGGTTAATGTAATTTCGTCATGATACATTTTATATCAAGGCATTTTACAATTGGCAGTACACAAACCAAAAGACAATGAAAGTAGCTTATTTTTTAGTTTGTGGTGCTAACTGCAAAGTAAGCAAAACTTTAGCAACAGTATTCTTTCAGAATCTTAATACAATGTGTACACCATAGCATGAGTGGTTGTGACTTTGAAATGTATTAAAATATACAATTTCAATTGGAAGGTTCTTCTCAAAAGTTCCTGAATTATAACTGTTAATATGGAAATCCAATAGGCTATCTTGTTTGGGCCTTAAGTACTGAAGTTTGATAGATGCAATTATGGTCAATCGGCTGTCAATGCCTCAGACTTGTCACCGGAAAGCATTAGAACTTTGGCAGAGAATAAAGTTAGTTGGCTAACCTTGTCAAATGCTTGGCAACACTCACTTGATCCAGTTCCGACAAATGGAATATTGTATCTTTCCAGAAGTTCCTGAAATTTCAACAAACACAGTTTTAGAGGTAAAAAAGTCAGATGACAAGGCGCAAATGTGGTGCACAGATTGATTCATTCAGAAACAAACTTTTTGTTGGGAAAAAAGATGTCTGAGTGACATTATCATTAATCCAAACCTATGTTTAGATAATTCCAACTCTAAAAGAGAATGCATGCGCCTATGCATGGTCAGAGCTAATGGTATTCTCAATCTCATCGCTCAGGCTCAGGATTGATCTCAGATATTGTGTTAGATACACCATTATTAGTCCCTTATAGAAGAAGAAGCACAACACCTGGATGCCACCATCTTCACCAAACTGACCATGGATTACAGGGAACACTATGTCTACAGAAGCTGCTAAATGCGCTGCAAAGTCAGACAGACAGCGGAAACCCTGGGCCAGGCTGCATAGACAGTAAATGAGGTGTGTCAAAATCTTCACTCCTGTAGCTAAGCAGCCCATTGTGATTTGCCAGCTTACCTTGCAAGTTTAAAATCAAAATCTGCGGGAGTGTTTGAGTATGCCTGTACAGGGTATGTATGAGGAAATCAGAACACAACTTCGGCTATGGAAATCAAAGCTTGACTATAATTTTGTGGAAAGAGCAATATAAGTATGTGGGCTAACCAGCCGTTATGTTACCAAAATATGTATCTGAAGCCAGAAACAATTGCAAGCAAAGACCAGACACTACATGTATGATTAACAGACATCAACATAAATCAGACGAGGAGCAGACTTTAGTTGGAGGCTCGTTTTCAGAGACATAACATCTAACACCTTTGGTCAAGCAAACATGTCACATATTTTCAGCCAAGTATCACCTTAATAACCTCTCTAGTGGCAAAAGTCTTGCTTGAAATTCACATCCTAAGCCATGCCCTTCAAAATAACTAATCCTTAACCCAGTAAAAGAACACAGCATTTAGCTTGTCATCCTTGTGACAATATGCAACTGCTGAAGCAATTCTGGGTAAAGCTCATAGTCACACATCCTGGCCTCCAAGATGTCCATCACCAGGTGATGTATCTTAGTTTTGATGACCCTGTACTAACCTGACAATTCTCAAGTCTCAAATAACAGCAACTGAAGTGTTTTTCCTACATATTGTAATGAATTATCTTGATCTTTTCATCTGACTGCATCTGATTTTGAAACATACTCGCACAATCTTATGCTTCTAAATAGCAAATAAAGACAAATTATATTAGACAAAGGTTTAGCAAACCTGGTTTTTAACCTGATCTTCCACTCTAATTGCCACAAACAAGTGTGAGCCCAATCTATTAGCTGATAAGAGAGGAGCATGAGATTACATATAAGTGCACGTACAAACCTGAGCAGATGATATAGCATATGCATTTAGGTTGCAATCAATGTAGTAGCAGCTGACATGCAAATCTTCCCCCTGTCAGGAGAAAAAGAATCATCACCTCAGTCACTGCTTTCACTCATAAATCAAAGAATAGCAGTATCACAAGGAAGCTCATAATTAGTAAATTCATGCCTAAACATCACTTGCTAGCGATGCTCAAAGGACTAATTGGTACAAGAAGATTCACATAAACAAATCCATAACAACCAATTGTAGTAAAACGAGAGATGGAAACTCATTGACCTACATAATGCTATACAACTTGGATGTTTCAAAGCCTAACATTGTTGATAAGAAACTGTTTCATAGCAAGTAAGTCTTCATGTTACTATCATCGGCAAGGAATTTTTATTCTCTCTACCGAACGCGTAGCTCTGAAAAGATTGTCCCAAGAGCCTACGCATTCCATAAACTTTTTTCTGCTCTATCAGAGTAGTTCGAGTGCACTATTTCCTCACAGGGAAAACATCGATTGCAGGTCACTGAAAGACCATGTTTTTCCACAAGTTGACGGGTTAACATAGCTTTTATATCAGTAAGTTTGAAGTTAACAATGGCATTGTTTCGGTATCACTACTCATTGCAAAAAGTAAATGAAAGTAACATAAACAATCAATTCCCGCTTCTTTCCAAAGTTTAAGTCCAACTCGGACCAACTTTACTTAACTTAAAAATAAGAAAAATAGCATCTTATTTCTGCTCAATCCTTGAACCATCAGCCCCAATTGTAAAGTCTACTGTTATACCAACATAGAAACCCATGAGCTAATAGAATCCCAACGATCACCTGAATGTGATCAAGCACCGATCGCGCGGAATTCAGAGAAATCCCCCGCTCCGCGGAGGGACCTCCGCAAATGACTCCAACCCTCAAGACCCCATCTCTCTCCTTCTCCCTCGCAACTCCATCATCCACGGCGACCGCCGTGGCCGCTTCCGAGGCGGCACCCGCGACTCCAACTTGGCGGGAGCAGCACGCCCTTAAGCTCCAGCCCTTCGACTTCGGGTTGGATTTCAGCAAGCCCAGCGAGTGAGCCAACGGCTTCCATGCAGCAACCGGCGTTCTCAGGTCAACAGCGCCATGACCCCTGTTCTCAACCAGGGAGAAGTTGGAGCTGAAACCCAGAGACGCCATTGCTGAGGGCGAGAAGATGAACAGGAAGAACGGTGGGCTTCGAAGAGCTTCAAGAGCTCGTGTTGGTGTGTTATAGCGAACCGAGTGCCACCATGCGAGTGATCAAGCGCACTTCTCTGTCTCTCTCTCTGTCTCTCTCCATTTTTAAAAATTAGTTTCAGACGGCAGAGCAACGCCACCTGAGGTTGTTGGTGGAGCGTCGTTTGGGACCAAACGACAAAAGTTGTTAATCAAATGGATTGATAATTTAATGATCTTTGCAATTATTGTTAATTGAGGATGGAGGATGAAGCAAAGGAAACGACAATCGAACCGGGCTCTTCGATTGGGACTCGGTTGGTTGGAATCTGCTTAGTGGGAAAACAAGAGCCAAAGGACAAAGAGAAATGACACTAATTAGATTAATTTTTTTGGGAAAATTGAAAGAGGGTTTGGAGCAACATTGTACTGCTTTTTCTGTTTTGGGAATGGTGGTGATATCTACGGTAAGTACTTGCATGGACCGGACCTCTATCAGCTGATGAGTTACATCCGTTAGAAGCAGAGAGTTCCACATGAGATCCATATGTCTGCCTAGTTGGTACATCTTGAATCGATTTTATGTGAGAGTTTATCTTTATGGGTGCTTCGAGGGTATCTTTGCGAAATGATTTTGCTTCCGATGAATCCACCTGTCTTGCTTCACGAGTCACGTTCTTGTAGATGTCAACGCCAAGTCTTTTCAAATCCAAACCATTTTCTTTTCCTAATCTTTGCCTAAAAGTTTCAATGGAGCTCTTTTAGATGGGCTCTTTCGAACATAATCCTCCGCCTCCTCTTTCGCACTGGACAGGAGCGCCAGTGGACAAGGTGAGGGAGCAGGCAAAGTGTGTCGGTCGTAATGGAAAGAAAGATATCTCCTACCCACGCACGTGGAGATATCCATTAACAATAGCTCATCTTGCCCACCATTAAGGTCCCAAGGCCATCGCCGGACGAAGCTGATCACTCGAGGAACAAGGGCCAACCTAATTCACCGCCTACGTACCCTTTACGCCCAGACGCAGGAAGTGAACTTAACCAATAAGGCGAACTTTAGTTTTCTAAAGGAAGAAGTGCTCATTTGGCCTTTGACGTTCCAACTTTTTTCTATCCGGGCACTTAAGCTTATAAAACCTTGGAAAAATACTACCAAGAATTTCAAATTATGTTACTTGTGATAAATTTACCATGAACTTTTTTTTGTGACACGAAAATCCTCAAACTATGCCACCTATGACAAATTTACCTTGAACTTTTTTTTGTGATACGAAAAACCTCAAATTATGTCACTTGTGACACATTTACCCCACAACACTTTGGCACATAGGCATTTTCGTCATTTTCCTTTTTCTATTTTTTTTTCTTTTCTTCTTCGGCAAGGGTAGATCTTGCCGGCGAGGGTTGCCCAACGCCAACGAGGGTCGCCCTCACCTAGGCAGGCAAGGGCAACCCGACGCCAGCGAGAGTCGCCCTCGCCAGAGAAGAAAAGAAAAAAAAAGGAAAAAAATAGAAAAAGATAAAAATGCCCATGGGCTATTATGGGGTAAATGTGTCACAAGTGGCATAGTTTAGGGTTTTTCGTGTCACAAAAAAAAGTTCATGGTAAATTTGTCACAGATGACATAGTTTTGGGTTTTTCGTATTGCAAAAAAAAGTTTAGGGTAAATTTGCCACAAGTTGTATAGTTTGAGATTTTTTGTGGTATTTTCCGTAAAACCTTTTCAAAAAAGGAAGGAAAATGAGGGAAAAGATATGATGCGCATATGGTGAACAAGTGAGAGATAGTCATTATTTTTTTCAGCTTATTGATACTTTAAATTAGTAATTGTTCTTGAATGTTTAAATTTCATGATTATTGGTTGATGTTAGTACTGAATTTGGTGTCATTTAAAATATAAGGTTATTATTTATATATTACAATAAAGTTCCGAGGAGATATGCCTTACATGCGTTATAGATTATGTCTGAATTTATTGTTGTAGAAGTATATTTGGAATAACAATTTAAATTAAATAAACACATTATGACATTCGGAAAGTTTAAGAGGCGAGCTTTAAAAAGAAAAAAAAAAGGAAAAGAAGAAAGCCCAAATCCAAGCCCATATGTTTCTATAGTTAAGCCTTAGCTCACTTTCTTTTCTCTTTCAGCAGCTGATGCAAATGAAGTATTGTAGGAGAAAAGAGAACAATAGTTGGCAAAAAACAAACAACAAGAAGAAAGCGAAAGAAGAAAACTGAGCAAAGGAAGAGAAGGAGAAAACGAGAAAGAAGTGCTCATTTGGTCTTATGACGTTCCAACATTTTTTCTGTGGGGCCCTTAAGCTTATAAAACTTTTTCAACTAAGGAAGGAAAATGAGGGAAAAGATGTGATGCGCATATGTTCAACAGGTCAAAGATAATCACTATTTTGTTAGCTTATTGATACTTTAAATTAGCGATTGTTCTTGAATTTATAAATTTGACGATTATTAGTTGATGTTTTTCGACTTGTTGTGCTCTATTAAAGGCCTAATTCCAAAAAAAAAAGCACCAATTTTTCCTTTAGTGACAATTCTGGCCCGAACTTTTTTTTGTCTCATAAAAAATTACCAACTTTCACTTAAATCCCAAATTTTGCCCGAACAATTTGAAAATTTCACATCACGAAGGCCAGATTTGGGACTCGAGTAAAAATTTGTGTTTTTTTTATTGAGACGAAAAAAAGTTCGGGCCAAGGCTTGATTATAGAAAAATATGAGCTTGATGAAAGAGAAAAGAAAATATTGGCTAGAAGGATTATATTGATAAATCATCAAAAGGTTTAGGACTAAATTGATAATTTTAAAAAATTTAGGACTAAATTCGCGGTCATATAATAGGTTCATGACTTTTTAGATAATTAACCCTAATCTTAAACACGATGTTTTTTTTTGTGAGTTTTAGTTTGCTTCCTTCTTACCAACTAGTCTTTGAGATTGACAATTGAAAGGGAACCTTTCCTTCTAGTCAATATAGAACTCCCAAACCCCTTTTTGTTTGAACATTCATAAGCGCGTCCCGCCACACTTCAATTGGGGTTCGATTTCGTTATACGAGCTCAAACTCAAAACTTATTTTAGCACCTTCCTCCATCGTCCCCTTGCAACACCTTTCTCGTCGGCACAAGTTACTCAACCAAGATTTTCAACTTGGCTAAGGTCTACTTGGATTATTGTTTACTTTAAACTTTTACTTTTTTTTCTCAAATATTGCTGTTCGCGCAATTCAATTTTTATTTAACAAAGAATACGTAAAAACATTTTTAAAACAGATAAATTTTGACATTCAATTATTGCAAAATTTTCAAAATCTATATGACATTTTCATAGCCAGAAAATCAACAAGCACTTCTGAACAAAAAATATTTATATATCCAATCTTTTTACTTAACCTGAGACAAAATGAGCAACAGTTAAGTATCCCTTTTAATTAATTGCCTGTATTATTGACTTATTTGAAAAGTTCATTCTCGTTTTCTAAGAATTAATACATTATTAATCCTATAGAAGTATGACACATTAGAAACACGCATACCAATAGTTCGTGTCCACGATAACTTCACCTCACATTGCAAGACATAGTCAGCCATATATAACATGCATGTTATACGCAATATTCAATAAGAATTATCACATCACTCAGTATATTAATTTTTCAAAATCATTCTTAGTATACTCAATATTGTCTCACGTCTCGATAATGTATTCAAGTTAAGATTATAAAAGTCCAACAATGCCATCCCGAGTTATCGACCACAATCCGAGGGAAGCAACACAATGTCTAGTATCTAGCCTTGCAGTAACCACACATTTTGTGGTTACACATTTCTTGTTGAAGTAACTCTGTCGTACTTTAGCCATTCCCTGCGCAAAACCAGTTCAAGACACTCACAGTCTCGTATGACCGAGTAACAGCAACAACCACCAAGTAGCTTGCTATCCTAGCATCAATCTTCAGAGTCCATTTTCAGGATCTCCTGTTCCATCACGGCACACAAGGCCACAACAACCGTGGCGGAGTTTGATAAGGACAAGGAGCACAGGCTCGGCCAGAATTGCCAAGGACATATGGACCGATCCGCCTGGTGGCATCATGTCTTGTAAGGCGGGAAACTATTTAGTGAGTATATTACAGGTACTGAAGTTCATACTAGATTTGGTGGAACCCATATAGAATCGACCCGATCTTACGACCATTAAACTTCGTCCCAATTAGCATTGTTATGTACGTATTGCACACTCACTTGAGAACTTGCTACTTGCAAGTCTGCATAACCCTTTTTATCCCACAAATGCCAGTGGATCCAGAAAATGGTCCATTTAGGTTGGGTTTGGGTTGGGTGGGCTTCATCACAATTGAGCAAATGCATTTGTCATCGTTTGGCCAGCTGACCCCTTCCCTCTTGTCGGTCTTATTATTCCTTAAGCAACCAATTTTGAGTTACTAAGTTACAAAGTTCTTTTATGAGTAAAAAGGACAGAGATGAGCGACTAGCGCTAGCAACCCCCTTTGGGCATTGTCATAAGTGCTCCAAGGCTGCTACAAAAATGTTGGATTGAGCCATAGCTACTATGTATCATCCACAACCCGAAGGTATGAGGTTGGCACACCCGTCACCGTATTCTCGTCAAGATGAGCCGGGAAGTCCTCTTCATGCAAGATCTGCCACAACTAGACAACAGTGGCATATCTGTTAGTTAATAGGGTCACTCACAACGTAAATTAAAATTGTGATCTCGTCAAGGACAAATGATTCATTTACCACTAGGCCAACCGCTTGGTGGAAATAAGTTAACAAGTTAACCATATGAATTTCTATAGAGAAAAAGTATCACCTGAATTTATTTCACTTATTACCATCATCTTAAAAAGCATTCCCGTGCGATATATTGAGAAATTTATTCATTTATATCGTTGAAATCTGCTGATAACACAATCGTATATCAAATCATAAAGTTGTATATAAGTAGTAACATCTCGACCATTAGGTGTAAATTTCATTTCAAGTTGACAAAATAATAATTGTATTCCCTTTAAAAAGTATTTTACGTAACGGTAATATCACGTGTTAATGATAAATATATGATAAAAGAATTCAACAAATCAAGCGTCAAACTTATGTAAAAACATGATTGGTTGATTGATTAGAGAATGTCAATTACGTAATTGATACGTGAAATACTCCCTCTTATCCCTTACCCAATTTGTGACTTTCCAATAACTTCTTTCTCTCCTTAATCGAGAATCCGACACCATAAATTCTCTCTCCTCCGGTTCTTCCGCCAATCAGACAAAATAATATTCCACGCTTGTCTCGTCATTCACAACGAATAGTGCTCTGTCACAGCTTCCTAAGGCTTAAGAGATAATAGGGTTTAACGAAACTTTACCTAATTAACCAGAGCTTAGACGCCTGAGAATGAAAAGCCCTTTTCAACTAATGAAGACTTCCAGGCCAAGATCCGTCCCAATAAGCTTGCGTTAGCATGACTCTTGCGTGATGAACACTAACTCAAAGAATCGCCCTCATAGAAAGATTCCTACACATAAGATAAGGGACCACTACATAGTGGACATTATAACTAAAGCTATTAACACGTCTACAGATGATAAGAAACCACTACATTGGCTTCGAAAATTCAAAAAAAAATTTGACATTGTAACTAAAGTCATTAACACAAATACAAGAGGTATTTGGGTTAGTTTAGTTTTTATTACACCTTGAGTCGACATGCTTGAAGAATAGAAATCCTCTAGGGTTAGACGAGCAAAGCTCATTTTGAACTGGTATCGGAAATCGAGCTTCAAATCCCAACACTTCCTCTCATCTTTGTGATATCTATTGCTCATACGAGTCTACCTATTCTAATCTCCAGTTATACGCTCAATGCGATCAAGCCCACATCCTGGGTGGCATCATATTAAGAAATCTTCTGTACATGCATTGCAGATCTGATAACTTCTAATAGCTTAGAATTTTAGACTAGTTAATAATGATCTAGAAAATAATGTTAGTACGATATCTATTCATTGACGTGACCCAAAGAGATTGTATTGAAGAAAATACTCAAATTTATCAAATATGGAGAGCTGGATATATTACTATTTGTTGTTATAATTAAACCAATTGTTGTTGAAGTGAGAACTAACTTGCCATTGTTCCTGAAGAAAGACAAAGTGCAATTTGTTCTTGATTAATCTGTCAGGTAGAGCTATAAACTTCGAATCAAAAACATTCCTTTTGCAGATATTAGGGAGCTTGTAGGAGGACTTGTGTACCCTGTATTAGTTTATTGTAGGTGGAATTCCTCAAATTACGGAGAAAAAAGGACAAAAAGAGGGGGAAAACCAGGAAAAAACCCAAAAACCAAATGTGATCAAGTCTTCATCGATCATTGACTTTTCTTTTGTTTTTTTTATAATAGACTAGAGACAGGAAATGACACATGAAATGAAGGAGGAAAACCTTAATTATTCCAATGTGGGACTCAAGTATGGTCACACTTGCTGAATTTTTGACTTATCAAAACCCTAATGGACAAAACAATTCGTACACCCATTGATCTGAAAGGCATCCAATCAAATTCAATGCCAATTTAATTAATCGTGAGACCCATTATTATCTTCCTCCACTGTGTTATGCATAGATTATGCTTTTGGGGGATATGTCCTTTGCATGGGTTAGCGTGCCTAATGGACAACCTTTACCTAAACTTCATGCTTGTGATTTCCACTAAATTAATCATCACATAATTTTAATTAATTAACACCTCACCAACCACTAATTTGAACTTTTTTCTCATTACCCTTTTTTCCCCTCTCCTTTCTCGAGGCTGATGTCAAGCATGGCTTATGAATTGACATCTCTCAATATTATAATGTTTGTACCATAAAGGCATTCTGAAATGTTGTCTTGTTTTTTTTTTTTCATGGGTTGGGGTTTTGTTTAATTGAAAGTGCGGACAATAGAGATTGTCTCCTACTCGTGTCATAGTCGTTGTCTGTCAGTGGAATGCCGGGTTGAATGGGCCGTATCGATCGAATTTGAATGCACAGAAGAGCACAATCTCACCATCCAAAGATAAAGGCCACCACCATGCCATATTTTTACTTAAATCCAATCTGCACTAATCTAATAGTACAAAGAAAACTATAGATTAAATGTTAGATGATTGAGAGCCCATACCCTTCATTCACTTTGTTACTTAAATCCAATCTGCACTAATCTAACAGTACAAAGAAAACTATAGATTAAATGTTAGATGATCGAGAGCCCATACCCATCATTCACTTTGGTTGCTTTTCATAATAGCTTGCCACTTTTCGCTTTCTCTGTTGTCGAAAAGAGTAGAAGCCCTACCCCCGAGAAGAAATTATTTTTTAACTTAGTAACATCAAATCAAGTTAATCACATTTGAACAAGCAGTGCGGTACACACTTGATTACAAAATTATATATAAAAATATTAGTTCGTAGTGGTGTTCTGGTTATCACATTATCAACCAAATGAATCTATCATACAATATTGCTCCTCTATGCAAGTAACAACTCCTATTCTTTTTATGCTTCTGCTGTAGGCAAGGGTTTGGCCAATGTGCTTATCTAACCCCAAAACATGTAAAATTCCACTACTAAATGAAAATCGAGCTTACATGAAGGTCATGCGCATTGGCAATTCTCCTTTTCATTTGGGAGCATTAACGAGACTATCTTTTATGAGGTCTTATTAACCAGTGGCTTTGAGGCACTAGTTAAGCATATTTAGTTAGCAGTATGTTAATTTTCAAAAAAGTGATTACACATAAAATGATAAAAGCAATCCACGAAAAACTGTAATTCTTTTCTTAATTCTTGGTTAACATGTCTACACTCAGTTAATAAAATCCCTTTTATTATATTAAATCATGCCAAATACACGTCGCATTCGAATACTACTTAGGGTTTTCAGTGTTGTGTGACTTAAGCATGGAACGGTTTCTTTCACGTTCACCAAAACCCTAGTTTCCACCATTTCTACCGTACAAAGGGCTTCTCTAGAGTCATCTCCTTGCGAAAGAATCGTGAGATTGGGACAAATATATGGCGGGCCAAAGGAATCAAATGAAATTCTGTAAAAAAGGGGCGTTTGCATGTTTATTTGTCTTTCCCTATGCCTATGTGCTTTGCTGCAACCTGGACCATGCAATTGCTCAGAGATATCTGATAATTGCACTATTGTCTTTCTCATAGGCCAGGGAAGATTTCCTCAATCTCTAGGAGAGAGAGAATGTGGATGTCTACTCATAAGTTGTTTTCATCTCTTCCCCATCTCTCGTGCGTGCAAACGCAGAAGATCTTCAAATAAATATCGTACATGCGCGCCATCTTTATTTAATACACATGCAGAGAATCCAGGACTGTTGGAATCCACCACTCGTACAGATCATATGGATATCAATTTGTGTTAGAAAAGCAGCTTAAAAAGCTATCGATTGGGGGAAGAATAGACTGTGTAACCAAACCGATTTTACTCGGAAATCGAATAGGACCACCATGAAAACTAGTCCGGTTCCGGGTTCTCATTGAACCAGTTTGGTTCTTGGTTTCAAGCGAAGAACCATCTAAGAATCAAACCGATTGGACATAATTTGAAACCAGTTTCGTAAGACCTAAAAATCCTAGTTTTTTTGTTGGCATTTTTTTTCTTTCTTTTTTTCTCCAACCTCATTTAGATACTTCACGACTCTCTCTCTCTCTCTCTCTCTCTCTCTCTCTCTCTCTCTCTCTCTCGTGGCTCACTCTCCTCCTCGCTTGCTCGTGGCTTGCCCGCAAACAAGATAAGTTTTAGGTTCCAATAACTGGGAATCCATTCTAATATGATAGGTTTCAGGTTTTAAATCTAGAATCTACACACCTTAAAAGCAATTACTCCTAGAAAAGTACAGGCATAAGTTAGAGGAGCTCATAGAGGGGCTTTAGAAGTAACATAAAAGTTAAAGAGGGAGAATTTAAAAATCATCATTAGTTTTGATGGTTATATAAAGTAATTTACATGGTCATTTATCAAAACCTGACATTTGTACTTTCAG
This sequence comes from Syzygium malaccense, assembly GCA_031216405.1. Lineage (NCBI taxonomy): Eukaryota > Viridiplantae > Streptophyta > Magnoliopsida > Myrtales > Myrtaceae > Syzygium > Syzygium malaccense. The sequence continues at coordinate 5,831,966 of CM062253.1, read as the reverse complement.
ACAAAATCCATATCTTACAAGACTCATCTGCCTCCCTTTCTCATAGGAAGCCACAAAATAAAACTTACCCACCACCACCTAACCGATTCGAGGTCCACACTATCCAGACGAGGCTAGAGGGTGTTGTGCGGGATGAGCCACCGGAAATGACGGCTTGGGTTGAGAAAGTACCGGCGGCGGCAACTAAAAGGGTGGGGGAAGGGAGAGGAGGAGGAGGAAAGAGGGAGGGATATTGGAGTTTTAGGGTACTCTTGGGAGAAGGAGTGTAGAGAGTGATGCGGGCAATTTGGAAATGAAGGATTTTGCTAGCATAATAATCTTTGGACCACCGTGAAAGTCACAACAAATTATGAACCATAAATTCTTGAAAAAATGAACCCCAAAATAATTTATGGTTATTTATTTTTTATTTTTTGGTGGCTCAAAATAGGTTGTTAATATCACAGTAGCTTAAGGATACTCACATAAATATTTCTCGAAAATCAAAATGATAGTTTGGTGAATAAGTGGACAAAGATCATTTTGATGAGAGATGTGGGTTGACATCCAGTAAGTAACGAGAAAAATAAAATGCAAAATATAAATTTTCAAAAGCGAAGATCCAAATTAATGTATAGACATAGAAGTGAGGACGATAATCGTAACTTTTTTTCAAAACTAGAAAATAAAGTAAAGACAGCATGAGATGAGGCAATGGAAATTGCAAAATGTGGCTCAAGTTCTTCGAGAACGACTGACGTGCGTGGCCAGTACTGTCTTGTTCAGAGTTCTCAATAATGGTGATTTTGAAATACGATCCGACACAAATGGCTAGCAGTTAGAGGTCAGCCTAGGAGACACGGCCTATTGATGGGTCACCACGCATCATAAGAACAAGGGGACAACAAGCACACTCGAAAAATAGGCTAGGTCTTCCCCGACTCTAATCCCGAGCTCACTGGCCGAATCCTCTCCAACATTCCGGTAAGGCAGAGAGAGCAACGCAGAGAGATCTTGTCAACAATTATGAGTTAACGTTGCACAAGCAGCACTCCGGAGGCATACTACTTGCATAAGATCGCTAGTCATGAATAATTGTCATCGTATTTGAGATATTATAATAAGAGATAGCATTTTACTTAGCATTAAAATCAAATGACTAATTGATGTTTTTTACGGTATGTAAGACTATTATAAATCTTATAATGGACACATCAGAATTATGTGGGGGCTGGGTGCAACCGTGAGGGATTGATTTGAAGAAAAATTCTCGGCCAAACATTCATTTTTTGAATAATTCTTGAAACTCTCATCCTCAATCTAACTTTAAAAAGTTAATTTCTTAGAGATTACAAAAGACCAAATCCTATTCGCTCCCTGTTTTTAAGACATGACAAGCATCTAGGGGACCCCGTCACTGTGGCTGGGGAATTGGACGTTGGAAAAGGACCCAGGGAAATTCCATTGAAAGGGGAGGTGGGTCTAGTAAAGTCGACATTGAGTACGATCGTGAAGATTTTCGGGCCACTTCATTAAATTCAAGAAAAGAAATATTTTTGTAACCTTCTTATTCAAAGCAAAACAAGAAAAGATATCAAAAAATATTGCATTGGTCAGCCACAAAAACCCTACCACTTGTTCTTGGACAACTTTCAATCACCTCGTCCACCTATCTTTAAGATAAAGCTGGCTTAGGAATAATTGAGACGAGGTGTCAAGATCTTCAATCGTGGGTTGATTTCGTAATGTCCGTGTTATACACGTAATTTGCGTAACGCAATACCGTTTGTTATAATCAGAAAATATAAAAAGAGATAATAGGGACACCAATTTTTTTAATATAATAATGACCAAGCCGGTGTTTATATAATCTTTAATATATAAAGATGCTCAATCACAACTTATAGGAAATTCAACATGAGGTGAGATACGGCTAGCCGAATCTTCTTAAGGCGATTAATTCCTGTCAATAGTGTTAAGCAGTTTCACGAACTATACCTTTCAAAATACAACACCTCGAACCCGTTTGTATTAGCACTATACAAACGGGACTCTATCGAATACTTCTTAGAACCGGCACACTTAGAGGAGTGAATTTTCTAAAGAATAATTCTAAATCATTCGGTATTTAAGGAAGAACTTGAACTATTATCGTGAACTGAAGAAATCCTCTAAAAAACTTCTTTATGAAAGCTAAAGAGATGCATCTTTTGACGCATCCATTAATTCGTCCATTAACGCATCCACAGAACTATTGTCGGAGCGCTGGAGAGTAGCGTCTAGTAACTCATTCATCAATTCGTCCGTAAGAATTAATGTGTCCACAATACTGCTGCACGAGAACCGAAATGAGGCGTCCATTAACGCCTCCATTAATTCATCCATGTCATAAAATTGTTGCACCGGAGCAGAAGATATGCAACAATTTAACACGTCCATTAATTCGTCAATTAAAGCATCGATTAAAACCACCGCACAAGAGCTGAAGAACGTGAACTGTTGTTGAGCCATTAATAACGCATAATTGCTACAATCCCTCACATTAATGGTTTAACATAACATTTTTTTACTCGAAAAATTCCAAGTGTGCCTGTGGAGATAAACTGTGTCAAGATATGTAGCTTTCGCTTTGAACCTTCTTTAGTGAAAGCATATTAGACTTACTTAATTAGTCGATGGACTAAGCCTTGAATCGCTAGCCGTTGATATAAGCCCAAACAATAGACCTCACACAAAGTATCACCGATTTCAAGATTGGTTATCGGTTGTGTCCATTTTTTCGGCCCTGAACCTCTCGAGATTCATGCATGCTTTAGAAAATCTGGCCTTAAAGATTTTTATAGAGTCGGCCAACTCCACACATATAGGTGCATTCCTATTAAAGGTATCCTACCATACCTTACTAGGATTTTGAAAATCCAAGCTATAGGCATCATTAAACGTATAGCGTATCCTTAAAACATTGTAAGAAGCACTGTTGCATCATAGGAGTGGGAGACAGTGCACATACTAGAGTTTCCAAAATTTGCGTTGTCCTATTGAACCTAGTCCATGGGATCTCCCATCACTAGGTTAGGTTTCTCCCTTGAAACCTCTTTATTGAGTTAAGGCTTTTTAACCCAATTCCCCTCGATGCGCAGTTTACCTACTGTCAATGGATCCACACTGTTTTCGTTGACTTTACAAAGTCTAAAGAAATAATTCCATTCAAGAGCAACTGCCTCACGGTATTATGTCTACGACGAATGTGTCTAGATTTACCGTTATATATTACATTATGTACCCCTGCAATCGTTGCTTGATTGTCACAGTGAATGCATACTGCAGGCACAGGTTTTGGCCACGACGGAACATCCTCTAAAACTTATCGAAGCATTCTGCTTCTTTGGCGGCTTTATAGAAAGCAACAAACTTTGATTCCATTGAGGAGTGCGCTATTAGAGTTTGCTTTGAGGATTTCCATGATACCGCGGTACCTCCTAGTGTGAAGACATATCTGATGGTGGATTTCGATTCATTTGAATCTGAAATCCAGTTGGCATCATAATAGTATTGGAACTAACTATGCAACCTAAAGGTGGGGTGAATAGGTTGTTTTAGAGGTTTTGAAAACTTTTGCGAAAAACAGCGGGTAACAAATAGATATCGGGTTTCACCATATGTATGAGAGGCAATGTATCACTTGTATGTTAGAAATGATAAACAGAAGAATAAGTAGTTGTACAGAAGGATATAAAATGGTTCGGCTTTAATTCCAAGCTTACGTCCACTCTTATCACTAATAGCCACAAGTTGGGCTAGATTGCACTAGTAAATTGTTGAATATGTTACACTCAGCATGCACCAATCCTATCAACAAGAGTTGAATGCAGCTATCACTTGGTACACTTGATCTTTTAACACAATTACAATGCGGCAAGTGCTATTGAGAGAGATGAGCTTTTTGCTTGGTACACAGGGAGTAAGAAATTTCGGGAATATTGTGAGCACTTTTTCTCTTCTCTCTTCTAACTTGTTGACTTCAAAGACCTTCTCTTTTATAGGCATCTTCAATATGGTCGTTGATGATGCCCTGGAGAGGCAAGATAGCCGTTAGAGCAGTTAGTGCTGCTGTTTTTGGAACTAACTACCCATACAACCATTTCTTGAACTTTTTGCAAACTTTTCTGAAATGGGTTCTGCTGCTATTTTGTAGTTGTGGCTATGACAACCTATCAGACTACATGTTCTCCTCTCTGCCGAATCCTCTACTATGCAAATCCAGTCACCAATGGCTATAATAGTGAAATAATGGTCATATTAAATGATTCGTTGCCTAAATATTACCATTTACTTGATCTATTCAGCTTTAACGAGACATTGTTATTTAGCTGATCTTTGTGATCGATGATCCTGTTTATATGATCCTTCAAGGACAGTCTTGTGATCTTCTCTTCAATGAATTACATCATGAGTATCACTTAGTCCCTTAAATATATATGCACTAAGACAATGTAGATATTATACTAAGGATAATTTTGGTATCATCAAAATTCATTTGGAGACGTTTCTCCAACAAATAGCCCTCCAAAACAGCTAGATATTTACCATATTGAAAAGCATAGTTTTTGGTTCTTTTCAAATAATCTAACACTCTTAAAGAGCATTCCAGTGCTCGTGACCAGGATTACTTGTTTATCTGCTCAATTTTCTTACTGAGTACGCAATATCTGGTCTAGTGCAGTTCATGATGTACATGATACTCCCGATTACTTGAGAGTACTCCAGCTGCTTGATACTGTTTCCGGTATTTTTTTTTAAAGTTAGGTGTGGAAGAAAATGATTATTCGCATCTTTAATGCCAAATCCTTTAAACCTCTCGATTACTTTTTCAATGTAATGAAATTATGTTTAACCTAAACCATTAGAGAATTCTTTAGAATTTTGATGCCGAGTATAACATCCGCAACATCAAAGTCTTTCATCTCAAAGTTCTTCTTGAGAACATTCTTGGTGTTTTTGATAATCTTAGTATTATCTCCAAGAATTAGCAAGTCATTGACATATAGACAAACAAGTACACATCCAACTGTCATGGATTTAGTGTACAAACAAATCTTACACTCATTGATTCTATACCCATTTTAGATAATCACACCGTCAAATTTCTCATGCCATTGTTTAGGAGCTTGTTTAAGTCCATACAATGATTTGACAAGTCTACACACTTTGTGTTCTTGTCGTTTTACCTTGAATCCTTCAAGTTGTCCCATATAAATCTCCTCATCGAGATCACCATTCAAGAATGCGATTTTTACATTCATCTGATGTACTTGCAAATTGTATAGCTAAGCTATAGCAATCAACATCCTAATTGATGTTATTCTTGTTATAGGTGAATAAGTATCAAAGTAGTCTAGATCTTCTCTTTGTCTGAACCCTTTGGCAACAAAGCGTGCTTTATACTTATCAATATAACCATCATCGTTACGCTTCCTTTTGAATATCCATTTGCATCAAATTGGTTTATTTCCAGGTGGAAGATCAATCAATTCCCAAGTATGGTTACTTAGGATAGAATCAATCTCATTGTTAATAGCTTCTTTCTAGAAAGGAGCATCTGTATATGTCATTGCCTCTTTAAACGTTTGAGGCTCACCTTCCAACATATATGTCATAAAATTAGGTCCGAAAGATTTTTCTATCAGTGACCTCTTACTCCTTTGAAGTTCAGCTCCTTCGGTCTCAACTTTATTATTCTCAAATTCTGATTTTCTAAGTCTCTTCTGAGACGGTTCACCCTGATTTCTTTTCGCAAGATATATATCCTCAAAGAATTTAGCATCCCTTGATTATAGGATAGTATTGACATGGATTTCCGCATTTTCATATTTGTGAACCAAAAATCTATATGCGCTACTATTTTGGGCATAACCGATGAATATACAATCCACCATTTTAGGTCCCAACTGAGTTTGTTTAGGACGAGAAATTGCCACCTTGGCTAGACACCCCCACACTTTCAAAAAATTGTAAGATGGCAACCTTCCATTCCTTAACTCATATGAAGTCTTACCCGTCTTCCTGTGGGGCACTTTATTTAGAATATAGTTCACAGTTAGTACTGCCTCCCCCCACAAGTTCTTAGGTAAACCCGAACTTAAGAGCATAGCGTTTGCCATTTTCTATAGAGTTTTGTCTTTCCATTAAGCAACTCCATTTTTCTACAGGGTATAAAGTGCAATTGTTTGGAGAATTATCCCCAAACTAGCACACAACTCCTTTAAATTGGAAGAATTATATTCTCCTCCTCTGTTAGAGCTAAGCACTTTGATTCGTTTATCAAGTTGGTTCTCGACCTCATATTTATACTTGACAAACATGCTCATAGCTTCATCTTTGCTAATTAATAGATAAACATAGCAAAATCGATTACAATTATCCACAAAAGTGATGTAATATTTCTTTCTATTGGGACTAACTTTGCAATCTAAAGGGGGTGAATAGGTTGCTTTAGAGGTTTTAAAAACTTTCACAGAAAACATCGTGTAATAAGTAGATATCGGGTTTCACCAGATATATGAGAGGCAAGAAATCACTTGTGTGTTAGAAATGATAAATAGAAAAATAAGCAGCTGCACATAAGGAAATATAATGGTTCGGCTTTGATTCCAAGTCTATGTACACTCTCACCACTAATAGCCACAAGTTGGACTGGATTGCACGAGTAAATTGCTGAACAAGTTACACTTAGCATACGCCACTCCTATCAATTGATAGATCACAATATCAAAAGTTGGATGCAACTATTACTTGGTACACTTGAACTTTCAACATAATTACAATGCAGCAAGTGCTATCAATAGACATGAGCTTTTTGCTCGGTACATAGCGAGTAAGAGATTTCTAGAATATTGTGAGCACTTTTTTTTCCTCTCTAACTTATTGACTTCAAAGACCTTATCTTTTATAGGCATCTTCAATATAATCGTTGATGATGTCTTAGAGAGGAAAGATAACCGTTAGAGTCGTTGGTGCTGCTGTCCTCGGAACTGACTGCCTATATAATCTTTTCCGGAACTTTTGCAGACTTTCTAGAAATAGCTTCCGCTGCTACTCTGTAGCTGCAGTTCTGATAGATTGTCTGACAACCTATTATCCTTTCTGTCGGATCTTCTGTTATGCATGTCCAATCACCAACGGCTATAATAGTGAGACAACGGTCATATTAAATGATCCGTTATCTAATCACTACCATTTACTTGATCTCTTTAGCATTAATGAGACATTGTCATTTAGCTGATCTTTATAGTCGATGGTGCTATTTATATGATCCTTCAAGGACAGTCTTGTGATCGTTTCTTCGATGAATTACATCATAAATATCACTCAGTCCTTTGAATATATATGCACTTAGACAATGCAGATATTATACTAAGGATAGTTTTGGGTATCATTAAAATTCATTTGGAGATGTTTCTCCAATACTTTCCACCTCTACTTTCTACAAATTTTAAATCATGTAAACCACTATGGATTAGTTGTAGAGGTTCACTTGTTCTTTCAATTGATTTGAAAGGTTTCTTAGCAAACTTAGCCTAAACACAAATCTCACACTTGTAATGGGCATCCAGCTCAAATCTTGGAATTAGCCATAAGTTTGCTACCTTTTTCATTGTACCATAATTTATGTGTCCTAATCTACCATGCCATAGATAAAGAGACACAACAGTATAAATTGAAGACTTCTCTTTATTAATAGTCTTTGGGTATAAGAATTCTGAGTTTACATCAATGACAGCTACATTGGCTTTGAATAGGTCATTATACAAGTACCATTTCCCCCACATACATTACCCCTTTTAGAAAGTACAAACTTATTAGATTAAAAAACAATTTTGAAACCCTTCTAAACAAGTATGGGGCTAGAAATGAGATTTGTCTGGATTTCTGGTACATGCAACACATTTAGCAAGGTAATCTCTTTGCCAGAGGGGAACTTCAAGATCACATTTCCTCTCTCGACAATCTTGGCTGATGTAGAGTTAGCCATGTATAGCTTCCCTTCTTCCTAAGCTTTCTCGTCAAACGAAAACATGTGTTTATCAACACAAATGTGATTTGTGGCACATGTGTCCAACCACCAATCGGTATTTATCGACACCAAAGATACCTTGGACACCACCATAGTAGTCAGTCTCTCATTATTTTCCTGATCTGTCAAATTCAGCTGCTTGGCTATACCGCCACCCTTGCCTTTGTTTGGACGCTTCTTGCAATCCTTAGCTTGATGGCTAGGTTTATTACAAATAAAACATGTCTCTTGGAATTTTTGGGACCATTCCTTCTGCTTGCCTTTTTTGGGAGAATCAACAATATGGTGATTATTGGGAAAATCTCCTATATTGTTTTGAAGATAACAAATACAATCAAAGGCTACTAATGTGTATATTGATTGAGTATTACCAGGTGAGATATGCACAAGCCGAAATATAGATATTTGTCATAAACAGCACCATAACATTCTAATATGAAGAGTGCTCTACTCATATCTAACATGAACAAGATATTGGGTAATTAAATATGTTTACAGGCTAGAAGGATCTTCAAATAAGATGAATATCTGGAAGGACCTTGATCAAGGGTGAACAAGCCGAGAAGAATGGGGATGTTCGTGATGGCTTGGAAGTATAAAGATCGAGTGAACAGTTGGATGGACCTGATAATAGTGAACAAGCTTAGAACAAGGATGTTTGGTAAAGCTTGGAAGGACCATGAAGATGAACAGTTTGGTAGAGTTGAAATTGCCAATATGCTTGGATGGACAAAAAAGATCAGCATCCATATCGGGTGAGAGTAGCTGCCTTATACAAATGCGATGAAGACTGTAATGACCTTTAAGGACTACGTGATATCCATGGTGTGATCCATTGGGAGAAGATCGCAAGATGTCCTAGTACGTTATTCTGTAAATAGCACCAATGGACCTAAAGATCAACTGATTGACGATGTTTGTGTCGATGCTGACACATTAGATCATTGGTGATATCAGGTTAATGAATATGTGAGGATGTTCGAGATTATAGCCGTTGAAGGGTGGAAATGCGCAACGGGAAGATCGGAAAGTCTATCAGGGAACATGAGTAGGTGTCTGTCAGAAATGTCAAAGCAATCATCGTAGAGAACAGTAGCTATAGAACTTATTTCTGGGTAGCCTGTAAATGTTCAAGATAAAGAACTGTATGGACAGCTCCATCTTTGGACAGCAGTACCAACGGATATCTAATGGCTAGTTAATCTTCCAAAACTTCTATAACGGGAAGATTGAAGATGTCTATTTAAGATAAGAGCTTTTAGGTCAAAATGTTAGAGAGAGAGAGAGAGAGCACAATGTAGTATCTGAATATTTGCGTTGAGTTACTTTCTTTGTTGATATTGTTCCGTTCTCTCGAAAGATCTTCACTATAATGATCTTGCCGTGTAGTAATCGTGTGAAAGATCAAGTGTACAAGAGTAAGTGCAGTGGCTGAATCCTGATAGTGTGATCTATTATTTGTAAATGATCAACACTTACCAATTGTAACTTGCTGAACAGATTACTAGTGCAATCCAGTCCATATTATAGCTGTTAGTCTGGAGAGCGGATCTAGGCTTGGGGATAAAGTCGAACCTATATATATCTGCTTGCAAATCATCTTTATCTTCAGTATTAACATTACTTGATCTTTAGCATTGTGTACAACAGCATTTACCTAATTTCTATAAAGTACTTCTATCAATGTTTTAAGTTGAATTTGTTGTATTCTGCAAATATTTTTCATAGTTCTTCAACAACCTATTCACCCCCTATAGGTTGTATTATTAGCCCCAATAATTGATATCAGAGCCTTATTGCTTGTTATTTGAAGCATTATGTTTCAGAGCATAAAGATCTTGTTTTGGCTAACCCTACAAGAGGCGATTTTCAAATTTCTATTTGTTGATGATCTATCCTTTTAACTCAAGATTTCGGAAATTACTTCATTACTTTTAAGGATTTCTTTATTTTGAATTGAAGTTTTCCAGGTTTGCATTTTATCAAAGGATTTTCAATATCTTCAAAATTTCACGAACTCTCATTCTTAGCTTTGAAATTTTTTTTTGTGATTACTTTGATTAAATTCTTTGGACAAAAGATTATCCAATCCACGTGAGTAATCTTACTTTCTAGTAATGCTACTTAAAGGGATTCTTTTGAGCAAATGAATTCATTCAATCTTAGAGTCTAAAGATTATCTTATTCGTTTCTCAACCGACATGATCGTTATAAGCGAGAGGAAAGGCAACCTATTTCTAGCTCATCAATGTGTTCATCCATAACAATCAACATGGATTGAAAGGTGCAGCAAAAACAATGGTTGTGATGAATAAGCAAATGGCTGATGTGATTGAATATGGAACAGCAATTCAAACATCAGCAAGACCTCCTGTTCAAGCAGCTACAGAAAAACAACAACCAACTCCTCTAGCTCCTGCTCTTGACGATATCAAGAGAAGACTTGCACTAATTGCTTAAAGTTATTTACTTCACACATTGTGCATTTCTATATGTTATTTAATAGCATTTCTTCTTGTGTGATAGAGATTGGGAATAAACTCCAAAGTCACATTTGAAGGAATCAATGGAGAATGGGAAATAAAGCAGAACATTTTACTAGGAGATTTTGAGGCTTTTAAGATGAAGCCATATGGAGATATCAAAGAAATGTTCATGTGCTACAACGACATCATGAATGGACTTACTGATCATGGCAAGATTTACACAAATGAGGAACATGCAATCAAGATTCTTCAAGCACTACCACAGGTATGAGTTCATGCGAATATCGTCGTTTCATGAAGCTCAAAGATCTCGACACTTGACATTAGATGAGCATATTGGAATTTTCATGGCTTACGAAATCGAATGCAACATTAAGTCGCGGAAATCTAAAGGTAAAAAGTCTATTACTTATAAAGCTAACACTTTTCATGTAGACTTTGAAGGATCGGCTCCAACGACAACAATGATGATGATGATGATGATGATGATGATGATGATGATATGACCACATTGATTCAAGAGCTCCTAAGATTCTTGAAGAGAAAGAGAAATCCAAAGGCAATCATATCATATATCCAAAGTTTAGAAAGAAGAAGAAAATCTGGAAAGAAAATGCATTAAGCAAATCGGATTGGAAATCAGTTTATATTAGCAATCAACTCAAAGATCACCAGAAGCAAATATCGACACATGCTATTTTTCTACAAGAGATCACGAATCTGATCCTGTCCAACTCCTGATGCTATCAACGAAAGATTTCAAGGATTGATATAAATCAAAAAAAGAAAAAGGTATGTTATTTGCTAAATATCTACTTTGGGTAAGAGTATCAAAATTTCATGATTATCTTTTCTTAATGATACATGCTGAATTGCTTTTGATTATATATGATTCATATATATAATGTTTCCTATCATAAGTGTGAGATATTACATGCAGTTATTGCAAAACATGACATGTGTAATGCTTATATAAGATAGAAGTATCAACATCTCATTTTGTAAATGATGCTAATATTGCATGTTATATTCTCAATGCATTTGAGATTCTTTTTGCTTAAGGAAAATCCCCTAATGTTGAAAGCAACTATTGCATGCTTTCGTGTAGTCGGTTGCAAGTGCTACATTGTCGAAAATATTGATGACGGTTTGGTTAATTCGAACCAACAACTCATGAAGGTATATTTTTTGATTATTCTACTTTTAGCAAAGCATATCGTGTGTTTAACAAAGTTTTGCAAGAAGTAACAGAATCAATAAATATATGGTTCGAAGATCAGTTAAAAGATGCACAAACTGATGATGTTGAAGAACGAGTGCCACAAACTATACCAACTGATGATATCTATGAAGATCATCAACCTAAAGCACTAAGTTTGATATCTGCACATTACCAAAGGATTAGAGATACAACTCAAGTCATCCTAAAGATCAAATCCATAGAGATATTGACAAAGGGGTTAAGTTCAGATAATGATTCAAAGAGCAAATGTTTGTAGAGCAACCACATGATACAAAGATCCAAATAGGAACAACGATATAGGTTAGCTCAAGAAAGCACTTTACAAACTCAAACAAGCACCAAAAGCGTGATATGAAAGGTTAGGTACTTTTCTTGTTGAAAATCAGTTTGAGAAAGGTAAAGTTGACACACTGCTCTTCATAAAGAGAAATGATGATAATTTTCTGTTGATTTAAATGCTATATATATATCATCTTTGGATCTACTAATGATCTACTGTGTAAGGAATTTGCAAACATCACAAAGAGCAAACTTGAAATGAGCATGGTGAGGGAATTGAACTTTCTCCTTGGTAGCAAACCAAAGCCAACACTTCATATTCCAAGAAAAATATGCTAGAGAATTGATAAATAAGTTTGGGATGGAAGGTTGCAAGAAAGTGATACGTCGATGACACCATCAACTAAACTAGACAATGATGATAAAGGTATTTTCTTGATATATTTTCACTATCTTGCATAAATTATCATGTTTCTATAAGAAAATGCAGGTAGTAAGAAAATCCATCCATGCAAAAGTTTGACGATGTTTCAAGAACAGAATCAGCAGCAGCAGCAGCAAATTTTGCTGATATCAACAACTGTCTATGATAATAGCAAATTTCACAAACAGCAGCTTCTGCTCCTGTTTAGCCTTCAGACTGCATCACTTTCAAAGGTTTGAAAATTCTTCTCTATGCATTCAAATCACAAGCTGTTAGAGTCATATCAAAATATTTTGAATGATATCAGCAAGTCCTTAAAAGCTCATTATAAAAGATTGAGTAATTTCTTGGTTGAAATGTTTGATATGCTTATTGATATTCTTACTTATTTGAAAATAAGGGCACATGATATATGATTTGGGATGTTATATATTTATCGTCATTTGTGCAAGAATTTATTGAGTTCATGTAGATTGAAATCAAGACAAGCTTGATTGAAGAACTCGAATCTTGTTTTCAAATTTCAAAGGCAAAGATCATGAGGATGATGCTGTTACAAGTAGAAGCAAAAATTTCTATTGAGCGCCTCAAAGAAGTGATATCAGCACTAAAAGTAGAGACATCAGCAAAGAAATCGTAATAGCAGCAATGAAAGATGGGACGATAGCTGATGCAGAAGATGTTTTGAAATTGTGAAAACTTCCGAACCCCGATGAAAGCTATTTGCAAAGAAGTATCATGATGATAGGGGGAGGAAAACAAAAAGGATGAAGAGCAACAAGAGGAAAAATGCAAAAGAAAAGAGAAAATCATGATCATATCAAAAAAGTAATACACGAGGAAGAGCAAAGATCAAGTATGGGCAAATCTTGATGAACTTGAGCCGAATGCAGCCCAAATCTTGATTATCATTTTGAGGATAGAAGAAAAGGTGAATGCATGTGTAGAACTTGCTGAGTTTTACATAGTACGATTAGTCTATCTTCCATATCTCTTACTTTTGGTCATTATGTTGATGTTGATTATATCCTCGATAATATTAATGATCATGAAGTAAGATAAATGTTCATGACATGTGCAAATAATGATGATATTCTCTGCAAAAATTCACCCCCCTCTAGGTTGCTGGCACTCGAAATTGGGCATAGGCGAAAATTAAAAACAAAGGAAAAGAAAAAAGAAGAAGAGAAAGATTAGTTTAGAAAAGAAAAGAAAAAAATAAATAGATAATTCAAAAAAAATTACAAAGGTATCTACGTTGGCACCGGTTGTTCTAAGTGCCGGTCATGCCACGTAAGATGCCTAGCACCTACGTCAACGAATTCAGGCCAAAACTGGCTAGAATGACTATATTGACAAATCGTTAGAAAATTTATGATTAAATTAACACAATTAAAAGGTTTATGATTGAATTGACCGTCGTACTTGGGGTAATCGTTTCCCAATCAGATCCAATCCCACCCAAGAACAAGGAACCGGACCAGAAGGACCGGTTCCCAATTTCTGGAATTGAGAATCAGACCACCTAGTCCTGGAACTAGATATGATCTAGTTCCTGGGTGGTCCAATGAAACTGGTTGCATTTTTGGAACCCCCGAGGTGTTTATGAAAATTCCTCAAAGCCAATGCATGTGAAGCTTTTCAAATCTAAATAGCTAGATCCATTCGTAGAACTATCAATAGATCAACCGACTACGATTCAACCAAGGATTTGAGGAAACAAAATAGGAAAGAGGGACGATAGATACAATTATAGTCAGCACATCTCAATTTCACAAGCTCCCAAGTAGCAAAAACAACGAATAATACCACATATGGTGAAGCCACAACGAGATCCAACACACAAAATGATCCAATCTCACATCAAATAACTAGATAGATGAATCGAGACTCATGAAAAATAAACATATATCGCTCATAACAAGCAAAACGAAAAAGGAGCTCAGAGAAATGGAAGCTTTACCTAAACTACGAACGATGAGGCTCAAGAAGGAGAAGGATGGAGAGATAGAGTGACTGAGAGCAACTGAAGAGGGACTGCTCTTGTGAGCTGAGTTCGAGTGATTAGGGTGAGATCCGAGAGGGAAAGAGTGAGTGTGAGAGGCGTGAGAGGGGGAAGAGCGATTGGGGTTTAAAGACTTTTAAGAAATAAAAATAAAATAATTGATCTGGTCTGGGCAGCCTGGGTGTACGGTTCCACCCCAGGAATCGGGAAACGAACCGAAAATCACCGGTTCCAATTCTATGGAACCGGGAACTAGATTGATGCCCCCAAAAAATTGCTAAGAACCGGTCGATTTGATCCAGTCCAAGCAGTTCATATTACTCAATCCTACACCGTACAATAAATTTAGGACTTTTCAGATAATTTTCTCGTAAAATCTCAAAGTGAATTCTTTAACCCGATACCTCCAATGTCACAAAGTCAATTTTCCGTCCAAATTCTACCTGCCTTTTTTCAACAACTTGCATTATCTCCTTATCTAAATGTTCGAACGGCTTCCATCACGATTAAAAGTCTTTGACATCGGCTTTTGCAGTATCTTCCAAAATCTTTCCCCATCATCATGAAAAGCATCATCTACTTCAAAATCGTCTAAGATTTCAACAATTGATCTCCATATCTTTCTTCCAAAAATCTTGTCTCCATCGTCACGACAACCATGTCTAATTCGAAATCGTCTTAAGTTTTCTAAAGGAAATTTCGAACACAAAATCTTCTTTTCGCTTATCGCCAGGACGATACATGTCGGATTTACCTCAATTTGTTTATTTCACCATGGTTGAAAAGTTAAATTTATATTTGATATTCTCCCTATATATTTTCTTCAGTCCAGCTCCAGTTGCTTTTCCCAGAAATCGAACTTTATTAGCATAGTAAAATAGAAAACGTACATGATCTTGCAAGATAGAAATCAAGGACTCGGCAATATCCTTAAAGTCCTCGCAAATATAACACTGAACACGAACAAATCTGTCCAATCTCTCGTACGTTTCACGAGCATTCTCTTTTTCTTCTTCTTTTCCTTTCTTTTTTTTTAGACTGGGGTAGTCATTGATTTCTTCGCAAGAGCGAAGACAGCAACCTCTCGAAACAGGACAGTAAATATCACGCATGTTCTGTGGCGATCGGCAGTCGACGCAGCCCTGGATTTGGACGTGACGACGATACAAGTGGTTTATGTTTCCTCCTCTCTTCTCTGGTTCTGATATCTTGGCCACGCAAGTTGTTTATGTTGACCCATCTGAAAACTCCCTCTTCCTCCATAAGTTGTTCATGTTTAAATTATGGTCAATCTCTTCATCATTGCTTTCTTATTCCCAAAGATATCCTGCCCTAGAATGTTGGGTCTAGTCTTGTTCTTGGAACGTGTTTAGAGAGAGAGAGAGAGAGAGAGAGAGAGAGAGAGAGAGAGAGAGAGAGAACTTGATGCCAAAGAAAAGCAGCCCAAATATAAATTTTTCATGTGAAGACAAAGGTTCGAACTCCACTATGTTTAATCAACCGATTCTTTTGTAGCCAGCTTTGACCTAAAAATAGCTTTTACATGTGTTTTGGTCACGAATGGCATCATAAGCAAGGCACACCAGTCATTCTCTAGCTGAAACGAATCTGACAATAGAAGTCAGATTGATTTTATATTCACTAATGTATGTGGCTTTTCTTGGCTCTATGTTATTAACGTGGGGAAGTTGAAAACCCATTTGGCCAAAAGAGTCTAGCTCAGCTCTTATAATTTAATAAAGAGTAAAGATGCACAAAGTTGAAAGCCCTCCCAAGATTGCGAGGGTTGAGGTGTCATAAAGAAAATACGCGAGCGCAATGATTCAAACTTAGGTATCGAGTGAGGAAAATGATCATATTTGTATATGATAAACATATTCCCTTGGAGTTCGCCATCGTACGTATTCCTCTGGCTATTACCTAATCAAAGACGCTGAAAGGCAAAATGATTTTGATTCATTCTCTAAGTTTTATAATCAATATCTGTTTTGACTTTAAAATTTATCCTCCGTCTCACTCCCCCATCCTCTCTTTCTGCTCCCTCCCTCCCTCTCCTTTGCCTAGTCGACCGCCAGCTCTTCACCGTTGTAGCTCGCCCCCAGCATCTGCACGAACCTTGCAGTCAACCTCCAACCGCGATGATGCTATGGTGCCTCCGTCACCTCCCTTAGATATCTCTATCTCTCTATAACACGGCGACAATGCATCTGCTCGAAGTCGACATCGGTCATCAACCTCGAAAAATGCAGCCACGCCCTCAAAAAACCCGGGCATAGTACGCATGTACCCTCTTGAGACGTGACCAAGCCAAATCAAAGCCGAATTGTGTAAACGCCGATGGGCAACTCCAAAATGGAACTGCAATAATATCAATGAGGGTCGGGTAATTTTAATCGCAAAAAACATGAAAATTTAGAGAGTGAAAAACCTTTCCAGGATATCATCTTTCGAACGGCGAAAATTTAACAAAGCAAAATGAAACTTTAGGGACTTCTAGTCCAAGTTTTCCGTCTACTTCACCCTCGAATCAATAAAAATAAAAAATAATGAAAAAGACGAAGGTTCTTGGAATGATTTCCGGAGCCCTTTTTGGAACGACAGAGTGTACATCGTGGGGTAAATCAATGGGAATGGGTATGCGTGTGGTCCGCTCTAATTCTGCGACAAACGTCAACGGCCCCACGATCCAACAGAAGGTTTGATGGATTCATTCCTGAACTTGTATGCTTGTACAAAAAAGAAAAAAAAATATACAATGAATGATTTCATTTCATGAATATTACGAGATGGAATCAATTCTAATTTTCAAACTAAATGAGGGTTTACATTGTTTTTTTTTAACTTAAACCCAATCGAATATAATTGTTATATGATATGTTGATATTATAGTTTATAGACTAAATCTCACAAAATAGCTACTCCATCCTCCTCTTTGTTATATATTAGTGAGGCCAAAGCAAGTACTAACTTGGTTATTCACTCTTTTGTAACTCTCTCTCTCTCTCTGTCTGCGACTTGAGAAGATGTGCAAAGAGCACGACAGAGAAGCTCTCTCTCTCTCTCTCTCTCTCTCTCTCTCTCTCTCTCTCTCTCTCTCTCGGACATGAGAAGGTGTGCGAAGAGCACGATGGAGAAGCAGGGCACGTGCATTACCGACTCATACCGTACGTATATGGAGAGAACCAAGAAATTGGGTGAACCATGAGTCATGAACCATGAAGGCTGTTTATATCATTGGCGGCTCCATGTGTGGTGAACCATGGGTGGGTTCTTCATGTGCCCTTCTTCCCCATCGTGACCAGGCCACCTCTAAATTCATCCATGAAAGCTTCTCTTAGCATTACCTCTGGCATGCCTGGTGAGTTGTGTATCCTTCCTCTCTCTCTCTCTCTCTCTCTCTCTCTCTCTCTCTCTCTCTCTCTCCCCCCCCCCCTCCTTCGCACCACATATACACAAAGAGATGTATACGTATAATGTATGTACGAGGAATTGGGATATTCATCTACACAATCAGTATAGCAAGGTATGAATGACCCGCTTTTGACTTGATTAGAGAGATGGATATCTAATTCATTCTGATGTGTAAAAGCTGGGCATATGGCATCTATGGATAAAAATGAAGTCTGTAGACTAATTTGTAGCCATCAATTTACTGTAGATTTCATGTTTGACAAAAGCATACTGTGCAATAGTGCAAGTAAATGATCAACTTGTGTATTATGTATGTTTCTTCAAGTAGGTATTATATTGCACGAATCGTTGATTAACTATGAGATGTTCAAAGGATTAAGCTATCAAAAGCAGCGGAGGTTCTTAGACTGGAGAAGATCTTCAATTCTTTTTTTCTTGGTGGGGTTTGGAATTAGGATTTATCAGTAGGAAATCTCAAAATGTTGCTTCCCTTTCTGTCTCTTGTACTCCATTCTTCAATGGATTGGTCTATTTTATACATCCTTTCTCATATATAGAACCAGAAAGTAGCCATTTTCAGCACTTGTAATGCTCTCCTTGCTCACGGAATATTTAACTGAGCAAAACACTTATTACATTCTGCACTGGACCAAAAGAATGATTGCATGAGATTCTTCCTGTAGTGTCCACTTAGTACACCTTTTCTTCTCAGGTCTTATTTTTAATTTATATGAGTCAGTTTTTTTATTTTATTTTAGTATGAATCCATGGTTTTGGGTCGATTGGACCGTGGCAAATAAAGAGTAGTATATGCAGCACTTTCGTGCCATATACACTGAAAAGATATGGGGGCAGGGCAATTCATCGCTTGAAGCGGCCATAACATGCGTGTTCAAGCTTCAAGTAGTTGCTGATACATGTGTTGTTTGTTATGGGCTTGCTTCGCCAAGAAATGGTTTCTTATCGTGATATCAGAGCACGAATTCCTTTACAATGTTTTTGTCTCCAGCTACTTTGTTCATATGGCTATATACCGCGATCTACATTTCCCGTGTAAATCCCGTCTTAGGTACTGGAACAAATGTTGCCAAGCATGTATACTTGAAATACACCATTCATTTCTTTCCTTTCTTTAATACATTGTTCTTTACTTCAATAGATGCTAATGCCCTTGAGGAATTACTGGGGAAAATTAGAGTCATTATCATCCCAAACTTTAGAAATTGAAAACCCCTCCAATGTCTGGGCTGACCTAACTTTGTTTCTTCCTTTAGGGGCATCCATTATTATAATTTGCCTCTAAACATGGTTGGTAACGTACCCCATGAACATTGGAATAGATTAAAATCAAGAAACAACCACACTGTGCTTGCTACGTATCAGATGCCTTATAGTGGGCACTCTAGATAGGTTGTAACCAAGATCGTCCAAGTTTCTTATCAAAGAGGATCCAAAGATTGAATATCAAAATGGATGCTTTTCAAAGTGGAGTGCTTAAGAGAGAGCATTATCATTTCCATTTAGGCTTATTTCTCTGGCATTCTATTGAACAATCTTTCTTGGTATACATAGACGAGACCATTTTGTAACACCCGGAAGGATTAGTTGAGCCAAACGTTCGGATATCCCGCTTTTGAGAAATCGGGATTGTCACATAGAAAAAGCGTAAGTGTGAACGTCTCATTGAGATGCCAATAATGTATGATTGTTTTGAGAGTGTCGGTGGCTACATATGTGAAGTCATCATGGTGGATGCATAGTCGAGATAACTAAGCCACAAGACTTAATAGAAGGGGGACCGATTGACTTTTCTTTACAGCTAGAGTATTCATATAAAAACTAATGGAGTCTTCTTGCAGAATTGGTACCAACCGACCAACGTTTGTATATCAAGAAAACTACCATCTCACTTGCACAAATATAGAAAACTTGAGAAGGGCGTTAAATCGATCCTTCACTCGTGATTCTTAATAATATGTCAGTGATATGCGGCAACAGATTCGATGTAGAAGGACATTGACATTTTGCCTAAGAGATTCAAGTTCAATTCTGCACTCTTCCCTTTGCATATTCGATTTCAATTCACTCATTCGTATCGCCTTCGCATGCTTTAGGCAGTTGTCGCCCTAGGCAATAGCCTTGCAGGAGACGACACACTGGAATAGATCGCTGGATACCATCGAATTCCAATGGTTCCTTTACCCACACAGCGCATGTCAGCATTCGTGTCCTTCACGCTTTCGTCCTCCCATTAGCTTCACGTTGGAGGAAGTATTAAGATATAAAACGTCTGCATATGCACATATCACGAACAAAATCGGGTGAAACACGTATGACTAAATCGGTCAAACGATATCAAGTTTAAGAAGCTTTGAGAACAAGGAAGGTGTCAGGTGATAACAAATTAGCAGTCTCAAATGTACAATATATGTATATCGCACTGACTTCGTCTACAAGAGTACAAGAAGGGACCTGCATGTAAGACGTGGAAAATAACCTCTAAAATCTAATTAGATGTATGCTCCAACAACCTGATTACATCCACTTACCACCTACATTAATACAAACGTCCACGATATCTCTAACATTGCATTCACATTCCAAGACATGATACACTGTTATGCCTTACCGTCATAGTCAGACTCAGAGTCATCAAGAATAAACTTATTGATACAAGCCACAATGTTTCATAACTAGCATAACTTATTTAATTATGTGCCCAACATTTAGAAAGATCGATCCAAGAAAGCACCCAGCAAAACCCCAATGGAATGACAGTTCAGGTGAATGATCTTTCAACTTTCAAGTATGAATTAGAAAGGCCCTTTCAATAGTAAAAGCGCAAAATGCAGTAGATATCCTTGATTTGATCCTCAGATAACTTATGACGATTAAATCATCACCTTGATATTGTAGATAAACCACATTGCAGAGTACTCCGGGCATATAGAGAACATATCTGGTGTAAATTTTCCTTCCTGACATTCTGAACCTTGTATTCATCACTGCTGTGACCTGAGGAGTGACTTTATGAAGAGTGTAGAGACCGTTCAGAAGTAGTCTGATCACTCATCTTATAAATTTCATTACTAACGAGGATCGATGACAACTTGTTACCATTTCCTGCAACCACATACATATTCTGCAAAATGAAGACCCAGAAAGTACAATTACAGAACAATCGGAATAAGTACTTTAATATTTTTGGATAGGAAATAAAGGATTTTGTCGAAATAAAAATTCAAGAATATCAGAAATGTACAAGGAAAGAAAGAAAGAAAGAAAAGCAATATACACAGGAAAACAACCCAAGACTGTGAAGTTAGAACAAGATGTCCAAAGCCGAATAAAAGAGTACAACGCAGAAGCAACCGAAGATTCTAAATCCTCAAGGAAAAATACTTTTATAGATAGGAGGTTGCTATAGGTACTACTTGCTGGGTGGAAGAAATGATAATTAAAAAGATAGCAAACCGAGGTTTAAGAAAGGAAAGGACGATAAGTCAATGCAGGCAACAGAATTACTAGTCTAATCACTAGAAAATGATGCTAAAATAAATCTGACATGTAGGCTTAATGTATTCATGATATTCGGAGTTCAGAAGTGAGTGGTGGTTGCTTTTTTTCCACTATATACCGTATTAGATGGCTTAACTGCACTTAGAAACTCTTGCATAGACGTGTGAAACCTCTGAGAATATCTTAGTTCATCCATGAATTGAAAGGAATAACAATTCAAATCTGCAGAGTCAATAACTTGATATATAAGCCAGCAAATGTCAAATTTATGGATTATTTGACTATGATTATTCATGGACTGAGCAACACTAGAAGTGGACAATGAAGCTTGAACCGAGAGCCTAGGTCTTAAAGCAAGTGGATCCACCTTAGGACTCTGATTGTTAATGGCCCTGATAATTCCTGAATGAACTTGGAATATAGCAGGAGATAATCATGTCGATGCAAGTTTGGCCAAGTAATTCGCCTCAGACTAATTCAGACTGATAAGATTATGAGAAATTTCACAATCTTTTCAAACTAGAAAATTTCAGGCATTTCAATGCATAACATGTTTTTAGTTCATAATATAGGTTATCTTATAAAGAAACCATAAATATTTGTCAAACTTTTGGATGATTGATTGTTAAGCTCCGAATACCAACCCAAAAGAAGTGAAGGGTGCACTTCATCAATTCAATCCAAATACTACATCATGCCATGCAGAAGCAGATATGAATCTTAATAAGGAAAGACACATGCAAGTGAAAAATGCGAAAGGTATCGATGCAATTTCCACAAGCAAACACATTTTAACCATCAATTAAAATAGCAGATCAGCGGAAGTCAATTACCTCCTCAGTAGGTAGAAAGAGAGAGTTTCACACTGCCACATTGTCCGCCAAATAGGCGTCCATCTAAAGGGTACCATATCATCTACAGCTTGGCTTCTTAATGGATTCTAAATTTTCTATGTACCAGGTTTCCAACAAGGTCGCCATTCAGCAAAAGCAAGTGCACTTCATTTAACTTGTGTAGAATTTACCAACTCAAGTAGACTACTCTCCAGCGAATTGATTTCAGATCCGCAGTCATCAATAAGTGCTTCCCAAGTCATAGCTCCAGGAATAATACCCTTCCTGACAATCACCTCAAGTAAATCTGGCACTTTTGAGAACAATCTTCTCTTGCACAAACTACACAATATCTCATCAACTGTTATACATTCGAATTGTGAACTCTTAACCAACAATTCATCCACTAAATCACAAGCTTCAGTAATTTTACCATTGCCACTGAATCCCTCGAGCAGAAGCATATATATTTGCAACATTAGCCCGAAACTCTTCACTCCTATTTCTCTCACAAGCCGCCTTGCCCTATTCAGCTCCCCAACTTTACAAGATCTCTCAACTATCATGACGTAAGTAGCATCATTAGGCCTGCAGCCAAGTTCTTTCATACAAGCTACCATTTCAACAGCTGCTTCAAGTTTATTCTGCTTACACAAACCATCTATATACACGTTGTAGGTATACACATCAGGGACCAAACCCAGAACAAGCATTTCATCAAATAACTCCTCTGCCTTCTCATAATCCTCCTCAGCAATGACCCCACTTAAAACCATTGTGTAGCAAACAGTATCAGGTTTAATCCCACCAACCTTCATCTGATTCAAGACATCCAAAGCATCATTACCTCTTCTAGTCTTCACCAAATACTTCATCACATTTGCATAATCTACTAGCCCAGGGGAAAAACCCATTTTCCTCAATTCTTCCATAAGGCCCAAAACCTCAACACTAGAAAAGTTCCTCTGTCCACAGAATGATGATAGTATCAGCGAGCAGATTCTCCCATCAACTGTGAATCCATCACTCATCATCCTATTCAATATGTCGATAGCATAATTCACCTTCCTCAACTGACAAAGTGCACCAATCAATATTCTAAAAGTCGATTCATCTATCCTGATATTCATCTGCTGACTCTTCAGCAAAATCTGAGGCACCATCTTCAAGTGATCTCTGCTACGACAAAGTACCGACAGTAGAGCATTCAGTGAGCAGACAGAAGGGACACACCTGAACTTGGGTATATCGAGAAACAAACCAACAGCATCTTCAATTTTGTTACAATCACCATAAAACTCTATAAGATCGCTCAAAATGTACTCGGGAGTTTCAAATTTCTCGACGCTTCGAATGTGATCGAGGACTGGTGGAATCAGGTGGAACTGCAAGGTTTCGCATAGACTCTGGATGACGAAGTGGTAAGCATTTGGGGTTGGTTCACAGTTGTAAGCACTAAAGGAGTCCACCAGAGTGGTAACAAGATTGGGTTCAGCAGGATTTTGCAGTAGATGTTGATTACCGCCGTGGCGCAATGGCTCTACGGCCGTCTTGACTGCGTCTTTTAGAGTTCGCATGGCTTGTTCTGCACAGAAAGGTTGGTGCCACTTGGTTTTGTACGGAGACAATGGCCACTTCCTGTTCCTCCTCAAAAATTGGTTCGCGCCCTTCAGAGAGGACAGCCTCCTCATATTGAAATCAGGAGCGAACGGCCCCGGAACAAGGACTTTAGATATTCCCAAACTGCAGCTGCTCTACCAACACGAAGATGGGAATTCCCCTGTAACTTCATTCAGGCATTCCGTCGAACACCAAGAAGGCAACCACTAGCTAATCATCAGCAAAGGACTGCGCCCTTTATATACTGCTTAATGGGTCAAACAAGCTTGCTCATTAACCACAAACAGTCAATCTATGTGCATCAATTCAAGGCTGTATAGAGATCAACCGAAGCACGTTCATTCCAAGCATCACTTAGACCATGACAACTGTTCAGGAAAAAAAAATGCTCATGAAAACGAACGTTGTTATCAACCTGTGAATGGAAAGCTCCAAGAATGGACGGCGACTGCTTTCATCAACATGGGTCCGCCAGGAACAATACCACCCCCCGCGCTGTTGTTCTCCTGGACTCGTTCCTCGGACGAAAAGTGCGTTCATATGATTGGGTTTCGAGTCGAGAGACCTTTGTTTGGTAAGCAAACCATTTGGCATTTCACAAAAAAAGTTTCAATGTCATTATTTTCTCGAGCAAGAGCATGAAATGATCGTTCTTATTTTAAAAAAATGGACTTGAAGTGATCGTGACAATGAAGTGACAAAGCTAGGGCTAGCCCTCTTGCCTATGGTGGCCACGGGCGATTGGGCGGCGACAAGCAAAGAGCCTGGATTTTTTTCTCTTTTTTGTGTGTCTAATCTTTTTTTTTAAAGTTTAGCCTTTTTTTTGGGTTTGTGTTTTTTACGGAATTTGTTTTTAGAGTTTTTAACCTAATTTAATTAAGATTTTGTGTAAAGTTTAGGATTCTGATCAAAACGATTCCCTGTAGTGCTTTAAGTAACCTTAACTCCACGTGGAACGGAGAAATAAAATGTTAAAAAGAAAATTACGTCAGTATTTTTTATTAGTCAAATTAGACGACGTTAGCGGAATCACTCGTTTTTTCAGCGAGGGTCTGCTAGCCCTTGTCGGCCCATGTCCTCATTGGCCGTGATCGAGGGGGTTGGCCTTGCTTGTGGTCAGCCACAAGCCTTTGCCTGTGACTTTCGAGGGTGGCATCGCCCGGCCCTCTCTGGGTATCGCCGATGGCTAGCTATTGTCTAAGACCAACCACTAGCAAACAATGAAAGAAAAAACAGAAAAAGGAAAAAAGGAAAAAAGGAAAAAAATTAAAAAAAAAAGGTAAAGGATGAAAATGCCATTAACCAGCTGATGCGATCAGACCCTTTTTTAAAACTAACATAGCCATTTCATGTCCTTATTTGAAATAAGATCTACTTTATATCCTTATCTGAAAAAATAAGAGCACTTCAAGCCTTTGTTGGAAATAATGTTTACTTTAGGCCCATATTTAAAAAAATTGATGGCACTTTTGGTCCAAATGAGAAGCAGAGAAGAAGAGCAGAGACACCGATTGATTTGTGTGGACTATATACATCCAATATGTGTGAGTGTGAATACTATTGGTTTGGGTGTAACGCCAGGGTTGGGAAACACTCGAGTGTGTGAATAATTGTAATCGTATAACTTTCCGATTTATTAGTAGATTATTGGTGGTTGGCTCTCTTCGTGCTCATGAGTTTCGACACTCGGATAGACAAAATCACATAAATCTTTCACGTCTATTATTATTCCTCTTTTCATTTCTCTGTCGATTACTTCTCGCTCCTAATTTAATTGCAAATTTTCGATCGGCTTCTGCAACGTTATTTTCGCAACAGCTTGCAAATCAGTTACGTTGAGGAGGAAATACAGGGCTCAAAACCAGGTGTTTTAACTGATGAGGCAGCATCAATGACCCATATAATATAGAAAATTAACGTTTCAACCTGGAGAGCAAAAAAGAAGTGAAAAAGACAAATTCCTTTTAACTGTCCATGTCTTGTTGTTAATCATCCGCCCGTTGTCTAGCTGGACAAATTTCGAAACAATGGTGCTTATTCGTAAAATTAACGTAGGAGCCTGCCTTAACCATCTTCACAGCTAGCATTTGCACCACAATGATCAACCCCTCTCGTTTGCAACTCCCACGACCTCCCCCTCCCGCCCTCCTCATCGACTCGCCACAGCTGGAACACCGCTCCAACAGCCGCTGCCGTCCCGTGCCCCAGTGGTCGGGCACCAGTACTGCGTCCCTTACCCGATTGACCTCAGGATGGTGAAGAAGCTCGTCGCAATCACCAAGGGGAACTTTGCCGTCTCCAACTCCACCGGCAACGAGATCTTCAAGGTCAAGCACGTATTCAACTTGATCCACACGAAGCGCGCCCTCTTCGACGTGGCCAGGAGCACGATCCTGACCTTCAAACAAAAGGTTTTCATCTTAAATTGGAATTTGTCACTTATCTTCACGAAGCAACCGATGAGAGAATAGAAACGCATTTCATTTTCTATCATGATCCTACTCATGACCCTCTCATGTCTAAAAGAAGAGTTATGAATACCTCCCCCTCTAACTCTATTCCAGATTGGTGGTTCTTAAAGAATTCTCAAAATGAACAATCTTCTTCTTCCTCTACCTTTTTCTCCTTATGAGGTCAAAGGGTAAGGGGTTTATGTTGTCTCTAATATGATCCTTAAGTGAGGTCTATCACAATTAAACAACCATAAGACGATAACGACGATGATGATGATTCTTTAGATAATGCGATGCCGAGACTAAGCTTTAGTTACAATATTATGATTCGACGTGTTTTCCGCATGTCGATCGTGCTAGTCGTGTCATTAGTCTCTTTGATAAGTTTTCTTTCGAGTGTATTTAAGATAATCTATATCTTGATTAAACCCTCTTACTTAGGCGCCAAACATTTCGTATGCAGAAAATCACTGCACATTCGAGATGGCAAGTCTTCAGAGGGAAAGCACAGAGCCAGACGATCTGGTGTTTACTGCTTGAACGTCCTCAATGTTCCAACTCAAGACCAAATTGCACGTGTGCCTAGCCGGCAACAAATCCAGAAGTGCCTGCGACTGTCGGGTCAAAGGAAGCAGGACGGACCCGTCTTGCTCAATCTATGTCGGAGACAGTGACAACGTAATTGCCCAGGTGTGTCATTCTTTGGCCCTAAATTTTGGGAATACTCAGATGGCGGATTCAATGATAGCTTATAAGCATTATCATCTATCATTTAGACACGAATAAGCAGCTTTAAATACAGATTGTTCATCATTCCATTTCCGTATCTTTGATTCCGACTGACCAAAACAGGACCACAAAACGAATTAGGTTAACTGATTTTGCGATCTCGAAGTAGCGAGTACAAAGAAGAGAAAAGCATGGTTGGTCATTGAACTGAACCTAACTATCAGCGGTGTTACGGTGTCGTATGGCTATGCAGATGCACAAGAAGCAGACGATTCAAAGCATGGTGATCGGAAGGGGCAACTACTCGGTGACTGTCTATCCCAACATCAACCACGCTTTTATAGTTGCACTCGTCATGATTCTTAATGAGATCAATCGCGACAAGAAAGGCGAGTAACCGTGACAAGAAAGGGGGGAAGAGTAATCGCTGCGAGGAAAAGAAGTGGCGACGTTTGGTCACTGACCTAGTTCGTGCCATGTAGCTTTAAACTCCTGCACTTTACAATATGTGATTTAGGGGGAAGAAAAGCTCCGCGCTCCACGTTCAAAATAGGTGCCACAGCTTTTTAATAGCTTTTCCTCCCATCTTTGAGATGTTGTAATTTTAATAAAGATATTACTAAAAACTAGGGATGAGCAAAATAACCGGTAGCCCAAAAATCCATATAGGCCGGAGTTTTTCGAGCCTTACAGGTCCTAGCAGGCCCACCAGGCCTACAATAAAGTTTTGTTTGGGGCTAATTCTGGTCATTCAGGCTTCAAAGAGTATATTTAATACATAATAAATATATATGGCCATGCTTTTTCCACTCCTTCTAAAACACTCATTAACATAATGTTATGATAATATTGCCCTTTATAGGCCTCACTTTTTAGCATCCCTTTGTCCTTTTTTTTTTATTTCCTATTTCCTTTATTGTGGGTCCTATATCCACTTTTCTTAATCTTCTTCCTCTTCTTTATTCTATCTCTCTCTTTTGTCGAACTCTGTTCTCTCTCAAAAGGTAAAGAAATGAAGAATCATGAAGGTTATGTTCTTGTGCTCACATATCCTAGGCAAGGCCACATCACCTCCGTCTTCGCGACTACCAATCTGACTCGCTCAACTTCAATGTAATTCACGCTCTTGTGAGGAAATTTAGCAAATTGGTTGGTGGATATTTTTTACAGCTAAATGGTGAGAAGGTGAGGAAATTGATTGTTAAGCTCTGGGAGGTAATGAAATGCCAAGAGGATTTGCTTGTGAGCAACACTGTTTTTGCAAATTTCATTGATTCCTTGTATAGAGAAGGGTTTTTCGATATAGTGTTTTAGATTGCAGAGAGTATTGCCTCAAAGTCGCTGCCCTCAACTTCCCCTTCACCCTTCCTAGCTCCTCCTCCTCATTGGCATGAACTACTCCACCTTCATAAGCTCAAGATTTTAGTGTGACAACTACCAACTTTTCTAAAAACTTAAGCTGTTAAATGAATGTATAGTTTAATATTTAATTAGTCTAACAGTATTAGTTGAGTGAAATGATGAAAGGTGGTATAGTTTTAGATTGCAAAGAGCATTGCTCAAAGCCACCGCCCTCAGCTTCCCCATCACCCTTCCTAGCTCCTCCTCCTCATCAGCACAAACTAGTCCACCTTCGCCAACCTCATCAAATGCAAAGTGCACAACCTCCTCATGCCCTGCCAGTATGTGCCACTCTCCATGAATACCATCCCTTTGCTACTGTAAGACATTTGGCGTAGAGCATTCACTCAAGCAGTTCAAGAAGGTGCTGTCATGGGTCATGAGGACCAGTTCAGCTGCCTTCCCCTACACAAGCGTGGAATTCTCCATTTCTCTACCTTTTTATTGCTGCGAGTGGTTACATGATAGAGAACATAGAGAAGAAAGAAAACAATGAAAGTGAACATGAGACCCATAAGAAAAGAAATAGAAAATTAATAAACAAAAATGGATACGACCAAATAAATGGAACAACGCTTTCTTAAAAAATTAGCAAAAGAGGGATGTTAAAAAGTGGGACCCACAAAGGGCAATATAGTCAAATTATTATGTTGATGAGTGTTTTAGCTAAAAAGGAGTGGAAAAAGCGCGACTCAATAAATATCTCTTCTTAATATTGTATATTTCCTTTTACTATTTATAATTGCAATTGATTATAATTAATTCTACATATCAAGATAGGATAGAATGGATATTGTATTACTTAGATAGTCCCTTGGTACAGTTTATAAATACTAGGGGTGAGCAAAAAAACCAACCGAACCAGGAACTACACCAAACTGGATGTTTATGGGCGATTCTCAGTTCCTAAAAATTGCAATCGGTGAATATTGATCCGATTGGCAATTCTAAGTGTGGACCCACCCACCCAGATTGGACTCATATATTTTTTTAATTCTTATAATTACAAAACTAAAAACCCCAATTACTAATTGCTCATTCTTCACAGTTCACTATCAATCCAGCTGAAAAGTGAAAACCCTAATGGCTATTTTCTTCACTTGCGCCTCTCTCTCACTCACTACACTCACTCTCAGACTCTCAGTCATGTAGTCATGACGCTTATCGCTCACTCTCAATCACACCTCTTGCTCACGACGGCGACGCTCACTCTTAGTCTCATAAGTCACGCCTCCCTCGTCCCTATCCTCAATCCCTCTTGCTCGCAGCTCAACACCACCCTCTATCCCTCTTACTCGCGATGCCACTCTTTGTCCATCTCTTCCTCTCCTGTAAGTCCTCGGTCCCTCTCCGATTCGACACAAAAGTACCTAGTTAGAGTGGTCTACATGAAGAATTGCACTGTGAGAAGGTCCATTATGTTTCTTGGTTTGGAGGAACGATTACAAATATTTTGCTTGGATTTTATCTATAAGTGCTGTGATGGGACAAAATTGATAACTAAATGAGGTAGTCTCTGCACTCAAATTTGTGGCTAAAGCATGAACGATCAATTCCTGGACCCACCGAAGAATTGGACCAGACCAGTCAGTCCAATTTCCATGTGGGCCAATTCCCGACTCCACAAACTGGAAACTAGCCCTTCTAATTCGGTTTTCAATTTTAGGGTGAGAACCAACCCACTCTAGAATTAATCGCCCCTAATGAAACCTATGCGCACTCTACTGAATATATGTAAATTATATAGTTCTATTTTTGTCTACTTTGCCAATTACAGAAAAGTACTTTGTCAACAGTATTTTTATTTTATTAGTTTTTTGGTCGATTACAATATTTTTATTAAAAGACGCCTTTTTTGGCAAACCGAAAACAAGATAATTATATAACTTCGTAGCTTTAATTGTTCCAGGAAATTCACCAAATAGTAAAATGTTGCTAGATAATCCTGAACCGCACAATGTTTTCCCAAGCACTATTAATTCTTATTTATAACATTCAATTTCAGGATAAATGCACTAAAAGTTATAAAACTTGTCGTTAAAGTGTAATTGAATCCTAAAACTTGCAAAAAGTATAATAAAGTCCTAAAACTTCTCAAATTGGTGCAATCGAGCTATTTCGTTAAATCCATCCAAATTGGCTAAATGTTGACATGGCTTATTTTACTATTTTCTCTCCCCCACTAAGCGATGATGTGGCTAAATCATGAAATATAAGACTACAATGACATTGTTTTGGTCTAAATTTGATTTTCTATACAAATTTTATTTAAATTAAATTTAACAAATAAGCTAAATTTTTTTAAGGAGAAACTTGGCGATGCCCTCGCCGCCAATGCCCCACCCTCTGTGCAGGCCCTCGTCTGTGGTCAATGAGGCTCCACGACGACTCCTGATAGCCATACCCCATCCTCACCAGGCCAACGAGGGATACAGTTCTCACTGTCTGGTTTCTCCCCTTTTTAAAATTAAACTTAAATAAAATATATAGTAAAAATTAGATTTAAACAAAAATAATGTTATTTTAGTCATGTCATGGCCATGCAGGATAAAAAAAAAAGCTATGTCAATATTTTCAGTTAGCCAAGTTGGATGGAGTTAATGAAATAACTCGATTGAACAAATTTGAAAAGTTTTAGAACTTGATTACACTTTTTATAAGTTTTAGAACTCAATTATACTTTCATGATAAATTTTAGAATTTGGAATGCACATATCTCTTCAATTTCTAATTGAAGTTAAAGATCTACCTATCGTTTATACATTTAAATTTGTTTCGTTGACATTAAGAAATGATTAGTTAAACTTGTGGTAGCAAGTGACACGAACATCAATCATAGGACTCAAAGTTTCATGTCGTTGTGAACTGGGTCACACGTGTGCCTCTGACATGCATTAACACGTCACGTGACAAGTTTCATCTTTCATCTGCACGCACCAACGCATTACCAAGAGCCTAAAAGACTCAGTGGCAAAAACCCAGCAGGCAAAGTCAACTTCCTCGATTCGACCAAAATAAAAATAAAAGTCAACTTCCTTGTCGCTCTTAAACAGTTGAGTTTGTTACAATTGACCAAGACTTACGCACGGTGTTAAATATGTCTTGAATTTATGTATTCGGTCCGGTTGATGATCCGACTCGACATATTTTTTCTGCGATCCGAAAGTGGAGAGAAAATTGAGATTTGGTTCGTGATGCGGAGGGTTGGGCCGATAGGCTCAACTTGGAGCAAGTGAACAAATCTCCATGGCGGACCGCCCAAGCTGGAAAAGCTGAATCAATGTCTCGGAGAGTTCGGAGGCACAGCCCACGAGGAAATTTTTTGGGAGCACTATTTATACTGCAGCTAGATTTTTTCATTGATGTATAGAGAGTTTTGTTTTCGGATAGTTTTGTGAGCCGTAAGGTTTTGTCATTGTTTCGACTTCTAAAACTGTACTCTCTTTGATTATAATGGAATCTTGTCTTGCCTCGTCTCGCCCGTGGAAGTAGATCACCTTGTGATCGAACCACGTAAATCTCTGTGTTCTGTATCTATTTTTCCGCATCAGTTTCCAACAAGTGGTATCAGAACCTAGTTCGATTCTAGGGTTCTTTGAGATGGCATCTTTGAAGTTTCAGATCTCATTTTTTGACGGACAGGACAACTTCGGATTATGGAGAATAAAGATGAAGGCTTTATTGAGGCGAGAGGGTACGGTTAGGGCGCTGGACAGAAAATATCCAAACGATATGACCTCGGCTGAGATTGAAGAGATGGACGAGAAGGCGCATAGCACGATCCAGTTGTCTCTAGATGACAAGGTTTTGCGAGAAGTCGCCGATGAGGAAACAGCGGCCGGTCTTTGGAAGAAATTGGAAAGTCTCTACATGAAGAAATCTCTAACATCGAGACTTTATTTGAAGCAGCGTCTTTATACCCTAAAGATGCGTGA
The DNA here is from genome assembly GCA_031216405.1 of Syzygium malaccense. Classification (NCBI taxonomy): domain Eukaryota; kingdom Viridiplantae; phylum Streptophyta; class Magnoliopsida; order Myrtales; family Myrtaceae; genus Syzygium; species Syzygium malaccense. The sequence goes on along the minus strand of CM062253.1, from coordinate 5,799,575 downwards.
AGATACGTTTGTTCAGGAACACTTGGAAGAGTTTAATAAAATTGTTCTGGATATGAAAATTCTAGATATTAAACTCAAGGATAAAGATCAAGCTTTGATCGTATTATGTTCACTACTTGCCTCATACGAGAATTTTGTGAACTCGATGTTTTATGGACGTGAATCCATAACTTTGGAGGATGTTAAAGCATCTTTGAATTCTGCGGAACTGAGAACAAAATTGAATGGGAATACCAGTGAAGACAAAGCATATGGTTTGTTTGTGAGAGGCAGGACCAAGAGCAGGGATAAAGCTTCCCAAGGGAAATCTGTTGGTCGTTCAAAATCTAAGCCACCTAGAGATAAGATGAATGTTGAGTGTTACTATTGTCACAAAAAGGGACATTACAAGTCAGATTGTCCTTCGCTCAAGAAAAAGGATAAGCAGCATAGTCAAAGACCAGATTCGGCGAATGTTACAAACGAAAATGAGTCTAATGCGTCAGACAATGTTCTTACAGCATGCCCTGCAATTAATTTGTCCAATGATGTTTGGATAATGGATTCGGGAGCATCATATCACATGTACCCAAATAGGGAATGGTTCACCACATATAAGCCATTGAATGGTGGATCAGTTTTGATGGGGAATGATGCTATATACAAAGTCGTGGGTATTGGTACTGTTCGAATTAAGTGCCACGACAAAGCAGTGAGAACTTTGACTGAAGTAAGACATATACCAGACTTAAAGAGAAATCTTGTCTCGTTGAGCAGTTTGGATTCCATTGGGTGTGTGTACTCAGGTGGAGGTGGAGTTCTCAAAGTTTCAAAAGGCAATCTGGTTGTGATGAAAGGAAGCAAGGTGAATCACTTGTATCATTTACAGGATAGCACAGTTATGGATCCTCTAATTGGCACAAGCAATTCCGTTTCTGATAATGATAGAACGAAATTGTGGCATATGCGTTTGGGACACATGAGTGAGCGTGGCATGACAGTTTTGAGTAAACGTGAATTACTTTGTGGGGAGCAAACGACCTCGCTAGATTTTTGTAAGCATTGTGTTCTTGGCAAGCAATGCAGAGTCGGATTCAGTACGGGGACGCATTTGACAAATAGCACACTCGACTATATCCATTCCGATTTATGGGGACCAGCACAGGTTCCATCTAAGGGTGGTGCTCTTTACTTTGTGACGTTCATTGACGATTATTCAAGGAAGATTTGGGTTTACTTTCTGAAAAGAAAAAGTGATGTGTTTGAAACCTTCAAGAAGTGGAAAGCTCTTGTTGAGAATCAGACAGGGAAGAAGATCAAACGTCTAAAGACCGATAATGGTCTTGAGTTCTGTGGTGGTGATTTTAATGAATTCTATGCAGATACGGGGTATTGTTCGACACCATATAGTTAGGCACACTCCACAGTAGAACGGAGTGGCAGAACGTATGAATAGAACTCTATTGGAGAGAACAAGATGCATGCTCTCTAATGCTTGCATGGAAAAAGATTTTTGGGCTGAAGCTGTTAACACGACTTGTTATCCGGTTAATCGCTCTCCTTCAACAGCAATAGAATGCAAGACTCCTTTTGAGATGTGGTCAGGTAAGCCTTGTAATTATTCTAATCTAAAGGTTTTTGAATGCCCTGCTTATTATCATGTTAAAGATGGTAAGTTAGAACCTAGAGCAAAGAAATGCATTTTTGTTGGGTATGCTGATGTGGTGAAAGGTTATTGTTTATAGTGCCAGGAACCTAACTCACCTAAGTTCATTATTAGTAGAGATGTTACATTTAATGAAATGCATTTGCTTGATCAAAGAAAAGTTGTTGATGAGTCTGCAAGAAAATATGAGAGTGATATGAATGAGGTGGAGGTTCAGGTGGAGCTTCCAGAAAAGACCTCTCAGAATAATTTGAATGAGCAAATTGCTCCTGTTGATTCATGTAGACACCTATTTTTAATTTGCCCAAAATTAATTACACAAAAATTTAGGAATTAATGTCCTTAATTCCTAAGCAAAAAATATTTCAATTTAAAGTGCATTGCATATAGAAATTAGGTACATTTTGTATTAATAGGGTCCACTAGAATATTTAAAAAAAAAGAGAAAAAATCGAAAAATCGAGTCGGGCCGGGTCGGGGCCGGGCCAACCCGGCCCGTTTCTCCCCCCCCGCGGGCCCAAGGCCCTTTCTTTTTTTCTTTTTCTTTCCCTCCGCGCGGGCCTCCGGCCCGTTCCCTTCCTCCTCTTTTCCTTTTCTTCTCCCCGCGCGGGCCCAAGCCCAGCTCCTCCTTCCTTCTTTCCCCCGCGCGCGGCTGGGCCCAACCCGGCCCAGTTTCCCTTCCTTCTCTTCCCCTCGCGCCAGTCGCTCTCTCCTCCCCTGTTCTCCCCTGTGCGCGACCGAAGCATGACGCACGGCGGCGCCGCTCCTCGCCGTCACTATCTGGCCAGAGGAAGGCCGAGAGAGCATGCCGACGGGATTGGCATTAATTGCCAGTCCCGTCCTCCCCGTTTCCCCGGCTCCCTTATCCTCTTCTTCTCCGTCTCTGCTGCTTGGTTGAACCGGACCACCCCTTGCTCTGCTCTACTCTGCACCGGCCTACCATGGCCACGAAAGTCGTGGGGTGGTGTAGGCCGGTGCAGGCCGTCGTCATTGCCAACGCAACGGAGCCGGGGGACGCCGCATATAAAAGGCCAGAGAGAGAGAGAGAGAGGGGCGGCCGGCCAATTTTGGGAGGAGGCCCGGCCGGCCAATTTTCAGGAGATAGAGAGAGAACGAGAGAGAAACAGAGGAGAGAGAGGAGTCTCGGATGGTCTTGAGGTCCCAGCCGGCCTCGCCGTCCCCAGCAAGCGGATCGGTGATCCCTAGAGTACCCCCGGTTGATCAGAGAAGAGAGAGAACAAAGAGGGAGAGAGAGCAGGCCGAGGTCTGCCGGAGCCCAAAGGAGAACCAACAGTGGTCGCCGTCGTCTTCAGACTAGCCGGAAGCCCCTCCAGACGCGCCGCCGACGGGTGAGCTGCCCTGGGGTCCCGTCCGCCTCTGTTTTCCCCTGTTTTTGCACGCGGTCCGGCCGGGACTCGCGTCGGCCGACTCATGCGATTTCCGGCCCATGCCGTCGCCGGTCCCGGTCCCCACTCGCAGTCGAACATCAGCCGCAGCCGTCGGAGCCAACCGTGCCGCCAGTGGAGGTCGAAATCGGCTGATTTCCACCGCGCACGCCCACCGTTCGACAAAATGCCTCAACGAGGCCGGTTTTCGTTTCGTCGTCGGCCGGCGAACGGCGGTCCGACGGCGGCTCAGGTGAGTGGCGTAGCTTAATGGTGGTGCCAGGGGGCCGATTTGGGGGCGGCGCTGGCCTGGACCGGCCGACGGACGGCCAATTTTGGCCATGCCGGCGTCCCCCTCTTGCGGGTCTGCTTGTTCGGGTCGAATCCGACCCGAATCAACAGATCCGACCCGGGTCAATGCCCGGGTCGGATCCGTTGACTCGGGTCGGTTTCGACCGACCCGGATCGATAGATCCGACTCGGGTCAACGCCCGGGTCGGATCAGTTGACCCGGGTTGGTTCTGCCCAACCCGGATCAGCCGAATCGACCCGGGTCAACGCCCGGGTCGGATCCGTTGACTCGGGTCGGTTCTGCCCAACCCGGATCAACCGAACCGACCCGGGTCAACGCCCGGGTCGGATCCGTTGACCTGGGTCGGATCCGACCCGACTCGGTTTAATATTATATTATTTTTTATTTTTTTAAAAAAATTAATTAATTAAAAAAATATTTTATTTTATTTTCTTCGGTATTATTTTTTTTTCTTTTCTTTTTTTAGAAATTTTTTTTTCAAATTTATTTATTTATTTATTTATGTGATATATCTAAGTGTTTTAATTTATTGGTTGTATTATTATGCATATTTTTATCTTGTTTAAATTAGACAAGCCTGAGTTACGTGGTGGTATTTTGCATGTTATTTTTATTACCGTTGCGTTGTTTTTATGCATGTTTTTAATACAATTGCATGAGCTGTTGTGTTTTGAATGTTATCTGACTTAATTAAGGTTAGAACCTTAGACTGTATAAATTATTGTTTTCCTGACTGCTGATCGTTTCTGATTATGCACTCGCTTGATTACCTCACATGTTAGGAGAAATGTCCTAAAATCAATCCAAATTGCCTGACAAATGTTTTCATGAAATGAACAGGGTAAAAAGGTATCGAAATGGCATTAGTTATTTAACTGATGTAATCAAGTCTCCGAACCCAGTTAATCTCTGGTTCGTAGGAATAGGGTGTTTCTCCCGTCACTCTATTTGGGTTTCTAATCGACCTACCCCAAATCGATTAGTGGCGACTCCTTGGTATAAATCACTTGCATGTTAAAAAACTTAAACCCTAAGTCGCGATATGGTATGGGCTTGGGAGAGCCCGAGTTAAGTCCTAAACCTAGACTTAGCACGTACCAGGCGAGCCCTCCTTCTTTTTGCATGTCGTCCGAAAAAGAGGATCGGGAGGTTCGGTCGCGACTCCGCTGGGGACTTGCATTTTTTTAAAAAAAGTGGATTTAGGCCAAAAATTTTTATCCTGTTCAAAATGATTTTTGTTTGGCAGCAAGGACTCCAGGTATGATCCTGACATTAAGGTGTTATTTGTTCTTGCAGGTTTAAATTGGTTGTTTATAAATTGTTGTGCATGCTTTAATGATTTAGCACTACACTGTTGCACACACGACCACGCTGCCGGACTTGGGCCGCGATAGGGCTTTTTAGGATGGTGTTAAGAAAGATACGACCTCGAACGCGAGCCCGCGATGTAGAGGTTGCCTTTCTTTTCCCCGAAATTTATTTCTAAAAAATCGTAAAGAAATATCTTCAGCCGCTATTCGCGTGACTATAAGATATTCCTTTCGATTTGGCCGAGGTTAAAAGAACTTGACACCAACGCGAGACTGCGACGGTCAGGCACCCTTTTAATTTCATTTTGCTGAACCAGTCTAGATAGAAATCGAGCCTCACTCCTCATGTGCATGTCGTTGTGATTGCCATGGTTCAAGGAAAGGTATACTTTCTATCCATTCTCATATTTTTTATGGCCTACTTATGCAACTGATTTGTCACTGTTAGGCCACCCGTTGATTACATTCTATATACGATGGGAAAAACTGATATCCGATCCGTCCCCGCTCCTAAGAAAGAGTTTTTGGCATGGTGGGACCGATGAGACGAGGGATACGCTTATTACGGAATTTGTCCGTGAAAATAAGCGACTCCGAGAGACCGTGATTTCCCCATCGTTGATAAAATGAGTATATGGGAAGGGCGCCTTTTTGTTAAAAACCCATATATTTTATATTTCCTAGTAATTATGTTCAGGATTTTTGGTTTTCTTCCTTAAAAGTGTTTTTGAGTTATACTAATGTTAATATAACTCGGGCCGCTTTTTATGCTTTAAATAAATTTTTTGGCCCCTTTAAGATACCACCGCGACCTTTGGCCCAGTGGTATCCGGGGGTGAGGCCTCAGGGTCCGAGGCGACCAGGGTTCGAATCCCGGGGATGCCGCCTGTAATGAATATATAAATAAAAACCTTTTTTGCTTCTGATTTTTTTTGTAAATAAAAAAAATACATGATAGACTGATGCAATACTAGACTAAGTCATGGACTAATCATTTATGAGATTTTATACTCATTTGTTGCCATTTTTGTCGACAGGTAATTACGAATTATACCAAGCCGCCAAGTAAAAATGGCTGAAAAATATATGACAACTCGTGTGGCAAACATGGAGACCGAAATGAAGCAAGTCTTTGCCTTTCTACAACAACTCTTGAAACAAGTGGAACGTTTGTCAATCCGCTTAGACCAACTTATCATGACTCCGTTTTGCTATCCAAGATCAGGGATGATGATTCAAATGGAGCCCTCCAGTGTCAACCAAAAGGGTAAAGATGTTATAGTTGACAATGTCCACAGGTCCCCTAATTCTAAGGAATTGAGCACCCTATGCCCAAAGTTCATGCAACGTGAACAATACAAACCCAGAATCCCTCCATCACAAAAGCAAAACAACCGAAGACAGTTCACTCCCCTCTCAGGATCTCCGTCTCAGATATTGACAATACTTCGGGAAAAGGGACTGCTTTCCACTAAACCAAAGCGACCTAATCCTGAGAGTTTTTCAAATTACAATCCGTCTAAAAAATGTGATTATCACATGGGCGAGGTAGGGCATTCAACTGATGGGTGTTATACTCTTAAACATCGAATTCAAAACCTGCTGAATATCGGGACTTTCTCATTCGAGACCGGTGAAGGGAATGAGCTCAAACCTGCTTGAGTAGAACTCCTCTCATCTTTTGCATGAATCCTTGGAAAAGGGGTTGTCCTTGTATTTTGCTTTTTGTCGTCATTTCTGTTGGAAGAAATGTCTTTTTAAACTCTCCCTCTTTTAAGGTTGTAAATCCATGTATTGTAAATAAATAATATTTTGAGGGCATGAGGGAGTATCCCAAACCGGCCCGTTGATGATATCCAGCCATGTAAAGGAAAGTGTTCTGAGGCTCGGGCTTCCTCATGTTTCCTCGTTTTTAAGCTTTTGAAAATAAAACAAACGTTTTATCATTTTTCAAAAGGTCAAAAAATGGTCGTGGAAAAGCACGCATGCTCATAGCCCTATTTGTTTTTCTAACTTGCTCACTTCATGCCTCAGAGCATACTCATTTTTATTACAAATGGGACTTTTGAAAATGACACAAACTGAAGTGCCCATCAGATCCTAATGAGGTTAGCGAACCAACTCATCTAATAGGGGCGGTCCAAGCGAAGATCGTCCAATCTTCAAAAGAAACATGGGGCAAATCTCATTATTACCAGTGGGTGATATCAACCCCAGGAAGTCAATGAAAATACTGAACATTCCCTAATTCCATGATGAGCGAAACATCATCTTGTACAAAAATCGAGGGCAGATCAAGAAAAGATTACTCCTTTTGAAAGAAAAGGTATGTCTCATTCCTCAACAAATTTTGGAAATGACATTCTATCCATTTTCTTTTGCAGATAATGAACTGGGAAACATGCTAGACTCTAACGTGCTAGTAAGCCGGATAGGACATCAATGTTAGAACTTCTCGAATGAAACACGACGAAGAAATGCTCAATTGGAGGAGTAGACTAGGGGGCATGCAATCCCCCAGTCCATAAAAAAGGATATATTTCGTTCCTAAAGTTTATTCACTTTAGCATAGAAATGACATATCTTTCCTTTTATATAGGACAAAATTGAGTAAACAACACTCATGATGCAAGCAGCTGGAAAGGACTTTGCATATGACAAAATGGCGTCGAAGCCAATCTTGACAACCACAGAAGTCTAGATAGTGGTCACGCCCATGCCCGTCAAAGACCTTTAAAGTAGAGATTAGCTTTGCTGCGAAGCTCCCCATGCAGGCAATTGCGCACGCCTGTGCAGTCAAGAATCGAGTCAAGAAACTCCTCAACATACCGGAGCCGCATTGACACAACATGCGCTGACAAGAGAACCCTCTATTTAGAAGCATCCCTAATAATAGAGTATTTCATTCGAGCTTCGAGACCAAGAGTATGGAGGAGCAGATTGAGACAGAGAAGGCTGAACAAAGTAAAGAGGAGAAAAGACTCTACTAGCTTTGAAGGCAAAATGGAAGAAGGGTAATTTGTATCGCTCTCAATTTATCCTCAATCGCCTCATTTCTAACATAAACTCATGTTTTTGTCATAAGAGAATTATCAACATCCGAGAAAACTCAAGGAGTTGTCAGTTTAATCTCAAATGAAGGGATTCATGAAGGGTAAGGTTGTATCGTTCCTAATTCCTGTCTCTCGAAGAACTGTTCATTAACACTGTTTTCCTTATTACCTTGCAGGTTTGCTCTACTATTGCAGCATAGGTAAGTATCTTTTTTCCTAAAAAACTCTTCTCATAAGAGTAGAAAGAAACAAGAAGGAAGAAATAATCAAAGAAAATCGATACTATTTTCTTCCTCAAGTGCATTACGTGGAAAGTAATTTTGCATGGTAATTTTACCTGTTTAATTTATCAATTCCCTGAGAAAATTTTGACAATTCGACGAATGGTGTCGAACTGCTCCGAGGTGTTGAACGAGGTGTGTCGGGATGATGAGAGGCAACCCTTGATTTATACACATTCTCAAGTACCAAACCCTTGCAAGATAAGCGAAAAGGTTTCATTTCTACAAGGTAAAGGGATTTCTCGCATAAGGTACGGTAGCCAAAATGACGAGCGGCAGTTCATTTCTCTGCCCCATACACTACCATTAATCCTTTGCTTAACCATTTGAGCCCATACACTCAGCGGTTTCTTTTAAATCAACCCTGTCAAGAACCACCCCACATTGGGGCAGCTTGAGGTCCGGCGATCCTCGACAGAGTCCTCCTAGACAAGCACACCATCGACAACCGGACGGTCGAGACTAAGAGGGATTTGTCAAGAGAGGAGCAGCAAACTAAAGCCTATCAAAAATGACAATATCTTATTGATAATAGCGATGTTTTCACTAAGATGGATGAGGAGTTTGTAATATCTAAAATTTTCTATCATCATCAGCTGCAATGGCTCACACAAGGTGAAAAGATGAATAGAAGTTTTCTTGCTCTCACTTGCATTAATCTTTGAGTGTTTTTATTGCAGATGAACTCTCACGATAATTTAAGTGCCCTAGGATGACGAAGAGCAATTCTTTTTCTATCTTATACACTTATATCCTTTGCTAGCCCAATTGAGCCGACGATTTCATTTCGTACGAAATCCAGTTGGTGATCATCCCCTACACTGGGGCAAGGCAAAAGTCACCACAATTTGAGCATCAGGGGCCAAAGCATCGAATCAAGATGAAGACTTCAAATTTGTTTAGGCTAGTCCTAACACAAAAAATACTGAAAATTTGGGGCATGAAAAAGCAGTGTGTCTAGTAAAAGCAAGACCAATGCCCATGAATGGAGATCTTTGAGCGTGATGAAAGCGCTCTCAAATATCTCAAAGACATTAAGTGGTGTAGAATAGACGACCCCAAAGTGTTTAAACTTAAATTCTTCTTCGATGTAAATTCCTACTTTAGGAACTTTGTCTTGGCAAAGATCTGCCACATGACAGACGAAGATGAACCTATTCTTGAGAAAGCAATTGGGACAGAGATAGAATGGTATCCAGGAAAATGCTTGACGCAGAAGCTCCTCAAGAAAAAGTTGTCAAAGATGCTAAAACACAAGATTACCCAGGGAGTTTGCCAGAAGGATCCTAGCGGTGAAGAAAAGACAGGTGACAGCGCCAAGATGATCACCAATTCTCTCCCTTACACACATTTTTGAGCCTAACGGTCATTTCGTTTCTCAACCTGTAAACCAAGCCCACGTTACGTCCCTCATAAAGTCTCTTCTGATTAGGACACATGAATTAACGTGGAATTTCAAATGTTTATAAACACCGCTCGAGGAAGTGTGAGCAAGACTACTTCTATCTCTTTTGCAGGGTTCATGACTTGTAAACCTGGAGATAATTGCAAAATACTTTCTTTCATGGCCTTGACTTGGACAGCCACCTTTGTTAAGCCATTGACCAAGCCTACATTACGACCCTGAAAAAGACCTCTCAGATTGGCAGTATCGTATCGCTTGCGAGAAAACTCAGACCCTTGTTGATATGATAGAGGTCAGATTGAGTGTTTTCGATGTTCCCGTATTAATGGACGGGACAAACAACTCTTTTTAATGAGAGCGAGTGGAAAGTCCTTTCTGACTGAAGATCCCTCGTTCAACATCTCGAGAAATCCACCTCGCGAGCGAAAATTGTCTAGATTGACCCTCGGCGGATTTTTGGTGATGCAAACATGGCAAAATCATCATGCATGAATTTTCAAATACACATTCTAGAATGGCCTATCTTGTCTATTCTTGATCAATGCATGCATGTTTGCGCTAATCGTCTTTGACAGCTCATAGTTCTAATCTCCAGTGATAGAACATAAAAATTCGGGCGCTGGAGAAGCCCTCATTATCATCCCAAAAGTGATGCCCCGAAAAAGGTCGGATATTCAGCAGATGATGCATTCAACCTCCGGGTAAGAAATCCCATAAAATTTGTCTGACCGGAGACACGCCCTTAAGAGGCAGGAACATGCCCAGGGCGAAGACCCCCAGGTGCTCATCGTTTGAGCCTTTTCAAGACCTGCTGGCGAGGACCCACCAGGCAAATCATCAAATCCTAGGATGAGGACCCCCAGGTGCTCATCGTTTGAGCCTTTTCAAGACCTGCTGGCGAGGACCCACCAGGCAAACCATCAAATCCTAGGGCGAGGACCCCCAGGTGCTCATCGTTTGAGCCTTTTCAAGACCTGCTGGCGAGGACCCACCAGGCGAACCATCAAATCCTAGGGCGAGGATCCCCAGGTGCTCATCGTTTGAGCCTTTTCAAGACCTGCTGGCGAGGACCCACCAGGCGAACCATCAAATCCTAGGGCGAGGACCCCCAGGTGCTCATCGTTTGAGCCTTTTCAAGACCTGCTGGCGAGAACCCACCAGGCAAACCATCAAATCCTAGGGCGAGGACCCCCAGGTGCTCATTGTTTGAGCCTTTTCAAGACCTGCTGGCGAGGACCCACCAGGCAAATCGTCAAATCCTTGGGCAAGAATATCCAAGTACTTTGACAAACAATCCAGTCAGTCAAGACGACCGAAGAAAGGTTCGGGTCCTAGACGTACAAAATCCAGTCAGTCAAGGCGACCGAAGAAAGGTTCAGGTCCTAGACAGACAATTGAAATCCAGTCAGTCAAGGCGACTGAAGAAAGGTTCGGGTCCCAGACAGACAAAATTTAGTCAAGGCAACCGAAGAAAGGTTCGGGTCCTAGACAGACAATTGAAATCCAGTCAAGACGACCGAAGAAAGGTTCGGGTCCTAGGCAAATGATTTCCCCAGTCACGGCAACTGAAGGTAGATTCGGGTCCGAGACAAACGAAATCCAGTCAAGGCGACCGAAGAAAGGTTCGAGTCCTAGCAAGCGATTTCCCCAGTCAAGGCGACCGAAGAAAGGTTCGGGTCCTAGACGCACAAACAATCAGTCAAGGCGATCGAAGAAAGGTTCGGGTCCTAGACAAACAATCCAGTCAGTCAATGCGACCGAAGAAAGGTTCGGGTCCTAGATGAACAATCCAGTCAGTCAAGGCGACCGAAGAAAGGTTCAGGTCCTAGACGGACAAAATCCAGTCAGTCAAGGCGACCGAAGAAAGGTTCGGGTCCTAGACAGACAAATGAAATCCAGTCAAGGCGACCGAAGATAGGTTCGGGTCCTAGGCAAGCGATTTCCCCAGTCAAGGCGACCGAAAAAAGGTTCGGGTCCTAGACAACAACAATCCCCAGTCAAGGCGACCAAAGAAAGGTTCGGGTCCTAGACGCACAAACAATCCAGTCAAGGCGACCGAAGAAAGGTTCGGGTCCTAGACAATAGCAATCCCCGTCAAGGCGACCGAAGAAAGGTTCGGGTCCTAGACAAACCATTTTTTTCGTCGAGGCGACCGAAGACAGGTTCGGGTCCTCGACACACAATATCAACTATCTGCAATTACTCTATCCTTCGGCAAGGTAAGTAGCCCCAGGTATGTATTTTATTTGTTTTAGCATGCATCATCTTATATCGCATCATAAAAATGAGACTCACAGTCTCACCAAAAATAACATTCATTGAGCATGCATGGGCCAAATTTAGGTGTCATTTTATCTTTGAATGTAACCTCTACGAGCTCAATCTCTGCGAGCTCACCTTAAAAAATGGGCAGCTATAGACACCTATTTTTAATTTGCCCAAAATTAATTACACAAAAATTTAGGAATTAATGTCCTTAATTCCTAAGCAAAAAATATTTCAATTTAAAGTGCATTGCATATAGAAATTAGGTACATTTTGTATTAATAGGGTCCACTAGAATATTTAAAAATAAAAAGAGAAAAAATCGAAAAATCGAGTCGGGCTGGGCCAACCCGGCCCGTTTCTCCCCCTCCCCCCCCCCGCGGGCCCAAGGCCCTTTCTTTTTTTCTTTTTCTTTCCCTCCGCGCGGGCCTCCGGCCCGTTCCCTTCCTCCTCTTTTCCTTTTCTTCTCCCCGCGCGGGCCCAAGCCCAGCTCCTCCTTCCTTCTTTCCCCCGCGCGCGGCTGGGCCCAGCCCAGCCCAGTTTCCCTTCCTTCTCTTCCCCTCGCGCCGGTCGCTCTCTCCTCCCCTGTTCTCCCCTGTGCGCGACCGAAACATGACGCACGGCGGCGCCGCTCCTCGCCGTCGCTATCTGGCCAGAGGAAGGCCGAGAGAGCATGCCGACGGGACTGGCATTAATTGCCAGTCCCGTCCTCCCCGTTTCCCCGGCTCCCTTATCCTCTTCTTCTTCGTCTCTGCTGCTTGGTTGAACCGACCCCCCCTTGCTCTGCTCTACTCTGCACCGGCCTGCCATGGCCACGAAAGTCGTGGGGTGGCGTAGGCCGGTGCAGGCCGTCGTCATTGCCGATGCAGCGGAGCCGGGGGACGCCGAATATAAAAGGCCAGAGAGAGAGAGAGGGGCGACCGGCCAATTTTGGGAGGAGGCCCGGCCGGCCAATTTTTCAGGAGATAGAGAGAGAACGAGAAAGAAACAGAGGAGAGAGAGGAGTCTCGGATGGTCTTGAGGTCCCAGCCGGCCTCGCCGTCCCCAGCAAGCCGATCGGTGATCCCTGGAGTACCCCCGGTCGATCAGAGAAGAGAGAGAACAAAGAGGGAGAGAGAGCAGGCCGAGGTCCGCCGGAGCCCAAAGGAGAACCAACAGTGGTCGCCGTCGTCTTCAGACTAGCCGGAAGCCCCTCCAGACGCGCCGCCGACGGGTGAGCTGCCCCGGGGTCCCGTCCGCCTCTGTTTTCCCCTGTTTTTGCACGCGGTCCGGCCGGGACTCGCGTCGGTCGACTCGTGCGATTTCCGGCCCATGCCATCGCCGGTCCCGGTCCCCACTCGCAGTCGAACATCAGCCGCAGCCGTCGGAGCCGACCGTGCCGCCGGTGGAGGTCGAAATCGGCTGATTTCCACCGCGCACGTCCACCGTTCGACAAAATGCCTCAACGAGGCCGGTTTTCGTTTCGTCGCCGGCCGGCAAACGGCGGTCCGACGGCGGCTCAGGTGAGTGGCGTAGCTTAATGGTGGTGCCAGGGGGCTGATTTGGGGGAGGCGCTGGCCTGGGCCGGCCGGCGGACGGCCAATTTTGGCCCCGCCGGCGTCCCCCTCTTGCGGGTCTGCTTGTTCGGGTCGGATCCGACCCGAATCAACAGATCCGACCCGGGTCAACGCTCGGGTCGAATCTGTTGACTCGGGTCGGTTTCGACCGACCCGGATCGATAGATCCGACCCGGGTCAACGCTCAGGTCGGATCCGTTGACCCGAGTCGGTTCTGCCCAACCCGGATCAGCCGAACCGACCCGAGTCAACGCTCGGGTCGGATCCGTTGACCTGGGTCGGATCTGACCCGACCCGGTTTAATATTATATTGTTTTTTTATTTTTTTATTTTTTAAAAATTTTTAAAAAAATATTAATTAATTAAAAAAATATTTTATTTTATTTTCTTCGGTATTATTTTTTTTCTTTTCTTTTTTTCGAAAAAAAAATTTCAAATTTTTATTTATTTATTTATTTATGTGATATATCTAAGTATTTTAATTTATTGGTTGTATTATTATGCATATTTTTATCTTGTTTAAATTAGACAAGCCTGAGTTACGCGGTGGTATTTTGCATGTTATTTTTAATATCGTTGCGTTGTTTTTATGCATGTTTTTAATACAATTGCATGAGCTGTTGTGTTTTGAATGTCATCTGACTTAGTTAAGGTTAGAACCTTAGGCTGTATAAATTATTGTTTTCCTGACTGCTAATCGTTTCTGATTATGCACTCGCTTGATCACCTCACATGTTAGGAGAAAGGTCCTAAAATCAATCCAAATTGCCTGACAAATGTTTTCATGAAATGAACAGGGTAAAAAGGTACCGAAAGGGCATTAGTTATTTAACTGATGTAATCAAGTCCCCGAACCCAGTTAATCTCTGGTTCGTAGGAATAGGGTGATTCTCCCGTCACTCTATTTGGATTTCTAATCGACCTACCCCAAATCGATTAGTGACGACTCCTTGGTATAAATCACTTGCATGTTAAAAAACTTAAACCCTAAATCGCGATATGGTATGGGCTTGGGAGAGCCCGAGTTAAGTCCTAAACCTAGACTTAGCACGTACCAGGCGAGCCCTCCTTCTTTTTGCATGTCGTCCGAAAAAGAGACTCGGGAGGTTCGGTCGCGACAATTCAACTTCAGATGAGGAAGCTGTAGATGAGGTGGAGCAGCCATACTCTATTGCTACTGGCAGAGAAAGGAGATAGACTCGGCCTCCTCAGAAATATGGGTTCTCTAATCTGGTGGCTTATGCTCTTACGACAGCAGAAGATATGGGTATTCAGGAACCTTCTACCTATACGGAAGTTGTTACTTGCACAAAATCAGAGAAATGGGTTGTTGTTATGGTTGAAGAACTTGAATCACTTCACAAGAACCAGACTTGAGATTTGATGCAGTTGCCTAAGGGAAAAAAAGCCATTGGGTGTAAATGGGTCTTCAAGAAAAAGGAAAGAATTCCAGGTGTTGAAAATACTAAATGCAAGGCTCGGCTCGTAGCTAAAGGCTATAATCAGAAGAAGGGAATTAATTATGATAAAGTTTTCTCCCCTATGATAAAACACACTTCCATTCGTGTGTTGCTGGGTATAGTTGCTCAATTTAACTTAGAGCTTGAACAACTTAATGTGAAGACTGCTTTTTTACATGGCGAGCTTGAGGAAACTATTTATATGACCCAGCCCAAGGGCTATTATGTAGAAGGCAAGGAAGATCATGTTTGTAGATTGAAGAAATCCTTGTATGGTCTGAAGCAGTCACCAAGACAGTGGTATAAGAGATTCGACAGCTTTATGATAGGGAGCGGTTATCACTGGAGCAATTATGATAGTTGTGTCTACTTCAGAAAGGGTTCAAATGAATCCTTTGTCTATCTTCTCTTATACGTGGATGACATGCTCATTGCTGCAAAGAACATGTCAGATGTGTTGATCTTGAAGAAACGGCTCAGTGAGGAGTTCGAGATAAAAGATCTAGATCCTGCTAAGAAGATCTTAGGAATGGAGATTCAGAGGGACAGAAAAGGAGGGGAGTTATATCTCTCGCAGAGGAGTCATATTGAAAAGGTACTTGAGAGGTTTGGCATGCAAAATGCTAAGCCCGTGAGTACACCGTTGGCATTCCATTTTAGACTCTTAGCTCTACATTCACCTCAATCAAAGGTCGAGGAGGCTGTGATGTCTTGTATCCCATACTCCAGTGCAGTCGTTAGCATTATGTATGCTATGGTATGCACTCGTCCAGACATTGCGTAGGCAATTAGTGTGGTTAGTAGATATATGGCGCATCCTGGAAAGGTTCATTAGTAGATAGTGAAATGGATACTTAGGTATCTTAGAGGCTCCGTAGAGTTGGGCCTAGTGTTTGATAAAAACAGTTCCAAAGGTACCTCAGTTGTAGGATTTGTGGATTCCAATTTTGCAGGTGATCTCGATAAGAGGAGATCTTTGACTGGCTATCTTTTCACACTTTCTAGTTCGGCTATTAGTTGGAGGTCAACTTTACAATCGACAGTTGCTTTGTCTACTACAGAGGCAGAGTATATGGCAACAGCAGAAGCAGTGAAAGAAGGTATGTGGTTAAGGAATCTTGTTTAGGAATTGGGCTACAGCAGGAAGACAATTCGGTTGTTTTTTGTGACAATCAGAGTGCTATATACTTGATTAGAAATCAAGCATATCATGAGAGGACTAAGCACATCGATGTCAGGTATCACTTTATTCGAGAGGCAATTATCGAGAGAAATATGACGATAAAGAAAATTGGTACAGCTGACAATCCTGCTGATATGTTGACCAAGCCAGTCCTCGCCAACAAGTTTAAGCATTGCTTGAACTTGATTGGCATGCTTGGTTGAATTTGCCCCTTGTGGGGCTTTGGTGGAGAGGTAAATGATAGTTTTATATTTGTTTTTTTGAAGTGGATATGTTCTTTGGTTGCAGCTCTTGTTTCCTACACTGAGTTAGCTCACGTAGGCTTAGGGATGCCGAGAGAATGTGTTCGGCTTCTTGATTGTTTTATTTTGGGAAATTCAAGCCAAGGTGGAGATTTGTTAAATATATCTTGAATTTTATGTATTCGGTCCGGTTGATGACCCGACCCGACATATTTTTTGTGCGACCTGAAAGTGGAGAGAAAATTGAGATTTGGTTCGTGACGCAGAGAGTTGGGCCCATAGGCCCAACTTGGAGCAAGCGAACAAATCTCCATAGCGGACCGCCCAAACTGGAGAAACCGAACCAATGTCTCAGGAGTTCGGGGGCTGCGCTCCCAAGGAAATTTTTTGGGAGCACTATTTATACTGCGACTAGGTTTTCTCATTGATGTACAAAGAGTTTTGTTTTCGGATAGTTTTGTGAGCTATGAGGTTTTGTTGTTGTTTCGACTTTTGAAAACTGAACTCTCTTTGATTATAGTGGAATCTTGTCTTGCCTCACCCGTGGACGTAGATCACCTTGTGATCGAACCACGTAAACCTCTGTATTCTGTATCTATTTTTTCGCATCAGTTTCCAACACACGGCAAGTCTTAACATAACCTTTTTCCCAGTGAATTAGATATTCCCAACAACGTTAGATTAAGTTAGTTCTGTTGATAGTCGATGCCGCTCTTAAACAATTGGGTTTGTTACAATTTACCAAGACTTAGGCACAACAAGGCTTAACATAACCTTTTCCCAGTGAATTTGATATTCCCAACAACGTTAGATTAAATTAGTTCTCTAGATGGTCAATTTCTACAAGTTTCCACAGAGAGAGAGAGAGAGCGAGTAGTGTGACTGCTCTCAATGGTACAATCAAGTGGTATGATGCAATTTGCTTCCCAGATTGTTAGAATATTTTGACAATAAATCATGCTTTTATCTAATACCGTTCGTTAGGAGCCCGCATCAAAAGCTCGATGCCTTTGCCAGGGGAGATTGCCAATAAGGAGCCCAAATCTGAGCCCATCAACATATATAGTTGGATCCACCTTCATTTAAAAGTCTAAACATTTATAACAGTTGACAGTGGTTTCACATAATTTCACATAGTATCTGAGCATAAGGTCATCAGTTCAAATCTTTCAAGGTCCCACCTGTCTCTCTAATTAAATTTATTCACGTTTAGTTTTGGGCAAAAAAATCAGACTAAACATGAGAGAAAGCATTAGAATATTTAAAAAATAAATTGCATTTTCATCTAATAACTTAAACTTTTAGAATAATTGACGGTAGTCCCATAAAATCTCACACGGATGCTAAAATGTAGTTGTGTATTATTACCGATAAAGATACTCCATAGCGCTTCAATATGAAATTCGTATTGTGACAATTGACCAAGACTTAGGCAGAGCCAGGACAGAGCCAGACAGAACCACACCTGTAACCCACGTTCATTCCGCAACTAGCTTATTGACATAACGTAACAATTGACCGAGACTTGCGCAGATAACCTTTTTCCAATATATCTATCCCAAAACGTTAAGCTAAGTTGCTTTCCAGAGTGACACTTTCTGCCATTAGGTGTCATTATATATAGAAGACGCCCTAATATGGAAACCCGTAGGTCCTCCCACCCCCCCTACACACACACACACACACACACAGAGCTCAAATGGCAGAACCAGCAGGTACAATGCAATCTGCTCCACAACCCGTTGTGGGGCTTCCCTTTTGTTGCCCTAACCCGGTGGATGTGGCCATTGTGAGGAAGGTGATGACCCTAAGTGATGGCTACCCCGTGGTCACCGACAACAATGGCAACCTCATTTTCAAAGTGAAGGGAGCTTTACTCACCCTTCATGACCGTAAGGTCTTGAGCGATGCCTCCGGGCAGCCGATCCTCATTTTCAGGAAAAAGGTTTGCTCTTTAATGTAACTCTACACAAGTAATGGGTGTTCATAGTGAATTCTTTAATACTCGGGAACAAATGTAACCATAAGTTCTAGAATTAGATATCTACAGTTGCTTTGCATTGGTTCTAGAGCTAGACACCCACGTATACTTTTTTCTGTATTTGTATACCTAACACCGTCGCATGGTCGTTACACGCGCGCGCACACACAAACAGAAATATAGCATGAATAGGACACAGATATGTGCAAAACACAGTACAGAAAACGAGAAATTGGAGTGAGTGAATAGTTATTGAGAGTGTGAGAAACAGTGAAGAAGGCCGTAACTTTTTACGCCTTAAAGACGAGTGAGGACCTATTAACTAGGCAAGTACATGAACCAAAGAAACTGAAGTTCGACGAATTGATTAAGTGAAATGGAGGTTCAACAGCGATCCATTTGCAGACTATATAACATGCAGAATCCGCATGAAAAAGATGTTTTGTTATCAAGAGGCTTAGGTTAAGATGATTGATGCAGATAATAACTGCTCATAGTCGATGGCAAGCATTCAGAGGGGAGAGCTCGGACATGAGAGACCTCGTCTTCACGGCCAAAACGAGTTCAGTGATCCGACTCAAGACCCAGTTAGACGTTTTTTTAGCAAATAACAGGAATGAGGATGTCAGCGACTTCAAGCTCAAGTGTAGCTGGTTCGATCGGTCTTGTGTCATCTACGCCGGAGGATCTTCTAATATTGTCGCCCAGGTAAGGAATAGACTTGAAATCTGACTTGAAAATCATGAACATATCATAAAGTCTGACTGATCAAGATGGTGCAGATGCATAAGAAGACGAGCATTCAAAGTTTGTTGCTGGGAAAGGACAAGTTCATGGTCACGATCTACCCAAACATTGACTATGCATTCATCATCGCGCTCATCGTGATCCTCGACGAAATAAGGCGCAGCAATTGATAATTAGTCCTACGTTGTCAACTGAATTGGGAGAGGTTATGCGCTTATGTAAGTTTCAGTGTAATTGCTCGTTTGTACTTCTGTTTGCATGTTCATACATATTCCTAGTCTACATTTCTATGTATTTTCGTTAAAGAAAAATCCTGCATCTTAAGTGTACTTCGTCAAGCATTTTCGGAAACATCAAATGGCACCCACATATTTTATCTCCATTTTACTCTGCATCATCTATTTTTGAACACATAATTGAATTCTTGAAATAAGACAATGAACAAATACTCTTCACCAAAAAAAAATATCAATCCTTCTCCTTCTTTACCACCACCTTCTCTAACAAAGGTACAACAGTCCGACGTATTTAGAACAGTGACCACATGAAAGAGAGTGACTCAACAGATGATTGTGGCCGGGATAAAAGAGAAGTTATTGTATGGTCTATGCAATATTCTTTCCAAAGTAATTGTTGGTGGCGGTCGTGGTTGCGCTACCGGTGATAACAGTGGCTATAAGCGGGTGGGTGGTTCAATTATGAGTAATAATTTATACTCGGTGATATGAAATTTGTGTTATGCATCCTAGGTTTTATTATTGACAAAACTTCTAAACTAAGGCTCCGTTCGTTTCAGGAAAAATATTTTTCCGGAAAACATTTTTCGCGTTTTCCGGTGTTCGGGGGCGGAAAATGATTTCCGTGGGAAAACATTTTCCTTCCCCACTCTCAAATCCTTCATTGTTTTCAGGAAAATGATTTCCTCTTTTCACAAAAAGAAAATCATTTTCCCCCAAAGTGAAGGCAAAATTGCCCATGGGAGGGAAAATGTTTTCCGTGGAAGAGAAAGTTGATCGCCGGTCACCGCCATCAGCCTCCGGTCGCCGGCCAACGCCGCCGCTGGTAGCCCGCAGTCGCCGCCAGTAGCCCGCGGCCGCCGCCGGTCGCCGCCCGCCGCCGATCGCGGCCGCCACCACCGCCGGCGGCCCACCGTCGTCGGCCGCCCGCCGCAGTCGGTTGCCAATCGCCACCACCAGTCGCCACCGCCGGTCACCGCCGCCGATCGCCGGACGCCGCCGGTTGCCGGACGCCGCTGAATCGGCGGTCGCCAAATACCAGAAAATATTTTCCGAAACTTTTTCAAATTTTAGCCGAACACCAGAAAATTGTATTCCGGAAAAACATTTTTTAGGAAAATAACTTCTGAATAAATATTTTCCAAAAGGAGAATATTTTCCGGTAAACGAACGGAGCCTAATAGAAAAGTATTCACTCTTTTTCAGTAAAACGGATTATAAACATGGTAAAAATTCTCCCTACCAAAAAAAAACATGGTAAAAATTCTAATGATTATGAAACCTATATAGTACTGATATGGAATACTAAGGCAACGTACTTGAGTTTTTTTATCTCGTGTATACTTCTCAGTCACGTAATCATGTGACATGTCAATACAAAAATTGGATGGTACCACATTAAATTTATACAAATAAGCATAGTTTCTTCCTTAATTATGATCATTTAGTAGGAAGTAATAACAAAACTCAACTACTAGGGGGAAAAATGTCAAAAAAGTCCTAAACTTTTGGCATTTGTACCAATTTAGTCCTAAACCTTTTTTTAGTGTCAATTTAGTCCTAAACCTTTTTTTGGTGCCAATTTAGTGCTAAACCTTTTGCATTTGTGCCAATTCAGTCCTAAACCTTTTGTCTTTCTGCCAATTCAATCATTTCGATCATTTTGGCCTGATTTTACTGACGTAGATGCCTGCTGGCTGACAGCCAGTCACCGGCGTTGACGTGGATAACTTTTAATAATATTTTAATATTTTTTTGAATTTTTATTTCTTTATTTCTTTTTATTTTCTCCTCCCTTCCCTC
Source organism: Syzygium malaccense (assembly GCA_031216405.1). Lineage (NCBI taxonomy): Eukaryota > Viridiplantae > Streptophyta > Magnoliopsida > Myrtales > Myrtaceae > Syzygium > Syzygium malaccense. Next base: position 5,778,710 of record CM062253.1, on the reverse strand, counting down.
CTTCCTCTAGCCGGTCGCTGGCCACTGGCGAGGTCCACCCTCGCCAGCGACGACGAAGGTGAGCCTCACCATGGCTGGCAAGGTCGTGCCTTGCCCGCCCAGCTGGCGTTCACGTTAGCAAAATCCGACCAAAATTGATCGGAATGACTGAATTGGCACAAATGCAAAAGGTTTATGACTGAATTGACATAAAAAAAAAAGGTTTAGGACTAAATTGACATCAATGTAAAAGGTTTAGGAATTAATTGGCATCAAAAAAAGTTTTAGGACTAAATTGGTACAAATACAAAAGGTTTAGGACTTTTTTGACACTTTTCTCACCACTAGGTTAGTGGCATTTTTTGCATTTCTTTTAACTAATATGGTCATTGATAGACAATCTCTGATGAAACATACTTGAAGTAAACTTAGTAACTTATGATATAAGTCTTTTTTCGGTCCTGTCACAACTGCGTTGATTTTCCCTCCCTATATTTCTGTAAGAAGTGACAACTTATAGCCCATTCGCATGTAGTAAAGTGATATTTTCGTGATTTTGCCTAAATTATATTATCAACAAGAAAAACTTACATATTATAATAAAAGTTTTTATATTACAAGACTTTATGTTAATATTGTATACGATAATGAATTTTGTTGCTCATTACTACTATATTTTTCCTGTTAAGATAAGTAAAAATAACCATATTTTGGTCATATAAATGATTCTTTATATGCTACATTTTTATTTGACTAAAGAAAGTACATGAAATAAGCTTGAAAAATTGTTCAAAAAGTTCTAAATTTATTGCACTATTGCTAGTTTAGTCTTAAACCTTTTAATTGTATCGATTGAGTCCTAAACCTTTTCACGTATTACCAATTAAGTCCATTCGACCAATTTTGACCGGAAATCATTGACGTGGACACTGATTTTCCTTCATCGCGCAACCAGCGCTGATGTGGACATTTTTAATAATATTTTAATATTTTTAAAATTTTTTCTTTTTTTTTATTTTGCCTCGCGAGGGTCGTCGGGCCCTCAACGACCACTGAGCGAGGGTTGCCGAGCCCTTGCCGACCGCAGACAAGGGAAGCCTCGCCCAGATCTAGGCAAGGTAGCCTCACTTGCGGCTGCGATGGTTGGGGCGAGGGCCGCAATGCCCTTGTCGGCCATAAGATGGACATGAAACGAATTCCATGACTATGGTTGTGCTGAGCGTACTTAGTACTGAACTCCTTGTCCTCAGGGGAAGCCTCAATGACTTGGCTTAACTCCTCAAAGGTCTCAAGAGTTTCTTCAATGGGTTTTAGCTTCACCACCTTCATTATGATCGCACTCGCTCCAGTCAGTTTACTTCTAAACAGAGAATTACGACATCGATTGAGAGAGATAGGAGAGTTAAAAAGAGCGCGACCTCGACTATAGTCCAGATCTGGCTCACCTGAGGTCGCAACCCAGGCGAACATTATACCGGTGTCCCTCCAACTGCTCCGACAATTCCAGCTACTCCGTCCTCAAATCCCAGATCTACAAATTGAGTGTCAGCTGACCCAGGGAGTGCTACATAGGTCGCCCGACCCTCGGCAAGCATTGGCGAAGCAATGAGAACTACCATAGACTTGGCAGGGAGGAAACGATGAATAGTTCCAAGGGGTAAAAGAGAAATACAAAAACTTAAAAAAGGGCCACGTTGCCCTCACTCGCAGCCGGTGAGGCTAGCCTCGTCCAGACCATCGCGGCTACAGGCGAGGCTGCCTTGCCCAAACCTACACGAGGGCCGCGACCTTTGCCCATGGCCGGCAAGGGCCCGATGGCCCTCGTCAGCACAATTAAAAAAATACAAAAGAATAGATGGAGAAGAGAAGAAAAGGAAAAAAGGAAAATGACGACAAAAAATCGAAAAAAAATATTAAAATATTATAATAAATATCCACAACAGAACCGACCATGCGGCCATCCTAGGCTGTGCCACGTAGGATGGCCGACGCAGGATGGCCAGAGTCCATGTCAACAACTTCCGGATAAAATTGATTAGATGGATTCAACTGGCAAAACATAAAAATGTTTATGACTCAATTAGTACAATTAAAAGGTTTATGACTGAATTGGCAAAAGTGCAATAAGTTTATGACTTTTTGGATAATTTTCCCAGTTGAATGGTTATGTCATGCTCAAGGATATTGCACGCTAGAATGTAAGTGATTCTAATGTCTTAGGACCTCCGCATTTTCTCGGTCTGATTTTTGATTTCGTGTTTGTTTTCTTTTTGCTCTTGCTCGATAAGCATTAGAATGTTGTGTAAGAACTAGCTGAGAAACATCCAATGAACTAGCTGAACATGAAAGCATGATTTTAATAATGGATTCTACAAGTATTTGCTTTTTGGATTGCACCGTCATATAGTGCCTTTCTCATTAAAGAGTAGAGGCGTAAAAGATTCAAATGTTTTCTTCAGGTTAGTTGTACTTCTCAAAACGTTAATTTGGGGATTACCATTTTAATTATATGGAATGTGTTTGTGTCGCTGCAAGCTCATAAGGTGGTAAGCTATTCTTCTTACTTGCGAGCCTCGGCAATGCTTTGCATCCTTTCATGTCCTTAATGTGTGTCTGTACTTTGTTTGATAACTGCAATTTCGTTAGATGTGATGGCGTCCGAGCCGCAGCCCTTCGCATTAGGTTGTTTGAGTTTTCTTTTCTTCTTTTGTTGAAACAATGTAACTAATTTAACCACTTAAAGTTTTGTTGACAACAACAGATCAACCACTTAAGAAGAGAGTGCTTTTATTCATGTAGTTTTCTTGTGGATCGCCACTGCTGCTGGAATACAGCTGCCGCCGGGGGTGATCTGCCTCCTGGAATAGGTGGATACTTCGATTGATATCTCTATAAATTCTTTATCTTACTCCGTTGAGCTTGGAAATTATTCTTTTGTTACATACAGGTTCGCTTGTTGGTGTTTGAAAACTCACTTCTTTATGGACCTGGGCTCGAGTGTTGGGGCATCGAGCACGGGCACCAGGGGTTCGGGTCCAGCCTCGATGGACTCAGGCGTGGGTGTCGGGGGCTTGGGGCCGGGCACTGGGGTCCCGGGCCCAGTCGCTGGAGACCTGAGAACCAAGATTGGGGGGTTTTCGTGCCCAAGTATAGAGTTTTGGATCCAACTACCGATACCGAGTCATATTTTGAAAAATATTTTCCGATTTTTCACGGAGGAAATCATTTTGTTGAATTTAAATATAGGTTTTTCCGTTGACTACATTTTTCATTGACTTATTTTTCTAAGCAAACCAAACACCAGAAAATATTTTTGAGAAAAAAAATTTTCATGAAACAAATTGAGCCTTACAGACTTAGGGTCAGACACTGTAGCCATCCTTAAGAGGCTCAGTAATGGGCCTCACATTAGGGGTGATCGGTTCCAGGGTGGGTTGGGTCCAGACCTGAAACCTGAAACCAACCATGTTATAACCGGTTCCTAATTTTTGAAACCTGAAATCGACCTTGTTTTCCTTGGACCTTGTTTTGGAACCGACCCTGTTTTTTCGGTCCGGTTTCAGGGTCTACCCAAGAACCTTTTTTTGTACCTTTTTCTAGTTTCATTTTTTTCTAGCAAAATAATATATGTAGCAATGAAACGATTCAAAATAAAAGATGAATAATAAAACCACTATCTACCAAAAGTAACAATCCATAAAATGGGCAATTGAAATTACATTCCATGAAAATTACAATCCAAAAGTACTATGTGGCAAGACATAGTCCAATTGCATAAATCTTTAAGAGTCACATTTCTAGGAATCTATTCAACATGTTTAGCTTTTTATTTTGCGCCATGATGAGAGCTCCTCACTTCTGTTTCCAAAAATTCGAAGGCTCCGATCCACACATCAGAATCTGATAAACAACTGTCCCATGCCAAAAAGCTCCAGCATCCTTCCCTGCCTTACGAGAGGACAAAAGGCTCCAACTGAAAAGTAATGAATATACAAAGTAGTGATTAAGATTTGGGATCTTGGTGATTGCTCACTTGAGGGAGAGTTATAGGTTTGCTGTCTTTTTCTTTTTGACTAAAATGTACCAACATATTTGAAGCTTTTCTTGCGTTTTTAACTACAAATATGAATTCCAGAGAGTTTCAGACTTAGCCACAACAAATTCAATCCATGCATTAGAGATCAAAACCTGATATAATCAAACACAACACAACAAAGGAGGTTGATTTCAACAACCAATCGGGTTTGGGTCAGCATCACATGGTCGATCTGTGAGCTTTTGAGCATACAAAGAACAAAATGTAGAGACAAAATATTTCTTGCCAGAATTAATCATCTCACTGAAAGTCATTACTATGTGAACATACCCAGTTCTTGGACCTAATCTTTACCACAAAAAAGAAACTGTAGAGCTTAGTCGGACTAATCGAGCAAGAAGCAACAACAAGCACTAGAATTCCATGTTACAATCGGTAAACCAATCGCAGCAAATCAAGAATTGACCAAATTAAAGGAAAAGAGGGAACACAAATGCCAACATGAGCACACAGAGACGTGCGCGCACCGATACCACGAAGCTAATCCCACAAACCAACTACGACAATTCCAAAAATTTGAGAGAAGCTTTCATTGATCTGAACTCTCAAGCGGACAATCTTGCATGAATGATCCAAAGGATGACGACAAGATCATAATAACCAGTTTCGAGTATAATGAGCTTGCAACATATAGAGTTTCGAGTTGAGGCCAACCACTGAAGTCAAGTACGCAACCAACGGTTACATTCTTCCATTAAACAAACTCAGAAGTCCAAGAAGCAAGAGATAAAAGTTTCAAAAAAAAAAACTCAGACAAGCTGGATTCCGCAAGATCAGATGGTGTCTATTCCTTCAAGTCCTTCACTGATCATCAAAACTTACAGAATCTTCTACACCAACACAAGCCCGTGGCGAAAAACCCCTAAAACTCGAACGCAAAACCTCAAACTCGAACTCGACCACTTCCCCAACACTAGAACCCTAAAACTCGAACGCAAAACCTCGAACTCGAACTCGAACACTTCCCCAACACTAGAATAGATTCGAAGCTCGAGCTCGAAACCATCTGACCTTGCAACAAAGAAGAGAGACTGAGGGAACGGAGGACTTACGGATCAGCGAGAGCCGGATGGTTGAAGTGAACGAGGAGCCTCCTCGATTGCGTAATTGCGTTCTTGCGGCGATCGGCGAAGAGAGAACTGAGACAAAGAGAGAACCGAGACAGAGGTGCGGCGAAGAGAAAACCGAGACAGTGATCATGATCTAGATCTAGGGTTTTTTTTTGTTTTTTTTATATTATCTTAAAACCAGTTCTAAAATCGGTTCAGATTGATTTTTACTTGGAACCGGAAACCGGACCGGTTCTAACCAGTTCCAAAAAAATGGAATCGGTTCCCTGACCAGTTTTAACCGGAACCGGTTCCCGGACCTATTTTTCGGGTGGACCGGTCCGGTTTCCGGATAAACTCGGTCCGGTTGCACACCCCTACCTCACATAGCAGTTTAGGCAACGACGGGACGGAAAAGGGCGGGTTCTGGGACTTTTGGGGACGATTTTGGCTGCCACCCTTGTCCTTCTTTATTAATAATGGAAACCAACTAGATAGTCTTTAATATTTGACAGCAATTATAGTTTTCCTACGAAAGGAATTATCTTGTTAATGCCATTTTTGCATTTTGTTTTTTGGAAAGCATATTTGTAGGCGATAATTCTTTATGTGGAAAATTTTGAATTGAAGAATCTTAGATTTTCATGATTTTTTACACTAAGAGGTATGAAAACATACTACCTTACCAAAAAAAAAAAAACAAAAAAAAAAAACATACTTTTATACATAGCAATAACTTTGAAAATGATTGTTGCAAAAATAGGAGAAATGAAGATGTCCGATTTCTCTCCCTTAACTCGTTTTCTGTCTTAACGTATTTTATCTAATGGAGGATAAAATACAACATTTCATTGTCTTGAGTGGAAAGAGGACTGGGCTCTATTTATATAGGCTATCAATAAGTGCCTTCATTAGTCCATTCAATAGGTACCTTCCATCAAAGTATATTCTATCTTCATAAGAATCGTATCTTTTCATAATAGCTGTAACTTCTCATAAGAATTGCACTTCTTCATAATAGTTGCATCTCTTCGTATGAACGGTAACTTCTCATAAGAATTGCACATTTTCATAAGAGTTGCATCTCTTCATAGCCAATACGTTTTGGCACTTAAATAGTTATTAAACCATAATTAATAACATCATGTGGGCCACAATTATTATTACAATATTCTGATTATTGGACTCCATCATGATGTGAAAGAGAAGGTTCATCTTGTCCTCGAAGTGGAGGAAAGCATTCTTATCAAGTTATTATCTATGATATACTTTGGATGATGAAGACGAATATCTGGGAGTGACCCCTTTTGCTCCGCGAGAAGCAAGAAAGAATGCAAAGAAATTCCTTTCTTGTATTGACGATAGCTGAGAAGGCAAACAACACCTTTCCCGATCTCCGGTGAAGACCGGAAAGCAAGAAAGGTATCATTTCCCACGTTTCTTTCTTGCGTCGACATAAGAAAAGGAATGTTCTTTTCTTTCTCCATTTAATGTGCAACAAGGACTAATGCAAGCAGCATTCGAGAACCATTTTTTCACTCGAGAACCATTTTTTCACTCAAGAACCATTTCTTCATTGTTTCGTCTCTTGTTGCCACCAGGCTCGCCGCTGTCAATTTCGGTCCTAAATATCACCTGTACTTCTGGTAATCTAGCTCTAAGTTGTTTTCACCGTGCATGCATCCTTTTATTGTTTTATAAACTGTAGGACCAGAGATTTATTTAAATCAGCGATTGATTCGCGCAATTTGCAATGTAGTTTAACACGTTAAATATTGATTTACTTCGAGTGGGATTAATTGATTTCATTTTTCTCGGTTCTTCATTTTAGTTGGTGGTACAAAGGTAATTCAAAAAGAAGGAATTCTAAGAGCAAAGTAAAGAGACGAGAAAAACGGTCTTAGAACTAAGTATATACGAGAGAAACATGCTTCAACGCCTTCAATTTTTTTGCAGCTTCAACCACGCTTTCAATTCTTCTCTGATATTTCATGAGCTAATTTGAGCAACGTCCAAGTTGCTGAATCTGTATGCTTTTCTGTCACGAGTCCATCAAAATCTAGTATTGCTAGAGAGGCAATTGGCACGGTGACATCTCTTCTTTAGAAGGGAAAATACAGGTCAATGATTCAAATCTTGAAGTTTAGGTGCTGTTGGAAGAACAAGTGTCTTTGTAGAGGACCCACAGGGCCAATCTCAGTTAGCCAAAAGCAGGAAACTCTAGCAATAAATATGGGTAAACTTTCATTAATGATCGTTGAAAATACCTTGCAATTAGCTCGCTGAAAGTGAGATTTGATTTCATTCATCAATGCACTATGAGCTTTTATTTTATTTTTATTTTGTCTAAATATTTTGGCAATTGATATGCTTTAACCAAAATCCAACCAATTTCCCTCCAGAGTACTAACATGGCGCCGCGTTTCAACGGCCATCAGTAGAGTTCACTGCACAAATGATGGCTAACAAATTCATCAAATATAGCGCCTTTGATTGTGAAGCTTTTACATTATATTCTATGGTAAATTTCTGAAATTTGTCAAATCTACATGGATGAAACTATAGAAGAGGCTAGGATACCTGCGAAAGAGTATTTTTGCAAATGACAATCTCTCATTGCATGACAAACAAACGGGTTAAGCAACAAGTAAAGATTTAGAAGCATCTCTATGCAAATGCAAAAGACGATTGAACTGGAACTTAAGACATGGATAAGATCAATTTCCACATGGATCTGCTAAGCAACGACACGAAAAAAGTGATTTGTAAACCGCAACTCATTATTCGGCGTTCTTTTCACTGCTACAGGGTCCAAAAACCTGGCCATGAAAGAGCATGCGCATTGTGGATAGGGTTTCGTTATAATTACTTAGAGCAGATCTCTATATTTGCTTCTGGTAAGTCTCACCATACCTTGTTACAGTGACTTAAAACTTATCTCTACATATGCTTCTAATAAAAATTAGCCTCCTTATCCTGCGCCTGGTTATCATATTTGGGTAGCATTTCAAATCCTTGCTGCCCAGAGAATTTGCACGAGCTTTTGTGGTTGAACTTCCCATTGACAGTAGTTGCTACTATTTTTTGTCTTTTGTACTAAATGGAGCCTTACAAGGAGAGCGTATACAGAGAACCAATAAGTAATGTTGAACACCAGTTCTGATAATCAGGAAATGGAGAAGTTGTCAGGGTATGATTTCGAAGTGTTTTTGAGCTTCAGAGGACCAGATACTCGTAGCGACATTACTGATTACCTATACACCAGCATGATTGACGCTGGAATTCGGGCATATAGAGACGATGAAGAACTTCGCATTGGGGAAGAGATCGGCAGCCAACTTCAAAAAGTGATTGAACAGTCAAAGATCTCAATACCAATCTTTTCTAAAGGATACGCTGATAGTCCATGGTGCCTTTGGGAGTTGGTCAAGATGGTGGAGAGCAAGAATAAAAGAAGACATAAGATCATGCCCATTTTCTACGATGTTGCACCATCCGAGGTAAAATACCAGACTGAGCACTACGGCAATGCCATTGTTTCTCATGCAAACAAGAAGCGGTTTGATGATGAGACTATCTACAAGTGGAAGGCTGCTCTAAATGAGGCTGGAGCACTAAAGGGATGGAACCTCCAAAGCATGCCAAACAGGTATTTAATTATATCTTGCACGGTCTAGTTGTTCCAATATGCATTATTTTGTTCAGTTAAACCTAATGTGTTGATGCTTTTTCCTCCAATACTATCAGAGGCAAAGGTGAATTTGTGAGAGAAGTTGTCAATAACGTTTTGACTGAGTTGAAAAGCACCTACTTGGAAGTATCTAACTGCTTAGTTGAAGTAGACAATCATGTGGATGAAATCATGAGTATGATAGGTTCACACAACCATGAAACGAAGATTGTTGGAATCCATGGCATGGGTGGCGTGGGAAAGACGACTCTTGCTAAGATAGTGTACAATAAACTTTCTAATGATTTTGTTGATTGTTGCTTCCTTTCCAACATCCGAGAAACAGAGATTACGCGCTTGCAAAATCAGCTCATATCAAACATCCTTAAAAATAAATCGACCGATATCAATAATACCACGGAAGGGACAAAGTTGATCGAGAAAAGGATAAGCTCTAAAACAGTGCTTCTTCTACTTGATGATGTTGACAAAGCAAGTCAACTTGATGCACTTGCGCAGAAGCGTGAGTGGTTTGGAAAAGGAAGTAAGATTATCATCACCAGTAGAGATCGGGGAATTCTCAATGTGCCTACACTTGTTGATGGGACTTACGAACTTACTGGCATGGATTTTGATCATTCTCTTCAACTTTTTAGCAAACATGCATTTAGAAGAGATTATCCCTTAGAGCAATACATCTCTCACTCTAAAAGAGCAATAAATGTATGTGGCGGTCTTCCTTTAGCTCTTGAAGTTATAGGTTCTCTTTTATCGGGAAAAAGCGTTGAGGAGTGGGGTACCATATTAAAGGAGTTAGAAGAATTTCCTCAAGAGGATGTCCAAAGGAAGTTGATGATCAGCATCGAGGCATTAAATGAAGACCAAAGAAGAATATTTCTTGATGTTGCTTGTTTTTTCATTGGGTTTGATAAAAGAATTGTGACTCACATGTGGGAAAGCTGTAAATTTCTTCCTCATCAATCTTTTGGAATCCTCCAACAAAGATCTTTGATAAAGATTAGAGAAGATAACCGACTGTGGATGCATGATTGGTTAAGAGACGTTGGAAGAAATTTTGTACGGCAAGGAAGTGGTAGGAAACCAGAGAAACAACGATGGGTGTGGACTCATGCAGAAGCATCGAAGGTTATGGAGAAAATGCAGGTATATCGAATAGCTTCATTACTTTTTAAGGAGATTGGGCATTGGCATATTCATGTTGGTTTTTGTTTCTGTGAGAGTTGATTTATGTCCTGTGCACTTACATATGTGGTTTATCAATCTTTTTCAACGTTAAGAGAAAAGATATAATTGATTTCCCCTTGAAGGACATCAACGCTCTAAGTCAAGGTTTTTTTGTAAATTTCATTTTAGTTTTTTATTTTGGCAGATAGGAGGTGATGTTCATGGAATTGGGAGTATTGAAGCAATATGTCTCAAGTTTGAGAAACCATCTCAATACTCCTCGATAAAAGAATGCCTAGCGAGTCTTTCAAATCTAAGGTTCCTTCAAGTGGATAGCAGAGACTTCAACGGAAACACAAAATCTATCACTACTCAAGCAAGTCACTTCCTATATTATCGATGGTCGAACTTTCTTCAAACCACATTTGGCCCACTTATACTTCCAGAGTTGAGATGGCTTTCGTGGAATTACTTCCCTATGGTTTTTAAATTGACTCACTTTTCCCTGAGGGAGCTAGTAATCCTTGATTTCTCAAGGAGTAAAATCACGGAAAAATGGGATGGATGGAGCCACATCAAGGTACGATTTTTCAAATAAAATCAATATGATCTCTTTTGTTATACGTTATCTTAATTTAACCTGAAGAGCAATCTGTTGTTTTCTTTTTAGTTGGCTGTGGGTTTGAAGGTCCTAAATCTAACTGGGTGCAAAGAATTGCGTAGGACTCCAGACTTGTCTTTTCATGTGAATTTAGAGCGGTTGATTCTCGAGCAATGTGATAGATTGGTTCTAATTGATCCGTCCATCGGTCACCTTAAGAAGTTGGTCTTCTTAAACTTGAAGAATTGCAGTAGTCTCCGAAAGCTACCAAACGAGATGGAAGCACTGGAATCTTTAATGGAGCTTCTTCTTGAGTCTACATCTATAGAAGAGATCCCTGAGTGGAGAAGGATGAAGAAACTGGAAATTCTCAACTTGGTCAATTGTAGATCACTGAATAAATTCAATTTCGTTGGATGCGCTTCATTAGTGGATAACCATTTGACTCAACTGCCTGAGCCGATCGAAGATTTCAATTCGTTAATTGAGTTGAATCTATTGGGTACGAGCATTCAGGAGTTACCCGATTCAATCAGGAACATGAAGAACTTGAAAGTACTCAAGATGGACAAGAGCTCTGTTAAAAGACTACCCAGCACCATTGGAATGTTGGAGAAGCTCGAACAGCTAGAGGCAGGGGGATCTACAGTTTTGGGAGGCGAAATTCCCGATAATATTGGGAAGCTACTATTTTTGAGAATCTTGATGTTGAATAGCACTAGAATTTCGGCAGTTCCTCGGCTTCCAGAAAATCTGATCACTCTACATATTGATTCATGCTCAATGGAGACATTGCCCGACCTCTCAAACCTATTAAATTTGAGAACTTTGCAGTTGAATTTGACGAGTGATCTCAAGGATCCTTCTAAACTTGAAGAAGCTCCCAGTCCTTGGTGGATTGGAAGACTAAGCATGCTCGAGGTCTTGCAATTGCGCTCTCCTTATATCACCACCCTATCGTCCGATGTCATTTTCCTTTCTCAGCTGAAGCGACTCGAGCTCACCTGCTATAATTTGCAATGCCTACCTATGCTTCCGAAAAGTTTGTCATACTTACAAATCTGGTCTTGCAGCAGAATAAAAACAATGAATGATCTTTCGAATTTGAAAGAGTTATCATATTTGGACGTTACTAATTGTGACGGGCTAATAGAGATTCAAAGTCTTGAAGGTTTGGAGAACTTGAGAGCATTACACCTCGGGAAACTTCCATCATTGGCAAAGCTGCCTGACCTAACTAACTTGAAGAAGCTCAAGCAAATTCATTTACAGGGATGTAAGAATGTGTTGGCGATTCATGATTGTCCAGAATCGTTGGAGATACTTCACATTGACGAGTGCGTAAATCTGCAAAAGTTACCTGACCTGACTAACTTGAAGAAGCTCAAGCAAATTCATTTACAGGGATGTAAGAATGTGTTGACGATTCATGACTGTCCAGAATCGTTGGAGATACTTCACATCGACGAGCGCGTAAATCTGCAAAAGTTGCCTGACCTGACTAACTTGAAGAAGCTCAAGAAAATTTATCTAAGGTCTTGTTTGTTACAAGTTGTTAGAGATTCAAGGTAATCCAGAATCGTTGGAGACTCTTAACCTAGTGAACTGTTTTCGCTTGGAAAATTTGCCTGATCCATCGAGCCTCATGAATCTGAAAGCCTGGCATCCAGATGATATGGATCCGTTTTTTTATATGAGGTAAAATGTCAGTATTATAGAGTGAATGAAGTACAGTAGCTTAGGGATATCCCCCAACATTACAAATGGTGCTAATAGTTCGAGAAGATGTGGATCTATTTTGTTAACAATTTACAAGGACTCTTTCTTTTTGTCATGTTCACGTTTTTCTTCTGAATGTTTCGAATTATGTGCGTATAAAGGCCCTTAATAAGTGCGGTCTCCGGCTTTGTAATGTGATTTTGGTTCCTGAAGAATAAATAAATCCGTCATGCTCACCAGTAAAATGCATGAGAAACTTTTATAGATATAAATCAATATGGAGAAAATCGTGATTCTACAAGATTAAAAAGAGGTAATACGACAGTAACTCTATTATCTTCTTTGCTCGTTAGGAGTTGTAATCTTTGACGAATGAGATAGAAAAATTGTTCCATGTCAACACAAGAATTGAATAATTTTTGTATTCTTTGTTTCCACTTGTTCAAGTCAGAGATCTGAGTAATTATTGGGTTACGCTTTTCTTATAAGAAAAAAAAAGAGTTGAACACTAAAGCTTGAAATAAATGCTGATTTTATTTGGCTATTGAAGTTTTATTTAGATATTTTATAAGTGATTATTTAAAACTAAACGTTTACGCAGAAAATAAGTAATTTGAAAATTATATTTCTAAGAACGACCACTCGTACTGTTTAAAACAATTACTCAATAAAAAATGTTTCATTACATACAACAATTTATGTCTAAACGTTTTTGTGGATGATGAAATTTTTTTTCCGGGCGATCACTTTTGTAAACAACGTAGACGATTATTTTTAGAAAAATTTTTTCCAAATCATTCATTCTTCGCAAAATAAATGAACCCTAAGAATTCATCATTTTTCTACCTTATACTAAAATAGCTGGAAGTCCCTTTTAGATTGAAATGCCCTTAAACACACACACACACAAGAAGGCAACATTAGTCAAAACCAATCTCTCCCTCGCAGACAGCATCTCCCACTGATCCCTTCCAGATGCAATAACATCATTTTCTGTAAGGGCTGAGATGTAGGGGACAAACTCAAAAATCGTAGTGGTATGGCAGGAGATGAGCAGGAAAAAAAATAAAAAAAAGTTGTTAATCCTTCACCTAAGGCAAATTTGAATGAAATTTTAAATAATTGCAGAAATCTTTTAACATTAAATTTTTAAAAAATGTTCACGTCGGTACCGGCCATGCCACGTAGGACGCTTAGCATCAATGTCAGTGATTTCCGACCAAAATTGATCGGAGTCGGATGAACTAAATTGGCACAAATGAAAAAGATTTAGAACTCAATTAGCAAAAATAAAAAACAGGTTTCTGACTGAATTGGTATAATTACAAAAAGTTTGGGACTGTTTTGGTAATTTTTTCTCAACGTTTAAGTACTTTTCCCTGTCTGACCAAAAAAAAAAGTACTTTTACCTGAGTGTAATGATGCGTATGTTTTTTACTTGTAATTCCAATTGCTCCAAAAGAATGGATATTTTTCTGTATATCTATTAACTGAATGGGTGATGAAAGTTTTATTAAAAATCACATGCATACATACATACATGCATGTATTTTGCGTAAAAGTACAAATATTTTACTAAAACACTCCCCAACAAAGTGTTTGGACTATTTCACCTATTGTGGGTCCTAGCTTTCAACATTTTAAACCTTTCCTCGATGTCTTTTCTTTTGTTTTTTTTGCGGGTCCCACTTTCCTTCCTCTTCATCCCATCTTTCAGCCTCTTTCTCTCTCTCTCTCTCTTGTAAAGAAAATTCCACCATAATCTCCTTCATAAAAGCACAAAACTTAGTCGAATGATATTTTCTTGGTCTAATTTGTGGTTGTGCAACATGTGGAAGCCATTCTCTATCCAAAACCAACCCAGTATAATACAAAGGAGGGATTTAATCAGACTTTGCACCGCCACCAATTGACTTTACTAGCTAATATGCGAAAATGCATTTGGCGTGCCCACTTGTTTTCCACTTTGTCAAGAACCGCAAACAAAATGATAAAAAGTTTTAACAAACCTACTGAAATGAGAAGAAAACTGAAATTTATTGGATAAAAACCCTTCATCATTTACTGAGTCAGAACCATAACTAGACCAATACGTGCATCTTGAAATCATTTTGCCAAACAAATTGCTAAAAGGAAAGAGGTCAATGGAAACCAATCTAAGGAAATTTTCAATGAAAAGAATACTCAAAATTCACTCAAAAAATCAAATGCATGCTCTATCTGAACAGGGTCAAAGAAATCACTAAGTTCAATCATTATAAGTTAATGGGATGATAAACCTTTTTTCACTTGGTGAAAACAAAATTCTTTAGGATTGAAAAAGACCTGCTTTACTCTTTCCACTCTCCCCCATTAAATTTCAAAAAACTTCAACTAATATAATCATCAGAATGAGAGAAACTCAGCAATGCCAAAAGGCCTCACTAAAGATTATCCTCAAAAGCATAAACTTTAATCAAATTCAACAACAAACAAGGAATGAATCAATACATACTTTTCCCAGACATAAAAAAAGAGATGAAAGAAGAAAAAGAAGAAAAAACACCTTCAGACTTTATTAACCTAAACCCATCACAAGGAAAATTACCACATTACTCAACATTAATCAACACTTCGAATTTAATCAATTTATCCAGCACCCACAATGAAAAACGATGCAAAAACCATCTCAAACATCAAAGAAAAGAAAGAAAAAGGAGGAGATAGAGAGAAGGGTCAAGATGAAGGAAAATAGGACCCACAAAAGAAGATTTCAAGAAAAAGGACACTAAGAGAATGCCGATGTTGAAAGGTGGAACCTACTATGGATAAAATGGTCATAATATTTTTTTTTTGAGGAGTATTTTAGTTAAAGTAGGAGTGGAAAAAGCGCGGTCCTTTTACTAACCCATTTTTGCTATTTTTGCATTATAAGGGAGATTGCTTCAATATACAAATGGGCCCGTTTTGGCTGCTGTGAATTAGAGTAGCATGGTTTAAGAGCCTTCCAACTGCTTCATGACTAAACAGGTTCTACTTTTGTGGGATTAGCATTTAATAATCAGTGAAATATTTACCAGGTTAAATATTCTAAGTGTATTCAGTAAGTAGTGTGAGTCCTGACCAAAAAAAAAAAAGTTGAGTAGTGTGAGAAGACACGCTAGAGATAGACGTGGGCCGGGGCGGCACAGAGATCACGGTCCCTTGCCCGCCAGCCACTCCGCACCCTAGGTGGGCCAAGGCCGTGGCCGGGGCAAAATTTTACTTCGCGGGGCAGTGGACGCCACCACATCTATCAAATGAAAAATATTTTGCATTTATTTTCGTTGTAGTTATTATTAGTAGATATATTGAGAAAATGATTTCATGGGGTTGGTTTTAATGAGCCAAACAAGCTCTAAACTTCTCAAAATAGTTGAAGCGGACATTGTGTAAATGCAAAACATGGAAAACAATTGTCCCATATTACTTACCAAGAGCACTTTGTAGCTTGTATCTCCTATAAAAGCAAGACATGTAAGAAGAAGAGGTTGTTCTTAACGGAATGTTTTCATATTTTTATTATTTTTTTTCTCAAATACAGAAATAAATAAAATTATGGTCTAAGTTATACAATCAAGACGGGTTAGCAAGGCGAGACAGGGGCTAATACCAACTTCGCCCGAACCTTTGCCTCGCTTAATGCCCCGTGGTGGCATTTTTTGAGAGGAAAATTTATCATGTTCGGACATTACTCATCATCAAGGTTGTTGACCTAATGATAAAGGGATCAAATGTTTTTTACTAGATCACGAGTTCGATTCATTTGAGGAACAAATCTGTAAACGATTCACGTTTCGTTGCCTAGTTGAAGCACATGTAGTGCGGAAGAACTTATTGACTGCTAGCATCTTGATAAAGTTGTGATAATGAGCTCGTCAAGCTTGGATTTTCATGTTACGAGTGGTGAGGAGTAGCTATGCTTTAAACCAAACATTTCATAACGGGTGTGAGACCCTTATGGTAATACTCACATGGAGACGTTAGCATTGATTTCCCCTTTCCATGCTTTTACTTATGAAAAAGTTAACCATCAATCAAAATTCTCTCTCTCTTGATCATCAAAAGTGCCACACCACTTTTCTTTTCTTTTCTTTGCTTTTGAGTATTTTTACAAAAACAATTTAACGTGAACTCTCCTTGACATAAGCGATCTTCCTCCTTTATTTTGAACATTTTTTCGTCCAAATAACATTACACTCAAACTTTCAATTCGATTTGTCCCGATAAATACATGAAATTGTCCATTTTACGTGTCTCAAATATGGTTCCACTCACGTGGTTGGCAAGTACGGCTCTTTGAGGTTAACTTGAGTGGAAAATGCTTTGATTCTAATACGAGATCGATCACATTCAAACCAAGTCTCTGACCAACTGAATCAATATATGAACAAATAATTAATCATAACATGATAGATGATTCTTATGCAGATCCAGTTCACAAAATGATCTTCATTCTAGGAGATCATTTAAATGCACAAAAGAATAGTAATGCGAATGACACAAGATGATCGGATGTGCCCTAAAATAGTGCTTCATGCATACGTTTTTAATAAATGTTCACTATAACATTTTCGCAATGACTCATCTATGTGGTCCCCACATAGAAGATGTAGAAGATGTAGATTCTACATAGGGGGGAAATAATTTGATAATGCTAGATGTA
Organism: Syzygium malaccense; assembly: GCA_031216405.1. Taxonomy (NCBI): domain Eukaryota; kingdom Viridiplantae; phylum Streptophyta; class Magnoliopsida; order Myrtales; family Myrtaceae; genus Syzygium; species Syzygium malaccense. Next base: position 5,761,727 of record CM062253.1, on the reverse strand, counting down.
TTGAAATTGATATGTTAAATTGGGACACTAAGACTCATTTGATAAGACTGAAAAATAAGGGGTGAAAATTTGAGCAACGAACTTTTCAGTTTTGGCCATTTCAAATGCTGAAAATATAAATAGAAATCTATAGGATAATAACTCAAGATTAATGGGTCAACATTATTGATTTCTTACTATACATGAAATTATGATCAATATTGGTAGGATTTAACAACATTTGACAATATTCTAATTGTCATCAATTGCCTTTTCTACTCAATGAATTAAGTAACCCATACTTTACTTATCTTGTGAAGGGAACAAGAAATAGGCAATGCACGATCCTTGCCACTATGTCCGTTGACCTTAGACTTGAGAAATTCATCCAATTGAACCCACACTCAAAGAGGACCACAGTTCTGAACCAAAAAAAAAAAAAAAGACCACAAGCTCACGGTTCGATGACGGATAGCATTAAGAAACTTCTTAGGGTTAGTAGTGAAAGAAAGAGCTCATTATCTAATGGGCTTTTAAACCAATGGAAGTTAAGTTGTCAAAAAAGGTTCATCTCATCGAGTGCTGAAATTTTTTTTAAAAATTTCCAGCAGTTAATTGAGTTATTAAGACAAAATCTAGCAAATGTTAAAGAGATCCACCTATTCAAAGGCTCATTGAAGCATTCAGAGTCTAGCAAAACACTAAGGCCCGTTTAATGACCCAATTAAGTGTGGAAACTTGAAAATTTTGTACTAAATTAGATTTCGAACTTGTTTGAAATCCTTAATGAATATCGAATTAATAAAAAAAAACTCAACTAAAATGGGGAGAACTTTTTCTAGCTCCTTCCCCTCCACACGTTCCTTAAGGGACCAATCTCCCCTCACAAAGTATTTCCATACAAAGTGTTGCCTATCCTAAAACAATGATTAATCGGAAATTTCTAAGCGTTTGTGGGGTGACGATAATCGGTATAGGAATCATGACAAAATGAAGTGGAGCACGACAAGTTGCCAAAGGAGATAAGCCCCTCGAGGTACCCCAATTTGGTGGGCTCAATTCGAGAAAATGTCTTTTTCAGTTGCTTTTCCAAGTCCGTCGTCTCCCGCGTTGCGATGGAGCTGGGAGCGCCTTCCTAGGAAATTAAGCCCCGCGAGCGAGAGAAGTTTCTTCACTGACTAATCAATGGAGAGAATTCGGCACGTCCATGTCTTGACGAGTCCACTTCTAGGACTTGCACGACAGAACTGCGAAACTGGGGGTTCAATCACGCCGTCCTTCGGGGAATTTCCCTGGAAAACACAAGGCTTGTGAAATTCGTATGTGAACAAGGGTACATTTATTTGAAAGGAAAATTACTTTCGGGGAATTGTTTTTCGATTTTTCGGTGTTTGGACGATAGAAAATTAATTAATTTATGGGAATCATTTTTCGTGAACCGAACACAATTTGCTTAAATCGAAGGAAAACAATTTCTTCGATTTGCATTAAGAAAGCAGATGATGATAATATAAATTTATGTGATTCGATATTTAAAAAGTAAACGACATAAATAATGCATGAACTTTGATCCAATATGTAATGTTATCCATGTGTTTTATATTTGTTTAATGTGGTCTCTAAACTTTAGTCCAATATGCAATGCCGTCCCTGATGTTCAATGTAGTCCCTGAACTTTTGATACATGTTCAATTTAGTCCCTTAACTGTATCAAAATGTTCAATGTTGTTCACGAACTTGAATTAATGGAATGGTAATATTAAATATTTTCATACAATATAAGGATTGAATCGAACATGCATTAAAAGTCTAAGGATTACATTGAACTAATTAAAAGTTCATGGACCATATTACATATTGAGTCAAAGTTCAGAAATCATTTGTATCACTATCTCATATTCAAATAACATAATTTGTTGCCCACTGAGGTCACATCACATATGGCCTACAAAAATTATCTCAACCACACATCTTTTTTCGAAGCGATTCAATTCAGTTAATTGTTACTACTACGGGCTAATACCATAAAAAAACCCAAATTGGTATATTTGTAATGAATTTACTTCAAACTAATTTTTTTATCACAAAAAAATCACAAACTGATACACTTGTGATAAATTTACCCTTTATTAGTTTAGTCAAATTGTTGAGTTGGATGACACGTGATAGTTAACGGGTATACCAGTTTAACCCCTCTATTTGTTATAAATTTACCAATTTGTAATTTTTCGTCATATTAATCCAATTTAATAGAGGGAAATTTGTCAAAAATGTATCAATTTGGGGTGTCTTGTGGTTAAAAAATTAGTTTATAGTAAATTTGTCACAGGTGTACCGATTTGAAGTTTTTTGTGGTCAAAAAATTAGTTTTAGATAATTTATTATAGATGTACTAGTTTGAAATTTTTTGTGATATTACTCATATTATTTTCTATTTATATGATAAGAACCATTCTATAACCAGCTATATTTATATACACAACAAAAAAAAGGGAATAGAATCATTAATTCTGAGTAAGTCATGATGGTACAGATGCAAAAGAACACTAGCATTCAAAACTCAAGGTACACCGCCGGGGAAGGTCGAATTTATGGTCTCAGTCCACCCGAACATTGACCGTGCATTCATCGTCGCGCTCATCGTGATCCTCGATGAACTAAATGCTGGGGATTGATGACCCAGTACTCCGTTGCCGACACAAGTGGGAAAGTTTGCGTGCTTGTGTAATTATTGGCGTAACTGCTCATTTGTAATTTTTTTTATTTGTCCTATTCTAACTCTAAATTAACTTTCAAACTTTTGTCCTGTCTTTTTATAGAGCGTGAGAATCGAAACCCATAACTAAAACTAATCGTCCCCACCCCCTAGCCCCCTCTAAGAAAGCAAGGAATCGAACTTCCCACTTTCGCCTTTTCAAATAGGAAGGATGGCTATTGAGGTAAACTCCAATAGTTAATTACTCATTTATACTTCTGCATACATTTTTTGTATGTATTTTCTAAGGCTGTACAGAAGAATCGAAAACAGCTCAAATCACCTGGATTTGAACTGGACCGGCCCAAAACCAGCGATTTCCATGGGGACTGATCCGGTTCCCCAATTTCAATTTACCGGAATCGATGAGTACCGATCTAATTCCCAATTACAAGCATGGAACAACTCACTCGGACCGAACCGGTGTGTATATATATACACATCCGGTGTGTATATATATACACACACATATTTAAAAAAAAAAAATAGGAGCATTCATCCTAAAATTACAATATCATTTCGTGTTTGATAAGCAAGATGCAGATTTCTTTACTATTCTTACTTTTTCCCTTGCAAAGAAGTACCCACGCAGAAATTAGGTTTACCATTATATTAATTGATGAATGAAATTTCATAGTGATTGGGGATCGGTTTTTATGGACCTTGGGAACTGGCCTGGACCGACTATCCGATTTCTGAGTGAATGGATCCATGGAACCAACAGACGATTCCCAATTTCAATTTTTCAGAACTAGTCTTTAGTGTGTGGTACCCGATTCCAAGATGGTTCCCATCCACTCGGACCATGCTCACTCCTAGTATGTTCAAGACGAAATATCATACATTCAAAGTGTACACTGTCACGTATTTTCAAAATATAAAAAATAGCAATCTCTTATTTTATCTCCACGTCACTTTGCGCCATCTATTTTTTAACCCATATTTTTTTTATTTTGAAATAAGACAAGGAACAAATACTCTTCACCCAAAAAACAAAAAAGAAAAGGACCCTTCTCCCTCTTTATTCCACCACCTTCTCTAGCAAAGGTACCACGGTCCGACATTTTTAGAACGATGACGCAATGAAAGACTATGCAATATTTGTTTTCATAGTTGAGAATAGTGGTGGTTGTGATTGTGTTGTGCTACCGGTGGCTATGAGCGGGTGGGTGGTTCAAATATTGAAGAAGAATTAATACGTTGGTGATACAAAACTTGTAAGAGGTGTCCCACGTTCTATTATTAGCAAAACTTCTTAGACATCTTGATATTGTGAACCAAAGATACATGCAGGCAAATTTTCTACTGCTATCGACAATATCGTATGGCTAGTTTCACAAACTTTGAAGTCGGGCCCTATCCAAATTATAATTAACAGTCGGATGCGAAACAACCGGTGCAGTAAAGTACTTAGTAATATTGCGTATGTTGCACATTAGGAGTGTACAAAAGTAACCGGGACCTGAAACCAGATCAAACCGGCCCTAAACCAGCGGTTCTCGTGGAGACCAGCCCGGTTCTCGGTTTCAATTTACTAGAACCAGTGAGTACCTGTCCAATTCCCAATTTTAGACGTGGAACCACCCGTCCACCTGAACTGAACCGATATACATATCAAACCAAAAAAAAAATTAAGAAAAATAAAAACCTTAAAATCTCTAATCTAAGCTCAACGCCCATCAACTGAATGCTCATCTCATCCCACTCCCGCCTTATCTGAGTCATCTCTCTATCTCTCACTTACGGTCTTGACTCTCAAGCTTAAAGCCCATCGACTCACGACCTTGACTCTCAACTCTCATTAACTCATGGTTGCGCTTCCAGCCGTTCATCGCCTCCCTCTCTCACTCTCAGTCAGCTCCATTTGCGTGAAACTTGGTGGAAGACTAGTTCCATGGACCCACTCAGAAATCAGGTGGATGTATGAAATCAACGGACGGTTTCCAATTCCAATTTTTCGAAATCAATCCTTAGTGGGCGGTTCCCAATTCCATGGTGGAAACCACCCACCAGGACCATGCTCATCCCTATTACGCATAGATATATGATTGTCGATGAAAGACGTTTTCCCCACACAAGCAGGCCAATGGCCCATTGAGGAAGATTGCTTCGATATACGAGTGGGCCAATGGCCCATTTTGGCTGCTGTGAATTAGAATAGCATGGTTTTTGGGCCTGCAAGAGCCTTCCTACTCATCCATGCCAAAACCATTCATGCCCATCGAGATGTGTCACTGTTTATGCCATGATAATGTGCACAATGTTATGGGATTATTATTCTATAACCTGTGAAATCTAACCGGGTTATGTATTCTAAAATGGAAGGGCACGGGGGCGGGGCGGGATGTGGATCGCATTTCTATTTCTTTTCCCCCTCCTATGAACAAAGAAACTCGCCCTGCCACTGCCCCGGCTGTGCCCCCAGAGGGACCGAGCCTAGGCGGTTTTTCCTTTACAGGGTGGCGGGCACCACTTTCTATCGTACGAAAAATATTCGGTTTTCGTTATCATTGTTAGTATATTATAAAAAGAAATTAACAATGACCTCGTGGGTTGGTTTTATAGAGCCGAACGAGCTCATTTCGGATAATGCAAAAATGGAAAATAGCTGTCCCACCTTACTTAACTAGAGCACTTTTGAACTTGTATCTCCTATAAATACTAAGTCTTGTAAGAAGAAGTGATTATAATATGACATTTTTTCTCTAACGAGGCCAGCCCATGTGGCGCGACAAGGCTAACGCTAACTGGCCTTGCCTAATGTCCGCGGGGCGTTTGTTTTGAGAAAAATTTGCCCTGTCCAAGACAGTGCCCCGTGGGGCACGAATTCTTAGCGCCATGCGCACATCCCGAACACTCTTTACCGAGATAGTTGGTCTAATGATGAAGGGGCTATCCATCTTTCACAAGATCAAGCGTTTCATTTACGTTGCAAATGAACCCTTAAATAACCCATGCTATGTTGCCTAGTGACAGCGTATTTGTGAAAAGACTTCCTGACTGCTAGCATAGCGGTGAAATTGTGGTAATCGGCCAGTCAACCTTAGATCTTCAGGTTGCAAATGGTGCGGAACAATTATACCTTACGGGTGTGGAGCCCTTATGATATTACTTATAAGATATAATATGTTACTATTCTCTGCGTTTTTACTCGTAAAATAATATTATACCGGGAAAACCGTACATCTTATATAACTGTACAGTAATTCTACCTTTAAATATATCAAGCGCAAGTGTGTGTGTATATATATCCATACCTTTTTGATTAGGTAAATCCTACTATTCTAGCTAACTATCGATCAAGATTCTCTCTCACGTGATCATAGAAAGTGCCACGCCAATTTTTTTTTTTTAACTTTGTGAGTATTTTTCACCACTCCAATTTACCATAAACTCTCTTGGACATAAGCAATGTCCCCCTTTATTCTGACCTTTTTCCCAAATAACATCTGTATCCAAATTTACGAACAAAATTTATCCGATGAATGCACGATAATCGTCCATTCACATGTGTCGAGTAAGGTTCCACTCAAATGATGACAAGTATGGCTCCTCCAAGTTATGCGCAGTGGAAGACGCTTTGATTCTAGTACGGGATCAATCGCATTCAAACAAGCATCTGATTGCTGAATCGATGTGCAAACAAAGGATTAATCACCGACTCGATAGTCGACTCTTCAAGCAGATCTAATTCGCCAACAGATCTCCATTCTAGGATACCCCAGGAAATGTGCAAAAGGAACAGTAACGCGAACGACACAAGACAATCCGATGTGCCCCGGGATGGCAATCCATGCATCCAAATTTTTAAGTACATTTTTTTTACAAATGTTGTGGTCTCCACAACGTGACTATGTGACCCGAAGATGAATGTGGGTCGCATTCATCGAATGTAGCTGTTAAGTGGACTGACGTCATAATGCCTTACCTAAGTGGGACTATCACGATAATCAATGCTGTCTGTGCCCAAGTCAAAAGTGACAACAGATTGCAACACTTTCTAATTGGGCCGAAGGGAATATCCACATCTCTTTGCTCGATTGGTGGAAAATGATTATGAAAAATGTTTTCCGAACCCCTAACTCTCTAATAAATATGTCGTCACCACGTTCGTGTTTATTTCCATTAATATTCGGAGATTGTGCGGGTATAAACCGGTTTGACTTGAAAACAAAACAAGATTATTCTTGAACTTCAATCTGAAGGTTTGGGCTTCTTTTTGTTTTCTCAAAAACCTTTTGTTATTTTATTTTCTAATTGCGTGTACATAGCTAACCACAAAATCAGCCGTAGTATATGTCAATGAATTTCACGTCGCTTGTCTATGAAATTTATGTACTCGCTATTTATATAACATTCTGACATAGTATCGCAGGTTGTGCCCAGGTGTATTTTGCATTTACAGTCCCCGTTGATCAAATGTAATATATCGTTCCCAATCCAGCTTGTATTATATGCTCCTTGTTTACAAATAGTCTCGCTTCATCCGTTATATAAAGCATCATAGCTATTGATACCTTGAAGTCAATATTTCATTTTATTTGGATTCCGAAGATGCGTGCGGAAGTCATATCATCGAAACATTATCAAATTTGATAGAACAAACAAATTCTAATTGGGTAATTTGTCCTGGTAAACAACTGGCAACATGGTGAATGAGGACAACAAGAAAAGAATTGTCATCACCTATGAACAAACTTAGGATGAATTGTTTTGTCTATCGTGCCCTAATGAGATAGGAAGTCGAATATGCCTAGAAGTTGTAGGGATTCACGTGCCAAAGAATTGACCTGTGATTAAGGAAGCAGCTAGCACCTAATGGGTTTCCAGACAGGACTTGATGTTATTTCCTTGAATGAAGAAGGGACTAATCGTCAAGTTTGAATTGGATTTTTCAGCTTGAAACTAATTGTGAACTTTCATTTTGCACTAATGGAGAAAGCTTCCGTAAGTTCTTTAAAGTTTGGAGAAACGCTATCAAACTTCATGGTTTTTAATTCGACCCGATTGATCCTCGTAGAAGATGTAAATTTTACCTAAGAGGAAACCAATTCAATAATGCTTGATATATTGGAATTGGTACGTTAAATTAGTACACTAAGGTTTGTTTGATAAAACTGAAATGTAAGCGCTGAAAATCTAAGCATTTGACGTTAAGTTTTGATCATTTTAGATAGAAATAAAAAGCTACTTTTTTTTGGTTGAATTATGTAAAGCTACTTGATATTGATTGAATATTGATCATTGCATTAGTAATTTCTTACCATACATGATAATATGAATTGATATTAGTAGGTTTTAAATCAATGTTAGTTAATTTTTTTTTAAAAAAAGTCAACACTTAATTAGGTGTAAAAACATGTCTCAAGTGAAATGACAAAATCTAGTAGATTCTAAAGATGATTCACTTATTTAAAGGCTCGCTTAGGCATTAAGAGTCTAGCGAATCATTAAGGCCGTTTGATAGCCCTATTATCCGCTCAAAACTTAAAAATTTTATTCTTAATGAGATTGGATTTGTTTGATATATAACCTTACTTAATATTGAAATAAAGAACTCGGTCAAGTTAAAATACCTCAAAAATATGATAGGTCAAAAATAGGGATTCACTCAACAAAATAAGAAAAATAATTGATGACATTTAGATACTCGCTAAATATATTGCCAAAACTTATATTGATAACGATCATCGTTCTATTTTAGGTAGGAAACCAACAATATCTAGCCATCAATTTTCGATCATCAACAACCGATGCTCCAATTGAGGTTCTCAACATTTAAAACCTGTCAACGCTCACAACTCAATATTGACACGTATGTTGCAATTATAGTGGACGAAACCGTATCGTACCTGGAAATAGTCGTCCTTTTTTGACTTTGCTTAACCGAAATGGAACGAGGAAATTTCGAACTCCTTTCCCTCGACACTTTCCTCGAGGAAATCGAAGATGCCCATTTGGGCCATATTTCTATAATTCTATACAAAGGTGTTGCGTCTCCGAAAACAGTTATTCATCGAAAATTCCTAAAGCTTTTTGTGGGGGGCGGTGGCGACGATTAGTGTAAAAACTATGATAAAACGAATTCGAGTACGACAAGCTACTTTCACAAATGGACTCATCTATATGATCGGTGGGTTGTAAGCTATCGACTTATCCATACCAGTCCAAGGCTTTGTTTGTTTTAAAGGAAACGAATGATTCAAATAAATTCATCCATGGGTAGCTCAGTTGGTTATGGCGTACTTGAAATTGTGTGGTTAGGTGCACTGATTCCAGGTTCGATTCCCTAGCTGAGCATTTGTGATTTAAGCGAGAGGCCATGGCGGTGGGTTGTTGTGCTAATCTCCCTCGAGAAATAGTCGAGGTGCACACAAGCTGGCCCGAATACCTTGATTACAAAAAAAAAACAATTCAAATTGTCTTCGCAAAGGGCGAGTCCCATCTTCAAACAGAACGGTGAAAGCAAAAAAACGCTTTCCAAATCATTCGCTCCCCTCGAAACAAAAACGAAAACGGGGCCTAAACATGTAAAAACGGGGCGATCTTCGCTACCCAGAACATGGACCGATTCTCTTTCGCAAGAGGGTGGGGTCCATCCTCTGACGTGATTCCTCGCGAGCCGATCCCTTTCTTGCTCCTTAATTTCTCCCCCTCTCCTGTTCACGCAATTTGACTCCGGAGGCAGCAAACGAACCCAAAAGAGAGCGAGGAAATCGCGATTGTGGGATTTTTTTTTTTAAGACCGAGCGAGCGGTGGTGGCGATCTCTAACACCAAACAAAAATCGAAAGACAAAAAAAAAATAATAATAAAATAAGAGACAGGAACAAGAAAAAAATCGATGCTTTTTTCCGCTTTCCCCTTCTTTTCTGATTCGTAAAGACATGTCTTTTTTAGTCGCCTTTTCCCCGGTTGTGCTCCTCATCATCTCTGGCGTTGCGCTGCGCTGGAGCTGGAGCTCTTCTTCTTCTTCTAGGAAATTAAGCCGCAGGATTTTCCCATCGTCCCCTTCGGAACGAACGGTGCAGCCCCGCCCGCCCCCACCACCGCCACCACCACCACCTCTTTGTTTGCCTTCGCCGACCACCCCCACCCCCACCCCCCAAGAAGACCGGCCAAAGTCAAGAGCTTCAGGGAGGGGAGAGAGGGAGGCAGGATGATGTCTGCATCGTCTTCTTCGGCTGCGGTTCGGGTGGAGAAGGCGACGAGCGATCTTCTGATGAACCCCGATTGGACCATGAACATCGACATCTGCGATTTTGTCAACTCTTATCCTGGGTACCCCGTTTCTTTCTGTCTCTTTTTTTCTTTTTCCTTTTTTTTTTGTGCCTCGCCTTGAATCCTCGCGTGGAAATTTTTCTGTTCTCGTTTCTGGGTCGGTTGACTTTGGTCTCGGCTTGCGTTTCGTTCCGCGCCCGTAGTTTGAAATTTGAGTTTCGGTGCGTTGCCGGTGAGCTTTTCGGCAGCTGATGGTTGTGATCGTCGCTTGCATGTGTCCCTTTTGAAGATTTTTCGTTCGTTGGCTCTTTCCGTGTTGCATGAGAAGGAAGAGATACGTATTGGGGGGAATAATTCCTCAGGGGAGAAAGGAAAAATTTAGTCTTTGAGGACAAGGGGGAAATTAGATTTGTTCTTTTCGCGGTATTCAGTGGGAATTTTCGGTTCTGATTGAGCAGAAAGGCTGATAGCAACTGTTAGTTTTTATTCAAGGGATTGGGTTGAGGAGTGATGCCTATGGAACACTTGATAATTATTTGCTGGGCACATTGATGATATGAATTTACAGTTAGATGATATTAGAATTGAAGTAGAATAGAATTTGACAATACAAGGAAACGAAAGTTGTAAAAATTGCCTTTTTACCTTTCCAAAGCGCGTTAGTCGAAGCTTAACTAGTTATATGAGAGCAGTAGCTGACAAATCCATTTATTAAACCTTGATCATTTTGGTTATGCATGAGAGCACTCTAGAGAGAGAGAGAGAGAGAGAGAGAGAGGGTGGGAGATGGTTTTCTGATTGCATGCTGATTTTTATTTTTTTTTTATTTTTTGGATTTCTCAGACAGGCCAGAGAAGTTATAAAAGCAGTGAAGAAAAGATTGCAGCACAAGAGCCCGCAAGTCCAATTCCTTGCTTTGACGGTATTTTTGGCTCGTCAGATATGTTACAGTATGCATGCTGTAACTACCTAAAGATGTGCTTCTTAACATGAAAGTTGAATTTTCACATGCACAAAACATGCCGCTTTCTGTGTGCTGTAAGAATTTTGTTAGAAATCTGATCTCTGTTTTAAACTACTGTAGCTTCTGGAGACAATGGTGAAGAACTGTGGTGAGTATGTGCACTTTCAAATTGCGGAGAAGAATATACTTGGGGAGATGGTCAAAATTGTTAAGAAGAAGGTAAATGCTTGATGAACTATTGTTTAAGTTATAAAGTGCTTTCACACAGCTTCATTCTGAATTGTCACTAGTTTGATGTCTTGGGGCTGTTTGCTTTCATCAAGATTTTGATGACATTTTTTGCGTCCTTTGGATATGTAAAACTTTTCCTCGTTTTGAGAAGCATTTAGTTCATTTTCAGATGAGTTTATGGGTACTAGTTGTGTTAAGGTTCTTAATCCACGCCAGTTTTGATCTGTATTCTGCTCTTTGAGCCCGTGTGGTCGGAGATTTATAAAATTGTGGATGTAAAATCATAGCACAAGAGTGAGATTCTGGGCTTGTACTGAAGGCTTCATACCTACTGCCATGCTTTCTAATGCTGGAGCATAATTCAGTTTTTAGTATTTTAGGATTTTCTCTTTTGATAAGTCTTTTATTATGTTTTAGGTTAATAAATAGTTACGTGCCAGTCATTTGACTTTTAAGGAACTCTATATCGGTATTTTACATTAAGGATTGAGATCATCTGGCATCTGTAATCGTAGTCTAATTCGGTCTTTTAAGTCTATGTCATTAGTTTTTCCTCAGACCTTAAATTTCATTGGTTTTATAAGCCCTAAAATGACCTTTCTCTGGTCGAGCTTCAATTCTACTCTATTTTAGCCCTACTTTTGTTCTTCTTGCTACCTTTTATTTCTCCGACTACGTCAAATTGGTAACAGAGTCCTTTGTTAGTGTTTTTTCTACAAAGGTCCTAACTTGCGATTAGGATTTTCGTTTCGACACAATGGTTGTACATGGCAGTGGAAATTGAGCCCAACAAACAGAGATGGTGTTGATGAGACGTATAATTGAAGACTTGTCGCGGGCTGTACAGTGATAGGAACTTGTGGAAGCCTGTATGGGGAATTGGAATGCATTGCGATCCCTTGGACATGCCGGAAGGTGGTCTTGAGGATGATAATGATGATGAATTTGATGAAAGTCCCTTTCATGATGCCTGACCGGTGAACAATGCGGTAGGAGGTGGATTGGAAGAGCGATTGCGTTATGCCTTTGATCTTGATGAAGAGTTCTATCCTTTTTGTGAATATTTTGAAGATGAAGCAACAACAATTAAGTGGGATGATCGTGAAGTCATATGAATAGTTTTATGGGATGACTATAGTGATGAAGACAAAGTGTCTACGGCAAATTTACTGGCAGAAGATGAAACAGTTGAAAGTAATGATGATTCAAGCGAGGAAGGAAAAGTATTTCTGAAATTTTGATCCGGCAAAATATGCATTAGGTATTAAGAAGAAGATGAGTAAGCACGTGGAGGAGGTGCTAGCCAATTAAAGTTGAAGAAAGATTATTCATTTCGAGATTGATTTTGTTTTTTCAGAACAATTTGAGGGTTCGGTTGAATGGTTCAATTGGCAAGCTTTCTTGAAGCAAGAAATTTTCGATTGTTTGGATGATGTGATGTATATATTGATGATGATCGGAAGGAATTCACTATCTCTCATTATTTGTCATTTCAAAACTTGAGGTAGAGTTTTCTCCAATCGATGGAGATGGATGCTGACTAGGAAAGATAACATGCTAGGAAGTTCCTGACGGAATGATTGGATAATTCAGCTTTCGAAAGTACATGGACTTGTTTAGATAAGATAGAGAAGATTGATCAAAAGACATGCTGAGTTCATCATAGTTTTTGATGCTGAGCATGATTTCCTGCCAATTCGGGGAGAATGATGCGGTTGCATGATTCAGCTTTTTTTATTTCGAGTCTTTCCTCTTTTATTTAGTCTCGTATTATGTTTAATAGTCAGGTGCCAGTCATGTGACTTTTTATGAACTCCAGCAGTCGAGATTAGAAGAATTTATTCTAATTTAAGGGTTTGAGATCGTCTTTCATCAGTAATCCTAGTATGAATAGGTCTTCAAGTCTCTTTGTCATTAAATTTTTCCTCATTCCATTATTTTTTTTTAATGAACCCTAGAATTACCTTTCTTTGTTCCAGCTTTAATTCAGCTCTATTTTAGCCCTGTTTTGTTCTTTTTGATATCTTTTACTTCTCCGAATGCATCAAATTGGTATCCGAGTCGTCATTAAGTTTTTTCCTACACCACATTATTTATCTTGTGTCTGTATTGAGTTTCTTTTGGGTAGAGTCGTGTTTAGTTAGAAAGAATTTAAAGCTGTTGGCCTTGATAATAGTGAAAGGATTGGTTTACTTGGGGTTTATGATTCTGAGAGTGAGATCTTGACGGGGCTTGTTGCCAATAGTTTAGATTCACTTTTATTTGTTTATCACCTTACTTCATGCTCTAGCAGATTAAGTCGACACTATTTGATTTATCACTTTTTGTAGTTGATGGGGCGTGGTAATTACCTTTATACTTAAAGTCAAGATTATCTAGTACTTCAGCTGCTTTCCTTCTTATTAAATGATTGTTGTTTACTTCTTACGTTAATAATTCTGCATTTCTTTTGAGCACTTAGAGCATGTGGATGTCTTATGCAGACAGATATGAACATCCGCAACAAAATTTTAGTGTTGTTGGATGCTTGGCAAGAGGCTTTTGGTGGACCAGGAGGAAAACATCCGCAGTACTACTATGCATATGACGAACTTAGAGTAAGTATCCATCTGATGAGTTGCAAGTGTTTCTGGATCAGATCGAATTGCTTTTTTTTTAGTACTTTTCTTGCCTGAAAGGCTGATGATACGCTGTTTGTTACAGAAAAGTTATGAACATGCTATTATTATCTATTATTTTCGGCTTATAGTCGGTGGTATGACTAGGTCCCTTTAAAACACATCTATTTTTCATCGAGAAATATTGTGAATCTGACTTAACGATCATTTTACATTTGTGCTATTCAAGTGCTCTGCTGAGGATTCCATCTTCTGCAGAATTGAATTATAATGGCATCTTCAGTTATTTTGTATGTGCATGGAATTATAGTTGGGTATCACGAATGCATAAAGCCGGACAGTTGAAGAAGAAATGGTGGTTGTTCAACTGTGTAGAGGCATTGTGTAGAAATACTATTTTCATGTGAAAGATAATGTTTGTGTTTTCATTTTCACAATTCCAGCGTTCTGGCGTTCAATTTCCCCAGCGCTCATCGGATGCAGCACCAATATTTACACCACCAGTGACCCATCCAACTGAGAGGCATCCTCAAGCTGGATATGGTATGCCAATCAATTCAACAAGAAGACTTGACGAAGCAATGGCAACTGAGATAGAACATCTGAGGTCGGGGTTTTGCCTTTTTAAAAAGCCATGCATGGTTTCTGTCATTTTCATGCTTTCTTTAGTGCTCGTCCCTGTCATGTTGCCTTCTCTGAATTCTATTCCCTGCCAATTCCCTTTGATCATCCAGTCTGTCTACCATGGATTCGATGTGGAACATCATGGACCTCTTAAGTGAGATGCTGCAAGCTGTGAACCCGAGTAGTCGTGAGGTAAGTGGCACAATATTCTGAAATGATGGAGAGTTAACTGACTTCTGAGTCGCTGACTCTTATCTTTGTTGCTGCAGTCAGTGAAAGATGAAATTATAGTCGATCTTGTGAATCAGTGTCGTTCCAACCAAAAAAAGCTTATGCAGATGCTCACTACAACTAGGTAACCTACACCAGTGTGTCGTGTCTCCTTTTTGTCTTGTTCGATGCACCTCATGAATTTATCTATGTACTTTAGTCTTGAGGAACTTTCAGTTCACCTGTGCTTATTTTTTTTGCCTGTTTACTGCTATGTTTTCCTCTCCATTGGCATTATTTTGCCTGCTATTCAGGATTTGCTTGTAATTCTTCAGTGGATGTATGATATACGTTGCTTTGTCGCAGTGATGAAGAACTTCTTGCTCGAGGTCTTGAATTGAACGATGGCCTGCAAATTGTATTGGCAAAGCATGATTCTATAGCTTCTGGGTCCCCATTGCCAAATCAAACAGCAAACTTCAACTCACAATTGGACAAAGCTGGAGCTTCTGGCATTAAACAGGGTGAAGTTAAACAGAGCGAAAAGAAAAGAGATGCCAGCCCAAGAGCAAACGCAGCACCCTCTGCACCTCCTGCTACTCTTGCAAGCCGCTTTATGGATGAAGAGGACGAAGAAGAAGACGACTTTGCTCAGCTCGCACGACGGTCAGCAGATTCTAGAACCTTGAACAATAGATGGCACTAAATTGTTTCCTTAAAAGATATCGTTCTGTTTTATAGTTGAACTAGTATTTAAATCAGTGCATCAGCAGATTTTTGCAATCATGCCACAAATAAAAGAAGATTTTATGTATCTGATTGCAAAATAAAATCAATGTTAAAATTTCACCAATGTTTCAAGGAGTTTTGTACAACCTACATGGAGCTAAATGTGCATCTTGAAGTCAGTAATTTCCATTTGCTAGTCATGGATAGTTCTCTGGCCACTCTATTCTCTGAAGCATGAGTGATTCATGTGGAGGCTTGTCTGGGCCGTCAAACTAATGTTCATCCCCCAAATGCAGGCATTCTAAACAGCAAAATGTTCCTGGAAGCACAAGTGCAGTTGGGAACGCCGGTCTTGCATCAATGAACAGCCCGAGCAGCACAAGTTCATCTGCTCCATCTACATCAACTGCCGGTCCAGCTGATGCTTTGGCTTTAGCTTTGCCTGACCCGCCTGCTCCTGTTAAGACTACAAAAGACCAAGACATGATCGACTTCCTTAGCCTTGCCCTGACGACAACGTCTCCCTCACCCCAAACCCCTCGCACTCCATCCTCAAATCAAAATATGAATCAAGTACCTGTTTCTCCTAGTACGGAGGCCAATCCTTATGCTACCCAAAATAATTCTGGATCTCAAGGTCAGTTAGCATATAGTAGTTATGTGGTTCCATGGGCCCAGCCGCAGCCACAGCTGCAGCCTCAGCCTCAGCCTCAGCCTCATCTGCAATCATACCGTCCATTTTCTTCCCAAATGCAACCTCAATATTCGTCGCCCTACCCTCCACCACCATGGGCATCCAGCACTAGTTATTCCAATCACCAACACCAAGCTCCCCCATCAAATGCTGGTGCATTTTGGACTCCTCGAGCCGAGACCCCTGCGTCTTACACACCTCCACAAGGAATCAGACCATTTCAGTCTTTTAACTCGTTCCCTGCTAGAGGAAGCAATGGACCTGCTCCATCTTCGGTTCCTAGTAATATCTCCGCGCCTCCACCTGGACAGAAGCCTTTTGTTCCTTCTTACAGGTTGTTTGAAGATCTAAACGTCCTTGGCAATGCTAACGGAAGGCTGAAGACGACGAGTGGCGGGTCTCCTACACTCTCCGGGAGTCCTGGTCCAAGCATGGTTGGTGGGAGGAAGTGAAGTGCACATAACAAAGCTTGCTTTGCTTCTTATAGGTTGTAAATATGGGGCAATTTGTCTTTAGGTTTTGCGTGTATCTAGACTCTGATTTGACACGAGTCACATTTTATGGATTTCTCATACAGAAACACTTTCTTCGTCAAATTCTTCTTAATAAGGCTTCTGGGTGCTGCGCGGACAGGCGCTTGATGGCGAATGTGCTATTTTAAGATTTGTTTTGCAAAATGAAACTTCGACTTGTAAGCTGATTGTAATGGTTGATGGCGTGGGCCGATTGATCACTGCATTGTAGCTTTTTACCACTAGCCCTTTCTTTCTGCAGAGTCTTACCAAAGGCTGCTTTGTTGTTTTTGAAGCTGGGGTGACCAGCTATTGCCTGATTATTCAAGTTTGTGAGGCCTGTGTTGTGATGGAAATTTTGGCATTGCCAGTGTCCTTTTGGAATCTGTGCAGAAGAGACTAAAGATACGAGGGGTTTACTGGATTTACTTGAGCTTCCCGAAAATTCAAGTGTCCACAGAATCCCGGAGAGGTTTCATTGGCTGCACCAAATTGCTTTTGCAAGGGAAAAGGTTATTGTGTCGGTAGGGAAAAAAGTAACTAAAGTACACATCATGAAACTCATAGTTGGATTACAATACCAGGATTTGTATAACTTCAATGACATGCACGTATCAATGAGCTTAAATCACCGCAGTTGCAACTTGCAAGAAAGCAGTCCACGTTTACATGGTTTGATTTCAAAACATAAGGCTATGGCAATTCTTTAATACAGCCGTCGCACATCTATGTTCAAAATTCTCGCAACCGTGCACATCTCATCAAATTTTTCAAGATGAATTGGAAAACCATCACTTGAGATGAAGATATACAATGAAAGGTAGAGCTCAAAATAATAAAATCTGAATAAGAGGGTCAAAATCCTGTCAGCGGAACATTGCTGAATGCCTTTCCTATAGTGATATCACCGGTATTTTACAGCCTCAACCTTTTGTATTAACGAGGCATTAGTACAACACACATTCGAGTTAAATAATTGGTGCAAGAAATTACCATCATTCTGGGCTGCTTCAACTAATTCATTAGCACAACACTCCTACTTTTGCATGATATACCTCGCAGTCCACAAACCAATTCCATGTTACTGCTACTAGCGCCCAACATTGTTTCATTAGCTGGTGCCATGGAAATTAAAGAGAAGACATCAGACAAACGATCAATACGAAACTTGATGGAAAAATATATAAACAGACCTCAGTTGTAGCTTAAACTAAAGATTGCCATCGGAAAATCACGTTTAGCACATTTGAGAGTTACTAGAAAAAACAGATGAAACACATAATCTCAATAAGCTTCCATTTGGAAAAGATTACAATATTCAATATCCCCAGAACAAAGTGCATGCTTGTGTGTCGAGAACTATTCTGACCCTAATGCCAACGGTTGAGTCTGATACCACCTTTATTAACTGAGTTCAAATATTTGAGGTCACAGTATCGTAGGCTGCAACATCAAGCGTTCCCATCAATTAATACCTCTCTAGTCTGAAAAACGTGCAATATCGACTAGGAGCCACTTAAAAACATATAATCATTTGCCATATTTAAACCCAGGACAGTCCTAGGTATCGGACTATAGACAGAAAAGGCACTTTCTAACTCCAGCTTAAAAAAAAAAAAAAAACCTCCAGCTTAAACAAAGTATAGTCAAACATTAGATGAGACTCAAAGGAAAGGAAACTAGAGGAAGCCCCATATTAAAACTCAGGACATCATGACCCGATGCATTCATAAAAATAGTTGTTACAAAAGTTCACTGTGAACCATTTTAATAGATCAGAAAATAGACCAACAAGAAGTGATATAGAAGGAGAGGACCCAAAGTACAAATATCTCAATGGGCGAAATAGGAAGGGAAAATGGCATTTTGAGTGAATCCACCTCAAAAAAGTACAACAATCTCTGCCACTCAACAGAAAAACAATTATTCATGTCTATCTCCTGGAAGTATTTCCAAAGGTTCCATAAAGCACAAAGACCCTAGTTTGACATGAATTGCACTCAGCCCCATTCCCAATCTAGCCACTATGAATTAGCTTTCCACTATTCTCCAACCCCAACAGTCAAACTATCGTGATGATTTCATGTGATTATCATGACTTATTTCAGTATTAGCCATGTCTCTGTATCCTGAGAGCAGTATATCAAAATGAACCCTAGTGGTAGGAGGAATTCTGCACGCAGTGGGCACTGGTGTTCTAGGCTTCAAAAACCCAGAATGACCAAAAGCAAATGGGACTAGAGGGAGGGTGGGAGGATAGGGTTACAATCAACTCGAAAGATGCGCAATCAAGCCAAGCGCCAATCAAGATGTGAGGATTACCTGAACGGCCAGTACCAATTTCTCTGCTTGGGTATTTGGGGTTTGTTGAGATCAAGAAAGCTATTATCTTCTTTAGCTTTCTCATCTTTCTGCCACAGACACTGTAGAATTAGATGCTGTTGATGATTCCAAGTCATTGGCCACTTCACTCTCTAGTTGACCATCCAGAATTTCCATGACATTCTCAGGTGGACATTTATCAGCAGGATTATTTGTTGACATCTGGCAGAAACATTCAGGCCAAGAATTTGTGTAAAAGGACTCGGGAGAGACACGCTTGTGGGGCCCGCCAAAATTCGTTTTAAGCATGACTCGCCTGACAGCTTCTTCAAAACCAGCTACATGTCCCTTCTCTCGATTGAGGAAGATCGGTGCAAGAGCTTTTCTGTCAGGTCTGATTGTAGTCCTAAAGCCATAATATAGGCGGTGACCCAGAAGATTGTTTGCAAAGTTGCTTGGGCCATCGTACGTTGGCATAAAAATATCTGAAAGTAGACAAACCATGTAATCGACAGCAGAGCCTGCCAATCCTCTGGCATTCACCACTAACTCTTCAGAGGGATCCACTGAACTGTGGTTCTCAAGGCGAGGAAATAAAGCCCTGAAGGGTCTCATGAATCTTTCACCCCCAAATAGTTCACCAGCTGCTAAATATATTCTCGTGGAGTTGTCAAATCCCATAGCTCGTAGGACCAAACCTACCTGCAATGTGGCACAAGAAAACAGGGCATTCATTACTAGCTACAAGACTACGACTACTCAAGAAAAGGTGCCAAATTAATATGAATTGGTTTCTAGGGAGCTCTGCTGCTAGCAATTTACTAACAGTTCTTTTCTGTAAGATGCTGAATCAAGGTTTACCTCTTCAGGAGTTAAAGGACATTTTCCAATTGCCCTCCTTTCACTGGGGACAAGTCTTTTCTCAGCAAAATTTTCTTCTCGATACTTCTGCAATATTTTCTGCTCCGCAGGGGTAAATATATCGAAGCACCTGTAGAGATGCATACCATCAAAGAAAGCAGTAGCAGTCAATTAAAAAGCAATTGCACTCAATCTCAACAACTGTCCAGTATGGGGAGCATGAGAATCTTAAAGATTCTTGCAATCTCATCTTAACAATAATATCTAGCCCTTCAAGTAAACAGGTCCCGATAATTAGCCGGTCTTTCATTTTCAGTGTAAAATAAGGTTTTCTTGTTAATCAGCATACCATAAAACCAGTTACAAGATTCTGTTAATCAGCATACCATAAAACCAGTTACAAGATTCTGTTTTCTTTCTTCTTGTTTTTGGCAATAAGTTAAAAGATTTTGTCATACTTCTCCAAAACTGCACATTGTCCAACAACTATCGTAGATGAAAGACTATATATAGCAACATCAATAGACTACAGCCCAGAACAATCTCAGCCACTCCAATAGTTGGTTTGCAACTATCTTCCAGAGTTGAATGACACCGAGGCAAGTAATCTATTAACCACGTCATGAAAGATCCATTACCTACTAGTAGATAAAGCAACAAATTTCTTAAGTATCAACTAATGCAGTTCTTAACCTCAATTGCCTGAGAAACATAGTATCTTTAATACCCAACTCCTTAGTCCAACAAGCACTCTTACTATATCACTAACCTCAACACAGAAACACATTCTATCATCCGGTTTGACTCTAAAACCCATCATAGAAAAGTCTCAGGAAGCACAAGACGTACCCAGCAAATGCCAGCATATCCTTCTCAAAGCGAAGATGTATTGACATGAAGTGACCTTGCGAACGGAGTTTTTCCACTATGCCTTTGCTTAACTTCATAATATTTGGCTTAAACCTCAAAGCATGATAATTTACTCTGCATCTCAATCTCTGGTACTCGGGGTTGTCAATTTCTTCAGCCAGACGGTGTGAAAAGGGGGTAAGATAGATAGCACCATGTTCTTTCATCTTCTCTAGAGCAGATGTCAAATACCAACTGACTGGAGCATCTCTAGGTGGACGTAGCTGAATCAAAATTTGACAAAAGACAAAACCATCAATATTTAAGAAATCATATATATAGATGTTTGATTCCCTTACCTTTCATTCACTAGTTTAGACAAATTCTAATCTACCAGCTAAATAACTTCTTATGGATTACCTGATGAGATTTTATCTTCTTCGTTTTTCCATTCTTGCGAACTTCCGGTATCTTTTCCACTATCCGCACATCATATCTCAGTGTCTTGATGAAATGTTCGACATCATATATACCGTGGAAACCACTGCATTTAGCAAAGTTAATGAAATTCCTGCTAATCTCATAAAAACCAGCAAAACCAGATTACAGCATCTACAGAATCTTGACCACTTTGTCTGGAGTATAGCAACAAGAACTGTACCTCTCATCATGCCAGAATGAGTTTGCATCCAGCTCAGGTAGCACAAGAGTAGCATTCATAATCCGGGCAGCAAGCACAGCATTACAAATCTTAAGCAGCCAAAAGGAACTAGACATTAGTTTGTGTGATCTGTATGGTGCTAGAGGAATGATCAGTTTAGTGTCCAGATTCAGAGAAAAGTACTTTTTGTCTGATCTAATAACACAATATCCACCAAGAGCCATCACTGACATTAGGACAGAAGAAAGGGGGAAACAAAAATCAATTTCTATTGGCCATAAGACCTGCATGCAGATGAATGCTGATAACAGTATCTAGAAGTTCTTAAAATTTAACATCACACGCAGCAATGAAGTTCTGCAATCCACTCATAAGCAATTGAGTCCAAGTTGAATATGGCATTTCAGTTCATCACTCGAATTCAAACTACATCCAAATTAGCGTCCTGTGCCTGTGTGTGCTTGTGCAGTCCAAAGTAGAGCTAAAGGCTCTCTGCACTTAGAAACATTAATCAGATAAAATATACTGCCCGGCTTTTCTCTACCACTGTCTTCCATAAGGAACTAGTCTAGATACTGTATCAATCTCATCCTCAAGTGCCAGCAGTAAAATAAGCACCAATACAGCAGCAAGCTCCCAATGCCAGTGAAGTATATTACCCATGCCACTAAGGATGCAACTTATCCACCAAATGAAGAAGAGTAGGATGGGGAAGAACGAATGAGTCGGGAACTAATCCAACTCCAAATTGGTTAGTATAAGCAACCTTTTTTTAAACCCGGCCATGAGTACTTGTATCATCTCGTACATCCTATTTGATTGACTAATAACCAAACCAACACCACCAATTAGCCAGAAACATCTGCTCTTGAGCAGAACCTTTCAGATTTAAGCATTGAGGCTGCGACTTCATCCTTGTGACCCAACCAATTCTCCAAGCATTATATTTACCCAGCAAGAAATATTGTACTATAAAACCTGTATTTCTGATGACTAATTTGGCAGCAACAACATTCAGCTTTCTTTTATGTCACTATTAGTCCTTATAAAGACTAAATTATGTCGGCGATTATGTAACAAATGCTTCATTATTACAAAACAGTGGAGCAAAGTGCAAACCCCTCACTTTATAGGGACAGCTGGAGACTGGCCATTGTCAGCGATTGCTTGACTCTCTCCTTTTTTAAAGCCAATCTCTTTGTTATCTCCATTAATGCCTTCCACCAAACAATCCAAGGCATAATCCTATTTGACAAAGTTGAAGGCCCAACAGCTACTTGACCCACAAAAGTCAATAACTCCCACACTCCAAAAAGAATTACGAAGGGGAGCATCTTCCACAAAGTCAAGATCCTTTGCAATTTTCCAATTTGGGATGCTCAAGCCATGAGCAAAAGGCAAGAAGTTACCTTAGTCGGAAGATTCCTTCCAATAAACATCTGAAATTGGGGGTTCTAACCATCATTCATGTGCAGCCTCAATCATACTCCACTCAACTTTGCCAAAATTTGTTGCATAAAGGATGCCAGAGGATGTTCATAACTCAGGCACAACCTACCCCAACAAGTTGTTTGCTTTGCCACATCAAGTATCTTAAGAACAGGATACGCAAGATTGTGGACTAGCAAAGGGCAAGTAATAGCTATCTCAGCAAAAAACTGGATTAGATTAACTACCAAGAAATATTAGTTGATTGCCATATCAGAAAGCCCCACTAGCATCTTTTTCAAAGGATTTTACTAGCATCTAATATGCAATTTCAAGATGCACATCATTTTCACAAAAGTTACTTTTAAGAATGCTTCGTATTTAATTTAATTAAGAGGAATACTGAACTTGTTGCAGATTACATTCTAATATCAATTCTCTTTCCAACCAATTAATGAGCCACCAAGTAATTATTACTTCATTGTGATCAGACCATACAACGTAATCACAAAAGATTACCAAAAGAAAGCATTGACCAAACAAGGAAAAAAGAACCACTTCATGGCCAGAAAAAGAGACGAACCGCACTGCGTTGCTGATTTAAACCACCATTACAACGAACTCGTAGATAGCCATTGCTCTCGCTTGGAGGAGCTGCAGCAACATAACACAAAGAAAAATATTGAATGTTGGATTGTACGAGCCAGATATGCATTGCGACAGCTCATATTCTGGAAAGGTTACTTACGAGGCCAATCAGTTCTTGGAGCAGACGATGGTCTCCAACCACCAGGATAAGCAGGTTTCCAAAGGTTCTCTACATTAGCCTGATTAGCAAAAGAATACGTGAGGTGATATTCAAATGGTTGGAGAGGTCAAAACCAAAACCACTAAAAATGCAGCGTACAAAAAGGGCAGCTGAGATCTCAAAAATTATCACCACAGATGAACTTTTAAAACATTACTTGCTAGTTGCTAAAGAAAGACAAGGGAACAACCATACAATAGAAATCTCCAACTAGGAGCCTTTCTTCTTAGGGATAGATGGCATCGATCACTCAATTCTGGCCACTCCCATATATGAGTTTAACACTACCTATCAAAAAGAAGTTTTGACACCTAGCAATTAGCATTTGCTAGTACAATGAAATCGCCAACCATGGTTACCCTTCGGTCTACTCCAGCATCCCCAATAACAACTGATTGATGCGCACAGATCTGATGCAAAATGAATTCCGTGCCCCATCAACATATTGTGGGAGGCCCAGTGCCACCAACCGAAACGGACAAAACATGCGCAGCACTTCATATAACTTCCAACAGCAACTAGCACCCATGATCTCAGTTTGAAATTGTTAAAGTTCATAACAGCCAAAGACTGCCTAAAGGATCTTCAGTCCACCAAGTACTTCCGATGGTGTAAACCCACAAACCAACTGACAACCGAAGACAATCTAGTTGGTCTAAGAACAAGGAAACGATTGATCAGATAATCTAGCATTCCCCAATTAACAAGTCATCTGGCACAGATCCTGTCTTCCCTAAACCTGAACAAAGACTCCAGATTACTTCCCCCACATTATCTCCGCAACCAAACGAGCTAACTAAACAGTTAAATTAACAGACCTCCGAGGAGTAGCCGGATCCGCCATTGCCGCTCATCGAAGAGGAGAACAAGAAAGACACGGTGCAGATCAAGACCACGACGGCGGCGAGCGACAGCTTCCCCAGAATTCCCCTGAGCCCGCCCTGCCGAGCGTGCTGCCTGTGGTGGAACCCCGACCTGCAAACAACCCCAACAAACACAAATCAAACACATTCCGAACCTCGACGCGACGCGCCCGGTCGTGAGGCGAAAAACCAAATCTTTTTCCTCTGCGCTTCGTACCTCCGCATTGTTCCGGCGATCTTCGGGCTTATGGCCTTCCGGGTCTGCCGGCGTTCAAAAAGACGTGAAGGAGAGACAGCGACAGCAAATGGGTGTCGGAGATTTTGAGCCCGCTGATCCGAAGTTGCACAGAGCCGATGGTCCTGCGCAAGACGGACGATGGCAGCAACAATGGGTCGAGCTCGAGTGACAGGACAACCTTTCGGAGCGCACTGCAATCGAAGCAAGACTTGCTCCTGACTCCCGACGTCTGCCCAGATCTTGGCGCAAACGGAGCTTTCACACGGTAGCTCTCCCCGCACCCAACGCCGTTAGTCCGAGGTGAGTGGCAGGGAAGGGAAGGGAAACTCGCGTAAAAATCACTTCTTTATCAATGGCCGTAGTTGCACCTCGTCCATCACTACCGACTCATTTTATGCAGCAGGGAAAAGCCTTCGAGGATGCATGCCATTGCTCTAGCTTTCTCGCGAATTGTTCAATCGAGTGCTTAGACATTTCTTTATGCAACCATGTCCTTGGATTATGTAGTTCTTTTTGTTCTAGTTACCCTTTCTTGAAAGGTATGGACGGAGATGCTAATCCGGCGGACCACTTTGGTTTGGTGACCCGAAAATGAAAGGGGAATAAATTTTTACCAAACAAGAAAATCCTAAACAAAATGCGCGTTTGGTTCGGCTTTTGGAAAAGGTTTTAGGGAAAATGTAAAGGGTTTTTTGGTTAAATTGTATTTTTCGAAATGTAATGAGTGTTTAGTAAATTGTAATTTAATAATACATTGAGAAACAACTTTGATTTGAATGGAGTTTGTGTTCGAGGGTCTCCATGTGTGGGTTCAAAAATGGAGGTGGCGGAGCCGGCACCAGGTACCAAGTTCGCACGAGCTTTTGCAGAGGGCATCAGCCCCTTGCCGACCATCTCGGTAGCAGCGGCACCGTCCCTGTAGCGACAACAGCTTCCATCGACACTCCTCTCTCCGTTTTACTTGGCACATTTTCTCGTTCTTTTTCAGATTTCTCTCCTTTTCGAAACTTTGTAGAAGCTAAACTATATCGTTCAAGGTTTAGTATCGCCATGCCAACGTGGCACTCGACGACAATTTCATCGCCACATCATCATTTTCGTTCCCTTTTTAATTTCTTCTTTTTTTTAACAAAAGGGGCCAATTCAAATGAAAATAACACGTAGTTCAAGGAACCGATCGAACAAAAAGAAGTTTAGAGGCTTCATTGAACATTTCACTAAAGATTCAAGGACCACCGATACCTCTATCCAATATTTTCAATTATTAGTCCCTTCAAGCAAGCTCATCTTCGCACGGTACCTTTCTCCTCGAATTTATCTCAGATGATACTGTATATACTTGACAAATGTGCACCAATGGGCATGAAATTTCTAGGCCCGGTCTCCAAGACCGGCCCCATTATACCGGAAAAGGCTCGAAATCGACCTAGCCCAACAGCTTTTTTCTTTTTAAATTAAAGATGGATTCATTATTATATTTTCGGCCTAAAAAAATAACTTTTTTTCTATATGTGTTCGACCATTTCTTTTTAAAATTTAACACATGTCGGCACATCAATTCTGGTTCATTTGATTTTAACTATGTATTTTAACTTGTACTTTGTTAAAGTGTTTTCGAGTATAAATAATATATTTTCTATCTCTCATATTTCATATTGTATATTCTAATATATGTCATTATTTTAAAAAGGGTTAACACCACAAAAAAACTTAAACTATGCCCATTGTGACACAAATACACCAAAATTTTTTTTGTGTCATAAAAAACTCCAAACTTATATCAGTTTGTCAAATATGCCTTAAATGGAACCGAAATAGAGGATATATATGTCATACATGTACATATTTGGATTTTTTCGTGACACAAAAAAATTTAGGATATTTATGTCACAGTGAGCATAGTTCGGGATTTTTTTTTTGTGTTATTCGCCTTTTTAAAAATTACTTCAAGCCGATCCAGGCTATTTCGGGCTTGAGAATCTCAAGCTCAAAAGGCCCAGGCCTACTCAGATAAAAAAAAATGACAAACTTGAAATTCCAACCCGAGCATATTCAACCTCCAAAAATCGAGCTAGTCCAGGCTTTTGGGCTCCGGCTCTATTTTGCTCACCCCTAAAATGAAGGAGAGTGAGAGAGGCACAAAAGCTATGGTGGAGTGGCAATAATGTGACCGTGTCGCATTCGCCTAAACCCGGCGAAGGACGTCGGGCCCTTGTCAAGGCTGAATTGGTCCTCGACTTCGCCTCCGTCTCCGCCTCCCCCTTTTGCCTTCCATTCTTTCTTTCTCTCCGGGATTTGTTTTCAGCTTAATCTTTTCCCGAATTTTCGCGTGTTTTGACAAAACTGCCCTTGACTTGCTCCAAATTGGGTACTTACGTAATTTGTTCAATCAAAGTATCCTTCCAATATATGGGCTCAACACGGCCCTTCCGTCAAATCAAGTGCGCCATGTCATCAATCTCGTAAATATATATAAAATAATAATAATAATAAGGAATTAAGTTTACTAATAATAAATTATTCAGTTTAATTAAATCTTGAGGATGGCATGAGCTAGAGCACGCCGCACCATCAACGAGTGTTCTTTTTAGTTTCTTCTTTCTTTTTCTTTTTTTACTCAATAAAAAGAAATTGGACCGTCCAATTATGTCACGGGAGTGTCGACATATTTGAGGGAAAAACTTTGGACTTTGTTCGTATCGAGCGGTTTTCAAGAGATCGAGGGTGGGGTCAGCTGCAAATGAGTTCATGATGTCTTCATTCGCCGGCACTTGATCTTGTCCCTGCCGGGTCCCCCTTTTTCTTGACGGTTTTGCCCTCGCGCTCGCCCCGTATCTCCCACGAGGTGCCACTTGGAGCTCGAGGTGGGAGTGCGATTAGGTCAAGTTTGATGATTAATCAAGTATCGGTTGTCGTGAGCTATTCATAGCTTCTTCTTCTTCTTTTTTCAAGGAGACGTGTAATTGGGCAAAGTTTGATCTAAATCGAAAATGATAAATGATAGAGAGTTTCGTGGACGCCTGACAATCTCTCGTGTCAGAACGAAGGAGCCTTTACTAAGCTTGATTTTAACATATGACATTCTACTGAACAAGAGAGGTAGATGAACATATTTGGAATACGTACATAACTTTTTATTTATGCCGAACACGATTGATTGGCTCAAAGAAATTAAGATAGGGTTTCATCTTATAAAATAATCCCGGCATCGTAGCTTTAGCATAAAATTGAATCTCGAGTAAAGTTAGGCACAAATGAATTTTTCGAATCACGTGACATTGAGTTGAAGAAAAAAGTACGACTAGGCTTTCGATTTCAAAGTTGTCATCTCTCCCTCCATAAAGGTCCTATTCCCTTGATGACCCATCAACATTAAAGCACAAAAAAGGTTTAAGCGAAGGTCGTTTTGGAAGAGCATATTTCGCTATCCTTCATGTGTCGCTCGGAGGGGCCGTCAACAACTCAACCTCACCTGAGTTGCTATCGATTCATATGGACATAATTGGCAAAAGGGCGTTTCCGTAAATCCGCCCTCCAATAGTATTCAACCTTTCTTTCCTCTTACGTAGCCACCCAAACGCTGTCCAAATCCAACTCAAAACCTAAGTGTGCCTCTGCGCGTGGCTCTCTCTCTCTCTCTCTCTCTCTCTTGGAAGTCCTTGCCAATGCCAGCCACGACGACTTGAAGGGAGGAGAAGGGAAATGTCGACGTTCTTGGGAGACGCGGCGTCGCTGCTGATGAAGGTGCTGATGAGGAAGAGCATCAGCATGTTCGACGAGTTCTCTTGCCTGTTCACAGACCTCGCCTCCCTTGTCTGGTCGGCTCTCCGGTTCTCCACCATCATGGCCAGGCAACCTCCCCCTCCTCCGCCTCCTCCTCCTTCTACTTCTCCTTCTACTTCTTCTGCTTCTGCTTCTGCTACTGCCAGGAGGTACTCTTCTCCGATTCTGATGTCGATGGCCGTCAGGCATCGCGTGTACTGAGATCGATTGATGTGATTGATACTGTGCTGTTGGATCTTTCTTTTTCTTGCCCTATTGTCTTTAGGGTCGGAGACATGGGGTGTTTGGAACTTGCTCATGATTTGCTCGTCTGGTGATGAGCGGTATCTATACATGTCTCTGGTTTTCCAGGTGCAAAATGTTTGTTGCTCTTGATGATGGTGGGTCTCTTGGGGAGTTGGTATTTGGTACGCCGGTTTGTGTGTATGATTAACGGATCTAATGGAGGGGCTTGATGTGTCCCGAACCGTAATAACTCCTAAAACCGATCGCGATTTCGAGCTGCAGGATGAATTTGTGATTTCGTTATACTTGTGGGGTTGCGATCGATCTGCGATCTATCTTACAGATAGTCAACGTGTCATTTTACTTGCTTGTGATAAGTCATTTCATATATCGGAATACATAATAATTAATAATTACTAATCTACTTTTTCTTTTTGACGATATCTACAACTGTTTTCCACTTTTCATGATTGTTAGAATTTAGGAAATTAGGGTAACTTTATGAGATCAAGTTGTTGACACCAAAAAGTGGCAAAGTGTTGTGAGATAGTCGACGAGCAGTGTTCGGTCAACAAGAACAAGATTTGGTCAGTCGAGAAGATTGGCAGCGCAATGTCAAGCACGATCGACGAGAGTCCTCGTCAAGAATTTAATAATTGATAGATAAAGTTATCGACAACAAACTCTATTAGATTTCGACCAAGTATTGAAGCAAAACAATCGATGAACTAAGTGAAGAAATGTCAGCTTGTCGATTAAAAAGTAGGGGTAGAAGATTGACACGAATCTGTAACTGTCAGATAGTGGAGCCAATAATCTGGATATTTGTAACTTCTTTTAGAGAAGTGTTGTTGAATGATAGGAAACCACATATGAAGTCTATAACTGTTCGGTAACTGTATATATGTAAATGGCGATGGTGGATTATAAACACCCCTGCTGTATATGTTGTAAAGGTTCCCCCAATCAATCACAGAACATCCATTGTCCTTTACTTTTCTGGCAGTCCTTTAATTTTCAGTATTATTTACATTGCTGGCAACGATTGTTCTCGGTATTCTTAATTACATTTAAGTTTCCAGCCAATTACTTTCCAATCTAAAATCTATTGAAAAAAACCCCTTCACAGCCTTTATCAATTCATTCAGACCCATTATACTTGAAAGATTTTTCACTTTTCTGGTGAAGTAGATGAATATGTACATTCAGCATTAGCTAAATCTGTCTATCGAGTCATGGACACCATTTCAGCCGCCCTTCTTTTGGCATACTCAAGATGTGTGAGCGATGCATTGGGTCGAGACATGAGGCGCCCGTTTGATCTGCATCGGGTACTTAGAACTCTTCCGTTACAATTATCTCATACATATTGACCGTGTACACTAGCTATGGACCCAAGAGAAGAAACCCGTATACAAAAGCTACGTTGGAGATCGTGCAACATGTCCATGTCTTCTCGAGGTTGTACAAGACGTATAATCAACTGGGGAGCTTGTTGAGTATGTTACCATCGGTAATATAACCTTCTTAGGCATACTTATGTCTATACCTTTGAGACAAACATGCGATTCGACCTCATCCAACGATGACCAAGACTTTAAGAATAACGCCGGCCCTGGAGAACATGAATAAGCATGCCATTGAATGTCTACAAGAAGTAGAAGCTCGTGCATCGCAATGTAAATTTCAATCGCCTTCCCAAACTGTCCACAAGGACAACTCATAAAAAGTGCTCGATAATCGAATCTCAGGTACAGTATTATCAAACGGGAATCCTAAGGTTTTTGTTTATTTATTGTGAGTGCGTACACATTGACAAGTAAACATAGAACTAAACGAAGTCTAACACCAACTTCAAGACTATGTTGGGTAGCCGATGTGCACATATAGACTGAAAATAGGAAACAAACCTGAATGCACGTTTACAGCACGAACAAAAAATCAAAACTAATCAGTAAATATAGTCCACAGTTGTACAGCAAAAACCTTAAAACGAACTTTTAAATTATACTCAACAGTCCACAATCCAGATAGAAAAATTTCAGCTCGTTACTTTGTTACGTGTGCAGCATATGGAGCTCTTGATAATAGGTGTGCTCCAAGTCAGCTTCAAGGTACTCAACATGAGATTGATGGATGAAGAGAGATTACATGTATATAAAGAGTATATATGTGTAATCATGTAATAAACTTGTCGCTGGTAGATTTGTGACACCAAAAATCCGACATGTCTCTCAAGTACATTTGGGCCATGTAATATTTGTCCATAACCGGTCCTCGTCGCTCCTAATCAAGCTTGACAACAGGTCATATATGCTCTTTTTGTACATGTAATTTTTCTCCACCTAATAATTTAAATTTTTGGATTAGACTTTCTAACGGTATTAATAAAAGGCAAGTCGGAGACATGTAGAAATCCTAGCATTAAAATATCCAACATTACTTGATAATGGATCTTTTTATTTTTTTGGCTGGGAACAATGGATCTTATATGCTCTTTATTATATGTGATCTCCCTCCATCTAATAGTTTAAGCTTTTGGGCTGGAATTTTTAATATGGTGTTATCCCTTTCGCCTGTGTGTCCACCTGGCATTGGAAACCTGTATCTTTAAATGACAAGATTCAATTGACCAACAACCAAAACCTACTCGCCGGGGCTCTGAATTGCGAAATACGATTCCCAGCAAATTTTTGGCCTTGTGTGAGCAATCGCATGCTTAGACTCCTCATTTGGTTCCGATAAGACGTTCCTTTTGTGCTGATATACTATCTCGAGGTCAAATTTACATGCTTAGGCTTCTAGGACTTGTTAGGAAAGCAAATGATGAACTAGTGCAGAAAGATCGAATCAATCTTCATCGCCCAAAATTCTTCGACCAAACAAAAAAAAAACTTAATTCTCACCTATTCCCTACAATTAAATGCATTCCATTTGAGATACCATACATCCAAGCCTTTGCTTGCTGGGAGGATTTGATACTCCGATTACAACTCGTCTTTGTGAGCTGCATTTTGTCGTAATTCCTAGGTAACGTGTCACGAGACACAAAAGCTTGAACGGGCTACTCGAGCGATGATAGAAGCTCTCCACCATATAATTTGGTTTCTTAAAGTAAAGACTATATAATTACTTCGTCGTCGAAGATAGTACATGAAAATGGCCACCAAACAGACGCAATCTGAAACGAAATGGCTGCTTCCTATGAAAAGTCAAACATTATGTACGTGCCCAACTGTACACATTTGATAGAAAACCCTCATCTACAGTCTCTGACTTCCATCGATCTGATGGGTACTTGGATTTGAATTTTGACACCGTGCCTCTCTCCGACACTTCAGTATGCAAGCTGTTTCCATCCTCAAGTTCACTCTAGTTACAGAAGAACCTCTAATGTTGCTTTGAGATTCCCTTTTGTGCCATGAGAGCATCATCCAAAGCTCGCGTAAGCTGGCCCTTCTTTGCAATATCCATCCGTTAGAGCCCGTGCGCCTTTCACTACATGAAATTCAGTTTTTGGTGACCATTGGCCCTACTGCGGTCCGCATAAATTGGTCGGAAGAATGTGGTCGTGAGAGGTTCTTGCAATCAAAAACTAATTTTTGGTCGCTAGAATGAAAACGAGATCTAACATTACCATCATCAGAAACAAGATCCAGTAAGTACATTTCCTTCATTCCTAATTTCTTGGAGAATTTCTGTACAAATTCACCCAAAAAAGATTCACCTTGTCAATCATTCTCAGACCTGTAAATTCGTGTTTTGGAGGTTGATCCTGCAGAGCTCACCTTCATGTCTTGGAAAAATTGTCCAAAGGGCCTAAACCTATTGTAATTTTATCACTTTAGGTCTAAACCTTTCAACTTTGCTAATTGAGTCATAAATCTTTTAATAATTTATCAATAGAGTTCATCCAGCCAATTTATCCCAAAAAATGCTTACGTGAATTCCTGATAAGCGCTGGCTGGCCCACGACTGTTGATTTCAAGATGAGGCCGTTAAATAGAGCATATGCTATTCCTCGACTTCTTTGAGGCCTAGGACCTTCATCTGCCCCTCGGACATTTGACAAATCCTCACCCAACTCATCCTCCATAATGTCCAAATCATCCATATTCTCCACTTTCTATATTCGAGGACGCATTTCCAGCTCTCTTTCATTTGCCCTATCGTTTACTTGTACTTGGATCTTCTTTTTACCATTATGGTCTCTAAATTATATATATTATTGTCCAAGTTAGTCATTCTGTTAAAAAAGTTTGACATGGCGGTCATATTGCCATCAAGTGATGACGTGGCGCTAATGTGGCGTCGCACGTGACTTTTAAGAAAATCTAAAAGTAATATAAGATAAAATCAATATGATTTTGAAATACTTAAAAAAGATAATGAAAAAAACTTGAAACCTAATAAATATATAGAGAGAGATCGCTAACTCAAGCACTAGCGCCACTAATTGAGGTTTGAGCTGCAGTGTGGCAGCGGCGAGGTCCCGTGACCTTGCTTTCAGGCGACCTAGGTGGTGCCACCTCCACTTCTCTCTCAAGCTCTCCCCCTGTCTCTATGTGCGCATGTGCTTCGATCAAACCGGGAGGCTTTCAGTGGCCCTTGCCGGTGCCAGGATAGAGCCATTGCCGCCACCGCTTCTCCTCGTTCTTCTCTATTTCTCTGTTTCTCTCTTTCTCTCTCTTAGGGTTTGAGGTGTTTTTTTTTATCTTGTAATATTTCCATCCAGTCGGCGATGACATGACGATCTACGTCGGCACTTCCATTTGCATTTTAACAAAGGGAGCAACTTGCCAAAAAAGAAGAAGCATACACCGGAGAAACTACATTGGCCCAAAGAAAGAAACAAGGATGAAATTGAATAAATTGAAAGTACATATGGACTAGTAGTGCCATCATCGCAGGGATATTTGATCAGGACACATTCGCTTCCGTT
The DNA here is from genome assembly GCA_031216405.1 of Syzygium malaccense. NCBI lineage: Eukaryota > Viridiplantae > Streptophyta > Magnoliopsida > Myrtales > Myrtaceae > Syzygium > Syzygium malaccense. Next base: position 5,728,211 of record CM062253.1, on the reverse strand, counting down.
ATTCCGCTTCGCATCCCTAGCAACCAATCTTCTGCATTGACCATGGAATGTCTTTCATAACCCTCAATCACCCTAACCCTTAAAACTTTAGAAATTGCTAACATCAAACTGAGTGTACACTCCCTCGAGGAATAGTCGAGGTGCGCGCAAGCTGGTCCGGACACCTCGGTTACCAAAAAAAAAAAACTGAGTGTACACATTGTGAACAATGAGTGTGGTTTGAGGTGAAAAAATGAAACTATTTTTCGTATAGTTATCCTATCACTTCTTATGTCACATTTCTTTAGTATAGTTATCCTATCCCTTTCAAAGAATACGCAAAATTTACATCGACACACGCACTTTTTTATTTAGAAGAAATCACAACAGCATTTCGATTTTTTCCTAAGTTTTCTAGAGTAGTTTGCACTATAAATTAACGTGGTAAAAATTCTTAAAAGATGCTTGAATAAGCGAGACAAGAGGGGAGCTTGTTTTGCGGTGTTCTTTTGTTCAACTTTTGTACATTGCTCTTTATGTCCGACGTCATCCTTTCACATGGGTTCCGCGAGATGTCTATCAGTAGAAAAGGGGAAAGAATCTACATGGTCTACTTTTTATGACAAAGTGGTTTTGTTTCCTGTCTTAGATTGATTCTTTTAAGCTTGTAGGCACTTGCAACCGAAAAATCATATATGAAGCACCTAGGCTCCATTTATTTTGCAAAAAATAAATAAATTAAAAATTATCTTCATAAAATAAATTATTTATCTTGCTTGAAATAATTAGTTAATAATTTCTTTTTTATTATTGACAGTAATTATTGTCTAAATATTTTCGTAAATAATGAAAATATTTTTCATATGTTTATTTTTGTGAGCGATATAATCAATTATTTTCAGGAAAATATTTTTCAAATCATTTATTTTTCACAAACCCACCCTTAATATTAATTTCGGTGGGGCTCTATAAGTGGATACTTAGTAGGGGCTTTTGTTTTTATCATATAGACCGTATACGATCGTCAAGACAAAGATTGAGATTGGGACGTGATATGATAAAATAAAAAAATGTGGAGGGATTTGTCATATCCTTTATCTTGTTTGGTAGGTAATTTTATATAACCTAGACTTGGATAAAAATAGTAAAAAAATTAGATAAGTAGCTTCAATAAAGGGGAAAAGCCACAAAAAAGCCCCAAACTATGCTCACCCTAAACTTTTTTCTTGTGACACAAGAAGCCTCGAACTTGAATTTATGTGACACATTTACCCTAAAACTTTTTCTTGTGATATAAAAAATTTCAAACTCGTACTTATAAGACACATTCACCCTCCATCAATGTTCCGTTAGATAATTTTTCAGCTAAAATAATGTCGTTTTTATTTTACTTAAGTATCCATGTATGCAAATTTTTAACGGTTCTCATTAATAGTGGATAACACACAGGTACAATTTTGAGATTTTCGAAAATATAAAAAAAAGTTTAGGGTAATTATGTTACATTGTACATAGTTTAGGGTTTTTTTATGGCCTTTGCCCTTAAAAAAACGAAACCCTTTCTCTCTATTGCGGTCATAGATTGACCATCACTTGTCGACAACGACCTCCATGCCGAGGTTACTTGACCATCATGACCACTGTAGGGGTGGCACCTCTTTCGACCGCTGCGACACGCAACAAGATCGTCTTGTGGGTTAGCTGTGATCCACGGATTGCATTGGCGATGACAATTGTGGCTCTTGCCATCGTCATGGGTGTGACCATTGCTTAGTGGTTGTCGAAGCGAGACCTTCACGGGTGTAAGCGGTGGCTAGATCCACCGTGTTGCTGAGATCCACCTAAATATGGCCGCACCGCCTTTGATAGAGAGCAAAACTTTCAGGTGGCCACTGGACGGTGGTGGCTTGAGAGTTGTGACCGCTACGCGATGGCTGCCGAGATCATCAAGCTAGAGTCGCACGGTGGCACTTCCGAGTAGTAAGGTAGACATGAACCATTGCTCATATTTGCTCTTTACTTTTCTTTATGTTTTTTTATTTTTGGATAATGACATAAATATTCCATAAATTTTAACCGAATGCGCAATGCGGTGTTTTAAATTTTAATATGTTCAATGTCATCCCTAGGCTTTTGATACATATTCAAGACTTGATTGAATATGCATAAAAAATTCATGAATTGTATTGAATAAATTGAAAATTCAGGACGACATTACACATTGGGCTAAGATTTAGGGATCAAATTGAATAGATTAAAAGTTTAAGGATCACGTTACACGTTAGATTAATGTTTATAGATCATTTATTTTTTTAAAAGAAATTCGCAAAATTAGAAAGGAAATTGGATTCGAAATTATATTAGGGCACCCCCGTAAATCAAAAGCAGAACCCAGCATTTCTGCCTTGTAGCGTAACCACCCCACTCTCTCTCCGACGGCCGTGCACCACCGCCGCCGGGCCAAGTTTCGCCGCCGCAGTGCCGCTAACTCCGGTAAATCTCTCTCTCTCTCTTGCCTGCTTTTCTCGCTCTACGCCGTCGGTCTCGGTTGCTGATCTGGTTTCGCATTCGCGGCGGTGCGAGAAGCGAAGCAGGGAGAGAGAGACGAGAACCGAGAGGCCTTCGTCGCTGCTTCGCGGCGGCGGGAGGCGTTTTCCCTGCGCGGTCGACGATGGCGATGGTCCTCCTGCGGCGAGTTCTTCTCAACGGGAAGGCGATTGCGTTGCCTAGCGCCTCGCCGATGGCGCGGTCGGATTCGTTCGTTCCTGCATTTTCCAGATTCTTCTCCAGATCCGCTCCGTACGCGGGTAGGTTAAGTTTCGATTTTTACTGGGCTGCGTAGTTCTAGTGGTACACAGCGCTGCTGAGAGAAGCATTGGAGTGCAAAAGGGTTGTTTTTTTTCTTCGGGCCAATTAGCTGAATGAGGGAGAAATACGTGCTTTGAGTATGGTTTTTGAATTGTGGCGTGTTTGGAGCTAAGTGAGTTATGATGGGTCTGTTTGTGATAATGGGTAAATGAGCTTGATCAGCGACAAGAGAAATGTGTTTTGGACGATGGACAGTGTGGACTGGTTGTGCTGTGTAATTGTCGCTGAGCCGTCTACAGCGCATGCTAGTTAAGGAGGCTGCGAGTAGTACAACAAGTTGTTTCTGATGCACTTAGTTTTTGGTCTTCGCGATGAGCGGATCTATGGCTTTGGCGTGATGCCCTGCAATGTCTGTGGGTCTGTTTGTGATAATGGATAAATGAGCTTCTTTTTTTTTTTGGTCGAAGGATAAATGAGCTTAATCAGTGACAAGAGAAACGTGTTTGGGCGATGGACAGCGTGGTTGTGCCGTGTAATTGTTGCCGAGCTGTCTATAGTGTATGTTAGCTAAAGAGGCTGCGAGTAATACGACAAGTTGATTCTGATGCACTTAGTTTTTAGTCTTCGCTATGAGCGGTTCTATTGCTTTGGCATGATGCCCTGCCATGTCTGTGGGTCTGTTTGTGATAATGGATAAATGAGCTGTTTTTTTTATTTTGGTTGAAGGATAAATGAGCTTAATCAGTGACAAGAGAAATGTGTTTCGGGTGTTGGACAGCGTGGTTGTGCCGTGTAATTGTTGCCGAGCCGTCTATAGTGTATGTTAGCTAAAGAGGCTGTGAGTAATATGACGAGTTGATTCTGATGCACTTAGTTTTTTGTCTTCGCGATGAGTGGTTCTATGGCGTTGGTGCGATGTCCTGCCATGTCTGTGTAGCTGTAGGTTCGAAGGAGGTTTGGTATTGTTTTCACTTTATGCTGGAGTGTATGACAAGCGATGCTTTAGAAAACCTTCATTTAGTCGAAGCAAAAGTTTGTAATTGTGCCGATTTAACCGTGAGTTGCAGGCCTTATGACATATCTTTTTCTGCATTGTTTGTGCAGTGAAGGTTGGGATACCAGAGTTTTTGCAGGGTATTGGCGGAGGGGTCGAAGCCCATGTTGCCAAGCTCGAGTCTGAGATTGGTGACTTCAACAGGTTACTTGTTTCCCGCACGCTTAAGCTCAAGAATCTCGGCATCCCTTGCAAACATGTAAATTGTCTTCCCTGTATCATTACTCATTCGTCTTTCTAACACTGCTCTTTCTCTTGTACATGTAAAAGTGTGGACATGGCACTACTCAATTTTTGCCCTTCATAGGACTTGAGGCGTTTTGCTTGTAGAAGATGATCTTCCAGCATGTTTTATGCGTTAATGATGTGGAAACAAATCCTTATATCGATGAAGTATTGACTAGGTTCATTGTCTTGCTCTAAAGTGCCACCGTATATACTTCCTTCATCTGCAAGACTGGCACTACTCAATTTTTGCCTTTCATATGAATTTGAGGAGTTTTGCCGGTAGAAGATGATCTTCTGGCATGTTTTATATTAATGATCTGGAAACAAGTCATTATATAGATGAAGTATTGACCAGGTTCAAAGTCTTGCTCTAAAGTCCCGCCTTATATAGTTTCTTCATCTGCAAGACTGGAACTCATTTGTTTTGTAAATTTTGCTTTGACAGCTAGTCTTTTTGATCTAGGGATAGCCAAGGATAAGTTTTTTCTACGGTGACTACGGTCTACCGAATAGGCTAAATATGTTCATGTTATTTTAATAATGGCGAGGAGCAAAACATCTATTGTATTTGTGAGGCGTGCTTTGAACATGTATTGATAGATGAAATTGAATTTTTCAACATCATTGAAACTTTGCGCATCTAAAACTGATCTTGTTACCTTCGTAGTTGATCGGAAATTGTCTGAGCTCATTGTCAAGTGAGCATGCAGTAGTAACCTTATTGGCATAAACTTTTTAACCAAGATTAATAAAGGGAATAGTTGCTCCATCCACAGAGGTCTATCATTGGGTTGATCTCAAATGGCATTAGTTTGACTACTTATGAGGACATTTTATTTGTCAAGAGGTCCTAAGTTCCTTTTTGGTTTTGCAGAGGAAGTTGATATTGAAGTATGCCCACAAATATAGGGTCGGACTATGGAGACCTAGAGCTGCACCCATTAAAGCTTAAGAGTGGTTCTGCCCAGAAATTGCTGTAGTTGGCAACTGCCGAAGAGCTCTCCCGTTAGAAATGATACGAGTCAACTTTTATTTCCATGGACATCTTCTTTGTAGTTCAGTTCAGATCAAATTGTATTTTGTTTACTGCCTCCTATTTCAGGAAACAATCAGTTTAAGTTAGACTGTTCAAGCAACATTGATCTGCGAAGTTTTACTGTGGTGTAGATTATGGAATCAGTCGAGTGAATTAATGTTTTGCCGGGGAAAAGAAATAGTCGCTCTTTTTCTATGCCATACCCTGGTGTGATTAAGAATCACTTATACATTCATTCCCAATAAATGGGTGCAAATTGCCTTATTTTTAACAAAGATCATTTAGTCTTTGGTTTCCTTGTTCTTTGCTTTGATTGTCTTTTCTTTTCTCTCCTGATCTGTTTTGGGAGTTTGTATGTGAATAAATTTCTGCGGTTGACTATGGGTGAATGTGGAGACTAGTTTGTCCATTCGTCCAATCGACAGCCACCAAAAAGGATATTTATGAGGTGGCTCCTCAACCTCTTTAAGAGCATGCTACTCTTTTTTTCCCGATTTAGATTTATGTCTAGATTTTGTGAGGGAAATGAGAGAAAAATGTCCACTAATTCAAATTTTCCCTCCTCTCCCTACTCACAAAAAATTAAAAATTTTCAAAATTTTCCACCCAAATTTTCTTCACCTCCATTTACCGTAATTTCCCAAACATAACATGAAAGATCAATTCTTTCAACTGTCTTTTCAGCCCGGCAGAAAGATGCCTAGCAGAGTTTACAGAAGTAGCACTGTAAAAGTGCATGGCAGAAAGCCAAGGATTAGACTATATTACCATTCCGTAGAATCAGAACAAATTATGTCATTTCTGATACTTTTTTCTTGCTCTTAACTTTATCTTTTTCTAGCCGAACATTCATTTACTGGCTTATAATGTATCATTGCAGTTGGAGGTAAGGGAATACATCTTGTTAGGTTGCATTGAAAGCTCACACATATGCAATTTCACTTGATGGTCAGATTCTATTTCAAATAGTGATGACAACCTATGACTTCTGCTCATTGACTGAGATATCTTTGGCCATCAGGTTAACAGGAGAATGGAGGCTTAGCGAGGTTCAAACTTATGTGTGCAACATAGGAATGGCCGGAGAAACGGACATTGTCCACATTGGAATACTCAGTGTCTGAGATAGTCATCGAGTGTTTTATGAAGACATGACCACTCCTAAGATGTTTCCTAAAAGCGAGGTAGTCAATCCCGGAAAGATGGGACATCATGAAAAACAAGGCCTTAAAATGATCACAATCATTGGTTCCAGATGTCTCGTAAACAAATTGGAATCACACCTCGTCAAATTCTAGGTCGTTGAAGCACAGGAATGAGAACGGTCAATATCTTAACCACAAATCAGGATACTCCCCTCCGGAGGAAGTAAGGAAGTTAAATTCTTACCACTTGCCTAGCAACTTGTGGCAATTTATGAGTACCCACTTATGTGATGGAGAAAGAAAAATGGCAACAACCATTCAAGACTTACATAAGGCCAGCCAGATTAAGATTTGGCGTTTATTGTCTCCGGCTTCGTAAGTGATTGGACTCTATTAGGATTTTCATGAGTTTCCTTTTCCGGATTCCACGGTTCCTAGTTTTATTAGGATATATTATGTTTCCTATTTCGAATTGATGTAGTTCTTTAGGGAGTATGTGTATATGGTTGTAATTCTTTCTTTTGAATAGAGTTGATGATAGTTTAAATTTGACAATTCTTTGCTTTGGGATCGTGTGATGCAATTCTTCTTCTGTTAAGTGTGATGCTTAAGAAACCCTAAGTGCGACACTAAGGATGCTTTTGGTGTGAAGCCTAAAGATTTATTCTTTGTTGTGGGACTCGTCGTTCTACATTGCTAAGACACTTCAGAAGCATATATTTCTATGCATACTTGTTAGAGGCCAAAAATAAGAAGCTAACATGTTGGGGAAAGTAATCGACCACCAAGCACTACTTCTGCCAAATGAACAAAGACTAACGAAGCAACAATTTCTAACCTGGAACCCATACGAATCAGCTGTGTTTACTCGAGCACTCTCTCGAATTAGAAGCTCGGCGACCTGGATGGCGTTCTCTGAGAGGAAGACAATGTCGGGTTTAAAGCGTTTCGATTCGGTTCGTTTTGGGTTCGGCTACCCAAACTGAACTGAAAATGTACTACTTTTTTTTCTTACCTATTACCCAAACCGGAAGGAACCTAACCTATCCGAAACGACCTGAAACTTTCTGTTCGGTTCGGGTATTTTTGACACCCCAGTGTTACGATCGTAATTGCAAAGTTGGGGGTTTGGATCCCATCAATGGTGTGAGACTTCGGTATGGGGTTTCTGTGGTCGGCTCTTGGCTTTAAGGATTGTTATACCAACACCCACCACATTCTCTCGAGTCCCCATCACTTATTAAATATCGAAGTACCAAGAATATGCACTGCTTGAAACTCCTCATTGTGATCGACCTTTTTCAAAACAATCTTTTTGGTCATTATCTAGCTGCAAGGGTTCGATGAATTTCTCCTGAAAATTCGCTGGTAAGGTAAAATGGACATTGATCTTTGGAATTGAAGTTGAAGATCGTGATGTCCTTGTTCTTCAACGCAACGACAGACGAAGACAGGTTAAAAGTTCCACATGATGTTGAGTCCCAACAAGAAGAAGGTTTGATTTCTTACAAAGCGATGCACTTCCTAGAAGGTTTGTCTTGCAACCAGTTCAGTGGCAAGGTCCCGCCTGAGATTGGTACTTTAGGGGACATGCTTGTATGGAACCAGTCAAGCCTAACAAAGACAGAGCATCACTCAGTTGATTGGTCCCAATCCTGAAAAGCTTGCTCGCTTAAACTTCCTGGCAGTCCTCAATATATTCATCAGTCATCTGCTCTTTTGTCAATTACCGACTGTTATAGGTTTTTCATCACATTCTACTATTTTGTACGGGACAACTTCTGAATACTCTCACTAATTTAAGAGATAATTTGAGACTGGAACTCTGCCTTCCTATGCGATGGAGTATCTGGGGTTTTTCTGTTTATCAACCTATTGTCGTTGCTCAATATAGGTCTCTGCGAGAACCTACCGGTTTCAATGGACTCGTCTCTGTACCTTTTCTCATTTCCCAGAGAGCTAAGACAACCAACCTCATCACCATTGATGGATACAATGATCAGGTTTCCAGTGATGAGAATATTATATTTAGGAGACATCAGACACACCTCCTCTTACCAGTCTTTGTTTTCATCAAGAACATTTCCATTCCCAATAACCATTTCCATCTCCATATATCCCTCCCTGATTCCATTCACAGACCATTTCAGACTTGAAAGTCCTCCAGCCTGACAATACGGTATCAAGGACCGACTTCAGGAATGGATCTTATAATCCCAGGTTCCTGTCTTCTTTTTCTGTCGTTTGTTACCATCATTGATCAATATTGGCCTCGGATGAACAGTAATTTCCAATAAATTCTTGAACCAAATAAAAAAGAACGATTTTTTGATCAGGAATAGAACGATAATTTATGAAGTGTTCTTACAAACAATCATCTTGTTAAGTGAAAGTCCACTCGATCACAAGATCCTATAAGTTCAAAAGACGGATATTTCCTTAGTAAGCTTTTACGATTTTTCTTCTGTCCACTCATTGGGCCAATTCGGACAAAATAGAGCCTGTCTAGCTGTTTCTTCCCATTAGTCAATGATGAATTAGCGCATGGAAAATTTAAAGTATTCAAAGAATGAAAAATCCTCAAATACATACATAATACTCAAATCTCACCCATTGGTACAATTTTTTTAAAATTATTATTAAATACCTATGTTGGTATAAAATTGCACCTATTTTTCAAATCCATGCATGACAAGGCTTTAATTAGGGAAACGGGATATATGGTCCATATAGGTTGGTCTGCGAATCACGAGCGTGCAATATGAAAACTGGAATCATCTCGGGATGCTACGCGTGCAATTACATGTGCCTGGCTTTATTCGTATTCTACAAGACTACATTATACGGAGAAACCTACTGCTTAAACTATTTATTTAACCATGCCGAATTACCAAACTCAAACGTATATTGGCTTCGTAAAGTTTTAGAACGGGGCCTCATTCCATATTCAATTATTTCGGATTCTGATTACGTGTATGATGGGTTATATCCTAAATAGAATCGGAACAATCACACAAATAATAGAAAATTGACACACGAGTTTACTCAGGTTCACTCCAGAATAGGGCTACGATGATCTCTTATATGAGTACAATATATAGGACTTAAAATGGGCCCAAAGCCCAAGCCTATTCAAATTCCTTTGATTCTACAACAAACGGGTCAGCAAACCCGATGTTGTTTCGAGGACGCTGCCCCCGTCCGCTCATCGGGGAGCGGAACCCCTGCCCACTGTCTGGGTAGTGGGACCCCCGACATTTCGTGCGTAGGAATTACATGTCGTCTGTTTATACTTCGATTTCCCTAAACTTACGTGAGCATGCCTAGTATGAGAAACAAGGGTCCCCGAAGTATTTACCAACTCCAACAGTGTATTCTTCTAATTTTGAATTTGTAAGTAGTTTCACTTTAGAATATGCTATACAGTCGGGTCATTAAAAATAAAGCACCATACAATAGAGTCATGTAAATAAATTTGATTAACAAAATACTGGTTGAAAAGTGAAAAAAGAAATATGATATCAATAATTAGTTTTCGTTGCTTTTTCCTTTTTTTTTTTTTGGAGAACTTGACTATAATATGATACGTATCCCTGCCTTTACGTAAGAACATTCTTCAAACTATTTCAAGCGAAATTCGTGAAGATCAAAGGCAAATGTCGTCCACAAACACGAACTTCTCATCAATCCTAACATTCCAACCATCAAAGACTCTGCTCACCGACGATGCCCTCAAGACTCCCGAGCTCGAAAGAAGCGAACGCGTCCACCAACCGTACTCAATTTGATGACCCGTGAGCATCTTGTTGTCCCACCCGCTCAATGTAATCTCCTTCAGCTTTTTGAGCTCCATAGAGAGGATCCCCTCAGACAGGATTTTGAGACCCACGCATCTCCACAGGGGGTTATTCAACCTCTCCGCTGCCAGTCCACAGATGTCGATGGTGCACGACACGTAAATTCCATAGTCTTTGGCGAGCTTCCTCGCATTTTCATCCACGCCGACTCCAACGAAAGTGTACTTCACGTTGGCGAGAACACAAACAGCGACTTGGGAATGTACCTCGCGTGAAGGGGCTGGAAGATGGGGCGTTTATGGCCGACGCAGAGCTGGAGGGTCGCAACTCAGAGCTGGAGGGTCACAACTCGGTGAGCATTGGGCTTGGAACTCGCGCACCACTCGGTATGGAGGCCGACAATTAGTCTACTGAGCCAGCGACAGTGAACGCGCTCAATCTTGTGAATCCGGCTAACGACGGCGATGGTGAACGTGCTCAATCTTGCGAATCCGGCTAACGACGGCGGGCTCGTCGGTGACCATGTTGTGATTTTATCGTTGTAGAAGAGAACCGTGTGAATAGAAAACATATTGCACTAAAGATTGAGTAAAGCAGGAGGAGCATATATATACATATATATATGTGTGTATATATATATATATATATATGTATATATATGCTCCGGTGGTAGCCTAAATTGAGTTAAATTAGGAAATATTGGCCTTCTAGGATCAATCTAAGCTGTGTTGAATTAGGAAACTTGAAGTTGAATTAGGAAATATTCGCATTATTATATTTGTAGAGCAACGGCAGAGATATCTCAATATATTTCAATCAACAACCGAAGAACAATTTGAATTTTCGTTCCATCGGGGGTGGTTGTTAATTGGGGCCCAAGTTGCCTAGTGACAGGTGGTAATTATTAATTTTTTTGATGATATAATCGCAATTCCAGTAAATTATGTACTGTTAATAACAACGGTAAGAGTACACTAAAATTTGCAATACCGTTTTCGGAGAGGGGAAAGTGGGATTGTTCTTAAATCACATGGAGTACTTGGATTGCTATTGAGGTCAAGGAACAAACCGTTGATTCTCTATTCTGGAAAAAATAGCTATTTGAAGGGAATTCTTGAACAACTATTTCATCAGGAGTAGACTGGATAATTTGATAACCATCTTGTGCTTGGGGTGACATGAAGACCCTCCATCTCGGAAGAGGGAGGGAACCAATTCCTGTTTGCTTATGCCGAACCGATTGAAGAGCCACCGACGGTGCTGGGTAAAAATATGGCGATCCAAATTGGGACTGGAGATGGAAAAATAACTAGAATGGATTTCTGGGTCCAACCACATTATCTTGCTCTTGATCAGATCATGCAGTGGAATGCACCCGAGGGGTGGAGCCAAAAATTGCCTTGGAGGTTAGATGTAAGCGTAAGCAGTTTCAGATTCCTTACAGGTTTCATGTGAAACCTAAAACTTAGAACCTAGAACCTGTAAGGAATCTAAAACCTATCCTCGGGTATAGGTTCCTCATTTTTTGGAAACTGGAACCTAGAACCTACCCTATCACAGAATTCAAGGTAGGTTCCAGGGTCTAACAGATTTTTTTTTTTAGTTAAACAAAACGAAAATGAGCATAACAATACTGAACAAGCATATCATTCACTATAAAGAATACAAAAGATTAGTTTTCATGTCATTACAGTTCAAATAAATATAATTAAAATGAGAAGTCATTGCGTTAATCAATACTAGGGGTGAGCGGTTCCATGTTCTGTAAAAGTTCAACCCATGAGAATAGGTTTCTCAATTTTTGGAACTTGGCACTTACCCTATCATAGGTTCGAGGGTTGATTTCAGAATCTACTCAGGTTCTACTTGTATTATTAACTGAATAATTGTAATGAATCACCTTTAACAGCCATCACTTTCTACTATGATCCACTAACCACAACTCATATTTAGACATATGAAAAACATGAAACATGTTTTATATAACAAGTCATAAAATGAAAACCCATACTAGTGATTCCAGATTATACACTCATCATCTAACGTCATAAAACACCGCGGGATCACAAGACATAGACCAAGAAAAAACACAAAAAAATTGTTTAAGTTCCAAGTTCCAGGTTCCACCTATCTAGAACCCGGAACCTACCTCTCGAAACAGGTTTCCTAATTTTTGGAACCTAGAACCTACCCTGCAGATCGTGGAATTTGGAACCTACAGATTTCTAGTGGTCAAGCTCTCAAATTCCAAGTTCTACCCCAAAACCATCCCCTAGTTGGATGTCCTTTTCAAAGTCAGCAGGAAACAACAGAGGACCTATATTCCTCAGTTGTTGAATGGATTGCTTGCGGTGCGTCTGATTTGAAGAACTGGGGGATGAGATTCAATGAAGAAGCCATTCAGACCATGGATCGAAATCTTACATAATCATATCAAGTACCTACAATATTTGAGGATGCTTGCATATGATTGATTATCACATCAGGTCAGGTGCATTAAATCAGGTACAGGTTGTCCTTGTACTGACCTGAAGTATGGGAATTTTACTGATTAATTAGAGTTTCGTGGCTTTGGGTGGGAGCTTGCACATAATGGAATCAACGATAGTGATATTCGGGAAGAATCGTTCCTTGAAATTTGTTTTATCTACCCTTTTTGTCCGCACCGGCAGAGGAGGGGCCAAAAAGTTTAAACCTCTTTTGCATACTCACATTCAAGTACCCTGGTAGTCGTCCTGCATATAATTATAGATGAACTCATTCAAAAAAGTAACGAAAAAAGAGATTACCTAGAGAACTCAATCAGGAAAAGAGAAGAATAATTGGAAACCAAGAAAGATGATTAAAGAACATATTGTTGTCTGTGTCACAGCGTGGAAAACACAAACACTGATGGACAACTCAACATGCTCTGAAACAAAATTCCCGAAGAGCTACAGAATGCAATAACAGAACCCAACACAGAACAGAAATGAACCACATGCCGAAATATTGCCGATGCTAATTGACTTTACTAGTCACCATCCCTATGAGATCAGTTAGAGATTGATTATATGCAATCTTTCCGAAGCAAAGTCTCTCGACCCCAAGAAAAACTTCACGTTAAAAGGAACCTATACTTCATCCAGACAACCGTTAAACTAATTATTATCTATTGTCTAGATAGAGACAACGAATTTGAAATATAACTTTCTTTTTCGCAGTTCTTCAGGATGTAATGTCACACATTTTTAATATCCACAGAGCATTTAACTTCAATGTATCCCAATCGGAGCAACAATTCATGCCTTTGCAAATTATAGGGTGAGAGCTTCAAGCAAGTGGATAGATAGGTTGTTTTCGACAATATAGGTCACAAACAATGGGTTCACCAGATTCCATAATCAAATTAAAAAAGAACATTATTAAAAATCATCTCCAATCAATCTTAAAAGTTAAAACTGGGGACGAACTCACAGACCTGGACTTTCCCCATGGCAGGTGCAATCAAACAATCCACATATTTCCGGGTCACATCAAAATCACTCCAAGTAGCCTGGTAACCTGAGCTGTCTTGTTGGGTTTACTTCTCTCAGGAAAATTTGCTGCGGCAAGTTAAAAGAAATTGATGATAATATACATATCTCATCAAAACAAAGAAGAAAACAACAGTATTCCTCTCATTTATTTCCATGTTATCTTTCTTCAAGTTACCGGAGAGAACTTATGAGTTATGAGCAGTTTGATTCATATACATTTGTGATATCTAAGGCTTATGGAACTCTTTATGAGAAGCATATTCTAAGCTAGCCACAAAGTATTTGCAAAGGGGTCTCTTGAATGACCTTTTCTCTATTTCAAATTGAGTGTAATAAGCAAGTATGACAACCCCATTAATAATTTCAATGAAAATAATACAAAATGCATTGACATAAGATGGACGTACCTCCAAGTCTCTGTTTACTGGCAAAATATCCAAGCGCAAATTCGATATCCTTGGCAAAATAGCTTGTGAAATCCCACCAAACACAGGCAATCTGAAACAAAAATGGCTGACTCCTTGAAGTATTGTGATTGGTCAGCCTGAAACATTATACATGTGCCCATCTATATCTGGTACAAAGCCCTTATCTACCATCTCCTCTCTAATTATATCATAGGTAGTTCGATTTGGTACCACGCCTCTCTCCAACATTTCATTAAGCAGGCTATTTGCATCTTCCAGTTTACCCTGCTTACAGAAACCCTTAATCAACACGTTAAATGTAGCAATATTCGCTCGCAAACCTTCTTTCTGCATCAGTTCCCGAACCTTCACTGCTGCTCTGAGATTCCCTTCTGTGCAATATCCATCCATTAGAGTATCGTAAGTCACATGATTGGGACTCAAACCGATTTTAACCATACGATCCAAGAGCCTATGCGCCTTTCTAGACTCTCTCTTCTTGCACAACGAACCAATTAATATGTTAAATGTAACCACGTTGGGCTTTAAGCGGTTATCCTTCATCTCCCCAAACAGTTTCTCGGCCTCGTCCATTTTCCCTTCTCTGCATAGGCCAGTAATCAAACTATTGTATGTTGACACATCAGGGAGAACTCCCTTGCTTGCCATTGAAGCATGGATCAAGAATGCTTCTTCAATTTTTCCACTGTTACAGCAAGCATCAATTAGAATGTTGAATGTGACGACATTGGGAACCAACCCTTCTTTCTCGATGACATCAAGCATCTCTCTAGCTTCCTTAAACATATCATTCTTCCCAAACCCATGTATGAGCACATTATAGGTGATAATGTTCGGTTTCAAACCAGAACTCCACATTTGATCTTGCAAGCTAACAGCCTTACTAATCTCCCCAGTATTACAATGCCCATTGATCAAAGAATTATAAGTGACAAGATTAGGTTTCAAACCTTGCCTCTGCATTTCCTCGAATACCTTGACCGCAGCCGCCACATTGTCGTCCTTGCAATATCCATCAATCAGGATATTGTATGTAATCTCATTCGGGCAGATCTTGCTCTCGACCATCTCCTTTAGAATCGCATCTGCCTTGTACATTCTGCTCAATCCCCCGCTTTTACAGTGTCCATCAATGAGGGCATTGTAAGTGACCACGTTCGGGGATACCCCGCAAGCTTTCATGTCTTCAACCACGTCCCGAGCCTTGTTTAATTTCCGAGCTTTACACAAGCCCGAAATCATCGTATTAAAACTCACTACATTGAGCTTAATCCTCCTCCTGATCATCTCTTTATAAACACACTCCAAATCCCCAACTGCCCCCTCTTTCGCCAAATTACTCATCAATGGGTTACAAGAAGTAATCGACAGCTTATACCCATAATCACCAGCTCGCTTAAATGCCTCAAAACCCAACTGGGTCTTCCCGTTCTTCGCATATGCCCACACCAACATGTCAACGATGATCGAGCCGTTGCAAAACCCGCCATCGCAGCTTGATATGGAGTGAAATACCGAAGAAACCGTGTACCCATCACTCACCCTCACGAACTCGTCCAAGAAAGATCTCATCTTTGAGTACATTTTGCCATTCGCCAGCGAGTGCGAGAGCCTGAAAGCGAGCTCAAGCGCGTGGGAGAGCTTGAGCTCGTCCCGGGACCATCTGAAGTACCTGAGAGCGAGATCCGGGTCGGACCCGGAATCGAGCATTTGCCGGAGGACCGCGGCGGGGTTTGAGCCGGAGCCCCTGAGGCGCGCCTTGAGCTCCGAATAGTGCTGATTCGACACCAGCTCCGTCAGGGTCGGCAGGTCGAGGCAGTGCGACGAGCAGAGCGAGCGAAGGGCGTGCCCGTTTCCCGGGAAAACTGGGTGGGAAAGCTGCGCCGTCGAGGGGAGGGAGAGGAAGGAGCCGACGCCGGAGCCGGCAACTTTTCCCGGAGCCAAGCGCATGAGCCCGGCGAGAGAGCTGAGAGCGACGGAGTTCATGGAACTGGAGAGCGAGAGAGTTTCATCGCAGTCGTTTGGCCCGTCAGGCGTGCTTCTGTATAGCCTTAAGAAGTCGGTCTTGTGTTTTCAAAAGGGGAGAAAAACCAATGAAAACATTGGACTACACCCACCACAGCAAATTTTACCTAGTTCTTTTTTTGCAACTAAACTCAAAACTCCCCGTACCCTTTGGAATAAGTAGTCATTTTGCCATAAATTGTAAGTACTAAATACCGTGTGAGTTATAGAGTGTGATTGGAGGCCAAAAGCAATGAGAAGTTTGAGTGACTCGGGTGTATTTGCGATCCCTATTATACAGCTTAATCTATGGTGGAATCTTGCTGTTCTTCTCAAATTGATCCCACTGACCAAACCACGTGATTTCGGTATACAATTTATTTTCTTGTTTTGTTTACTTTATTGTGTTCGATTGCTTTCGTAACGAAATATCCTATGATGTCCTCACTTAGAATCAAATCGCAAACCTCGTATAAGTTAAGCTTCTCGACCGGGAGAAGTTACTTCTGAGCAACAATAGTATTTCAATTATCGGGTAATAAGAATAATAGAATTAATGCACATACCTCATTATTAAAGTCAATCTCAATCGAACTCAATTAACGACTACATTAAATTCATTGATAGCTCAACGACTTATGTCCCTTTGCCCATTTTAATTGAAATAGACATCATATTAGGTAGATCTTATTCTTCGCAGATAGCTTCTCTTACAAATTCAACAGACATTGATCAGTCCGCAGTGTTCTCTTTTATGATGTTAAACGCAAGACTACTAGACAATTCCAGTTGAATAACATGCCATGCTTGTTTGTCCAGCAAAAACAGCTTTTTACTAGACAATTCCAGTTGAATAACATGCCATGCTTGTTTGTCCAGCAAAAACAGCTTGCTTGATTAACTCTGACTTCTTTTAGACAGGGATATGTGTAGATTTTTCTAGTATAGATAATTCCCAATCTGCATTTTGCAGAAACTAACATCCTTCCCATCCAATTTGTTGATTTTCATTTTCTTTCTTCTATCGACATCTAATGTCAACAAGGCTGCGGATTGGGTGGCAAAGGCCCATTGTACAAATTCCTTAACTCCAAATTGGATTTCTAAACCTCCCCATATCCTGTCTTTCTTATGTTATGATTGTGGAAACTCATGTGGGTCAGTTTCAAGTGTTTAATGAAAGCTAAGCGTATTGTTGACCAAAAAAAAAAAAGACATCTATATACTTCAAGTCAACAAGCTTGACTATGACATTAATTGTTGCGGCAAGTAGCTGTTGAGTAAATTTCCTAAACAGATTTTGAAGTTGACAACACTATTCATGTTAATTTTGTAAATCTAATATGTACTCTAAAGTTTTTTGATCCAGGTATATATACTCTGGAAGTAGCAACTTTAATACTTCAAGAGAATTTAACTTTTTGGACGCTCAAATTTTACGAGGTTCAGAATGAAAACTTTAGACTCTACAAGGTTCAGAACGAGAAATTCAGATTCTACCAAAATAGACACTCAATCTTTTTCTTAAGATGTCAGAGATCTTTAGACTCTTATTTTAAAGAACTTAGACTTTATTGAAGACCTACGCTGACTCAGGTTCTGAATGTAAATCAAGAACCAGAAGTTTTTCAGACTCAGAATTTATTCAGAACGAAACATAACAGCTAGTGATCTGGCGTGGATTTCAGAAAAGGAAAGTTTTAATTGATTCAATCTAAGCCTAATTGATTGACAATAAAACATTATGACAAGTATATATCACAACGGATAAAACTCTACTTATGAAAATCAAGATTCTGATTGTATGGGCGATCAGATACAATCAGATTCAGTGGGATTCGGATTTTGTTAATCAATAGCTACTCAATCCATTTTATACAAATCTGTCCAAGGTAAAGATTGGGAGATGATCCTCTGAAGACTGTCCAATGGCTAGTTTGGAAGTGGATGAGTATAAAAGGGGACCAATGAGAAGCAGAAGGGATAGAACGAAATCGAGAATCAACAAGTCCAAAGTCTGAGCTTATTCCGATTTTATTACTTGTCTTTCCTGAGCTAAATACCGAGATTTTGAAGGATACTCTGTAAAAGTGATTGTATGAGATAGAGAGTTCTATCATTCACCGAGTGATATCACTCGGATCCTATAATTCTTTTGATCACATAGTGGAATCCAGCCAGTAGACTGTCAGCGTGGGAGAGTAGACGTAGGCTTGATTTAAGTCGAACCACCATAACTTCTTGTTTGCAGTTTTCTTTGTCCCTAATCTCTCATTATATTGTTTACATTGCACACTAGCATATTTAGAATCTGAACATTGTTCATACTTTACTGTTTATAAATCGTTTTAGCTTTAAATTCATAAAAATCACTTGTATCACCTATTCACCCCCTATCTAGGTGATACATGCTAGCTATAACAGTAAGCGATAGAGCACGATAACAAACAGAACAAGAAAGTAAATCGGACAACTCATTTACATAGTTCAGTCAATGTGGCTTACCCCATGAGGAAAGCGGTACACGATTCTACTATTGGTTAATCGATATAACAGAGATTACAATTATACTCAAATAACTTACATAATCTCAATATTTCCCATCCCTTAGTTATACCCAATAATCTCACAATATTAGTATATAGCTACACATAATTTCTTATGAAACAATCTCTCAATTCTACAAAAGTATACACAAATGCATGCCCCCAAAATTTCTTGGCTCGATCGTACACAAACTTCATTGGGATGTAATTCATGGAAATTCTGGACATTCTCCACTTCGCCCGAAACCACGAGCATTGCACATCAGAATCAGTGCACTTGCAGCACACCAAAAAATTCATCAGCCCAAGACACGGTTCTGGTACTCATCGTGAAAATAGGAAAGTCTTGTGGCCGGCCAAAATCGACTCCTACTCCAATCAGGAAATATGTGCTTTTACATTCCAACACCGGACAAAAGACTCCAAGATATCTTACCTTTACCAAAAAAAAAAAAAGACTCCAAGATCGGACACCTGAAATATTCATTTCCAAGCGATCAGGGCTTCCTCGCATTTCAATTCAGATTGTGTTTCGTTTGCGGGATTAAACTCAAGATATAATTCTATCGAGACATAATTCTAACAAGAACAATGCTTCATATTTTAAGGGTTAGTTATAGAGTCTCCGATGTCTCATAGCAAACAAATTTTATAAATCTAGAAGTTTAGTGTTTTCTTTAAGTTTAACGCTTGAGCAGATCTATTCATTGTTCAGGAAAGTGGCCGCTAGATCGCTATTGGTTGGTCGCATTGGAAAATTGCACTTTGATGGAATTCCTTTCAGAAAAGTGTCAAAAAAGTCATAAACTTATTGTATTTGTGCCAACTTATTCCTAAACCATACCAACCAATATCCTTTAATCATATTTTCAATCATCTCTCAATTCTTCAATGGGGGGGGCAAAGCCCTAGGCTCAACCGCTAAGCCACCGATAAAGGATTAAGGGACTTCTCAAATTTTTTTTTTTCATTATCAATAGGCTTATCTATCATGTTCTAAAGCTTAAGCTCATATCCGGCAACCTCGGATAATCGAGCATACAAATTTCATGAGACTCTAGCCGGTTCGAGCAAGTCCACGGCCGCCCCATGAGCATGTCTAGATCACAATGAGCGTCATAATTTGGTTTTAGGTGCAACTGTCCATCTTTTATTCCATCCTAGAAATTTTCTTTCAACGAAGCCTCTCGAAAAGTATGGTTTTAGTCGTGTTATTTTGTGGGGTTGAATTACCGGAAAAGTTTAAAACCTATTATACGGATGTCAATTCAGTTTTAAATTTTTTAATTTGATCAATTAAGTTCTAAACTTTTTTACTATTTGCCGATGTAGTCCTTCCAATAAATTTAGGCTGGCAATCGCTGACGTGTACATCAGTCATCTTACGTGCCATGGCCGACGCCGACATGGACAATCTTTTTTCATTTATTTTAAATTTTCTAAATTTTTTTATAATTTTTTTGATTTTTTTCTTCTCCCTTTTTTATCTACTAAGATCGGTGAGGGTCGCAGTGACCCTCATAGGCTACCGGCCAAGGGTCACGAAGCCCTTGCCTTAGGAGAAAAAAAAGAATAAGAAAAAATAAAAAGAGAAAATAAATATTTATGAATTTTTTTTAAAATGGAAAAAATTTTGTAAAAGTTGTCCGTGCTAGCACTGACTGTGCTAGTAGGATGGCCGACGTCCGCGCCAACAATTTTTGGCCATAATTGGCCTGAAAGACTATATTGGCAAATCGTCGAAAAATTTAGATCTCAATTGATAAAATTGAAAGATTTATGACTGAATCGGCATCCGAACAATAGGTTTATGACATTTTTGGTAATTCTCCCTTATTTTGCACTTGTTATCATTCATAAACCTATTTCGAGTAAGACAGAAAACAATAAAATTTCAAAGTATTTAATTATTTGTACAAATTTATCAA
Organism: Syzygium malaccense; assembly: GCA_031216405.1. Lineage (NCBI taxonomy): Eukaryota > Viridiplantae > Streptophyta > Magnoliopsida > Myrtales > Myrtaceae > Syzygium > Syzygium malaccense. The sequence goes on along the minus strand of CM062253.1, from coordinate 5,707,740 downwards.
AAAAAGGGGCGATGAAACATAGAATGGGGCTATTTTTCTAATCTTATTGTGTTTGAGTCGGCTTTACTTTACAGTGTCATATATCACCGGTATCGAATTTAAACCAAGTGCCTCGCATGGATCTTCGGCTCTTCTTAAGTTGGGGACGATAGAATGAGGGTGAAAGAACTATATACTACGTCAACGGTAAAACGTGGATTCTTGGGTCCGCCTCCTTGTCGATGAAATCGAAGCGGGAAGAGACAGGTCTCGCACCGGTCGAAAGGCGTAATCCAAATTCGTCGTCCACAGTCAAAGACAAGAAGCTGAAAGTTAGGGCGATAAAGCGACAATAGACAGATGATCACAAGGCTACATTGTGTCATAGTGGGAAATACCAAGAAAAGAAGCGCAACAACAACAACACTGTGATCACAATGCTTCGTAACAAGGCCATGATCTCTTATATGTAAGTCACTCGCGACCTCTCTTGTTGAGCACAAGAGCGTGGAGCAATATAGTATCTTTACAAAGATCAAAGCCAAGAAGATGTCTAAAGGGGAGGTGGTGCTTTTGGATTGCTGGGTGAGCCCGTTTTGCATGAGGGTGAAGACCGCGTTGAACGAGAAGGGCGTTGAGTATGAGCACAGGGAGGAGGATTTGTTCGGAGGCAAGAGCGAGTTGTTGCTCAATTCGAATCCGGTCTACAAGAAAGTGCCGGTGCTCTTGCACGACGGGAAGCCCTTGGCCGAGTCCACCATCATAGTCGGGTACATCGACGAGACATGGGCGAAGCCACCTTTGCTCCCGAGCTGTGCGTATGGGCGCGCCAAGGCCAGGTTCTGGGCGGATTTCATCGATAAAAAGGTTAGGTTTGATTCCCTTGTAGCCTCGTTTCTTTACGAGAGAGAGAGAGCGAGAGAGACCCAAACTTTAGATCACATCTAGTCGGGTGGGTTTGACTCATAATGAATTGCATTTGTGATTTCCATCTAAGAAGATGAGACGGGCTCGAGATGCAGCAAAGCTTCATGTAGTCCATGATGGCATGGGATTGGTTTATCGTCCCAAATCCACCTCGCGGTGATTCACATAAAAATGACGACTGTCAAAATCAAGTGATCCGTATCGCAAAATAATTGAAACTCAAGAAGGTAGAGAAAGCAAAGTTACCCTCCTTTCACATTCCTAAAGTCGCTCTACCATGTCAAACTAATCGGCAGGATCCATGCTAGACCTCCTAAATAAGCACGCTTTTGAACATCTTTCATCTCTGTGCATTATATCATCTATATAGAGTCCATGTAATCTTCTTTTTTGGTAACCCGTTTTGCTTGACTTTCGCAACGTAAATAGTAATTACGATTGCTTTGGAGCAGCTGCACGATGGGGGGAACCAGATATGGAGGACCAGCGGAGAGGAGAGGGAGGTGGCAACGAGGGACTTCATAGAGATATTGAAGCAACTAGAGGAAGCCCTCGGGGATAAAAACTACTTTGGGGGAGAGGGAGATGCATTCGGGTTCGTGGACATCATCGCCGTCGGAGTAGCCTCGTGGTTCGATGCGTACGAGAAGTTCGGGGGCTTCAAGGTCGAGGATCACTGCCCCAAGTTGTCGGGTTGGCTCAAGCGGTGCAAGCAGAGGGAGAGCGTGAGCAAGGTCCTTCCCGACCCGGAAAAGGTCTACGAGTTCCTGGTCATGTTCAGGAAGATGCAAGGTCTCGACTGAAGAATGTCCCTTCGTATGTTCTGGTCCTCTGTCCGTGCAGCCGGTCAAGCGAGTGCATAAATCGGGACGACGATGCAAGTAATCACCTCTTCTTCCTTTCGTTAGCTTCTATGTACTGCTTCAACGATCTTATGATGCAATAATGGTATAAGTAGAATACCTGTGTGCTATGTATTTTTTTTTTTGGTCAAAGTGTGCTATGTATTGAAATTGAGAAGATTTTGCATCTTCTGGTCTGCAAAGGCAATCAATCGATAGCCCATATTGGAAAAGGTCATCCGGTCATCTAAATCTGGCTCTGCTTAAGGCTCAGTTCGTTTGGCGAAAAATATTTTCCTTTTGGAAATATTTTCTCAAAAGTTATTTTTCTGGAAAATGTTTTCCCGGAACATAATTTTCTAGTGTTCGGCGATCAATATGAAAAAGTTTCAGAAAATATTTTTCGTCGGCGGCGGCGACAGCCAGCGACCTTAGTGAAGAAGAAGAAGAAGAAGCTCCGGAAAATGATTTCCGCTTTTGAAGAAGCGGAAGTCATTTTTCATAGACTTAGGCTATTTTGTGAGGGGGGAAAGAAAATATTTTCCCACGGAAAACGTTTTCCGCCTCCCCGAACACTGGAAAACCCGGAAAATATTTTCCGGGAGAATATTTTCTGTCAAACGAACAGAGCCTAAGACTTGCTTTCTTAGCAGGACGATAGATCGGGATCGACCTTGAGGCCCGAGCCGGTCCGTGCCCGCACACGATTAGCTAGCCTACCGTACCCACATCAAAAGCGGGGTAACGCGCTAAGTTTCATGTGCCCCCAAGAAATGCTAGTAAGTGATTGAGAAAGGGAATATCTCAACTCATCGAGTGCACTCGATGGGACAAAAACCCTAGATTTAAGCGGCGGCGTCCACTCTGAGTACAGCCCTTCGAGATATCACCCAAACTTTTAGAAAGCACCAATCCTCGAATCGGGACATATTTTAAGAGATGGAAGAGGATCTTTATCCGACCGAAACACGTCACCCCGACGTTCGAGCAGCGTCATGCGCTACGCAATTTCCAACTTTAGTAGCATGGCGTGGCCAAATATAATAACATGTCCCTTTTCGAATGGGGTCACAAGAGTGGCAAGCACGACTTCGCTTTCACAATCATAAGCTCCAAAGAACACCCGCGCGACGCACTCATTTCACTCAACCACGGTCGTATGGATCGCGGGCCTACCAAAAACCCTCGGAGGTTTCTTGCCACTTTCGTCCTTAAAAGGTGGTCGGGTGTACATTGGCATCACGATTTGCTAGCTAAGTGAAAATTTCCGAGCTTTGCAAATGGAATTCTCTTAAAGAGGGTCACATGGGACAGCCTGGACTCAACTACTCTTAGGGTACGCATGGGAGTTATCGCCACCTTTCCATGTATGAATTGAGTGTAGTTAATGCTTCTTGGCCATAATGCCATGATTACCCCACCCTTGTTATGAAAAGAACAATTGCTGTGTACTCGTACCGGACCACATTGATAGCTGATCATTAGGAAAAATTACCAAAAAATTATAAATATATTGTAATTATGTTAATTTAGTTATAAATACATTTTTTTTCAATTGAGTCATAAATATTTTATATTTGTGCTAATTTAGCTATAGCGAGGCTCGCCCCCGCCTTACAAAGGGCACAATTATAATAGGTTTAGCATTAACACATAATGTTAATGCTTCTTGGCCATAATGCCGTGATTACCCCACTCTTAATAGGAAAAGAGCAATTGTTTTGTGCTTGTGCCGGACCACATTGATAGCTTATCATTCCATATGTTTGGCTACTGACATGCACTTAGTTTGGGATGATAGGAAAGCATTTGAAAAAATAAGACCTCTATTTGATTGTTGAAAAAAGGACGGCGGGAGACAAAAAAATGAGGATTAGAAGAGACTATGAGCTAGTTTTGGGTAGCTTTTAAATTTCTTTAAGTCCGATCAGAAACGGAGGGATTAGGAGGGATTAGTGTATTAGGGTGCGCCTATTTCATGAAAAATGAATGATTTGGAAAATATTTTTCTAGAAATGATTCTTGTATCTCTTACAAATATAATGAACGAAAAATATTTTCGTCGTCCACTAAAATACTTAGACATAAATTATTGTTAGTTTTAAAACATTTTTCATTAATTTAATAATTTCAAGCGATATTCCAATCATTCATTTTATGCGAAACAAACGAAGCCTAATGAACTCTCCCATTTATTCCCTAATTTTTTTCCTTGTAATGTTAAGCACATAAAAGGATATTGGGGTTGCAATGCATTCTTTTTGGATCCATTATCTCATGAACAGCTAATCAGCATTACAACTCATTCCCTTCAACTTTTTCCTTTTCTTTTTTGCCTGTAATTATACGAGCATTATATTTTTCTTGTTAATCTGTCCCACCAAACATAGTGTTGATTGAAACATCTTTTCGAACGGTTTGCACAATAAATCCGCGCATGATCGATTGAAATTTATGATATAATACAAATGTGTCTTTTGGACCATATGAACATGCATAAAATTATAAATGTATTTAATTCTAAACAAGTTATCATTGCCCCCGATAATATAATAACATGTTTGATTAAATGTATGTAAGCATGTTAAAAAACGAGTTGATTAGGAGGGTCAATAGGTACACCTATATATAGACAAGTTTGTCCAATCATAACACATGCGATTAAACTTAATCCAAGCGAGCTTAACTACATCTCCAGTAAGGAATCACACAAAGAAAGCACTCGTCTCGAAAATCACTATTCCAAAAGGTGGCCGAAAGTCTCCCCGAGTCACACAAATGATCTCTTGAGCATCACTTTTTTTTCTTTTTTTAACGACGAGAGGGGTCGCCTCGAATGGTTAGGTAAATTTTAGATCTGTGAAATGTCCCGTGAATCTTAAAGATCCGAAACGACGCTAGTCAAAACCTAAACCAACTATGGGAACACGTAATTATTTCTCCAGCCTCCACTTTAAGAGCAAGAAAAGAAAAGAAGAAGAAGAAGAAAAGGGAGAGAACATGCCAACATAAATTAAGATCAAAGATGAAAAGTCCAAGCCCTTTTGGGAAGAGAGAGAGTTAGGAGGGGGACAATGCATGGTTCTTGCACTCATGCGGCAACCTCTCCCTTCTCTCTCTCTCTCTCTCTCTCTCTATCCCTCGCCGGAAAATCCTCCAACAAGCAGCACTGAAACCTTCGACATGAAACCCACCACAACCTCCCAAGCCAACCCATGATTAATCGCCCCCGCCGCCGCCGCCACAGCCACGGCCACGGCCACCTCATCTTCCTCGCCGCCGTCTTGCTCTCCCTCGGGCCATCCGAGCCCGACATCCGGACCGGCTACCGCGTCACCGTCGCGATCCCCCCGGCGTACAGCCCCGGCTACGTCGGCCGGGCCTACCTGATGGGGGCCGACGGCGGCGCGCCGCCCGCCTTCAGGGTCGCCCTGAGCGTGGAGGCGGGCGGCGGCGGCGGCGGCGGCGGCGGGGGCAGCTACTCGTGCGCGCTGGAGGTCTTCCTCGGGGACGTCAGGGTGTGGAGCTCGGGTCACTCCTCGCGCTTCTACGTGGAGGGCCGGTGCGCGCTCGAGCTCGCCGCGGACGGCGACCTGCGGCTGAAGGGTCCCGACGAGCGGATCGGGTGGCGGACGGGGACCTCCGGCCAGGCGGTCGAGGTAATCAGAAGTGATGCGATTTTCACCATAGCATTCATTTCTCAATTAATGTAGTCAATCCTTCCGAACACAGTCGTTACTAAAGAGTCTTTATGGGCTCACATTCCAAGAAACATAAAATTTCATATCAGAAAAATGCCAAGTTTATTAAGAGATTTTACTAAATTTTGTTGACAACCATCTATTCACTTCAAATCATTCGATAAACCCGTGGCACCATGTCTTTCATGTGTCGTGGTCGGACGTCGTAGATCTGATCATGCTCGCCGTAATTTAGCACGAAACGTGGTGATTTCGGGGGCGGATTCACATTGCAATCTGAAATGCGATGCAGAGATTGCAGATACAGGGCACGGGCAATCTGGTTCTGGTGGACGCGTCGGACCTCATCAAGTGGCAGAGCTTCAATTTCCCGACCGACGTGATGCTCTGGGGCCAGCGGCTCAGCGGCGCGACCCGGCTGACGTCGTACCCGGCGAACTCCACCTCGTTCTACTCCTTCGAGATCGAACGGGCCAAGGTCGCCCTGTACTTGAACCATGGCGGGTCCAAGTACTCTTACTGGGAGTTCGCCCCTTCCCTGAGCCGAAACATCACCTTCGTCAAGTTGGGCACCAGGGGCCTGGAGCTGTTCAATTACAAGCACAAAAAGATCGCGCGCATCACGGCCCCGCGGTCCGAGCCGCCCCGGTTCCTGGCGCTCGATAACCAGACCGGCAACATGGGGCTCTACTATTACTCCCCCGGCGAGGGGAAGTTCGCGGCGTCGTTCCTGGCGCTCAACGCGACGTGTGACCTCCCGATGTCGTGCCCGCCCTACGGCATTTGCACCCTCTCGAGCGCCTGCTCGTGCATCCGCCTGACCAGGAAGCGGGACGGGACCGGCCTGGACTGCGGCGATGGAATCTCGGGCGGGTTCTGCGGGGCGGGCCGTCCGGCGATGGAGATGATCGAGTTGGACGGGGTGGACAGCGTGATCAAGGACGGCCCGAAACGGGTCAACGTTAGCAAAGAGGAGTGCACGAGCCTGTGCTCGGAGGACTGCGACTGCGCGGCCGCTCTGTACTCGTCGTACCTACGGGAATGCTACGTGTACGGGATCGTGATCGGGATCAAGCAGGTGAACCAGGGGAGCGGGCTGAGTTACCTGGTGAAGGTACCGAAAGGGAGTCGCGGGCGGCGCGGCCGGTCGGGTTTGAAGAGATGGGTTTTGGTTTTGGTGGGCGTGGCGGATGGATTGATCCTAGCGGCGGTCATCGGCGGGCTCGTTTATTATTTGATTCGGAAGAGAAGGAAGAGGTCGTCGGGAGGAGCTAGGAATGACACTTGATTGACTTGCCTTGTGATTTTTCGTGCTTTTTTTATTGAAAAATCAGAAGGCAAAATAGAAAATGTTCGTTCATTGATAGAGGGCAAAAATGTTTTTTTTTCCTTTTTTTGGTGGGTGGCTATTGGGTGTTCATTTTGTGTTAACAAAATTCTTTAGATGGGCAAGATGTCCTTGATGGTGTGAAGCTCAGTAGACAGAGGAAATGTGATTTCTTGGTGCAAAATTTGGAAGGCATTTGTTTTTTGTTTTTTTTGTTCGGATCGAAGGCAATTTGCTGATGATGTTGCTCTCGTGGGGGGTTTTTCTTTGAACTGTCGAAGTGTAAGTTGCACCTATTCGCGGAGAAACCAAGAAGGGTGTGTCCTCGTTACGGTGTTCCCGATGGAACCAGCCGGTCCAATACGATCTTTCTCACTCCATCACACGGCACTTTAATTGATCAATGCTTTCTGCTGTCTTTATGGCATAAAGTAGAATTTACGAAACATATTGAATAAATTGAAAGTTCATGAATGACATTACGCATTGGATCACAGTTTGGGATTATATTGCACAAATCAAAAGATCATGGACGACTTTGCATATTGAACCAAAGTTAATAAATTATTTGTGCCATTTTCTCTCTCTCCTTTTTTTTTTTGTTATCTGTGGTCGGTAATAAGTCTATTTCATTTCTTTTAGGAAAACATAAGAATACATCAAAAAAGCTTCAAAACACCAGAGGACCCAGAAGGCTTGTGGGCATAGACGACCCAATTTTGGGGTTGGGCTTTTTGTTTATGGGCCTTAGCAAACCAATTAGCCATTCTGCTGGTCCTATCTGGCCCATTGGAGTTTTCCCGGTTTTCTCACGGCACGGCAAATTGCTTCCCCCCTAAGAAAAACCACCATGTGGAAGGCCATGATGAACTTGAGCACAAAGAGGGCAATGGGTAAATTCATAGCAATGGGGTGGTTCATTCAATTCAAATGGATCGCCTCTTTAATTAGAACAATCCACAAATGATTGCCGTTCCTTCGTAATAAAAAAATGCACGCAGAAAACTTAAGACATGCGTGCGCTATAAGTCTATCCCGATTATTAATTTAAGTAGACATAAACATGTCAACGAAAATACATGACCACCGTTAAGAAAAGATACTCCGATATATGGATAGAAATTTTATTTAGGTTTATCAATATTATAAAGGGAAAAGAAGCATTTTAAATTCCTGTTCATTGCAAAGCTTAAAAGATCATGTAGATCAACCTGTTGGGTCAAACAATAATAAAATTTCATATAGGGAAAAAGCAAAAACAAAAGCGCTATGTGATGCCAAACCATAAAAAATGTGTTCCAAACTTAAGACATGCGTGCGCTATAAGTCTATCCCGATTATTAATTTAAGTAGACATAAACATGTCAACGAAAATACATGACCACCGTTAAGAAAAGATACTCCGATATATGGATAGAAATTTTATTTAGGTTTATCAATATTATAAAGGGAAAAGAAGCATTTTAAATTCCTGTTCATTGCAAAGCTTAAAAGATCATGTAGATCAACCTGTTGGGTCAAACAATAATAAAATTTCATATAGGGAAAAAGCAAAAACAAAAGCGCTATGTGATGCCAAACCATAAAAAATGTGTTCCAAACTCAAACCGGCCCCAACAAGCTAAAATGTAAATCTAATTTCAGAGTGTCCCTTGTCCAAAATAATGCAAGGAAACGTCGTTCTCGTTCGAACATCACCTACCGATCTCGAATTGAGTCAATCCATCCCTAGCGAGGTCTAGTCCCTCGTGCAACATCACATTAAGAAAGAAAGGTGTCATTTTTCAATGGATATGTGCATGTGTAATGATTAACATAACCTCAGATGCCGAAATGATACTGCCTTGAATTCTACGAGGCCTATCCGTTCACTGTCACATGCATACAATCGAAGGGCCCTCTTACTCCAATCATGTGGGGGAGAAATCGAACTTGCGAGGAACTCAAGGCAATGGACTATGTCTCTCTAGCGGGTCCCAAAACCAGATTTCGTTAAATAGTGTCATCCCTTGGATATCTTTATTGTTGTATCCATCATTGGACTTTTACTGCTATCCAACGTGTTGGGAGCGCGCAACATAAACTCGATACTTTTCGATTAGGGAAATTGCCAAGAGGGAGAGCCCAAGTCCAAGCCTGTTCACATATCTACCTTTACTCAAAAATCTTAAGTCAATGAGTTATGAGCCAATTATGATTTATTAATTACTCATTCTCCGATGTAGAATTGCATTCTAACAATCTCCCTCTCACGTGTGATCTCAGCGTTAGGTCTGCTTCGCATCAAGATATCTCACCTTGAATAGATAGGGGGCTCATCAATTTACCATCGGCTTTGATACAATTTGTTGGGAGCCCGCAATAGAAGCCTGATGCCTTTCGCTTGGGGAGATAATCAAGAGAGAACCCAAGTCCATATCTGTTAATATATTCAGTTAGACCTCCATTTACTTAAAAGCTTAAATCAATAAGTTATTGGTTAATTATGATATATTAACGGCTCTACATCGTATTTATTTTTCGATGTGAGATTTTTTTTAATACAGTTCACACCTATATCCTAGCACAACACTCGAGGAAACGGGACAAGGACACCGGGACTGTGCGTTCTACTCGGTGAGGTCTCCTTTTTTCGTGACTATCTTGTTTTTTTTTTTTTTTGCTAACATGATGTCCACGAACTTCGGATGACACGTTGCTGGTCTCGCTGTTGGAACTTGGCCCGTGATCCATGACGTCGCACGAGACAACTTTGTGTGGCGAGGGTCTCTCTTGGTTATCAACGTCAGTTCTCATCAGTTCTCATGGATATGAGCTTGCAAAATATGGCCCCACGGTGACAGCAAAACTCCTAACCATTTTCTGGTCACTTCAATGTGCCGAAAGGAACAAGATTACAACCCTAGCATGAAAGTTTGGTCTTCTAGTACATGTAGCTTTTGGGTTTGGCGATTGGTAGGTAACGAGACACATCGCTCAAATCCACCGGTTCACTGTCCGAAACGTTCTGGCTTAATGATTCCAAGAGTTTGAGTACTTTGGTTAGGCTTGTTTTGATGTAAATAGGGTAAAACTGCAGTTCTCATTTCATGATTTTGTTATTTGTGCAATTTAGTTCTCTAAAATTTTTCTATTGCTCAATTGAGTCCTTTATGTTTCTCGATTTCTTATATCAAGTTTGCCTTCCCCTCATCTACAATTTCTAGCATCATTAAATTAACAACATGGCCACCATGTCAGTAAAAATCCGAGTGAGAGAAGTATTTTGGGATGGGATAGGGGGGGGGGGGGGGGCCGCCGCCGCTGGCGGTTTTCAGCCCTCGAGTCCATTGATGAGGATCAAGAGATCCCTGCATAGCAAATCGTGTGGGTTCCAACATCCCTACCACAACAAACAGCGAGTGATGTTATTGGCGAGATTTGCGTTTTTTCTTATTCAAAGGAAAGGAGAGATTGTAGGCAAATCTGTATTTTGATTGTTTTCATATTTTTGGGTTTGCTAGTTTCCTTTGTTATAGCATCCCTCGTGTATATTTGCAGAATAATGGCAGCAGATCTCTCTAAGAAAAAAATAAGAGAGTTTTTGCCCGAGGACGTAGGCACATCGTCGAGCCTCGTAACTCTTGTGTCCTTCTTTGTGACTACTTTACCAAAATTCAACATGGTATTAGAGCAAGTCTCAGATCGACGATTCCTGTGAGTACTGAATCGAATTTCTTTTTGCTCGTCTTCTATCGTCTCTGCAATTCCCTTTTTTGTTTGCTCTACGTTATGGGTGATAAGGAGAAAAATGCCGCGGGAATGGAGTCATCGAAGACTGTTGCGGTGACGGGTCATTGAAGACCGCTGTGTAGGAGGCACACAGTCAGCGACTCACGTCCTTGTTACTGAATGGGAGGAACTTTTTGCCGTGGTCCCGAGCCGTCACCATTGCACTTGGTGGACGATCTCGGTTGGGCCATATCACCGGTCGAACAAAAATTCCTCAAGAGTCAGATCCCTCTTTTGAGGAATGGCAAGCTAATGATCACTGTGTGATGTCTTGGATATTCAATTCCATGGAACCGGAGATCTACGAGATATTTGCATGTTCAGAGTCTGCAAAGGCGTTATGGGATTCGATATACGAGATGTATGGTCAATCCAGAAATGCATCCCGGATCTTTGAGTTGCAGCAAGGACTGGCTTGTTCTAAGCAAGGCGCAACACAATCTTTCACTGAACACCTGGGAAAAATGAAGAAGCAATGGGATGAGCCTCGTCAGTATAGACCTGCGACCCAGAATGCGATGGATTATGTTAATCGAGAAGAACAAGATAAAATCTTTTAGCTGTTAGCAAGTATTAGACCCGAGTTTGAGGACACCAAGCGTCAAATTCTTATGAGTCATGAATTGCCTACTTTTAATGAAGTTTGTGCCATAATCCAAAGTGAGGAAACAAGGAGATGGGTCATGCCTTTGGCCCCAATTACATCAGGAGAACTTGGTGAACAATTTGCCCACAGTGTGATCAACATGAAGCAAAGAGACCCCACTGCTCGGTTTGCCAAAGGAAAGTTCAAGAAACCAATACGGTTTCATTGTGACCATTGCAATCGTGATGGCCATTCCAAAGAGAGGTGTTGGGTCCTTCATCTGCATTTGCGTCTTTCCAAAGACAGGAGTGCAGAAGCTAAGGTGGCAGTCCAAGAAAATCCAAATGATTTTCAATCCAAGTTAGAGGTTTTGTCTCAACAAGTTCAGCAATTACTTCAGATACATGGCAATGGAACAAACGCCTCCGGCATTGAAACTGGAAATTTGGCCATGACATCTGGTAATGTTCATGCTTACTTAGCTATATCCACAACTCAATTTATTGTTGATTCTGGGGCTACAGACCACATGTGTAGTTCTCAAAACTTGCTATCCAATATTACTTCAGATGTGTCATATCCACCTATTACTATTGCTAATGGTGGGCATGTTCCAACTAGGGGTGTTGGACAAATTAAATTTTTCTCACATAATTTTGAAGCTTTATTGGTACCCGAATTATCCTCAAATTTATTGTCAGTTAGCAAATGCACTAACCAGTGGAATTGTAATGCTATTTTTACTCCTCAAAAGGTTTTCTTCCAAGATCGAACCACGAGAAGGATGATTGGTGAAGGGCAGTTGCAAAATGGGCTATATATGGTGAACTTCAACAGCAAAGTTTTGATGGCTCAAAGGAAGACTGTTGACACATCCCGACTGTGGCATTGGCATTTGGGTCATCCCTCTGACCGGGTGGTACATGCTCTTGATATACCTTTAAGTTATGATTCCAATTGCTGTGATCCTTGTCATTATTCTAAGTAGCATAGGTTACCTTTTCCACATAGCACACATAAATCAGAACAGTTATTTTATTTAGTTCACTCAGATGTTTGGGGGGCTTCCCCTATTGACTCTAAGGAGGGATTCAAGTATTTTGTTATGTTTATTGATGATAAATCTCGAGCTACATGGCTCTATTTGCTTAAATCCAAAAGTGAAGTTCTAACTGTGTTTCAAGATTTTTGCAATATGGTGAAAAATCAATTTAACACTATAGTAAAGATTCTTCGTACAGACAATAGAACTGAATATACCAATCAAGCTTTTCAAGTATTCTTGCGTGACATGGGAATCATTCATCAGACCTCCTATGTGGGAACTTTACAGCAAAATGGAATTACAGAAAGGAAAAATAGGCATGTACTTGAAGTTACCCGAGCATTATTATTCTTAGGAAATTTACCTAAGACATATTGGGCAGATGCAGTCCTTACCAGTTGTTACTTAATCAACCGTTTGCCTAGTAAGATGTTGGAATATAAGGTTCCAATTGAAAGTCTGTATAACCGAAAATTTGGTATCTCTCACCTGAGAATTTTCGGATGTGTGTGTTATGTGCATTCTCAATCTGGTGACAAGCTGGATCTGCGTGCTCGAAAGTGTGTTTTCTTGGGATACTCGAATGTCAAGAAGGGATATAAATGCTATGAACCAAGTACTAGACGCGTTTATATTTCTCGTGATGTTGTCTTTGATGATACTAACATGTTTTTTGCTAAGAATCAAATTCAGGGGGAGCAAGATGACTATTCTGAATTTTTGCTTCCTGTCCTACCTATCGAGCCTTCAATGTTCAACCAAGAGGAAATTCCAACAGCGATTGTTCAAGGGAATTAGCCCATGAATATAAAAGATGTCAACACTGCTCCTGTTCAAGTTGCGGCTGATTTGCAAGTTGGAACTAACGATGCAACAGAGGGAGTTCCAACAGATACGACATCTATTATCTCAGCTCTAATCCGTAAATCATCGTGCATTCCAAGGCCTTCAACACGACTCCGTGACTTTTCAACATATTATACTACTCAGCATCCCATTCAAGATTTTATTGGGTATGATAAAATTTCTCATAAGTATTTAAGTTTCTTGTCTGCTATTGAAAATCAACATGAGCCCAATACCTTCTTGGAGGCTTGTAAAAATAGTGTGTGGGTGAATGCCATAAAAGATGAGCTTCAGGCATTAGACCGTAACAATACTTGGGAACATGTTAAATTGCCAAATGGGAAGAAGACAGTTGGATGTCGGTGGATTTACAAGATCAAATATAATAATGATGGGTCGATTGAGAGGTACAAAGCTCGACTTGTCGTAAAAGGGTATACTCAAACCTATGGGATAGACTACAAGGAAACATTTGCTCCTGTAGTGAAAATGAATACTGTTCGTGTCCTTCTATCTTTGGCAGTTAACTGTGGCTGGCCGTTGTTTCATATGGATGTGAAGAATGCATTCCTCCAAGGAGACCTAGAGGAAGAGGTCTATATGGATGTCCCTCCTGGACATTTCGTAGAGAATGATAAGGGAATGGTTTGCAAATTAAAGAAAGCAATATATGGTCTCAAATAGTCGCCTAGAGCATGGTATGGCAAATTGAGTTCTGCACTCACTAGATTTGGTTTCAAAAGGAGCGCGACTGACTCTTCAATGTTTACTAAAGCAGTTGGTGAAGATATTGTTGTCATTCTCATTTATGTTGATGATCTTATCATTATTGGCAGTAACTTCACAGGTATTGCAGAGCTTAAGCAAATGTTGAGCAAGGAATTTGACATTAAAGACCTTGGAAAATTGAGGTATTTTTTGGGCATAGAGGTAGCAAGTTCTGACAAAGGTCTATTCCTGACTCAAAGGAAATATGTTTTAGATTTGTTGAAGGAGACAGGTAAGTTGGGCGTTAAACCTGCTAGCACTCCTATGGATTACAACAGTAAGATTGTGTCCAATGAAACACCATTAGAGGATATTGGGCAATTTCAACGTATGGTAGGCAGATTGATTTACCTAACCATTACTAGCCCTGACATTGCTTATTCTGTTAGCTATGTAAGCCAATTTATGCAAAAACCTACATAAAGGCATATGGAGTTGATAAACCAGCTCCTTCGATATCTGAAAGCTTCCCCGGGAAGAGGAATATTGTTGAAGAATAATGGTAATACAGAGATTGTGGGTTTTACTGATGCTGATTGGGCTAGCAATCCTATGGATAGAAAATCTACCACAGGTTTTTGTATCTTTGTTGGTGGAAATATTGTTACCTGGAAAAGTAAGAAACAAACAGTTGTGGCTAGATCTAGTACAGAAGCTGAGTACCGAGCCATGGTTGGTGCCACTAGTGAGATCGTATGGCTCCATTTATTACTTCAAGAATTGGGCCGTGATGCCATGTCTAAACCTACAAAGCTATTCTGTGATAATTAGGCGGCAACACATATTGCTTCAAATCCAGTCTTCCATGAGAGGACCAAACACATAGAGGTCGATTATCACTTTGTAAGGGAAAAGGTTCAAGACAAGACAATAGAAACGCCATATATTCGTAGTAAGGATCAACTTGCGGATGTCTTCACCAAAGCTTTATCCAAGGGAGTATTTCAAGATATGGTGAACAAGTTGACCTCAGACAATGTCTTTGCTCCAACTTGAGGGGGAGTATTGGCGAGATTTGCGAGATTTGCGTTTTTGCTTATTCAAAGGAAAGGAGAGATTGTAGGCAAATCTGTTATAGGCAAATCTGTATTTTGATTGTTTTCATATTTTTGGGTTTGCTAGTTTCCTTTGTTATAGCATCCCTCGTGTATATTTGCAGAATAATGGCAGCATATCTCTCTAAGAAAAAAATAAGAGAGTTTTTGCCCGAGAACGTAGGCACATCGCCGAACCTCGTAACTCTTGTGTCCTTCTTTGTGACTACTTTACCAAAATTCAACAGATGTGACCCTTGCCAAGGCGTCGCTTCAAGGTCGCTTGACCCTTGCTAGAGATAGTGCTTCGGCATGGGACGTACCATGCTTGCACTGTTGGGCTTAGACCAATGACGGCGTACGGAATACTCCAATTAAAGCAGTGTTTCTCATGTTGGACACGCTTCGATCGTCTTATAAACAAAACCTTACACGATAGATGTGAACGAGAATCGGGCGATTTGAAAGCTTGGAGTACTGCAGTTACAATACATAGAGAAAAAGATGCTTACGATATGTATATTCAGGCCGCTCCTCGAAATACAAGTGAACCGTTAGGCACTTGACATGTTGAAAATGACCCTCTTCCCTCGATTGCCATTCAGCCTCGGACACTGCAATCTTGCGAAATTCCAAGATTAACGCATCACACGTGCGCCAGTCTACTGTACTAAATTATTTAATGATGGATGGATTGGCGTGTCCAGAAGAAGAAAGAATAGCAGACGCGGATTAGGTTGTCACGAGATCAAGTTCCAGACATTGCACTTGCATGCTTCAAGTATCAAAATCGTCGGTATTCTACTATGAATTACATTCTTGTTTTCTCGTGTTATATTGTTATCGGCGATTTGTCCATCTTTGGGACACGACAGAAAAGGAGGAAGTAAATGTCAACAAGTGATGCAGCGCATGCATTTGATTAGGCATTGTTATGATTAATCAATTAGCTGATTTGCCCATGTGAAGACAAGTAGGGATTTTGGCACTAGATGTTCATTGGCACTGGCGAGAGAAAAGTTGCCAAATAAGTTGGGTGAAAATCCGGTGGCTTAGATACCAAGTAAGGAAATCCAATGGGAAACCCTAAGTTAGGGAAATTATAAAAAATGTCATAAATCTATTATATTTATGTTAATTTAGTCTTAAACCTTTCAATTATGTCAATTTATTCTTAAACATTTTCACATTTTGTCAATTGAGTCATTCGGCTAATTTATAACCATAATCGCTGACGTGGTGTCGATTTTTACGTGGCACGATCGATGCTAATGTTGACATTTTTTGATAATATTTTAATAATTTTTAGAAATATTTATAACTTTTTTGGTTTTTTCTTTTTTTTATAGAGGGCTGACAAGGGTCGCTAGTCGACCCTCTCATTGGCACTAGACGAGGGTGTGGTGATTTGGCGAGGGCTAGGACGCCCTCATTGTGGCTGGTAAGGGCTTAGGCAAGAGGCGCGTTGCCTTCTCGGCCAAAGTTAGGGCGTGTGGCCTCGTGCCCAAATCTGGCGAGGGCCGCAATGACTTCGCCAGATCTGGGCCTGGCGAGGGCGTTGCAGCCCCTGCCGGCCTCAAGAGGGGGCGTCTGGACCCTCGCCCGTGGCTGCCGAGGGTTGGTCAACGACCCTTGCCGGCCCTCAGTTCGAAAAAAAAGTAAAGAAAAGAAAAAAGAAAAAAGAAAAAAATCTATAAAATTATTAAAATACTATTAAAAAATGTCCATATCAACGCTGGTCGTGCCACATAGAATGCTTAGCATTTATGTCAGCGATTTCTGAGTATAATTGATCGGATGGACTCAATTGACAAACCATGAGAATTTTTAAGACTAGATTAGCACAATTGAAAAGTTTAAAATTGAATTGCTACGATTGAAATAGGTTTAGGTTTTTTTGGTAATTCCCCCTCAGTTATTGCATCCTCTCTCTAGTCATCCTCTAGATAATTGCCCCTCAGCCTCCTCAACACCGTCGCCATCTTACTTATCCCTCTCTATCCATGTGATGTGTAGGGGATGTTGGCCATCAATCTTTAAAATTCCTCATGGTTAGCACGATCTCATGAGCATACAAACATCATTATTGGTTCCTTCCAACAGTGTTGCATCACGTTCTTCGGATGTGATGTTCCAAAATGGAAGTGTTGCTGGACGTGGATGGCGAAGGTGGCAAAATACAAGTGGGAATCTGAAATGGCCGAAGGCCTTTTTTTCCCGAGAGAACGCGTATTGTGGGGGGAGGAATCTGTCGTGAGATAGGACACGGGAGAGAGCTGTTTCTAAGGAAGCGTCAAATGTTGTTTAGCTGTCAATCCCTCCAAAAACCTCTCACGGGCTTATCTCTCTCTCTCTCTCTCTCTCTCTCTCATGTTAAGCATGCAAAATGTCACTTAGTTTTTCTTTTTCTCTATCGTCTTGGCCAAATGCAAAATGTCACATCACATACTTAACATTCCCCACACGTCTAAAATTTGGAGTTTCTCATCCCTCCCTATATTATTTCTCTATTATTATAATGGTTTCCAGAGGAAATTTTTAACCTTTAATATAGCGACGGACTATTCCTTAGGAAATGTGGCGCAAGGTTATAGGGCGAAAAGGGATTTGGGCAAATCTGTTCAAAAATTTTTAAATCTAATGTACTTTAGCTAATTCAATCATAAATATTTTAAGTTTACTTATTGAATCTTAAAATCTTTTCGCATTTTTTCAATTGAATTCATCCAACCAATTTCAACTAAATTTCACTGATATGAATAGCAATAGTGCTACGTAGGATGGTCGGCGCTGACGTGAACAATTTGTTAACAAAATTTCAAAATTTTTTTATAATTTATAATTTATTTCTTTCTTTCTTTTCCTTTTTTTTTTGCCTATCAAAGTTGGCAAAGGCCGGCCGACCCTTGTCAGTCATAGGTGAGGGCCGGCGATCCTCGTCGGCCACTAAGTGAGGGTCACAAAGCCCTCGCCCGTTGCGGCCCTCACTCAGTGGCTTGCCTGTGACCGGCAAGGGTCGGCCGGTGACCCTCGTCAGGCTTAGAGAAAAAAAAAGAAAGAAATAAAAAAACAAAAGAAAAAAGAAGAAAAAAAGAATAAAATTTAGAAAATTTTAAAAGCTTATAAAAATTGTATACATTAGTGTCAGTTGTGTCACGTAGGACGGTTGTCGTCTATGTCAGTGCTTTCTGGCCAAATTGGCCAGATGTACTCGATTAACAAAACGCGAAAAAGTTTATGACTTAATTGACAAAATTGAAAGGTTTAGGACTTAATAGAGTAAAGTGTAATAAGTTTAGGATTTTTTGGACAATTTTCTCTAAGGGATATCCAACTTAAGCAACTGGAGGTCAAACGGTTAAAATTCAATTAATTGCATCCCGACTGCTTCGGACAAGGCTACTTGCATAAGCCAAAGGTCCGAACTTAACAAGTTTTGAGACTTGCAAGGTATTTTACGAGCCTCAAAGTTACCAAGTTTCCGTGCCTGAACTCTCTAGATTACGAAAAAAACAAACTTCCAATTACTTGAATTGTCAGCCTTTAAGGTGGACCGGTAGAGGAGGAAGTGTGAGACCAGTTGACAATCTCTCGACATCGAATAGCCAAAGTAAAATGACTTTCATCCTCCATTGACGACGTAGGATAGCTAGATACACCTTCCAAACACTCACAATCGGCAATTTTATATTTCATTCCGTGTTAAGGAAGGCAGAGTCGGTCCACCTTACCCGGGTTAAATTTTTCCCTAATCTTAGTTGACACAACTCACACTAGATAACAACTTTAGGGTTTTTTTAAATGCTTTTCGACAGTCACGCAACTCCTCTTGATGGATGTATAGCCCAACCAGCAACATACTCACGTTATCAAAGTCGGTAGCGGATTTGTGGTCCTTTCGCAAATGGTAGGCTTATCCTTACCGCTAGGGGCAACGAAATAGGACGAGCACGAATCACAATAACTTAATGTGTGGTTGGTATGGCCGTGGCGGTATTGCAGTGCCGTTGCACCGTGACCATGTATTGAAGTATCTCAAAGTTGGGTGAGACGGTTTCCTAAAAAATGGATATAAAGCTTCGGCATCCTTTTTTTCCGGCTGTAGCTGTTGTTGCAGGCCGTACCAACCGGGCTAAGTCCTACGATATTTACTACAAGAGTTGCTTTCTCCGAAAGCCGAACCTACGGCTTAATATTTATTTAAACCACAGTTTGATATAGGGATGAGGAATATGGCATGGTCTATTCCGAAGTTGGTTAACCAAGCAGCTCACGTGAGCACCTAGCGGAGAAAAAAATGGTCGGATCACCTTCTTGGTGGCCCTTGATCATCGAATCTTGTCACCTAAACAATCCTACTACGTTCAACTAATCACAATTACTTAAAACAAAATTTGATGGAAACGATGCATGATGGACCACAATCGACAACCGGGATTACTACATGTGATTTGTAGTCCGACTGTCGGGGGTTGTTTCCACATGTGAATAATAAACCATGTTGTGTAATTACCAACAAGAGAAACTGGGTTCTATTGGGATCAATGCAAGCTGAGCCATAGCATTGCCAGTGGAATTTTAATTTGTGTACTCATCCCAATTGGTCCGATGATCTACATGCTTAAGTGCCCTACGTAATTGACTCTGAAATTTTAGCAAGGTACGTATTGAAGCTGGTTAGGTCCTTCGTTGATTCCACATGCCATTTTATTTCATACATCCGGCTATTCTCGATGGTCAAAGTTATTCTATTTGTAAATCACTACACTCGTGTATAATCTTAGGGTCACCCCAAAGAAGACAAACCTATGCGTCTATGGTAATTACCCGATGTGTGTGGAATGAGGGGATTGCCGCAACTGATGCAAATTAGTCGGGTTCTGCAGGTGGCTACGTGTTAGATCTTGTTGCGCTTGAGGTAGATGGCAATGCGAGAGATTGAAGATGGCAACGGGTAGATCTTGTCGCACTTGAGATACATGGCAATGAGAGAGAGAGAGTATTGTGATTTAGTAAGGTGACTCGATTTCTGAATCTATACTCTATTTATGGTTAGTACATAATTTGCTCGAAAAATTATGTTCTTGTTGCACCAAATTAAGAAGGGATTTCAACTTTTTAGGTTCTTGGTAATTAATGTAGGAGCTCTAGACCAACTCAGGACAAGTAAATAAACTCTCTCTCTCTCTCTCTCTCATCTTCCATTCATTATTCAGGAAACATAAGAAACGACTAAAAATACCCCACACAACATATCTGGATGGAATGTGGGGCAACAAGTAATTTCACTCTGATAAATATGCAAAACACTCACTGGGTGCCATTGTGGCGTATTGGATTATAAAGAAACGGAGGCCCTCGTGCAAAAAACAAACAGATGATGAGATAGGTTAGGTTATTTGTGAGCTCACGCACGCTATTTAAAATGGCTCATCTCTCGATGCTCCATTCGATTGGAAAGAGCACCAGAAGAGAAAAAACCCTAGAAGCCGAGACCAGTTTTGGAGCTTCAGAGCCATGTCTTCTCGCGAGCAAAGAAGGGCGGCTCTCTATGAGAAGTTGCAGCAACTTCGCGCTGTCACCAACTCCAGTGCGGTAAGTAGTCGAATTCATCATCTGTATTTCCTGTAAAGCATTGCACAAGTGAAAGAATCCTCCAGAAAGAAAAGAAAATTCAGATGCAAAAAGTTCTGAGTTCTTTGCTTTCAGTATGAAAAGCGCCTTTCTATGGAAATCTGCCCGTTTGTTCAATGTTTTCTCCAGGGAAATCGAGTTCTTGATCGCGTAGATGATACTCATTATTTGCATGTTTATTCGTTGACTAAATAACAGCGCTCCATTTGGCAGGTGAATAAAACTTCAATCATTGTGGATGCAGCCAAGTACATAGAGGAGTTGAAGGAAAAGATAGACAAGCTAAACGAAGAGCTCGGAACTTCGACAGATCAAGATTTACCCATGGTATGTGTTTGTATACATAGTCGATGGCATGCCCGAAATAATGCAAAGCGCATATTGTGAAAGTAGTGAACCTCTATCGTGTTTACTTATACCAAGAGAACTTTTTACGCAAGCACTTAATGGTCTTGGGACACGATCAAAGACTCGATTACTGTAACGATCTTAATTACTAAATCCATGTCATACATTTCCACGGTGCTAATTAGAAAGTTCTTTCCTCTGCTATAAGTGGATGTAAACTACTATAGGTTTCTTAAGAATTTCACATACTTAAGGTTGAAATTGTAATATATGTGGATTGGCTTGTGAGTTTTTCAGGAGGTTAATGTGGAAAGCCTAGAGAAGGGGTTCCGAATAAACGTGTATTCGGAAAAGAACTGTCCAGGTTTGCTTGTTTCCATACTTGAAGCCTTTGAGGAGCTGGGGCTCAACGTTCTGGATGCTAGTGTTTCTTGTGCCGACAATTTCCATTTACAAGCAGTTGGGGGAGAAGTAAGAAATAGAATACTTCCAAATCTTAGTGTCTTAATTTATTCTGGACTTAATGTTCAGTCACTCCATATACGAAAACTTGCTCTGAAATTAACTTCTCTATACCACACAATGTTGGTGGAAAAACTTGTCTGCAGAAGTGCTTGATCCCATGAAAAATGCATTTGCTATAAGGTGGATAGTTACTTATATAAACTTATTCATGCATACCAGGAGTTGACTCGTGTGAAAAATGCATTACCCTGGAGGTTTTCTTTATTATAATCATTGAAATATATTGACATGTATCTTAATCAAATTGACTTCAAGTCTTATTTCCCCCTTGCAAACATACTCCTTTTCTAGTAAACATGCAACGCGGTTTCTTATGGCGTGGTGTGATTATTTTACGCCATAGTGCATCCCAATTTCGACCAAAAATATTAGTACTGAATTAGTTGCTTATGATGCATACATTGAAATATATTATGATTACTTGAAAGAGTATATTTGTATCTTTCTTTGTGAATGTTAAGTGCAAATTACTGGGTACTTTTGCAGGAAGGTGGGCACGACAACATAGACGCTCAAGTGGTGAAGCAGGCGGTGTTGCAAGCTATTAAGAAATGGAGTGACGAACAAGAAGATTGATTACAACTGAACAATCTGTGAATCTTCTCTCTCTTTCTCTTTTGCTTCCTCTTTGCTCTAATATGAAGCCAGCACCTGCAGAAAAGAAGAGACAGGGAGAGGAGGAAAAAAAGAGTTTAAGATGCTACAATTGTAATTAAAATATCCGATGATAGAATGAGTTGTAGTAGCCAAGAAAGGGTTTAGCGCATAATCAGGACAAAATTTGTTCAGTGATGATTCTTGTTGATATGAGAAGACAACTAGGAAATCTTTACTGCTGCCAGAATGAAACAAATAAAGATGCAAGCTAAGTCATGCTTGTCATGATAGTTCGTGTAATGAGTGCTTAACAGCTGTTCAAGATTTGAATTGTCCAGGTCATATCATTATATGCCAAAATGAAAGACATAATGGCAGGAAACATTTTGAAGAAAATAGACAAGATTTTGGTAGAGAGGCTTTTCTGTTGAAGGCCATTTAAAAATTGGGCAAGCAGAGCTGCCCCCACATCAACTAATTGGGACAAAAATGCAAATGTGATCTTAATTATTTTAGAATGATAATCTAAGTGCATCAGGAAATAATTTTACTTAGCACTGCTGTTTCATGAATTAACTCTACAATCAGTAATTAATCAATGATTGATGTTAAAGTATCTCATATTGCTAGCTTATGGGGTTTGTCCGGACTTTATAAACCTATGGTCTCCCTTTTTCCAATGACTATTTAAGCTTTTGAATGAGACTAATATCAAACGGTGGCCAATCTCAAATTGGCTAGTATACATGATACACAATTATTTAATCTGTTTGCACACAAGTCGCCATTATCACCATTGATTTTGGATAGTTAGATAATTTCTAGAACCGTAATTATCCATATTAATAGCAATGGAGGTAATTTGTGCAAGAAATAGTTATCATGTATTATCTTTTTCTTTTTCACACAAGTCTTTCATAACCCTCAAATCTTTAATGTCAGGTCAGTTCCTAGCTATACTCACCGTTTTATCTTAACCTTTCAAACTAGCAATGACTGAAAAACCACATAAAATTAACCGTATCACAATCTAGACATAGTTGGCGATTTAAACCTGGATGAATATTATTTAATGGTAGTTCAATTACTTCTAGTGTGCTTTGGATTGATTTATGGGATTTTTTAGGAATAAGGTTATTTTTATTAACACATCTAGCGCTAAGATCACATTTAACCATTCCAATTCATAAGCAGATGTAGTGTTCTGCAGGACCTCTTCGGTTGATGGCTAATAAGCTTAGGCCAAAACCTTCAAAAAAATAGTTTTCATTTCGTCAACCCTATTTGGTGGGGAGTCAATGTATTCCTTGTATTGTGTACATTGTTTAGTGAGTAACCAAGTACAAAAATCAGATATTGGCGGGACGATGCTAGTATTTCATTAAATAAATGGATTTTTTAGAGAGGTGAAATCGGTCAAAAGATTGACGGTTGAAAAAGTTGTCAGTCATCAGACAGTTTACAAATTCCTAAGTTTTCTTATCTAATATTGACTTTTGTTTGTTCTTATTACTAACGTTTTAAACTCAACAACTCTTATGAATTTACCAATTTTTATTCGAATGACTTACCAACCTTTTACAGGTTAAATTAGTAGCTAGTTGTGTTATCGACTCTATTGGAGTTACTTAATTTGGTTTTTTTTTTCCTTACCAACGTTTGTTAAACTTTCATCCGTCCCTCTTACAAAAGCTTTAAACCTGTCAACTCTTATTTGAATTTACCAATATATTTGTGTGAATTACCATTCTTTCCCCATTAGATTACCAACTAATTTTGGTGTACCAATTTTCATTGAATTACTTATTAACGTCTATTAGTATTTTCTTTAAAGTTTACCAACTTTTATGTCAAGTTACCCACTTTTATTTGTATTACTTACTAACCTACTAAAATTACCAACTCTGTTTAGAAATTACAACCTTAATTGAAGTGATTGTCAACTTTAATCCGATTAAGGTACCCTCAAATTTTGCATTACCAGCTCTTATTATCTGACTTAGTTATCGACAATTACCTATTTGTTTAATTTATCCATTTCTTTTATCTCTAATGAAAAAAAAACATCACTTATCATTTACAAACTTTTATTTACATTTTTACTAATGCCTATGAAATTGCAAACTTTATATGAGTTACTTATCACTTTTCTTTTATTAAGTTACGAGTTACTCTTTTGAGTTGCTTATTACTAATATTTAATCGATTTTCTAATTTAATAACTTTTTGTTTGAGTTACCATTTTTATCTACCTTACTTGCCAACCTTTTAAAGTTATGAGCTCTTTTTGGAAAATTATCAACCTCAATTAGAGTGATTACTAGCCATTCCCAAATTAAGTTATCAATTAATTTTGCGTGACCAACTCCTATTTGAGTTACTTATGACTGTTTATTTGATTTTTTTTTAAAGATACCATCTCCATCATATGTCTCTGACAAAAAAAAAATTAACTTATTGTTTACCAAATTTTGTTTACATTGCTTACAGCGGCATAAATTTGCAACTATTAAATGAATTATCAGTCTTTATCAGTGTGACTTACACATGTTTCTCCGATTAAATCACCAACCAATTTTGACTTATGAACTCTCATTTACGTTCTTTACTAATATATTTTTTTGTGGAATTGACTGTTTTTACTATTATGTTGCCACTTTTATTGGCCTTACTTATCAAGTTTCTAGATTTACCAACTCTCTTTAGAAATTACCAATCTCAATGGAGTGTAACTTTTCACCAATCAAGTTACCAAACTTTTATTTTAGTTAGTTATCAAAGCCTATTTGGTTTTTAACTTTAAATTACCAACTTCTCTTATCCTAACAACAAAAAAGTTCTCTTTTTATCAACTTGTATTTACCTTTCATAGCAATGCCTTAAATTTACCCATTAAATTGAAATTACCAACTTTTTTGTGGGACTCTCTTATTAAGTTATCAGTTAGTTTTTAGTTATTAACTCTCATTTGAGTTGCTTACCAATTTTTATTTGGTTTTTTTAATTTACCAAATTTTCATTTGATTTACCACTTTTAGTGGTCTTACTTACTAACCCTTTTCTACTTTTAAAATTACCAATTAACTTTGCGTACTAACTTTTATTTGAGTTAGTTGAATTTTTTATTTGATTTTATTTAAATTACCAACTTCTTTTATGTCTGAAAAAAGAACCTTCTTTTATTAGTTACCAACTTTTATTGCCAATACATTAAAGTTACCAACTGTTATATTAAATTACCTACCTTTAGTTGGGGACTTAAAAACTTTATTTCCGATTAGGTAACTCATTAAGAAAGTTGATAAATTAGAAAAAATAAATGTTGGTAACCAACTTCAAATAAAGGTTGATAATCAAGAACTTTTCAATAAGCTAATCAGAGAATAGTTGATAAATCACTTAAATTAAAGTTAATAATTTGATATAAGAGGTGGTAAATTTCAGGAGTAATTAGAAAAAGGTATATAAAAGTTGAAAAAAGATAACAAAAATTGATAATTAAAAATAATAAAATTGATAAGTAACTCAAATGAGAGTTGGTGACTTGAAATGAGTTGGTGACTTAATCAGACTAAAGTTTGTTATTCACTCTAATTAAGATCGATAATTTTTATAAAAGAAGTTTTTAAGTTTAAGGCATTGCTAAAAAAATGCAATTAAATATCTGTACACGATAAGAAAAGTTGATAAAATAAACAAAAATCAAAATAAATATCGCTAAGTAACTCAAATGAGAGTTGACAACTCAATACTAGGTGGTAGCCTAAAAAGAGGAAAGTTGGTGACTCGCTAATTTTGGTTAATGTGATCTCTAGAAAGTGTTAGTAAATATAACGTATGTTATTCAAGGCTAATAAAAATTGGTAACTTAATAGAAAAGTTAGTAAATAAAAATATCAAACGTTAGTAAATAACTCAAATGAGAATTAATAACTTAAAACTAATTAATAAATTAATCTGATAAAAACCAGTAAATAACTCTAATTTAGGTTGGTAACTTTTTATAAGATTTAGTTTATTCGAAAGGTATTAAGTTACGTAAATAAACGTTTGTAAGTTTGCGCAACAAATTGCTAATTTGCAAACTATAAAAAAGTTTGTGATTTTACAAAAGTATTCATAAAGTTACCAATAAGTTAATAGAAAAAAAGGTCATTGGTCATTTTTTTTTGCCAACACCTATGGACACTTACCGACACTTACAGAAATTTACTTAAGCACGAAAAAAATTTCGATTTTTTTTATCAGGAACAATAGAATTGCCCCGCATGGCGCTTCCTAAATTGTTTGGTTCACCATATAGCATTTTGTTTTAGAAGAAAAACATTATATGATAAAAAAAAATCTTTGTATAAACCGTGGCTGCCCTCGTTCGAGAGGCTTTTGTAGCTGTCGTCAGTCCTAGGAACTTGTCCTTTATTAAAACCGGTGGATAACAATGATTGAGCGATCAATAACACAAATTTTTATACGAAATATCCATCCCTCACTCTAAAATAATGCATTGGAGTACGAGCAACTATTGTGGTACGGACTGAGCATGAAATGGTGTTTCTGGGTTTACTAATTAAATGAAGTAACAGCACATGAAGCTGTACTGTACGGAACAGTGATGTGCTTATCCATCATGGAATTGATGGGGGCCTCCAACCCGCCCCTAAACATATATTTTTATAGATAGATTGTGGTTGGTGGGTGATGTAGGAGCAAATGGCTGTTTGCTCGTCTTCTTGTCTCGGTAGTTTAGGACAAGCTTCTCTGTCATGATGGTGGATGAATTCTCTAATTCGAGTTGATAAGAACCGACATTGGCTAGATGTTAAAGAGAACTTTCTTTTGGTTATAATTCAGGGTTTATAGTTTTTGAGGAAAATCTGTCACTCCTATATTTGACTTGTAAAGGGTGAAGTTATACTGTGCTCGAGCTTGTCGGGACACACGAGGCATTGGTGGACCAAGTAGTGAAGGTACATGACCGTTCTCTTGCCTGAGAGCCTAGGTGGATCGAGTCTGTCCATGATTTATGCCTTAATGTAGTGTGATGCGCGTGATTTAAATATGCATTTGCGACAACTTATGGCTGCGTTTGGGAAAAGTTTCAAAAAAGTCATAAACCTATTGTATTGATACCAATTCAATTCGAAACCTTTTAATTGGATCAATTTAATCATAAACCTTTTCATATCGATATCAATTTAATCTATCCGGCCAATTTAGGTAATAAATTGCTGACGTGGATGTCGGCCGTCCTACGTAGCACTGGCCCCTCGCCAGTCTCTCGCCATCCCGATCTAGCCTCATTGGCCTTTGTCGGCTGCTCTCGCGCAAAGAAGATAAACAGCAATAACGAGAGGCAAAATTAGAAGATTAAAGAATTGGTGAGGGTAGTTTTGAAGAAAAAACTAGTTTCAGTATTCGGCCAAATGCTGAAAGTCCCTTGGGAAGGCTTGCCAAACACCCCATCATCTTCCCAAGGAGCTTTGCCCTTGAGAAAGCCTAAGCAAACACACTCTATATCACATAAACAAAGCAGATACCAAACAAATACAAATTGCATCATGTGAACTTCAGGAAATTGAATCATCAGTGCAAGGAGTTTGACTGAAAATTTTTGAAATGGCTCCAACCCTCCGGCCGGATAGTTATGGCTAACTTATCCCCAAATCGCGAGAAAATATTAGGTAGTCCCGGATTACCATGTTAATGTGGTCCTGTTCCATTTAAATTGTAACACCTAGACCGAAAAATGAAAAAAGAAAAAAAAAGAAAAGCAAGTCAGAATTAAAAGTGGATCCCACGCTATTCCGTTCTTTTCTCACCGCTGCCATTAGTCTCTCTCGCCTCTCGCTTTCATTATTCTTCTTCCTCTTCGCTAGTGAAGCTCATGGTCATGGGGAATGGCTCGACCTAGGCGACGACTCGAACACAGCAGGCAAATTCCGAAATGAAAATCTTTAACAAAACAGGCAGCAAACCCAAAATAATTTGTGCTTCCAGTTCACTTGATCCCAACAATAACAAGTCTCCAAGATTGCGAGAACAATACATCACCCCTCGTAGTGGCAAAAATTGAAAACTCGCTAACAATAGTTTCCTGGCCATCTTGCACCACCCGCTTCTTTGCCATCTCTCTCCGCGCCGCCACCTCGTGCTCCACCGACGGTGCCGCCGCCCTCCTCCATGGCAGGGCGGTGGTGGGATCCTCACCATCGGCCCCACTTTCGGTGACTCCCACCGTTGCTCTCACTCTTCTCATTCTTCGACTTCTCTGCGGGGTAGGGGAGACGAGAACGACCCGCTTCCGGCCCTGGAATGGCATGAGAAGCATAAGGACGAAGGCGTGGATCAGGAACATGCTTTTCATTACGCGCGGCAAGAACAACGCATTTATGTAGCCACTCGCGCCTGGTGTTAGCATCAAGGTTGATGGCGATGGCGTGCTTAGTTTTTGTTCCGTCACTATTAAAATTCTCGCAATTGCCGGTGATTTTTGATTGGACGAGCGAGTTTCTAAAGATGGGTACGTCTTTTTGGACTTAAAGTTGCTGACTTTACCATGAAATTGAGTTTCTGGCTTGTGGGTGCAGATCGAAATCATTGCAAACGTTAATTTGGGAAGGGATGTTTGTTGCATTTGCTTAAAATATGGGTGAATTCCGAAGATGATTGATAATTTGTTAACAATGTACTGTGGAATGTACATTTTGTCCTGGTTGAGCCCCTCCCCCATTACCACGAGCTTCACCGAATTAGTGTGGGACCCACTTTTAATTTTGACTCGCTTTTTTATTTTTATTTTTTGCTTTTTCAGTCCAAGCTAGTGTCACAATTTATATGGTACGGGACTACATTGACGTGATAATCTGGGACTATCTAATATTTTCTCTGCTCCGCGTAGGGATTGGGGGACATAGAGAAATGTTGAGCCAAAAGCACAATGAGGGGAAAAATCAAATCTCGAAGAAAACAGTTTGGAGATAAACAAAGCAATGGAGTAGCCACCAATCATTCTCTCCATGAATCTAGGATGATTGGAGACCTAAGTGCGTATGTGAAGGTATTGACCATTTTGTAGAAAGCAAAGAACTGATGTCCGAGGATTCGGGCACATGTGGGAGAGGAGATATTTTGCATTCCACAATGCCCTTCCAATGCTATATCTTTCAATTAAGTTTTGAAACGCATTCATCAAACAATTTTTTGAAAGGGAAAAAGTCACAAAAAATCCTAAACTTTCTTATCTGTGACACATTTACCCCGAACTTTGCTATTTGTGACACATTTACCCAAATGCATTTAGTCCATGGACATTTTGGTCTTTTTTGCATTTTTTTTTCCTTTTCGGCGAGGGGGCCCTCGCCGGCGTTGGGCGAGGGCCGCCCTCGCCTGGGCAAGCGAGCGAGGGTGGCCCTCGCCCGACTCAGGCGAGGTCGACCCTCGCCGGCGTCGGGCGAGGGTTGACCTCGCCTGAGTCGGGCGAGGGCCGCCCTCGCTCGCCTAGGAAAGGGCGATCCTCGCCGGCGTTGGGAGAGGGTCGCCCTCGCCTGGGCGAGCGAGGGCGGCCCTCGCTGGATGCCGAGTGAGGGCGGCCCTCGCCCGATCTTGCGAGGGCTACCCTCACTGGCGTCGGGCGAGGGTCGCCCTCGCCTGGGCGGCCCTTGCCCGACTCAGGCGAGGTCGACCCTTGCCGGCGTCGGACAAGGATCGACCTCGCCTGAGTCGGGCGAGGGCCGCCTCGCTCGCCCAGGCGAGGGCGAACCTCGCCCGACGCCAACGAGGGGCCCTCGCCGGCGTCGAGCGAGGGCGGCCCTCGCTCGACTCAGGCGAGGTCGACCCTCGCCCGACGCCGGCGAGGGCCACCCTCGCCCGACGCCGGCGAGGGCCCCCCTCGCCGGATCCGGCGAGGGCAGCCCTCCCCTGATGCCGGCGAAGCCCCCTCGCCGGAAAAGAAAAAAAAGGAAAAAGAAAAAGAAAAAAGCAAAAAAGACGAAAATGCCCATAGACTAAATACATTGGCGTAAATGTGTCACAAATAGTAAAGTTTGGGGTTTTTGATGTTACAAAAAAAAATTCAGGGTAAATGTATTACAGATGGGAAAGTTTGGGGTTTTTAGTGATTTTTTCCTTTTTTGAAACTAGATTGCAAATTTTTGTTTTTCTTTTAGAGCAACAAGAAGCAAACTGCCACACCACTTTATGCCCTGACATGACTCCGCGTGACGTGTGCGTTTTTGTGTTCTTTAGAATATGCATGATGACGTGGTAAATATGTGTGGAGTTCTAATTGTGAGCATATACACGTGTGCAATTTGACTAAATGACATTATACTTGATAATGCATCAACAACTTTTAAATGACGGAGCCATGTTATTAATTGGCCTACTTAGGCAAAAGTATTTTCATACTTTCAACCATATATAATATTGGGTATTAGAGATAAAAAAAATTAGGAAAATGCATATCGGCAATGGCGTACAATTCTTGACAATGTGCAATTCTAATCAAATGATTACTTTATATCGGTATCTACATGCAAATCGTAGCGCGTAATCTTAATCTATATTCAATTTCATGCAATTTTTTTTATCATGACAATGACTAATTTGAAGTCAGCATACAATTTCAGAGCAGCATGTAATCTCATGGCAGCATGCAATTTCAAGGTAGTGCGGTTCGCAACAATGTATATTTTCAATACCAGCGTTCGATTCATAGAACCATGCGATGTCATGTTTTCATGCATATTATGTAATTTTACCATCAACATGCATAATCATAACATGCTTAATTCGAATGCCACATTTCATTCACAAAGCAGTGATGATGAGCTATTTTATACCTAGGATTCTATATGACAATCGGTGCGAATTAGCATTTCAAGAGTTTAGTCAATTACAATCAATGCATAGATGCCAGATTTTGAAAGAACATAGTTGGTTTTTTTTATCAAAAAAATATTTTTAAATATTTTTTATTTTCTAAAATTAATATCGAAAATAATCACATGCACGGGCCTCAAGTCACAAACCGATGGTCCTTGGGGTTCTCCACTCCTCCTACCTATCATACCAATCCCCTCGGTGTATGAACCTAGGGTCAACTTATTTAACACGGCTTTTTCATTCTTACTTAGTTTCCTTCTATTATGAGAGAGCGCCGCTTTCTACATATGCAAACACTTCAATATATTCTCCTCAACCCTCGTAACTTCATATTCTAGTTCAGTAGCATAACGGCACTTTGATAATCCAAATAATAGCAATGCTAACTTCAGCAGCATGATGAATTATTTTTCTAACAAATTATGGCTATTTATGTTGATTTGATTCAATAGAATAACAACCTATTTTTAATGAAAATTTTGCTACCTACTTTAGCATAATTATGACGGGTTTTATTATTCCAAAATTTGTAAATTTTCCAATTTTAGAGAGGGACGATGATGTACCTAGACCAGGGGAGAGTAGAACTTCAAGTGAGAGATAATCTTCGATAAAAGAACTAACATAGAGAGAGAGAGAGAGAGAGAGAGAGAGAGAGAGAGAGAGAGAGAGAGAGAGAGAGAGAGAGAGAGAGAGAGAGAGAGAGAGAGAGAGAGAGAGAGAGAGAGAGAGAGAGCTTAAAACTTACCTTGGATTGCTTTGAAAAGAAACGCCATATATTAAAGGGAAAATTTGAAGCCCAAGCGGAGGCTATATGGGCCTTGTGCAAGGTCAAAATGGCCTTGTACAACGCCCGGCCTCCCTGAGCAGGCCCAGCATGGCTTGGCCCACTTTGCGCAGCGCTGGGCCATCCCTGCGGTTACCTGAGGGATGGGCCATCTCCGTCAAAGAAAGGAAAAAGGGTATTAGCGTTCGAATTAGAGAGAGAAAGCACAAGTTAGGAGTGAGAGAAATGCATTTATCTTCTTTGGAAATGAGCAATTGGAGGCCTATTTGCAGTCAGAATTGTTCATGCAGAAGGGAAGCCTCGCACAAGCCATTTAGGCCTTATGTCTTGAAAAATTAACCAAACTTTGACCGAGCATCTCTTAACTGTCCGATGCAATTGGCCGGATTCTTTGTGCCCACTGAATCTCGTGATCCGAAACTTTCGAACATGTGGTCTGATTTCGAAAATATATTTGGGGTCATGGATTTTTCGGCATCTGCCGGAACGGACAATCATAGTAAAAAGTTACAATATTTTCTACATAAAAATCTTCTATGACTTGATTTTTAAGACGAAATTAATCGATCGAGTCGAATCATAAATTCCTCAATACTTCAAGATTGGATAATCCTAATTAAGAGTTACAATATCTTTAAAACCAACCGTCCTATTTGGGCAAAGGAACCATTGGAAAGCTCTTGAAGATTATCACTCAGTTGTACCTTTCGATTTAATTTTTAAATGATATTTTGTTTTCTATCAAAGTTGCTCAAACTTTTCAACAATTATAGGGAATAAAATATCTGCGTAGATACGTTTTGCTCTATCCTTGATCGAAGTAATTTGTGATTGACTATCAATTGAGGTCCACAACCCTAGCTCGACTCACATTTGAGGTTCCAGACCCCTATGCAATGACAACAGCATGAGATATACGGGAAGAAAGATCTATGACCGATAGCTAGGTGTCCAAACTTTATCAGTCAAATTTTCAAACCTCCATCACGAAAAAAACTGGTCAATTGACTCATAGTCGACTACCAGATGGGTTTGCAGAAGGATCCTTGCCGGATTCGATCAAATGTGCGGTTCTTGATAGATGGGTATTGTCGATTGGAATATCACTTTATAGATCAATTCGGTAAATCCGGTTCCCCATCTCAAATTTCTGTAATCGATCTTTCGGTGGTATATTTGTGAGCCAGTTGATTGCATGCGCCATACCAGAGGTCGATTCAACCCAGAGGTAACGGAAGTGGCGGCTATAGGGAACCGAAAACCCAATTAAGTAATGGTTTACTTAGGTTTATGGGAGCGTTAGCATGGACCTTAGCTTTTAATAATCTAGTTTAAACTTCCTAGCTGGTGCATGAAATCGAAATCTGGGCGGATCGTTCGCCTCATCAATTATCCGATTAGAGACTACTGCTGCTTTCGAGTCAACGATAATCATGCGTCCAAGAAATCTGTCTGTCAATTTCGATCAGCTGCACTAACGTTAAATTCTCTAGTTAATAGAGTGCTCTTCGTCGAATTGTTACCATTAAGTTATGCATTTAGGGCTACTTTCATTTGCTAGTAATCTAACTATAGTGATGGAGATGTAATTTGTCTAAGCAACCTAAATCAAATTAGGAGTACAGTAGCCAAAGCAAAACCCAGAAATGAAGCACAAATTTTACTGGTCTGATTCCTCCAAATTAAATGGATGGTACAGCAACATTGTATATCTCTTTGAAGCTGTGTTGCAGAGCTTGGTTATTTCTAGGGACGATAGTAAGCATAAACGGTGTAGATGGCCCGGAGTAAGGTTAGAACTTGGAGAATGAAAGCAGCAGCAGCCGAAATGAAGGTCCAGGGGCTGCCGAAGCACTCGCGCATGATTCCCGTCCTTTGAACATGCCACGTGCTCTGGTGGTACCGGTTCACTTGCCCGAACACCTCGGCCAAGTAACTCTTCTTCACATTGAACATGACATCCTTGGCGAGATCATTGAAGAACCTCGCAACCTCCTCGTTGGTCCCTGGAAAGTTGGTGATTATGCTGCTCTGAGACAGGAACTCTGTGTCCGCCGCCGAGCCCACGAGACATCTCATGAAGATCATGTAATTGGTGATGTGGCTGGAGCAGTAACGGTAGCACTGCTCGAAAGCCACGCAGTTGAGGAAGGAGGAGCTGGTGAAAAAGTCAAGGGGTCAAAGGAGGGATTCGAAGCACTCCGTCATCGAACTCGACCCAGATTAACTCATCACCCTCCCTCCGTTCAAACTTTATCCCTGCGAGTTGCAGCTGCTTCGTGGAGGGTATCAGTCGCAGCGACTCTCTATCGGCCTGTCTGAGATGTTCGAGATTCAAATGGCCGATTATGCTCAGTCAGAACAAATCGAGCAAGTGTGCGACATTGGAGACTTGGTAGTGCATCTCGAGTTCTTTCACCGGCCGTCTAAGCGTGTGGTTGAAGAACCCTAAGGTAATCTCATTGAGGGGGCAGTCGGCTTCCGAGGGAGAGTTGGATAAGTCGTAGATCGTCTGAAGAATGATGAATGGGATCTGGTTTTCAATCAGGAGGAGGTCGACCAGGAGAGACGAGAAAATCCACCGCATGGCGAACAAGGGGTCCGGTTGGATCACATGGGCGAAGACGCGGAACATCTCAATGATGAAACAAGCATCGAGAATCATCATCGATCAAATCCGATGTTTCCTGATCGAGGGCTTCGCCTTCGAGTAGCTATCCCGTATGCCGGTCTCCAGCAAGGCGACGGCCTCGAAGTAACGGTCCAGGCCCGCACTGTAGTCTTTTGTCCGATCGAGCATAGCGGAGAACAGTCGAGGCTTGTGCTGTTCGATCAGCATCAGCTGCTCTTCCCCATGGTGGTACGGCCAACTGACACAATCCGGGGCTTGTAAGCCTTGGCGTTGCTCTCCACTCGGCTCTTGGGGACTTTGAAGATGCAGCACGTGTAGTTGTATGCCGAGGGCTTCAGAAGAGTCGGCGTCTGCCTGAACCGTCCCTCCATGTGAGAAGACCAGCCGCACCACGCCTCCGCTGCCACCGTGATTGCATGGTGGTCGGTGTCTCTGTTCATTCTTGTTTTGGTGGTTGATTCCGCCGTGTCAAGCTTTCCTGAGTCGTGTCTGTTGACCAATTTGCGTGGTGGAATTTTATGCTAATGCAAAGCCGTATGATGTGATCTGTTTCTTTATCTGATGAAAGACTTTCCCGTCATATTGCGTCGAAGGAAGAGGAGGAGGAGTCAACTGTTCCGCTGGTCAAAAAAGACGGAATTCAGCCCAACGAAATCTCAAAAATATCGTTAATATGTAAAATGTGATTGATAAATCTTTTGTGCCATCAATAATTAGTAAGCAACAAACGAAAACAACGATTTTACCATTCTCAAAGTTAGTGCGCATTAGTAGATTATTAGATGCTTTTAGATTGGATAAGTGGGCTTCTTCAATTATTTAGTAACTTAACAACAAAATGATAATTTCACCACTCATATTCCATAGTAGCTTACAAAGTATTTAAAATTTTACAAGTGTACTCCACAATTAATCAGTAACTTACCAACAAGATAATGATATTGATATGAGGTAACTATATATGTGTGTACTCGTGCATACTACGACGTTCATGTGTAACTATCTTAAACCTAGCATTCTATAAGACGTTCATGCAAATTGGCATTGGCAGAGTTCAGTCAATAACAATCAAGCACAGATGCCAATTTTTCAAAGACGGAGTCTGTTTTATAAAAAAAATTCATTCTTTTTAACAAGGTCAGTGCTATTTATATCATTTTATTGGCTCCTTGTACCATTATCACATTGATTTGACTATATTATCCTTTGCGGATATTATTTGTTACCTTTTTTTCTTCATTTTTTTTGTTTCAATTTACTAAAAGACAAAACTACCACATCCATTTCGAATGACTTTTTTTTTTCACCCTAGCCGCTTCTCCCACCCATTACATTTCAACGCTTCCTTTGTGTTTGTTTTCTTCCAAACTTACTCTCCATTGTTGTAATTTGAGCAAGCACTAATCATATATCTAAGTAAAGAAATGTTAGTTTTATCTGCAAAATTGTTTACTTAATTTTCATAGATTATCCTCATGTTCGTGAATTTTTCGATTTTGATTTTCAATACAAATTTATGAGAATTTACTCAAAAATTCAATATTGTGGTTAATGTATGCATTATATACAATTTACTCATCTTTCATTGTGTTGTTTTTTGTAGTAAAGTCACTATGGAAGATATTATTAAAGAGGACCCGAATCGCTTAAATGTATCTGTTGATGATGAAATTGTGAATAAAGAATATCAATCAATCATGTCAATAAGTTCATTTGAGACTTTACCGAGTAATTTTCTAACAAGAGAGGATCTTTTGAGTATTGTGTGGACGCATCTTCTTGCTCAAGGTTATGTTGTCTCTATAAAAAGATCAAATATGGACAAATATGTTCTTCTTGGTTGCAATAGGGGAGATAATTATCGTGATCAACATAATATTTCTTTTGCACGTCAGAGAACACGTCAGAGAAAAAAGATTGTATCTCATTTGATTGATTAGTGTTGGAGAAACATCTTTAAATAATTTTGATGATACCCAAACTATCCTTGATATAATATTTACATTTTGTAAGTGCAGATATATTCAAAGGACTGAGTGATAATTATAACGTTATTCATTGAAGAGAAGATCACAAGACTGTCCTTGAAGATTGTGTAAATAGTACCATCAATCTCAAAGATTAGTTAAATAAAGATGTCTTGTTCAAACTGAAGAGATCTAGTAATTGATGATGTTTAAGTAACGATTCACTTAATATGATTGTTATGTCACTATAATAGCCGTTGGGACTGAACATACATAACAGAAGATCTGGCAGAAAGGAGAAGAGTTGTTCTGACAGGCAGTTAATATTGCACTTACAGTAAAATAACAGAAGCTATTTCGGAAAAGTCTATAGAAATTCAGGAATAGGTTGTATGGATAGTCAGCTCCAAGGATAGCAGCTCCAACGATTCTAACCGCTACTTTGACTCTTTGGGACATCAGTAACGACTAGCTTGAAGATGCCTATAAAAGAGAAGGTCTCTGAAGCCAACATGTTAGAGTAAGAGTGTGTGTGCTTACAAGAATTTTGAAATCTCTTACTTATTGTATACTAAGCAAAAAGCTCATGCTTGTTGATAGCATTTGCTGCATTGTAATTGTATTGAAGTTTTAAGTGTACCAAGTGAGAGCAGCATCCACCTTTTGGTAATGTGATCAACAATCTGATAGGAGTAGTGTTTGCTAAAGTGTAACTTGATAAGCAAATTACTAGTGCAATCCAACCCAACTTGTGGCCGTTAGTGGTGAGAGTGAACGTAGACTTAGGAATAAAGCTGAACCACTATGTATTCTTATGTGCAGCTGTTTATACTTCTGTTTATCATCTCTAGCATACAAGCGATACTTTGTCTCTAATACATCTGGTGTTTTCCAATATCTCTTTGTTACACGCTGTTTTATGCAAAAACTGTAATATCTTTCGAAACAACCTATTCACCCTCCCTTTAGGTTACATAGTTAGTCCCAACAATTGGTATAAGAGCCTAGTTACTCGTCTTGAGAAAAGTATTTCTTCTAAGCATAAAGATCTTTTCTTATGGCTAACTTTGGTGGTTTTATCACTAGTGATGCTCTTGCTCCTAACAAGTCGCCTTACTTTGATGGAAGCAATTACAACTACTACAAGAATAGAATGCAAGCATATCTTGAGGAAATTGATCTTGAAATATGGGATGTGTTCCAACATGACATGGAAATACCTGCACTTGCTGTTGCTCATAGAGCTAGTCAAGAAATCCCATCGAAAATTGCTATTGTCGATGCTCCTGTAGCACAGAACATGGATGAAGCACGAAGAAGAAGAGCAGCATATAATGCAAAAGCTAAACATCTTCTTTACTGTTCTTTATCTATGACTGAATATAACAAAATTTGCACATGTGTCACCGCTAAAGAAATCTGGGATCTACTGAAACTCAAGTACGAAGAGACTGATTGAGTAAATGAGATGAAACTAAACATCCTTTTTGGATAGTACGAGCTCTTGAAGATGGAATCAGATGAAACAGTAGCTCAAATGTTCAATAGGTTCACAAACATAGTGAATGGCCTTGCACATCAAGGAAAAATATTCACCAATGAAGAAAAAGTGAACACACTATTGAGAGCCTTACCAAAAGAATGGAATAATGTGAAAACCTCAATTCGAGAAACAACGAGGATTCAACCAATCACGTTGGAAGAATTGATCTAAACATTCACACCCTATGAAGTAGAACAACAAATCGAGAAAGGCAGCTTAAAAGGTAAGAAAGCTATAACCTTTAAAGCTAACAACAATGATGCAGGTGATTTATTGTCATCTGAGGATGAAGGTGATGATGAAGACAAGATGCTGTTCACTCGAAGGTTCAACAACCTTATGAAAAAAGAAGGAAAATTCAAAGGCAAACAACAAATGAAGGCTCTTGAGGAAAAAAGATTCTACAATAGCAAGGAAGAACTCAAAGGTAGAGATCTTGTTTGTTATGAATGCAAAAAACCAGGTCACATAAAGCCATATTGCCCATTGCTCAAAAAGAAGAGAGGAAATAATGAGAAGAAGAAGAAAGCACTGAACGCTGAAACATGGAGTGAATCAGAATGCGAAACCAGCGGTGAAGAAGAAGCAAACCTTTGTTTGATGGACAACTCGGATCATGAAGAAGAAGATTAGGTAATTCAGCTTGAACTTTTTTATGAAGAAATGCAGGACTTTTTAAAGGAAATGTTTTATGAACGCAAAAAGGCTTTAAAAAGAATTTCTATTTTGAAAAGGAAGTACTAGATCTTACCACAAAAAAACTTACTTGCAAGACTGCATTTGACAACTTGAAAAAGGATTATGATCTCCAAGAAAAGTAAATTAAACTTTTTCAAGTTGAGAATGACTCTCTCAAGGAAGAAATTTCAAAAATTAGTACTAAGTTTTCTCTTGGTTCAGAAACCTTGAAGCACATTCTCTCGATTCAGATTCTTCATTACAATAAATGTGGTTTAGGACATGAGGAAAATGAAGATGAGAAGAATCCTTTTCCCGAACACAAAGAAAGATTGGCTAAACAACCTCCTAAACATCTTTATAAGAGTTATTATGCAAAACACTTCACCACAGTCTTTGGCAAACAATTTCTTGATTGCTCAATCTACAATGAATATGGTCATTTTAAATTAAAATATCCAAACAAGCAGATGATGCCCAAAAAGGTTCATAGAAGATTTGATGATGTTTTTAAATCTAACACTAAAGGACCCAAGTTTAAATGGATACTAAAGAAAAGATGAGCATCTCTCTCTACAGGTAATTTTGAAGAAAAACAAGTGGTATTTAGACAGTGGATGCTCAAGGCACATGATAGGAGATAGTTCCAAGTTTATAAGTCTCGTCACCTTAGATGGAGGCACTGTCACATTCGAAAGGAAAAGACAAAGGAAGAATTATTCGTAAAGGAAACATTAGATTAAGAAATTTGATCATTGAAGATATTTCACTAGTCAAAGGATTAGGTCACAATCTTGTAAGTATAAGCCAACTCTGTGACAAGGGATACAAAGTCAGCTTTGAGGAAGTTAAATGTAACAGTATAAGTCAAGATAGATCCCAATCATTCACGGGTAAAAGGTATCACAACATCTATGTACTAAATGTGAATTTTGATGATGTTCAATGTCTAATGTCTATCAAGGATGAATGTGATCCATGGCATAAAAAATTGGGGCACATCAATGCTAAGCAAATCTCTAAGATCTCATCAAAGGATCTAGTGCGTGGTCTCCCAAAAATCAACTTCAGTAAAAGTGATTCATGCAATGCCCGTACTCTGGGAAAGCATGTTAGATCATCTTTTAAATCAATAAACACAGTTGCTACTAACCAATCTTTGCAGGTTATGCACATGTATCTATTCTGACCCATAAGGACCATGAGTCTAGAAGGAAGAAGATACTATTTGGTAATTGTTAATGATTACTCAAGGTTTACCTGGGTAATGTTTTTATCTCATAAAAATGAAGCATTTTATTCATTTGAAAAATTTGCTTGAAAGATCCGGAACGAAAAGGGATACAACATCTCAACACTCAAAACAGATCATGGAGGAGAATTTGAAAATCAAATATTTATTGATTATTGCGATGAGAATGGAATAGAACACAATTTCTCCACAGCATACAGCCGTCAACAAAATGAGAAATCACTCTCTACAAGAAATGGCCAGAACCATAATGATTGAAAGCAGTACGCCTATATACTTCTAGGCTGAAGCAGTTGCTACCGCCTGTTACACGTTGAATAGGGTACTACTAAGACCATTGATGGAAAAGACTCCTTACGAAGTTTTCAAAGGCCAAAAACCCAATATATCATATTTCTATATATTTGGTTGCAAATGCTTCATTCTTAAAAATAAGAATGAAAACATTGGGAAATTTGATGCTCGTGCAAATGAAGGTATTTGTCTGGAATATTCAACTACTAGTAAAGCTTATCGTGTGTTCAATAAGGATTCACAGGTAGTTGAAGAATCCATAAATGTGAAGTTCAAAGACGATTAAAAGGGAATACAAACAAATGATTGTGATGAAGTCATGCTCTTGCCTTCTCCTACTAATCGGCAATAACAACAGCACCAAAATGCTAATGTTTCCAAGCATAACACTGTTCTCAAAGACTGGAGATACAAAATCAAGCATCTCAAAGAATAAATCATTGGAAGTATAAATGAAGGAATCAAGACCAAATATGCACTAAAAAGTCTGATGAATTCTTTGGCTCTCATATCTCAATAAGAACCTAAAATGATTAAAGAAGCTATCTCTGACGAAAGTTGGATAGAGGCTGTGCAAGAAGAATTGCATCAATTCAAACTTAATGAAGTTTGGTAATTAGTACAAAGACCCTCAGAC
Source organism: Syzygium malaccense (assembly GCA_031216405.1). Lineage (NCBI taxonomy): Eukaryota > Viridiplantae > Streptophyta > Magnoliopsida > Myrtales > Myrtaceae > Syzygium > Syzygium malaccense. The sequence continues at coordinate 5,667,137 of CM062253.1, read as the reverse complement.
CATCCTGTCATAGGAACAAAGTGGGTATTCAGAAACAAACTTGATGACAAAAGTAAAGTCACTCGCAACAAGGCAAGATTAGTTGCAAAAGATTACTCACAGGAGGAAGATATTGACTTTGATGAAACTTACGCTCCTGTTGCTAGATTGGAAGCTATACGACTATTAACTGTCTATGCATATTTTTACAATATTCATTTATATCAAATAGATGTCAATAGTGCATTTCTTAATGGTTACATCAAAGAAAAAGTCTTTGTTGAGCAACCTTAAGGATTTGAGGATCCAAATAGACCAGGATGTATACCACTTGAAAAAGGCCCTATATAAACTTAAGCAAGCTCCAAGAGCCTAGTATGAAAGATTAAGTACATTCTTGGAAGAACATAATTTTGAGAAAGGTAATGTGGATACTCCACTATTCATCAAAAAAGAAGATCTTGATCTTCTTATCATACAAATATATGTTGATGATATTATTTTTGGATCCACTAACGAAGAACTATGCAAGGACTTTGCAAAAATCATGAAAAGTGAGTTCGAGATGAGCCTGATTGGATCACTTAATTACTTACTTGGTATCCAAATAAAACAAACAAAAAATGGAAATTTCATCCATCAAGAGAAGTACACCGTAGAAATTGGGAAGAAATTTGGTCCGGAAGGAAGCAAAAAGGTAAATACACCAATGTTTGATGCTATCAAGCTAGGCAAGGATGAGAAAGGTAAATTTGTTGACTCCAAACTATATAGAAGTATGATTGATTTCTTATTATATCTTACAACATCTAGACAAGATATATTATTTGGAACTTGTCTATGCGCACATTTTCAATCTGATCCAAAAGAATCTAATTACGTATCATTCGATACATTGGCTTATTTCCAAAGCTAGGTATATGGTATCCCAAGAATTTAGATTTCACACTACTTGGATACTCAGATGCTGACAATGTAGGATGTAAGGTTGATTGAAAAAGTACATTTGGTACATGTCAATTAGGAAATATGCTAATCTCTTGGTTCTCAAAGAAGCAACATACATTTGCTCTCTCAACAATGGAAACTAAATATATTGCATTGGGAAGCTATTGTGCTCAACTATTGTGGATGAAATAGCAACTTCGCGATTTTGGAGAAACAAATGAATTCATTCTTGTATTGTGTGACAACAAAAGTGCGATCAATCTCTCAAAAAAATCCCATATTACACTCTCGAGCCAAGCACATTGAAGTAAGACATCATTTTATCAGAGACTTAGTAAGTAATAGAGAAATCTCCATTCAGTTTATCGAGTCGAAATGTCAGCTGGCTCACATCTTCACCAAGCCACTGAACAAATAGGCTTTCGAATTTATCAAAGGAAAGCTGGGAATATGCAATCCATTGGAATAAATTAGGTAAGATTCATCAACCTCTACTCGACAAAAACAAAGGACCTCAAGTACGGAGTCTCAAAAATTCAAAAATTATTATTGTTACAGTAACTATCCTTGAGATTTTCTTTCCATTCTGACATACTACTGTTATACCCGATCTACTCTAATTTGTTATTATTTGATTTTTTCTTGAAAATATATTGAAGTAAATAAGAAAGTTACCATTATTGAGTAATGGCTAACCTTCTGAACATGGCCAAACTCTCCTATTTATAAGGAGATAGTGCTCACATTATCCCCCATCTTGTAAACCACTTGGATAAACCTTTCCTCATTCTCTATAATTTCCTTAGCCATTTTCGTCTTCTTCATTCACATAAACCATCTCTCAAATGGCTCATAAGTCTTGCAGAGCCATTGGCACACGCAAATCCACTCGCACCATTATAATGCAATCGAGACTCTCTAAGGAAGAATCATCACACATCGATCTCACTGACCAACCTGAAATTCTACTAAAGTAACACAAACTCAAAGTCCTCCTATTTCTCAACCTGCTAGAGAACATGGAGAATTTGCAACTGCAAGCACGACCCCTCCATCCTCTACAGAAAGAATTGTTCCAAGTGCCAAAACTTCAAAATCTCAAATGTGCTTTGGAAAGAGAAAGGCCATCATATCTGATCTTCCACTATTACAACTGGAAGCACCTTCTCAGCCAACCATTTTACCTGGTACCTCTCTGGAATAGATAATACAGGCATTTGTCAAAGAAAAAGGGTATGTGCTTGTCCCTGCTGCAAGTAAGGCTCCTGAAACTCAACCCCTGGCACTACTTGCTAGCGAATCCTCTCAACCACTGCTAAGATTACCATCCACAAAATCTTCCATTGATGGAGAGGAAGAATCTGAGAAGTTAGAAAAAGAGCCATCACCACCTGTTCCAACTCCTACTCTTACTACACAAAGCTACCCAATGACTAAAATAGAAGAAGCCGCTGGAGATAAAAAAAGAGAAGATGACAATAACCGGGTCTTCCAAAACTTTGAACCTACTGAAGGTTTCATTCTAGACCCCTCCTTTGATTCTGAACTCTTTTTTAATCAAGAACACAATGATGCTTTTGAATCTTTTAATAATCGTGGTACTATTCTACATGGTTTTGTCAATTTCGACTATCTTGATGCCTATGACATTTTTCTCTCTGAGCTGTTTGAAGATGTTCGGCTAAAATCTTTCTGCATAATGTAAGATGAAGTGCACTCCATTCTCGTGGCCTTGTTCTATTCAAATTTGCATTTCTCAAACAGAAACACCTTCATCTTCTCTTTTTCCAAGAAAAACTACACTATCACTTTAGATGAATTAGCCGAAATCATCAACACCGAGTTCAAAGTTTTCAAAAAGATTCCTGTTGAACTAGACATTGCATACAGTTTTATTTTGGAAACTCCTGATTTTACTTGTGGCTCTAGAGAAATTGTTCCCTTGTACCTACTGTCCCTCAAAGCAAACTTCATTCAAAAAATCTTGATGCTCTGCTTGCACCCCAAATCATCCTTAACCAATGATATATCTCGTTATGAAGCATAGGTCATCTAAACCATTCTCACCAAATATGAAGATTTTTCCTTGGTACACATGATTTTCATCCACATGTACCGAACCGCCAAATGCAAGGCAGGTAAGCTACCTACGGTGCCCTCATCACTTTCATCTTCAAGCACAAACACATCGACTTATATGATGGTGTACCTCATAGCATGTCTCATGTGGAAATCGTGAAAAAGACTATGGATAAAATGATGCTCAGAATGACGCCTAAAGGATGGGTCAATCAGAAGAATGAAGTTGTTCAAGTAGGTCAAGGAGATGATGAAATAGCGAAGAAGGTTCTTCAAGAAAACCTAGCAACACAGGCTGTATCATCCAGTAAAGGGAAAGGCAAGGCAAGGCAACCACACATAGGCCGTCTGCTCGTCCATCTAGACTAGAGAGGTCCTCTTCTCCTATCGAATCATCGGTTACTCCCACTGCTGCAATCTCGAAGCTTCAAGCTAATGTTTAGGACATCAAAAGTTCCATTACTTCTCTCACTAAGTACTTGGTGAAAATTGAACAAACATTGCTTAGCTTGGATTGCTATAACCCTACTCAGCCTGACCTTGAGGAACCAACTGTTCGATCCTTCACCACCCAGCAAAGAAAATGCCATCGCACCTAACTTCTATTATCTACTTATGTTTTTTCTTTGCTTATGATTGATGTTAGAACAGCTGTACTTACCTGGTCATGTTTGACTGCCTTATCAATGCAAGAACTCTCTTTTCTCTATGATGTCTATTGTACGCTCTTTTTGCTGATAACAAAAAGGGAGAGAGAACCTGGATGTGAAAGCGAAAGGAAGAGAATCTTGAAGAAGGAGAAATGAATTATATTGAAATAGGGAGAGCAACATATTGAAGTACAAAACAATGTGAGATATGGCGAAATACTGTTTTACATCAAAACAGGGGAGCTTCATCGAAACGGAAAGAACAAGAAATTGCGTAGATAAACTCTAATCTCTTACAATTTGTGTCTGATGATATTCGCTCACTAGAATCTAGAAGATTTGCCCTTTTAACAGGTATACTATTAAAAGATTGTCTAGATATTGCCTCTAATATTTCTTGCAAACTTTTAAGAGATATTCTGCAAAGTATATTCTCTACGAAAAATCTTTACTCTGTAGATTTTCGTTAACAGCACATTAAATTCATTATATTTGTTTCACATCTTCATGATAGTTTTGTTATCATAAAAAAATGGGAGATTGTTAGAGAAACATATCTAAATAATTTTAATGATACCTAAACTATCCTTAGTATAATATCTACATTGTCTAAGTGTAGATATATTCAAAGGATTGAGTGATAACCATAATGTTATTCATTAAAGAGAAGATCACAAGACTGTCCTTGAAGGATCGTGTAAACAGCACCATCAATCTCAAAGATCAACTAAATGAAGATGTCTTATTCAAACAAAAGAGATCTAGTAATTGGTGATGTTTAAGTGACGATTCACTTAATATGACCATTATGTCACTGTAATAGCCGTTGGGACTGGATAGGCACAGCAGAAGATCTGGTAGAAAGGAGAAGAGTCGTTTTGATAGGTAGTCAGTATCGCAGCTACAGTAAAACAATAGAGCTATTTCGGGAAAGTCTGCAGAAGTTCAAGAATAGGTTGTATGGATAATCAGTTTCGAGGATAGCAGCTCCAATGACTCTAACTGCTACTTTGGCTTTTGGGACATCGACAACGACTAGCTTAAAGATTCCTATAAAAGAAAAGGTCTCTGAAGCCAATAAGTTAGAGTAAGAGTGTGTGTGCTTACAAGAATTCTGAAATCTCTTACTTGCTGCATACTTAGCAAAAAGTTTCTACTTGTTGATAGCACTTGCTGCATTATAATTGTGTTGAAATTTCAAGTGTACCAAGTGATAACAGCATCCATCTCCTGATAATGTGATCTACAATCTGATAGGAGTAGTGCTTGCTAAAGTGTAACTTGATTAGCAAATTACTAGTGTAATCCAGCCCAACTTGTGACTGTTAGTGATGAGAGTGGACGTAGGCTTGGGCATAAAGCCGAACCACTATATATCCTTGTGTGTAGCTATTTATACTTCTATTTATCACCTCTAGCATACAAGTAGTACTTCGTCTCTCATACATCTTATGTTTTCTAATATCTCTTTATTACACGCCGTTTTCTACAAAAACTGTAATATTTTTCGAAGCAACCTATTCACCCCCTTTTTAGGTTGCATAGTTAGTCTCAACAACTAGGTCCTTGCTATAAGAAGAAAAACAGAGCATGATCACTCAAAATATTGAATGCATCACACAATTCTAAAGTTGTCTTGACATCCTACTTGTCGCGGCTTTTTTGAAGTTGAAGCTTCTCCTGTGAAAGAGATGTCTAAAGCTGGTATACCTCATTGCCAAAATTCTTTATGAAAGTAAGCCCAAAGTTCAAGCTATTACTAAAACTATTTACAACATGAAAGCGAAATTCTGTTGTGAGTATCTGAATTGTGGCACTATGGTCCAAGCTTTATTGGAGGAGCTTAGTGTAGGTGGATTCATCTACAATTTTAATCATAATGTCGAGGGTCACCTGATGGATTAGTTTTTCTCTGATCCTATCTCCATGACACTAAAGAAGAGCTTCTTAAGTGTCTTTGTAATGGATTGTACTTATAAGACTAATAGATACAGAATGCCTTTATTTAGTATTAGTGGAGTTTCCGGCTTTGATATTTTTTCTACTCATGCTTTGCATTTTTGAGAAAGGAAGAAAATAAAGATTATGTTTGGGCTTTGACAATGATTAGCAACATAGTGGGTGTTGATTGTCAAGCTTTCTTGAGTTAGATTGATGAATGCAGTTCAATTCATTTTTCCTAGAAGTGAGAACTTGTTGTGCATTTGGCGCATTGAGAAGAATATTGTGGTAAAATGTAAATCTCAGTTTGAAGTCCAAGGTTCTGAACTCCAAGAGCGAAGTGGAATATGGTGAAAAAATTCAGCAATTTGAAGAGCGTGGTAAGGAACAACCCTTGGTTCTTAATTATATTAAAAATACATGATTTCCTTTCAAAGAGCTTTTTGTGCTTGCTTGGACAGCCTTGCATGTGCATTTTGGGAACCATGTTACTTCAAGAGCTGAAGGGGCACATTCGACTTTAAAAGCATATCTACAAGTTTCAATGAGAAATTTATTTGAGGTGAAACAGAAAATATACCTTATAGTTAAGAATCAGTTTTCAGAAATCAAAACCAAATTGTCAAGTGAAAAGGTAAATATTCCTCATCGGCTTCATATTCCTCTTTTTAGCAACTTGATTACTTGAGTGTTGGTATTTACTTTAGATAAGCTCTACAAGCAATATGAGATTGCTAAAAGAGTTGAGCTACCTAGTTATACCGGCCATTTAATGCAATCCATGGGCCTTTCTATGTTCATGAAAGAAGATTTAGGTTTTCCGATGGTTTACCTCTAGATTTAATTAATCAACAATTGATGCTTGATATAAGGTCCTTTTTGGATTGTGATATTATGCAAAACGATGACGAAGATTTATTTCGGCAACAACTTCCTGAGTTGGAAAGGAGGTATAAAAAATGGCCGCTTTCCAAAAAGAAAGTTGTTTGAAAGTAAATTGAGTAATTTGTATGAGCAAGTGATCCTTTCTTACACAAGTCCTTAGATACCTTTCATGAAGGCCGTGCTTCCGGTTCAAAACTAAAGTGGCAGCAACTTCTATCCAATGCGATCCTTCTAAATTTGAGGTTGTTGAAAAGGGGAAGGGATTTGGTACTTGTAAAGTTTATGGCCATAATAGTCGAACATGTAAATCTAAAGGTAAAGATCTTGGAGCAAACTCATGTTCAAAGGCCATTGGAATTCATGATGGTGAAATATAGCAGGCAATAAGAACTCAAGCATGCAACAATTCAACAATCTATGGACCATATGACAATATTCAATATTGTTTCTGAATTTGAATTAATGGAAAGACAACATTGAATATTTTCACACAGCTCATAGATTACATTGAACATATATCAAAAGTCTAGGAATAACATTGAATAAATTAAAAGTTCAGGAATCACATTGCATATTGAGCTGAAGTTCAGGGGACCACATTGAATAAATTAAAAGTTCAGGGATTATATTGCATATTGGGCTAAAGTTTAAGGGTCATTTATGTCATTATCCCATAAAATTAAGAGCTTGATAGGTGCCACTAGGGTTCTGTTTAATTTACTTTGGTGTTATGGAACGACATACAACGTGCAGGGAGCTGTATCTGACAACTAGCTGTTCGAATTTTCTTGGTCAAATATTCAAACATCCATCACAAAGATCGGCTAATTTAAAGGATTATCAAGCGAGAGTCTTCAAATGACCAATAGATTTCGCTAGAACATTCCCGCTATAACTTGCAGTGGACCCATTCGTCCCCCAAAATCTTCTAATGCTTTAAGAAAAAATCCTAGAAAGAAGACAGACCGCGTGTGGGCAAATTCCAAGTTGCCGGGCAAATATGTCAAAAGCCATAACTGGCTACCTGTAAATGCCAAAAGATGGGACGCACTTGGAGATCATTGTATAAGACAATCTGGTCGCTCTTTCTCTTACAAAGATAGAAAACTGGACTTGTAACATAGCACGGCGATCGAATTTGTTAACCACCGTGCTGCATTGCTCGCACCATCATCTCATGTGTCTGATTCAAGAGCACGATCTAGAAGCCGAGCTTCTAAGGCGGTGTTTAGCATCCATGAAGATATGCTGGACCCACTAGATGACTTAGAGCGGCCAAGTGACCCCTCCATAAACCCGCTTCGGCCCAAACGGCCACTAACTGGCCGCACCCCCTAGGTCAAGCAACCCAGCCACCACCTAAAAGCCCCTTTGTCTTTAGGCGGTGCCCCAAGATCTAGTGGCCCCCAAAAAACAAAAAATGTCCCCCCATGTCAAGCGGTCCAACCACCCCTAAAAAACCAAAAAACCCAACATCCGCGCCCTGGCCCTCCTACCGCTACTACTCGCAGACGTCTATAATGGCGACTCAAAGTTAAACGACCAGCTAGTTTGTAGAAGGATCCTCGCCGGAGTAAATCAGATGTGCAATTCTTTTTTCAATATTTATACTTTTTTCTGGTATTTTAGACATAAGGATTAAGTGTGTGGTTATTCTTTTGTATTCCAATTCTATCTCTAGGGGTTTTTTTTTCCTGTCTCTAGGTTTTATTCCTAGTTGTTTGGTCTTCTCCTCCACATAATAATGGGAGCCCTTGATTACGAATTTATTAATATCCGCTTAGAATATATCGTCTCACTTTATATGTCAATTCTATGAACTCATTTCTGCATCTCAAATGTCTCTGATCGAACTTTCGAGAGAATATTTATAATGCACTAGTTGACTGGATGTGCCTTATCAAAGACATATTCAACCTTAGATAATGGAAAGCGGCCGTTCTGCGAAACAAAAACCCTCATTAAAATTACGGTTTACTTAGGTTTTTGAGAGCATATATTGATAGAAATTAAATTGGCCAAGTTAAAAGGGCCAAGTTACCAGATTTGCACAACAAAAGTTACATCAACATCCAAAACACTGAGAAAATTCTCACAATTCATCTAATTCATCCAAGAGGAAAACTACATTACACGAAAATATAGGAAAATTACCAAAAAAGTTATAAACCTATTGCAATTGTGCCAATTTAGCCTAATGCATTTTTTTTTTACCAATTGAGTTCCAAACTTTTTAAATTTGTGCCAATTCAGTTAAGCCAGAAATCATTAATAAGGATGCTGGCCGTTCTATATGACGCGGTTGGCGTTGACGTGGACACTTTTTAATAATGTTTTAATATTTTCTCAAATTCTTATTTATTTTTTATTTTATTTCTAATTTTTTTATTTCTTCCCTTCTTCCTCTAGCCGGTTGTCAGATCTCGGCGATTGACTAGAGGCGAGGATCGGCAAGGTTGACCTCACCAACCATTGGCTAGAGCGAGCCGACCATTGGCTAGGTCGAACTTGCCCTCGCCGTCGATAGGTAATGTGGAAGGCGAGTGTGGGTGTCTGCTTGTTTCTTGCACGCTTGTTCGCTCTTGGACCAATCAATCGATTCACTCATTAATGAGCAAAAGAAAGAGAGAAGGGAGGAACACGCGGAGGTACGAAGAATTGCAGGTATGTCGGTTGACGTCTCATTGTCATAGCGAGCCACTAGGAGAAAATACGCCTTTGCTGTACTCTGACCCACCAGAAGGGGCGGGTGAGGCTCGATCTCCCTCATCTTTGGCTGGTCGTTGAGGTCCGACGACCGGCTAGAGTAAGAAGGGAAGAAAAAAAAAAGAAAGAGAAATAAAAAATATGGAAAAAAGAAAAATAAATAAAATTATTAAAAATTATCAACGTCAGCGCTGGCTGCGCCACGTAAGATGGCCAATGTCCATGTCAGTGATTTCTGGCCAAAATTGATTCGATGGACTGAATTGGCACAGATGAAAATTGTTTAAGGCTCAATTGGTAAAAAAAATTTAGATTGGATTGGCATAATTGCAATAGGTTTAGGACTTTTAGTAATTTTTTCCGAAAATAAAACATACTTTTAGACACGTGAGACCCTGAACTAATACATAAAATTTAGAAAGATTAGTAAGTTCAACTAGAATTAAAAAACTATCATTTAAAATGCTAAAAAAATATTAATGATTGTTGCGACCCTCCTGGAGTAGTCCACGCATCTGGGGAAACATAGGTTTAGAAATAATATCATGTTGGGAACCAACGGTCTTCAATTGGCACAGATTCTCCTAAACTCTCCCTCTCACGACTTTGAAAAATTCATTCAAAATCTGAAAGATATGAAGATGAGAGATTCTATCCTAGAATGGAGTCATCACTAGCCTATTGAAGCTGGCTAGGAGCCAAGTGAGAGACAGGAGTATATCTCACATCTTACGTAACCGGAGATCTAAGTAAGGGAACTTGATTACACTAATTATTTAACTAACGCCCTTTCTTGTAAACTTGATTATTTGTCAACTAAGTGTCACATGCGATCTTTTATCCAATTTGAATCTTAAAGTTATTGGCTGCTAGGTGCTCATGCAATGTTTTTATGTTTATTATGATCCTAGAATGTAACCTAACCATCCAACTAAAAAATGAATTATAGCACAAAAACAATGTGAAAGCAATCACAACAAACACATCAAGAATAGTAATAAAGAGCGAGTAAAGTGTAAAATGCTAGAAAAATAGTTGGGAATAATGGAATCAGATTTTCATACGTGAGTACACTGTCTCACCCCCCCCCCCCCACAAAGTTGCCGATGGTTATTGACAATAATTCTAGGATACAATAAAGTCTCAAATTGATAATACAATATAGCAATTATGGTATTTATCCAAGTACTTTCAAAAGGAAACAATTAGAGAATAAATTCTGTATTTTAAGAAATGAAAATTCAAAGTAAAAAAACATTGAAAGAGAAATGTTGAATATATAATACTGAAACCCTTAGGTAAACAAATATACGTTGATTAGTAACAATTTTGGTCCACAAGCGTGCGAGCAAGCAAGGTGCTAAATGCGCCAAAATCATGGACCGCACGCGGGTACTCTAGGGTCCAGCCCTCTTAGCATATGGTGTTCAATTATAAGGTTAGAAGATTTCCGCACTTATATATTGGCCCACACACTCACATCTTTTTTATGTGGGACAAGACACATCTTTGTTTGTTTTACAAACAAACTATCAACATGAAGTGTGGCTAAACAACCTGATATGGGTTGGACAAATAATATACATGGCCTCATTATTGAGCCCTGGGACATGAGTCCCATGAGCTAATTTTGGAATGGAGTCTAAGTCTAATTCTAGAGAGACCTATCTATCACATGCAAACTTTAATCCATTATTCAAAGTAAACTACACTAAGCTATGCTAAAATGACACGGAATAAAACATATGTCTAAGCAAGCCTAAGAACTAACAACTCCTCTTTAAACCAGCCCGAAACCCCTCAAAACCAAACTAACTTGCAAGCTATTGCAATATCGAGCATGTATAATCACCATTTCAACAAAGAAGACCTACACATTAATGTGCAAAATCACCTAAGGCATAGGGTACATATAGCATTTCTTCACGGGCCACCAAATGAACCATCATGTATCTATAAGATCATTCTTGACTGTATTTGGTTGACCATGTTAGGGTTTCGTTCTTTTCTCTCTTTGTCGGCAAACCTCCTCATCTTTCAAAAACTCGTCCCTCTTTCAAAGCTCTTATGAAGACTCTCAACTCCAAAAACTGAAGCTGAGAACCTACTTAGTCTTTGGTTTCTTTTTCTCTGCTTTGATTGTTTTTTCTTTTTTCTCGTAATCTGTTTTGGGAGTTTGTGCGTATGAATAAATTTCTGTAGTTGATCTTGGGTGAACGTAAAGACCAATTTGGCCATTCGTCCAGTTGACAGCCACCAAGGAGGCTGTTCATAATGTGACTTCATAACATCTTCGAGATTATGCTGCTCTCCTCTCCCAATTTAAATTTAGGACTAGATGTGGGGGTTAGACTCTCCCAAACTAGATCTAGATATATATTCGAGAGTTCTTTATAGGCATTTAATGTGTGTTCTTTCAACATATCAATGTTGGTGTCTTTGCACGACAATAATGATGAAAACGTTGAGTCTAGGCATGCACCGCAAGCTATTGCAAATGGAGTGGAAGATCTCTGTGTGTGTTCATTACTGAATTTGGTGATTGGCTGCTGATGTTTACAATAACAAATCTATTCTTGAGAGATGAGAGTGTACTTCTAATTACAGACTGTGCTTTATTATTTGTATTCAGGCATTTGCTTTGTTCTGCAGTTATTTGAAATCTACTAGGGTCGAAAGCCTTTTATGTACATCTCTAGTATTATTCTGAGAAATGAATGGAACATTCTTTCTGATAAAACAAAAATGACCATGTCCACTAACAATCCTCAGAAATGCAATCTATCTATTGCCCATATCGATGAACTGTAGACATGTTGAATTTGCTAGAAAATCAATCATACAGCGACAAATCATTATGAATGATCGATAAAACCACCCAATTAGACAAAAATCACCCTAATTCGCGCCCAAAGATCAACATTAAGAATACGTCCAGCAACATCCAGAAAAAAAGAGAGCATTCAAGGCCAAAATTCATGATTATCAGTAAATAATAGACTTGAAATCGATGCCATATTTTCCTCCAATTGTATATGGGCTCACGTGATCAAGGTAACAACCAATCGAAGTTAAATGAAGATCATCAATGCTTGGACAGCGGACAACCGTTTAATTTCAGCAAATTCAAGCATGACAACATGATTATTTCTTTTGAAAAGTAACATGGATTCCTCGCCGTAACTCATTATGTGAGAAGTACGTGTAATAGGGTTAATATAACGAAAAACTCCAAACTGGTATACCCGTGACAAATTTATCTCAAATTAATTTTTTGACTACCAAAACCCCAAAACTGATGTACGTGACAAATTTATCCCAAATTAATTTTTTGACCGCTAAAGATCCTAAATTGATGTATTTGTGACAAATTCACTCTCTGTTATATTGAATTAACATAAAAAATTCATAAACTAGTACACTTATGATAAATGGAGGGTAAAACCCAAAAACTGGTACATTTGTCAATTGCCACGTATCATTTAACTTAACAATTTTATAGTAAAAATTAACGAAAACTAACACGGAGTAAATTTGTCACAGATGTATCAATTTGGAGTTTTTCGTGGTTTTAACCAGTGCTAATATGATCAAAGTAATTGCAAATTAAGATAAGGTTGATGCCAAAGTAAGGCTCTACAATCACAGCCAGCAAGCTCCCATGCAATTCCAGTAAATCCACCTCCTAGGGGCTGACCTACAACATACGCGCCTTATTTAATGTCCTGGTGGCTGGGCAATCCTGAGCGCCCCTCTATTCCCCCTATGTTTCCCTTGGATCTTTGTCTTCTCCGGGGAAGGGAATATCCCATTTAGGGTTTGTACATTCCCTAAAGTCTAATGAAGAGACCTTAGGAAATGAAGTCTTTTAAGGATCTACTCAGGTTCAAAGTTGTTGTAACACGATTGTTTTACACAAAATCAACATGGATCCAGCTTAACACAATCCAATGCAAGAATACATGATTACATGGACATTCTGAAGATTCGCCAGGACCAAGACAATGAACAACACTAGAAATCCCCAATTCCCTAAAGATTTTGAAAGAAACCCATTCCAAGTATCAACTTAAGAACAAGCAAAAACATGCCCAAAGAGTGACCAACGAGTTTTTCAGGGCATGTATCAATGCACGGGCGAGGAGTTCCTTCAAACCATCAATAATGACATGAAAAATCAATGTAATCAACTATCAATTAACATAGGCGACTACAGTATAGCATGGATCATCAAAAGGCCATTCTCGAATCATCAATGTGAGGTCTTAGCCGAACACCAACAGAGCAGCAATCGTTTAGTAGACAGATCATTCAATGAATCGGGCGGACAATACGACGTGAGATGGTTATCTTGAAGTTAGTAGAGACAAAATTAACAAATTGGAAGGCAAACGAAGAACAATCCAACATCAAAGTATTCTCAACCAACGAAAAACAGAACAGCTATTGAACTAGATGACATGAGAACTCCTCCCCGGTTTGATGAATGGTGATATAATATTTAAATATTAAATAACGCTTTTATCTAATAGATTAAATTTTTTAAATAGTTGGCTATGGCCCCATTAAAATCTCATATGATATTAGAGCTGGAGGTCCTTAGTTCAAAATTTTCCAAGCCTCATTGCCTCTCCAATTAAATATGTCCAAGCTTATTACTAGGCAAAAAAGACTAGACTAAGTATGAAGGAGAGTAATGGAATATTTAAATATTAAATCACACTTTCATTAATAGTTTAAACTTTAGAATAGTTGGCTGTAGTCCCACCAAAATCTCACGAATGGCAAATTGAACTAAGGTTTTCTCAAGCCTCAAGTGTCATTCTAACCAAGATCCTCAGAACAAATTGAGCTATGGATGATTACTAGGGATCGACTACAGTGATGTGCAACTTGAATCGCGGAACCAAAAAAGCAGTAATAGGGAAGTACGCACTGAAATGACGACGCCAATCAAAGGTAGGGTGGTCAAAGTGGTGCAGCGGCGAAGGATCTTCGCCGGAGGAGAGATGCTGAGAGAGAGGTCCTTTACATCCCTGTAAGTGTGTGCGAGAGAGTGATGAAAGAGAGTTCATCCCCCCATTGAAAAATGGTCTCTCTCGGTATATATAGAAAGAGGGGTCCGTCAAGTATTTTCTAACGAACGTGAATACTCCGAATGACCTAACTTTTTTTTTGGCCTAATATCCTATAAAACCTCCAACTTTAACTCTTATCTCGATATTACCTTTCGTCTCATAAAAAACCTCCAACTTTAGGTTATGTCCCAATTATACCCTAAACGTTTTTTGTCTCATAAAAGACCTTCAACTTTAGGTTTAATCTCTATTCTACTCTAAACTTTTTTTTTCTCATGAAAACCCTTAACTTTAAGTCTAGTACCAATTCTACCCTAAACCTTTTTTGGTTTCATAAAAAAATTTCAGCTTTAGGTTTAGTTTCAATTTCACCCTAATTTTTTTTTGTCTTATAAAAGATCACAAATGTTTACTTGAGTCCCAAATCTAATCTTCATTAACCCTTCGTCAAAATTGCCCTTAATGATTTTGCATTCTTTGATCTCTCATGCTTCGGAATGTTCCATCTTTTGCAATCAGAGAGTTCGCATTCAGGATACTCGAACAACTCGTGTTTGGGAGTTTCCATTCTCTCGGTTGTCAGTGAAAAATTTTGGATGGAGGGTTAATGGGGGAAAATTTATGACTCAGGTAAAAGTTTATGATTTTTTATGAGACCGTAGAAATTTTAAGGTAAAATTGCAACTGGAAGGTAAAATTGGGACAATACCTTAAGTTAGAAGTTTTTCATGTGACAAAATTTTAGGATAAAATTGGGACAAAACCTAAAATTGAAGGTTTTTTTATGGATTTAAGAAAGGTTAATGGTAGAATTGTGCTGGACTTGAATTTAGAGGTTTTTTTATGAGATAAAAGATAAAATTGAGACAAAAGCTAAAGTTGGAGCTTTCTTAGGGTATTATGCATTTTTATAATTGATTATGTTTTTTTATCAAATGCTGTAGGCTTCCTTTCTTAATGCGAACTGGGCTGATGGGCCTGAACTGATTTTAATGGGCTGCGCTCGTACATTTCTGGATAGATGAACTCTGTCGCGAATTGTAAATGTGTGATGCCCTTTTTCATCTATAGTAGGTCTGCTTTTGTAAGTCAATGGCTAGGGATTCTTCAAGAAAGGACATGACCAGCATTCCTATTATAGATGCATATATTTTATGTTTTTTCCTCGTTCTACACTGCACGCATATCTCCCCCTTGTACGGGCTTGATAAAAAAAATTTTCGATTGCCCACCATATTTGCCCTTAACAAAACTATATCTTCTATCTTGGCCTTTATTTATTAAAATTTTCGGCCATAAAGATATTCTATGGGTTTGGCCAAAGTTCCATGCTCTTATATGCTTGGTCTAGCTTATTAATTAAGTTTAGAACTCCCTTTTCAGTCCATTTGCCGCCGTCCGATGAATGCAATTATATGGACCTATTTCTATGAAATTCTTCTAAAAATTATGTGCAATTTAAATCATTTTATAAGGGCTGGGATGAATCTCTGATTTTTTTATCCAATAAATTCCGAAATTGGTTTTCCAAAATTTAGGTGGCAAAGTGACCGAGCAAAAGGATGTTGCAGTATTGTGGACAAAATTTGAGTCATTTTATCTGATAAAGGATTTGGACAATCACTTGTACATGCTGAAAAAGATGTTTCAGTTCTCGATTATTAAAGGCACATCCATCATAGCCCTAGCTCATGATGAACTTCAAGAATGTCAATGAGGCCTCGCCTAATGAGAAACATGGTATGATGTTGTTGGCATCTCTATCAAATTCTTTTGAGCACTTTATAGATTCACTGCTGTAGGGGCACACTAAGATTACCTTGGAAGAGGTGAAGTCCACCTTGTTTTCTAAAGAGTGGCAAAAAAAGTTACGACAAAATAACTTAGCACAAAATATGGCGCAAGGTTTGGTTATCCGAGGTAGAGATGAACAAAGAGAGTCTAGAGGTAGCAAATAAAAGAGCCATTTTAAATCGAGGTTTAATGTTCGGAATCATCGATGTTATCATTGTGATGAGGTAGGTCACTACAATAGAGATTGTCCGAAGTACAAGAGTAAATGAGTTAAGGAGGAGTCTGTAGGCAATGATAATATTGATATTACAACAGAAAATAGTCTAGTGATATCGATGATGTGTTAAGAATCACCATGAGTTCATCAAGTGATGATTGGGTGCTTGACTCTGGATGTTCTTATCACGTGACTTCTCATATACCGGTGTGATATCACACTGGTCCAATGTTCTCACTTCTCATAGACTTCTAATCAAGGTCTAATGTTTGGAATCGTCAATGTTATCACTATAATGAGGTATGTCACTACAATTGAGATTATCCGAAATATAAGGGTAAATGAGTTAATGTGGAGTTTTCGGGCAATGGTAATATTGATATTACAGTAGAATTGGTTCTAGTGATGTCGATAATATATTAACAGTCACCACGAATTCATCAAGTGATGACTAGGTGCTTGACTCTAGATATTTTTATCATGTGACTTCTCATAAACACTGGTTTACTACCTATCAATACATAGAGGATGGTAAGGTGCTTATGGAAAATGGTTCTACTTGTGAAGTGGTAGGGATCAAAACAGTTCAAATCAATATGCACAATGAGATGGTGCTAACGTTGACAGATGTAAGGCATGTACCGGAGCTGAGAAAGAACCTAATCTCATTGAGTGCTCTTGACAAGTTTAGATATCGGATTTCTGCTGAAGGTGGAATTTTAAAGGTCTCTCAAGGTGTGCTTACGATGATATGAGGGAAGATAAACTGTCGGTTGTATCACCTCTAATGAACAACAGTGATTGGCTTGTTTGCTAGATTCTTGGATACTTTTGGTTAGGACACAACATAGAGCATATGAGAGTTGGACACATGAGGGAGAGGGAGATGATTGATCTGAGTTAGAGCGGTTTACTGGGAGGCCATCAGATTTAGAAGTTGAAATTCTGTGAACATTGCAACATGGGTAGCTAGTGAAGAGCGAAGTTTAGTACGACAATTTACTGGATCTCGGAGATTGTAGGCTACATACACTCGGACTTATGGGGACCCTTTTAAGTCCTATGTAGGGGTGGTGCTAGGTATGTGTTGTCCTCTGTTGATGATGTTTTGAGAAAAAGTCTGGATTTGTCTTCTAAAGCACAAGAGTGAGGTGCTCAGTTTGTTCTAGTCGTGGAAGACAATGATCGAAAAGCAGACAGTAAGAAAGATCATATGTCTGAGAATTGATAAAGAGTTAGAATTCTGTTACAATGAGCTTGGCTAGCTTTGTATAGAGAAAGACATAGTGAAACACTGCACTGTTGCCAATTCACCATAGCTTAATGGAGTTGTAGAACTGATGACCATAATTATATTGAAGAAAGCTTGCTCTTTACTCTTTAATGCTTGATTAGATGAAGATTTTTGGGCTGAAGTAGTAAATAGAGCTTGTTGGTTAGTCAACAGATCACCATCACCAGCAATTGATTGGAAAAATCTGAGGAAATATGGTCAGGTAAGTCTGTCAATGACACCAAACCAAAAGTGTTCGGTTGCGCTGATTATGTTTCGTGTAAGTGATGGTATGCTGGAGCCAAGGTTAAGAAAATGCATATTCCTAAACTATGCATATGGGGTGGAGGGATACAGGCTCTGGTCCACTAAGGAAGATTCATTCGGTTTAATGTTCAGTAGAGATGCTACCTTTGACAAATATACTCTATTTCAAAAGAGGAGTGAGAGATCAATTATGGAGAAAGATTTGGATGGTGTTTAGAAACAAGTGGAGCTTTAGGGAGAGTCTAGAGATATTCAGAGTGTAGTAGATGTCATAGCATCTGCAAGGTCCCAGATTCCATCAAAGCTTATAGTTGTTCCAAGGTCACATTTGGTGAAACTTCGAGGTGGTTAGCGGAGATTGATGAGATAGATCGATGATTGTATGAAGATATTGAAATAGATAATTTGGGTATAGTAGAGACAGCTTCAGGTATGGAGATGCAGAGAGAGATTACTAGAATGTTGCGACTGACTCGAAAGAGTTAGATTAGGAAAGTGTCAGAGCACTTCAACACGCAGTTGAGAAATTCTAAAAATACCCTATTTACTAGTTCATTGGCGACCCAAATTTCTGTGCCAGATAAGTATGTCAGGAGAGGATGTGACCATAAAGAAACTTCTTGCGGTGGAGAATCCTATGGACACGTGGACCAACTTCATTTCTCTAGACAAGTTCAAGCTTTGCTTGAGTTTGATGGGTGTCTCTAATGGTTGAGTGTCCGTCGGGGCATTAAAAGAGTTAGCATGAATGATGAGCACTATGACTTAACTAGAAACGACGAGTCAAGATGGGGAACTTTTAAATTATATCTCGAATTTTAGTTTGTGTATGAAATTCGAGCTATTTGGAGGACTTTGATTTGTTCAAATTTGGTGCGCTCACTAATCCAATTCAAGTTTGGATTTTGTCGGGCGGGTGGTTTTGTTGGATGTAGATAATGAAGCGTCAACAGAGTATATTTGCTTCGGCCGTAGGTTTGATTGCATTTATCTAATATAGGTGTACAGTGGACGTCTAAGAGCCACACAAGACAAGGAGCTTTTCTGTGGGTTCCGGTCAAAAGTGGATTTGTTGAGCCTTGACTGACGACTTCCACTTCGACGATTAGAACCTAGAGAGCGAGAGTACTTTCTCGTTTGTGTACATCTTGGAGTCTAATCTCCGAGATCGACGGACAACACGACAAAACCCTAAAGAATCATGGGTCAAGCAAGCGTGTGGGGTCACGGAAATAGTTTTTCATCTCTATTGAAAAAATTGTCAAAATATTCTTATCCTATCACATTTTTATTAATTTTATTTTAAATCTTTTAATTGTGCTGATTGAATTCTAAAAATTTTCACGTTTTATCAAATGAATCTATTCTGTCAATTTTAGTTAGAAATTGCTAATGTGGATGTTTGCTATTCTAAGCGACACAACAGGCATTGACGTGGACAACTTTTAATAATATTTTAATATTTTTTTGAGTTCTTTTATTAATTTGTTTTATTTTTCCTATTTTATTTTATTCTCTTTCCTTCTTTACTTTTCTCATTTTTTCCTTTCCTTTTCTCTTCTCTTCTCTTCTTTTTTTATTTTCTTTTTTATTTTTTATTTTTCCCTTTTTCCCTTCGCGGCCATCGCAAGGCCTCGTCAATGGCTGGCGGAGGAAAAAAGAAAAAAATAGAAAAGGAAAAAAATAAAAAAGTAAAGAAGGAAAAGAGAAGAAAAGAAAAAAAGGAAAATTAATAAAATAATAAAATATTTGAAAAATATTAAAAATTGTCCACATCAACCCGACCATGCTTGTCGGACGGCTGGCGTCCACATTAGCAATTTTCAATCAAAATTGATCAGATGGGCTCAATTGGTAAAAATGAAAATGTTTAAAACTCAATTGGCATAATTAAAATGTTTATAATTGAATTGACAAAAATGTAATAAATTTAGGATATTTTGAACAATTTTCCCCGTCTCTTTTCCTTGCATGGCGCTTTCATGTTCTGCGTTTGTCTACCGCTACTTCACTTTCTCACAATAATCGTCAAATTACGACATTGAGAAATTACGAGCATCATATAGATTCTTTTCTTTTCTTTTCCAGAGGTGAGAAAGGAGAAATCGGAGTGTCCCCAAGAAAGCATTACCAAGCATATAATTGGACGGCTTGATGTTGCCATCGACGATTTGATCACTCGTTTCGTGACTTGACTTCCGCTTGGGGTCGATTGTGATGTGTATGAATAGTGAGTCTTCACTTGCTACTTTCGATCATGAAAGCGAAACGCAAGATGCAAGACGATAGTGATGATGATAATCGAGATTGTGACGGATTGATCTTTAATTATATGTTTTATCTAGTGGTATCAGAATCGAACCAGAAAACCGAAATCGAAACTTGAACCGAACCAAAATTTCGTACATTTTCAGTTTGATTTTGATTGCGGTACGGATAATAAAAAATAACTGTTTTTTTTTATTTTGATTCGAATAGTTTCGATTCGGTTAACAGATCCAAATTAAAAATCGCCTCTTCTTAATATTACAGTTTACGCATTGTCTCTCCTTTTTAACTAAACATCTTGTTTGGGTTATACTTGGTTCAGGTCGCGGTTCGGTTCAAAGCTAATACATATCCAAATAGTTCGATTTTCCTAGCTAATACATACCATCCTGTTGGCACCCCTAGTTTTATCCTTTTAATTGTCAGATGCTTAATGTATGTGGGACACTAAATACGTATAAAGTCTTGTTGACCATTTGGCAAAAGTTTATAATGCATAACCAAAATTGTACGATTCTCGTGCGCGTGTTGCGATCTAACGATCGCATCTTGTTCTCGCTGAGATTTACCAAAAAAAATTAGAAAATTGAATTGGAAATAGGATGGTAAACTCTTCTAGGGTACAAAAAATTAGAAAATTGTCCACACCCCGTTGTAGGTAAGTCGTAATATCTCTAACGTTGCTCTTATTTCTTGGAACAAGTCACGCTGAATTACTCCAAAATCCTATACTATTCTTTTAGGGTAAAGATACGCCAGCCCATCTCGGATAGATAAACTCCGGACCCATGAAATACCCTACTGACCACACGGACTACATATAACAAGAGCCGAAACTCTGGTCGATTTCTCAAACACAAAGCTAATTACACTCAGTGATCGAGAATTGAACTCATCTCGTGTGCCTAATTCATATAACTTCTCAATCAATAAGTCAATCCCTTGGGTTAATCAGTGATATTCCTTTGCATGCCTCATTTTTCAATTAAATCCTTGCACTTTTGATATATTTATTCAAGTCCTTGAACTGGCGTCTATTTTCCAGCTAAGATGCCTCATGCTTACGAATGCTATTAATTGGAGTTAACGTGCCCGTCGGGGCCGATCAGAGTCAAATGTGGAAAAATTTCTTGATTGTGGACTAATGCATGAGGCTAGAAACTTCAGAATTAGGCACCACGCGACGGGGACTTGAGTCATGAAATTTCTTAACATGAACACGGTCCCCGAGCTTTCTACTTCTGACTCTTGCTGGCTTGCGTGGCGGATGGGGTTGAACTTTGCGTAGAAAAGTCATGCAAGTTACGGGAGTTCATTAGATAAATTGACGATTGAAAGACTTAACGAAAAATATATGTGAGTTCGAGACCAAAAACGAAAATTTGGATAATAGAAAAAAAACATAGAAGGAGAGTAAAAAAACCAACATTTGTCCCAATTCCTCGAGATTGGTCCATTAAAATAAATAAAAGAACACATGCAATTGGACCTATTTATTCATACTTTTCAAAATAAGCCATCTTGTTTAATTCTTATGAATCTTCTTAAAAGTTCACAAGCAGTTTTTGGATAGAAGGAGAGTAACTCTAGCTGAAAGTGAGGAGATATTTGACTTGATATCTCGTAAGGAAATTACTACTAGAATCTGATATGACGATAGGTTGTGTCATATTTGCTATGAATTGACAGCATGATATAAACCTATAGATATATGTTGGAAAAATTATCAAAAAAGTTGTAAACCTATTGTAATTATGCCAATTCAATTCTAACATTTTTATCTTAGTAATTGATTCCTAAACATTTTGCATTTGTGTCAATTCGGTTCATCTAGCCAATTCTAGTTGGAAGTTGCTGAAATGGATGCTGGTTGTTATATGTGGCGTGGCCGGCGCTGACGTGAACATTTTTAAATAATATTTTAATAATTTTTTGAATTTCTTACTTTTCCTTTTTTTTCTTTTCTTTCTCTTTCTTTTTTTTCTTCCCTTCTTCCTCTGGCCGATGGACGGACCTCGGCAACCGACTAGAGGTGAGGGTCGGTAAGCTCAACCACACCATGGCCGAGCGAGGTTGAGCCTTGCTAGGAGTGGTTGAGCTTACTAGCCCTCACCTTTGGCTGGTCCTTGAGTTCTAGCGACTGACTAGAGGCAGTGACCAGCCAGAGGGAGAAGGGAACAAAAAAGAAAAGAAAGAGAAAGAAGAGAAAAAAAAAGGAAATATTAAAGAATAAATAAAAAATTCAAAAGATTATTAAAAGATTATTTAAAAATGTCCACATTAACGCCGGTCACGCCATGTAGGACTACTGACATCTATGTCAGTGATTTCTAATCAAAATTGACTGAATGGATTGAATTTACACAAATGAAAAAGGCTAAGGATTCAATTGATAAAAAAAAAGATTTATGATTAAATTGACATAATTGTAATAGATTTATGACTTTTTTGGTAATTTTCTCGATATATGTCTAGCGAGAAATTCCTATATAGCAAGATTAGGGTTAGTCTACAATTGATGCACTTTGGTGTTGAACTTCTTTCTTCAAAGAAAAAATTCTTGTATTATAGATGTACACATCCAATGCCGTTGACTTGAGAAGTAAGGAAAAGAATAACAGTGCAATATGAAACTCTTGTATAAATACCCTTGAGTACATTCGAGTGCAACACACACACAAACACACTACTCGCACAGCCATCACGCTTGTGGTTCTTCTTCTCCTTCGTTTGTCTCCTTTTTCTTCACTGAAACTTAACTCCAAGCGATGGCTTGTGAGACCTCTTCTGTCAAACCCGCCTTCTTATTGTTACTGTGTTTCCTCCTTGGAACAGCCTCTGCTCAGCTGTCCAGTACTTTCTACTCCACGTCCTGCCCCAGCGCGCTCTCCACCATTAAATCCGGAGTGAGCTCCGCGGTCTCGAGCGAGGCTCGCATGGGCGCCTCGCTGCTCCGCCTTCACTTCCACGATTGCTTCGTCAATGCAAGTCCCTTTTCCGATTGATTTTTACCTTTGTTTGTCTTTTTCATTCGAGCTGCATGCATGGTGCATCTTTGCGCTTACGCGTGTGAAACGGTCCAATCAATCTCATAGTCAAAAGAATTATTAGATTCGCTTCTACATAAGTTACGTACTCTCTTTTTCACTAACAAAACATTTGAACTATTTGAGTCGGACCCTTTTTGCCATTTTGTTGTGCCATGCATTTTTGTGAGTTATTAATTGATAACCGATTCTGTTTATTAGAACAAAATAAATTTTTTTGGTAATTCGGAAAACTTCTTCATAAGTATTTTTAGCAGACACCGAGGGTGGATGAGAATGGTTATGTAAAGTATTCTTTACACCAACGATGTAAGCTCCAATTTACACCGGCAAAAATAATGCAGGCGAGCGTGCTTTATACCAACTATGCTGTTGATCAGATGAGTGTGTATGATTAACTTACCTGGTTTTAACCCCATGAACTTGATGAATTAGATCATGCAAAGTCCTAAACTTTGGAGCTGGCGAAAAGAGAGAGATGGCCATTGCTTTTTAAATGGGTGGTTGACTTTACTTGGTTATCACATTTGGCAAACCAATCAGTCTTTTTCGTAAGGTTTTGATTATATTTTGACCACATTAACTGGGGTTGTCATACATTCCTACATAAAAAATGCTATTGATTGTAAAATATATCATTTTTAATGAAATTTGAAAATTCAATGCTACTCTAAAATCATAGTAGATCTTTGAACAAGTGAATCGCGCCTTGTGCATGGCCTCACTAGTTTGCTTCCACGCAAATTCCGAGTGCCAATCTAAATTAACTAGTCAATTTAGCATACCTTCTTTGTTATCCTCTTCATGTTCTGTGTATATAATTTAAGAGTTGCCTCTATCTTAATGGACCTTCCGTGTCTATTTTGATCTTGATATTCAAAGCCTGATCGATTTTTTAATAACAAATATTACATGTTTACAACTTCTCGATTAAATTAATGAGTTACCTTTTTACCTGTATAGGTTGAAAATTGTCTAGATTTCAATTTAATCGATATATAATTGGTCATTCGAGAAGACCAAACTTAGATTAATTCTAGTAAATCAAAAAGCCGGTGACTCCCTCTGGTGAATATTAAATAGCACGACATGT
Organism: Syzygium malaccense; assembly: GCA_031216405.1. Taxonomy (NCBI): domain Eukaryota; kingdom Viridiplantae; phylum Streptophyta; class Magnoliopsida; order Myrtales; family Myrtaceae; genus Syzygium; species Syzygium malaccense. Next base: position 5,642,912 of record CM062253.1, on the reverse strand, counting down.
TGCTACCAAACCTTGATTTAAAGAACACTTCGAAGGATCTCACTGTCGTACGAAAGACCCCAATCATTTTGTCCTGACAGACTGTGGTTTGCTCCTAGCACGACAATTATTGGATGCATTGTTCCTTCAGAGACAACACGAAGTATAGTCAAAAGGCACGAGAAAGTTGGAGAGCTTTCCACATAGTATGACTCCGTCAAAAATGGCGTCTCTAGGCGTTCATGATGTGGGGCAAAAAGGGGGAAAATGATAAAGGGAAACAGTCGGTGTTTATTCTCTATTTTCAGGAAAAATTATGGCACTTAACCTGTTTGCAACCATTGAATCTAATGAACTCCCATCAGATCAATTTTCAATTCAGAAGGACTGATTAACAACATGTGGCACAAAACATGAAACAGGGATGCGATGCGTCGAATTTGTTGGACGACACCGCGAACTTCACTGGGGAGAAGAACGCCGGCCCGAATGTCGATTCCATACGGGGATACGAGGTGATTGACACGATCAAGTCCCAATTGGAGAGGAAGTGCCCTGGTATCGTGTCTTGTGCCGACATCTTGGCTGTCGTTGCACGAGATTCCGTCGTTGCCGTAAGTGCACGTTTTCTTCTCAATTCTAGTGATCAACTGTGAGGGAAAAAAAATCACATGCTATGTTCCCCACGTTATATCAATACTAACACGTATGGACTTGTTTATTTATATAATTTTTAGTTAGGTGGCCCAAGTTGGACAGTCTCGCTCGGAAGAAGAGACTCAACCACTGCAAGTCAAAGTGCTGCTAATACCAGCATTCCTGCTCCAACTTTGAGCCTTAGCGGCCTAATCTCTGTCTTCTCCAACAAAGGCTTCACTGCCAAAGAAATGGTGGCACTTTTAGGTCATTATTTTTATTTTTTGGTTGCAATTTTTAATAAAGAATTACAATAATGCTTGATTGATATACTAAGATCAATTTACAAAAATTGTTCGACTGTTGTTAACAGGATCGCACACGATAGGACAAGCCCGATGCATGACTTTCCGGACCCAGCTTTACAACGAGAACAACATTGACGATGCACTCGTAAAGTCGCTGAAAGCAAACTGCCCGATCTCTGGAGGCGACAACAATCTCTCTCCTCTCGACACCACGAGCCCGACGACCTTCGACAATGCCTTCTTCAAGAATTTGCAGACCCGAAAGGTTTTTCTTCAGTCGGACCAGCAATTGTTCAGTGGTGGTTCCACGGACGCTCAAGTGAATGCTTATAGTAGCAATTTGGCCACTTTCAAGACAGATTTTGCTAACGCCATGGTGAAGATGGGTAACCTCCGCCCGCTCATCGGCTCAAGTGGTCAGATTAGGAAGAACTGCAGGAAAGTCAACTGATGCTCCTTCTGGATTTTACTTATACTGTCTTTAAAGTTTTGAATCGTGTTGCACCTCTTATGTTCTCAAGTTTATTTCAATAATAAAAGGTTCACCTTATTGTCTATCTTGGATGGTTGATCCCACTTCTAATATCTTTCTAAACGCGCATAAAAGTGGCGTTGTTGTGGTTGTGGGACATGGTGTGATTGCAAATTCATTATTTGCTGTTACAATTTATTTAAATTATGTTAGAAATAGACCCACCAAGCGTTTTACAACTAGGGATTCACGTGAAGCAAATTATAGTAGTAAGAATTCTCTACACAGCTAGCATTTTTCTTTTTGAAAACCACAGTATGGTGCACAAATTGCACGATCAGAGAGCTTTCCAAGTAAAATCTTACAATTCCTTTCCCTTCCGGTGTTTTCTTCTATGGGCCTCGTTAGGCCAAGTCTTGGCTAACTTTCAAGGAAAATTGTCCAAAAAGTCTTGGCATATTGTATGGTGGCCAATTCAATTATAAACCTTTTAATTGTGTTAATTTAGTCTTAAACCTTTCAACGAATGGCCAATGTAGTCTTTTCGGCTAATTTGGTTCGAAAATCGCTGATGTGGCGGTCCAGTCAGTGCCATCTATCCTACGTAGTGCGGCCAGCGCTGGCATGAACAATTTTTCATTTAAAATTTTTTTTGACAAATTTTATCAATTTTGTTTTCTATCTTTTTTTTCTTTTCTTTTCTTTTTTGGTTCAAATGGCTAGCAACCTCCATCGGCCCTAGGGTGAGGGTTGCAAACTCGTTGGGGCTGGCGAGGGCGTCATGAGCCCTCATAGGCCACGGCAAGGACTTCGAGGCCCTCGCCCGCCCTCGTTGTGGCCGGCAAGGGCTTGGGTGAGGGTAGCGATGCCTTTGTCTTGCCATTGCTCATGGCCGGCAAGGGCCACAAAATCTCGCCTAGAGGCAAGCAAAAAGAAAAGAAACAAAATAAAAGAAAAAATAAAAATAAAAAAATCAATAAAAAATTTAAAAAAATTGTTCATGTCAGCGTCAGCCGTGCCACGTAGGACGACCGATGTCAACTAGGACCACCAAGTCAGCGATTTCCAGACAAATTTAGCTGAAAGGACTACATTGATAATTCATTAAAATATTTAAGACTAAATCGGCAAATCCTCCAACGATTTAAGACTAAATTGGTATAATTTAAGGTTTAGAACTGAATTTACCACTGTATAAGAGGTTTAGGACTTTTTGGATAATTATCCCAAACATTCAACATTATTTCACTCCAATTTATTGTTTCTTTAAACAACAACAAAGAAGGAACATATGGAGATTTTGGGGTAAAATCTCATACAAATTCATCGAAAATTGAAATTCAGTGGATTTTGCAACCAAGCAATTATATTTAATCTTAATTACTCAATATACTATAATTTGATTTATTTGCAATTGATACAATTATTTTCAGCGTAATTCTCAACAAATCTTAGCTACAACAATTCTAGAAACTAGCAAGATTAACTTAGAAAGTAGATCATATCCCAATGAAATGTGGATAAATACTTGGCAACACAAGCTGTGTAACCAAAATCTTACTTATTTCTCTTGCTGATGTTTGTAGTTTTGCTTTTAGCAAGTAATCAATTAATCAAATTATTTATGGAGACCGATGTAAAATACGTAACATAAAAGCTACGTAGTCTTTGTAGTTAAGAATAATCGTTAAAGCTGCAAGACTATAGAAGTACCATTGTGGAATCATCCCATTTCCCGGGTGGATATGGATAATGATGATCGGGCCTAGAATTCAAATAAACCCATAGAACGACCCACTAACCCATGAATATATTCACTTGAGGGGTTAAGGCCCAGAGAAATGGGTCACTTGGAAGGCCCATGATCGACCTCCTCAAATCCCATGCTATAGTCATAAGGTAAGTCTCTCTCTCTCTCTCTCTCTCTCTCTCTCTGCCACCATTCATTGCCGTCAACGTGCCTCCTGTCCCGTAGCCATCCCACCTTGACCTCCATTAGCGAGTGGTCACCCATTGCTTGTTGCTCATGTGCGCTCGTCGAAGTAGTGTCGATCTATCCTCGAATCTACATGGACATGTAGAGCCATGTTCGATTTGCAGTAGAGCAAAGAGAGGGTAGGGTCTTGGGGTCATGGATTGAGGGCTCTAGTTTTTGCCGGTGTAAATTAGATCGTACACCGCCGGTGTAAAGAAAACTTTACATAACCATTCTTATCCATCCTTAATTTGAGAATTCTATTTACCACATCTCTCACTAGCCGTTAAATTAAGGGTAGATAAGGTCGTTTGTGGAAAATATTTTTACACCCGTAGTGTATGCAAAAACTACTCATGAACAAGCTTTTTTGAATTACCAAAAAGAATTATTTTGTTCTAATAAACAGAGTCGGCTATTAATATAATAAACTCACAAAAATGCATGGCACAACAAATCAAGAAAGCAATGCCAATGCCAGAAATTTCGAGAGATCCCAACGTGCCGGCTTTTTGATTTCTCTAGAAAGAGCAACCACTCTTTTGCTTTTGATGCAATCGACGGGATTCTAGACCACGTTTTCGCTGCTTTTACCAATCAAATGAAAAGAAATTACAACACACACAATCAATACAAAAAAATAGGCAAAAAAAAAGGAATTTGAGAGATCAGGTTATTATAATTTTTCTTAACCCAGAGTGCATGGGGTCATAATTTGTGTAAAGTTTTCTTTATATTCGGCGGTTATTCTTCCAACAAAAAGAGCATAGTTATCGCTAATGTATGCAATTAAAATGGAAATAAAGTAAGGCACGTGTGGACAAATTGTGTCGCACCCACTACCGTGGACTTCTGCTACCGCGTACATGTTACTATACTCTCACTAGTCGATGTCCTAGTCTTCTAATCGGAGAATCTTTCAATAACAACATCAATTACGGGCAAATCTGTGTTTAGATTATGGTTTGGCATTATCCACCTTGTTAACCACTTGATGACTATATATAAAACAGGGGCGATTGCGCGATCTTATCTCAAATTGGAATTTGGACACAAAAAAAAAAAAGGAAATGCACGAAAAAATGGGGGACCAAGGAAGGAACTGATTAGCCAGCAACTCAGAAAGGAGCTCCAACGTGGTCAGCATCGACATGGGGCCTCCACGACGTCACATGTCCTGTCGTTTATATGTCCCTCGTCACGAACCGATTGGGGGATGCTTCAATCAACCTCGACACAATACACCACTACACGACGATCTGCGGGTTTCATGCTCGTTACAGGGAGCGCAAGTGCAATCAGTCGTTTGAATTTTGGATGGGAAAGTGTTGACGTCCAAAAAAAACTCAAAGTCTTGATTGATCATGTTGATTTGTCGGCAGGACAACTAGGAAGTAGCATCATGAATTGGCAACTAATGTGGGTGACCGTTTGGATGAAAGTTGGTTGGCAAAGTCCAAAAATGGACGTACGGTAACTGATTGGCCGATTAGGTAACCAATGAAGGGTGGTGGGAAAATTGTCCGAAAAGTCTTAAACCTATTATACTTTTGTAAATTCAGTCATAAACCTTTCAATTTTGTCAATTGAGTCCAAAACCTCTTCATAATTTGCTAATTGAGTCAATTCGACCAATTTAAGCTGAAAATTGCTAACGTGGACACTGGTCGGCTGTCCTACATAGCACAGCCGGCCATGACATGGACAATTTTTAATAATATTTTAATATTTTTTTCAATTTTTATTTTTATTTTTATTTCTTTCTTCTTCTTCTTTTTCTTTCCTTCTTCCTCCTCTAGCCAATCGACAAGGCCTGGGGATCGGCCAAAGGCTCGCCGCCCTCTGGCGAAGCTCGACCTTGCCAGTGGCTGGTGAGGGCGAGGCTCGACCTCATCGTCGCTAGACGAGGCTAGGCCTTACCATGGCTACGTGAGTCGTGACCTCGCCGGCCTTCGCCTCTAGCCGATCATTGCCCATTGCCAATTCCTAGCGACCGGCTAGGCATTGGCAATATCCTTAAAAATTCAAAAAAATTCAAAAAAATATTACAATATCCTTAAAAATTATTTATGTCAGCGCCAACCATCCTATGTGGCACGATCGACGTCCATGTTAGCGATTTCCTGCCAATTGATAAATTGACAAAATGTTTAAGACTCAATGGGCAAAATTTAAAGGCTTATGATTGAATTGGCAAAAATATAATAGATTTAGAACTTTAAGGTGATCATTGGTACGCAGTGATTGATCATAGCATCACCAAGAAGAATGTGGAAGTGAGGACGAATTGGAAGATATCCTATGGATTGTAGTTGCTTATGGATAAGAACATGCTATTAGAGGCAATCAAGCCGAGACCTAGAATTTCGAAAGTAGTAAGAATTTGGAATTTGAACAATAACCACTTCTCGACAGTTGGAATCAATTGTAAATGATCTGCAATCAACAACACTTATCAATATTTTTAGCAATTCAATTCAATTTACCGATTCATTATTTTTACTTGCAATTCCTTGTTCCAGTATACTTTGTTTCCTATCCGAATTGCCACAAAACCCAGTTCACTAAGGAAAAAAAACCAAAGAAAAAACCTTTGGTGAAAGGTATTTCGTCAATGACCATTTCGGCGAAACCGGAAGGCGGTTCTCTTTCTCCGTGAACGGGGTTTAATTCCGGCATTTCGTCTCATTTTCAAATGCCCGCAATAGGCAATTAGCGCACATTCGAATAGCATGACCTTGAATCGAAAGGAGCCGAGTTAGACTCAAACGAGCCTGTAAGTAAGCCGGACTCCTTCATCGTCTTACGCCGGATCGCTCCTTGCACAGTCCTTGACTTCAGATTTCGTATTACCTAGCTGTTCATTTGTTGTGCTGTTACGACGCTTTGATCAATGTCATTCTGTTTCAAGAATTCAACACTTCGATGGGAGACGCATATGGCATGAGATAAAAAAGCCGGGGGTGCATTTATGAGGGGTCTTGATTTTAGGCCAAGACTAAGTAAGCGAAGCGTACCGACAAGGGGAGAAGAAACTGAAAGCCCAAGCCCGGGACAAGTGACAACAATAGCATCACACGACACCGCTGTCCGACTTTTCTTCGGTCAACGCCCGATATGCAACGGTGTAGATTTGGTGTCCAAGCATAAGCCAATGCAAAGAATTTGCGAAAAACTTGGTGTCAATTCTCGCTGGCGCACGAAGAAGACCGCACTGCAGAGCCATTAGAGTCTTCGAGCTCGAGTCCGTGTGTGTGTGTGGAGAGAGAGAGGACGTCGATGGCGGAGAGGAAATTGTGCGTGACGGGAGCTGGAGGCTTTCTTGCTTCGTGGGTCGTCAAGATCCTTCTCTCCAAGGGCTACATCATCCATGGCACCGTCAGGGACCCCAGTAAGTCCTTCACTTCCTACGGTTTCTCTCCTCAGTTTATCAGCTTGATTACTTTGCTCATGATTTTCTCGCTCGGCCTGTTTTTGCTTTCTGTATTGTTCTGTGCTCGAGCTCCAATTGCCGACATCTGCAAATGGGGCCATAGCGACACCCATCAAAGGAGGAGTTCCCCATCCAGGAGCTACTTTGCCGTATTTTGATTTCAATGGTTTCAATAAATCCACTACAATAGTTTGTCTGTTGGGGGGGTTTGATCTTTTGGATGGGGTTGGGCAAAGCAACTAATAGTTGTACCTCTATCTAGGCCCACCATAGAACAATAAAACCTGTGGTCCCATAATCTGGGGACTAAATTGGTAACTTTCTCTGTGCAGGTGATGCAAAGTATGCTCACTTGAAGAAACTAGATAAAGCATCTGAGAAATTGAGACTCTTCAAGGCGGATTTACTCGACTACGATTCTCTCCTCTCGGCAATTGAAGGATGCTGTGGGGTTCTCCATGTTGCTTGTCCAGTCCCTCCCTCCTCTGTGTCAAATCCTGAGGCAAGAGTTTCCCCGGCATATTGCTTTGTGACTATGTCAAACCCAAAAGATTTATTTCCACAAGCAGTGTTTAGATGTTGACTGGCATGCATTTGAATCTAAAAGAATGAACACATACTATTCAGATGTGTACGTGGTAGCTTATTAACACTGCTTGTGAAAACTGAAATTACCATTCGCTGTCTCCCTTACTTGGACCCATTGTCTAATTAAGTATGATGGTTCTATACATGCAAATAAAATGCCGCTTCTTAGCCCCGTGGAACTATATCAATGTGAGAGAATATTTAAAGATTGGATCATGTCAAACTTGATTGACCTATTAAGAAGCAGAAGGTTCAAGATATAATCCAGACCAGTCATCAAAATGAAACTGACAGGCTGAAAAACAAGGTTTTGGGGAAAGTCATTAGTTCTCTTGCAGATCTGCCTCTCATGATTGGGGAGTAGATACTTGATATGTTCGGTGAATTTTTCAATACTTATAGTCTCCGTCTCCTTTATTTTTGAATAAACTTATTGCAGGTAGAGCTGCTTGCACCTGCAGTTAAGGGAACACTTAATGTACTGAAGGCATGTTCTGAAGCGAAAGTTGAGCGAGTTGTATATGTATCCTCGGCTGCTGCATTGATGATGAACCCAAGCTGGCCAAATGGTCAGGTGATGGATGAGTTGTCTTGGTCTGACAAGGAGTACTGTCGCAGGACTCAGGTGATCTGCTTATGAATTTAATCTGGTGAAATATATATACTGTAGCCTCCTGGGGCAGTGTCGACATTCTTAATCATTGAGATTTTTCCATGAGTCCAATTCTTTCTCTAAATAATAGAATTGACGATATAAAAATAATTATTAGGTCTTAGCAAGATAGTTAGAACACCTGTATTTAATGGACAATACTTACTTCAGACTTGAAAAAATGCTCCGACATTGTGTAAAGTTTCCGTCAAGTTTCATACAGCTTCTTTTACAAATGAATAAACATATTACGAAGCTGCAATTTAGTTTGTGTTGCCTTGCCATAGTTGGTTACCCATCAGCTTATCTCTATAGATCAATTATACTTCCGTATCTAAGAAAAGCATGCGCTGATTCTTTGTTGTAAGTTCCTTCATTCCCTACTGAACATACCCTCTTCTTGCCACAGAACTGGTATTGCCTTTCAAAAACTGAAGCAGAAAGTGAAGCTTTAGAATATGGAAAAAGAAATGGGCTCGACGTTGTATCGGTGTGTCCCAGTCTCATATATGGTCCAATTCTGCAGTCAACACTCAATGCAACCACATCAAACCTCTTAAAGGTTATGAAAGGTGTGAAGCTTGTAAAATGTAGTTATTCATTGCCACTACCTTCAGATCTGCTGTATCTCATGGATAGTTTAGAAATAAAGTTGACGTTTTATTTTAAAATGGATTTTGTTAACGAGCACTTTGGGAGCACCTGTTAAATAGCCAATATAGGAAACTATACGGTTTCGAATGATATTACTGTCATCGTGTTATTCACATCAAAACTTTGAAAATTGAACTACTGCAAATGAAGTACATTTAAGAAGTGCTCCAGGGTCAGTAAAAAAAAAACAAGTGCTCCAGGGGCAATCGTTGACATAAGCATGTGTCCTCTCTAGAGCATTCTATGTTGTAGGATTTTTCTTTTGATCCGACACAATTTCACTATGTCCGGAGTGCTTTTCTGAATTATCTCGCATTTGGATACATTTTTCTTACCGGTCAAAATCAGGAGAAAATGACCCAGGTTGTACTTTTGTCTTTGTGGCGTTCTAACATTGACGGACCTAATTCTGCTAGCAATCTGTTATGTGATGTAATAACAGGAGGGCAGGAGTCAGTGCCAAACGGGGTTAGGAATATAGTGGACGTACGTGATGTTGCGGCAGCTGTAATTTTGGCATATGAAAAACCTGAGGCCGAAGGACGATATATATGCACATATCACTATATTAAGACACGGGACTTGGTGGAAAAGCTGAAGAGTCTGTATCCTAACTACAATTATCCTCGTAGGTAAGCTTCGACATCCCTCTTAATTTTGTGGTCGAAATGATCTCGGTTCTACCTGTTCTCCGTTTCCCGTTCTTTTCATATCCCACCAAGGAATGAAGAAAAGAAGTACAACCTCAGGAACTAAATTAGGCTTTGTTCTTCTCGGTTTATAATCTATATATGTGACGAATCATGAATGCGTGCATGTTAATTGGCAGCTTTACTGAGACTGAAGAAGGGATTACTATGAGCTCAGAGAAGTTACAAAGGCTCGGTTGGACATATAGGCCATTGGAGGAAACTCTAGTTGATTCGGTTGAAAGCTACCATGCGTCTGGACTATTGGAGATAAAGTAGTTCTGTCGTTGGGTTTGTTTCTGCCCCGGCATTGATCATTGCTTGATCGTTGTCGATGAGAACAGTCTCTCAATAACACACAGACATCGTTTTGTCATAGCATAGAGGTCGCTGTTGTCATTCGGGCTTGTTATAAAGTTGGAACTGAAATAAAGACGGGATGATCTGGACCGTTGAGAAATGCATAGATTTTTCTTTTCTCATGTCAAATTTTAATTTTCTCTCATCGTGCGGTGATCTTATGAGGGAACTCGTGAGAGCGGCCATTGCATAACAGGGTAACAGCATGTTGACAAGCACTATTTAAAGTGAAACTAAGCTCAGGGACCACCGAACGAGTGAAAGTTGGATAAAACCAATGGGAATATCTGTCAATTGCCAAAACAAAAAAGTCGAATTTTTTACTAAACTATGCCGTAGTTTATAGCAATGCGTCGAAAAATCCAACGACGCTGCCAATGATTCCCTAATACTCAGTAGAAGAAAATCTTTCTTCATCTATTTTGTAATATTTCTTGGGAATTCGATCTTAAAACTATAAAGTTTTTGTAACTAAGGGTTTGATGGAGCTAGTTAGACGATTAGAGCTTTGCCTGCAAAGATACTCGAGATTTCTCGTTCGATAGTTTGTCTAAAGTCATGTTCTCAACGCGGATGACCTACCTTTGATCACATTAGGTGTGAGCTTGGTCCATGGTAGAATATCACTCCATTGCGATACGAAACAAAAAGGTTGAAAAAAGCGTAACTTAAAAAAAAAAAAGTGAGAAAAGGGTGTCCTTGCCGACAAAGCTGGGGAGATTTGTCTTGTTCTACATGTCCTGCTTGAGCATAGCAAGCGGCATCAAGAATATATAGACGGTCAAACGGCATGGATTAAAAAGTAAGACAGATATGGAAGAGAAGGGTGAGAGGGAAAGAATTTGTGTGACAGGTGCAGGAGTTTATGTAGCACTGATGGAGCCAGCTATAATGGGCACGAGAAATGTGCTGAATGCTTGTTTGAAGGCGAATGTGAAGAAAGTTGTGGTTGTGTCGTCAATCGGAGCTGTCGTGGTGAATCTGAATTGGCCAATGGATCAGGTCATGGATGAAAGATGCTGGACCGGCACGGAATGCTCCAAGAGTATTGAGGTAAAGGGTCTACCCTCGATTAATATTCTTTCAATTTGTATACTAGTCTTTGCATTGTTTTATACCAGTAGCATTACTCTTACAAGGATTAGCGGATTATCTGGCTCTTCAGTTTACTCGATGACCTGATATGTCCTACGAATTCCAGCTATGGTATTGCATTGCCAAGACTATGGCGGAATCTGAAGCTTTGGATTTTGCAAAGAGGACCAAGCTCAATATAATAACTGTTTGCCCCTCGCTCGTTGTTGGACCTATGCTGCAGTCCACCTGATACCAGCAGCTTTTATCTCCTTAATTTCTTAGAAGGTTTCCATCAGTGCTGCATCTCAGAATCCGCAAATACGCATTTGATGTATCCTGAAAGTGATTTTTTTTTTCCAATCTTAGCAGTTAATTTAGTCCAAAATGTCTCGTTCTTGTGTCTCATTTGTAACCACGAGCCTCACCTCAATTTCCGTGTTGCCAAAATAGAGATTTCTGAATCAGCAGATAATGGAGTTAGTGCTTTTGTTGACGTGCGCGATTTGGCTGAAGCCATCTTGCTGGCATATGAGAAGCCTATGGCAGAGGGAAGATATATAAATTCATCTTATGGAATTCACACTAAAGATCTGGAGCAAATGATGAAGAGATTCTATCCTAATTGCAGTTATTATAAAAGGTAAATGAGCTAAACCAGTGTGTCTGATAAAAAAAAAGAAAGGAAATTGAAGCCAAATCACTTATCCGTATGTTCGAAAATGAATACCTAACTGTTCATATCAATAATCCGGGATCAGTTAAATGTTCTTTTGATATATGATTGATGCCTCTATGAACGCATGGAGATTTTATGCATGCCTATCATGGCCCTCAGTCATGAGTTAACTTAGACATTTTTCCTACTTTTGTGCACTCTGAATTGAAATTATTCTGTGAATTTCTGGGCGACGAGGTTTCAAAGAGCCAGAGTCGCATTTGAAGCTCAGCTCGGACAAGTTACAGAATCAGTATTTTTCTTAGGTTTTGATCATATTTTGATCACCTTCACTATGGTTGCCATACATTTCTACCTAAAAAATGCTATGGCTGGTAAAATATATCATTTTTAATGAAATTTGATAGTTCAATACTATTCTAAAATCGTATTAGATCTTTGAATAAGTGAATCGTGCCTTGTGCATGACCTCACTAGTTTGCTTGCACACAAATTCAGAGTGTCAATCTTAATTGACTAATCAATTTAGCGTACCTTCTTTGTTATCCTCTTAATGTTTTTTTGTACATAATTTAAGAGTTGCTTGTATCATAATGGACCTTTCTCAAACATATCATTTCTATTTCGATCTTGATATTCAAAGCTGATCAATTTTTTAATAACAAATATGGCATGTTTACAACTTTTTGATTAAATTAACGGATTGCTTTTTTTTTTACCTGTATAGGTTGGAAATTGTCTAGATTGTCAATTTAAACGATATATAATTGGTCATTCTAGAAGACCAAATTCAGGCTAATTCTATAAAATCAAAAAGTCGGTGACTCCCTCTGGTAAATATTAAAGAACACGCCATGTTGCTTCCAAACCTTGATTTAAAGAACACTTCAAAGGATCTCTCTCTCGTACGCAAGACCCCGATCACTTTGTCCTGACAGGCTGTGGTTTGCTCCTATCACGACAATTATTGGATGCATCGTTCCTTCAGACACGACACGAAGTAAAGTCAAAAGGCACGAGAAAGTTGGAGAGCTTTCTATGTAATGTGACTCCGTCAAAAATGGTGTCTCTAGGCGTTCGTAGTGTGGGACAAAAAGGGCAAAATGATAAAGGGAAACAATCAGTGTTTATTCTCTATTTTCAGGAAAAATTATGGCACTTAACCTGTTTGCTACCATTGAATCTAATGAACTCCAATCAGATCAATTTTCAATTCAGAAGGACTGATTAGCAACATGTGGCACAAACATGAAATAGGGATGCGATGCATCGATGACACCGCGAACTTCATCAGGGGGAAGAACGCTGGCCCGAATGTCGATTCCATACGGAGATACAAGGTGATCGACATGATTAAGTCCCAATTGGAGAGCAAGTGCCCCGGTATCGTGTCTTGCGTCAACATCTTGGCCGTCGTTGCACAAGATTTCGTCATTGCCATAAGTGCACATTTTCTTCTCAATTCTAGTGATCTTTGAGGAAAAAAAATCACATGTTATGTTCCCCATGTTATATTAATACTAACACGTATGGATTTGTTTATTTATATAAATTTTAGTTAGGTGGTCCAAGTTGGACAGTCTCGCTAGGAAGAAGAGACTCAACCACTGCAAGTCAAAGTGCCGCTAATAGCAGCATTCCTGCTCCAACTTTGAGCCTTAGCAGCTTAATCTCTGTCTTCTCTGACGAAGGCTTCACTGCCAAAGAAATGGTGGCACTTTTAGGTCATTATTTTTATTTTTGGTTGCAATTTTTAATAAAGAATTACAATAATGCTATATGGATATGCTAAGATCAATTTTCAAAAAAATTTCGATTGTTGTTAACAGGGTCACACACGATAGGTCAAGCCCGATGCATGACTTTTTGGACCCAGCTTTACAACGAGAACAACATCAATGCCACACTCGCAACATCATTGAAAGCAAACTGCTCGAGCTCTAGAGGCGACAACAATCTCTCTCCTCTCGACACCACGAGCTTGACAACCTTCGACAACGCCTTTTTCAAGAACTTGCAGACCCGAAAGGTTTTTCTTCACTCCGACCAGCAATTGTTCAGTAATGGTTCCACGGACGCTCAAGTGAATGCTTACAGTAGTAATTTGGCTACTTTCATGACAGATTTTGCTAACGCCATGGTGAAAATGGGTAACCTTAGCCCGCTTAACTGCTCAAGTGGTCAGATTAGGAAAAACTGCAGGAAAGTCAACTGATGTTCCTTCTAAGTTTTACATATTCTATTCTTAAAGTTTTGAATATTGTGTTGCATCTGTTATGTTCTCAAGTTTACTTCAATAATAAAAGGTTCACCTTATTGTCTATCTTGGATGGTTGATCCCACTTCTAATATCTTTCTAAACGCACATAAAAGTGGCGTTCATGTGGTTGTGGGATGTGGCGTGATTGCAAATTTATTATTTGCTATTACAATTTATTTAAATTGTGTTAGAATTAGACCCACCAAGCGTTTTACAACTAGGGATTCAGGTGAAGCAAATTATAGCAGTAAGAATTCTCAACACGTTAGCATTTTTCTTTTTGAAATCCACAAATATGGTGCACAAATTGCACGATAAGAGAGCTTTCGAAGTAAAATTTGACAATTCCTTTCCCTTCCGGTGTTTTTTTATGGGCCTCGTTAGGCCAACGTCCTATCTAACTTTTAAGGGAAAATTATCCAAAAAGTCTTGACCTATTGTACGGCGGCCAATTTAATCCTAAACTTTTTAATTGAGCCAATTTATTCTTAAACCTTTTAAAGAAGTTCCAGTGTAGTCCTTCCGGCTAATTTGGACTAGAAATCATTAACGTAGCGGTCTAGTCCGTGCTAGTCGTCCTATGTGATACAACCAGCTGCTTGCATGAATAATTTTTTATTAGTTTTTTTAAAAAATTATCAATATTTATTGATTTTGTCTTTTGTCTTTCCTTTTTTTTCTTTTCATTTTTTTTTCTTTTATGGTTCAAATGGCGAGCAACCTCCGCTACCCCTTGGATGAGGGCTACAAACTCGCTGGGGCTAGCAAGGGCTTCGTGGCCCTTGCCTACCCTTGTTGTGGCCAGTGAGGGCCTGGGTGAGGTTTGTGATGTCGTTGCCTCGCCATTGCTCCCACGGCCGGCAAGGGCTTCACGGGCCTTGCCCATGGCCGATGAGGGCTTCATGGCCCTCGTGCAGGCGTCGGCGAGTCATCGCCTACCCCGTTGGCCCTTTGAACAAGTAAAGAAACAAAAGAAAAGAAAGGAAAATAATAAAAATTTTAGTAAATGAAAAAAATTGTCTATATCAGCGCCAACCACACCACATAGGACAACCAATGTTGACTGGGACCACTGCGTCAGCAATTTCCGGCCAAATTTAGTCAAAAGGACTACATTGGTAATTCATAAAAAGATTTAGGACTAAATTGGAAAATCTATAATTGATTTAGGACTAAATTGGCATAATTAAAAAGTTTATGACTGAATTGACAAATTGTCAAAAGGTTTAGGTGGCATAATTGAAAAGTTTATGACTGAATTGGCCGCTATACAATGGGTCTAGAACTTTTTGAATAATTTTCCCAAACATTCAACATTATTCCACTCCAATTTACAATTCTCCAAACAAAAGTAAAGAAGGAACATATGGAGATTTTGGGGTAAAATCTCATACAAATTCATCGAAAATTGAAATTCAGTGGATTTTGCAACCAAGCAATTATATTTAATCTTAATTACTCAATATACTATAATTTGATTTATTTGCAATTGATACAATTATTTCCAGCGTAATTCTCAACAAATCTTAGCTACAACAATTCTAGAAACTAGCAAGATTAACTTAGAAAGTAGATCATATCCCAATGAAATGTGGATAAATACTTGGCAACACAAGCTGTGTAACCAAAATCTTACTTATTTCTCTTGCTGATGTTTGTAGTTTTACTTTTAGCAAGTAATCAATTAATCAAATTATTTATGGAGACCGATGTAAAATATGTAACATAAAAGCTACATAGTCTTTGTAGTTAAGAATAATCCCTAAAGCTGCAAGACTATAGAAGTACCATTGTGGAATCATCCCATTTCCCGGGTGGATATGGATAATGATGATCGGGCCTAGAATTCAAATAAACCTATAGAACGACCCACTAACCCATGAATATATTCACTTGAGGGGTTAAGGCCTAATGAAATGGGTCACTTGGAAGGCCCATGATCGACCTCCTCAAATCCCATGCTATAGTCATAAGGTAAGTCTCTCTCTCTCTCTCAGCCACCATTCGTTGCCGTCAACGTGCCTCATGTCCCATATCCATCCCACCTCGACAACGCATTCACGAATGGTCGCCCATCGCTCGTTGCTCATGTAGAGCCATGTTTGATTTGCGGTAGAGCAAAAAGAGGGTAGGGTCTCGGGGTCATGGATCGAGGGCTGGACAGATCAAAGACTCGAAGGATGCGGGCCAACAACAATGGGGCACCGGTAATGAGAAGACAAACTCCTATGGTGCTGGCAACGAGAGTAATGTCTTCATGGTTTTTGACTCCATTCATTTTGCGAAAAATATTATTTTTTTTGAAAAATATTTTCTTGAAAGTCATTTGCTAGAAAAATGACAATATTTTCTAATATCCGACTAAGACCTGAAAATAAACTAAAAAATATTTTCCATCATTCGCTATGGAAAAATATAATTTAATTTTCCCTTGCACTCCTTTTAATAAATATTATTTTATTTCTTAAAAAAATGAACTTTTAATTATTTTTATTTTTGAATAATTTTTTAATATTTATTTTCTTTTCTTTTTTCTTTCTTCCTCTATAAATCGCCAGCCATCCTAAGTGAGGCTCAGCCTCGTTCGACCAAGGTTGGCGAGCTCAAGCCTCGTTTCACTAGCCTTGAGTGAGGCCTCGCCAAATCTAGCGAGTCTGAGCCTAGCTTTGCCTTGCTAGATTTGGCAAGGCTTGGCCTCACTCGGGGCCGGTGATACTCATCTCGCCAGATACGACGAGGCTCAAGCGATCTGGCGAGGTGAAGCCTTGCTCGAGGCTGGTGAGCTCGTCCCTCGTCTATGACTAGTTGCTGGCCGGTGATCGGTAGAAAAGAAAAGAAAAGAAAAGATTACAAAAAATAAAAAATAAAAAGAAAAAAGAAAACAAAAATAAAAAATTATTAAAAAGAAAAGAATTTGACAGAGTGTAGAGAGGAAAGAGAATGGAGACGAAATCATTTTCCCTACTTTTGAATGTGTTTTTTCTATTGAGGGAAAATGTTTGCCTTGATTAGTTTATTTTCCGTGAATCAAACGCTGGAAAATCAGCGAAACATTTTTCTAGAAGTTGTTTTTTGTGAAAGGAACGGACCCTCAATATCCTTTGTGAGACTAACTTTTTTCTTAGAAGAGCGTAGGGATGAGGATCAGTTTGATTTAGATAGGGAACCAAACTGAATCGATCTCCATTCTGGGAAGAATCGATTAGGTTCCTGGTTCCGCAAAAGAAATTTGCACCCATTAAGATGAAGAAATAATAACATAATTATTTGACTTTTATATTTTATTTCAAGAGTGGTGTTTTATACCTAAAACATAACATTGGCCAACTTGAGAATCGGATGCTAATCGAGAATCATATCTCTATCAAAACCAGGGCCTCTGAGTAGCTATCCCGTATGCCGGTCTCCGGCAAGACAATGGCCTCGAAGTAACCATCCAAGATCGCGGAGAACAGTCGCGGCTTGTGCTGTTCAATCAGCTTCAACTGATTGTCCCCACGGTGGTATGGGCCAACGGTTAAGCGTGTGGTTTTTTGTTTTCTTTTTGTATTACAAGTCTCTCTCTGTAACCTAGGCAACTCGTTCTCTCCATCAATGGTTCGATTAACGATTATAGCTGCTTTTGAGTCGAGAATGGTCAAGCGTCCGATATATCTTTCTGTTAATTTGGATCAACCGCACTAACATTCAATTCTCTAGTTAATAGAGTGCTCTTTGTCGAATTATTGCTCTTAATTATGCTATCTGATCAACCATTCGAAACTCACCGACTTAGCAAACAATTTTACCATTCTCAAATGTAGTGCACCTTAGTAGATTACCAAGTGCTTTTAGATTGGACATGGGGACCTCCTCAATTTGTTAGTACCTTAACAACAAGAAAATGGTTTTACCGCACTCATTTTACATAGTCGATTACAAAGTGTTTGAAAGCGGGCCCCGTCAATTAATCATTAACTTACCCACATGATAATAATTTTACCATTCTTGAATGTGGTATCTAGTGGTTGGCTATCAAGTGCGAAATTTTTTTCCAATTGGCAGCATCTTACCAATCTAATAATGACATTATCGCCCCATGTCTGATATTAGATTTAGATTTTACAAGTGGGTACCGTCAATTAGTTAATAATATATCGATGAAAAAATTGTTTTACCATCATCATATCTAGTATTTAGTAGTTAGGGGTGAGCATCGGTCCAGGGTCAACCCTGGACCAATCCTGGACCGGCCCAACCCTGCCGGTCCTGGTCCGGTTTCCAGGGGGATTGGGTTGGTCCTTGGTCCTGGGATCCCTAGACTAGTACTATGCGGGTTAGTTCTCGGTCCTGGGAGTTTAGGGTTGATCCAACCTGGACCAACCCTGACTGTATATATTATATATAATATATCTAAAATATTATATATAATATATATCTAATATATTATTTATAATTTTTTTTATCTATTCTAAAGAGAACCCTAAGTGAAATGGCGCGAAACAGCTTCTCATGGTGTCCAAAACGGCGTTAAATAGCATTCAACAAGTTACTCACAGCGTTCTCCTCTGGTACTTGTTCCCTTTAGTCTTCTTTGTCCTCTCTCTTTAGTCTTCAATTTGCCCAAATCGAAAGAAAAAACTTCCCTGCTCGCTACTTGACACTTGCCTTACTCGCCTCTCGCCGCTCACCGCTCGATGCTCGCCCCACTTGCCCCACTCGCCGCGCTCGATGTTCCCCCCCTCCCCCCCTAACGCTAGCCACGCTCGCCCCACTTCAAGCTCAATGCTCTTCGCTCGCCTCTCTTCGCTAACCTCACTCGTCGCCGAGTAAATCAGAAGGAAAAAAAAGCCCTAATTAGAAACCCTAACGCTTGGCTTGCCCCTGCTTTCTGAACACAACTTGGCTGGTGAGTCCTACTTCGTGCTTGATTTTAGAGTTTCAACCTCATGTATGTTCTTGATTTGTGTTGGATTTTTATTTTTCCACTTTTACTTCACGTACCTGCTTATGTGGCCGTAACATGCCTCGTTGCTGTAGTTGGTGGTTTGATCTTCGGCTATGACATTGAAATTTCAGGTGAGACTCTTAGTTTGTGCAATCAATTCTTTAACTTGTTAGCCATCTGTATGTAGTTGTCCTTACGTTTTTTGGTATGAGAGTGATGGGAAACTAATAAGTGCGAGAAATGAGCTGGCCGATTCCGTATCTGATTCCTGATATACATCCTCCTCATTGCCGCTGGTGGAGACAAAAGAAATAGCAGAACATGTATGTGACGGTAGGAGATGTCTTGAATTTGAATTTGCAATAATGATGATATTCAAATTTTTCTTTGGTTTGGGTTCCATGATTGTTTTCAAAGACACTTAAATGGATAATTGAGCTATGATTTGGAACCTTGATTTGTGTTTTGTAGTGCCATGCTAGGCCAGAAAAAAATCATGATATTTAAGAGCCTTAAATATGAGCAAATTGGCAATATGAGGGTGACGTTCTTTATAACAAGACAGAAATTCTACAAAAGAGATACACCTAAATTTGATGAGAGGCGAATGCGATTGGTTCTAAATTGACATGACTTAACTATTTTATGATGCACTTGTCATCGCAATTAGAATTGCATAGGATGCACTTGTGAATTTTTACCATTTTGTCCTTATTCTATTGTTTGCTGCATATAGTTTGATGAATAGCTATTTGATGTTGCCACCTCAAAAACAAAACCGTAGCTGATATTTGTTGTTTTGTCAGTGAGTGTAGTGCTGAAGCTTACACGTCGGTACTTAAATATTCAGGTGAACTTGATGAATTTAGATAACATGTCAATTGAAGTGGAGGGATATTATAAGCTCAGCCCCATGATGGAATCGCCTGGCCACGGATGTGAAGAAGACTTAAAAGAGTCAACCAAGGTAACCACTAATCATCCTTCTCTTTGTAAAAAGCGAAAAACAGATAAATCCATTGTATGGGATAATTTTTCAAGAGTCATAGATGAGAAGACTATGACAAAAAAAAAATAGATGAGAAGACCAAACAAACATGTTTGGTAAAGTGCATTCATTGTGGGAAGGAGTACTTGTACACTATTAATAATGGTACTTCAACAATATTGAAGCACTTGAAAAAGTTATGTAGCACCGGCACCGCCACGCGACACGCGACGCGACACGACACGCGATACGTCATTTTTCAAAAAATAAAGAATTCTGACACGTTCGGACACGTATATTAAATATATATTTTTATATATACAGGATAAATACTCATTTTTAATTCAAATCTACAAATAAATAAATAATACAAAAAGAGCCTAGAAAATCCACCATTTGTTAATATCCTCATTGTTTCAATTTGACAAATTCAACTACATTCCATTCCAATAATCCATAAAACTTAGAGAGAAAAAAAAAAGGCAATCCACGTTCCACCATTAAATTCAACATTTAACTATAAGTCAACAAATAAAAAACAATCCACATTTCACCATCAAATATAACAAGTCATTCATCTACATTATCCACTTCTTCTGAAAAAACATCACACTCCATCTTCGGCTCATTAAGTGAAATATTCGCAACTTCGAGCACTCTAATATCTTCAAACGTGTCAAATGCATCTCCACCAATGTCCCACATCTTGTCTCTCCTTGTGCATATTGTGGGTTTTTTCTTGATAGAAGACGTAGGTTGCTATAAATGAAATCAAATCTTCCGCTCGTTTTAGAGTCATTTTATTTCTCCTCATTGAGTACATAGAAGAGTAAGTACTCCAATTCCTCTCGGCACATGATGAAGAAGAAGGTTGTGCAAGAAGCTTTAAGGCTATGCTTTGAAGTATAGGTACACTTCCTTCATGAATAACCCATCAAGCCTTAGGATCCATAAAATACTGATTTTGAATGAAATTAAATTTTCTAAACTCCCCATTTGTATACGCAAAATCTACATGCTCCAAATTCACCTGGTGCACTCCTCTATGTTAGGAAAGTATTTCCTAAAGCATTTTTTTTTCTTTCTTGGATGATCTTGTTATCCTTGTATGGAGAAACTCGAGAAGGATCTTCATTGAGCCATTGATTGCTATAATACCTTATTTGATAAAATAAAATAACAATGGAAAACCATAATAAGTAAAAGGAGTATTACATTATCATGTCAAAGAAAGAACAACTGATAAAGTAATATCTCATACAATTTCAAAACTTACCTAGGATTCAAGGCATGTGCCAAGTAATGAAGTGGAGTGTTGTTTCTAGTCCAACGATCCACAAGAATTGTATGAACCGCCTCATAAAATGTAGACTTCTCATCTAGCCTTTTCACTTCATGCTCATATATAGCTCTCTTCACTTTTTCAATCATTGAATCCCACATATCATAAACTAAGTGAAGACAAGGCTTATCGGTGTCACAAATTCTAAGCATGTCATAAATAGGAGCCGTGAAAGAAAGTATATAATCAATTGAATCCCACCAAAAATCATCCAACACTTTCTCCTTGACAAACTTAACTCTCCCTTGATTATCATCTCAATAGATATTCCATTTGTCACAAATAACCATGCTTTGAAGACCACTTTTTATTAAGTTAAACCTCCTAAGTATCACAATCATCGAAGCAAAATGTGTATCCGCTATGGAAAGTAACTTCAAGTTAACAAACTTATTGTATATTGCTAACCTCATGGAATGGTTCATGATGAAATGTTTGATTTGCATAACTTCAGAAATAATCTCGGAAATCCAACTACATTCCAAATAAATTTCATGATTGGTCTCCATATTCTTTGGGTCACAAATGTTTTTCAAAGCAAGATTAAGAGTGTGCACCACACAAGGCGTTCAAATAATGGATGAAAATTCTTGCTCAATGAGTTGTCCCGCGCCTTTACAATTTGAAGCATTATCCGTAATCACTTAGATTACTTTCTCATGTCCAATTTCATTGATCACTTCTTTGAATAAGTTAAAAATGAAACGCATATTCTTTGTTTCTCCCAAACAATCAACCAACTTTATAAATATAGGTTCTCCATCTAATATCGCCATAAAATTAATAAGTGATCTCATATGTCAATCATTCTGTCCATCACTCACAATAGTTACACCCTTCTCCTTTCACATGTTTCTAATAGGTGCACACAACCTATCAATATTTGCTTTCTCTTTTTGCAATAAAGTGGTCCTCAATAAATTGTATTTCGATGGTATATACTCCGCAATATTATGATTAGTGGCATAAGTAAAAGCAGATTGAAAGTAAGGGTTCCTTGCTAGGTTAAACGGCAAGCCCGCCGAATAAAACATCCTAGCAATCTCATAATCTAAATGTTCCCATTGACTCATGTTGAATGCCTTGTCAAGTGATCCTCCACTCCCACTTCCCATCTTTCTTTTTTTGCAGTATGAATCCATCCCACTACTAGGTCCACCACCACTAATTGAAACATTAGAAGGGGACAAAGGTACATTTTTAGGCGTAAGACTTGCTAATCTAGTATTGACCTCTTCCTCTAATCTTTCCACCTCCAAAAGATATTTTTTTCTACTTTTCAGCATTTTCCAATTCCTTTTCCACTGATGATCAACAAATGAGCCCTCACTCTCGTATATGAACTCCTAAAATCTTTTTGGCAAAAATTGCATTTCCAAGCCAAATATCCCCCCACATCGCTATGAGCAGCTAACTTAGTGATATACCTCCATAGTAGTTTATTCGAATTTTCATTAATAGATGTATGCGCTTGTGTACAAGAAGTGCTACTACCCATACTTGAAGTCATTCTACAAAAATACCATCACAATACTAACACCCGCATATTAGATTTACCTAAATCAATAAGCAGTAAGTAGGGGCAGGAATTCAAAAGGGCATCATTGACATAAGCATATAAAGATGTAACAACTAACATCTAAGACAGGAAAATTCTTCTCGATCATTGATGATAGGCAAATTCTAAGATATCATAGTCCAAGACGTACAACATACATCAAACTTAGCCAAAGAAGATAGCGTTGAGAGGATGGACCATCAAACCCTTTCTCTCTCCCTAACCAGCCCCCTCGGCCATCAAACCCTTCCCCCCACACGGTTCTTAAAAGTTAATAAATGGAGGCTGTAGCTACATAAATGTAACATGTTGTTGTTGGGAAGATATTTATGGTTTTATAGTAAAAAAAATGCAAAAAGAAACTTTTTTGAATGATGGTGGACTCTGAAGTTGACAAAACAATTTGAAAAATAAATGCATGAATATTTCTTTTATGTGTTAAGATGAATTAGAACAGGTCTTGAGTATGAGAAAGTTGATATCATTCTCGGTCCCATTACTCGATTTTTCGTTTAAGCTTGATTTTGATAGAATACAAGTCATTTATTAATTGTTCTCAGATCGTTTTGGTTTGCCATGTCTATAATAAAATTAAATCTGCTCTAAAAATTTTACAATATGCTTAGTGAAGAGGATGATCTAGCACTCTCGACTTCTTCCTTCTTCCCCCCACACCGTCGACACCCACCCACATGCCCCCCATCCCCCCGACCCACCCACACCGATCGCCCCCTTTCTCCACGACTTCTTCCTTCTTCTCACCCACCACGACTTCTTACCTCATCGAGCTACCATTACACCATCAAATCCAGCACCAAGACAAATGATAGAAAAAGCAGAGCCCCGTAACCAGGTAATCGGCAGAAACAGAGAGAGGGTACTCGAGAGAGAGAGAGAGAGAGAGAGAGAGAGAGAGAGAGAGAGAGAGAGAGAGGTGTACTTGTTACTTGGCTGCAGTGGCGACCGGCGATCGGTGTGGAGAGAGCGTCGCGGTGGATTGGTGATCGACAGAAAGAAGAGAGTTTAAGATGGGAGGTCATGGTTGAGCGAAGAAGACAGAGGAAATGAAGACCCAGTGTCTATTTTAGCCCTTTTCTTCTACCTTTATTTTTCTCTTTTTTTTATAAATTTACATTTTGACCCTAATTTTTTGAAAATTTATAAAATTGACCCCATGCGTGTCGGAATCGCATGTCGGGATTTCGGATTCTCGTGTCGGAGGCATGTCCAGTGCGTTGACCTCATGTCCGAGCATGTCGGCACATCCAACACACGTGTCGGTGTCAGACACCGACACATTGGCCATTCCAATGTGTCGGTGCTACATAGTGAAAAAGTGCAACAAATATCCTCTCAATATAGATAAGAAGCAAAAATTATTTGCACCACATGATGCAAATGTGCTTGACAAGGTAGGAGAAGATACCAGTGTTGGTATTGATAGTGGTAATGTCTTAGCGATATGGAAATTTGATCAAGACCGATCTAGGTATATGTTTGCTCGAATGATCATTGTCGATGAACAACCATTTTCTATGGTTGAGCGTGTTGGGTTTCGTGATTTTATTACTGAGTTATAAACTCTCTTCACACATTTGTCATGATTTACGGTGGCTAGGAATTGCATTAAGTTGTATATGAGTGAAAGAAGTTGTTTGAAGACTTTCTTTGGTAAGCTTAGGTTAATGATTGCACTCACGACCGATACATGGACTTCCATTCAAAATATGAACTATTTATGTCTTACTGTACATTTTATTGATGAAGACTGCACATTTCAAAATATAAACTATTTATGTCTTACTACACATTTTAAGGATCATCAATTTTGTGATGATACATAGTTACAGGGGTAGGGAGATTGGGAAAATAGTTGAAAAATGTATCTATGAATGGGGAATAGAACAAAACGTGTCTACAATCACAGTGGATAATGCTAGCGCGAATGATGTTGCCATTAATTATTTGAAAGATAAATTTTCAAGAGATGGGTCATTGGTCTTAGCTGGTGAGGTTTTACACATGAGGTGTACTGCTCATATATTAAACTTGATTGTAAAAGATGGCTTGTCTAAGGTACGTGATTCTATTGCACGTATCCGAAACATTGTTAGATATGTGAAGAGTTCTTCCATGAGAGTTAAAGCATTCCAATCTTGCATTGAGGCTGAAAGAATTACTTACAAGGGTTCGATTTCTCTAGATGTTGCTACTAGATGGAACTCCACTTATCTCATGTTAGACATAGCCATAAAGTTCATAAAAGCTTTTGAAGGGATGATAGAATATGATTTGTCTTTCGAAACTGAGCTAACAATGATTCTCCTAAAAATGAAGAATGGGAAAATGTCATTGTTCTTTCTAAATTTCTGAAACAATTTTATGATGCTACCAATCAAATGTCAGGGAGTTTATATACTACTTCGAATGAGTATTTTGAGGGGATAGATTTTTTATATAAATATTTGAAAGATGCGAGTAATGCTTTAGATCCTAAGCTTAGAGCTATGGGTATAAAGATGAAGGAGAAGTTTGATAAATACTATGGAAGTTTGGATAAAGTAAACATGATGGTTTTGATTACAGTGGCATTATATCCTAAAAAAAAGTTGCATTATGTGAAGTATTGTTATGAGCAAATTTACGATGATGAAGCAAAAATTGATGAGATGTATGATAAGGACAAGTATTTGTTGGAGCGTTTGTATGTATTTTATGAGCAATCTTTTCTTGGTCATGGTCATCGATATTTGGATGGTCAAAGTATGATTGTTGGTAGTAGCAGTGCTTCCAATACTAATGGAAATAATGGGAGCGATGAGATTAACATCAAAGTTTAGTGGAAAAACTTTTTCCATCAAAAGAAAAGGGGGCGCGATGACAACAAATCGGAGCTTGAACGGTATCTTGAAGAGGAATATGAAGATATTCTTGATCTTGACATTTTGATGTGGTGGAAGAGTAGTGATTCGAAATATAAAATCTTATCTTTGATAGCTCGGGATGTTTGGTCATTCCTGTTACTACCGTTGCTTCAGAGTCGGCATTTAGTACTTCGGGCCGTGTGCTTGATGGTTTGCAAAGTTTTTTGACTCATAGAGTAGTGGAAGCTTTAATTTGTACTCAAGACTGGTTGAGAGCTAATCGCGTGCCTATTAATGTTGAAGAGTGCATTGAAAATGTTGAAAAGTTTGAATTGGGCAAGCTTAAATTATGCATATTTCTTGTTAAATCTTTTGTATATCTACTGAACGAATTCTTTTTTTTAGATATGGATTGTCTTACCGAGGAGATTACCATCAATAAATAGAGCTTGCACATTGAAGTTGAATGGATAAAAATGGTGAAATGTTTTATCAATAGCACTAATAGTAATTTCAATTTAAAACTTTTGTTAAGTATTAATTATGTGTGTCGTTTATTTTGTTTCTAAGTGTTCAGAAGTTGAAGTGAATTAACAAGATGTGAAGTTATATATTCAGGGTTTATATTAAGTATTTGGAACTTCTTATGATTTAATTGTATTTCACTAGTAAGTTTCAGGTACACTTTGCTTTTCAGTTTGTGTTAAATAGTAGAAGCTTTTGAAGAGTAGTATTGCAGTTGCTACGATGATTTGCTAGTCAAGTGGTGTGAAGCTCATTTTTTGGTTTATTGGACTCTGCTTGATCGAATGTAGGAAAACGTTTTTGCATATGGTGTTACGAGTATTATTGATAGATGATTATAGGAACTTCCCATCTTGTCCCATATCTCTATGAGCGTTCTTAATCATTTTTATGGTTTCTTGTTTTTAGCAGGTGTGAAATTTCTATTGTTGTCTTATCTTAAATTTGTTGAATATGTACTAGTACTTATAGTTTGGTTGCACAATAACGCATTGTCGATGGATATGTAATTTGAAATAGTAGGTTTGCCTTTTCAGAGAGTACAAAAAATGAAACAAAAAAATTATCAATTGGTCCCGGGTTGACCCTGGAACCGGACCAAACCCATTGGGTCGGTCCGATCCTCGATCCCAG
Organism: Syzygium malaccense; assembly: GCA_031216405.1. Taxonomy (NCBI): domain Eukaryota; kingdom Viridiplantae; phylum Streptophyta; class Magnoliopsida; order Myrtales; family Myrtaceae; genus Syzygium; species Syzygium malaccense. The sequence goes on along the minus strand of CM062253.1, from coordinate 5,616,316 downwards.
GCTCAATAGGGTTGATCCTCAGTTCCAAAAATCGAGGACCAACACTGGGCGGATTGGTCCTAAGGTTAAGGGGTGGACCGGCCCAACCCGAACCATGATTACCCTTAGATCGCCAAGTGCTTCAGTATTTTACAAATGGGCTTAAAAATCAGTTCAAAGGATTATCCAAGTAATCTACTAATGCAGTAACTAGCTAATTCAAAGGACCATTTAAGTATGATTACTCATATGACAAATAAATTTCCTTGGAAAAATACCATCATAACTTGTACCGCACCTATTGGCCACCAAAATCTTCTTATAGATATAAATAAATAACTCGTCTTAAATTAGTTAATTTGCTTAAACAGTAAATTTGTGGTCGTAAAAATCTCACGGACGAAGTAAGACTCAACTTATACTTTGTTGACAAAACAGATTTGCCAATCAAAGAGAAATAAAACGATTATCAACCATAGGAGTTGCTCGAGGATGGCTGTGAGAGCAACTGCCTCTCCTTTAGCCACCCCTCTATTGCTTCGACGGTTGCTATATATAGTTAGGAGTGCGCAAGAAAAATCTGATACCTTAGTTCGGGTAAATCTTCAAGAGAGAGTCCAAATTCGAGTTCATCGACATATCCAGTTAGACCCACATTTACTCAAAAACTTAAGTTAGGGAGTTATAGGCCAACTAAGATATATTAATTGTTTCACGCCACATTAATTCTCTGATGTTGAACTTTTCTAAAACAACTCACACAGGCATATTATCAATCTCTCCCTTATGTATGAGCTCAGATTTTAGCATGCTCCATCTTAACATTAACTTACCTTAATTTGAATCTCCAACACCTACCTTAATCCCTAGTCTCTTTCTCTAGATCGAACCTTGAAGGCTGCCATTGGGATAAGTTCCTACATCACAATGCCACTTGCCCGAAAAGCACGTTGGTCACTAGATTCATTCCTTAAGATATTCATCAAACACCGAAATAGATTGAGAGGCCAATCAATCTACCGTCGACTCTGATATCATTTGTTGGGAGTGCATAGCAGAAGCTCAATTACCTTCATCCGGGGAGATTACCAAGAAAGAGCCTAAATCTAAGCCCGTCAATATATCCAGTCGAACCAACATTCACTGAAAAATTTAAGCCAATGAGTTATGAGACAACTAGGATCATATTAAATGCTCAACATCATACCAATCCGCCAATGTGGGACTTCTCTAACCCAATCCATGCATGTATTACAAAAATCTCCCTTTCACACATTGAGCCCAAGTTCGGAGCCGCAACAACCCATATCTCTCGTGTGTAACTAATGGGTCTAGACTTGTTGGTAACCTGGACTCTAATACTAGTGTTGGGTGATCTTGGGCCTCTCTCGAGCCTTTCATAGCAAACTGCGATGCCAACATCTTCTTCACTTATGCAATTTTTTTTACATCGGAGTTAGCCATCAACATGTCATTCACATATAAAGAGAGATATATGATATTACAATCCCTATACCTGCGAAAATAACCACAATGATCATATTTTTCTTTAACTCTGGAATATGCCTAGTTTCGCGCAAAACTAGACATCCTCTACCTTAGATGTTCATAATCACATATTCTTTTTTAACAACCGGATACATGTCCATTTCCCACAACCACTTGCCCTAAATCTCTACTGGCCTAATAAACAAATATGTCTCTTTGCGAGGTGCAATGGAAAGTCTCGAGTGGAGATAATATTTTGGCACCCGCGTCTTCGACGGCATTAGCAGTGGAGAATTGTGAGAGAATTAAAAGCTCACAATCAAGGAGTTATGAGCCAACTAAGATATATCAACTGCTCCATACTACATTAATTTTCTGACGTGGAACTTTTCTAATACAACTCACGTATGCATCTTATCAATCTCTCTCTCATGTGTAAACTCAATGTTAAGCATGCTTTTCCTTTAATTGAAGTATCGTTCTATATCAACTTTTCTCAATTTGAATCTCCAATACCCACCTTCATCCCTAGTCTCTTTTTCTGGATCTAACCATAAAAGTTGCCATAGGGATTGCATTCCTACACCACAATGCCCACCTGCCTAGGAACCATGTCGGTCACCAGATTCCTTTCTTAAAATATTCACTAAACACCGAAATAGATTGAGAGGCTAGTCAATTTACCATTGGCTCTGATATCATTTATTAGGAGGGTGCAGCAGAAGTCTGATAGCTTAGCTTAAGGAGATCATCAAGAGGGAGTTCAAGTCCGAGCCCATTAACATATCTAGTTAAACTCATCTATATTAAAAAACTTAAGTGAATGAATTTCGGGCCAACTAGGATATATTAACTGCTCCACACTACATCGATTTTTCGATATGAGATTTTTCTAACACAACTCACACGTGTCTTTTATCAGATATAACTACTAGAAAAAGGTGACAAATCTATTTAAAAATGTTTAATACTTTCGTATGTCATTAATTTGGTAATAAAATAACTGACCTTGATATAATCAGATAAAAAAATCTAGCTAATACAATTGAGTACCTAAACCTCTTTGAAAAGACAACACGAGTGTAGGCAAATTCCATGTTGTTCGCGAACAAATCAAAAGTGACTATTGGTTATGTTGACTCATTGTCAACATCCATAGTCAACGATCAGCTAGTTCACAAAGGGATCCTTATCGGATTCAATCAAATGTGTTGTTTTTTTTTCACAATTTACTCTTCTTTTTCACAATTTAATTTATTCTTCAATTAATCTATTTAGCTGAATGCCCTTTATATTCCCCATCTCAAGAGCCTTTTTCATCAAGATTGAGAGCACATTAATCACAATTATGAATATGGGGAGAGAGGGGTCGAAGTCTCCTTGAGGGATGGAAAAAGGGCGTAGGTTCCCCGTTGAATTTGACACTAAAAGAGACCGTATAACACATTGCATCACCCAATTTACGCACTTCATGTTAAAGCCCATCTTCAACAAGCATGCCTCCAAAAAGTTCTACTCAACTTTATCATAGGCTTTCTTCATATCTAGTTTAGGCACTGCTTGAAAATTTCTGTTCCTTTTCCAGATCCTGTGTTGGTGAAGAACTTCCTAGACTAGTAAGATGTCATGGATTTGTCTCCCACTCACAAAGTCGCTCTATCCTAAAGAGATTAAGTTTGGCAACCAAGGCTTTAATATGTTTGCAAGAACTTTTAAAATAATCTTATACACAAAATTGCACAGGTTGATTGGATGGTACTGCTCCAACTTTTTTGGGTTGGGAGTTTTTGGAATCAAGGTAATGTGGGTTCTGTTTAGCTCAGGGTTGAACACCCCTGTATTAAAGAAATTATGCACATCCAGGAAAATAGCTTGCTGGAGATCCTTCCAATTATGATGAAAAAAATGTCCATTCAATCGGTTAGGACCAGGGACTTTGGTTTAACCCAGTTGGTGGACAACTTGTGTCACTTCCTTTAGAGTTAATTCAATTGTGAACACTTGATTAATCTCATCTCTCGCCACAACTGGGCACTAATTTATAACTGGATCAAAATTCCTCGGGCTCGCTAAACTATATAAGTCCCTAAAATAGTATACCATTTGCTCCCTTAAGGTCTTTAAATTCCATTCCCACTCCCCATTTGAATTTCTCAGCATGGATATCTTATTACGCTGCCGTCTTTGAATAGTGGACGCTTGGAAAAATTTTGTGTTTTTGTCCCCCTAACGCAACCAATTAATTCAAGATCTCAACCCTCAATACATCTCCTCCTGTCTCCATTTCTTCTCAATCTCCCCTTTCAAATACTCTATCCTTTCTTTATCATAAACACAATCGGGGAGTTAGTTAAAGACAACAATTTTCTTTTCAAGAGGACAATTTCCTTTTGTTGATTAGGAAACTTCCTTTTACTCCAAGCTAGTAACTCCCTTTTCATAGCATTTAGTCTCTTTGGCAAGTCGACATTCCCTTGATCGAAGGAATTCCATGTGTGCCTAATGAGTTATTCACATTCTTCATCTTCTATCCAAAATGCCTCAAATTTAAAGTGCTTGCTCCTCTTAACAATTTCTGTGAATAGAGTTAGCATAATAGGATAATGATATGAACTGATTGTTGGAAGTGCAAAAGTTTTAGCATCAGGAAAATTAATTCTCTAGTCCATAGAATACAAAAATATGTCTAATCTCTCCTTAACACATGCTTCCCCAACCCCATTATTGGCCCACATGAACGAACACTCCTTACTTTCCATATCCATTAAAGCGCAGGAGTTTAGGAAATTCTGGAAAGCGTTGAGTCGATACTGTTCAACCTTTCTCCCAATGATAGAGTATCTCATTAAAGTGCCCCATACAAACCCATGGTAAAGTATTTGATAGGCTGAGACTTTGCAGTTTATCCCGTAAAGCCACCCTTTCTTGAAACGTCGATGGGTTAATACGCATAGATTGCTGACTCTCCTTCAGAAAACACTCGACATCAATGAAAGACTCATTGTGAGACATCACAAATATCGAAACTTGTTCATTCGAAAAGACTGCCATATAGGCAAGCCCCACTGGGTTAACTAAGAAACAATATTGAAAATTCAGAGTCCTTTTTATTCTCCGGATCACTTACTCTTGATTTTTTATTTCCTTTAGAAAAAGAACGGCAAGCCTTTCTTGAGCCACGAGAGCTCTAAATGCCTGAATTGTCAGGGGTTGGGCACACCCCTGATAGTTCTAGCCAATGATCCTCATATGTACCCTGTTGGCTTATTCGAGCTAATTACCAAAGGCCATTCACTTACTTCAGCTATCATCTGGATAGGTGCCTTGAGCAACATCGATTCATCCAACAATTCTTGGCTAGATTCTGGGATTTCATAAGGCGAGAATCGACGTTGTTTTTTTGTTTAAGGGAGATTTGATTTCCTTGCTCTTTTTCTTCTTTGCCTCTCCTGCAAGTTGCTTAATATGATTTATCACCAAAGGTGATGTCGGGTTATTTGAAGGAATTAGAGCAAGCTTATAACAAGAGCTATCCTCCCCAGTGAAGATTTCTTTTCTTTTCTAAGCTGATTGATTGTTTTGCTGTAGCACCACATGGTTTGATTCATCTTCACTAGGTACAACCTGGATTGCCTCAAGTGGAGTCTCAATTATAAACTCTTCCTCCAAGTTCATCTCTTTCAATTTACCATGAAATAGAGTCCCGTATGGGCTATATTCTCTAGCTTCAGCCCTCGGCCAAAACCCAACTGCACATTCTCCCATTTTTTTCTCATCAAAAGATACTTCTTAACAAAATTTTGCATGACATCCTATTTTACCACATATATAGCAATAGTGAGGCAATCTCTTATACTTGAAATCCACCCAAAATTTCATCTCTTCTCTATTTGCTATAGTCCCTAAACAAAGAGGATTTTAGAGATCTAAAATAACATGAGCTCCCCAATTTTCTGAGAGGTTGATCCCTTTGGGTTCATTCTCACATGAGTAATGGGGCCAATTGTTTTTGTCACACAGTAAATAGCTTCCTCCAACCTCCATTCATAGGGTAACCCATACAGTCGAACCCATAAATCATAGCAACTAAAATCATAATAGTTCGGCGGGGTGTTTGGGATCTAAGGCTTGAGAATGAACATGTGATTAGAGAAGGATCGGGGGCCTGTTTCCAAGATTCTAGCTAATTCTACTTCAGATTTAAAGGTAATCGCATAAATGCCTGCTTCTAAAGGTTTAATGGAAACATCATCAGTTCTCCAAGCCCTTTTTATAGTGCTTTGAAATGCTTGGAGATTAACAGATGGGCTATTGAACAGTTTCCCAAAAAAAGAGTAAGTCTACTTTTCTTCAGCTTATCGATAGGGACTACATCTAAATTGGCAATTTGAGATATTGACCAAAGATTTCCCAACCTCTTGCACAGGGCTGTCGTTCTAAGAGCTTCTAAGTCATCTTCCTCCACGGCCAGGATTAGAGAGAAATGAGATTCAGGACAGGAGAAACCAGCTAACGAAGAGAAACAATAGATGAAAATAGCAAGAATAGAGCAAAAGAAGACGCTCAAGAATTTTACAAGGGAAAGGGTTAAAGGTTGTTAGGGTTTAAGGAAAGTTAGGATTTTAAGGGAGACTACCCCATGAGGGTAGGGGGAGAAATCTACAAGGGCAAGAGAGTACCACAACGATCTAAATTGACCCACCTTCTGTTTGCAGATGATTCTATCTTTTTCCTTGATGCCACCATAAAAGAGTGTTAAAATGTGGCTAAGGTGTTGAACTAATATTGCTACACAACTGGCCAAGCCATAAACCTAAACAAATCTGGGTTGTTTTTTAGTAAGAATTGTCCTCTCAGTCTGAAGAAGAATATGTTAGGCGAATTGAGGGTCTTTGAAATTGAAAAATCTGGCAAGTACCTAGGAATTCCCTCAGATTAGGGTAAGTCAAAGAAATAAATGTTTGCTTGGATTTTGGCCAGGGTCAACATGAAATTGGAGGTTCGGAAGGAGAAACTAATGTCAAAGATAGGGAAAGTGGTTCTTATTAAAGCTGTAATTCAAGCTCTCCCCCAATATGTTGTGTCCATATTTAAAATTCCAATATGTATATGTCGAAGCATTAAGCTGAAAATAGCAAATTTTTGGTGGAAGATTAATGAGAAGAAATCAGGGATACATTGGCGCAAGTTGGGAGACTATGAAACTTAGACAGGACTATGGTGGCTTGGGATTTAAAGACTCAATTACTTTTTACAGAGCAATGCTTGGAAAATAAGCATGGCGATTGGTACAATCACCAATCTCTTTGTGGGGTTGAGTCCTCAAAGGTCTATATTTTCCAAATGGTGAGTTCTGTATTGCAGAAAAGGGACACACACCATCATGGGCATGGCAGAGCCTCCTTGTGGAAACAGAAGCTATTCAACCCTCTGTTATGTGGGCTATTGGGAATGGAAAGAAAATTCAAATCAGAGAAGATAAATGGCTTCCTAGAGGAGTAATTGGGGGTCTAGCAAATAAAGATGAACCTCAAAAAGTCTCAGGCCTCTTTGTAAGAGGAGAAGCAAAGTGGAATGAACAAACACTTGCGAGAATGTTTGATGAAAAAACCACCAGCAAAATTCTATCAATCCCACTAGGTACTCACACGACAGAAGATAGATTGGTTTGGACTAATTCCAAATCCGGGCTATGCAATGGTAAAGAGTGGATACAATAAAAACAGGGAAGAGTTGGAGAGACGGAGCCACTTTTCAACATTATCATCATATCAAACCCCATGCACCCTTTGGAACAAAACCTAGAAAGCACATATTTCCCCAAAGATTCTTTTTTTTTTCTTATGGGAGATTTGCCAAAATGCGCTACCAACAAAAGATAATCTTTTCATAAGAGGATTTACTAAAGAGGATACTTGCAGCCTATGTAATAATCACCCCGAGACCCTTGAACATCTTTTCCTGCTCTGTTCGTGGACACGAAAAATTTGGTCAAATCCTGCACTAAAGGTCCAAATTTTAAGTTATCGACTCACCCGAATGGAAGAATGGTTTGAAAATTTTCAAAATCCGTCTGTTACCTTTAACTTTCTTACAACAATTCTTTGAAACATTTGGAAAGCAAGAAATAACTTCATTTTCAAAAGGCAAAAGCTTGACCCACAACACTTGGTAAACTCAGCCTTGGCAGAGTTCCAGAACTTTAGTTGCATTTCTAGGTCATAGAAAAAACCAACGTCAGATAGAGACTCACCTCAAATCTGGAGGGAACTAGAGTCGGGTGTTCTCAAAATTAATATGGATGGATCCTTCCTCGAAGGTTCCACGGAGGGAGTCGTCAGCTACGTTTGTCGTGATAGCTTCGATGTCACACCCTGCACGCCATCCACCGAGCCCCGGGTGTGCAACACCCCTCTTATCTAGGCCTTGTAATTGTGACGTCCTAGGAAGCGTCGTCGACCTATCAAGTATCTAACAAATAAGCACATGTGGAAGTAAAAACCAAATTACCCAACCGGCAACAACAACAATAATAGAGATAGCCAAGAAAACACAATCACCAAAAGCACACTTTATATATATATATATATATATATATATATATATAAGCATCATAACGATCAAATGTTAGAAAAATACAAACTCGTAACTACGGGCCTCTTTCTAATTCAAACAAAAGGGTCGGGGTTAGACCCCTCTCCTTTATCTATGAGGGCCTCCTAAAAAAGAACACTGCTCTTTCATACTCGGGTATGCTATGGCTCCTCTACGGGGTCGTAATCCAGGTCCGACTCTGGATTATTGACGAGACTGTCGGGAACATTCAACCTCGAAGCGTCTCACGAAATTGCACCTAGCGCACCCAGCAATCTATCAAAGCCCTAGAGAGGTCCAAAACGCTCCTCCCTGAACCACAAATACCGTGGTTTAAACTGATAAGGGACCCAGTTAGGAAGCCCCTCGTCAACCCAAACAATGGTCGTGTACTCCTCATATGCCGTGCCCGTCCATAGTGCAACGTACTCAATTATCTCAACGTCTTGGTCCACTAGGACCCTAAAACGTACTATCCGGGTATCCATACTAAGGGCCTAAAAAGATGCGAACGACAGATGAGAAAATCTCAATAAGCTGAACCGCTAAACCTCGAGTAGGATGAAATCTCGTATCAGAAACACGAAGGGTAACTCATCAACTTCGCATGCCACAAAACCATCAATTAATCATGCATACTTCTTACCTCCCGTCAACACATCAAATTCACATAACTATTCACACATGAAGTCTCGCTTTCAATCGGCATACGAAAATCATACATATTAATCAAGAACACCTCATGCCACATAATTTACGCACAATACATCCACACATGTTCCGATTATTACGACCGCTCAGGGTCACGACCGACACTCGTGTTGGTGGTCATCCGGCATAATCGAACATCGTCCCGCCCCATCGGGCACGGCATTATCTCAACCTCACTTGTAGATGGCATTCAATTAAGAGCATCGTTCTGAACTCTATCACGAACGGCAGCCGAAATCCATCAAGCATCGTCCCTCGCAATCATACGAGTACGGAACCTTTTTTGTGATCAAACAAGTATATTAATCATTCAAACCAATTATTATCTTCCATTTAGGCCAATGCAAGAGTGTTTCATGTTCATGCACTTAAAACATCTAAATTTCGCACACATAAAAATGTACTAGAGTAATCACATGTGAAAGAAAATAGTACATCTATGAAGTTGGGGTAAATCTTGGTCGGTTGCACAGTAATCGAAATCCCTTCAAAATAAATAGTAAATGAACTCCAAAAATTTTAAATTTTGGATATGTCATAGAAAAAACCTTGATAAACATTTCTTATTAGATCACAAAAGCCAGTTCAATCTCTACTCATGTCTTTTTGTCACTCAAAGTCAGACCGAAATCAGTTCGTTGGAACAGGTTACTCGGTCCTCAAAAAACATCTCTTTTAGTACCCAAATCACCTTAAAAAGCCTCAAAATTTTTATATGTCATAGAGAGAAAAGTCCTTAACAACTTTTGTGAAGGAATTTTGTTGAAAATAGATCTAGAAAAATTTATAAAAATTCAAAAAGCAAGAAGGTAAGAGAAATAGCATTCTGGGCAGTTTAAACATGGTTTGAAGATGGGCTTTCGTGTGACCCAAATAACCTCCAAAAATTCCATATTAAAAATATGTTAAACTTCAAGATGTGAAGAACAACTTTTGTGAAGAATATAACTTCAGATTTGGCCCACAAGAGTCTCTACAAAAATAGTAAACCTAAGAGATACAAAAATAACAATTCCTAGTTTCAAACCAAACTTCAAAAATTCAAGCTCTAGTTGATACCCACCAACCTTCAACCCACAAAACTCATTTCAAAAGGTCCAAACCAACATGCAACAGCCACTTGAACATCCACAAACACACATGAGAGGATAAGCTCAAATAAAACTAACCTAGGACCGATATTTGTAGAATAGCACCCTAGCCAAGGTTTAAAGGAACCACTTACTAAACCATTCGAACTACAAGCGTCAACACGGCATGGACGGCATGGCAAGCTGCTGGCACGGCGGTGACGGTGGCGAGGCGTGGCACACGGTAGCTCGGCGATGAGTGGCGAACGGCAGTGGTGGTGGCCGGCGGTGCTGGTGGTGGCAAGCAGTGGTGGTGATGGCCGGTGATGGTGGTGGCGTGAGTGAGGGAGAGAAGAGAGGGAGAGGAAGAGAGAGATGGGAGTGAGTTAGAGTGAGAAATGAGAGAAATGAGAGTGTTATCATTAAGTGTTTTTGCAAGGGAGAGAGAGACCAATAATTTCCTTGCACGCAAAAGCTCTAGGTTGAGGCAAGCTTAGCCTTTAAAAATATCTTAATCAAGTCTCACCCCTAAGTTAATCATACCTACAAGAATTAGGCACATGCAAGAAGTTTAAAGGGAAGACAATTCTAGAAGCTAACCAAGTGGGCCCTCTTCTCCTTTCTTCCCCCAAAAGTGGCGCCCAAGCTTGCTAGGATAAGACCAAAATTTGTCTTATCTCAATCAAGGCTTCTAGAAGTTGCACATAAATGAAAACTATAAGTTAATCAATCATAAGACACCAATCATGCACATTATACTTTAAGGTGCAACATTCCAATAATTAATCTAGGTCCAAGGTGGTAAGATGGCCTTACCTTTTTGATTGGTGCCTAAACGAGTCCAAATAAATCTAATGATGCGTAATTAGTTGATGTTGGATCGAGGATGTCACATCCGGCCACTTGGTGGACGGCTTCACAAAGACAGTGAAATCGAGATTTGCAGCCCAGACATGAGCTATGGCTATGGTGTAAACCCTAAAGTTCTTGGCTGCACAAACGGCAGAGAGGCTTCATGTGGAGTCTGACAATCTATCATTAATTAACTCTCTTTAGGGCACGGATCACTTTGGATGGGAAGCGGAGCCGCTTATTACTGAAGCTAAGTTCTTGTTATTGGGCTTCCCCCATTTGAAACTGGCCCACTGCTTTGGAGAGGTAAAACAAGGTTGCGGACTGAACCACTAAAGCCCAAAGAAATAGATCTTTGCCCCCAAAAATGGCTGTCAAACCACCTCCCCGAAGCCCTATGGGCCTTACTATGCTTGGATTCCGCTTATATGTACTTGAACTTCTTAATTTAATTGAATGAAAATCTTCTTCTAACCAAAATTTTTTTTTATTCTTCAATGAAATTTCATGTTGAGTACTAACTAACCGATTATGGAAGACAATAGATGTAACTTGACTGCAAAAAATTAATGTTCGTTGGCATGATTGGTTATTACAAAAATTGGCTCCCGCCGAACGTGCCCAATGAGAATAACAGGACAAGATCACACTTGATCATTCGAATTATGAAGAGAGATGCAACGCTGAAGACGCCAAATTAGTTAGACATTCTCTAAAGTGTAATTTGTGTGTGATCATTATTACAGCACTTATATGTGCAAATTTTTTGTCAAATTTGAAGATGTACTTGTGCTTTATTCGTACTTCATTGAATAAATGTGTTCCATTAATTTTTCTTAATTTCTTTTTGAATTATTTTTAATAATTCTATCAAATCAAAATTTTTATATTATTAGTATCCGAGTACGTTGTGCTTTGAATGCAATATATACTTGCTACTATTATATTTCCATTTCTTGCAATTTTCATTGAACATCGTATTTCTAACTCTATTTTTTGGAATTTTTCTTTACAGAAAATTCAAATTTTCCTTTATACTAGTACCTTGTGCTTTCAATGCAAGTCCAAATGGCAAGTTTTGCTCAATGTTTTAGCTACCTAGCTAGTTCTTTCGGCTTTGAGCTCAAAACCAAACAAGGGAGCCCAAAACTCATTAATCATTGGGGGAGCTTCTATAGTTCCTTAATTTAACTAACCATTCAGTCGCTTTATCAACCATTTGAGCAAGAATGTCCTACCATACCTTTTCTTTTCACGCCTCATCAAACGGTAGAAACAACGGCGTATCGATATGGTCAATGGCATCATACAATTTCTCCATTCATTGGCAAGAATGACATATACCTAATTAATATTCTTAGAGATAAAATAAACTTTAGTGACGAGCTCTCTTGTCTCAGTCACCAAGAGAAAAGTTCTCTTTGGGTTTTCCAGGGTTCACGACCCGCGCCCTCTTTTTCTCGAATCTCCTCGTCCTCTATGACTTTGATGATACCTCGATAGCAAGCATCTTCCTCCAACCACAACCTCGCTCAAATCAACTACAACTAGCTTCCAAGTTTTAGTGTTAGATGCAAGATTTTCTTGTCCGATTCGTTCAATATGAAGCGATGTCAGAGTTTTTTAGTGTTTCTCTTTCATAAACTAATTATATTTACATTCTGATCTTAAATGACTGCTAATCTTTTTAGAGCATTCGATATGTGTGAATTGCTAAACATGTAAAAATAAATTGTTGGCTGCAAACTATGGACTTGTGGAGAAAAGATAATTTCTGAAGAGAGGCTTTATTCTTGATTCTATATATCATCCTTACAAGCAATACAATGATTTATTTATAGGTTGTATTCTGCCCTTCTAAAACTGAAATAGACTTAATTATAGGCAATTCTATTAATAGCCATAAACCAAAAATTAAAACCCATTAACACCCGTAAGAGTAACTGCTGACTCTTGACATTTCATTTTCCTAAAACGCTTCTGAAATAACACACTAATAAAAAACGGACATTTAATGTTTATTCAACAAGACTCCCCCATAAACTTAAATGCTTCTGCCATCTTTCATGCCGATCAATCTTTTGCAGTTGTCGAGAAGTATCGTCGGTAGCGGTTTCGTGAAGATATCCGCGACTTGGTCCCGACTTGCCACGTGCACTAATTCCACACTTCCTTCCTTCACTTGATCTCGGATGAAGTGAAAGCGAACGTCAATATGCTTGCTTCTCTCATGATTCACCGGGTTCTTGCTCAACTCAATTGCTGATTTGTTGTCAACTCGTATCACAGTCGCACCGAGTTGTTGTTGCTCCAACTTGCCTAACAAATTTCTGAACCATATCGCATGACGTACACACAAAGATGCTGCCACATATTCAGCTTCACACGTCGAGAGTGTCACGATCGGTTGCTTCTTTGAAAGCCAGGTAAACGCCGTGTCACCCATAAAAAACACATAACCCGACGTGCTTTTCCGATCGTCCAAGTCTCCGCACCAATCGCTGTCGGAGTACCCGACCAACTTGTAATCTGCCGCATTTGTATAGAATAACCCGAGTGACACTGTTCCTTGGATGTACCGTAGGATTCGCTTCAACGCCTTCCAATGTGAATAAACTGGCTCCTCCATGAACCGACTTACAATGCCGACACTTAATGCAAGGTCCGGCCTTGTGCATGTGAGATAGCGAAGGCTTCCCACTAAACTCCGGTATTTGCTTGCGTCGACTCGTTCTCCTCCATCAAACTTAGAGAGTTTTGCACCTGGTTCCATTGGTGTTGAAACCGGATTGCAAGACTCCATCTTGTACTTCTTCAAAATCTCCTTTGTATATGCCTCCTGGGATACAAAGATACCCGTCTTTCCTTGTCTTACCTCCAGACCAAGGAAAAACTTCATCAAGCCCAAATCTGTCATCTCGAATTCCCGTGTCATTGTGCTCTTGAACTTTTGTATCATTTCATTATTATTCCCCACAAAAATGAGGTCATCAATATAAAGAGCAACAAATAACATATTACCTCCACTCTTCTTCACATAAAGGGCATGTTCGTAGGGACATTGCTCGAACCCGCTCTCCTTGAAGTATGTATCGATACGAGTATTCCACGCCCGCGGTGCTTGCTTCAACCCGTAAAGTGCCTTCTTCAATTTCAACACCTTCTTTTCTTCTCCGATTTTCATGTACCCGGGTGGTTGTTCGATATAAACTTCTTCTTCAAGTACACCATTCAGGAATGCCGACTTGACATCCATTTGTAATATCGGCCATTTGAATTGAGCCGCTTGTGAAATGAGTAATCTGATTGTCTCCATTCTTGCAACGAGAGCAAACACCTCGTCATAGTCGATTCCCGCCTTTTGCTTGTATCCCTTTGCTACAAGTCTCGCCTTATACCGTTCTATCTCCCCTTGAGCATTCATCTTTCTCTTAAACACCCACTTGACACCAATGGGCTGAGTTCCTTTCGGCAGTTCTACTAACTCCCATGTGTTGTTGCGATCTATTGCTTTAATCTCCTCATCCATGGCAGTTTGCCACTTCTTGTCTCGCACCGCCTGTTCAAAACTTATATTCTCGAAATCCACCAAAAGACATACAAGGTGTACCTCATTTGTCGAATCATACAAATCTTGTAAACTTCGCATTTTGGGTTGTTGCGGTTCATCTTCATCATGAATAGTTTCAGAATTTTCCGGTATGGTTGTTGGTATAGCAGTTGATGATTCTCCAACTTTGATGATACCCTCTATTGCTTTATTCCAATCCCACTCATTTGCTTCATGAACTCGTACATCACGGCTCACTAGAATCTTCTTGCTTATCGGGTCGAATAGCTTGTATCCTTTTGTTTTCTCATCATACCCAATAAAAATATATCTTTTGCTTTTGTCTTCGAGCTTTGTTCTTCGCTAATCCGGCACGTGTGCGTAGGCCAAACTGCCGAATACTTTGAGATGAGAGACTGTCGGTTTTGTCCGCTCCATGCCTCTTGTGGTGTTTGATCATACAACTTCGCATGTGGACACCGATTTTGAACATAGACGGCGCATTGCACGGCTTCCGCCCAAAATTCCTTTGGCATTTTCTTGCTCTTGAGCATTGATCGAACCATGTCGAGAATGGTCCGGTTCTTCCTCTCGGCCACACCGTTTTGCTGTGGAGAGTACGGTGCGGTTAGAAATCGCCTTATGCCTTGCTCCTCACAATACTCCATGAAAACCGTCGAAGTGTACTCGCCACCTCTATCGGATCGTACAAATTTGATTTGTCTACCGGTTGCCTTTTCCACCAGCACTTTGAATTTTTTGAACACCTCGAACGCCTCGGATTTTTCTTTCAGAAAATAAACCCAGGTTTTTCGTGAGAAATCATCAATAAAGGACATAAAATACCTTTTGCCGCTGAAAGATTCGGGGGTGATTGGTCCACATATGTCGGAATGAATCAACTCGAGAGGTTGCTTAGCCCGATATTCTGCCTTCTTTTGAAACGACATTCTCGCATGCTTTCCGAGCACACATTCTTCACAAAATTTTCCCTCGTATTCCATGTCCGGTAGTCCGTGCACCATGTTCTTCTTTGCCAACTTGTTTAGGCCTTCATGATGTAGGTGACCAAAACGGAGATGCCACAGTGACGCCTTGTCTTCTACGTTGACTTGCAAACATTTTTCTCGTACACTTCTCAAATTTAGTTTGTACATCCGATTTTTCCCCATTTCAACTTGAGCGACTGAACGCCCTTGCTTGTCTTTCAATAGTAATATCCGGTCTTTCATAAAAACCGAATAACCTTTCTCCATGAGTTGCCCCATACTTAAAATGTTGCTCTTGAGGTCTGGTACGTAATACACATCTTGGATTGACCTAACTAAACCATCCTTTTGTAAATAATAAATCGTACCTTGGCCTTTAACCTCAACCTTCGAGCCATCTCCAAACGATACAGATACAGCTTCAACCTTTCGCATCTCTTTGAAACAATGCTCGTGCCCGCACATATGGTTGCTTGCAGCCGTGTCGAGGTACCACACCGTGTCGTTGTCGGTGTTGACTTTGTTATATGCCATTAAGAGAAAACCTTCTTTCACCTCATCTTCCGTGGCTAGGTTGGTTGTCTCTTCCACCTTTTTCTCGACTCGACAATCTTTTGCAAAATGCCCCACCTTTCCACAATTGTAACACTTATCGGAATTGCAATCCTTCGCATAGTGACCATATTTGCCACACTTGTAGCACTCGATGTTGGAATAATTTGACCGACCGCCTCTTCCACGACCGCGTCCTCTTCCACGCCAATTCTGTTGGTTTGATTGCCCCTTCTCCTCATGATACCCTTCTAGACCGCGGCTTTTCCCACCGCGACTATTTCCTCGACCACCACGGCCACGCCATTTACCTCGAAAGTTTTGAGAATAGAATATCTTTTCGTCATTGATCGATGCTTTGGTTTGAAGTGCCTGCTCAAGTGTCTCCTCCTTCTTCTTCTTCTTACGATATTCATGTGCCATAAGGGAACCGGCGAGCTCGTCGACCGTGAACGTTGCTAGATCCTTTGACTCTTCTATGGCACATACCACATTCTCGAAACTGTCGGTTAACGACCGCAGAATCTTCTCCACGACTCGCGCATCAGACAACTTTTCTTCGTCTCGGTTGAGTTGATTCACCACAGTTTGAACACGCGTGATGTAATCGGACACACCTTCCGACTCCTTCATCTTCATGCCTTCCAACTCGTTGCGAAGAGTTTGAAGGCGAACTTGTTTAACTCGGTCGGCTCCTTTGTACGCAGTCTCCAAGATGTCCCACGCTTCTTTTGAAGTATTCGCACTCGCAATCTTCTCAAAGCCCGACTCATCAACAGCTCGGAACAGCATGTACAATGCCGTCTTATCTTTTGATCGCGTTCCTTTCAACGCCTTATGTTGAGCCGCCGTATATCCTGCGGTAGATTTTGGTTCTTCGAAACCTTCTTGAACCACCTCCCAACAATCCACGGAACCGAGAAGAGCTTTCATTTGGATGCTCCAATTCTTGTAGTTCACCTTCGTTAATCGGGGCAGCGGCACATTATTGATTACACTCCCCATCGGCTCTGATACCAATTTGTAAAAAATAAATTGTTGGCTGCAAACTATGGACTTGTGGAGAAAAGATAATTTCTGAAGAGAGGCTTTATTCTCGATTCTATATATCATCCTTACAAGCAATACAATGATTTATTTATAGGTTGTATTCTGCCCTTCTAAAACTGAAATAGACTTAATTATAGGCAATTCTATTAATAGCCATAAACCAAAAATTAAAACCCATTAACACCCGTAAGAGTAACTGCTGACTCTTGACATTTCATTTTCCTAAAACGCTTCTGAAATAACACACTAATAAAAAACGGACATTTAATGTTTGTTCAACAAAACAGACATGGTTGTAACATTCAAGACACTAATCGGCACAAACTGAGCATAAATCTGACTGAATCTTTTCCTGAATACTGGCTAAGTCATTCCAGATCTCCGAGGGGATCTATGCCTTGGCACTGCGGTGGTTGGAGACACCTACTTTCTATTTTACGGTGATCCAGTCGGGCTCGAAGAATGCTTTCGGCTTTCTTGCGAATGAATTGACTTATTACAATCACCACACGCTCCCAAAACGTATCACCAAAGTCCTTCATCGTGCGCAGTGATCAATCAAAAGAGAGCCAACACATGTTCTCTAGAACTGTTATTCTTTTCCATTGCGGATGGTGGGCACCATGCTGGATCGTCCAAAAGGATAAAGAACTTTGAACGAACCAGCTGCAATCCATTAACAAATAACGCGTCGAATGCTTTTCACTTGGCAAAGTGCCAAGAACCCACGTCAGGAATGAGCTCGAGCATTGACCGACGTCCTCCGCTTCAATGATTCGAACCCAGAGAGAGAGAGAGAGAGAGAGAGAGAGAGTCTACCTTGGAGCGTAATCTCCAAGGTGAAGCTGACAGACAAGGCGACCAAACCCTAAAGAATGGTGGGATCAAGCAAGCGTGTGGGGTCGTGAAAAAAAATTTTCCCCATCTCTTTCCATGCATGGCGCTTTCCTGTTTTTTGTTTCTATCTGCCGCCACTTCACTTTCCCACGAGGATCGTCAAATTACGACGCTGAGAAATTACGAGAATCATGTAGATTCTCTACTTTTCTAGAGGCGCGAATGGAGAAATTGGAGTCCCCAAGCAAGCATCACACCAAACATATGATTGGACAGGTTTGATGTTGCCATCGCCGACTTGATCACTCGTTTCGTTATTTGACTTCAAAGGTTTGATCGTGATGCGTATGAATAGTGAGTCTTCACCTGCTACTTGCGATCATTAAAGCGAAACCCCACATGCATGATGATAATGATGATGATAATCCAGATTGTGACGGATTCATCTTTAATTATATGTTTTATCTTTGAATTGTCAGATGCTTGGTGTATGTGGGACACTAAATATGTATAAAGTCTTATTGACCATTTGGCAAAAGTTTACATTAGGTAACCATAATGGTACGCTTCTTGTGTGCGAGTATTGTGGTTCTCATGAGTGAGATTAAATTCAACTTACGTGTCAAGCACTAACAAACTAGGGTAAAATTACCTAATCGATCATAAACTTATTATACGGATGACAATTCATTCTTAAACTTTTTAATTTGTCAATTTATTCATAAATCTTTTTGCGGAATTCCATTTTAGTTCTTCTAGTAAATTTTCGCCAAAAATGTGATACGAATGCTGATTGGTGATTTCCAA
Organism: Syzygium malaccense; assembly: GCA_031216405.1. Taxonomy (NCBI): domain Eukaryota; kingdom Viridiplantae; phylum Streptophyta; class Magnoliopsida; order Myrtales; family Myrtaceae; genus Syzygium; species Syzygium malaccense. The sequence goes on along the minus strand of CM062253.1, from coordinate 5,597,837 downwards.
TAAAAATTGACTGAAATGACTATATTGAAATTTAGCATTAAGTTCAGAACTAAATTGCCATCCGTGCAATAAGTTTAGGACCGATAGGATAATTTTCCCAACAAACATAGGGATAATCATAACATGGCCCTATGCAATCGAGTCCTTAAAACTTCTCATTCGGCTTATCTAGCCGATGCTGTTAATAAGGGGGCTCGTCCGAGCATACATTTATCCAAAGTTTTAAGATGCAATTTTATGAAAGAAACATTTTAAGACTCGATTATGCTTCGAGTTTAGGTTAGTACTCCTTCTGGAAGTGCTATTCTGCTATGCTCGAAACCCTTTTGGCAAAAGCAAAATCCCACCCCAGTTTGGTCAACACTTGGTGCGAGACTACTATTTTGGCTCTTCTAGCTTTTAACTTTCGGTGGCTGTGTTTTGTGAACCAACCTTGCCAAACCCTGCTTGACATTTGCATGATCAAATTGTCTTATATCGCATGTGCTGGGTAAAAGTCAACTTTCGGAGTGCATAAGAAAAACAAATCTCTTCACCTAAAACTTTGGTTTGTTTCGAGATGGATCATTTTGATAGTAAGATCATTCCGTTGCACTTGTCCAAGTTTTGTCCCTCGCGTTTGTTCCAGAAGTTGACATCCAAGCATGGAACTGACCGTTGAAATCGTGATGTGGAAATACCAGATTGCAACTGAAAAACACTTCCACCAGTTGGGTTTAAGGGTTATCCCTAGCGAGATAGTTCAACCTCACATTCAAATAGATCGATCTGATCTAATTATTGTTGGAAGTTCATGACATTCAATTTCGACATTGTCCTGTGAAATCTAATAGTGGATGAGGGGCTATATTCATGTACACTTCTAATCTACAATCTCCGTTAAAAAAACTGTCTCATTTGCTTCACGTTACCCCCAAAGACTCATTTTAGGAAAATTTTAATTTACTCTTTCTCGCTCTCCCCTTGTCCAATCACTTGTGGCCACCGCCGTCGATCATCCAACGAAGTCACAGTTGGCATTTGCGCTCAATGGCCTTCATTTCCCCCCCTCTATTTCGACTGAAAAATACTTCCACTGGTTGGGTTAAAGGGTTATCCCGACGAGATAGTTCGACCTCACGTTCAAATAGATCGGTCTAACTATTGCTAGAAGTTCATGACATTCAATTTTGGCATTATTCCGTGAAATCTAATACTGGGAGAGGGATATATTCATGTACAGGTCTTATCTACGATCTCCATTAAAAAAATGTCTGATTCGCTTCACGTTACTCCCAAATACTCATTTTAGGAAAATTTTAATTTCGTTTTTCTTTTTCTCTCTCTCCCCTTGTCCAATCGCTTGTGGCTGCTGCTGTCGATCATCCAACGAAGTCACAATCGGCATTTACGCACGAGGGGCTTCATTGCCCGCTTGTCTCTCTCCTCCCTCATTAGTCCCTTCTCGTGTCCCCGCAGACAAAAAAAGGAAAAGAACAGCATTGATGCTAAAAGTTATATACATAGGCCACTTTGATATCAAAAGTTTCATTTGGATCACTTAAGTACCAAAAATTTACGCCGGCAATTACTTAAGTGCCAAATCGGAAAAAAAATGATCACTTAAGTGCTAACGGCGAGAAATTCCGACCAAATTTAATACGTGGCTTTTATATTTAAATTTTAACTACGCATGGCATTTTCATAGGCCCAATTCCCTAAAAAACCCTCAACTTTACCCTTTGTCCTAATTATATCCCAAACTTTTTTTTGTCTAAAAAAAAACCCCAAACTTTTACTTTTGTCCCAAATCTACCCCGTTTATTATTTATCCAATTTTTTAATATTATTTTATATTATTTCGAATTTTTTTCTTTTTTCTTTTCTTTTCTTTTTTTTTTCACCTTCAACCTCCGGCTGGTCGCCGGTCCGGCGATCTGGCGAGGCTCGGCCTCGCCGTTGCTGGGCGAGGCCGACCTCGCCGGCGGGGCCGGCCTCGCCGTTGCTGGGCGAGGCCGAGCCTCGCCGTTGCAGGGCGAGGCCGACCTCGCCCGCTGCCGGCGGGGCCGAGCCTCGCCAGATCTGGCGAGGCTCGGCCTCGCCGTTGCCGGGCGAGGCCGAGCCTCGCCGTTGCAGGGCGAGGCCGACCTCGCCCACTGCCGACGGGGCCAAGCCTCGCTAGATCTGGCGAGGCTCGGCCCCACCGGCAGCGGGCGAGGTCGGCCTCGCCGTTGCAGGGCGAGGCTGACCTCGCCCGCTGCGGGCGGGGCCGAGCCTCACCAGATCTGGCGAGGCTCGGCCCCGCCGGCGAGGTCGGCCTCGCCCAGCAACGGCGAGGCCGAGCCTCGCCAGCGGCCGGCAGGGCAGACCTCGCCGGCCCCCGCCTCGATCCGGCGACCGGCCGGAGGTTGAAGGTGAAAAAAAAAGAAAGGAAAAGAAAAAATAAAAAAATTCGAAATAATATAAAATAATATTAAAAAATTAGATAAATAATAAATGGCGTAGATTTGGAACAAAAGTAAAAGTTTAGGGTTTTTTTTTAGAAAAAAAAAGTTTGGGATATAATTGGGACAAAGGGTAAAGTTGGGGGTTTTTTAGGGAATTGAGCCCATTTTCATATGTATAATTCAATTTTTTAAATATTTTTTTCTTTTCTTTTTTCATTTCTGTCTTCTTCTTCTTCTACCATGGCCGGAGGCCAGCCACCGGCCATGGCCGGCCTCGTCAGGCATCGCCTTCCTCTGGGTGAGGCCCAACGAGGCAGCCGTGGCCTCGGCGAGGGCCGACCTCGCCGGATCTGGCGAGGCGAGCCCTCGCTGGGGCTCGCCCTGCCCAGGCGAGGGTCGAGGTCGCCTGGGCAGGGCGAGCCCCGGCGAGGGCTCGCCTCGCCAGATTCGGCAAGGCTGGCCCTCGCCGAGGCCACGACTGCTTCGCCGGGCGTTGCCTTCCTCTAGGCGAGGCAGCCGTGCCCTTGGTGAGGGTCGGCCTCGCCGGATCTGGCGAGGCGAGCCCCGCCTGCCTAGGCGAACTCGACCCTTGCCTGGGCAGGGCAAGCCCCGGCGAGGGCTCGCCTCACCAGATCCGGCGAGGCCAGCCCTCGCCGAGGCCACGGCGGCCTCGCCCGGAGGAAGGCGACGCCCGGCGAGGCAGCCGTGGCCTCGGCGAGGGCCGGCCTCGCCGGGGCTCGCCCTGCCCAGGCGACCTCGACCCTCGCCTGGGCAGGGCGAGCCCCGGCGAGGGCTCACCTCGCCAGATTTGGCGAGGTTGGCCCTCGCCGGGCATCGCCTTCCTCCTGGCGAGGCCCGGCGAGGCAGTCATGGCCTTGGCGAGGGCCGGCCTCGCCGGGGCTCGCCCTGCCCAGGCGACCTCGACCCTCACCTGGGCAAGGCGAGCCCCGGCGAGGGCTCGCCTCGCCAGATCCAGCCCTCGCTGAGGCCACGGTGGCCTCGCCGGGCCTTGCTCGGAGGAAGGTTACGCCCGGCGAGGCCGGCCATGGTCGGTGGCCGGTGGCCAGACGCCGGCCATCGTAAATAAGAAGAAAGAAAAGAAAAAAAAAGAAATGAAAGGAAAAAAAGAAAGAAAAGGAAAAGAAAAGAAATAAAATGCCACATCAGCCTCCAGCGAGCCACATCAACTCGAGAAATTAATAAAAAAATGCCACGTCGGATTTCCGGCGAAGTGACACTTAAGTGATCGTTTTTCATAACTTTTAGCACTTAAGTGATCCGATTGAAACTTTTAGCACCAAAGTGACCTCCGTACACAACTTTTACCCGACAAAAAAGTGTGTCATTCCTGAACCTAACTGGGGCTCACATTAGTGGAAAAACTGGATCGAAAAAAGAGGCATTCTAGTTATAAAATATCATCGATCAAAAATAGAAAGTTATAAAATATCGAATAAAACCGTTGCGGGAACCGAAATTGGTAGTTCCATTTTAATTAAGTGGCAGTGACAGACACATATGCATTTATATTAACGATGAAAGCATAAATACTAAATGGGCCAGCTCTAATATAAAAACTAGCAGGAATGTTTTTTATTTCACTTGAAGAGAAAATTCTACTTATCTCCTTCGACTCCAAGGCATAGGCATTTGTGGGTTTTTTTTTCGGGGGGCCTTCGGTGACCTTGGATTAACCTTTGATATGAGGTTGACCATCTTGGATAACCTCAATTCAACTTACTTCTTGAAATGTAAGTTGGAACTTCCTTTGGCAAGTCTATCACTCAACACTTTGTTTCTCAATATAAAATTTTGAGAAAACGACGCAAATGATCCATAAACTTTGGTCTAATATATAATGTCATCCTCGAACTTTTAATTTGTTTAATGTGGTCAATGAATTTTAGCCCAATGTTCAATGTCGAACTCTAGACGTTTAATTTGCTCAATGTAGTCCATAAACTAGCATAGATATTCATTGTAGTCCGTAGATTATGTGAAAATGACGCAATAGAGGATCGTGAAGTAAATATATATAGTTGGGTTCGCAGCTAGTCGATTTAAGTTTTTACAATCACATCGAACGAGATGTTGTAATCTCAATAATTAGCAAACATCAAGCGGAGAAATCATGATTCGCATGCATAGACCTCATGTTTGAATAGGATGCATGAAAAGTATTGCTCCTTCACGACAAAATCCCAATAAAGGCACTTTAAGAAATTGGGCAGAACGAGGGTTCCGTGGAAAAGACATTTCGTCCTCCACCACTTTCAGATCATATTCCGATCGGCCGCGACCACACATGATCATTAGCTATTGAAAGCTTTCTTGTCTTTTTTTTCAGATATGAACGAGTGATCGACATTTAATCACAGCTAATTTCCCATTTGAAGGTTTCCAACTAATTTACTCAGTCCAAAAGGCCAATCTTTTAATTAGTAAACGACCTGAATTTTCTCCAACACGATCTTGGAAGAGGTCCTCGGGACACGTTGATACCCTAAACTTTTATTTTTCGTCTCATTAATGCCTCCAAACTTGTATCAATGACCTAAAGTTACCTTCTCCGAGGCCTCTGTCCATAACGGTCATTAAAAAATGCAACATGGCAGTATTTGTGGAAAACGCCAGACAAACGGAACTGACGTAATAATCGATGCATACTGCCATTTCAGATTTCTAACGGCCACACACGCTGCCACATGGGGTTTTTAACGGCCGTACAAACTGAAGTTGTTTTCTAGAAATTGGCACGAGTTTGAGGTATTGGTATGACGAAAAATAGTAAGGGATATTTCCTTACCAAAAAAAAAAATAGTAAGGGATATCGGTATTCACCGAGAAATTTTTTTACATTTTTTGGTGTGATTATCCTTATCCAACCGAGTGATTCTACATCGTGCAAGACAGCTACATTCAGTGAATAATGAAGTGTGATCGAGTATATTCTATCCTAAAAATTGAACGAGCAGAGAAAAACTCGTACGCACTCATTCGATATCGCCACGAAATTCCTTTTGTTTGACGAATTGGTTAATTTGCTTGTAAGCTAATCAAAAGGACTATAAAGGAGAATATGTATGATTAGAAATCACTCGAAATGTTGACCAGATTAGATTCCTGATGTGAATTTCATTCACACAGCGAATGTTTGAAAATTAATGCACCGCAAAGGAATATCACCGACTAACCCAAGGGATTCACTTATTGATTCAGAAGTATAATTGATGCTTATCCGAATTAGATACACTAGATGATTTCGAATCTCCACACCGCCGAGTGTCATTAGCTGTGTTTTCACCAATCTGTTGGAGTATTGGCTCTCGTCATATGTAGTTCATGAGGTTAGTGGGATATTCCATGGGGAAAAGTGCCAAAAAAATCCTAAACCTTTTGCATTAGTGTCGATTTAGTCCTAAACCTTTTTTTGATGCCAATTTAATCCTAAACCCTTTTTTTGGTGTTAATTAAGTTCTAAACCTTTTAAATTGATGCCAATTCAGTTTTAAACCTTTTGCTTTTGTGCCAATTTAGTCCTTCCGGTCAATTTTGACTGGAATTTGCCGATGTGGACGCCTGCCGGTCACAGGCGCCAACGTGGACAACTTTAATAATATTTTAATTTTTTTTCCCACTTTTTTTTTGGTTCTCTCCCTCCTTCCTCTGGCCGGTCGCCAGTCTGGCGACTGGCCAGAGGCCATCAAGCTCAACCTCGCCAGATCTGGCGACGTCGGGCCTTGCCAGACCATGGCGAGGCTCGCCCACGCTGGAGGCCACGACGAGGGCGAGCCTTGCCCGACCAAGGCAAGGCTCAAGCCCTCGTCGGAGGCCGCGGCGAGGGCGAGCCTCGTCATGGTCGGGCAAGGCCTGACCTTGCCGAATCGGGCGAGGTTGACCTCGTCGGCCACTGGCGAGGGCAGCCTCACCCGGCGAGGGAAGCCTCACTCGGCGAGGGCTCGAGCCTTGCCTTGGTCGGGCAAGGCTCGCCCTCGCCACGACCTCCGGCGAGGGCTCAAGCCTTGCATTGGTCGGGCGAGGCTCAACCTCGCCGGATCTAGTGAGGTCGGGCCTCACCCGACCATGGCGAGGCTCGCCCTCGCCACGGCCTCTGGTGTGGGCGAGCCTCACCATGGTCGGGGGAGGCTCGCCTGCGCCGGGTGAGGCCGCCCTCGCCAGTGGCCGGCGAGGTCGAGCTCACCGGCCTCTAGTCGGTCGCCGGACTGGTGAATGGCCAGTGGAAGGAGGGAGAGAACAAAAAAAAAGTGGGAAAAAAAAGAAAAAAGGAACAAAAAATAAAAATTCAAAAAAATATTAAAATATTATTAAAGTTGTCTACGTCGGTGCCGGTAACCGACCGCCGGCGGCAGGCGTCCACGTCGGCAAATTCCGATCAAAATTGGCTGGAAGGACTAAATTGGCACAAAAACAAAAGGTTTAGGACTAAATTGGCACAAATTTAAAAGGTTTAAGACTTAATTGGCACAAAAAAAAGGTTTAGGACTAAATTGGCACAAATGCAAAAGGTTTAGGACTGAATTGGCACCAAAAAAAGGTTTAGGACTAAATTAGCACTAATGTAAAAAGTTTATGACTTTTTTGACACTTTTCCAATATTCCATGGGTCAGGAGTTTATTCTATCTAAGATGGGCTTTGCACATCTTTATTCTAAATGAATATTATAGGACTACGGAATGTTTCAGCATGACTTAGCTACAATAAATAAGATATTACGACTAACCTACACCGGGATGTGGAATGTAGGATGATATATGTATCTAAACAACCGGGTCATACTTTTGTATGCTAGAAGAGTTTACCACACTATTACTAATTCAATTTTCTGCATTTTTTTTTCAAATCTCGGCTAGAACAAGATGCGATCGTTAGGACATTGCAGTCCAATATGTACAGAATTTCATTTATATATATATATATATGGAAACCATATCTTATATTTACTAATTCAACAAAGAGGAATGGTCGTCATGCAGCAAGTTCCAAAGTATACCATGTATGCAATCAATTGAGCCTTACAAAGTCGTTACGGACGGGACAGACCACAATGACATGCTAGATGGCGTGATCCGCTTGTCTTTGTTGGTGAAAGTCAATGTTTCATCAATTGGAGATGGCGAACCTTCACAAGGATGTGACAATTTTCCCTAATAATCAATATCTCTCCAGACGAAATCCAACTTTGACTTTTTGCTGTGTCTGGTGACATTGCTGGGCTTTGTTTTGAAAAGAAGTATACTATAAATGTTAATTGGGAAAAAGGAATGTGTACTGTTGAGTTAAAGTTTCACTTTAGGCCTTGAATTTGTACATTTCTTTTGGCGATTCCCCACGAAAATGGCTGGAAAAAATACAATGAAATTTCATGTAAAAGTTTAGGACTAAATTGACAAAATTTAAAAGTTTATGACTGAATTTATATCTGTATAGTATACTATAAATGTTAATTGGGAAAAAGGAATGTGTACTGTTGAGTTAAAGTTTCACTTTAGGCCTTGAATTTGTACATTTTTTTTGGTGATTCCCTGCGAAAATGGCTGGAAAAAATACAATGAAATTTCATGCAAAAGTTTAGGACTAAATTGACAAAATTTAAAAGTTTATGACTGAATTTATATCTGTACAGTAGGTTGAGGACTGATTAGACAATTTGCCTGCCCAAGACTAGAAACTTCAAAACTAAGGGCTCGTTTGGCAACTTGCTAAATAGTGAAAATTTCTATTCTTTTGTTCTCTAAATCAGTTTTGGAAGAAAAATCTGTTTAGTAAACTTTTTGTTCACATGCACAAATTTGCAAAAAATTCTTCCAAGAATCAGTTTTAGAACAGAATCAAGAAGCAAAAAAAAGTAGTTTCTTGATTATGGAAACAAGAATCAGAATTGGAAAATAAATGTTTTTTTCTTATTCTTCTTTCCCGTTCTTTCTGTTCTTCTTCTTCTTCATTCTTTTTGCCTGGCCGACCACTGGCAACCGGCGACACATGTGAGCGCTGGTGCGGCCCTCGCTGGATTTGGCGAGGGCTGGACCCTTGCAGCCTGGGCGAGGGTCACCCTCGCCAACCTTTTCCAACCCTCGCCAGATCTGGCGAGGGCGACACTCGCCCAGGCTACGAGCCTTGAGGGCAGCCCTCACCGGCTTGGGTGAGGGCTAGAAAAGGTTGGCAAGGGCGACCCTCGCCCAAGCAACGAGGGTCCAGCCCTCGCCATCGCCGAACTTGGCCTGTGGCCAGTCGCCAGCCATGACCAAGAAGGAGGAGAAGAAAAAAAGAAAAGAAAAAGAAGAAAGAAAGAAATATTAAAATATTTAAAAATATTATTAATAAAAAGAAATTTTGTGCCGCTACCAAACTCATTTCTATTCTTTTTCTATTCTAGAAATGGAAATTTTGAACCATTACCAAACGCCTTCAAATACTCAGAATTAGTTTCCGGGCACAGAATAAAAAAAAATATTTCTGAACAAAATCAGTTCTCAGACACAGAATTATCGCCATGCGCACTCTAAGTGCCACACAACTGGGACTTGAGTAGTGAAATTTCTAAACATGAACACCGCCCTTGAGCTTTCTACATCTAACTCTTGCCGGCTTTCGAGGCGGATGGGGTTTATTAGAAAAGTTATGCAAGTTATCGAACTTCATTAAACAAATTGACGATTTGAGGATTTTTTGAAAAAATATATGCGAGTTCAAGACAAAAAATGAAAATTTGGACACTAGAAAATAAACATAGAGAGCGAGTCAAAAAAACCAACACATGTCCCAACTTCTCGAGATTGATCCATTAAAATAAAATAAAAAACACATGCAATTGGACCTATATATTCATACTTTTCAAAATTAGCCATCTTCTTCAATTCGCATGAATCTTCGTGAAAGTCCAAAAGCAGTTTTAGGATAGAAGGAAAGAAACTCTAGCTGAAAGTGAGGAGATTTTTGGCTTCATATCTCATATGGAAACTACTACTAGAATCCGATATGACGATAGGTTGTGTTATATTTGCTTAGAATTGACAGGATGATACAGACCTATGGTTATCTGTCGGGCGAAAAACTCCTATACGGCAAGCTTCGGATTTGTCAGCAAATAGAAAGCTTATTAGTCCAGACTACGCATGATCGGGCTACATGTATATGTTCATGCACTTTTTTTTTAACTTGTTTTTTCAAACTAATATATTCTTATATTATAGATGTTCACATCCGATGCCGTTGACTTGGGAAGAAAGAGAAAGCATTAAGTGAAATTCTTGTATAAATACACCCGAGTTCATTCAATTGCAACACACCCACAAACACACTACGCGCACAGCCATATCAAGCTTGTGCTTCTCCTCCTCCTTCGTTTTTCTCCTTCTTTTTCTTCACTGAGCGATGGGTTGCGAGAGCTCTTCTGTCAAACCCGCGTTCTTTTTGTTACTGTGTTTCCTTCTTGGAACAGCTTCTGCTCAGCTGTCCAGTACTTTCTACTCCACATCCTGCCCCAGCGCCCTCTCCACCATTAAATCCGGCGTGAGCTCTGCCATCTCGAGTGAGGCTCGCATGGGCGCCTCGCTGCTCCGCCTTCATTTCCACGATTGCTTTGTCAATGCAAGTCCCTTTGATCTGAGTCTCTCCTCTCTTTCCGATTGATTCTTGTCTTTGTTTTTCTTTTTCATTCAAAAGCAGCATGCAAGTGTGCATGCATGATGCATCTTTGTGCTTGTGCATGTGAAACGTTCCAATCAACCCCATAGTCAAAAGAATGATTAGATTCGCTTCTACGCAACTTACGTACTCTCTTTTTCACTAACCAAACAGTAGGTGGAAGGTTCACATATTAAATTAGTTGAGTCCGACCCTTTATGATATCTTGTTGTGCCATGCATTTTGTGTGAGTTTATTTTATTAATAATCCATTCTGTTTATTAGAACAAGATAATTTTTTTTTGGTAGTAAAAAAGAAAACTTTTCTTGAGTATTTTTAGCATACACTACCACCGTAAAGTTATTTTTTCACAAATGGCCTTATCCACCCTTAATTTAGCGATTAGCGGGAGATTTGGTAATTAGGATCATCAAATCAAGGGTGGACAAGAATGGTTATGTAAAGTTTTCTTTGGGCCGACAGTGTATGTTCTAATTTTCTTTTATTACAAAAATTATGTTGTTGATCAGATGAGTGTGTGATTAACTTCCTGGTTTAAATCCAATGAACTCGATGAATCACATCATGCAAAAGTCCTAAACGTTGGAGCTGGCAAAAAGAGAGAGAGAGAGAGACGGCCATGGCTTTATATGTTGATGGTTGACTTTACTCAGTTATCACATTTGGTAAACCAATCAGTCTTTTTCATTAGGTTTTAATCATATTTTGATCACCGTCACTGTGGTTGCCATACTTTTCTACATTTAAAAATGTTATTTTATGGTAAAATATCATTTTTAATGAAATTTGTTAATCCATTGGCATTCTAAAGTCATATTAGAGCTTGAACAAGCAAATCGCGCCTTGTGCATGGCCTCATTAGTTTACTTCCACGCGAATTTAGAGTGTCAATCTAAATTACTAATCATTTTAGTGTACCTTCCTTTTTTATCCTCCTCATGTTCTTTGTACAAAATTTAAGAGTTACCCGTATTCTAATGGACCTTTCTCCATTCAACGTGTCTCCATTTGGCTCTTGACATTCAAAATCCGGTCTTTTTTTAAAATAATAAATATGATATGTTTACAAACTCTCGATTAAATTAATGGGTTGCTTTTTTTTCCCTGTAGAGGTTGGAAATAGTCTAGATTTTCGATTTAATCAATATATAATTGGTCATTCGAGAAGACCAAACTGAGGCTAATTCTAGAAAAAAACAATAAGTCGGTGACTCCCTCTGTTAAATAGTGAAGAACGCTCCATGTCGACGTCAAACCTTGATTTAAAGAACACTTGAGGATCTCTCCCTCTCTCATACACAAGAGCACAATCATTTTGTCCTGCCAGGCCAGGGTTGCTCCTAACACAACAATTATTGGATGCATTAGACAGCACGAAGCAAAGTCAAAAGGCACGAGAAAGTTGTTGGACAGCTTCCTATTCAGTGTCACCCCGTCAAAACTGGTGTCTCTAGGCGTTCATAATGGGGGACAAAAAGGGGGGAAAGTGATAAGGGAAATTAATCAATGTTTATACTCTATGTTCAGGAAAAGTTATAGCACTTAACTTGTTTGCACTTCCACCGTTGAATCTAATGAACTCTAGTTGGATTGATTTGATTGACAATGTGTGGTGCAAAATATGAAACAGGGATGCGACGCGTCAATTTTGTTGGATGACACCGCGAACTTCACTGGGGAGCAGAATGCCGGCCCGAATGCCAATTCCATTCGGGGATTGGATGTGATCGACAAGATCAAGTCTCAAGTGGAGAGCAAGTGCCCTGGGGTTGTGTCCTGCGCTGACATCTTGGCCGTCGCTGCACGAGATTCTGTTGTTGCCGTAAGTGCACGTTTTCTTCTCAATTCTAGCGATCAATTGTGAAGAAAAAAAAAATCACAGGTTATGTTCCCCGTGCTATATTGATACTAACACGTATGGATTTATTTTATTTATTTAAATTTTTAGTTAGGTGGCCCAAGTTGGACAGTCTTGCTGGGAAGAAGAGATTCAACTACCGCAAGCCAAAGTGCTGCTAATAGCAACATCCCTGCCCCTACTTTGAGCCTTAGCGGCCTCATCAGTGCCTTCTCTAACAAAGGCTTCACCGCCAAAGAAATGGTGGCACTCTCAGGTCATTATTTTTTTTTGGCACCTTTTAATAAAGAATTTATAATAAGGTTCGATCAATAAACTAAGATCAATTTACAAAAATTGTTTGATTATTTAACAGGGTCGCACACGATTGGTCAAGCCCGATGCACAACTTTCCGGACCCGGCTTTACAACGAGAACAACATCAATGCCACGTTCGCAACCTCGCTGAAAGCGAACTGCCCGAGCTCCGGAGGCGACAACAATCTCTCTCCTCTCGACACCACGAGCCCGACGTCCTTCGATAATGCCTACTTCAAGAACTTGCAGATTCAAAAGGGGCTTCTTCACTCAGACCAGCAATTGTTCAGTGGTGGTTCCACGGACGCTCAAGTGAACACTTATAGCAGCAATTCGGCTACTTTCATGACAGATTTTGCGAACGCCATGGTGAAGATGGGTAACCTCAGCCCGCTCACCGGCTCAAGCGGACAGATTAGGAAGAACTGTGGGAAAGTCAATTAATGTTCCTTCAGGGTTTTACCTTTGCTGTCTTCAAAGTTTTGAATTTTGGGCTTCATCTCTTTTGTTCTCAAGCTTATTTTGATAATAAACGGTTCTGTCTATTTTGGATGGTTAATCCCGCTTTTACTATCTATCTACAAGCACATAAAAGTGGCGTTCATGTGGTTGTGACACGTGGCGTGATCACAAATTCATTTTTTAGCGTTTTAATATATTTAAATTGTGTTAGAATTAAACCCAAGCAAATTTTCTACGACCGGGGATTCACGCAAAGCAAATTATAATAGTAAGAATTCTTAAGACAGCTAGCGTTTTTCTTTCCGAATTCCACAAGTATTGTATACACATTGCACGACAAGAGAGCTTTGGAAGTAAAATTTGACGACTCCTTTCCCTTCCACGTTTTTTTGTGGTTGGCCTCATTAGGCAAATAACCTACCTAACTTTCAACATTATTCCACTCCAATAGTGTTTCTCCAAACAACAGCAAAGAAGGAACATATGGAGATTTAGGGTTAAAATCTCATACAGAGTCATTGAAAATTGAGAATCAGTGGATTTTGCAACCAGGCAATTAATTTAATCTTAATTACTCAATATACTGAAATTTGATTTCTTTGCAATTAATACAATTATTTCCAGTTTAATTTTCAACAAGTCTTAGCTACAACAATTCTAGCAACTAGCAAGACTAACTAAGGAAGTAGACTTTCCAACGAAATACGGATAAATATTCTGTATAACCAAGAACCTACTTATTTCACCTGATGAAATTTGTGGTTTTACTTCTAGCAAGTAATCAATTAATCATATTATCTGTGGAGGTCGATGTAAATTATGTAACATAAAAGCTACACAGTCTTTGTAGTTAAGAATAATTCTTAAAGCTACATGACTATAGAAGTACCATGGTGGCATCATCCCGTTTTACAGGGTTGAGATGGGTTGATGATGAGTGGGCCTGAGATTCAGATTGCTTATAAACCCATAGACCACTAACCATCCACGTATTCACTTGAGGGCTTAAGGCCCAGATAATTGGAAAGCCCATGATCCACCTCCTTGAATGCCAAGCTATAGTTGATAAGGAAGGGGAGACTAACACTTGAAAATTAACCCTCTAAATATGCGCTCTATACCCATTAACTTCAAGTCAAGGACTCATTGGATTTGCATATTAACAAGGTTAATTTTCATGTGCTTGCCGAAAGTTTGGAAAGCCACTGATCGAACCCATTGAGTTCAATTTCCTTTGCGAAATCCTTTAAACATTGATTTACTTTCTTTCACCTGAGGTCGCTTGAGGTGATCTTCGACTAGTTTTCTCGCGAACTACAAAGATTTGCGTACACACACATACACACACATATGTAGGCTTATTGTTTCATTTAATGACAAGCTCTCTAGAGTAAGGGTATCAAAACACAGGATCCCCTATAAAGGGGGTGGTAAGTAAGAAACTCAATAATGTGGAAGGGCCTTTAATTTGGAAGCTTTACAACCCAATCTGTTAGTCTATTTGAATCTCGAGAGCCTGAGGTCAGCTCAAGACCCTAAAAAGGGCCAAGAAGCCTAAATATTCAGTAATAAGTGGCTCAATGTCTCAGGAGTAAAGAGAGGAATCTTGCAGAAAGCTTATCAAGGTGGAGTTATCAGTTTCTAACACAAATTTCTGTCTCGATTGGCCCATGTAGTAGTTAGGTTCCTTGTTCTAAGGCTGGATAGGCTGGTTCTACCTAGATTGAATTGGTTTTGAAGCCTTTGTTAGAAAAAGAAAATTAAAAAAAATGCAATTTACACCCATCAAGGAATGAACCATCTTTAACATAAAGAAATAATAAAATAATCACTTGATTAACAAATGTTTTTGTAACAAAATGATGCAACTTTTATATTTTATTTTAAGAGTTGTGTTTTTTCTTAAAACATAACATTGGCCTACCAGAGAACAAGATGGGAATCGGTGATTCCAAAATTGACTCATTCGGTTTTTGGTTCTAATTTTTTGGAACTAGGGGTCACAAGACCAACTCTAGATTCCCGATTTGAGGTCGAGAAATGATCCACTCTGAAATTGGTCAGCCCTAGAAAAGAGAGAAGGGAAGAGAGAAGATGCAGGGGCAAATTTTAAAAATGAAAAAAAAAGTAGAAAAGAAAATGGAAAAGAAGAGAAATATGGAGACACAAATTTTGGCTATCCAACAGGTATGATGAAGAGGTTCTAAGCTCCGACAGGGTAATTTTAATACGTAAAAGTGTCTGAATATGGGTATAGGATGGTGAACCTTTTAGTATGCATGTGAATCAAGCTCTTATATACCAATTAGGGAAGCTTAATATTGCCTCTGATATCTAATGTTTATAGAATATGGAAGATGCTCCCTTGATAAGACAAGACAACAAAATTCCTTCGAGTTGCAAAAAGGAAGGAGAAATCAAGTAATTAGAAATTATGATAGACTAGAAGATGTCATATCTCAATTAAAAAACTGCATAATATTAGTTCATTATAATAAAGGGTTAATATTATGAAAAATCCTAAATTGGTGCATTTGTGAAAAATTTATCCAAAACTGACTATCAAAAATTCAAAATCGGTACACTTATGACAAATTTATCCCAAATTAGAAGATGTTATATCTCAATTAAAAAACTGAATAATCTCATTTCATTATAATCAAAAGCTTTTTTTGGAGCGACTGCACCTTTAACTATATTCATAGGCAAACCCAAACAAGAGTCCTAATAAGGGGGAAAAACCCTAGAACATGCGAAGACATTAGGTCATAAATAACTCTGTAATTATTACCTCTGCAGGATTTTGTCGAAATTGGACAGAGTCTGATCAAGTCAAGAGCACTACGTTAGCTCATAGATAGACCGAGTCTAGGCAAAATCGAGGGGTTTTGCGCTAGTTGTCCTAGACAATTCGTGGATGCTTCCAAACGATATCTTTAGTGATACAACAGTCGACAAGTCGATGGGTCGTACTCGTGACTTAAGATATTGCGACGGCCCCTCAATTCTACCTAAACCTACAATTAAAAACTTAATAAATTGGTGGACAATCGGTTTCTTGTTACGTACAAGGTTTATGCTAAACAGCAGGGACACGATAATCCGACATATGATTAGGACACTTTTAGCTGTGCCTGCTTTGACACGGTCCTTCCATTTTACAGCTTTTTTCCGGTTATTGTACTAATTTTTCACAAGCACCTTGATTACATAACAAACGTGTAAAGTTAATTAGTCATGATAATTAAATCTTTACACATGTTATAATATCACGGATACTACTTGTCTATGTTTATGTATTCTTTATATAAATGTGATATCCTTCTACCTATAAATTTCAACTTTTAAAACAGTTGACAGTAATCTTATAAAGTATTTTATGATATTAGAATTAGGTTTTGCCCCAATTTATTTTGCGTGTGCGTTCACCTTGTTCATCAAATTCTATGTGCCATTTTTAATTTGACTTGCATGTAAAAGGAGGTATTGAAATATCTCAAATTGCTTGACTATAAAGTTTATATGCTCTTTTTATGCAAGTGGTTTCTCCTATTACATAATTTAGCTTAGGATTTTAGGTGGACTTTCTTACATGGTAGCAAAATCGGGTTCTGTCCCAGTTTATTTTGCGTGTGCATCCACCCCACTCGTCAAATTCCACATGTCGTTCTTAATTCGGCTTGTACGTAAGTAGGGGTGATGAAATAATCCACGTCGCCTGACTATGAGATATGTATGCTATATTTTATATAAGTGGTCTCCCTCTATCTATTAACTTAACATTTTGGGTTGGACTTTTACCCTAATTTATTTTGCATAGCAACCCGTATCTTAAATTCTACATTCCGTTGCTAATCCCACAGCAAATTAGGTTTATATGATCTTTATATATATGTGGTCTTTCTCTATTTAGAACTTTAAGCTTCTAAAATAGTTGATAGTGGTTCGACAAAATCTTTCAACCGACATTCAGGTAAATGAATTTCTCCATCCTTATTAAACTTCAAAGTCATTTTCTGTCGCAATTAGTCCGATGTAACATACACAATTTTCTTTTTGCGATTGATTTCATGAGAACGGTCGGGTTTTGGACAAGAATTAAGTTCCAAGGGCAACCACTTCTCCACCAAAATGCATGAAATATATAGATTGAAAAGTAATCCGCCGGCACACGACTTGGATTTGTTCAACCATGAGTGCATTCCCATTTTTCTATTCCCACTCATTTTTGCTTGGAATTACAGCTAAGAGATAGACTAGTTTCCAGTTATGGTTGAGCCAAATTTGCATAGCCAAGCGCGTAACCTAAGCGATTACATTGTGAGAAAAATGAGCAGCACGTGCCTGTTTCTTGCATGCATGGCTATGACTGATGAACACCCGCAAGTAATCTTTAATCCATGAACTCTTTGGCCAAGTCCTCCATTGCCGACGCAGGAAGTATCGTCGACACGCTCTGTTCTGTTCTCCTATAAATGAACATAGTGCCCACCCCAGGACTTCACAAGACCCACTTGAAATCAATCTCACGTGTGCGATTTGTCCTATCAATTCCCATCAATTTCCTCGGTTGGAGCCTAGGATGGATTCGAAAGGCAGGAATCGTTTTCTTGCAGTCCTCTTGTTGAGCATCGCCGCCACAGCTTTCTCTACTTCTTATCACCACACTGGCCTCACGCCTTACTACTACGAGTACGCTTGTCCTCAAGCTTTGCCGACCATCAGAGGCGTTGTCGAGACAGCAGTAAAGAAAGAGAGACGCATGGGTGCTTCCTTGCTGCGTCTGCACTTCCATGACTGTTTCGTTAACGTACATCATATTGCCTATTTCTGTAATTACTAACGTTGTTATTACCGATTATGATGATAGGTTTTTTTGTGTGTGGTATGCCTATTGAATTAAACATTGTTCTGGCTGATCATCCAGGGCTGTGATGCTTCGGTACTCCTAGATCCGACGCCGACCATCGATAGCGAAAAGTTTGCTGGCGCAAACAACAATTCTGCTAGAGGTTTCGAAGTGATTGATCAAATCAAGGAGGAGGTTGACAAAGTTTGTGGCCGTGCGGTGGTCTCTTGTGCAGATATTTTGGCAGTTGCTGCTCGAGACTCTGTTGTTGTGGTAAGCGGTAGCGCATACATTGAATTTTTTTTGGTGAATATACTCGTAACTAATCAATGTAATAGCTCATATTTACATATGAACTGTTGATGATTTCGATTCTCGGTATTTTTTAATGTAGCTTGGAGGGCCATGGTGGAACGTAAGGCTTGGAAGAAGAGACTCAACCACAGCGAGCAGGACGACCGCCAACACGGACCTTCCGACTCCATTCATGGACCTAAACGCACTAACTAGCACATTCCAAAAACAAGGCCTAGACGCCAAAGACTTAGTCGTTCTCTCTGGTGGACACACTCTAGGGTTTGCGCAATGCTTTACCTTCAAGGACCGGGCCCATAACGACTTGAACATCCACCCTAAATTCGCAAAGAAGCTCCAATCCCTCTGCCCACGCACCAAACCCGAAAGCGACTCAGACCTCGCTAAGTTGGACCCGACTTCGACGCGCTTCGACACGTTGTACTACAAGAACTTGTTGAAGCAGAAGGGTCTTCTTGGATCAGATCAAGCACTCTTTGGTGGTGGCAACACCGATGAGCTAGTGAGGACGTACAGCGAAGATGCCAACAAATTTTGGAAAGATTTCGCGAAATCGATGGTCAAGATGGGGAACATAAAGCCATTAACCGGAAATCTTGGTCAGGTTCGCCATAATTGTAGAAGGGCGAATTAAAGTGTGTGCATCCACATATATCATCCTAATGTTCATGCTCTTTAAAGAGTGAGATCATTTTGTGTTGAGTGCTATGAAATTATTTATTTGTTCTAAAAAGCGTGTGTCGTGGCTTTAGCCTCTAGCAATATGAAGAAGCTATTGACCTCAATAGAAGCAACTTGTTTCAATAGCAAAATCTGCATATTCCTCTGTAATTCCGAAAGTGGTGTAACCTATTCAATAAGTTAAGTGAAGTGCAAGATGTATGTAAGTGGAACAGAAGAAATTAGTGGATTGCTGAAAGTCAAAAGAGTCATCGTCAGTAAAACAAGATTGAAATTAAGAGGGCTAAAAATCCTAAATTTGGAATTGATATATAAGAGGACGTCTTAGGCATATAAATTAGTGTTTTCATTGTTTTTTTACTTATTTTGGACATGCAAGGAATTAGTATCATCGGAAGTAGTTGCCCGAATTAACAAAACCACTGTAGAGAGGACAAAAGAAGGGAAACCCGCATTGATGTTCGCATGAACATAGAAGAAGAAAGAAACATGGAATTACGTACGCCAAAGATAAGAACAAATCATGATTAATTGGACTTCAATTAACTGGCCGTACATGCCTTATTAATAGCAGATAATTCATGCATCGACCAATCTGATTTGTAATCGACCCGCCTATTGACTTGGCATTTGATTATATCAGCGAATCTAGCTGCCCCCAGACAAAGCTGGTCTTGTCCAAGTCAAGAAACGTGAGGGGTTGATGAGCTTCTCTGAACTTTCTGATCGTGACGCTGTGAGGATGACCAAATTGGCGCGACTCTTGTGAAAATAAATTAAAACAAATAAGTTTGATTCGGGGAAGAAACTGAAAGTATTGGTCCGATCTTACCTCATGTTTTGAGAACCAACGGGACCTTGCTCGACTTAAGGGGGATCTCCTGCACAGAAATGATCAGGTGCCATGTCAACTTATGTATATTGACTTCATCCACACCCTAATTTTAAAAAAACAACAAAAATAACTACTATTCATCTTCTTCATCTGTTCTCTAGCTTCTCCCCAGTTCATCAATTCTTTTTTTTAGGTTTGATGAAAAAAATATAGGTTAGTTTTGTCTAAGTAGAGTTTTAACTAATGAGAGCCAGAATGTGAGACTCGTTATACAGCACAATTGAACCATTTCAAGGAAGTCCATATGCATAAGTTGATTGATTTTTGCCTAATCTCTTTCATTCATCTTAGATCCCTGAGGAAACTTTACAGTCTCCCCTTCAAGTACCGTCTTCTGGAAACCAATATTTTCAGCCTGTCCACTCTCCTCATAAGCAAAATCCATTCATCAAAATACCAACGGGGCAGCCACGGAGGAATTTCCCATTAGCCCTGCTTGTGGCGGTGATTTTACTAGTCACTTATTTGATTACTCTGTCCACCATGGACCAGAGCAAGTGGTTCTACGTCGTTTGGGTCAACCTGATCACCAGTAAGTGGCTTAAGATCTAGATCGAGGTTGGCACAGTTCTGTCGACAATTGGGCTCTTCGAGGCCCAG